>JALPQD010000091.1:3704329-4974329 GCA_023101885.1 Typhlomys cinereus | reverse complement strand
AGCTGGATGTACCTGTGTTCTGCGCACCTGAATCAAGGAACAAGATTTTAAATATTTCCATGTTAAGGGAGAAAACAACAGAGAAACACTCTGTGCACCATTTACAGTTTCCTCTGATGGTAAATCTTAAGTAGAAATGTCAAAGTAAAAATTACAGTGTCACAAGAGAGTGTACTGTCACCCTCAGGAGAGTGACAGCAGTGCTTCTGGGAGCAGGGACAGTTCCACAGCCCCAGGCTTCCTTCTGCTGCTTCATGCGGCATACTCTTCCTCTCTTCATGGTCTCTGACCACTGGAAATCATGAATCCATTTTCAATTTCTACTTTTTTTTCCACTTCAGGAATATTACTTATGTAACATGGGATAGTATGTGGATTCTTAGATAAAGATGTTTCCATTCAGCATAATTCCCTAGAAATTCAAACCCATTGGTTCCTTTTTTATGTCAAGAAGTATTTATGGTATGAGGTATCATGTTTGTTTAACCAAGAACAGACTGAAACACAATGTACTTACTATAAGCTTACATTTTGATAAGTGGATTCAGCCAAAGTGGTGATGATCAAAATCGAATCATGGGACCTTTACTCAAAGGAAATGAAAATGCATGTTCACATCCAAGCTACACGAATACATATAACACTTCAACAAGTAATGCCTAAAAACTGGAAGCAACCCTAATGTTAAACAACAGACAGATAAATAACTGCATGAATAAATTATGATACTTCCATATAATGCAATTCTGGTTAACAGTGAAAAACGAATTTCAGAACTCGAAACAGTAAAAAAAAAAGGGGGGGAGATGAAAGGAAACATGCTCTGTGATTCCACTTACATGTATTTCTAGAGAAAGCCAAGTTAATCTATGCTGTCAACTAGCATACCAGAGTATCTGGGCTGGATGAGTAGATAGGTTAAGGAACAGGATTGACTACAAAGGGATGAAAGATTTTGTGTCTGTTTTGAGAGAATATTTTAAAGTTAAATGTGGAGAGATTGTTTTATTAAGAATACCACAACCTAGGTAAGCTCCGTCCCTGCCCACCCCCAGAACCCCAGATCAAATAATTCAGTTTAGTGAAAAACGCACATAAATTGAAAGAAGATCTTAAGAGTAAAAACGACAATGCCAAGTCAAAGTGCAAATCCATGAGAAACAACACTCAAGTAAACAAATCTCCCACTGAAGGAATTAATCCCATAATGTTAGACTTCAACCAGAACAAACCCATGGAAAATGGCCAAGTAAGCCTGACCCAGGATAACAACTTTCAAAATATGATCATTACCATGTTCAATACTATGAAAGAGGAAATCTGGGAGGAATTAAATAATCAAATCAATTGCTTTGAAGAGGAACACAACAGACACTTGGAGGAGTTGAGAAAAACAGTGCAAGAAACAAAAACTGGCATAGAGCAGTTAAAACAGACTCAAGCAGAGTTTAAAACTGAGCAAAAAGACAAGTCATCTTCAACCCAGAACTCAACAGAGAGTCTTATCAGCAGAACTAACAAGCAGAAAATAGAATTTCAGACCTTGAAGATAAAGTGGGAGTATTAACCAGCTCAATGGAAGAGGTTGTTAAAGCCAAAAAGATACTTGAGAGAAATATCCAGGAGATATGGGACACCCTGAAGAAGCCTAACATGCGTATTCATGGAATACCAGAGCAAGAATCTCAAAATACCACCCCTGAGGAAATTTTTCTAACAATCAACAAGGAAAACTTTCCTCCTTTAAAAAAAGAGAGGCCCATACATATACTAGAGGCATTCCGCACCTCACACAGGTATGACAAAAACAGAAGCTCGCCACGGCAAACGATAGTTAAAACACTCCACATTCAAGATAAAGAACTGGTGCTGAGAGCTTCAAGGGAGAAAAAACAAGTCACTTTTAAAGGTAAACCTTTAAAATAACAAATGACTTCTCAGTCGAAACAGTAAAAGCAAGAAGAGCTTGGAGAGACATACTTCAAGTATTGAATGAGCAAAAATGTCAACCCAGGCTGATTTACCCTGCAAATCTATCCGTCATGATCGAGGGAGAAAGAAAAATCTTCCATCACAAAGACAATTTGAAGGGATACATGTCCACCAAACCAGGCCTTCAAAAAATGTTAGAAATGATACTCAAGCATGAAGAAAAAAACAGGCATATCCAGGAGAACAGAAGGGAAGTATAACACAATTAAGAGCAAAGCAATATACTTATAAAAACTACTAAACATAATAAATGTCTGGAAATAAAAATAGTTTCTCCATTATAACATTAAATGTTAATGGAATTAACTCGCCGATCAAGAGACACAGATTACAAATTTGGATTAAAAATCACAATCCATCAATTTGCTGCCTGCAGGAAACCCATCTCACCACAAAAGATAGGCATGCCCTAAAAATAAAAGGCTGGTCAACAATTCTACAAGCTAATGGAAGCAGAAAACAGGCAGGAGTAGCCATTATGCTATCAGATAAAGAGGACTTCAAACCAAAGAAAATTATAAGAGACATGGATGGATACTACATTTTAGTCACAGGTACAATTCACCAGGAAGACTTCACAATACTGAACATATATGCACCCAATACAGGCCCCTCCACATTCATTAAGAAAACCCTACAGTGTCTAAAGCAAGAAATCAACCCCCAAACGATAATTCTTGGGGACTTCAACACCGCCCTCTCAACATGGGATAGATCAACAGGTCAAAAGCTTAACAAAGACACTTTGGAACTTAATGAAACCCTTAAAGAAATGGACCTTACAGATCTCTATCAAACTTTTCACCCATGCACCAAAGAATACACATTTTTCTCAGATCACATAGATCACATATTGGGCCACAAAACGAATCTACACATATACAAAAAAGTTGAAATTCTAACCTGTACCCTATCAGACCACCACGGCCTAAAGCTGGACATCCACAACACAACAAACAAGAGAAAATGCACTAACTCCTGGAAACTTAACAATATGATGCTGAATGAGAACTGGATTCAGGAAGAAATTAAAAAGGAAATTCAACATTTCCTGAAAGCAAATGATAATGAAAATACAACTTTCCAAACTCTCTGGGACACAATGAAAGCTGTCCTAAGAGGTAAGTTCATAGCTCTTAATGCCTACATTAAAAAAATGGAAACATCAAAATAAACAACTTAATAATGCAGCTTAAACCTTTAGAGAAACTAGAGCAATCTGATCCCAAAAGTAGTAGAAGAGAGGAGATTAGCAAAATAAGGGGAGAAATATCTGAAATCGAGATAAAGAAAACGATAGAAAAAATCAACCAGTCAAAAAGCTGGTTCTTTGAAAAAATCAATAAATTGATACGCCCCTAGCTAAATTAACCAAAAGCAAGAGAGAGAAAACCCAAATTAACAAAATTAGAAATGAACATGGAGTAATCACTACTGATACCCAAGAAATCCAGAGAATTATAACATCATATTTCAAAAACTTATACTGTGTGAAGTTTGACAACACAAAAGAGATGGATGAATTTCTAAGTAAACACAACTTACCTAAATTGAATCAGGAAGTTATGAATTATTTAAATAGTCCTATAACATATAAGGAAATTGAGGAAGTAATCTTGAATCTTCCCACCAAAAAATGTCCTGGACCAGATGGATTCAGCACAGAGTTCTACTAGACATTTAAGGAGTTAATAACACCAATACTCCTTAAACTGTTCCATCAAATAGCAAAGGAAGGAACACTACCAAATTCCTTCTGTGAAGCTAATATCATTTTAATCCCAAAACCTAATAAAGATTCACTTAAAAAAGAAAACTATAGGCCGATCTCCCTGATGAACACAGACGCAAAGATTCTCAACAAAGTCTTAGCAAATCGGATTCAAAAACATATCAAAAAGATCATTCACAGGGACCAAGTAGGCTTTATCCCCGGCACACAAGGTTGGTTCAACATACGCAAATCAATAAATGTAATTCATCATGTAAACCAGTCCAAAGTCCAAGACCACATGATACTCTCGATAGATGCAGAAAAAGCTTTTGACAAGATCCAACAGCCTTTTATGATCAAAACGCTAGAGACAGTAGGAATGGAAGGAACCTTTATCAATATAATAAAAGCTGTACACAACAAGCCCACAGCAAGAATTATGCTCAATGGGGAACAATTGGAAGCATTCCCACTTCAATCAGGAACTAGGTAAGGCTGTCCACTCTCACCACTTCTATTCAATATTGTACTTGAAGTCTTAGCCGAAGCCATAAGACAAGAAAGGGACATAAGAGGGATTCAAATCGGCAAGGAAGAAGTCAAGCTATCCCTATTTGCAGATGACATGATCTTATACCTGAGTGATCCCGAAAACTCCACCGGGAAGCTCCTGGAACTAATTGAGAAGTTCAGCAGGGTGGCAGGATACAAAATAAATGTGCAAAAATCAGAGGCCTTCCTATATGCCCAGAATGAAAGAAGTGAAAAAGCCTTGAGAGAAACAATCCCATTTACTATAGCCCCTAAAAAAATGAAATACCTTGGTATAAACCTAACTAAGGAGGTAAAAGACCTTTACAATGAAAACTTTAAAACCCTAAAGAAAGAAATAGCAGGAGACACCAGAAGGTGGAAAGACCTCCCATGTTCCTGGATTGGCAGAATCAATATCGTAAAAATGACCAACTTACCAAAGGCAATATACAAATTCAATGCTATACCAATTAAAATCCCAAAGCAATTCTTCAAAGAAGTTGACCAAACAATCTCAAAATTCATATGGAGGCACAAAAAACCCAGGATAGCAAAGACAATCCTGAGTAACAAAAACACTGCTGGAGGTATCACCATACCAAAACTTAGTCTATACTACAAATCCATAGTTGTAAAAACAGCCTGGTACTGGCTCCAAAATAGACACACAGATCAATGGATAAGGATTGAAGACCCAGATATAAGCCCACAAAATTACAGCCATTTGTTCTTTGACAAAGGGGCCCAAAAAATCCAATGGAAAAAGAACTGCATCTTCAACAAATGGTGCTGGCAAAACTGGATCTCCACATGCAGAAGATTAAAGCTGGACCCGTACTTGTCACCATGTACAAGACTTACTTTCAAATGGATCAACGACCTTGATATCAGGCCAGAGACTATAAAAACCATAATTGAAAGAATAGGGAACTCCCTCGAGCTAGGCCAACACTTCCTAAACAGACATCCAATGGCACAGTCACTGCTACCAACTCTCAACAGTTGGGATCTTGTGAAATTAAAGAGCTTCTGTTCAGATAAAGAGATTGTAACAGGAGCTCAAAAGCAACCCACAGAATGGGAGAAAATCTTCACTAACCACATATCTGATAGAGCTCTACTGTCCAGAGTGCACAAAGAACTTAGAAAACTAAACACCAAGGAAACCAATGGCCCAATAAAAAAATGGGCCCTGGAACTTAAAAGAAATTTTACCAGGGATGAAATTAAAATGTCTAACAAATATCTTAAAAAATGCTCTACTTCTTTAGCCATCAGGGAAATGCAAATCAAAACTTCCCTGAGATATCATCTCACCCCGGTCAGGATGGCAAAAATCCACAATACAAACAACAACAAATGCGGAGAGGATGTGGAGAGAGGGGAACTCTCCTATATTGCTGGTGGGAGTGCAGGCTCATACAGCCACTCTGGCGAGCCGTCTGGAGATTCTTAAAGAAATTAAAGATTGAAATGCCATATGACCCTGAGATCCCACTTTTGGGAATAACCCCCCATATAGCAGAGGTTCACCTCGATAGCACAAGCACGATCATGTTCATAGCAGCACTGTTTACAATAGCAAAGTCATGGAATCAACCCAAATGTCCAACAGTTGACAAGTGGATAAGGAAACAGTGGTACATCTATACAATGGAGTACTACTCAGCCATCAAAAATGATGAATCACTGGAATTTGCCGGGAAATGGATGCCATTAGAAACAATTATATTAAGTGAAGTATCCCAAACCCAGAAAATTAAGTGCTGTATGTACTCCCTAATAGGTGGTTCCTAGTACCAAACCCACCCAGCCTATCTTGAGACACTCATAGGTAAATCTATGTATTACCTACAGTAATTGCAAGGATTATGAACAGGAGGGATGGGGTTGGAGGGCCACACCAGACACAAGGAGAGAAGTGACCATGTTACAGTAGAGAAAATAGGCCTCCATCAAGGACTGATAGTAAGTAATGTGACACCTGGTTTTGTTCACAGACGTTCGTTCCTGATCATTTACAACTGAGGGGATATGATCTCACCAGAAGGGGAGGGTATATAGTCTGAGAGATAAAAAGTAATCATTTTGCAAATGGGTGATTGACCCCTCCCTCACTGAGGTTTCCAACTTTTATTACATCTACCCTTGAACGTACTCTTATAATAAGACTCCAGTTTAACAGCTTTTTGTCTCTGGCCAGGGGGTGACATACAGTGCCCACCAGGATGGAGTGAAGGGTATTGCAGGAGCAGCAAAACTGCAAAAGAAAATCAACAAACCACTATCCAGAACTTCAGAGACTCTATATCAACCACCTGGAACTAGGCCAGACTAATCTCTCCCCATCCTGAAGCTCATGGAAATTTGTGGAAGAGGGGGCGGTAAGAGTGTAAGAGCAAAAGGATGGGAGCAGCAATGATTTGCAAGATACTCCACACAAGTGAGGGCCGAAGCAATCATAATTGGACTTTGCATGCCCTGTGCAATGTCCAACACACTATTGACCTCACAAAGTCTAACATCTGCTAAAGGCACCAAGATCCTTGGAGGCAAGGGATTGGCAGCCACAGTAGTGTTCCTATGCTTAAGGGGAACACGGGAAAGGGTTCAGGGAAATGCCACTGGGTCCTTGTACGTCATCGGAGAGGAGGGCCCATAGGAGAGTCAGGGATGCACAATAAAGGACTCTCTGGGAATTGAGGCGGAAGGCACTGGGGGATGGGAAGGGAAGGGTGAGGGGAGGGAGGGGTGAGGGGAGGGGGAGCAGTGGGTTTGGGGGGAGGAGGAGGGAGGGAGGGAACCGGTGTACCTATTAAGTTGGTATGAGCGGAAATAATAATAAAAAATGTTAAAAAAAAAAGAATAGAAGGCTTTTGCTTTTGTAGAAAATAAACCAGTGGAAAATGAACTTGCTTATGGAAAACAGAAAAGGAGCTGAAGTATAGGCAAGGAAGCAATGTAGAGAAGAACGATGAGTCCCAAAGTAAAGAGAGTTTGGAAGAAATCGATGGAACTGCTAGCTCCAGCAAGCTGATCCACGGCGCTGTAACCCAGGAACAAAGTTAACGGTAAAGTAACCCTGTGCAGTTCCCTCGGTTTGGTGAGTAATCTTTATATAGCTCTGTGTGATGACCTGCCGGAGGCCAAGCAGGAACACTTGATCCAGTAAATGCAGAAGGAAAGAAGGTCAAGATGGCAAGGATAGGAGTTGATGGAAAAATTTTGTCTCCTTAAGTATTAGGATATAAAACTGCCTCTGTGTTGTGGTTTCAGTGTGGTTTGTGTGTGACCCCAAGGGCTGGAAGCTGGCTTCCCAACATGGCAGCACTGGAGGACAGCAAAAGCTTTCTGAGATGCAGTGTGGGGTCAGAGTAAATAGGTCACATGGGGTGTCACTCTCAGAAGAGATTAAAACAGATCTCTAGACACTGTCTGGAAAGAGCTGTTACAAAAGAGAAAGACTAGCATCTTCCTTCTGACCTCTTGTCTGGCCAAGTATTTGTTGCATGAACTGCTACTATAATAATATCCACAATGTCACTTGGGAGAGGACTGATCATCAAAGCCACCACCATGGTGTTTGTGCTTTCAGTCAGTAAAGGAGCTAAACAAACTTTTTTTTAATATTATAATACATCCAGCATCAAGTATTTCATTACATACCACTTAAGTTCCTTGTATTGACAGAAAGCCAAAAGGGAATAAATTCATTACTTCTCTTGGGACTTTCATGAGAGGTATGGTGTGACATTTTCTACTGATAGCCTGCATAACTGATAGGGAGCACTCACTATACCTCCAGAAAGTATATAAACCTAATATAATAAGTGATATCCCCATAGAAATAAGGCATTTGGCTCAACATGCCGAAATTCCCTCCATCTCTGAAAGAGACAGTAATTCCTTGAGTTGTATAGGGTGAGAAACTGAAATGAAAACCATAAACTATTTTTGTCTCTCTACTGAAGACATGAGGTTGAATTTGTAAGAGCACAACAAAATAGAGGTACATGGGTTGAAAACAGGAGTGAATACCTGCTCTAGGAGTCTCAAGGTGATAATGAAGTGAAATACAGTTACTAGACTTCAGAATTGGGCAAATCAACCAAAAGAAATAGAAGACAAGCTGGAATCTGGAATAAAATGGTAACTATACAGAATCGTCAGTAGACACTAAAATACCACCTAAATGTAAAATTTTCTTCTCCTGATTTCTTATGAATCACAAAGAGAGGCTAAGTCTTTTTTATTTTTTGAAGAGATCTACTTGGTGATCATAATCTTAACAAGGGGGTGAAGTTAGCATCTTACTGGTAACAGTGAGGGAATACCAAATACCCAGGCAACAAAATTTGAAAGACATGTCCCCTCTAAGGGCTTCTGCCTGACATGCTTGCCAGTGAGGCCACACAGAGACTGATTGCGGCAGAACAAACACCAGGATGGCACAAGAAATAGTCAGATAAATCTAGAGCAAATGATCTGGACTCTGTAAAAGTTATTCCTAAGAGTACTTAGCAGTCCAGTTCTCAGGATAAAGAAACTACATCTAATATTTTAAATATGAAGTTAATGAACAACTTGGAAGCCAATCACAAAAAAGCTTCACACAGATTCTTAGATCACTTGCTTAGTGAGAAAATAATCAAGACTGAACTCCCTATATAGTACTTACAGGACAGAATCAAGCATATGTTAGAGAAATCTGTCTGCTTAGAAGAATCATTCCATGGATTTTGCACCAGGTAGCAATGCAGACAAGCCTTCAGCCCCAGGCAACTTTAAGAAAAAAAAATCAAAGAGCTGCTGCCTCCAACAAGTACACTTTTCTCTGACATTTTATTTTCAAAAAATTCAATCATAAGAAAAGTGTAAGAATTTTGAACTTTAAATGGCTGTATGTATTCCTCTCAGGTTAAGAAGTAACATTTTGCCAGATTTGATTTATGTGTTTTTATCAGAAAATTCTCGATAAGCACAATGCTATTTTATATGTAAGTCAGAATGTAAGTCTGTAGCTTCTCTAATAATCTTGTAAATATTTAAATTTCTTAATTACCCTGATAATATACTTAGTTGTATGTATCATAAACATAATTATCAGAATCTAGCCAAGACAAGTCATTAGTTACATCACTTTATCTAATTTCATTTCTCTTAGTGATTTTTAAAAATCTCAGAGCATTCCTGGAACTAATACAGAAGTTCAGCAGGGTGGCAGGATACAAAATAAATGTACAAAAATCAGTGGCCATTTGATTTTTGACAAAGGGCCCCAAAAAATCCAATGGAAAAAGAACATCATCTTCAACTGCATATCCACATGCAGAAGATTAAAACTGGATCTGTACTTGTCACCATGTACAAGAATTAATTCCAGATGGATCAAGGACCTCGATATGATGCCAGAGACTATAAAAACCATAGTTGAAAGGGTCAGGAACTCCCTCCAGCTGACAGTTCCTCAACAGTTCCTCCCAACAGTTCCTAAACGGATATCCAATAGCACAGTCACTAGAACCACCAACACTCAACAGTTGGGATCTTGTGAAATTAAAGAGCTTCTATTCAGATAAAGAGATTGTAACTCGAGCACAAAGGCAACCCACAGAATGGGAGAAAATCTTCACTAACCACATATCTGATAGAGTTCTATTCTCCAGAGTGCAAAACGAACTTAGAAAACTAAACACCAAGGAAACAAAAGGGCCAATTAAAAAATGGGCTTTGGAACTTAAAAGAAACTTTTCCAGGGACAAAATTAAAATGTCTAACAAATATCTTAAAAAATGCTTCATATCCTTAGCCATCAGGGAAATGCAAATCAAAACTTCCCTAAGATATCATCTCACCCCAGTCAGGATGGCAAAAATCCACAATACAAACAACATCAAATGCTGGAGAGGGGATCCAGGAAGGGGTGGAGGGAGAGAGGGGACCTGTGTACCCATTAAATTTGTATGAGCGGGAAAAAAAAATTAAAAAAAATCTCAGAGCATTGACATTTTAAAGAACCTACTAAGCTTTCTCCTCTTTAGGAAGGGGTAGATGAGCTTCCCAGAAGGCAGAGTGCTAGAGACTGAGGACTGGGTACCAAGGCTTTGGAAACTACAGAAAGTGAGGTACCCTGACTATAAGCAGCTGAGAATGACTCCAGGTCACCAACTGAGCTGTCCACCTTCAATACTGGAGGCTAGGAGAGACCCTTCAATGTGGTCTGTAAGTATTTCAGCTCAGTCATGTAATCACAAAGAGATAGAAGATCATTAATTCAACTGGCATTGGCTCTCCATGAAACCCTAGAGGTGGGTGCTAAGCTAGATTAAAGAGCTTCAGAAAATTGAGGATGATTTGGGTTGAAGATGGTGAATTGAACCTGTGCATTTCCACGCCATTTCACAAACATCCAACTGAAAAAATAAGAAAGATATTCTAAAGGGATCCATAAGACACCACAGGAAGAGCAAAAAGTAGGGTCATTGGATGGAATTATATGCACAGGAAACAGATGGCATCTTAGTGCCCACCTACTGCAATGGAAGAAGGGGCTACTCAGAAGAGACATGGAAGAAGGCTGCTATAGAGACGTGACATCGAACCACCCAGCAGACTCCTATCTCAGAGCATGCATCTATGGCTAAGGATGGCCTGTGGAGAAGTTCCCCTGAGAGGCAGTGATAAGATCAGGTGCCAAAAGGCTGGATCAGAGGATTCGACCTACATTTATAATAAGACTAGCAGTGGTGCCATTTAGTATTTAATTGAAGAAGCAGAGTTGTCTGCAAAAGCTGAAAAATTTACTTAGAAAAGCTGCAACTCCAGATCTTTGGCCAACATCTGGAGAATGACAACAGACTTGGGAGGATCCTGCCTGCCACTCTGCCACTCTTATGTATGACACTTTTATGTACAGAAAAGTTTGGCCAGCTTGACTTACAGCACTGGTGGGCAATTCTCACACTGTGAGAGCAGGCTCCTGGAGATATGACCTCTCCTAACAGCTGAAAACACCCTCCCAGACGGTGCATGAAATACTAGGGTACAGAAAGTAATCATCTGGGAGCATTAGACTACCAAGAAAAACTCAGTTCCAGAGAGAAGACTCGAGACTAATAAGCCAAGGAAAATGGCCATACATTTAACTGAAGATTGATGAGACACAACAAATTCAAAAGATGAAAGCACCAACAGTGCTACCAATGTCTTTTAATTAAAATCTCAGAAGAAATTTGAGAAGATATCATATCCTTGAAAGATAATGAGCTACAATGAAAAGAAACAAACCATTAGAAATACTGAAACACATGAAAACTGATACTAAAAGAATTCAAAACAAGGGACCAGGGTCATCTTCTAGAACACAGAGCAAAAACAGGGAAGAAAAAAATCAGAGACATGCAATCTTTGTGTGTGCGTGCATGCATATGTGTGTGTAGCTGTCCACATGTGTGTATCTGTGTGTGCATTTAGATGTGGACTCACGAACTTGACAAGTGTCTTCCTCAATCTCTCAGCACCTTATTTCTTGAGATAGACTCTTCACTCAACCTGAAGCTCACCAGTTCAGCTGGACTGCTGGTCAATGGGCCCCAAGAATCTCCTGTCATCTTATGTATTATAATATCAATGATCCATGTTATAGAAAATCTAAAATGGAAGTAATCAATGAAACAAAGAATTGGGAAAGAGGGGTAAGAAAATAAAGTTTCAACATTCTTTTCATAAAAGGGAGAGAATAGATAATACATGAAGTCAATAAACTGAAAAAAGTATAGAGCATTTAGAACCATTTTACTAATCACTAAGACAACTCAAAAGAGAAATAATGGAGTCTTTACTGAGCTGAACTAGAACTGGAAAGAGTGTGAAAAAATTTTCATTCAGTATTTGTACTTTTAAAAATAGTAGGCACATATCACTTTAAATGTTTTTAAAGACTAAGAAATAGTAATAGGCTAACTTGACTATTATACCACACAATAGTATCATGGATAAGTACATAGCTATTGCTGTTCATAATATCTCAATTTATTGAGCATTTGTATGTACTGGACTCTACTGAAATGAAGTGTTTTATTCCAGCATCCACATTTTACAGATTCAGAGGAAATGCAATTATTTGTTGAAATACACATGGCTTTAGACATGGAGATCTGGGAGATGGGGAGATGGTTCAGTGGCTAAAAGCACCTGTGTGCAAATCTGGCTACCTGAATTGGACACAGGCACACACATGGTAGAAGGAGAGACCCAATTTCCAAAAGTTGTCCTCTGACCTTGGCATGAATGCCTTCTTCCTGCCTTATCTCTAGCAAATAAAAAAATAAATAAATTAAAGAGAATTGGACCTGGAATTTCATCTGTAAACCTCGAGCATGAGCATTGAAATCTTTTGCAAATTTTGTTCTGATGATATTGGAATGCTTTCATCTTGTCTCTGTTTATTGAAAGGATAGAAGGATTTCCAAAGTTACTGATCAATGGAGTTTCTTTTTCTTTTGAGGGTGTACAGGAAATGGATGTTATAGACAGAGATCAAGAAAGGCTTGGCACATTTATCAAAGGAAACTCCAATCAAGAAAACACATTTGTTCAAGAAGAAAATTGGAAGTCCATAGAGATATATTTTCTTTTAAGAGCAGGGTGGGACGATTGGAATAAAGGAAGAAATAGGGCTGATGCAGAAAATATATTTTATGGTTTGGGGCAATTGGCCTTAACTGATGCATAGCAATATAGTGAGTGACTAAGCAATGGGCTGCAATTGATGTTGAATTTAGTTTAATGGTGAATGTCATTTTTTCTTCTGGGCATGATGTGATGTTGTCTAGGGAGCACATTGTGCAGCAGTTTGAAACATCCCTTTGGAGGAAGACTCAGGAAGTTCCTAAAACAAAGACTAGAGATGGGGTGGCTGTGGCTATCCCCAAGATAAAGAAAAGAAGTTTCAACAACTGCTGAGGGAGGAGACTTTCCAGCAGGCCAGACAGTCTGTAGACAGACACTCTGAGCAGCTCCCAGGTCTAGAAGAGACTCTCCTGTAAGCACATCATACTGACAGCTCTAGGATTGCAGCTTCCATGAGTTTCAATTATGTTAGGGTGTTTTTGGGTCATATTCCTGCCTTTAAGTCATCTCTTCTCCTGTTTGTAGCTCTCAACCCTACTCCTACAAATCAGATTAATGCATTCATTGGCTCATCTAGTTGGACTCTGATATAATTATAATTGTTACTTTGTCCTGTTGACAAATTCCTATCTGGGTAGATAGACATGTCTGTGTGGCGTCTTACTAGGAAAAGCTTCATAGAACAAATGGTGTGACAGAAATCAGCAGAGTTCAACAAGAGCAGTCAAGGATTCCATGCTTTTGTGACTGTCCTTGACCTGAGATAAATACGGATATAATTATTTAGACCATAGGCCCCACAAAAGCCAACTAAATTCAGGGTCTGTTAGTCAATGAAGAAAGATAAATGTTTTTCTGTATGTTTCTCCAACCAGGATAAGCATGGGCTCTGCATTTCCCACCCTCACTTTCTAGATAATGCTTGAATTTTTTAGTCCCTCAGTTAATGTAGGATGGAACCTTCCACCCTGAGGGTTATTGGCCAAATGTTCACACTCCCCTCTCAATTTATATATGAAATACCAATGTGATGGTATTTGGGTATGAGGCCTTTGGGAGATGATGACACTTAGCTGAAGTTCTGTGGTTAGCTGGAAAGTCTCCTCCCTCAGCAGTTGTTGACACTTCCATCTATCTATCTATCTATCTATCTATCTATCTATCTATCTATCTATCTATCTATCTATCTATCTATCTATCTATTTATCTATCTATCTACCTATCTAATTCACTCACTCTGAGAAAATGAATTTCTATTGTTTAAGCTACCCACTCTGGATTTGTGTTATGGCATCCTGAGCAGAACAGGAAACCGTTCCTTCCTATGAATTTCCCCTACCCTTTGTTCCAGTGCTTGTTTGATAGAAAAGATTTGGAGCAGAACTCACCCTGCTACTCTTGACTCCAGCATCTTGGTGGAAAGCAAAGCAAAGCCAAACCAAGCCAGAATATTCTTCAGTGTCTTTCTATTATCTTAATGAGCCCAAATTCTGGGAAAAGACTCTCAAGGACTCCTGTGTTCAGCTTTTGCCTGCTCCTCTCGATGGTGCAATCTTGCAACACCATAGTTCAGCTGTACTGACTTGGAAGTTTCCTCTTGCACTGTAATTTCGACAGACCTGCATGCAAAGGGACTTCTGGGCTGGAGCCTTCCCCTGTGACCCACCCACTTCCTTTTCCTGATTAAGACTCTGAACACTTCACTCACCCTGGGGTCTTAGCTTCTGTAAAGCTGAAGGCTTCTGCAGACCTAACTTGCAGGTGAGGTGAGCTTCCACGTCTTGATATGCGAACATCTGTCCTTGCTAGATATTAGTCTCCTTAGCTGCTGTTGTGTTAGTTTAAAATCTGTCTTCTTAGGTAGAACAGAAGTGACAGGTGGGTGCACACCATGTTTTCCTTGTTCCTGTGAAGGCTGCTTACTCCAACTTATGCCCACCTTAAGGAATGCTGTGCATACTGAGCTAACAAATGACCCAGTGAATGCGGCTCTTTCCGTGCAAAGCTCTCTGTTGTTCCAGGGCGGAGCCTTCTAGCTCTGCAGTGCATGTATTTGCCCACTGACCAGACAGGATTGTCCCACATTTGGCAGCTTCCTGTTACTGTGGCCATGCTATCTGCCCCCAAACTGTTGAAGGCTTGAGGCAGACTAACAGGAGACTGATTCGAAAACAGGAAAAAAGCAATCTTTCCTCCAAGATATAGATCAAGAAATATGATTGTTGATTTGGAGCAGAATTCTGAAGCAAATCACTAAATGCATTATGAAATGCACAGGACCCATTTGGAGTCCAATAAGTGTTTTTTTTATTAATGGGTTATAAATGAACACTTGGAAAGAAAAGAGTTGATCAACATGAGTCATCATTGATTAAAAATACAAGCCAGGTTTGCATTAGGAGTTTCAGAGTGACATTTTGATAAGCTCCCACTCACTCCTCCTATGTTGGTGTTCTGAACACATGAACACAGATAAAGATTTGGCTAACACAGGATGGAGGTATTTCATTTCCTCTTGCAAAGGCACAGTGCTGCACTGAGTTCCTTCTCTAGTCATCTGCCTATGTGTATCCCTAGACTGAAGGGGTGTCCCTATAGGCATCTCTGAGAACACTCCCTTAAACTCTTAAAATGTCCTTGATTTAGGCTTGTTTGTAGAGTCAGACCTTGTCCAGACAGACACTTCCCTTCTGGAGAAGGGAAGTGAAGGGTTGCTCTTGGAGTCTGTTTCCTCTCATACAGTGACTCTTACACACTAAAGCATGGCCTGCTGATTAACTAGGAGCCATGAAAACCCAAGCAGACTAGTGCTTTCTCTGTACTGTGCATAGAGGCTGACATGGAGCAGAGAAGATGCTGCTCCTTTGTTGGACTCTGACAATGGATTTGTCCATTAGCAATTAGCTGACTTGTAGAGACACTACAATAGCAAAGACACACAGAGAGCTGTTTGTGCTAGACCCTGTTCTAAGAACTTTACATAATTAACTCGGGTTAGTCATTGCTTGACTATACCAGTCAAAAGTGGTTTTCAGGGGAAGAGAGCCAGCTCAACTTTCAAGGTTCCAAACCTGCTGACCTGAGTTTGAATTCCACGTGGTGGAAGGAGAGACATGCCTTCTTAAACTTGACCTCTGATCCCCCCCCCAACCAGGCAACATGGCATACCCCATATAAGGAAATAAATAAAAAGATATTTGCAAAGTAGCTTTCATCCCAGGAGCTAAATGGACTTTCAGAGGGAAACACAGCTAACTAATGGCAAGGCTGAGATTTGTACCAAATTGGCAATTCTGGTGATGCATCTCTTTATCCAGGATAACACACTGTCTGCTCTACTGGCCACTAGTGAATTAGTTTAAAGTACTTAATAACACCTCTAAGATATTGTAAGTTAGATACAGGTGTCAACTTGATGGTTGAGAATTGGAGCTCTGGGCACATTTGTAAAGAATTAGTAGTTGAGTTAGGTCCTGACCAAGCCTGCAGGAAATTATCTGATTGACAGGGAAGCCCAGCCTATGGTAGGTAGAGCTGGTCTCTGGGTATATGAATAAGGAGGGATCTGGTTGAGGAAACTGGCATCCTTTGGTACACTTGGCCAGACATGCTGGTCTGTTAAGTAAGCATCATCCCTCTCTCAGCAGTCCTGTGGATATATGGCTATGGTGTGGCCCATGGTGTTGGTATGGATTCTCCTGCCAAGCAGCTTTGAGAACTGTAACTGGACTATCACAAGTCAAAATAAAACCCTTTATTCCATTTGATCATGTACTTATTGGCAATGATGCAGGCTAACTGCAACGTGTATCTTTAAGGATGAAATAGAAAAATGAGTTTTGGAGATTACAGGAATGAGAGGCTTATTAATAACTGAGTAAACTTGATAAAAGAATGCTGTTCCTCATATAACAGAGGGAGCTCCAAAAGTCCCTTGTTGGTTATCCTGATAGTTTTACCTGTTCTGAGGATTCGTGGAAACAGGACACCTTAATGGAATCCAAACTGATTTAGTAAAGGTAGATCAGAGGCTTTGGCCTGAGAATTAGTCCTGTAAAGAGGATATCACATAACTAAACATGATGAAGAATCTACAATCTCTTGCCTGTGGTAGGGTCAACAATGAAATGTGTTTGGGACGAAAGGAAAAAAAAAAAAGAAATAAAAAAGAAGTCAAACCATGTTGTTTGTTGAAGGCTAATTAGATGAAATTATTGCTCATGAAGAAAAGTCAGACTAATGATGTTTAATGCTCTGAAAAAAATTCATGGAGATTTGGGGGCTATCTTCAAAGATCTGAAATACTATTTCCTGGAGAAAAATGGGTCTTACTCTATACTGACCTCAGAGAGCAGAGTGACAGTGGGTTTATCTAATTGCTCACTGTTGACAACTGGGGACAGTTATGACATTTCACATACTCTGAGTGCTCACAATGTCTGCACTAAACTTAAAATCCTTGTAAGTCTTAGCTAGAAGCTATAGATTAAATTTACCATTGATACTAGTAAGCACGCCATTGTTTTCTTAGAGAAGTCTCCACTTAGCAAATAATCTCATGTTAAACATCACTACTGTTCTACAGATGAGGAAACAGAAAAGTCAGTTCTTTTCCTAGAATCACCCTATCTCAAACTATCAGCCCAGCAACCCCTGAGCCTAAGAATTGCTTGTGCTTCTACTGCTTCCAGAATCATGACTGTAATAGAATGTAGGTCAGGGCTGTTCATTAGAACTGTAGTAAGAGCTGCTAATGAGAGAGATATATGCTGCATACATACATGTTCTAGCAGAATGAGGAAAAATAGTGGTGATGTTAACTACCTATCACCTATCTATGTATCGCCTATCAATCAGGCTCCATCCTACCCTGACATACTACCTAATTAGTTTATCACATCTAAACTGTAGCATTATTATTTGTTGAAACAACGGAATCTGGCAGGAGACATGACTTAACTATAAAGATGCTTCTGCACAAACCTGGTAAGTTGAATACCCGGTATCCATACCATAGAAGGAACTAACGACTTCAAAAGGCACCTCCACAAGTGCACACTGGCATGCAGCTCTCAGTATGATGCAATCACTACAAAATAATAAAGCTATATTGCTTTCTGTTTTTCATACTAAAATCCCTCTCTGTTAATTGCTAATGGGCATTCAGCACAGGATTGAATTTTTATTTTATTTTTTAAAAATTTTTTCAGTGTTTCATACATGAATATAGTGAATTGATGTTATTTTCACTTATTCCCAAATCCCATCCCACCTCCTCTTCCCATTGCAAGAGTTCTACTCTGCCAAACTTCCTCCTACTTTCAAGTCTTTGCAAATGAGTGGCCCACTGAGTTTCATCTGGTTTGCCTTTGATGACTTGTGCCTGAGCACTTGCTGGACATGAATCATTTACTAGTGGGTATACAGGGCTAAACTTTTGAAGGTGTTAATCACAAAGGATGCGTTCTTCCTCCTTAGGTCTTGCGGCCTCTGAGCCCTACGGGCATCTTCTTCCAGCCAGACAGAAACGCATAGCAACCGCCTCTCCTTTCCACTAGAGCCAAAGCAGAGAATTTGGAGTGGACAGGTGTTTCTCTGGAACCTTCCAACTGCCACCTCCCTCCTGCCAGCTTTGGAAATAACGGAGGTAGACAGCATGAATTCAATAATACTTCATTGCAAATACCAAATCTGGGGAAGAACATGTTGCTTCCTAGCTTCATGGAAAGAAATTTTATAATTTCAATTCTAGCAAATGACCATCCCAGGCGACGGAGGAAAAGGAGACGTCCAGTTTGCCCAGCGGCGAAGGTACAGTTCCAAAACAAACATACCAGGTTCTTACAGTGGCTTTAAAGCAGCCCCCCCCCCCAAAGTTTCCGCTTAAAATTCCTACTCCATTGCAGAAAAGAAAGCTTAAAAAAAAGAAGATAGCACGAGCTCTAGCCCCCCCGGAGGTGGCGCTGTGAGGGTGACGGAGTTAATTAGTGGCTGCAAAACTCCGTGTGTGAGCTCATCAGAGAAATCATGCTCCACACGCACATTATTTTTAGCCGATCTGAGGCGTGTGTATGGTGTGCCACACTTCCGTCTTTTTGAGCAGGGGGACTTCACAAAGTCGTGGGCACCCCTGGCGGGGCAAGGTGCCGTGGGCGGGCGGGCAGCAGCGCGCGCGCGGGAGGCGAAGGCGCCGACCACGCGTGTCCGCGCGCAGGTGCCCGGGGCTCGGGAGCAGAGTTGGCGGTCGCGGGATGCCTGGCAGATGCAAACTGTGTCTCCGGCCAGCAGGAGGAAGGAAGAGGAAGTGAGAGCAGCGGCCGCCGGCGGCGCGGCAGCCGGCCGACCCGGAGTGTAAGTGCGTGTGTGCGGGCGAGGGGGAGCGGGCGAGGATGGGCACGAGCTAGAGGCTGAGCCACCCCACGGCCGCGGCCCCGAGCGGGCGACAGAGCCTCGGATCCCCGTTTCGTGTTCCACAGGTCAGCAGAGCCCCGATTACCGGGCGCCCCTCGCCGCGGTCCTGCGACCCCGCGCAGGTTTGTAAAGTTTCCTGGGCTGGCGCGGCGCCCGGCTCGCTGACCTCAGCGTGGCCCGGGAGGGGCCGGGAGCAGGACTCGGGGCGCCGCCGAGACACTTTGGTTTCCTCCCCGGGGGCCCCGCGGCTCCGCCGGGCGAGGGCTGCGGGCGAGCTGCGGTTGGGGAGGTCCGGCCAGAGGAGAGTTCCGAGTGGCAGTGCGGGAGCCGGGAAGCGACTCCAGGGGTTTGGGGAGCAAGAGCCGGGACTCCGCGGAGTCGGCGGGATCAGGGTGGGCTGGAGGGGGCGCCGGCGGGCTGCGGGGACCGGGGAGTGTGTGGCTGGGACCTCGCGATCAAGATTCCTGGGGCTGGAGACCCGAGAAGGTGCTCCGGAGACGCGGCTGGCGGCGGGGATTCCGGGTTTTCTCCGGCGGTCGCGAACCGGAGGGAATCCCCCGGCGACGGAGCACGCTCCTGGGAGGGGGGCGCGCCTGGGCTGCGGGGCGCTGGGGGCGCTGGGGGCTGCGGAATCCCCGCGGGCGTGTGTTAGTGAAGACCCGCCTCCTGGGGCCACGCGCTGCTGCCCGCGGGGGGCCGTACAGGGCGGAGGGGTCTTGGATGGAGATGTGGCTGGGGAGAGGGGGCGCCACAGCCGCGTCAGAGAACCGCGGAGGAGGTGGGGGCGCTGGGGAGCGCGAGAGGCGCGGCCGCGGTGGCCGCGGTGACCGCAGTGGCCCCGGCGCGATGAGGAAGAGGAAATCCAGAACTCCACCGGCGGCCTGGGGTGCGCGCGCTGGTAGGGGTTTGAGAAGTCAGCGCTGTGCCACGGGCGTGTGTGCGTGTGTGCGTGTGTGTGTGTGTGTGTGTGTGTGTGTGTGTGTGTGACTGCGGGGGGGGGGTACATAGCGGGGGACTTGCCTCCCACTGACTCTGTCCAGCCTGAAGCCCTTTGAAGTTGGCAAGGGGTTGTTGCCACTGGACCTGTGTTGACCTAAAGCTGCAGGGCTCGGCCCCTAGGACGGCTCCAGGGCCTCTGGACAGCTCCCCAGACCCCCTGGAATCTTGGGCCGCCCACCTTTGGCCCGATCGAAGTGCGCTGGCTAAAGTGATCAAACTTAATTAAGATTTTTGACCAACTCAGGTGGGGGAGGAAGGCAGAGGGGGATGATTGTGAGGAGGGTAGGAACTGGAAGAATATTTTAGTTTCTTTTTTCCTGTTAACTTGTACAAAATAAAAGTAATTAATGATCCGCATTTGCATACCAGATCTTTGAGAACAACTTGGGAACTTGGAGGGTCCAATCTACTTGGAAACTGTTAGATTACAAAGGCCAGCAGTAGGGGCTGACCATCAAAGATCTCCTTGGGTCATGATCTTCTTGGGTCTTATTTCCTCAGCGGCTTCTCAAGGTTATTTGAAGGATTACCCCTTCCCCCACTCCACCCCCCTCCCTTGCAAAACTGGGAAATCCTAGTAACTAAAGTCACACGTTTCCTGCAGACTCCAGCCTCAATTTTTCTTTCCTTCTGACTTGTTCTCCTTACTATGGTACATTTCCTATCTCTGGAGTGTTGTGGTTAAATGTACAAGTGGCCTTCCCTATATACTACTTGTTACTGTTTTTGTTTTAAGTTAGATGGACTGGAAAACTGAAGGAATGGTCCTGAGTGTTGGGATTTCTGGTGAGGAAGGATGGAGGAGGAAGGGAACTGGGGAACAGGAAGATTGGCAAGTACCAGCAAGGGTCAGGGTCTGATCAGCCATTTCGTCACAGGATAGGTGGTCATGACAATTGGATGGCCAAGTCCCACACAACTCAGTTTGACTTTAACAGAGACCATTCTGACTGTCTTATATTTTCCTTGTTTCCTTGTCCTGTCCCCAGGACCTTTGCACATACTATTCTTTTGCCTGAAGAGCTTTCTCCCACATGTTCAGATGACTCACTCCCTTGCTGCCTTCAAGGCTTTCTGCCTAGTTTGTCAGCCTATGGAGCTTATCCAAATGACTCCATGTAAGCTAGCCGGCAAGCATTCCCTCTTCCTCTTGTGCTGCCCTCTCTTTCCTCTGAGTACTCATTGCCCGTTGGCATTGTACATGCTCTCATTTATCATATTGTTTTGCCTTCCATTGGAATAAAAGTTCCAGGAGGCTGATGATCACATCTTGCTTACAACTCTAGAATCTAGATTCCTTTCCAACACAGAGTAGGTGCTCAGTAAATGTTTTGTTGACAGACTTCCCATGTTGGGCGAGGCCCTCAGGGACAATGCCACACAAAAGCAAGGAAGAAGGGAGCAACTACAGGCTGAAGAAGGGACAGAGAGGTGGCTGGCCAAGGCACGATAGAAAAACCAGGCTACTTTATTAAAACCGTGTAACTGCTTCTTGTCTGGACCAAGTCTTTCTGAAACATGTTCCTTAAATTAAATAAATATTCTCCTAAGGACCGGTCAGACTGTAAACAACTGGAGTGCAGAGGTCCTTTTCCTTTTTGGGGGGTCCTAAGGCAGAGGGGAGGACACTGTTGTCAGGGCTTGGAGAGGGAGACAGAAGAAAAAGCTATGAGGCAGATACAGGGCAGAAGACGGAAGAGAAGTGCCTGAAAGAGGGAGAAGGAGGCTAAAGGATGGGATCGCATGAAGTTTCCAGGAGAACCCCCCATTATGAAGAGAAGCCAGCTCCAGAGCACTGTCAAGTAATTTTCCTCTTTGGGTGTTCAGTGTGAGTGCATGGGAAGAGGTGTATGTGAGGTGTGTGTGGGGAAGGGGGACTTTGAAGCTCTTACCCAGAGGATGTGGCTGGGGGCGTGGTGAGCGCTGTACCCAGCTGCCTTTGCTTACAGCACCATCTTACCCAACATCAAAGCTCCAGAAGGCATCATGTTTTTGGTGGAAACATTTTCATCCCCCTCCAAGAGAGTGGTTGCCTTAAAGTTTGTCGCCGAAGCTTGCAACCATTCTTTAATGCCTCCAGCCATCCGAGTTGATAGCTTGATTTAAAAGGCATACTGTTGAATTTGGAAAGGGTGGCAGGATTCTAAACTCTTCTACCTCACAAAGCCTGCAGTTCCCTGGCAGAGCTGTGTAACTTCAGTCCAGTCAATTAACTAGTCCTCTTTACGTGGAAGGTTGCAGTCCCAGTCAATTAACTAGTCCTTTTTATGTTGAAGGTTGCAGCCCAGTCAACTAACTAGTTCTCTTTATGTTGAAGGTTGTAGCCCAGTCAATTAACTAGTCTTCTTTACATTGAAGGTTGCAGTCCCAGTCAATTAACGAGTCCTCTTTATGTGGAAGATTGCAGCCCATTCAGTTAACTAGTCCTGTTTATGTTGAAGATTGCAGCCCAGGAACGGAGTGTACTGTCACTTAGTTGGTGCACACCGGTCTAAGATGTGAACCAGAACCTGGTATAATAAGACCCTGCCCTCTGGAGGCTGAGTCAGCAGGGTCTCATGTTGAAGGGCTGGGTTGATAAAGAGAGTAAAGAGTTTGAGGCCAGCTAGAAATCCTCAGCAAGATGCTATTCTGTGGACAAAAAGGCCGAGAGTAGCTCAGGTTGGAGCCCTCAGCTAGTGTGTACCAAGCCCTGGTTTACATTCTTCGTAATGTACAGATCAGATACTGACTTATAATGTCAAAGCTAGTGCTCCATTTGGATTCTTTTAAAAGTCTACTTTAGCAATTCTTAGAGGTCCTAGGAGTTTTTTTTTTTTTTAACTTGCCAGGAATTCTGGGGAAAAGGGTTCAGAGGGTTGCCCTTCTAGCCATTTCCCTTTCACAAATACCAGTGGGTTAATTCCCTGAGGAAGATATTAGCTCCAAATAAACCAGGTGCAGTATCAGCCTTTGGTGATGCTTATAAAAATAATGCTGTTTATAGAACCAGACATCTTGCCAGGCCCAGTTGTAACTGTCTTCAGAGACAGGTGACCCTGTGACAGGCTTCCTTCTGCCTTGATGCAGAAGACCAGCCAAACCCTTCCTGCAGCTTCACTGTACCGAGAAGCACATCCACTACGTGTGCCATTTTTTGGCCAAATGTTAGTCGTGGTCTCTTAGGAGTTCACTCTACTGAACTTTTCCTTCCTTAGCTTATTCCTGGACAGTGATGCACGATGACATCAAGCTTTGCAGCTGATCTGGGACTGGGACTGGCTAGTGAGAGAGCAAAGCTGAAGGTCAAGAACTTTCAGCACTGCGCACAGCAGCACAAGGGTCAGGAAGGCCAGCCGGACAGACAGGGTGTGGCTCTTGTGTGTGTGTGAGTGAGTGTGGTGGGTGGCCTTGGACAGCATTCCAGCTTGCCTGCATGGTGTTTAAGTTCAGCCAGGCTAGTCTGCGTGCCCCAGGCACACACGGGTTGCTGTGCTCATTTCTCTGGCAAATTTAGGTTTGTCTGAATGTTATCTCCTAACAGGTGACACTGAAGCCTGCATTCATGATTACATTAACCCCTTGTGTTTCGGCGTGGGTGTTTTCTAACCTTTCACAATGTAGGTACAGGTGCTACTTAAACAGATTTTGCGGCCTCAAGTAAGAACAGTTACGTATGAGGTGGGAATACGTGTGGGTGAAGGAATGCTAGCTCATCAAACGGAATTAACCACATCATCAACCCGGCCCAGGGATGAGTAGAGAAATTAGTCACATGTATAAATAGAAGGAGATGTTTCTCCATGTTCTGGGCTCCCACAAACACTGGTTTCCAGAATCTGAGCAAGATTATTATTGGAGCTTCAGTTTTAGGAATTGAGGCTACGGTTGGGCTATTTTAAGTTCTGACGGTTAATGTAGGGAACATAACTGTCCCCAGGAGGAAGCGCAGGCAGCTCACTCTACCTCCACTCCAGCTTGCTATGTGTTGAGGGGGTGGTATTTTCAGAGAGGTGGCAAGGGACGGAGGCGAGGCTGTGCAGGTGAGGCCTTGGGAAGCCTCTGTGGGATCGGTGTGTGAGCCTTCCTCCTTGGCTTGCACCCTTCTTTCTGGGATGCTGTTTTGGAGGTGATGGAGAATGTGACATAATATTGTCACCCATTTCTGTCAGTTACTCTTTCTGATGCTGCGAGATGCTACTCATACAACCAGCTTAAAGGAAGAAGGGAGATTTATCTGACTTACGTTTCCATAGGGGAGACATAGTCCATTATGGTGGGAAAGGCATGACTGGCTGGAAGAAGCTGGAGGCAGGTCAAAGCACACATCATGGAGGCTGAGAGAACAAATGGCTGACTCTTGGAGCGGACAGGTGGGCTAGGGGAAACAGGTTGGGGCTAACCAGCCTCAAGGCCCACCCCTTGTGACATGCTCCAGCAAGGCTCCCCTTCTTATTTTTAAAGTTGCTACAACCTTTCCAAACATCAACATAGGTATTCCAACACTGGAGCCTGTGGGGCACACCTTATATTCCAACCATGATACCACTTTTCAGATGTGCCTTGGTACTCTGAGATGTCTCAGGGATATTTGGTGGAGTAGAGCTAAGCCTGTCCTCATTCTTTTTCTGCTGCATTTCTTTTCCTCATACCAGAAAGCCTGTGCTGGTTAATTGCTTCACTTGTTGCTTCAGGACGCGCTAGCCTTTGAGGCTGCGCTGTGGCAGCCAGGGTGGTCTTACTCCTGTGCTTTGTTAGAAATGCCTCTGAGGGCTGTCAAGATGGCTCAGTGGAAGAAGGTGCCTGTGAGCAAACCAGGTGGTCTGAGTTCAATGCCATGAGCCCACATAATGGAAGGAGAGAACTGACTTCTAAGAGCTGACCTCTGCCCTCCACACATAAATAAATGATTTGAAAAAGCAAATGCCCTTGATTTACAGAATAGGGGGCTCATGTCTGCGATACCAACACTTGGGATACTGACTAAAGCAGAAGGATTATGGGGACAGACTGGGCAATATAGACAGACCCACCTCCTTTGGTTAAATGTTTGCTTTAGAAGCCTGAAGTCCTGAGTTCATTCCCCAGAAGTCGGGCATGGTGACCCATACTTATAATCCCAGGAAGGAAGAGGAGGAGCTAGGCAGATCCCTGAGACCCACAGGCCAGCCAGATTAAACTGCTTGATAAATTTCAGGCCCACAAGAAACTGTCTCAGAAAACTAGGTGAACTGCTCATGATAAATGATATCTGAGGTCATCCTCTGGTCTCTACATACATGCATACACATGAGCATGTACACCTCATGTGCACAACTATTTTCTGTCTTTCTTTTTTACATGTGTGGAATGCAGGTGTTGGTGTGTGTAGAAGCATATATTTGAGTTTGTGTGCCTATGTAAACCCAAGGATGACTTCAGCAATCATCCTGAATTGCTTTCCCTCCTTATTGTTTTACTCTGGGTTTTCTAGGGTCTGCCTTCCAGGACTGAAAGTAAAAGGTGCTACCATTTCTGCCCAGCTTTTTAACATGGGATCTGGGATCTGAACTCAAGTACTCTTGCTTTTGACGCAGAGGCTTTAATTTTCAAGCTGTCTCTCCAGTTCCCACAACTATTTTTTTAAGGAGGGAAAAGAAATAAGAAAAGCTCAGGTGTGGTGTTGTATGCTGCTCAATGGCAGAGTGTGTGCTTGGCATACGTGAGACGCTGGGATTGATCCAAACACCATGAAAAGAAAAACAACAATAAAAGAAATATCCTCAATTCACATGGATGTGCCTTGGGTTGCCATGGCTACCGCTGAGGTCTAGAGTTTCAGTTGATCCTTCTTTGGACATCTCATTCCTGAGTTGACTTTAGCCTTGAATCTGGGTCCTACTGTGGGCTCCTCAGAACCCTCAGCCAAGCTCATGATAGTGAAGCCTGCATGTATTTATCAAAACCGAGAATGGTCTTTGCTAAGGGAGTACAGTCTTTGGCCATTTTTTTTTTTCTCCTCGAATGAGTTATGGTGAAGGCAAAAGGATCGAGCTAGTGGGGAGAAGAATATAAGTCAGAGCACTGGCCAGCCCGTCTTCACTTTCTTGTTTTTTGCTCCTGGAAGGAACTAGAGACCAGTCTGCTAGCAGCATGATTATTCCCTTGGGTAATACTAAGGTCACTGTTCTTCATCTTTATGTACTTGCAGACCATTGACCCTTTTGTTGGCCTGCTGTTACATGTCAGGCTGGCTGGTCTGTGTTGGGAGGACTGTCCTGTTCAGTCAGTGTAGGATGTCTGCTAGTCTCCCTGCTGCCTGTTCACTTGATGCTGCTTGGTCGTAGCAACCAAAAATGCCTTCACATCCACTCTTGGCTCCGGGACCAACCCTATCTGTCCCCCCTCCACTTTCTCCTCTTCTCACCAAGCTGAGAAACTGCTTTGTTTTCTTAAGCAATCAGAACAATTGTGTGATATCTAACTATCTAGACTCTAGAAGTTTCAATAGTGGTTATAGTAAAGGTCCCAGTTTTCTGTTTATTGGGCGTTTCTTGGAGAAGCAGTTGGTGAATTAACAGATGGGGGTGGGGATCACCCCATTTATTCATTTATTCCTTGGCCTTACTGCCCTGGCTAGTTTCCTTCTTTCAAAACTCCAATTTTTTTCTTAAGCTAATTGGTTTGCAAGTGCGACTTGATTGTTTCTTCTGGACCCCCTTGGCAGGAGAAAGCTAAGCAGTGAGTTCCTGGACAGTTTCTGAGCAAGGTTTCGAATTCGCTGACTAGCTATTACCTTCTCTGAAACCTTTACAAGATGGTTAGAGAGTAGAGATATGGAGGAGATGGTGACAAGCTCAGCATGGCTCATTTAGAAGGTTGGGCTGCAAGGTGAAGAAATGTCGGCATAGCAGTCTGGCAACGCAGTGTCTTCTCAGATCCCCCTGATCTGGCCGGAGAGTCATGAATACTGAGAGTCCATCAGCGTCACAGGACATGGGCATAGGTCAGGGATGGACCTTAATGGCATTTGTGTGTGTGGAATCCTTTCTCACTTTGCTCATTAGATTTCTTGTCTCGTGCAGCCACATTATATTCTTATGTAATTATACATCTTCCTTTTGTTTGCCTCCTCTGTGTGCTACTGTAGTAACCAGAGCAGCATCTAGTGGCTTCTGCCACGCAGGCTCTGTGGCTGGGTTGTGTATTAGTTATGGGTTCTCTAAGTCACAGCCAGCGGCAGTCCTCCGCCCTTCCTTCCTCCCTTTGAACCTTTTATTTTCAGTTTGAGATTGCATTTGGGGTACTAGCGTCTTGTACCCTGGGGTTCAAGAGTGACTGAGTGCTGCAGTGGACTGTATTTTCCAGACTGCTGCACACAATTACCCCTAATTTCAAAGTGTAAGGCATTTCAAAATAATTTTTTTTCTGTTCTTGGGCCCTTTAAGCCAAATGCATAACGGCAGCTGGCTGTGCCCCTCGGCCTTCGGCAGGCCTGTGGCTTGGAAGGTAGAGCCAGTGGAAGGACTTCGGTCAGAGCACACATTTTTGGCTGAACACAGAGTGAATTCCAATAACACTCAGTCAGGCTGATTTCGACTTGACTTCTGCCTGTCCCCATCTACACTGTTCCACCACGTCCTAGATTTTATAGTAAACGTGTGCCCTAGTTATTCCAGCTGTGGCCAGTCTGCGGCAGCAACTGCTATGAAAGCATGTTGGTTTGGAGAAATGGGACCCATTCTTTCCTTTACTAACGAGCAAGTATGTGCTGTGCATGTGAATGTATGAAAAAGGCAAGCACATACCGTTTGGTTCTCCCAAGACAGACGGATCTCCAGAAGCACAGAAGCAATGATAGTAGTTGTTCCATATCCTGCTGTTTCCAGCCTTTGGCCCGTTTGTAGCATGTCAACACTATTGCATTCAGTCAGAACTTTTTATGAAGAAAAGGATATGCTTCCATCGTCTCTGAACCTGCTTCACTGCCAGCAGGCGTCCTACACTCCATGCATCTGTGAATTCAACACTATTCGTTCTTCAGTTCAAACATTTGCTCTAGTTTCTATAAGAGATACATAGAAGTACATGATAAAAGCTTAAATTTTTTACTTTTAAATTATGGTATTCTTCCAAGTGCAGTGTGTTGTTGGGATGTAGCTTAATGGTGAAATGCATGCTCAGCATGTAGGAGATTCTGAATTCTATCCACAACACACTCATGGAATAAGTAAATGAATAAATAAATGACAGATAAGTCAGTCTGGGTCTTAAGCTTAAAATACATATAAAGACATCCAAATATAATGAATGCTAGCCTTCCAACACCCATTCATCCATTCAGCTGTCCTTCAGTCATTCCAGCTGTGTTGTATAGGAGGGCCTCGTCAAGGCTGCCCACATGTGATACAGTGGTAAGGATAGATGCATGAGATCCAGATCATTTAAAAGATAATAGTTACCTGAGTTAACTGTGTGTTTATAGGGTGTTTTCAGTTCACAGAGGAAGGTGTTCACAATTGATCCTTTAAGAAAGATCTGGAGAACTGAGCATCACAGAAAGAACGATTATCCCAGACACCCAGAAGTCTGTGGTGCAGGGAAAATTATGAGCCTGGAGTCAGCTGTGCAGAATGGAAAGAAAAGCCGAAGGCTCTTAGGCCAGGAAAACAGGTAATCGGATTTCAAAGAGAACTCTGTGATCTGCGCAGTGCAACGTGGAAGCTAGATTCCACAGTAGAGCAGGTGGGAGGAGCTGAGGGGTTGGGTGTGGTGAGCTTTGCCTTGGAGACCAGCATAAGCACCTGATCTTGGGGGGGATAAATACAGTGGTGCTCTTGCTCTGAGAAAAGACTGTCCCACCTTCTCATGGAGCCCGAGACCCCACAGCTGGTTGCGAGCCAGAGGAGCGCGGGGGAGGCTTGTGGGCAGGTCAGCATGATGTTTGCACAGGCAAAAACAAATGGAGGATTTGATGACTGGCTGGATTTGGGAAAAAGGAAAAGAAAGATTCTTTGAAGTTGAAAGTTATACGATTCTTTTTTTTTATTTATTCAACTGTGCGCATGTGCGTGTGTATGTGTGCGCGCATGTGTGTGTCTGTGTGTCTGTGTATGTGTAGAACCACGGACGAATTCGCGAACCACCATGGACGCCTCCACCTCCTTCTGCCCCGGGATTCACAGGCTCCGCCCTACCAGGACCAGAAGCGCGGACCGCCCCTGCTTCCGCCCGGCGTCTATACGTTGCATCTGGGATCTGAACTCAGGACCTTCCGCCTGCAAGCGGGGGGGGGGGGCTTAACCCCTGAGCCACCTCTCCAGCCCGAAAGTTATACGATTCTTATTAATTGAGGGTCCAAATCTCTTTCCCCTACTGCAGCCTCAATTTTCACATCTGTTAAATGGAGTTAATGTAAGTCCCTACCCTCAGAGTTACTTCAGTGGTAACTGTGACTTTGATCGTCAGTGGGGTGCCCCACAGGGTTGCATTTGCCCTTGCTGTTAATTTAGTTGTTTCTTTCAGGTTTTTAACTCAAACATCTTGTTGCATGCATTTAAACACCCACATCTATTATTTCAGTTCGTTCCGCCTAAACTCTCAACTAGACTGTTAGTTTGCTTTAAATATCTTCAAGAACAAAGAAGTAAACCACTAGAATACAAGAATAAATACAATCACTTGTGAATTAAATGCACCAACATAATGAATCATATTACCAATTTGGTGTAATCAAATAAAAGTCCTTGTAAACAGATGCCTACCTCTAAGCCAACTCCAACTAACCTGGAAATTCACTGTTCCATTTTATTCTAGTTTCCCCCCCGGGGAGAGAGGAAATGGAGATCACCCCTCGAGGTGCTTCCTCATCCCTTGATTCTTGTCTTCAGGAAAAGGACTGCTCTAGTTGTAGGTAGGGAAACAGTGAGAACCCCTATTTGTGATCTACTTTTTCAGGGGCAATTGGAAGTCATTTAATGCCAGTGAACCAAGTTTCTTATGCGATATTGGATGTGAAGGAAGCTCAGTGTCCCAAGAATATTTTGTACACATTCCTTCTGAGTCACTTGGAACCTTCTAGAAAGCAGGAGATTGCTTCATATCCAAAGGGCATTGTGGGTGGGTATTTTTTAATCTGACCCGCTTCACCTGACCATCAGCCAGATTAGAACTTTGAGCATAAGATAAAAAACAAAAAGGGTAACTGTGGCTCCAAGTGCGCAGACCCAGCATAGCTCTGCCCTTCCAGAAAAGCCAGTTGAACTAGCTTTCACTTTCCCTCGTGTTCTGCATTGAGTTTGTCCTTTTATGGCTGCTTGAAATGGAAGCCACCTGTTCTCATGGCTACTCATTAGTTCTAGTCTTGGGCAGTTTGTTTGAGCACCCTGTGTTCTTCATGCTCCTTTAGGAAGATAGCAGCCAGCAGGCTGCATCTACTGCCAGAGTCTAACGAAGTAACTCATGCACCCACTAAAGATTGCTTAGTGGTGGCTTTCATGAGTGAGTTGAAGAAAAGCTGAACATCAACTTAGATGGAAGCATGGGCTCGAGAGAGTAATGTACAAGCGTTTGCTTCATTCATTCAAGGAATGCTTGATTTCTGCTCCCCAGTCCATTACTTGGCACATGAAAAGCCATGAATCTAAGCACTATATGCAACTCTTAGCTGGACCCGACACATGATGATGCTCTGTCTTTCTGTGTGTAAAATCCCCAGTCCCTTTCTCTCATGTAATCATGTGGAACTATGTGAATTGTTCAGTGGCTGTAGGGCATTTGTGTAACTATGTCTTTTGCCTGCATATCAGGTTTGGTGAGTAACTTTAAGTACAATCTAATGTTTAATATATTTAAAGATCTATAAAAAGATTCACAGAAATGCACGCTTCTAGTGAAACTACTGAAGAATTATATTCACACTGAATTTATGATGATTGGTAAGATTGACAGTGTTCAAGCTCCCCGTTCCCATTTTACAGCTGTTCCCAGACACCAGCTTTCCCACAATACCTGATAATTCATGTTCATCTCAGTTGACCGTGTTGTACTGGGTCATGGTGCTTGCTGAATGGTTCATCATATTTGGTGATGATGTACGGAGAACAGTTCATCTAAGAGCGCTTCTGCCCAAGGAGCCTTTGAGTGAGCTTTGGGGCAGCGAACCATCACCCCAGCAGTGGCTAGGTCTCTGCTGCAAGATGGTGGAAGTTCTGCAGGTGGTGATTCCTATGTGTACACTAGAGACACACAGTTCCACTGTGGAAGAGTTTTTCTTATAATTACTGTGGATCAAGTTTCAAACCTTTTCAAATGTATTGCCAATCATTCTAGCATATATATAAAAGTGTACAATGGAAAAGTGTGAGTGGGGGCCTAAACCCTAGGCTGACAAGGCATGCGAGGGTGTGTGAACTCTGAGATATCACTGCAAAAACTTCCAGGTTTGGAAATTTTATTCCCAAGCACATAAGCCTTGCATACAATGAATTGCTTCCCGTAAGGTAAATGTTTCATTATCCCGTCAGACCAAGGCCCAGAGGAGGGCTCCATACCAGCTTTCTTTTGGATTTTGTCTTTCTAAATTCAGGAACTGTATGAGGAGGTGTGGAGCCAGGTCATCTGAAACAACAGAAGGGTAGGCTTCGGATCCTTAGGGGAAGCCACCACCGCACTTCAATCCTCTCTGTTGGATCATCTCTGCAGACTTTGCACTTCAGGAGAGTGACCAGGACACGGTTTAAATTCCCAGTGCTGCTCTGGATACAAATTTTGTACCAGTATTTGATTACTGAGCTCTGGCTATATCATGTGGTATACTGGACACTGTGGTCTACACACACACACACACACACACACACACACACACACACACACACGTTATTTTCCCAGTCTGTTTACCTTAATGCAAGAAATGTACATTCATCAAAGAGCCACACAACTGCTTGTGACATTTCAGCTGAGCTGAAGGCTCTGGTGGATATAACTTACCTAAAGGGCTATACTGGGGACATTAGTGTCGTCAGCATGTCTAGGAAGAAGTAGAGAAGATTTTTCTGGGGACAGAGCAGTGTCTTTGCCAACAACAATGGGAAAGGTTGACTTTTGCAGGACCTGGAACCCAGTGTACCCAAACCCTAGGTCTGATGGGGACCATGGGTTTGGATCTTTATCCAAAAAGCAATGGCAAGTCACCTCTGCCCTTTCCTTAAGGAGTGACATGCTCATGTTTATGCTCTGGAAAAATCCTGGTTTCAGTGTGTTAATCGCACATTACTGTAAATTGGCCACAGTGTGACTGCACTATTACCACTTTTAGAATCTAACAATTTCTGCAAGAGTCAATTTAGCTGCTAGTGTCTCCTTCAGACTTTAAGCAGCAATTTGAAGGAGTGACTTAGTGTAGGATGGCAGCCACTTCAGAGTGAAGAAAAACTATGGCTGTCGAGTTGGGTTTCCAAAGGCCTCAGAATCATGGGGGACCCAGGAAGCTGCCTTTTCATGAGTCCCTGGGTGGTTCTGATGCTAGTGGCCTGTCTCCACTGGAGAAGCGTCCTCTGGCAAGCAGTAGATTTGAGAAGAGAAGCAGAAAACCCAAGCTATCACCTCTGCATGCAGCAGGCAGAAGATGGGCTGTGACTGCCCAGTTTTCAGCCCAAGCCCTTCTCCCACACTGCAAGGATTTTCTTCCAGAGCTCTTAAAATGGATTCTAAATCCTTGGAGTTTTTCGTAATTCATTTTCTAATCCTCTCATACGCGGCTCTTTTCTCAGCTCTGTGGCTTGCCGTCTCTGCATCTGATATTTTACTTTTCAGTGTATGGCTGTTTATTGAGTCCTGGGTTTGGGGTAAACAGGGGTGAGGGTGGCAGGCAAGGGAGGGGGGCATGAAACAGAGGGTAGGGGTGAGGGAGATAGGGGTGAGAAGGAGGGGAAGGAAGGGCAGGGGTAAGGCAGGGAGGAGGATGTCAGGCAAGAGAGAAGGAGGTGAGAAGGGGTGAGGAGGGACGGTCTGATGAGCACATAGGCTTTGTTTCCTGGTATTGAGTGCAGAGACTGGACCCTCATTGACACAATAGAGAATTGTTTGCAGAGACAGAAACGATCAGAGACATAGGCAGAACTGATCGGGCACTTGTTTAGTTGCACTGTTTCCAGGGTCTGCTTAGAAGGCAGCTGAGTATCAGTGCACTCAGAAATTGGTAACAGAGCCCAACATTGCTGCTCAGGTGAAAGAAAATGAACACCAAAGGCGAATGTCACCTAACAAAGATGTTATATTGAAGGCATCGATGCACTTTGGAGGGCCGGAGGCAGAGGGACTCTTCATTACTAGTGAAGTGCTTGCATCTACAGCTACTCTGGTCCTGGACCATACGGTGCTACTTTGGTCGCCAGTTTCCTCCTCTGGGAGCTGTCTGGGCCTCTTAGTGCTGGCTCCTTGGACTGAGGAAGTACTCCTCGTGCTGGCAGTGCCCCTGCCACCTTGCCTTCTGGTTCATGGCACTGCCCCTGAGTAGACTGGAGGGCTTAGGCAGCTATTCCATGCTAAGTTTGTAAGTGGTACCCAGTGGGTGTTTGCAGAAAGAAACTGTTACCCACATGTGTGAGTTGTGTGGTTTTTCTACAGTGCCTTTGGATAGTCTTTCATGTCACGTGTGTGTGTGTGTGTGTGTGTGTGTGTGTGTGTATGTGTATGTGCCCCAGGATCAGTCTATTCAGGAATGCCTGGCACATGACTCACTTTGGCCCCAATTTTGCTGAAGAGCAAACTTGCTTAAGGTTAGTGTCAGATGTGGGGAGACGTGGTGTTGGCTGATCAGTGTCCTCGTCTGCTGAAAGCCTCAGTCATTGCCTTGGCGTCATGTCATTGAGCCATATCAACCCTGGGCGTAAGGAGCTTTCCAGAGAAGGAAACCACCCTCCTATTGTTGCATTACCGTCTGCAGAAGCATTCATTACTCTCCTGCCTACTTGTAATTATCTCTTAGTCAAAAAGAGCCTACTTGGCATAAATGCAGAAGACCACAAGTGGGAGGAATGTAGAAAGCATTTCTTGTGTTAGACCCTAAAAGTTCTGCCCCCCTCACCCTTCATCCACAGCCCAGCCAGTGGTAAACTGGGAGAGTCTTTTCCTTCTTTTCCAGCTCCTGCGGGTGATCAGGCATTTGTGACACACTCTGGGGGTTGGGAGCTTCACCACACATGTGGTTGCCCACACTTCATTTATTACATTCTGCAAGGAGCGTGGCTTTGATAATTTATGTTTCTTGGCTGTAATTGTGTATTATTTTTCTTGCAGCCATCAGGGGTCTCGGTTAGCAATTGAAATTTGATAGTGCCCTGGCTCTTCATTGTGGGGATGATTTATCCTGATGGCCAAGTGCTGAGCCGAGCCCATTTCTTTGAAGCCAAATTGCACATACATAGCAACCCCTAAACACCAGGGTTCTGAGTTGTCTCTGGCCGTGGAACACATTTGGGCTTTTGAAGTCACAATCTCAGACCATCCACAGCCTGTTTCTCCCATAACCAGATCACTCCTTGCTTCCTCAGAGTGGGGATGTTGCCTGTTGCTAAGTCGATCTGCTCCAATCATATACTCAGACATGGAGAAATAGTCACAGGATGGTGAGAGGAAACCTCAGGGCTGAGTACAACATATACCTGGGTTAAGACTTCTCAAATCACATGGCCTTCACAAGCCCCTCCTCTGTCTAGGGCCCCCCGTGATGAATAGGATCTCATGAACAGATCCTGCCTATTACTCTACCAAAGGCTCAACTAGTACCTTTTCTCCAGTGCCCAGTCACTCTGAGCAAAGACCTTGTGCAGATCCCGTAAGGGAAGTGGGAGATGTGACGGATTGCACTTTGGGATTTAAAGCAGCATTCATTTCCTTAGGAAAAAGACTTCCTACTAGTCCACACCTGTAGACCGAGAATGGACAAAGTGATCATAATTCTGTTGTAGATCTAGATTTGACTTCTTTTCATTTGAACGCTTCTGCTCTTGTAGATCAAGTGACAATTTCCTAAGCTTTTTTTCCCCTTTCGGTTTTTCTGTCTCTCCCCTTACCCCTGTACTGTATAAAATGCCTAAAGCTAGGTAGAAGAGAAGTTTATTTTATCTCACAGTTCTGGAGTAAAAGATTGAAGACTGCACCTGGCGTATCCTTATTGCTGACTCCCTGGTGCCTCAGGATGTCATTTGGCAAGAGGCCAAGTGCCTGTGTACCTTCGACCCCTCTCTTGTAAAATGGCGAGTTTTCAAACGCGGAACTCTGCCTATGATCTATCTAGTTTTAATTACCTCCCAGTGGCCCTACCTCTAAGCACCTCAGTCAGATTTACCTACTCGCTTAATACTTCACAACAGAGGCTACATTTTTGCCGCATAGAGGCTTAGAGAATTTGCTTAACTGTACCTCAGTGACAACAGCTTCCTATGGGCAGAAGCACCGTGATCAGCTGGCCAACACCACAGTCCCTGTGGCCTACACTGTTCCCCTGGCTTCCATGCTGCTGCTTTCCTCTTTCTTTTAGCTCCGCCCACCTTGGCCTGTGGCAAGACCCCACCCCACTGTGCCATCAAGCTCCTCTGTGAGCAGCTTTTGGGACTCTAGCTTACACAGATCCTGCTTGGGGTTACTTGTCCCCAGCTTGTTACTTGCCACTCTTGCCCTACCAGCCCCTTTTTTTCTGGCAGCAATGGGGATTGAACCATTGGACCTCTTATGGACTAGGGAAGCTTTCTACTGCCAAACTCTTGCCCCCGTTTTTTTAAGTTCTTTGTGTGTGTGTGCGCACACACGTGATTATACACAAAAGAGCTCCGAAGTGTGCGTTTGCCTTTGGAGACCCAAGGGTGACTTTGGAAATCCCCCTGGATTACTTTGCTCTGGGTTTCCCAGGTTCTGCCGCCTATGGCTAAGAGTGCAGGCTCGGGCCATTTCTGCCCGTTGTTTTAACTTGGATCTGAACTCAGATCCTTTTTCTTGAGAGGCAAAGACTTTAATCCTGATCCATCTCCCTGGCACATGTGGCAGTGGACCCTGTAGAGTCTGTTCTTATAAGCTCTAACTTGTTTCCTTTCCTCTTGTATAAATAGAAATTGTGTCAAGTTGTGCTCAAGATAAAAGAAAAATGTCATTGGTGAGCAGGAGAGTCCTTGTTAGGGGTGCAGCCGATGTAAAAGGATACTTGATCCTGTGCTCCATCAGTGTGTTGCCAAGGCCAGCAGTTAGAAGGTACCAGTGGGCTTACAGCAAGAATTCCAGACTGGCTTTCTGTTCCCCTCAGGTTTGTTGGCAACTTGAAGCACACACCAGATTTTAAGTTTGGTAGGAAAAAAAAAAATACCTACATTACTAGGACAGTTTTCTGCACTTTGCCTTGTGATTTACATTTCAAGTCTGTGATACTTTCCAGAACCAGTTTGTTTCCTGCATCTTCTTCCTCTATGTTTGCAAAAACCAAGGTCTGTCTAGGTCAGGTAACCTTCCTGGAGTGTTGAGCTTGTAAGCCGTACTGTGGACTTGCTTCTTGGACTTAATGATTGGAGCATTCAGTGCCACTCAGGGACATGCTGGTGCAGAGTGGCTTCTCAGGGAAGGAGGAGCAGCAGGAGGAGGAGACACATCTGGAGTCCTTCACTGATTCTTCTCTGCAGGCTGAAGCTCAGGAACAGCAATGTAGAGAAGGGCTGTGTGCTGCTGGCTAAAGGTGAACTAGTGAGGGGAGCAAGGGGCACTTTTCAGGTAGCACTCTGTGGGCTCTGGTAGCCAGGCAGTGGTCTATGGCACGAGAGATCAGGGTCCTAGCCTCAGAGCAGCCATCTGTGCTCCCTTCATGGCCTGTCTCAGGTTTCTAGGCTGTTAAATACTGACAGAGGTGGGCAGACATGGCTGATGGGGCCAGAGAGAAATTTGCAGGTTGTCTAGCTGCTCCGTAACAGCACGTTGAAAAGCCGAGACGCTGGAATATTAGCACCAGAGAAAATTCTGAATCAGGAGACGGTTCTGAACTTCATGCTAATTGTGGTAGGCAGCCCCCTCCGATGAGCCCTGGGCGACTTGGTTTTCTTCCTTCTGAACTTCCTCACCCTTTCCCGTCTCCTCCCATCTTCATCTCTCCTTCACAGGGCCATGCTCAGCTCCAAATGAGCAGCTGTCCCTGGTGGACTAGTTCATGTGTCTGTACAGAAAAAGGAAAACCGAAAGATGGAGTAGGACTGTTGTTCTGCTTGCTGCATTTCTGCCTTTGGCCTGGAAGCCCTGGAACTCCGAGCTCAGTGGTGTTGCCCTGTTGTCACCTCCAAATCTGTCTTGCATTGTTTCCTCCCTAGCACAGAGAATCTGTCTATCTGTGGATTTTCAAGAAGGGCCATATGGGAGAGAGGCGGTCGTTATAATCAGCATCATCTCTGCCTCCTAGTGCCCCCATTAGTCCAGTTAGCATTGTTAGCACAGTGAAACACCTGATTGCAAGTGCTTTTGAAGGAAAAGCCTTTTATTTAGCTCACAGTTGTGGAGGTCCCTAGCCATGGTGTCGTTTCAGGCTTCACCTTAGTGGATGCCTTCTGATGAGATCACCTGGTGTGACAGGAACTGAATTTGATCACAAGAACTGTATTAATCCTTTCAGAGACCAGTGACATCTTAACATCACCATATTGAGAACCAGGCTTCTAGTATAAGCACTTTGCAGGGCGGACACACGTAACAAATCCATACCACATCAGCATGTCTGGGAGAGACTTCTATATTTCAAAGGAGATTTGGAGTATAATTTAGTAATAGAGTACTTATTAAAAATGTGACCCTCAGCACCACTAAATAAATAGATAAAAACTAAATAAACTAGATAAAATAAAGAAATGTCTCAAATCACTCCAGTGTACTGGATTGCCTGTTAAGATGCTTTCTCTGACTTGGCTTTGCTTCTCCAACCTATGACTGTCACAGAGGAAACTAACTGTATTCCAACTGTTGTCAGTAGCACCCAGAAATAGATGCGGAATCACCCAAGAAAAGTCACATCGGCAGAGGAGGCAAATTAGATACCAACACTTTCAACTGATGTGTTTTGCAAATCCTTTCTCATTGCTCCTTGGTATTCCCTTCTCTGTACCTCCTTTCTTGCCCCACTGAGGAAGAGACCCAGTGTGTGCCCAAATCCTCCTCTGGATGGTGGGTGCCTCCCACTGAGAAGGAAGGCTGACTTCCTGGTGTCCTCCCACGCTCAGAGTTCTGGGTGGCACCATCCCACGCTGTTTGCTCCGCACGCTGCCAAGACTGCATCTTAAATTTAAACACATTCGAATAAGCATGGAGAAATCCTGGGGAAAAGGTAATGTTTCCCATTGAGAGGTGCATAAGCACTGCACATCTTCGTGTTCCGTTTCTGCTTCTGGATTAAGGACAGAATGTTAATTAAAAAGCAAAAAGCTCATCTCCTGAGCCGCGATTAATTTTCTGTTGCTCTTGTTTTATCTGTTGAGTCTTTGAATTTTCGAAAACATAAAGCGTGGAATGTATTTCCTAGGGGGTCTTTTGAATGTGCCTTTTTGATGATTTTGATCTTCAAGCTGCATGTGCACTTGAAAAAGAGCCAGCTTTACGGACGGGAATGTCATCGCAAGGGTCTGGGTCCTGATTATTGTGCAGATGCCAGAAGCTTCCAGCACATACTCGCTTGTTAACTGATTCTGCCCCTGTGTCAGTCAGGGCTGCTAAGGAGCAGAGCTGGATTCATTAACTCGAGTTCTGCGAGCTTTTAAGAGTTATTTCTGCATTTATACAATTTTAATATTTGGGGACAGGCTGTACTACTTTGCAGGTGCCAAAAGCCATCATTCAGTTTATTTTCTTTTATTAGGTACTATTTTAGCTTTGAAAATATTTTTTTATGGGCCACTGTGTTTCTTTGACCCAGTTCTGTTTTCCCTGGGCTGCTGTGTATTCTGAGTATGAGTTTTATAATATTAATAATGCCTACAGCATTGATTCCTTTTAGATGAAGCCACTCTTTCTGTGATTCCCCCCCCCATGCACTATGTGTATTTCATGTTGGTAAATGCGTTGGAGTTGCTATGAGGAGAACTGATTTGGATCAGCGCAGACTGGTGGTCTCTCTTGGAGCTTCCATCGGCCTCTGGACAAACTGGCTTGGCTGTTCATTGCTCCACATAGCAGCATTTGTGGGCCCAGGTGGGTGTGCTATAAATGGTGGAACGCAGCTCACCCGTCCTGGAAGAGGTTGGCATTTACAGGAGAAAAGAGCAGGCAGGTCCCATCTCCTCTAACTGATTTGCTGTAGCCTGGAAATGAATAAGGAACAGCTGCTGAAAGTGACCTTAGGATATGCAATGCTGAAAGCAAAGATAACTACATTATCAACACCACTTACACTAATTTTTCTACTCATGAAAATGTTTGGAGTCTTTAAAATGTTTGCATGATACCATCCTAGATCAATTTATGCATGAGTAGTTTAACTGTTTTCTTCTCTTCTTTTTTTTCCCTTCTCTTCCGTCATTTTGTGGCTTCATTTTTGTGAGTGTCTAAAGTAGGATGGCATTCTATTGGAGTAGGGCATGATACATTTTCAGTTGTAGTTACTGAAAATGTAGGTTGACTGGGGGTGCCAGTTGCATACAGATGTCAACTTAATAATTGAATGCTGATACTTGGACACATCTGTCAAGAATTGGTAGGTAAGGCAAGCCCTAAACAAGCCTGTGCAAGATTATCTAATTGATACAGGAGAACCCAGCCCATGGTGAGTAGGACCATCCCTGGACAGATGGATAATATGGAAATTGCTGCTTCAGTAGTTTGGCATACAAGGGTACAGACATTCTGGTAAGAGAGAAAGTACATCTGTATCTGTGTGGATATGGTATGGCCAGTTTCCCTCAGTTCCTAGTGTAGGTATTGACTCTCCTGGCATATTGATGAAGTATAACTCAGAATAATAAACAAGAATAAAACTCTTTGTTCCCTTAATTTGTTTGGTTGCATATGGGTTGGCAACAGGAAGATGGATGCTGGGGAGGGGAAATGAGGGTGTCACTGGATCTGCCAGGTAGGCCTGTGGGACCAGAGTTCATCCTGGAAGAAGGAAGAGGCGCTTGCCTGTTCTATGCTTTGTGTGCATTTTAGAACTTGGAAAAGTCTTACTCCAAAATCTGTCTTGAAAAATTCCTCTTGATCTCTCAGTGAATATAAAATGTGACTTGATTCTGTCAATGGAATTGCATAGAAAGATGCTGTCCATTCAGGCAAACTGTTTTGCTCCAAATAAATATATGTGTTATGTTTTCTTGAAAGAAGAGAGAGAGAGAGACAGAGAGAGAGAGAGAGAGAGAGAGAGAGAGAGAGAGAGAGAGAATTGGGTATGGCATTTTTCAGTGTTCACCAGTTCCCTGTCATGTGATAAAATACCCATGGTAATAATTCATCTTCAAGGAGGAATGGTCTCATGGTTTCAGAGGTTTTGATCTTGTGACTTGGGCCCAGTGTCTTTGGGCCCCATCATAGCTGGGAACTCAGAATGTAACATGTTGTTCAACTGCAGCCAGAAAGCTCAAAGAGCCAGACAGGAATAGGCTGGGGTCCTCTAAGGGTACATCCCATGGCTTCACTTTCTTCCTCAGACACCTACTTCCCCAAGATTCCACCACTTCCTATAATGCCATAGGTTAGTGTCACGGACTTTCGAGGGGAATGCAAGATCCAAAGTACAGCAATGTCCTCCATCATCTCTGATGTGGAGATGGTAGATGACGATGACATTGGATGTTTCTGAAGAGGACTCCCAGGTAGTGTGAACTCCTCTGCTGCCTGAGGAGGCTCACGTGAGTGTTCTCAATAGCTACTTTGTGGTTTTTCAGAATAAAAATTACACACATATTTTAGTGATGGAATCTGGGGTAGAGATTCCCACATTAACGCTTCCTAGAATTCAGAGACAATGGCTTAGGCCTAGCTCAAGTTATCTATTTTAACATGTACCAAGAAAAGTATAACAAGTACAGCAAACCTGTGCTTTGCCATCAGACTGAGCTACAGTGGTTTTAAGGAAGTACCAAGTATAAGCTGACTGGGAAGTGGTGCTAAGGAAGTCTCATTCGGAAAGGCCAGTGTTGTCCAAGACGGGTTCTTGCCTGGATGGGAAGTGATTTGCTGAGTATCAGTTGTAAGACTGACCTTAACAAAGCCTGCATGGAAAGGATGCAGGGGTTTGGGTAAGTCTTGTCATTGTGCTCACCACCATCTTGTAACTATTGTGCAGGCAAGAGAACTCAGGATATAAAGAGCGTGAGGAACTTTCCATAGAGTCTGGTTGAGGTCAAGCCGAGTGGAAAGGTGGGCTGCACCTCTGCATCTCAACACATTTTGGCACAGGGAGAGTAGCTCAACATCAAAGGAATAGTTTCTTTGTTAGACTTGGCCTTTGGAACATATATTTATCAAGAGCTTACAAAGTGTTCTAAATGCTGCAGACCCCAAAGACTCTAGACTTTGTTCTGAAAATGAAAGTCTTTCACTGAAGGGTCACACTATCTGAGGGGAAGCTCCAAGTATGACATTCCTAGGGAAATTCTTCACGTATCAATGAGCACTGGAATGCCTATAGTTATAATTCATTAAAAAATGTTCATTAAATTTTTGAGAGGTGGGAGAGAGAAACAGAAAGAAGGCATGCGCACACATATCATGGTACACAGGTGGAAGTCAGAGGACAACTTTCTACCATGTGGGCCTCCAAGTATCAAACTCAGGAAGCCAGGTTCCTAGAAGGACCCTTACCTGCTCAGTATCTCACTGGCCTCTGTAGGAAGAATTCTGTTTGCTTCTGTAATATCGATCATTTTCAAACTTGTTTAACCTTAGCTTCCCATTTCTCTAATTAAACAGTACAGTTCCTGAATTGCTACTCCATGGAGCAACCATTTAGGAATTGGCCTAATTCTTTCAGATTCTTTTACATATGGGGAAGAAAATATTATCCATGATAACTTGGCAAAAGTCAAAACTATTTTTGGCAGAGTTTATGTTTCTCATTCATTCATTCATTCATTCATTCATTCATCAGAGCTGCATCTTGTACCTCTGTGGGCCAGATATTCTAGAAACTTCAGTGAAAAAGCAACCAAGGCAAATGGATAGAAGATGCGTGAGAGAATTTACATAATAGCTGCAGTGCATTGTGTTTGTGTCTTAGTTCCTCTTCTGTTGCTGTGATAAATTACCTTAGTAAAAGTAACTTAAGGGAGAAAGGGTTTCTTTGGTTCTATAAGTTACAATCTATAATGGCAAGAAAGTCACAGTGGCAGAAGCTTGAGGAGTTGGTAATATGTCTATACTCAGGAGCAAGGAACAATGAATCATGCAGGTATGCTAGTGCCCAACTCACTTTCTCTGTTTATTCAATTTGAGAGACTGAGGAATAGTGCCACCCACGGTGGGTAAGTCTTCCCCTTCCAATTAAACATGGTTGGCAGATCTTCAATCAACCTAACCAAGATGATCCTACATGGAGATGCCCTGAAACTCCAGTCACAAGTCATTGTAGATTTCATCAAGTTGACATTTGAAACTAAGCATCACAGTTTATGCTTACTAAATGTCCTTCTCCTCAAGTTTATTTGCAGAGTCTTTACCCCTGATATTACAGTGTTAGAGGAAAGACTTGGGAGGTAATAGGGTCCTGAGGGTACAGCCTTCCTGACCTAAGTGTCTGTATGAAGAGGACCCCAGGGAGCCCATCTCTCATCATCTTTCTGGTATTTGCAGTCTGCAGTCTGGGGAAGCTCCCTTGACTATGCTGGCACCCTGGTCTCAGATTTCCAGTCTTCGGACTAAGAGTCCTAAGTATTCATTTGATAAATCACCTGGGTCATGACATCTTGAACACGTTAAGAAACCAAATGTCCACAGGCAGGTAGTTCCATTTTCCCAGAAACATTTTCCCTCTCACAACAGAGACATGGCTGTCTTCTTTGTTCTTCTGATTTGTGGTGTGAGGCAGAAACACGTAGCTTCAATAAACACTTGCTGAATCAATGAATAAGCTGTCGATGGTTCGGAATCTTTCATTCTGTACCTAAAGTCAAACTAACGATTTTAATGATTGGTTTTAGAGCGTGTTAGTCTTTAGGAAGTTGAAAATAAAATCTGAGAAAAGGTCCCAAGACTGAAGTAGGTCTGCGCTGGTCACCACTGCTAAGAAGACCAGTTAGACATTCCTTAGAGGACAAGGTTGCTTATGAAACAGTCATTTGAAAGTCATCTCTATAGAGTTTTTGGCAATTGCTCAGAAGGTCATTGCTTAGTGTTTTTAGGTCATACCTGTGTTTGATTCCTTGACTCGTGGATTCTGAATCTTACAGGGCAGTCAGTCTTTAGGGGGCTGAGTTAAGAGATACTATGCAATTTATTCAGTTAGACGTTTTTTTGATTGATAAATTACATTGGTAAATGCTGGATTTCTTCCCATGACTGCTAAGGGTGAATGAAAGACTATATAGACAAATTATGCTAGCAATTTTATAGTGGAAACTGACCATGTATGTGCTCGTTGCAGTAGAGGCTTCAAGTTGCCCTGATGATCAGTATAGAAGAAAGATAGAAAAATCAACAGTGAGAATGGTTTCCCATGCCATACATATCTTTCTCTGGAACCCATGGCTGGAAATGACCATTTTGCTATGAAGGAAATTCTGCTCTGAGGCCAGCCATGCTCTGCATCCTTGGCAGTTGCTTTGCCTTGGGAAGGGGGTCAGGGGGAGTGTACCTTAGTGGATGCTCTTGGATCTGCATTCTGTAGAGGGTCCTCTCTTCGCCCAGGAGGTCCATGGATCACTACTCAGCAAAAATAAAGCTGAAAGTCTTGACCCAGTATTCAAGTAATACTTTAACTCAGGAGAAAGGCATCATTGATTTCAGAGCAGTGTTTAATGGTTGTGAGCGCATCCCCTACGGTAAGACCACTGCCATCTAGAAGAAAAACGAATGTGAATCTGACATAACCTGTCACATTCACTTCTGGACTTCTCTAGAAGACTGTGTGGCCCTGAGAAGGCATGTCTCTGCAAAGGAATGCTTTCATTCTACATGGCTTTAAGGATCATAGCAAAATCAGACATTTGTATTTGGGGAAGGGAGGGGTAAAGGCACATCTATATGAAAGGTTAGGGCTAGAAATAGATATCTGAGACATGAAATAAACAGAATGCTGTGAGTTTTATTTATCTTCAAGAAGAGTTTTCAGAAGCCCGGCCAAGAGAAACACGTTTAGTGGTGTTTGTTGTTCACTGTAGGTTGTAAGAAAAACATCTAATGAGAGGGTGGTGCACCAGCCTAGGAAGGGCATCTGTACGGTCGGATAGTTTGTGATGGTGAAATTTATCAAGTGCACCAGCCTAGGAAGGGCATCAGTGTGGTCAGATAGCTCGTGATGTGGGACATACAGGTTCACCAGGCCTAGGAAGGGCATCAGCGTGGTCAGATTGCTTGTGATGCAGAACACACAGTCACACTAGCCTAGGAAAAGTATCAGTGTGATTACATGATGGGGAACATACTAGCCTAGGAAGGGCATCAGTGTGGTGGCATGATGGGAAGCATACATGTGCACTAGCCTAGGAAGGGCATCAGTGTGGTTACATGATGGGGAACATATAGGTACACTAGCTTAGGAAGGGAGTCAGTGTGGTCATGTGATGGGGGACATGCAGATGCACCAGCCTAGGAAGGGCATCACTGTAATCAGAGAGCGTAGGATGGGGAACTTGCAGGTGCAGTGCAGAGGGCCTGGGACTGGCAGCCTAGAAGAGCCAGGACTGGTACCCTGGAAGAGCCAGGACTGGTTTCCTTCTTAGTTTAGTAGCTATGAGAAGTTTTGTGAGTTACATCATGCTACTGAGCCAAAATTTCCTCTTCTGTAAAGCAAGAGTTACAGCATGAGCTGTATGTAGACTGTGCTGTGCAGTGTTTGATGCCCTGATAGGAAGATATCCAGCAAATGGCAGATTTTTACTATGAATCATTAGAAGGAAAGTATCTGAGTGGTCCCCAGCAAGGCCAGAAAGACATTTTTGGAAATGCCTTTGGGCTCAGTAGCCTTATTTAGCATGACAGCATGCTGTGTGAGTTTTGATTCTCAAAGAAAGAAATCTTGTATTCCTATTCCTAGAATATGCTTTAGTCACTTTCCTCATTCTAAAACCCTTTTCTGTCAGAAAGGTGAATGTTTCTGGCTTCCTTTGTCTGTTTTACACCACTTCAGGGTTAATAGAACCCAACAAAACATTTAAAATGGTGAAAGCCAATTTCCAAAAGACTTAACAAAATCCCATTAAAGTGTTGTCTGTCTCTGCCAGCAGCTGAATAATCCAAATGAAGCAAGAGAGTCACACAAGCTTCTCTGTTAATGCCACTCATATGTTGTGACTTGTACCAGGTCCCTTAGACCAAAGCAGTGCACAGATTTTTCTTTTGGAGGGGGAGGGTTGGGATGAAGGGAGAAAAAAGCCTGATGAATTAAGCCAATAACATCTAGCCTCTGGGCCACAGAGATGGTAATTCTTTGTTTAAACTTAGAAATAAGACTGTTTAGGGTCCAAAAGAGACTTTGATGAATCATGCGGCAATGTTCTCTCCTTGCATTTATGTCTGCAGACATTCAGTGTGTAATTAGTAATCGATAAAACGGTTTGCTTGCCTTGTGCATCAAGTTGGAATGAGGATGACTCTTCGGTGTTGACATAGAGGAAAGCTAATTTTCTCATGCCCGGGTTGTCTGTAATCTTGTTAGCCAGATGTTCGGAACACTAGAGCTTACCAGCCTAAGAAGGCTACAAATATCTCAGTTGCACAATGCAATTGGATTGTGAACTGCATTCTTTAAAGGTCATCATTTTTATGGGGACACAAGCACTGCTTGTCTGCATTCTGTGGGGACAGGTCAGCTTAAGGGTCCTAGTTAGATTAGTTCAGAGAAACCACTACCCAGATCCTTGGAGTGCAGTCTTAGTACACTTGTAAACTTAGTACACTTGGTGAAAGTGGTTAGTTAACCCTTCCAAATATCCCTCTGCTGCTGAGTAAGGTAAAGCTTGGCTGTTCTTCCTGTTGCCTATTAGAAGAACATTTAGTGACATCTAGAACAGTCCCCAGTTTTGGGAAAGACTTTAATGTCCTACCCTTGCTATGAAGCCTCATCTATCATTCAAGTCTCCCACGAAGCCAGGGTTGAGTTGAGGTGGTAGCTTCAAAACAGGAGAGTTCAGAGTCTTGATTGTATTCCAGAAGCACCAGGATCCCATTCTTAGCTTTGATACCAGGAGGACTAACCTCATAGGGAGAGAATTGTGGCATCTGGAATAAGCACATGAAACGCGACCCAAATGAACCTTGATATTTTGATAAGGTTGGCTACAGAACAGAGTAGTCTCTGAAGGGCACACACTTTTTTGAACACTGCTGACTGGTAATTACAAGATGTATGTATACCCTGGGAGATCAGAAAATATGTGGCAGACAAGGCAGAAATAGAGTCAAACTAGATGGATTAAGGAAATAGGGGAAAAACTGTTTACGAGAGAACTTGGCTTATATTTGGTATTTGTGTCTGTTTTTCTCTTGAAATGGGCTGATGTGTTGGCAGTAGCTTCTGGCTGTTGTCAGAGATACGAACATCTGTGTTTTTTAGCAGAAAACTCAGTATTCTAAGCTGAGTGGTGAAGACTGTATAATGCTGCACCTTACTTTGTCTCCTCATTAGAGAGGCATCGCTCTATATGGACTTGTATAGGAATTCACAGTTAGGGTTTTGGACTGTTCTTTTACATAGTCCAAGTCGTGACAAATGCTAGATTCCAGCAGTAAAATGTAAGGCTGTCAGAAAAAAAATGCTGTCAGAAAAAAATGCATGCACACTTTGTTGTCCATTGGAAATAAGAATGAAAGATGCCAAGTTAGCAAGGTAATTGGAATATAGAATAACAAGGGCGGAAAAGATGGGTAAGATACAAATGGCAAGATCTTGGAAGCCTTGACTTTCTTTAGTCATTTAGTTAATGCTAAATACTGTTATAAATGTTAAATGGAACAACTCTTGAACTCATTAAATTCAACCGAGTGTATTGTAGAGCAATTAAAAGCAAAGGGAAACAAAGCAAAACAAAACAATTAGTGAATTGGTTAGCCTTCAGATGCAAAACAAGTTAGCAGAACTCATAGCAACCTGATCTGGCACCATTTAGAGACAGAAAGCAGAAATTAGGTATCTAGGAGATCTAATTGGTTACAGCATAATTGGTTAATTAGTTGCAGCACAATGTTTTACATTATTCAAATCAGCTGGCCTTCTGCAATTAACTGAAGCTCAGCTGCCAGGGCTGACCAAAACAGCCACTCAGAAGAGCTTATTCCTAAGGGATTAGTTTATTTGGCATGAATGCCTTGGTACTAGTTGGCTGTGTTGGGCCCAGGGTCCAACTTCCGTTCCAATCAGTGGCCTCCTGCAAATGTTCGTCAGTGCAGATGACCCCCACATATCAATGTAAGTGTAGTTTCTCATTACTTCAAAGTCCACTGCTGGGCAGGGGTATTGCCCTGGCTAGCAGCTTTCAGCTTGCGTTTCCCCCTTCTCTTCATGTTTCTTTAGCCAGGATTCAGTCACAGTTGTGGTAAATGAAGTTTAGTGATGTGCATATGGAAAATGTCATTGATACATTGAACATACAACATTCTTTGCCCCTGCTCCAATAGATTTCCCAAACAATGGTGGATCTGGCTCTGCAGCCCTGACTTTAAGAAAGTTAACACAAAAGTGAGTGCTTACTCATGATGAAGACAGGCAGGGCTCCATCCCAGGACATGGTAAATGCATCTCTGCCCCCTGGATGTCTAAATACAAACTGTGGTTGTCTGATTCACAGCCTAATAAAGCTGTCCTTGCTTTGTGTCCCCAAGGAGCACTTAGCACTGGCAGGGGTATGCCAGGACAGCTACTCTCACAGTGCCCTTCAGAGGGAAAATTGCTCAAGCTTTTTCTGGGAAGCAATTTGGGAATGTGTGCCTGGCCCTCCTGACTCTATGGTCACCTCTGAATGTCAGAGTGCCTGCGAGGAACAGAGGGCACAGGCATGTGACAGGTCCCCAGGAGACACCACTCCAGCCACAATCTCTCAACTTTTATGAGCTGAAATATCCTCCCAGGTTTGAAATGGGCGTACACAGAGCATGTACCTCTGCATTGGTATCAGGAGCACTTGGGGTAAGGCACAGAAAGTGCCGAAGGTATAACAAAGCACCTGTAACTAAGAGTGTAAAACATTGTCATTCATTCTGAACAAAGATTTATGCTTGAACATGTTTAGTTTGCATTAGGCACGTGGGAAAAATGAAAACATCTTCTTGTCCAGTTGTAGGTTGAGGGTTGAATATCTCCCTGAAAATGGCCTTACGGCAGTTACAAGAAAATGAATAATTTTGTGCAAAGGGCATGTAAATGAAAACAGTTTCATATGAAAGAACACAATCTCAATGTCACAGGAAATGCGTAAATTGGGAAACACTGAAATATGTTGTATGTTAAGTGTTACCGTTAGACCTCTCTGGAGGAAGAGACATGTAGCCAAGTTTTACTCTTACCTTAATTTTCTGGAACAGAGAACTTGGGGGTCTCTGCGATTTCAATGTGATTTGACCTCTGAACTCATTTAGGAATTTAATCCCTAGAGGCTATGCTAATGGCATTAAGAGAGCAGAAAGGAATCACAAGTTGGTGTTATGGGCTGAGGCCTCTGGAAAGTGACCAGATTTCATGGCCATAAAGGCATAATCCCCAGGACTGAATCCCAGTGGCTTTAGAAGAGGCGTTAAGAGCTCAGCGACAGAGATACACCCATGCTCCCGCCATGTGATTGACCCTGGCCGACCCTGGCCAGAGCTGTGCTGTCTGGACTTAGAGACTCCAGAAACTTCTTTTCTGTATAAAATAACCTGCCTCTGGAATAGCATAAGAGTGAAAAGCAGGTGGATGCAGAATACTCACATTGTCTGACCACTGAAAGCTTTGCCACCTCACAGTGAGTCAGAGGCTACCCATTTCTGAGCACTCGTCCCTATCCTCTCCACCCTGCCCTGCAGGCTTACCCTTAGAGATGAAGAGTGGAGTTTCTAGGGAAGTCTTTAGGACCCTGGCACCAATGCCAGAGGTATCTCAAACCCCAGAAGTGGTTTTATCTCTATGCAGTTTGAAAGATGTTTTGTACCTGATTTAGTCTTACTCCAAGTACCAGAATCCTAGCCTCAGCCACATGCAGAGCTAAGCCCTTGCCTCTTCCTGGTCTCCACCCTGAGTTACTAACCCTTCATTATTGAACCTGAAATTTGCCTCCCAAGCCAACTCGGCGACTGACACCTTTGTACTGTCTACATGGGGACTTCCTCAGGCATAGTGTGTGTTTCTTCGTTTGCCAGCTTGACCCTGCCTGATGCTTCTTGTTCAAGATCTGCAGATGTCGGCCTGGTGACTGGAGCTGACTGCCATGTCCAATCGGCTGATACTCATTCATCAGCTACAGTCCCACTGGGGGACATGCTCGCTGCCAGTTAGGTCACTGAAGTTCTCTCCTGTGAGAGGCCTGGTTCCAGGAGACTGGACAGATCCGGTTCCAGGTTCTGAAGTGACCCCATGAGTCTTACCTCATTGCAATAAACTGGGCCAGGCCACCAGATACCCAACTGTAAAGATGATCTGTTTCTGAGTTGTTGCTACTTGGAGGGCAAGTGGAGTCCCAGGTTGCTGCCGGGGATACTTCAAGAAAAAGAAAAAATACAGTGTCACAGCCAGTTCAAAGTGTATGGAACACTCAAGTCCAGAAAAAAGAGTAGGGAATGGATCTTTTAGTCTCCCTTAGAATCTAGTAGGGTGACATGGATGATAATGTAGATAAGAGAGAGTAGTTGGTGGGGGAATCCTGGAATAAGGAGTCCAGGGGGCTCACTTTCTTAACAAGATACAACAAAGAAGATGATGTCACCCTTGAAAACCTGAACCTGCCTCAGTTGGGGAAGCGGATAGTCCAGGATCAGGGGATGGCAAATCTGTACTTCTGAAGCTTCCAGGAAGAATGCTTCCCACTTCCTCCAGCTCCCGGGAGCCCACGTTCTCTGGATGCCGCAGAGTCCCTCCAGTCTTATCTCCTTCTTCACAGAGTTGTTTTTCCTGCACATCTCTCTGTCTTTACGTGACGTGACCGGTTTACTTATAAGGGCATCTTCCTTCATGGAATAGGACAAATGCTAAGGAACACCTTTTAATTTGATGTTTACAAAGGTCCAGTTTCTACATAAGGTCTCATTCACAAATACAAGGCTGGGACTTCAACAGATACTTTCTGGGACCACTGCTTAACCCATGACTGCCAACTAGGACACAGTCTTACTGTCTTGTTTTCAATGGTATGGCCCCAGGGAAAACAGCTCTTGATTGCCACAGTTTCCTTGGCTGTAAAATAGAGTTAACAATGATTTTCTTTTTCTTTTTCTTTCTTTCTTTCTTTCTTTCTTTCTTTCTTTCTTTCTTTCTTTCTTTCTTTCTTTCTTTCTTTCTTTCTCTCTCTTTCTTTCTCTCTTTTTCTTTCTTTCTCTTTCTCTCTCTCTTCCCCTCTCTCCTTCCTTCCTTCCTTCCTTCCTTCCTTCCTTCCTTCCTTCCTTCCTTCCTTCCTTCCTTCCTTCCTTCCTTTCTTCCTTCCTTCCTTCCCCTCCTTCCTTCCCCTCCCTCCTTTCCTTTCCCTCCCTCCCTCACTTTTTTCCTTCTTTCCTTCCTTTCTCTTTCTTTCTCTCTCTTTCCTTCTCTTTCTTCTGTATCTCTCTTCTCTCTCTCTCTCTCTCTCTGTCTCTTTCATCTAGAAGGCACTTGAGTGCGTGTATGCCTGTGGAGACCCAAGGGCAACTTTCGGGAATCATCTAGAATTGCTCTACTTCCTTATTGCTTTGCTCTGGTACTTTATCTTTCAGGGCTGGAAGTAGAGGGCGCCTCATGTTCTTTTGCTTAGAAGGCAAAGACTTTAACCCCTGAGCCATGTCCTTTGCCCCAGTGGTGCTTCTTACATGATTGCTCTGAGACATATGAGCATTTGGTCATATTGAGAATGCAAAGTGAGCACTTCTGTCTTTCAGTTTCACAAGGCAGTTCATGGAGAAATTGAGGAAGCTCATGGGCTACACATAAGCATTGAGGCCTAGACAAAACCAAAGGTTAACCCTTCCCATGCTGTGAAATGAACTTCTGTCATCTATCTGCACACCAAATATTAGCTTGGTTAGAATTTCTTTAGATGCTCTTTAAAACAAATGCAAACAAACCCTCTTGGGGAAGTGTCAGAAAATCTAGGTACTGCACTGACCCAATTCATCCTTCTCTGTAGGTTCAAAGACTAAGACAAGAGGACTGTGTTTTGCTTCATTTCAGAGGTATCATTTGAAGTTGAGATCTGGTTGCAGGACTGAAGCCTGCACTGCCAATTGAGGGGCGGTGTGTCTTTCCTGTGGTTTAGCGAGGTTGAGAGATGTCATAGTGATACTTGAGCCATGAGCTCTCTCCTGCTTGCTTCATTATTTTCCAATAGGGATGAGATTCCAGATTCTAAAACATGCTCCGTTAGTTTTATGGAATACACTTCAAGTTAAAACCTATGTGTTGACTCTGAGTCAAACTGTTTTTCTCCCCTGCTCCTTCTTTATGAAGTTCACCTTGTCAGTTCTCTTGACAGTGCGCTTTGGTGGTGTGTCTGATTCATGAAAACAGGTGCTGCATTTCAGACTGGATCTCAGCGAAGAGCATCTCAAATGGGTTCGCTCATCCTGATTTCAAATCAGTTGTGAACTGGAAACCCAGTCTTAAATTATATGTTCATTCAGTAATGCTGATGGTCAGAAATGCTGATTGAAGATTTCACGTCGAAGATTGGGATTTAAGAGTACAGGGATTGTAGATTTTATTATGGAATATATCTTGTATCATATGTTGGTCTGTTTCTGTTCTGGGAATTTGATTCTGAAACATGTTGAAGTTATGGGCTTATGATTTATTGAGCTATCATTTAATTTAATCAGCTTTCCTCTGTTTTCCTCTCAAAACAGATAATCAAGAATTAATGTCGCAGTTGTATCTATTTACTCAATATCGAGAGTTATTATTACTTTAATACTTAGTCCCTTCCCTGTAGTCCTAACATGTTTTCTGGAAGAGCTAACATTTGTATGTTAATTTTTGTCCTGTTCAGTATCAATGATTATACTCCTAGCAGTCATGAGTACTTTAGCTATATCACTCTATGTCAGTTCTAGACTTCAAATACCTTTATAATTCACTTTTCTTGATAATGACCCAACATCTGTGGGAATGAGCTTGCTAAACTTACATGTTGATAAATGAGTGGACCTAAATTTGAATCCAGGTCATCTGATGCTGGACACTGAATTCCTAAATTCTCTACTTTTGGTAGTGCAGATCCTAGTATATCTCTGCTTTTCAAGACCAAAATACATATGCCAGAGATTTTCTGGATGTAAGTAGTGGCCTCTTTTAGTTTTTTTGACTGAAGGGTACAACAGTGCTAATTTGCCCTCAAGTTCAAAGTTCAATCATTGGAACCTATGGTGGAAAGAGAGAATGACTTCTGACTTCTATAAGCATATTGTTCCATTCTCTCTCTCGCTCTCTTTCCTCTGTCGCTCTATCACATAGATAAGTAGAAATGTTTAATAACATGAACAAAATAAAGACAGGCTTCCAGGTTGCAAGAGGAATCAACATGGATTTCAAGGATTCCCAGGCCTCACTCACACAGACATCTGGCTCAGCTGCTCTCAGGATGAATGCTATGACCTCCACAATTTGTTTCAGAATGTTACATGGTATTCGAGTTTGTGAAATAAATAACACCCAGGCTAGATTAATTTGAATAACTATTTAAAAAATTAAATTGTTCTTTTAACTGCAGGCATTTGTCAAGGTTTTTCATATACATCGTGTACTCTGCAATCTCTAAGCCAAAAAAAAATCAAAACCAGACCAAAAGAATATTAGTGTTTTTGAAATGATTCTGACACGGGTTTGCTTGTTTATTTGTCCTCTTTTTATTCTGGCAGGATTCGATTCATTGCGTACATCGGGGAGGTGTTGTTTTGGAATTTTCCAGTGTAGCAGTTAGGATGCTTTGGAAGGTAGGCAACAGAAAACCCAGCACTGATTGTCTTAAGCAAGAAAAGCTTACACAGCTGAAAAGGTTGAAGGTGGGTGAGATGTAGCATTAGCTTGGCTCAGCCACGCTCTAGGTTATCTAGGGATTGATTTCTTTTTGTGTTTCTGTCTCAGGTAGTCATGGTTGGACTGTGGAACTGATCATGGACAAATTTCCTAGCAAACAAGCAGGGTATGAGTAGGGAACACAGGGAAGGCAGAAAATACAACAAAAGTCTGGCCAGTTTCAGGGTGAGCATCGCATAGGTGCTGGAGAATTAGCAGCAAGGGAGGGTCTGCCCTGACTGTCAAGTGGCTGGCCATTAGATTTATGAACATGTCCATCCCTTTCCTCTCCTCTACCTTTCACATGCTAATATTTTACCTGTGGGACTAGGGATGGGGTTCAGTGATATCACGCTTACACATCGCGCGTAGGGTCTTGGATTCATTCCACAGCATCACTCCACAAAATCCATATGCGGTGTATAGAGAACTCTCCCCTTAGATGTCAATCGGTAACTCTACAGTTACTTCTGTATATTGAGACATTCCCTGCTATGCTGGTAAGAGGTACCTGTACATGCTTTAGTTTGACATCAGATCCGTAGACTTGATGAGGTATGGGTGTTGGCTCTTAAGACTGAAAGCAAGTTCGCGTCTTAAATTTTCTTAGCAGGATGTATGCCACCATGATTCGTGGCCTTGAAATTTGTATTTCATTTGCTATTTTTTCAGTTAGAATATCATAGAGGATACGATATAAATTGATTTTATAATCCATCCTCTGCACAGTGTCCTTGAGATCTTAGACCCGGTGGGGAGAGTTCCACTTTATTACAGGCTGGGGCTTCAGACACCAGGAAAGAGACCCCAGGGCCATCGTTCGCACGTAAAATAGTCCCTGACTTTTGGCCTTGGGGATTTCTTCTGAGAAATGAGAAGTATAGCTCACTTGACTCCTTCAGCAGTTGCCATTTGCCAAACACTTTTATTCGGTGAATCATCTGGGTGCTGGCTAAGGGTGAAGTAGTTATTGTGGATTCAGTTTTTCCACTGGTCAGGAAGAGGCACACAGAGACTGTAGACAAAGATGCAAAAAACAATCTGGCAAGAGGGGAGGCTCCAGCTGAGCTCTAGGGGTGCTGGGGGAGGCAAGGGGATTCCTAGGAGGAGAAGCTATTTGGCCATATGGTATGCACAGGGGCCCATCTCTACTCATCCCTTCTTGTCATTTTTCCTTGGGAATTCAGTTTGGATTTGAGCAGAGGGAATGTTCCCACACGGGTAGCTTTGTTTGGATAGGAACTGGATGTTGCTAGGCAGGTAACTGTAATGTAACCATTACTGCCATGACTTAGTGGCTTGACCAGTAGTAAGTTCTGCTTCACAGTTCCTCCAGTTGAGGAATGCAGAGACCCCTGGGTCTGGTGAGGAGGCAGTTAGATGTCACTGGGGCTGGGTCATCTGAAGGTTAAAGCAGGACTGGCATGGATCACACACTTGGCAAGGAATGCTGACTGGGGGTGGTTGAGGACTGATTTGAGTAGCCTCTTGGCATGGAATCTGGCCTGTAGCTCAGAAGCCCCAGAGTGAGATATTCATGTGGCTTGTGTATGCTTTTCTAAGGTAGCTTTAGAGATCACAAAACATCTCTCCCTATACTTTCTGCATATTAGGAAACAGTCGCTGTGCTATAACAAAATAGCTGGGACAAATGACTTTAAAGAGGAAAGGTTGTTTTTGGTCATGATGTCAGTGCTAGCTGATCGAGATAGCATGCGGCAGAGCTGTGCTGCTCAGCTCCCAGAGAGTGCCCAGGGAGTGGCTGAGTCTTTAATCCTTTCAAAGCACTTCCCCAAGCACTTAACTTCCCTGTACTATGCCCTGGACCGGGAGTCAAGCCTTCAAATCCTGGGCCCTTGAAGTCATTTAAGATCCAAACTGAGATGGATGTAGAAAGAGAAGGAATTGGGACTCACCTGCTACAAGAAAAAGTGTCCAAGAATGCAGACACATGTTGTAAAAATCTCTTGAGACAAGAAGACAGAAGCAAATCAATAAGTTTGTTGTCTTTTCCCTTTAAGCCATCGCTTCTACACACTTCCTTATAGTAATTCTCATGCTGTGGTGTTTTCGATAAGTCATGGTATGAATAGTGTCTTCATCTACTACATGAATTATTTTTTTTAAAATTGGTAATTCGTTAAAAGATGTTTTACAGGCAAAGCCTACCACAGAAGATGGGAAAACAGCAGTGGGTGGCTGGAGCTAGGGTATGTGTGTGTGAGTGTGTGTGTGTGTGTGTGTGTGTGTGTGTGTGTGTAGAGGGATAAGGAAAGGATGGTATGGGAGAAGAGGTGTGTGAATATATATGTGTGCATGTATAGGTGTGTGAGTATATGTGTATGAGTGTATATGTATATGTGAGTGTAAATGTGTAATTGTATGTGTGTATTTATGTAGGTGAGTGTATGTGTGCGTGTCAGTGTATAAGTGTGTGAACATGTGAGTGTACATATGTGAGTGCGTTCTGCAGTCAGCCTGCAGTATTGCTGGTAAATGACCGTCACACAGCTTAAGGAAACAAGGAGTTTACTTTCTTATGACAGTCTGGTTACAGTTCTCAGTCCAGCTTGACCGGAGAGCACACACCAACACCAGGGCCGAGAGAACAGGCTACACCATCACTGCATAACGGCTGAGAGATGGACAATCCTTACTTGCCAGACCAGCATGTCTGGCAAATGAACAGAAGGATGCCCACTCTCTCAACCAGCTCTCTGTGATTTATCCAGGGCTTAATCCCACCCACCATGGGCTGGGTTTTCCCCATCAGCTAGACAATCTCCTTCAGGTTTGCTCTGGGCTTAACTCAACCATCAACTCTCCACAACTGTGCCCAGAGCTCAAACCCTCAACAGTCAAGTTGACACCTGTGCTTAACTATGATAGTGTGTGAGTATATATATGTGTGTGAGTGTGTAGTGTGTGAGTGTTTATGTAGGTGAATGTATGTGTATGAGTGTATAATGTGTGTGTGTTGATGTAGGTAAGTGTATGTGTGTGAGTGTGTGTCAGTGTATAAGTGTGTGAACATGTGAGTGTACATATGTGAGTGTGTATGTATGTACATATGAGTGTGAGTGTATATGTATGCATGAGTGTTTATGTGTGAGTGTATGTAAGCATGTGTGTGTACATGTGTATGAGCGTGTGCTTCACAGAGAAGGGAGCATTCTAGGTACATCTGCGTTAGCAGTGTGGCTTTGCTACCGCCGCCCGGCTGTCTGCACTAGGTTACGTGTGCATGTGCTGCGCTTCTGTGCCACCTGCAGCTTGACAGGTCCGCCACAGGAAGCATCGTGGCGCACAAGTGGCCGCAGCTCTGCGACAGGAACTTCGCAGCTCTGTAATCTTAAGGATCCATCGCATGGGTCTGTCATTGACTAAAATGTCATTGTGCAACTCTTGGCTGTTCTGGGCACTGAATCTCACGGCAGTGGGTCTCATCAGAGGAAAGGCTGAACCACTGCTCTTAGGCTTAGAAACTGCATCCCCCACGTGCCAGTCCTCTCATGCCACCATGTGCTTCTGCAGGGGCAGGGGCGGGGTTTGGGAAGCACAGAATGCACAGACTTTTCACAATTATCGGATGGAACAGGGAAGTTTTATCAACCAGATAGGGAACACTATACCCATTTAGCACACCAATATCAGCTTTGTCAACATAATAATGTACTTCTAAGGAGAATACACTGCTCCTCTTCTCCCCCAAATTCTAAACACTGCATGCAAAGACCATGGTGGGCTATGAATCTGGCTCAACAGTTAAAACACTGCCACATAAGCTAACGAGCATGAGTTTGGATCTCCAGATCCCACATAAAATGCCTGTCACTCCAGCCTCATAAATCACATACATGGAATTCCTGGAGTAAGCTGGCTAGCCAAACTAGCCCTTTTGGCGAGCTCTGGATTTGATTAGAAACCCTGGCTCAAAGAAAAGGTAGAAGAGCGAAGGAAGCTATTTCTGATATCAACCTTGGGCCTTCAAACACATTCATCTGCAATAATATGTTCACCCACATGCAAACATATGTGCACCCCCATACACATGACAATAGAAAGAGGGGCTACACCCCAACATACAATAGAGGAATTGGCTCAGCAGAGCACATTGCCTCTCTCAAGGGCAAGAGCCAGCAAGATTAAATTTTATCTGAAGAGTTTTGAAAATATTAATTTTTTTCTCCTCTGTCCTCTCCACCTTAATCACTGCGACAATCCACAGCGCCCACTCGCTCCTGAAAAAGCCCAGAGCTTCCAGCCGTGATTTCTTTTTTAAATGAGGAGTATTGTGGTAGAGATGGAAGGCCTGGAAGAAACCAAGAAACCAGGTTGGGTATTAAGAGGAAGAAGGGAATCTGGCTCCTAGAATTCTTTGCTTAACAATCGGTCTGCCCCTGGGGTTTCCCATTTACAACATTAGCGAAGGAGAGGTGGTTACCGAATCTCCATAATTATTTTTTAGAATGGTTTTCTGAAAGCCAAATACTGTACACCTTCTCCTCCCCACTTCCTGTTCCGGCTGCTGGGCTGGATTGTGAAAATGGCAGTGTGGGAGTGAAAGCCACAGCTTCCCCCCAGCTTCCCTCCTCCCAGCACATCAGAGGCAGGCAGGACGGGACCAGAAAGAGGGAGACATGGCATCCTTCCTTTCTTCAGCCCTCTTCACTTGGGTCTTCTTTGCTTTGTGTCTATATTTTTTCTTACCACATATGGAATAAAAGCTTTCATTTTAAAATCAAAATAAGTCGACTCACCTTCCTTCCCTCATGTCCGGGGCTTGTAGATGAGATCCTGTTTCTTTGTGGTAGTTTTTGCTTGTCCGACTGAAGCAAGTGACTAACATCTGAGGATGTTGCTCATCTAATATTCACACATATATGAAAAATTTATGATCATAGTATTTATAAAAGCCCCAGCCGAAGGGCTACATGGATTAAAGGATCAGTGGACTGGGTCAGAAAGTTTCTGGAACTCAGGCCTCCGGTGGTCCTCTGTCCCTGACTTTTAGTAGCACGCAGTGTGTGGTAGGGAGTTGGTAAATAAGCAGTTACACTTGAGATAAGCATTTATAGAAATTCCATTTTGTTCTAAGTACTAGGTTAGATTTCAAGTGGATGTCCGGATTTACTGAATTGGTCCTTTCTTTGAAGACTTTGAACTCTAGTAAAGAGGAGAAGACATCTAAGTTAGGTAGCTTTCTGCTGCAGTAATTAATACTGAGTTGTTAAAATGGACAGTGTTTATAGGAGAGTGTAGAGGTAGCCCTCTGACTACACTCATTGGTCCAAACCCACAGAACTGTGTGCAAGACGGGAGAGAACATGATGCAAGTTGTGGAATCCTGTTAATAATATGTCGACCATGTGTGTCAGTTGTGAGGAATGTGTCATTGTATGAGATGATACTAAGATGGAAAGCCACACCAACTGGTGGTCCCACAGAGCACCCTGGCTAAGTTTAGTGGGTCACAAAACAAAGCAAAATAGCATAAATGTGGGAAAGAGAATTGTAGGGAAGGAAGCATTAACTGGGGTTGGAGAGGAATAAGGAGAAGGATGGTATGGGAGAATATACTCCTGTGTGTAAGTAATAACAAAGAATAGCTTAATAAAAATATAACGAAAGGAATGCCAAGTGAGGATAGGAACATGGAAGCTCTTTGCCCAATTTCTCTGTAAACCTAAAATTGACCTAAGAAATAAAATCTGTTTGTTTAAAAACATTTATTAATTTGAAAACTTGTATCCCATCTTTTGCTTTGGAAAGGGGCAGCTACTTGTCATTAAGTACGTTCAGCTGCCCTGGTAGCCTCTGTCCCATCTGGGTTCCTGAAGTCCTCACATCGAAGAAGCAGCACTCATGCAGGAGGGACAAAGTAAAGTGGAGCCACTCTGAAGGCGACGTGAATCCTCCAGATACTGGCTTAATTCTGACGCCATTCTGGCCACACCCGAGACAGACAGAATGAAGCTGAGTTCTCAGGAAGATCCAGGCAGCTTGGCTCACTGATAGGCATCATTCTCCAATGCATGTTGGAAAGGAGACGGCAATGAACCCACATAAGGCCCTCCATCTCAGTGTCTTTCAGAGATTCTGCCGTTGATGACAAGTAAAAGGAGAAAAGATCAGAGCAGACCAATAATTGTACATCCATCATCATTGAAGCATTATTCATAACAGCCAAGAGCTAGTAAGGGTGGAATAAAGAAACCATGGTATAGACACTCAGTGGAATAGTATTCAGTCTTAAAAAAGGAAATCTTGTCATATGCTATCACATGAATGAATCTGAATGTCGTTATACTGAGGGAAATAAATCAGTCACAAAGTTACAAATACTATGTGATTACACTCAGCAATCACATTCAGATTAGTCCTCTAAAGTAGTCCTACTGTTGGAGACAGAAAATAGAATAATAATGTCTGTCAGAGCCTGAGAGAGGTAATGCAAGTTATTGTTTGAGACTACGGTTTTATTCATTAAGATTAATAAATACTAGAGAGATTTTGCCAACAATGTGCTCACCGATTAACATGGTTAAATTGAATATTTGAAAGTGATTGCAGCAGCAAATTTTGCGTAATACATTGTGTGTGTGTGTGTGTGTGTGTGTGTGTGTGTGTGTGTGTGTGTGTGTATCTATGTTTGCACGGGTGTAGGCATACATTGGGGGTGCACATGTGTTCATGTGGAGATCTGAGGATGATGCAGTCTTCTTCAGTCATGCTCCACTCCATTCACTAAGGAAGAGGCTCTCAGTCAGGCCTGGAGCTTGCCAGGAGCCCGGTGTCACTAGCCAGCTTGCTGTGGGCATCCTGCTTCTGTCTACCAAGTGCCAGGAGGCACAGGCTAGTCATCATCTGCCATACTGGATTAGATGGATCCAGATTCTGAGCCTCATGCTTGCAGGACGTGCACTTTAACCTCTGAGCCATCTCCTATATTGTGGTTTTTTTGCCACATAAAATTTTGTAATAGAATACCAGCAGTGAGTATGGTTTTTCATAACATTTTAGATACTGTTCATAATTCTGGCTAAGACCCTCAAGGCCAGTGCAAAACTGATCCCACAGAGGCTGGGAGTTCAGTATGATCTCAGCACAGTCTAGCAGAAAGCCAGACTGTGAAACATCGGCATAACGGGGTTTGCAAATGAAAACTAGCAAGCAGACAGAACGAGTTCCCTGCAGCCTGTGAGATAGCGAAAGTCCACAGTACGCTTTGGGCCATAGGCTCCCAGTACACCACTAATGAGGAGTTTCGCGACATACCTTTTCCAAGAGTCCTAGTTGGTGGAGAGCTCGAGCTGTGCTGTTCTGTGGTTGTTTCTCTAACTGCCTTTGTGACTTCAGATGGCAGCTGCCCTGGTTCTTTATTAGTGTGGAAACAATCCTGACACTCAGGCTTCAAGCAACAGTGGCTGACGGGTCAGTTGATTTATTATTGCGTTGTATTTTTTTTTGAGACACTGTCTCATGAACCCAGGTTGCCTCATACTTTTGGTTGCTTCTGAATTTTGGTAGTTACAAGTCAGGCAGCTCTAAACAATTGCTGTGTAGCTGATGATGATCTTGATCACCTGATCTTTCATGACCTATGTGTTGGGACTATGGACTTGAGCCACCATATCCAGCAACAATAGTTTTTTTTTTTTGCTCATGAGATTATAATCTGTGCAGAATTTGGGTGGACGTGCCTTGTCTGTGCGCATGTACAGCTGACTAGGGGAGCTGCTGGAGGTCTGGCTGGAGGATCCACTCTCAAGAGGGTCTTTCCCATGGCTGCAGAGCATCTCCTGCTTTTTCTGTTTTCATACCCCCCACCAGCAACTACTGAGGCTTTTATTCATCTATGGAGTTCTGTTTCTTCTAAAACACCATGTCATTGGAACCAGATTCCGGATAGATGGTTTCCTTTGGAGATAAGCGCTTAAAACTGGTCCATGTTTCTGTCTATGGCCTGATAGCCCAAGTCTTTCTGTTGGACAGTGATGTTCTATCATGCGGGTAGACGACAGTTTCTTTATCTATTATTGAAGGCAATTTTGGTTGCTTTTGAATTTTGACAGTTACAAATCAGGCAGCTGTAAACAATTGCTTGCAAGTGTGTGTGTGTGTGTGTGTGTGTGTGTGTGTGTGTGTGTGTGTGTGTGACAGAAAGAGAAACAGAGAGATGGAGAGTGAGAGATTGAAAAATACAGTGAAAGGAAAATTGAAAGAGAGAGAGAAAGAGAGAGAGAGAGAGATTTCTTAACCCAAATTTCTCCATTGATGACATTCTCCCTAATGTAGTCACAGACAGAAATTGACATTTTCACATTTCAGTTTACGGATTGTGGACATTAGTAGGGTTTCACTGGTTTTTATGTGCACCAGTTATATACTTGAGTGTGTTTATAGTTCAATGAAATTTCATTGTATGCATATGTTCTTCTTCACTACTGTCCCAATCAAGATTCAAAACTCTTCCATGGTCACAAAAAAGCACCCTGGAGTTAAACCAGTCTAGCCCCTGCTGCCCTGCCCCGCCCTAGCCCTAGTCCTGGTGACTACTGGATTGAAATAAGTTTTATAAAATATATATTGAGAGTCATTAATTCATCTAAGTTACTCTTTTTACCCTTGGCATTTGTGAGTCTCATTTCAGGTTGGCCAGAAGGAACACCTGTCTGCCAATAAGGGCCTTTCTTCCTAGAAATTGGTTCTAGCAAAGTGGCAACGAGTGTATGTTTTCTACAGAACTTAAGGTCTGGTCATTAGAGTTAATGCACCAGATAGATTAGGCTCAGGCTGTTATGTAATCGAAAACTTCATACAGGTTCATTAGCAAATTCCTTTAAGGAATGACCTATTTTAGTTCATTTAGAACATGATTTAATTTTCCAAGCCATAACGTACAAATAAATTTTCAGATGGAATGCCAATTTGTATTCATTAACCAGCAAATGATAATGCTTTTAAAAACTATAAAAAAATGATATGGATGTAAATGAGGCCAGGGAAGGGAAGGCACCGCTGGGAACATGAAGCTGCCTTCATGAGTTTTACAGTTTGGAAGTCTTGAATGATCCTATAAAAAAGGCGTTAAGGAATATGGGGAGCATTTATAATGTTAGGGACGCCAAGGGGATGAAAGTGTACATTGGAGGAAAAGCACAGAGCGATGAAATGGCACAGGAAAACCTGGCAACTTGAGTTCTACCCTGGAGTCCATGTGGTAGAAGGAGAGAACTGACTTGGGAGAATGCAAAGCATCATGGTGGGCAGTGTGAGTGGAGAAGAGCCGCTCACCTCCCAGAGCCAGGAAACAGACAGAAGTCCGTCCTGGCTGACCTCCTCTTTCCAGTTTCATTCCTCTTATACCTCCAGTCTGCAGGATGGTGGGGCCTCAATTCAGGATAGGTTCCCCTTCCAGGCTGTACCACATGACGGTTGTATCTGCTAGCACCCACATAGACACCCCTTAAGTGTGTGAGTGTGTGGTGTGTGTGTGTGTGTGTGTGTGTGTGTGTGTGTGTCACTAATAAGTGTGCTTTACTAACCTCTTAGGTATGCTTCAGTCCAGTCAAATTGATATTTAAGGCTAACCATCCCCACCTGTTGTTTGCATGATAGAATTTTCTCGTCTCTGGCCCATGTGCATTGGTATCCATGTGCACCAGGTATCTGGTGCCTGAGTTCTGACAAAGAAACATTTCTGCAGACATTATCCAATGTTTCCCTGGAAGAATCACCCCTATCACCCCTGTTTGGGAACCATTCATGTTACACACACACACACACACACACACACACACACGCCCATGCACACATGCATAACCACTAAACATTACAATCCAATTTATTTTTTTTAATTTGCAACCATGGCTTGGTACTTAAATCCTGTTCTTCATCTTGTTTTCCCATCATTGTTGCCAGTGAGGTTTGGCTGACTGTCCCTTGGAGCGTTCTTTCCTGCAGCGTATTAGGTGCTAGCTTGGATCTGGGTTGTCTTCTACAGGGCCATGTAGCGAAGGCTTAGTATTCAGTCTGTAGAACTGTTGGCAGGTATGGAACCAGGATGAGGTGGAGCAGGTGGAAGAGAGTGGAATCACTCTTGAAGGCGAGTCTGGGCTCCTAGCTTCTCCTCTTTCCAGCTGCCAGGAAGTGGGCAACTTCCTCTACCAGCCACTCCCACCACTGACGGCCACCCAAACCACAGGACTAAGTAATCAGCAAGGACATCCAAGTGCTTACTTGAATGTATGGTGCATCCCAAGAAGAAGCGAGTGAAAGGGGCAGCCTGAAGGCAGGTCCACAGTCTGAGAGCCAGTGCTATCTCCTCTCTGCATGCAGCCTGTGCTGATTTCCTATCACTGTCTGCAGCTGCAGGGAACTGGGAATGGTGATAAGAGAGGGAAAGGCTGGTGGGTCCCGGCTCCCCAAGACCATGCTCCCAGAGCCCAGCTTTCCAGACCTTCCTGCATGGAGCAGCGAGTAGGCCATCCCCTGAGACAGCTGGTTTTCACAAGCTTCTGGAGGGACGGCAGGCTGTGAGTCAGCCAGTCTGCCCGCAAACTGCCACAGCAGCAGCACACCATCTTCCCGACTTTCTAATGACATCCTGCATCCCTGTCGAGCTTCCCCACTGATTTCAGAGTTCTGGCCACAAACACGTTCCATTACTTCAAGGTGGTCAAAGGTGTAGATTAAAGGAACGGGTTGCCCACGAGGTAGCATTGCAATCCCACACATTTTATTTCATCACAGATGAAAGAAAAGCACTGAAAATAAAATAAAGGAACCGAAAGCATATTTGCATTGCTTGAAGGACTGTATTTCTTCCCAGAGTCTATGTGACTTGGAAGAGTAACTTGCCCTTCCTAGAATTCAACTTCAAGGGTTTATTTTTGTGGTAAATGATGGACGTGATACACGTTAATATTTTATCAAACTGAAAAATATTCCTTGCTGCAAAGAAATAAAAAAGACTTATTTACAGACTTTTAAAAACAGCCCCCCACAGGCTGATTGAGGGTCTCATCACGTTTCTTCTGTGATCTGTGGACTGAACAAACGTGTGAGTGACCTACGTGGCTCAGCATTCTGTCACAGAGAGGCCCTGTGAACAGATGCTGCAGTCACCAGAGAGGAGAGAGGTACCAGGCAGTCTGGGGCAGAGAGGGGGACACTGAATAGCCAGTCTGGGGAGCTTGGAAAGGTTTCCAAAGGGACAGACTTCCCGGCCTTATCCTGAATAATGCCTGTGGCTGTGATGGACAGTGGAGGCGGGGTGAGGCTGAGGCATGGGCCGGGGAGATGAGACTGGGGGTCGTGGTGGTAAGGAGCAGGAGAAAGGTTGATTTGGGGGAGAAATGGTTAGTTACTGGGTTTCGTTGCTCTTTTATAGGTATAAAACACAGAGCCCTGCTTTGGGGGATGAGTCATTCTGATAGAATCTCATTATCACTCAGAATTATGCTCTCTCAATCCAGTCAGTGGCCCAGGTGGTGGCTCTCTTACCACTGCTCCACTGATCCAGCCACAAGGACGCCTCTCCAGGGAACATTTGCTTCTTCCGGCCAGTCTCACAGAGTCTCAGCTCTCAGTGGGGTCTCCTGGTCTTGTGCCATTTGTATTTTGTTCAGAAAAATCTAAGAAAGGAAAGACGAAAGTGGTCAAAAGATGATACCCAAGCTTACCTTTACTGTGTAATGGGCCTGGGGGGATGGCTCAGGGGTTAAACTCCTTGCCTTGCAGGCAAAAAGACCTGAATTTGGATCCCACATAAAAATACCATAGGGGAGAGCATACTTCATGTCTGGAAAACAGTCTGAAAAATCCCAGAGCAAAGTAATGGGAGGTAGAACAATCCAGGATGATTCCTGAGGTTACTCTTGAGTCTCTACAGGCACATACACTCTAGTACTCTTTGATAAACACACACACACACACACACACACACACACACACACACATATACACACACGCACACAATTACACAATTCTAAAAATAGGAAGAAAGAGGGATAGGAGAGATTAGATACCCTAAAATTACAATCATTTCTTCTCGAATCAGTCCAGTCAGGGATGTGTTTGGGGAGTGTAAGAGCTGTGGCCAGGCAGCCATCTTGACCAGTCCATACTTCAGACCATCTCAGACCTTCTTTGGAGACCCTCCCTCTTCATTCTTTGGCTTTACTCTGAGGTTTCTCAGGCTCTGTCTTTCAGGGCCGGGAGTGCAGATCGCTGCCACTTCTGCTTGGCAGTTTTATATTGGATCTGGGATTTGAACTCAGGTCTTTCTGCTTGCAAGGTAGAGGCTTAATCCCTGAGCCATCTCTCCAGCCCCAGCTTTAGTAATTTTTTTAAAGAATAGTTTTAGATGGACTTAAAAAATGGATCATTCAAAGTTGTTCCAATATGCAATACCACTCTTTGTTTCACAGTAGTCCTAGTTAATAACATTTTGCACAAGCATAGTACATTAGGCATGAAGCGTATGAAAACAGGCTTGGATTGTTGTTGACTGGTGTGTATATGTTACATTAAGGTCTGCCCTGTATTGTACAGAAATGACGTGGTTTCAGTAGTTGTGTAGTGCCGTTACAGCTCGCAATGAACAGTTCCATTGCCTTGAATGTCACTTCTACTCTGCTTACCCCACTGTCCTGCCTGCCGTTCACCCACAAAACCTGCGAATTTGCTGCAGCTCTGATGTGTTTATGTGTGTGTGTGTGTGTGTGTGTGTGTGTGAGGGTAGGTAGTGTGTATTCACATGTGTAGGCTTTGTTCACCAGTATGTAGGCATGTGGCCACATGTGTAAGAGTGTGTGAAGTTGACATCAGGTATCTTACTTGATTGCTCTTACTTGCTTATTGAGGCAGGATCTCTTGCTGAACGGCCTGTTTCTGACTAGTCCAGTTTGTTCTCAGGATTTCTGTCTCTGTGTCCCAAGTGCAGGGATGAGAGACAGCTGCCATGCTTGCTTGGCTTTTACCTGGGTTCTGGGGATCCAAACTCAGGTCTTTAAGCATGCTCAGTGAGCACTTTACCCACTGAGCCCTCCCCCAAATCCTAAGTACAATATGTTTGAGTGTCTCAGTAATCACCCCTTTTCTAGAATGCCAAGTACTCAGAATCACAGTGTGCAGCCTTCTCAGACTGACGCACTTCACTGGAAGACATACTCTGTTGTTTGTGGCCCTATCTCATGGTCTGTTGTGTATTTGCGCCACAGTTTCTTTACCCATTAGCCTATTGAAAGGCATCTTGGTCACTTTCAGATTTGGGCAATTATGCTGTAAACATCTGTGGATGGGCTTTCGTGTAGACATACAATTTCACCTCGTGTAGGCAAATGCCTAGAACACAATTGCTGGTTTGGTGGTAGGACTATACTTAGTCATGTAAGAAGGTCTCAGACTGTCTCCCAGTGTGTTTGTATCATTCCCCTTTGCTTCTTTAATGTTCTACATGACTTCAGTGTGGGAACAGAGCTCAGAGATAATGTGTGGAGAAACAGATGCTGCTTCATGTGTAGCACCCTGGTTGGAAATCCTCCCCAAAGCATGTTTTGCTGGGTGAGCAGAGATCTGAAAGTATCTGATTTCTCACTGAACCAAAGAACTGTCACTAAGTCATGTGAGGATTTCACCAAAGACCCAGATCTTTTATTTGCCTCTAGTCTCCTAGCTTAAAGATGGTGACATTTTATCTTTTGCTTGTACTTCATGATCTCCAGATGGCCACTGTAGCTCCATGTCTGCACACACTGGACATGAAAGAAAAACACCAGCAGCCCTCTTTTTACCTTTTATTTTGTCTTTTTTTAATCAGAAAAGTAGAAGTCCACAGCTCCTTCCCCCCTGGAAATTTCCTTTGATACCCTCAAATGGGTGTTAGAGCCACTCCAGATGTTTAGATGGCAAGAAAGGCTCCTTTTGAATCTCTTTAATGTCTTATCGTTTCTTCCTACAAGTCTGTGTTAGTCTACATTCTGTTGTTATAATACAGTCACTAAGGCCATCAGTTTAAAAAGAGCAAAAGTTTACTTGGCTCATAGGCTTAGAGGTTTGGGTTCGTTGGTTGGCTGTTCTTAGGGCCTGTGGTGAAACATCATGGCAATGAGTGTGGAGTGGATCCAGCTGCCAATCTCCTGGTATTAGGGCATAAAACTCAGAAACCCTAAATAGGAAGAGAAGATAGGCACATCCTGGTTGACCTGCTTTCTACACACTGGGCTTACTTCTTAAGAGTGCAGAATCGGGAGCTGGAGAGGTGGCTCAGGGGTTAAGCCTCTGCCTTGCAGACAGAAGGTCCTGAGTTCGGATCCTAGACCCCACGTATAGACTCGGAGTGGAAGCGGGGCCACCTGCATTTCTGGTCCTGGTAGGGCGGAGCCTGCGAATCCTGGGGCAGAGTAAACAAGGAGGAGGTGGAGGCGGTCCATGGTGATTCCCGAATTCGGCCGTGGTTCTACACACACATACATACACACACACATATGCATATACAAACAATTGAATAAATAATAAAAAATTAAAAAAGGGCCCCATGCTGGAGGCCGAGTCATTAACATGGTGTCTTTTGAAGCCATTGAAGACCCACAACTAGCAAAGGGGTCTCTGATGACCAGGCTGTGCTCAATGCTGCAAGAGTTATCTGTGACTTTCTTGAGGAGAAATACTCTTGTCAGAACAGCTACTAGGTTCCTATAAAGAGACATTAGTAGGGAAAAGCATGCAAATTATTTATTCCAAGCTTGCGTGACACAAAAGTCTCCATGGGCAAACTGACCTGAGGTACTAGCAAGTCTGCGTGTCCTCGTGAGTGGACAGCTGTGGAGGGGTGTAGTCGGCTTCAGAGAATAATTTCTGCATTATTTGCAAGAGAGACTTTGCAAGTCCTTTTGTTCAGGCTGTTTTGTTACTCTGCAACTGCAGGTCCTTTCCTTTGAGCACAAGGGGAGGTTCTTCTCCTAAGAGGCTCAGGGAAGGGCAGAAAAATCCTTCCTAGGTTTTATGATCCATTTTAGGAGGGAGGGGGTGAGGAGTCAAGAGTGTCCTTCCTGCTTCTCTTGTTTTGTCAAATGGTAAATTTGGAGATAGGAGTATCCTGAATACCAGAACCCCAAGTTCTGGACATGAATGTGGGGTCCCTATTGGTAAGGAGCACTGGGGTAGAGAGATCTGGGTTCTGGTTCTATTTTTTCCTGGACACGTTCCGTTTTCCTGGCTTCCCCTCCAAGTCGGATTTCTCAGTTTTCTTAGCAGGGTGTATATTGTGGGTGCCACTGATGCAGCTCCAGCTAAGGAACTGTATCTAGGGAGATGGATGTATCTTTCATGCTGAGTGTTAGGCTTGTAGGGAGCCTTGGTCTCTTCCTAAGACCTTTTATTTTTTTTTCAAAAGCATGAGGAGCTTTGCCTTGAAAACACTGCTCATATTCAGCCCAGGTCAGAAGAAAGTTGGTTCTGTCTTCTGTCCTTCAGAAGGAAGATCTTTGTGCTTCCTTTCAAGTGGCTGAGATCTTACAGACTAAAGATTTGATAGACGATGGTCTGGAAGGAAGACAAAAAGCTAGATGAGCAACAGTTTGTGTGTTCATCCCTAAGATCATAGATTCCATCCTTCCTGGTCTCTTCGATGTGGCTTCTCCAGTATTCTCAAAAGACTCAAAGGACCAGGAGGAATGATTTTCGGTGGTTAATGCCCTTTCCTAACTTCTCTGTGTGCTGATGGGAAATCTGTGGACTTTTCAATTCATATTTGATATGGTATTTCATTTGTGCTAAGAAGTGCATTCGGTTTAAAACACTTTGTTTAGCTAAAATAAAATAAATGCCTTGTAACTGGCATTTATAACACTAAGTGAAATTTTAGCAACAGGTAAACACATGAAAATAAAAATGAAAGCTGGCTCTGTGCAGGGTGAAGCTGGCAGTTTCCTTTTCCTTTTTTTGAAATCAGTGCAGCAGCTTCTTGGGTCCTATAGTACCTGGTGCTATATGGACAATGCAGAGATGTTATTCTGACCTACCCATCTTAGGAGGCATGCTGGCTTCCCAGGCTTATTGTGTGGTATTTAAGTAAAGAAATCTTGCTAAGTGACAGCCAAAAGCCCCAGAACTCCAGGAGCATTTGCTGTCTGATGTTCTGATACTGACAGCGCACGGCTTCCCGCAAAGTAAGTGGTATCCTATTTTGCTGTGGAAGACAGTGACATGCTAAACCTGTGCCACACTAAAAAGCTGGGAAGAGCTGATGTGTCCCCAGAAGACTGTGCAGTTGTCACGAAATCAGTGGCTCTGTCTTTATGGCATTCATCGGCATTCATCATATATGCAAGAGGAAAGGGAAGTAGCAAGTTTTGGAACACGTGTTTTGTGCTAAATAACTTGCAGATTTCTATCTATTTCATCCTCCTAACAGCCCTCAGTGGAAGGGTTTATGCTGCTATGTGACAGTGGGGGGGCTTATTATCTCCATGGATGTGGAGGATCGAGAACTAGAGAAGCAGCAGACATGTCAAGACTCTCTTAGTGTGTCACAGAAAAGGTGCTATAGGTGACGTCAGGTGATTTAGGGCTCTGGATTTCTGTGGATTCTTAACATTCCCATCCAAATAGAGTATCTCAGTGTTGTTGCTGTTATAGGCGGTATAGTATCTTGTGCTGGCTACAAGAGTGATGGTGACTGTTTGCCTACAAAAGTGAAAGAAAAAAAAAGATCATTCCTTTCTCCTTTTCTACACACTCACACAATGGCCAAGGGGCAAGTGCTGTTGTCCCTTGACATGAAGGGGAATTGATTCCAGAGCCCCCTTGGGGAGCCGAATCATCAGATGCTTAAGTGCCTGCTCTGAATAGTGTAGACTGAGCATATAACCTGTGAACATCAACCAAGACACTTCAAATCATCTCCAGGGACTTACAATGCATAATGCAATGCAAATGCTGCATGAATAGTCGTTACATCATATTATTCAGGGAAAACGACAAGAAAAGGGATATGTTCCTACTCAGCAAGGCAGTTTTCTCCTTTTTTTTCCTTTTTTTTTTTTTGTATGTCTGAAATATGTTAGTGGGAAGGTCCGTGTTCATCTTGATTCAGGATGCTTTCGGTTCTGCTTGCTCTTCAGGAGCGTTCTGTAAACTTGGCTTTTTTCTCCTGTGTGCTGACAGAGGATAGTGAAACAGCCAGTGCGCACAACTACCGTTTTTGTCTGTGATGGTTTTATAACATCCTGGGCACTTCACACCTGTGAGGTAGGCAGGAATGGGGCTCTGTACCTATCATCTTGCATCCCTCTTCTGGGGCAGGATGGAGAACATGCTTTGCAAGAGTTCTGTTCTTATAGGGAGGCCATCACCCCCAGACAGGCTCTTCAAATAGTTTTGCTCCACAGTTGGTTGAATCCATAGATGCGGAAGTGCTATGCCAGGCGCTTCCCTTTTCTGTCTGCAATAGGCTAGCACTGATAGACCTACGTGGAAGAGGACCCTGAGTCTGTTGCATGTCGCCTAGGTACAGGACTCTTGTGGTGACCTGCGACCCTGGCTGTTTTCTAGCAGGAGGTCTCTTTCTAGTTGGAAGCCTTCAAATAGGACTCAGGTTGATAAACGAGGCATTGCTCCCGGCCTCAATCTTGAGAAGCCATAATCCCAAGAGTCTGGTGAGTGAGCTGAATGCAGGACGTGATACTAACTCTCATCGTCAAGTCCTGGCCGAGCATGGGAGGTACAGCATCAAGGCAGAGTTAGAACCTGGAGCATCATCCTGGATAAGGCACCGACTTGAAGATCTTGTTAGTCAAGGAGTAGGCTGGGTTTCCCAGCTGGAAGGAAAACTTTCAGAGATGTGCTTGGCTTGTTGGGGTGGTGGACATCCTTCAGGGTGCATGTCAGATGCAACTCCGTGTCCCTCCACCCTGTAGTGCTTTTGGAGCTGGGTTTGTATTAGAGGGATAAGGAGCTTGGAGCGAAGTCTTCCCGTGTTTGACAGAAGTGAATAAGCACCTTGGGCCCAGAGTACACCCTTGTGCAGCAGGTCTATCAAGGACCTAGGCTAGGAGCACAGTCGTATGCCATATGGTAATATTGTGATTGGTAACACATGCAGCATAGTAATCCCTTGGGGCTGTAACAGTGCTGAAATATTCCTACTGCCTAATGATATCACAGCCATCATAATGCCACAGTGCAGTGTACAACTCATGTACTTGTGCTCACGTGGCTGTGAACAGACCTAATGTGCTGATGGATGCGCAGTGTTGCAGTACAATTGCATATAGGTGTAGAATACCTGATAGAAATGATAAACTATGCTACCGGCTGAAGTATTTACTATATTATATCTTCTAGCATTATTTTAGAGCATACTACTACTTCTACTACTTCCCTTGTTTACCTGAATCTCTCAAGTGGCCACATGGAGAGGTTGGTTGGCCTAGGTTTGTGTGTCTGTAATAGTGACCAGGTTGTTTAATGACACATTTTCTCAGAATACATCCTGCCATGTAGTGGCACATGGCTGCACCAGAGTGCATTGGTTAAGACTGTCCTTATTCCATTTCCTAAGAGTCATCAATGCTGCTATGACTTGGATGATAAATGTCACTCAGTGTGGAGGCTTGCTTGGGCACTCTAGGATTCGAGGCCTAGCTGCAGTAACTAGATCACTGTGGGTGTGTCCATGAGAAGTTTATTGGAATTCACCCCTCCCTATTTCTCTCTTTTGCTTCACAGCCGCAGAGTGTATCTGTATGACGCCAAGTCTCCCCACCATGATATTTAGTTTGTCACAGTCCCAATTTGATCAGGAACTAAGCAACCAGGGGCTGAAATCTTTGTGTAAAATAAACCCCTATTCCTTTAAGTTGGTTATCTGAGGCATTTGTCCGTGAAGCATGGTGTCCTCCGACCCCTCCTGTGTCCCTGGAGGAAACACAGGCCCTGAGTTTCCTTACCAGAAAGGTATGCTGTCCTTTCAAGTGCCCAGGAATTGTTTGCGGAGGGGTAATTAAAATAAAAGAGGCAAACAGAGCAGGAAGATCAACAGCAGGTGACTTGGCGCCTTTTGTATCCTGTCTCATCTTTTTACCCTGTTGACTGAGTGGAGTAGAGAAGGAAGCTTCAGGAAGAGGCAGTGTAATCATTGGGTATTTACATTTAAATCACGTGTAGACTGAGTGTGTACCAGAGAGAAGCTTTAAAGACCTGAGGGATAAGAGGAGAAAACATACTATTTTAGCTTTCTGGATAGATAGAGTACAGTTCTGAAGCCCTTCACTACTTACCCCATGTGTTTATACATTAATGAAAAATAGCCTCCGGGATAGAAGGGTAGTGCATAGTGTCTCTGTGACTGAGCTGGCAGGTACCCTGATGGCTGTTGTGCAAATCTGAAGTCTTTCAGTTCTCACCATAGTCCTGATGAATGGATGTTATTGGCCTGCTCATGAGACAGTTGAGGCTCAAAGGAGATGGGGCCGCACATAGTGAGGGCTCTGGAGAGCAGCCTGTGCTGTTGCATGTCTTACAGAGGCTGGCCATCCCTTTACTCTGCTTGTTCCTCACATAGGCAGTGTAAAGATGAGCTGACACATTCTAGTAGCTTCTAACAAACTGTTGATAGCTATGTCTTCCTGTTTTTGGCATGGGATTTTTTTTAGTGTTATTCAAAAGAGTATACAGGCAAAAAACAAAACAAAACAAAACAAAAAAACAGATTTAATAAAGTCTGACCAGAGAGGCCCCAAAAAGCATTCCAAGTTTCTTAAGTTTTATTGTCCCTTCACATTTTCATAGAAGATTTCCAAATGCAGCTCAAGTGACTGTATTTCTCAGATAATCTAATTTGTACACTAGAGCTTGTGACAACTGAGGAAAGTTCCGTTTTCAGTCTCTACCCCTCTGCTTCTCCCAGGTTCAGTTATCACATGTAGACAGGTAACTTTTCAGAACATGATGTAGTCATATTGAATTTTCTCCTTTCTTGTTGCTCAGTGGAACCATTAGATGCTAAGAATTTTCCTCTTCCATTGTCTCCTCTTAAGGGATTTCATGTAGATGATAAACTTCCCCAAAGATTTGAGAATTCCTTTTCTCTGATTTAGGTTATTTTACAGGTCTGGAAGGAATGCCTAGGAAAAATGGACAGTGATTCAAAAGACTGTTATTAATAGCAATTCAAATGATGTTTTTTCTGAGAAAAGACTCCAAGTGTAGTTTCAATGCCCGGTGGAACATTTGGGGCAGTTCCTGTATACTTTAGAGATCTCATTTCATCATTTTTTATGTATAAATATCTCCTCTCCTATTGTTTCAGAGACTGTATATAAATATGTGTCCTCTCCTGTCATCTTTTGAACCAATTACTCATCCTGCTACTCACCTCATCCAGTTAAAGCTGTCTTACTGTCCATTTAGTTTATATTTGTGGAAGTCAAGATTTCAGCCTTTGGAAATTAAATGAGGACCAGCTAGAGGCCCTTACATACATCCTGTGATTCATTCTTCAGATAAGTCCCTTTTGGGTGATCTCTTCACTGTCTGCAGCGTACAGAGAGAGAAAGAGAACTCAAAGGTATTCAGTAACTTGACATCCAGTGGCTGAATTACAGTCCACTACATGCTCAGAGACATTCTGTAATTTACTGTGAAGTGGGTAGTTAGTATCTGAACCTCAGTCCACCATTGACTACTCCTTACAACATTACCAGAAACTTCCCCTGCTTCTCACCAAGGTGAGCAGTGGTGGATTACAACTGTGGATGACTGAGCCAGGAATGCAAACAAATATATATTGAAAGGAAGAAATATATACAGGGGAAAAGACTGAAATTGCCTATAAAATACTGATAATACCATTGCATTTTCTTCTACAGATCAAAAAGGTAGTATCCAAAAATCAATGGAATTGTGTTTATTCATTGTAGTATTGCATAGTTTTTTCTTGGAATATTCCATTCCTTTGTATCTCAGACTTGAATATTTGCTAATTGGGTATGTAGAGAAAAATGGTAATAAGTATTAATAAATAAGTAATAATAAATAATAATAACTGGGATATTTTTGCTTTAACCAAATGGCACATATATTGTTGAGAGCAGAGGATAAGAGTCATAAGTGCTGGCAAATTTTCACCAAATAATGGATTTTCACTTTCCAATATACAAAAGGGAAATATCAAAATATACACTCTATAAATTTAGCTTTTTAGCATCCTAGAGTGCTTTCAGTTTTTTAAAAAAGGATTTTGTGAAATCATCAAAACAATGTCGGTTATGGTTTACTTGCTTAAGAGTAATATGTGGGGGTACGTGCTTACAGTAAAGTCAGCCATTGGCTGTTGCAGCTTCATAATACTGGAATTGATTAGAGAAATAAAAGCACTAGATGGTCTAGATGGTCGAGGGAAGACAATGATGAAGAAGTTGCAGAGCTCCCTCTCTTTCCAATACCACGATACTGCTACCAGCTGTGATTACTATAATTACCACAGCAGGTAACACTGGGAACTCAATGTAACTCAATTAAAACACCAAGGCTAAAACTCAGCATGCCGTGATGTCCATCCATAACTGCATACTTTGTCCTTGGAATAGGCTAGTAATCAGGATAAACGTAAGCTCACTAGGGCCCTTGGTTAAGAGATTAGAAAATGGCTTTCTATCTAGAAGTGTTAAGTTACTGACACCTCCTCTTCTTGTTGTCAAAGCCTCCTCGTCCCATGCACTCAATCCAAGAGCCCTCTGGGTTGTCCTGGTGCCTCCCTCCCTTCTCCTCTCATCCGCCTCTTCTAGATCCTGAGGGCCCTGTGTCTCTGTGGAATTGGTTCCTGTTTCTGCTGTGTTATTCCTGCTCCAGATTAACCTTGACAACCTCTGATCTGGAAGATGCTGTAGCTATCTTCTTACCTTATGCTCCTCACTTTCCTTCTGTTCCTTTCTACTTCCTTGTGCAGAGTTCCTTGGCTTTCCAAACATATCCACAAGATCTGGCCTCATGGCTTCCAGCCCTTCAGTGGTTGCCACAAGTGCGAGTGACGTACAGACTTGATGGATATCCAGGGTTCAATCCCCGTCTGTTCAGCCCACCTTTTCTATACAATCTGACCCAGGCCTCTATTTACAAGTATTTTTCGGTTTCTGTGTATGGCAAATAGGATTGAGCTATTTCTTATGCTGGACCACTTCCCTCTCAAGCTGGCCCAAGTTGAGCATCCCTTTTCAGTTCTGCCCCACAACACCTCAGGTAGTGTTTCTGGAAAGTACTGGCAGGGAATTTTCCCATGTATGCGGGAGTAACTGTGTCTGAAGAAGAGACTGTCCATGCACATCTGCGGTGTGAATGGATGAGTAAAATGTGAGTAGAATATTCCTTTCTTTTGCCCCCAAACATATGCCTACCTATGTCTTTATTTCCCAATATGTTGTACCATCTGTATAAACCTATCTCATAAGTAACCCTCCACAGCTATCTTTGTAGCTCAGCAATGCAGAGGCAGAACACAGATCTGCACCACAAAATAAAGGCAGAACCAAACAAGATATAGACTCTTTGCTCAGCTTGAACTTTAGTAGGTAGGCCAGTCTCCTTGGACTTGTTGAGATGTGGGTGTAACAAGTTACACTTCCAACAATAGGACAAATCTTAGTCAGATACCACTTGATGATACGCAAGAAGTTTGCCACTTTACTTTTCTGAATATTCGTGCACCAAATGCATAAGATGATTCCAAGCAGAGGAAACATACAACAAGTCCAAACTGAGAGACAATTATGCAAAATGCCCAGCCTGTAACCTTCACAAGTGGCAAGGTCAGAAAAGCCCAGGAAGGCTGAAGAAAGTGTTGAAAAAAGAGACCAAGAAGCTAAAAGTTCTGCATGAATCAAGCTTGATCCTTTTGCTGAAAAGTATGATTTTGGGACATTTGGTGGAATTGGTATGGAGTCCAAGATGCAAATGGAATATGCAAGAAATGTGCCTTCCTGGTTTTGATAACTGCATTGTGATTATGGAGGAATGCATATTGATGTGTTAGTGGGTGACCGGGCATCTGGTTGGCAAGTTACTCTTCCATAGTCCATGATGAAAAAAGGTTCTTTATATTATAGCTGTATTTTTAATTGAATGAATTTGATAATGCTTTGAAAAAAGTTTTTTAAAAAAGCTGCACTTTTCACATGGTGGACTGTTCTCCACTTCTGCTCATAGTACCTGTGTAGATGGGATCTGGGGAGACCTTGGCATGAGTTACAGGTGAGCAGGGATGAAGTCTAGGGGCACAAAAAGGAGACCCTCATCTGGTCTCAGCAACTTTCAGCAGGGTGGCTGCACATGTAACAGGCTGGCAAGTCAATGCTGCCAGAGCAAGGATGCCTCCCAGGACGGTGTGGTTAAAAGGTTTCAGGGACTGGAGAGCGAGACTGTAGAGTGATGGCTCACTGTAGAGACTAGTACCCTTGACCAGCAGATTTCCATTGGCATTCTTCAAGGGACGCCAAATGAGAACCTTGAAGAGTGCTTGGTAAACGTGGTATCATAGGAGTGGTGACCAGAATCTACAGACATGCAGCAGGGCAGCCAGAGTCCTCTCTCCGGTAGGCTACAGAAGGCCTGATGCTTGGCTGCAGGATGTGGAGATAGAGGCTCTAGTCATCGGGCCTGCTGGGGCTCCTACTTCCTCAACCATGGTGGCCTGGCAGGCTCTGAGTTTTGCTTTCATGCTTGACCACTTCTCTTTCTGACTCGATGTGTTCTTTCTTCACACATGGTGACCTCAGGATCTGCTGACTGTAGAGCCCCTCTAAGGAGCCCCTCTAAGGCCTGCAGGTTGCCATTGCGCCATGGCTCTTTGTGACTTGGCTTTATCCTTGCCGTGCAGTGCTATCTTGCAGATCACACTAGTCATACTAGATCACTAGTCAGGAGGCACTTCATTAGAGAGAGGTTTGACTTTGGGCAGCTCTTTCTTTCAGACGCCTAGAATCGTATAAAAAAAAAGGAGAGATTTCTGCTTTAATAATGAAAAGCTTAGAGTACTGAAATGTTTTATTTTCTCTAAAGTTCTATAACACTGCCCTGAGTTGCAAACTGAGTTGTAGAGATTTAACTAAAGTAGGTGTTTTGCTTTTTTGGGAATGCTTTGTTCCCTGCTATGAACCTGAGTTCTTCCATTTTTCTGTGCCTAGCACATGCTGGTTGACGTTTGTGCTGGTGACTGCAATATGATCTATAACCTATTGTTCTCTCCAGTAAGACTCCCCTCCTGTAGCTTGCTCCACTCCTCCCTTCAAGGAGGTCCTCCTTGCTTCTTACAGGTGGCCCTTTCTTCTCCATTAGGCCCCCTCCAATGCCCATACTGGATCCTGGAGCTTGTGGTCCCTAATTAGTTTGTGGATAAAAACCACTTGTGCATTTGCTCCCTGGAGACCAGCCAGAGGGGGCTTGCGTGCCATAGCCTTTTTTTTTTTAACTTTCTTTTGTGTGTGAATGTACACAAATGTGTTATGGTATGTGTATACATGTTTGGATGTATGTATAGGCACATGCATGCGGAAGCCCAAATGTTGAAGTTGGGTGTCTTTGATTGCATTCCTCTGTATTAAGGGATGAATCTAGGCTAGTCAATCTGAACCTACAGTTTGCCCGTCAAATGCTAAGATTATGGGCAGCTACTGCTTCTGTTTGTGGGTTCTGGGGATCCAAATGCTAGTCTTCTTGCTTTCAGGGCAAGTGCCTGCAGTTGAGGGCTCAGGCTCAGTGGTTAGGGGACAAAGACTATGGGTGCTAACTGTCCATAATGACCCTCTAATTTTCTAATGACTTTCAGAAGGGAAGACTAAATACACACTGCCTCTCACAGGTCCTACTTAAAGGTCTTCAGCTGAACATAATTGTATGTTTGTCATGCCCCAGCACAATCTCCTTACAAGTGCTGTTGTACCCTTTCATGTTGCTGAACGTGCCGGGCTTGGCATTTCTCTACTGTATACTTAGAGCCATGGGTTCCAATGTTGAAGAGTTTGCTTTCTTCCCTCACATACTGATTTGGGGAGGGAGAGTTGGTGTCTCTGAGTCACTAGGTCAGTTTGGTGTCCTGCTGCTGACAGTCAAGTTATCCTCTCTTGTGAAAAGGTCCCCTCCTGAGGGGTCCCGGTCCTCAGCAACTGGGGACAGAAGCAGCAACCTGGTGGTGACTGGTAAGCTGCATGAGAACTCAAAGAACAGAGAGATTGGCTTCCCATTTGCACAGCAGAGTCATGAGCTCCACACGGACATCAGCTATTCCCTGACATCTGCTTATCACATTGAGTTGGCGCTGTGACGAGTCCCAAGCTCTGGGCCAGGGAACAGGGGTTATGGACAGAATCGCCTGAAATAGGAGCTGGTGGAAGCAGGTGGGTTGTGAAGTCTGCTTAGAGACCCAAGACTTCCATTCCCCTTTGTCACTGGGCCTCTGTGCCCCAGGGAGTCAGAACAAAGCAAGGCGGGGTGTAACAAGACCTGGGTTGCTCAGGGTTCCTTCTTAGGCGCTGCCTTCTCCAGCTCTGTTTGCTGTTGACTGCAGAGCAACCTGCTGTGGTCTGCTCTGCCAGGTGTTCCCCTTGGGGAAGGTGTGTGGGCTTGATGTAAAGCCGATAGTTCTGCATACAAGCACAAGAAGCCAAAGGCTCTGTAAGGACATGATCCCTCAAACAGGCTTCTGTCCAGACTTTGAGAGACTGAATTTAGCTACCAGTGACGATGGCAAAGTGCTGATTTAGAATGGAACACTGTAACTCATTTAAATAAGTCTACATTTCCATTTGGATGATGCCCTGTACGGCTTGCTGCCATGATAACCTGTGTGCAGCTAGTCTGTCACCGATAATTCCAGCCAGAGAATATGTTCAATGAGTGCTCAGATGCTACATAGCTAGGGTGTAGTTTCTATGGAAATTGGGGACTCTAGTCTGAATTTCAAGAGATGGAGGTGGGAAGGGGAAGGATATGAGATTTTGGAAGCTGGTTGACATCCGTGAGATGGTTTGCCATGATTAATGTTTGGCTCCAAGATCATTTCTCAGAAATGAGGTTTGCAGGTACCTGAGACTTGGTAAATCATCTCTTGCTTTAAGTACTCCTGTAGGCAGAGGTGGAAGTGCTTGGTTCTGCTACTGTCTGGACAGCTTGTTTGCTACGGTTGAGGGATGGCTAGATTGCCAATTGCAGAGGCTTGGATAGTGAGCTCCTGAAGCTCATATCTCGCTCTGCATGAGCTCAAGCCATCATGTGTGCCTTTTAGTGTCGCATGAGTGGAAAATAGGAAGTTTGTCTTTCAGCTTGACAGCTCATGACTTGGAGACCCTCGTGTTCCAGAGATGTCTTAGTAGTGCATTACAGTGTGCTTATTTCAAGGTATAAGCATCTTGGTTCTGCTAGAAGAAATATATGTGTGCAAATCACCATAGTAGAGAAAAACGTCAATCTTTTAAAATAGACCTTTGAAAACATGATTGAGACTGCTTGGGGTTTAAAATAAAAAGGTTTCTCTTTTTGAACTTTGAGAGTCTTTTTCTCCATACATGAAAGAAAAGTTTTTATGTGGCTGTTTTGCTTAATGTGGACTGGTTTTATTTTGGAATCTTTGAAACTCAGTATGAAGGCTAAAATTCTGCTATGTGGAGAAGTCAGAAAGAATGGAATTGCTGGGTTAGGGTTGTGCTAAATTAAAGTGACAAGGTACAGATAACAGGGCACAGTCATGCCCACAAATTAGCCCTCTCTAATTTGCTGCTGTGGAAAAGCAGTGCTTTGGGATTACATTGTAATTTCTTTCCTTGAATTGAAGTTTAAAAAGAAAACCGATTTTGCTGAAAGGAGAAAACCCAAGAAAGATGTGAAGCTGCGTGACCCATGGTCCCTGTATTCAGAAGATTGTTTGGGAAAGTCCTGCTTCAAAAACATGTAAATTATAAGCTGTTATTTTTAGAAGCCACACATCCCAAATGTGTGTTGGACTAGTGCATATACTGCTTAGTGTGTCTTACCCCAAAGTTTCTGTTGGCCTTCAGAAGCTCGTGTGAGCAGGAGCCAGCTGTATGGTGTGGATGGCTTTTGTGGGGGACATGTGAGGTCATGGGCCCAGCGCTCAAGCATTCCTGGTAGATGAGAGGGAGGTAAAGCAGGTGGATAAGGTAGTACTTCAGATTGTGACTTTGTTAGGGAATAGAGTGGTTGCAGATGTAAGTACATAAGATGATTTTGTACTGAGTCCAGTAGGCTTCTAGTTTCATATGACTGTTATCCTGCAGTAAAGGTGAACTTTAGAGATGTCAAGCGTGTCTTGAACACCACTGAGGACGAGAACGTGGCAGAAGAGGTTGAAGAGGTCTTGGAGATCCTTCCTATGCTTTCAGAAGGAGTTTGACCCTGTTGACCTTGATCTCGCACTTCACCCCCTCCTCCCAGCAAATGAAGCAATAAGCCTCTTATGGTGAAGCCACAGGCTTTGTTGTATCAACCCTTGAAAGCTAATGTATTTCTCCTCTTGTCTTGAATTCAGATTTCTTTTTTTCAGGACGGACGGGACCACATCCTGGATGCTCCTTGATGAAGCTCTTCTCTGGTCCTTCTTAGGGTTTCCTCTGGGAGTTTACATTTTTTTCCTTGGCTTTGGAGTGCTGGCTTCTAACTCTGTGACTTGGAATCACTCAAGGAGCTTTGGAAACTCAGATGTCAGGCACTTCCTTGTGCCAGTTAAATGCAGTATTTGGAAGTAGACACCAATATTTTGAAGACCACATGTGCTTGTTGGGGAAGGTGTGATGGGAGGGGAGGGGCAAGCAGAGTTGAGCAGGCAGAGGACTGCCCCTGATGTGGACAAATCCTAGCCCACAAGTCTTGCAGTCACAGGGAAGACCTGGATGTGCTGCTTACCCACAGAACTGTGTGCAAGGAACTTACCAGTTCCTTTCTGTGGCTTTCTCTTTTATACATCAGGGGTGATAATGACTACTCAGGAAAGCTGGGCTCAGTCTGAAACTCCGTAGGAAGATATTGTGTCCAGGGCCTGAGGGGTGAGCTCCATTGGAGGGAGACATGACCGACACTGATCTCTGTCTCTCCAACACTCTCTTCCTTTCAGTGATCTCTCTAAGAAAGACCTGTCTCCGCCACGCTGTACCCAGTTTCCAGTCCTGCCTTTGGATTTGTCCTTCATTTCCTTTCTCCCTCCACTTTCCTTCCTATTTCCTTTCTTCCTCCCCTACTTCCTAGAAACCTGCTTCTCTATCATTCTAAATACTTCTAAATTCTACTTCTAAAGACATAAATTTATTGTTCACAAATTCTAGAGACTGCAGTCTGAACTTAAAATGCCTGTGTCTGGTGGAAGCTTTCTCACTACATTGCCCATAGCAGAAGACAGAGGGGCAAGAGAGCATGCCAGAAAGAGAGAGAGAGAGAGAGAGAGAGAGAGAGAGAGAGAGAGAGAGAGAGATTCACTTTTGAAACCGACCTCCAGAGATCGCATTAGTCTGAAAGTGGAGCCCTGCACTGCGGCTACTGCACTGCGGATTGAGTTTCCAGCACCTGAACCTTGGAGGACATGTTCACACCACAGCAAACTGTGCTTATTTCTTGAGGAAACGACCAGGCCGCACGTGCATGCGCCGTCACCGTGCCTGTCGTCACTTTGGGCTCTTGGCTCTTCCTGTCATGGTGTCATTCGGAGAGAAGAGCAGGCCGCTAAATATAGCTACAGAAATGCTTCTCAGCTGATGGTGGAGAGTTCAGAAAGGGGCCTAGATCTTGGGTGAAGAGTTGGTGCATCTGTGCCAGATGTTGCTAGCTCCAGACTGAATCACAGACAGCTGCAGAAGCTTGGCACTAGGATTGCATGGGATTCAGCATTTCCATGGCTCTGCTAGTTTCCAGAGTCCCGGAGACCCTTCTCATGCAGGACAGAGGGGCCCTAGCTCCACATTCTGTGTGTGAGTGCACTCGTATGTACTTCAGTATGGAATGCTGGACATCGGTTTAGTTATTCATTCAACAAATGCAGACTAGGTGTGTTACATGCCAGGCCCTATTCTAGAAACCAAGAGCCACTGTTTGGTGACCACATTCTTATGCTTGCATGAGGCATCTTTTCCGGTTGGCAAACCAGAAAACAAGCAAAGAAATTCCAGGAATAATTTCTGACTTTGGGAAGTACCGTCAAGACAATACAGTTGGGTGGTACAGTACGTTAGTCATCTGTCTCTAGAAGAATAGAACTGATCGAGTGAATTTCCTTTGAGAGGAAATTGGATAGATTGACTTACATGATATGGTCCAGGTATTCCATTGATGAGGATTTGTAGTTGCTCAGTTCCTGACCAGGATGCATTGGTGCTAAAGCCCCAGAGGAGAGGGACTGGAGAGCCACTGGTCTTCAGTCCATGTAGGAAGGTTAAAGAATCTGGGTTCTGGTGTCAGTAAACAATGGCAGCAGTGCTGGTGGTAGCAGAGCAGCAGTGGCAGCAAGAGAATGAACAAACTCAGCAGTAAGACTGCAAGGCAAGTAGTCCAAAAGCAACAGCTTTCCCTGGGATTCCTTGTACCTGGGCCTCAGAGGAAGGGTCTCACCTGCAGTTAGTGTGGGTGTCTTAGCTTCCTTATCTATTTCCTCCAGGCAAAGCAACTTAGGGGAGAAAGAGTTTATTCTGTTGAAAGATGCAATCCACCATGGTGGGGAGAGTAAAGGAGCAAGAGCTTGAAGCCTCCGGTCACATCACACCCACAGTTAAGAAGCAGAGAGGAACAATCATACAGGTATCAGTTGGCTTTCTCCATATCATATAGTCTAGGGGTGACTCTGCACATAATTAATACGAGTCTTCCCACATCAATAAAGTGATCAAGACAATCCAGCAGGTGTACCCAGAAGTCCTTCTCCCAGGAGATTCCAGAGTCTGTCATGTCTACAGCTGAGACAACCATCTTCTAGGGTCATCTTCTTTTTTCATTTACCCTTATTTGAGAAGGTCCTTCACATGTACGTTTCAAAGCTAACCTGATCTACATCTCCTCACATGTTCCCAGAGACTTGTCACATGGAAGATTCTAGACATGTCAAGTTGACCATCACTATTCATGAACACAGACAGGGAGCCCCATCCTAGAGAGAGGGCTGAGGCACCCTTGCTTGAAGGTTAATACTTTAATGGGGACACAAGTGATTACCTGGAGAGAGCCTGGGGGACTTAGAGAAATGTTTTAGGCAAAAGGACATCTGTGTGCTTAGCCTGCCATGTGACAACAGGAGGAATGAGGTGCACAGAGGACCAAGATCTGACTCACCGTCCAGGTTGGTGGGTTGCAAGTGGACATGCTACATTTTCCTTAATGTGATGCTTTGAATTTGAAAGTTTGAGACAGGAAGTGGCATTATATGATTGTTTCCCATGATCACTCTAGAGAATCAACTGTTCTGGGCAAGGGTTGGGCATTGGCTGGAGGGTGAATTTCAGGTATCCAAAGGCAGCTATGGGAGGAATCTACACACACACACACACACACACACACACACACACACACACAACACACACACACACACACACACACACACACACACATGCACTGTCAGATAAGTCTGTGTTTTAAAATATGATATCTGCAATGTTATTTGAACACATGAGTTCAGACATCATTGTTTGTCTCTTCATTTCTTTGTGCTTGTGTGTATGTGCCTGCATGCACACACACGTGCACACACATGTGCAACCTCTATGACTTTCATCATAAAGAAGAAGTCATTTATTAGGGTCACATTTCTGAGGCTCCTGCTTGAGTTGGCGTAGAACTGACATGTTTTTCTGATTCATGTGTAGAACAGTTCTACTTTTTCCTTAATTATTTTTCTTGCTCCTGTTATAGCTTTCTGTCTCGTGCTTTTTATTTGCATTTGTATCACCTAGTTAATCTTGTTTGAGTCCAAATAATTAAGTGCATACAGGAGCATCTTAATCATGTCACGTGTTTGCAGTCAATGTTACCAAAGTGGATGACACTCTGTATTACTAAGAATGTATTACTCAAGGAGTTCCTAGCTGTGTACCTTATCCCATAGCACAGACAAAATATCTATGGATTTAAAAATTTAGTTAAAATTGGCACCTTCCTGGATGACTAAGCTTGTTTCCTGCTACACATGCTATGCCACAAAAAAGGAACATAACATTCAATAATAGAAGGAATAACTAAATAGGTAGAAAATGAAGATGGAGCTCCCCCCAAATAAAATCTTTAAAAGGATAATAAAGGTGCAGGCAATAGAAACTCTGTAATTGCTGTCTCCTCTGTGAAGTGTTTTGAAGATTCTGTCTCAAATGCCTTGTAAATTAAATGCCTAGTAGAAGCCCATGCAGTCATCCAGGCAAGGGTTCAGAGTTTACATTTCTGTTAATAATGAAAACTAATCACATTTGAGCTTTGAGTTGAATGCATCACTCCTGCGATGTTGTTGACTAAAGTGACAACTTGAATTTCATTCCCAGAAAATGATGAAGGCTTGCAAGATAGCTCAGTGGGTAAGGCACCTGCTTGCAAGCTAGTGAACAGAGTTTAATCCCTCAAAACCTCCATGGAGGGAAGAGAGAACTGATTTCTGAAAGTTGTCTTCTGACCTCCTTCCATATGCCATATCATACCTGTACTCTCTCTCTCTCCTCCCTCTTATAATAAATAAACAAATATAAATGGAAAAGAAAAAGAAAATGACAGAAAGACCCAAGTGGAAGGACAGCCTATAAAATAACTTTTGTGGATTTTCTTTTTTATTATTATTATTATTATTCAATTGTGCGTGTGTGTGTATGTGTGTGTGTGTGTGTGTGTGTGTGTGTGTGTGTGTGTGTATGTGCGTGCGCGCGTGTGTGTGTCTGTGTCTGTGTAGAACCACGGACGAATTCGGGAACCACCATGGACCACCTCCACCTCCTTCTTGTTTACTCTGCCCAGGGATTCACAGGCTCCGCTGTACCAGGACCAGAAGCGCAGGCTGCCCCCTCTTCCGCCTGGCATCTATCTATACGTGGGATCTGGGATCCGAACTCAGGATCTTCCGCTTGCAAGGCAAAGGCTTAACCCCTGAGCCACCTCTCCAGCCCTTTTGTGGATTTTCTAATACTCTTCAACAGTGTCAAGACCATAAAAAGTGGGCCACAGAAAATGAAGCCGGCTTCAGAAAGCTGGGCCAGTAAAGTATAAGTTCTAAGCCAGCCTGGGCAACATAGAAAAGATCTTTTTTTAAAAAACAAAACAAACTAGAAGTAAGAGCAACCACTGAAAAAGGATCACTGTCTCAGACCAGAGGAATTATAGCAACAGAATAGCAGTTGTGCCCTGCATTATTTGGTCCTGGACTAGGGAAACAAATTATTGTTAGTATGTTTTTAGACATGTCTGGCAGTCCAGGCTGGGCCGAACCTGACTATCTTGTTGCTTTGTCCAGAAGAGTGTTGAAGACTGCACTCCTGAGATCAACTAACAAACTTTTTTTCTCTTTAAAATTTTAAAAATTTTTTCTACTCTTACAAGCATATTGTGTATTTATCCTAGCTTCCCTCCCTCTTCCCTCTCCTCCATCTTCTTCCTTCCCTTCACCGTTCTCTCCCACTCCCTCCCACCCTTCTGTCTGTGTGCTTTTATGGACCTCAGGGTTCACTCTGACCTGTCTACTGCTCTGGGTGCTCAGGCCTCTGTGGTATATTATGTTTCCTCTCTTCAGACCACCCTATTGATATGTGCATTTCTTTTAACTCATCCAGCTTTAGACCCAAAGGTTTCCACTCAATGGGTATAATAACAGCTGCTTACAAAGCAGTTTGATGTATTGTCTTCCTACTTATAGGTTTATTGGCTGACTTCCCTATTTTTCCCTTCCCTTTTTTTTTATAGGTTCTTGCTCTAGTTTACAGTAACAGGAATGTGTACCATTCTGACAAATTTATTCTGAAGTACCAGTCTTGAATACAATCAGAAAGCGGTTGGTTATCTCCTTGCTACTCATGACACTATTACACTGGTGGTCACTTGTTGCCATGGAGACTTATTTTTTTATGATAAAGGACATTATTGGACAATTAGTGATGTTTCATGGGAGCTTGTTATGATCAATATCAGTTTAATTTTTTTGACTGTGCCAATTGTTCTGTGGTTATGGAAGTATACATAGCTAGAAATACACATACAAGTTCTGAGGCTACAAGGTGTACCATGACCTTGACTTTCATTTGTACCACCAAAAGGAGGGAAAATTCTTTTTCCTCTCCCCTCTGAGGTTGTAGAGACCTTACAAATTAGATTGTACATGACAGTTTGACAAGAGTAAAAGACATTAAGGCTTGTAGTCTATGTACATGTAGGAAACTCTCAGCAATGATTAGACTTTGAGCTTATAAGACACCTTACTTGGAAAAGAAGAATGATTTTGTCCTCTTCTCTACAGATGTATCATTCCATTCTATAGCAAGAAAAAGTGTTTTGACTTCCATGATAGATATATGGGTCTACAGATGAGAAATGAGGTTAATTTCAACAGACTTGCATTGGAAGGTTCATTATGCATCTCAGGTGATAAGGTGGTTGTCTTTTTGTATGGGAAAGCTGGAAATACTTCAAGAGAGGACTTTACCTTCTATTCTCAAACAGAGGGTATTGGAGAGCACAGAGCTTGTTCTGTGTCTACTTTTGAAAACATTGCCTTCAGCACAAAATCATCTTCATGTTTGACCTGTATTTATTTGTGATGGCATTCTTTGGACCCCTTAATAATTCAGGAAAAGTTAAAAATATAGGCAGAAGAGATAAAGCTGCTTCTATCAGATGTTGCCATTTTCCTTCACATCATTTTCTGACTTCTATGTAAGTCTGAAGTTATTTTGAGTTATCAGGTCTAAATTGAGTGCAGGAGAGAATATTTTATCGAAATAGTGGTTCCTAAATGGTAGGAAGGAATTTTTTTTATACAAAGGAAAGGGAAGTATTTCTGAAATTGCCTTAAATTTATTATGAAGTACCTAAAGGCATTTCAAACATTATCTTTTGTACATAGAGCAGAATGGGTTGGGATGTGCTTGAAGAACTAATTACAAGAGAGAGAGACATGAGAAGCGTATTCACTCAGGAATCACAGAAAACAAATATGTAACTTAAAGCATTTGATTCAGAGTGTTTATTAACTTGCAGAGGGTACTAACCATTATTACTGAATGTGTTTTAAGCAGAAAACAGAACTTGGCTTCAGAAGAAATTTCCTGAACAATGAGAGGTCATTTCCAGAAAGTTGTGTTAAAGATCCACTTCACCTTTTTGACCCTGGAGGAGGAGTGACTGCTGAATTGCTCATGTTCTGGGTATAAATTTGCCTGAGCATAGATTGGTGGATGGATTAAACTTTGTCTCTTAACAAAAATCACACTTTGTGCTAAACTTAGAGTCTTCATTTTATTGTCAAACCTTCCATATGCTGTTAATACATCATTTTGGATAGTCTAGTGAATTGTCACTTAAGTGCTTCATGTTACTACATTAGTCACTAACTTATTGCTTTTGCAAAATACCTGACCAAAAAAAGCAACTTAGGAAAGGAAAGAGTCATTTTGGGTGACAGTTTGAGGGTACCTGATCTATCAGGGTAAGGAGACATGACGGAAGGAGCATGAGGCAGCTGGTCTTGTTGCATCTGTAGTTATAATGGAGGAAGAGATGAATCCTGGTTCTCAGTTCACTTTCCTACTTTTTATTTAGATTCAGAACTCCAGTCCATGGGATAGTGCTACCATGATGGGTTAAGATGGGTTTCCTATCTCTTATTAACCTAAAAATTCTTAACAGACATGCCCACAAGTTTGTTTCCATGGAAAATCTACATCCCATTCAGTTGATAATCGAGACTAACCACCATAGTTATTATGATCAAATACATCTTCCTGAGTTACTTGTAATGAATAGACATTTGTCTTGTGGTTGTGGAGGTTGTAAAGCTGAAGACTAACAAATTGCATCTAGTGAGGAACAATCTTACTGAATACAACACAATAGAAGTCACTCAGGCAAAAGACAGCAAGTGGCTGAATTTAAAATCTTTTACAGTCCATTTTCACCAGCCCCGTTGATGGCATGAGTTCTCTAAGTTGCAGTATAAATCACCATGGCAACAGGTGACTACCAGTGTAATAGTGGCATGAATATCTAGGAGACAACCAAGAGCTTTTTGATTGTATTCAGGGCCTGCTTGTCAGAATGGTACATATCACTGTTACTGTAAACTAGCACAATCTCCCCCCCAAAAAAGGGGGAAAGAAATAGATCAATAGGGAAGATAACAATTAACCCATAAATAGGAAGACAGTACATCAAATTGTTCTGTAGGTAGCTGTTGTTTTACCCATGGAATGAGAACTTACAGTGCAAACCTTTGGGTCTAAAGCTGAATGAGTGAAGGGAAATGCACCTATCAATGGGATGCCTGAAGAGAGGTAACTTGATATGTCAAGGAGGCCTGAACACCCACAGGAGTAGACAAGCTAGAGTGTACTCTGGGGTCCATAGAATCATACAAGCAGAAGGGCGGGAGAGAGTGGAAAGGAATGATGAAAGGAATGGAGGGGATGGGAGGGAGGAGGGAGGAAGGGAAGCTGGGATGAATATTCAATATGTTTGTAAAAGTACAAAAAAACCCAAAGTGTGGGAAAATACTAAGCCATATATTAATAGAATGAACAATAAATTTCTTCGCAGTATTCTCATTCTGTTTGTTGGGTGAATGAAAACACATGAATTCTAGGTTTTAATTACCATATGCCATTTTCTAGCACTATGTATAACAATAATGTAGGATTCATATGTAAGTTTTCATTTCAGAATATTTCTTTTATATTCTATAAATGCATATTAATTTGCAAAATAGTTTGTGTCATAGTTAGATACACGTGTCAACTTGACAAAAGGAGAATTTAGCTCTGGATACATTTGTAGAGAATTAGTTAAGCCCAGAGCAAAGCTACAGGTGGTTGTTTAGTGGGTGGGAAAGGTCCAACTCATGGTGGATGCGACAAGTCTGTAAGCAGGTTAATAAAATAGAGAGACCTGTTTGAGAAAGAGAACAACTTTGTGCATTCTTGACCAGACATGCTGATCTGGCAAGTAAAGATTGACCCTTTCTCAGCCATTATGTGGAAATGGTGTGGTCAATTGTCTTGGCCCTGGTATTGGTGTGAGTTGTCTTCCTAAGCTAGACAAACAATTATAATCAAGAATCATGACAGAAAATAAACTGCTTGTTCCCTTAATTCATTTGCTGGCAATTTATCAGCAAAATGCAGAATATGCAGAATAACTGTAACAGTGAGTTTCATTCCATTTTCATAAATACCTTTCTATTCTTATTTTCAATAATTCCTATAAAACACTTTCTAATTTTCAGTATTTTTAAGCTTAAATATCTAAGTATGGATTTAAGTTTAACTCTAGCAAGATAGTTCAGCAGGTAAAGCTCTTGTTCACAACCTAATAACTTGAGTTTGATCTTTGAAGCCGACATGATGGAAGGAAAGAAATGAGTTGTGAAAGTTGTTTTCTGATCAACAGCATTATACCACAGTACTCATGTGTTTGAGTTCTCTTCTCTCTTTTTCTCTCTCTGTCTCAAATAAATGAATAAAAATTTTAAAAATTAAAAAAACCCTTTTACAGTCCACATAATTGTAGAGCCCTTGAAACCTAAACATTTGCCACGAGGCTCCAACCCCACAGTGCTGCATAGTGTTTAAATTTCTGACACACTATGGAAATCTTCAAAAGAGGCAGTAGCTAGGTCTTGTGTTTTACCTCTTTGGGAATGCAAGGATAGTGTAGTGACTATAATCTACATCCTTTTCATGAAGTTTTGTTTCTTGAATTCTGTACATTCTCCCAGATCTTGTAAAAACAGTGTAGTAGTGATAACATTAGCAAGGAGCACATACTGTTGCAGGAAGGGCACTGCTTTTCTTGATAGGACTGGTCTACCCCTCCTCATTTCTGGAACCTCCTTATTTGAGAATTTCACCACTTGCTATTATTTTCTTTCAATTTTTTAAACTTTTCTTTTGCATATAAAAGTTGTATATTCTAATAACTAAACACAAATGTAACAAAATGGTGCTCTGATTCACTTGGACTTTCAGCCTGCAGGAGTTCTTGGACTAATATTGATTTCACTCTAGATTTCACTCTGTTCCATCCCATTGCTTCTTTCACCAACCTGTAAGCTCTGCTCCTTCTTTGCAGCCAGACAGCCAGATGGGAGAGGCAGGAGGAGCCTTATGTTGTCAGTAATCGCAAGTCTTCAGTTGGGAGGACACAGCATTTGATCTCATTCAACTTCTTTGCTCCTTATACAGCTCAGCAGCTGCTAATCCAGGAAGGCAATGCTTGGGAAATGATTTTAATCATGTTGGTAGTGTACCTTGTGGTATATTTTTCTGATTTTGTTTTGTTTTGTTTTTAGAAAACAGATTTCCCTCCTTGCATTTATGTATTGTGTTCTTTAATTTTACCTTCTCAAACTTCTTGATTTTGGCCACATTGGGTTTATCAGCTCAGCAAGGTGAATGAGTGATTAGAGTCAGATCTTTGCAGGGGCCACGTCTGAGTGCTTCTAACACTTATTTGTAACCCTCATACTACTGCCTAATATGGTTTTATGGTCCAGTGCATATAAACAGAGCGATCAAAACTTTGGCTGTCCCAGTGGGCACATTCCAGGTGAGTAGGACAAAGCAGTATTTGTTGGTCTTCTTGTTTTAGGCTTCCTATGGTAAAAATGGTTTTTCACATGGACTGTTTAATGCCATAGTTTCACTTTTTGTGCCTTTTATTGGTGATTTCAACTATTTATTTGCTTGTTGATTTATTTATTTTTGCATGCCAGGCAGGCTGCAGTTTACTACCAGTCTGTCATTTCAGTTTTTAAAAGGTATACAGTACTGGCATACTGTTTAGAGTGCAGGCTGTGCAAAAAACCATGTCTGTTACATAAGCCTGAGCTACAGTGATCTTGGCCATGAGTTTGACAAGATGCATTAAATAGGCTGTCTGTATTAGTCATAGTTCTCTAGAGGAACGGAACTGATAACAGAATATATTCTACAAAAGGAGATGTATTATACTTGCTTACTCACTGAAAGTTGGGTAGTCTAACAATGGTTGTACATTGGCATGATTCAGAGCCCAATAACTATTCAGGCTATGAAACTGGATGTCTCAGGGGTCCTAGACAGGAACTAAAGGTCCTGAAGATTCTTGGAGAGTCATTGATCTTTAGTCTACATAAGAATCCAAAGAAGCTGGCATTGGATTCCAGCAAAGAATAGCCAAGAACAACTTAGATAATCATGCTCGCAAGCAAGACATGAACGCAAGCAAGGGAGTCATGCTCAGACCTCTTTATACCTTGTCTTCTGACTGCCAAGAGATGTCTTCCACTGTGGGAAAGCTCCCTTCCCCCACTCCTATCAGTTATCCTTCTTGCAAATACCCTATGCACCCATCCAGACCCCTGTCTCTTAGTTGATTTCATATCCAATCAAGTTGGTAATCAAGATTGAATACCTCAGTGATATAAGTGGAAGCAGAAAATGAATTTGAGTATTGGCATGGTCCCTTACAGGATCTATTTATTGCCAAGTTTTCACATATACTGTCTTTTTTGGTGATTTCAAATATTTATTTTTTTGCCATACTTTCAAAATGCTGTGTCCTCCCTCTCATAGCAGAAATAGTTTAGCGCAATTAGTTCTATGTTTGTGATGACTTCGTTAAACATAGCCACCTTACTGTGTGTGTATAAACTGTATTTTATCACCTAGTTTCAGTGTTCTGAGATTATTATCACAGACCCCAGGAAAGTAAAAATAAGCCATTTTGTTATTATGCCAGGGAAAAGGGTTAATTAAGGACTTTATTGGGCAAATTGGGTCATATGGTCATTGATGATAGGGAGGTAAAATACTTTCTTGCAGTAGCATCCAGATTTCATATCTATCATGGAACCCAATACCATGCTTAACAGTGGATGTCAGTAGACATAAAACCATCATGTCCTACAACTTCATGGGGCTTACGATTTACTGGGAAAAGAGGATATGAAATGATTAAGAACACAAGTAAAATGCATTTCTCTGTATCTTCTCCAGCTTTACTTGTAGTAGGAAAGGTGATCTGAGTAACTGGGTGGCGAGGTAGGGACGATCTCTCTGGAAAGACGTCACGGAACCAGCATCAGAAGATGAGCTTTCTTCTAACAACAGAGCTTCATAGGCGGGATATGAGGTTGGCTAGCACCCCACTGTCAAAGAAGACCCCACTGACTGAAAGAAATGACCAGTAGAAGCTGCGGGGAATCGGAGGAGACCTGGAAATCCACTGAGCAGTTCTGAGCAAGGAAAGGTTGTTCCCCCATTTCATAGATAGTGACTTCAGGAGCTGAGGATGAGTAAGTGTGGTAGGCGCTCTGGTTGTGGCCTTGGCAGAAGCAATGCAGGTGGAGGCGAGAGGAGAGGAAAAGCTTGAAGGGACCCTTCTGAGGTTGACCTGTCTGTCTCTGGAAAAAATGTGAATGTCAAGATGAAGAAAGACCTGTGAGGAATGGGCCTAAGATTGCTTGAATACGAGTACTATTTTCTGAAAGAGAAAACGTTGAAAAAGTAGATTGTCATGAGCAATGTTAAGAATTTCCCAAATGAACAGGATGTTCTTGCATAGGAAGCCATCCTTAGGTAGTACTTTCTTCTTCCATTTTGTCTTTTAATAGGAAATTTCCACATGTTTGTTCCTTTTCCTCTCCTGTTTCTCTCTCTGTGGATTTCTGTTTTGGGGGTACATAGTTGCTCATTTCACTTTGCACGTCAGTTCTCTGAATGCTCCTGCTACCTCTTGGCTCTGCACATTTGCAAACTTCTTCAGTTGTGTGGGGCGGGTTTCACATTTGTTTTCAGCATTAGGAAAGAGAGAACTAGGGAGCTCATGCTGTGCTAATCCTTTCATAGGCCTCAAATCACAAGGCATCAGCCTCCCCAAATCATGCCTTCAGGTCATCCCAAGGTCAGTAGTTGCTCTGGGGCATGTCCTCTTGACAATCTGGCTGGGATTTAGGAAACTTTGGCTCTAGCTGTACCGCTGACATGACCACCCACCTACAGGAACCTCCACAATTTGTTTTTCTTTTTTTTTTTATTAAGGCAGAGTTTATTAGAGAAGAGAAAGAATACAACTCACAGACATAAATCCACAAGGGGCAAGAAAGCCATCTAATAGCTGGCAGGGTCAGGTTTTTTTTAAAAATTTTTACTAGCATATTGAATGCTTCCCTTAATCCCCCCTTCCTCCCAGTACCCTCCCTTCCCTTTATCAATCTATTCTACTCCTTCCCATCCTCCTGCCTGTCTGCTTCTATGGACCCCAGGGTTCCCTCTGACTTGTCTACTTTTGTGCGAGTTCAAACCTCTGTGGCATACAAAGTTTCCTCTCTTCAGGACACCCCATGTGGCCTTCACTCCACTTCACCCCACAGCTTTTCCCTTCACTCACCCAATTCTAGTTCCTAAGGTTTCCAAGGTATGTTCTTATCTCTCTTCAGTTCCCCATAGTCTATGGTGCCATACTGAGATTTTAGTCATTATGCAGGTCGGATAAGGACAAATCTCATTGCAGTGAGTTCCTGGATTCAGAATCCCACAATTTGTGTTTTAATTTAGATTTTACTTCTGATGCCTCTGTCTGTCTTCAGAACTGCCCAGCAGGAAAGTGTTTCTCTACCTTCGACACTTGCATACCTTAGGGCATGGGAACTGTGAATTAACTGACAAGAAGCAGATTAATAGCAGAACGAACAAGGTTTATTTTTAAATGCATACTGGAATACTTAGAGAAGGGTAAAGATTTATATGCCAATTTAATTTTTTGAAAAAGAATGTAGTGCATTAGTGAGCACGCAAGGATGTTACTATTGGGTTTTGTTTATTTGGTGCTACTGAGGAGGTAACAAAGAGCCTTGTGCGTTCTGCCACTGGCTATATTCTGGACCCTTTTGTATTTTTATTTTGAGACAGAGTCTTCTGAAATTGGCCAGGATGACTTCGAACTTATGAGTCTCCTATCTCAGCCTTTTTACCAGCTGCGGTTTGCAAGCCTGTGACATCAGTGATACCTCTAGTGCGTTTCTTGATACCAGTGGCTGCTGAACTGTTTGTATTTCTGCTGCTCAAGAATGGTCTCCCAGACTGGAAAGTGCACCGGAGGGGGTTCAACAACAGCTGTATCTCAAGGCTCTGCTGAAAGTCAGATTTTTTTCTCCCCTGTAGCTGTTGCTCAGCCCAAAGTAGTCTTCCTGTCATTTTGGTGAACTGCCGGGCCTCATGTACCCTGGGTTTTCAACCCTGTTAGAATTCTTCAGAATCTAATAAAAGTGAAGGGCATAAGCAAGGGCCTTTCTGTGCAACCTTCTCGCCAGTTCTTTGTCACTCCACTCAAGGTATCTCTGTGTCAGGATGTGGGAAAAATAGGGAACTATCTTCTTCTCCCTTCATCAACAGTACTTACTTATCTCATTAACATAACGGTATGAGAACGTCTCTGTAGATCTATTCCTGCACCAACATCTGCTTCAGGTGACTTCACTTCGACAACCCCAAGATAAGACACTTGCCCTGGTGGCTTCTCTTTCTTGAAAATTGTTAGACCTGCCATAACCTGTGGTTATAAAGATCTTTAATTACCTAAGAGACCTTGTGAATTCTAAGTTTATAGATTCCTTGAAACTTTTTGATCTTTAGGAATTGAAAAATGGGGAAAAGGGGGCTGGAGAGGTGGCTCAGGGGTTAAGCCTCTGCCTTGTAGGCAGAAGGTCCTGAGTTCGGATCCTAGACCCCACGTATAGACGCCGGGTGGAAGCAGGGGCGGCCTGTGTTTCTGGTCCTGGTAGGGCAGAGCCTGTGAATCCCCAGACAGAGTAAACAAGGAGGAGGTGGAGGTGATCCATGGTGGTTCCCGAATTTGCCCGTGGTGGTTCTACACACACACGCACACACATGCACACGCGCACAATTGAATAAATAATAAAAAAATTAAAAAAAAAGAAAAATGGAGAAAAGAAAACTCAAACCCAAATAAATAAAACAACAAAAGCCTGGGCAGTCTGTCAGGCCTGTGGGAAGCAGTATAACTGTAAATCTGGCAAACCAAATTGCTTCTCTCCCTTTAACACAGCCTTGTGCTATGGGAGTTGGTGCTTTTGGGTTAGAAGGCATTTCATATTTGTTTACTGCCTCCTAAAGTTTTTTTTTCATTTATGACAATGACTGTTCGGCAGGAGAACCATAACTTATTAAAAAAACGATTATACTTTTAGGCTTCTGAGTAGAGATTAAGAATCAGGAAGATGCAAATACAACACAAAAAACAAAACAAGACAAAACTAAAAAAAAAGCCTATGTTTCATTAGAGGTATTCATCAGTTTTTTTTTAAAGAAATATGATTTTTTTCATTGACCAAATGTTCAAGAATTTATACAGAAATTCCTGACAGTATGGAGAAATGAGAGGCCCATGGTCACCTATACACAAGAAAGCCTCAGCTATACCCTTTTTGCTTTCTGAGTTGGGGTTCAGCCAAGACTTGCTGACGTGCTGGCCAGTGTCCATTCTGATTGGATGTATGTGCGCTATGCTATTGTAATAAGCCAGAGCCCTTGGGAAAAGCAGACCGAAGTTCTGAGCCACAGCCAGATTAGCTCTTTGGGAATCTTATGGAGAGTGCCTCCACGCCATGTATAATTAAAGTGAAAAACAATCAGAATATTAGCATAAAGAAGTCCAGGGCAGCATGTGTTGTTCCCACGATGATCACTTCAATATGGTTTTGCAAATACTAAGCAGCAAATTATGCTCATCTGCTCATTGATTTGGATGCCTCTGCTTTCTGGTGTCTCGACCACAAGCTGCAAGTGGAGAATTGAGGGCCGGAGAGAAGTGAGAATAGCTGCGTGATTTTCTTTGCATTTGGTTTAGTTTATAACAACCAAGAACTGTTTGCACAGCCATTGAACATTTCAATAATGTGTTGAGTCTCTTAAAAGGAAAGCTTGGCTTAAGTTAAATTACACAATCAACAAATAAGCTTTGTGCTTTTTTCAATGGGGGGGGACAATACTCAACGGGAAGACTTGCACCCACGTCTATATTTATGACACTGTCACTTTTGCCCAGTAGAAGAGAGAACTGATTTGCTTCGAGCATAAGGGCCTTTGGAGGTCACACCTGTGCTCTCGTCAGCTTCGGTCCACGGGACACTGCCTTCTGCTCACTTGTGAGGCAGATGTGTGGACTTCAGAAGGAGCCATTGACAGACAGGTGTCACAGCTTTCCTGCCATGCTTCTCCAGTATGGGATGCTGGCTCTTCCCCTCAATACGCTTCTAGTCTCCTTTGCTATCCCTACGAATGAGTGGGAGAGATGTTGTCTTAGGATAATTGCCCCTGCCTGCTCCGTGCCAGGTTGGAAGGAAAGATAATTCTGAAAAGAGACTGGAGAAGAGAAGTAACAACTGCCAAATCTCCTAATGAGTGAGAGATTTATCTGGAAGCATGATGGAAAACTCCAGTTAAATGTGCAAATAGGCCGACAGGATCAGCAGCCAGTAGATTGACATTCCCTGTTGAATTCTTATGTCCTTATTACTTTGACATCTACTTGCCTGTTTTTTTTTTCTGAGATAAAGAGCATAGTTTATTAGCACAATTCAAAGTTGCAGTAAGGGCTAATGATTAAATTGCTCTAATACTGCAAATGAGATGCTTAAGTTAGAAGTAGATAAAAGGATATATCTGTGGCAAATTTTTTCTTGGCTCTGCTTGGCTTTGTGATCTCAGAAAATAACTTTGTAATTTATTGTCATATATTATATTCCAAGGGCTCATTTGAAACTCTTATATTCGTATAATTATTAGCACAACCTTAAAGGAAGGCTGTGGCTTCATTTCTATTTCATAGACAGGGAAATCAAGATGGGGAGGGGAAGGGGAGACTAGTCATCTGGCTAGTTAGTAATAGAATTAGCATTCTAGCCAGGCCTGTTCACCTTAGAGCTTGTGACCTTCACGCTTAAGCTTACTGTTTAGTTTGAGTCTTTTTTAAATGTGGGGTTGGGAGCAGAGTCTTTATAATAAGCCAGAGAGTTTTGGAGCTGCTCATTGCTTATTTTTTAGCTGAAAGTGAGCACAGCCAACATTCATCACTCTCTGCAGAGGCCATGGGATGACTAGATGGTAATTATCAGTCGTATTTTAGCACTTTAAGTCATTTCAGGATTTTTGTCTTTGACAGTTGTTTTTATTAGTTTTATTAGTTTTAGTAAGAGAGACTCAGAGAGAAGGCATTTCTGGCCCACATCTCTTATTTTAAATTTATTTTTTCTGCTTTCTTCCTCCACATACCTTGCTTCCTGTCCATGTCACTTCCCTGGATCTCACAGCAAGGTAAGGAGGTGATTTGTTCTCAGTGACTCTTTAAGGCAGTAATGATTAAAAGTAGGTGAGTGAGAAGAGGAAATTCCAGGGATAGAGACAAACATGCCAGATAGACAATAGCTATGTGGACTGTAGTCAGGAACTGCTTAGCTCTACGTCTTCAGTAAACCTGTGTCTTGCTTTTTAGGAGAGAAATCACTCAGCATCTCACAGATGCCCTTGCATCCTCAGAGTTTCCTATGATACAGCTAATTTAAATATGCACATGGAATTGAAAGGATTTCCATTGCTAGTCATGTAGGAGAGTTACCACACTTAAACTTAAGTTTTACTTGAGTAAATTTTCCTGTAAATGAAAGCCAAAGCTAAACACTCAATAATAAATGTTGATGGAATTTTAATTTTCTTTAAGTACACTCTGGACACAAATGGGATTTTGCACATATTCAATTAATGACAATTGCATGATAGTCATGTTCTGACCAACCAGTCTAAGAAACAAAACAGAACCAATAATGGATGCCTGAATTCTATTTTCCTTTCTATTAAAAATTACTCTAAATATTTAATTTGATTTATTTATTTTATTTGAAATATGTAAATATAAACAACACATTTTACAAATTTATAAAAACAAGATTCAGTGGTTTATTCAACATCAGCATTGCATTTTTGAGATTCACCTATGTTAATGTAAATGGAGTTTATTTTATTCTTTTGTGTATAGTATTTATACAAATAGAGAGTCCTTTATTACTTCTAAGGTAGACATTTATGCTCGGTTTTTTGCTGTCCAACTCTTAGAGCACACGAACAAGAGTGTTTCCAGGATGTGTATATGGAAGAGGAGATACTGTCTTGAGACTATGAAAACTATACACACTTCTAACTTTACTAGGTTATGTCAACATTTCCCCAAAGTTGTCGTGCCAGCTTAAATTCTGAACAGGAGTATATGAAAATTCCTGTCTTCTGAATACTTTTCAACACTTGGGGTTGTCAAATTGTATACTTCTTGTCGCAGGGTGCAATCCACACTTTCTTCATCAATGCTAAAGCTGATATGATATATATAGTATTAATGAACAGTGTTTTGTTGTGCAAAATAATGTAACTCTGAAGAGTTTCTTCTTCTGCCTTGTTGAAGAATAATGTAGTTATAGACACTGAGTGGTATAAACAAAGGTGCTCTTTCTGAATTTCTCATCCCTTAGTTTTTTAAATATGATCTAGGTTTATTGTGAGACTTTGGAAATAACTTTTGGATCATTTTCTTGATCTTGGTAACCTTTTGTAAGTAGAATCTCAATCTACTGATTTCATCTATTAGATATTTTCTTATTAAGGCAGTGGTTGTAATATTTAAGACATTATACAATGTCTAGTAGCTGTTTCACATTTTATATTTGTGGAAATTAAAATCACTGCCCATGTTTGGTGTCAGGGGAATCCTGAAAGGAGGATAGTGCTTCAGGAATCTCTTCAGTGTGGTTCTCTGCAGAGATGGGGGTGAGCTGATTGCTGAAATCACTGAGAACTACCGAGAACAGAGGACTTCTTGGGCCGTCTGCACTGATTCAGTCTAAGCTAGTGCTTCAACTCTCATCATGACCTCTGAAGCCACATTTTCTTCACCCAGGGTTTGAACTTTTGGATTTCTTAGATCGGAGCGCTGATCATAAGAGCAAGTGACTGAGATGAGAAGGCTTTAGAGGCCCTGCGCTCTGACAGCTCTGTGGTGGAAGTCAGTCTGTTTCCCTCTGCGCTCACTAATGGGGAGAGCTGCTGCTGCTGCTGATTGGGTGGATCCAGGCCTTTTCTCTCCTGTGGATGCTTTGGTGTCTGGCTACCTTCACCAGCGGGAGCTTGGGTATCCGTGCCAACCCCGCAATGGGGTGACCTGCAGCCTCTAGCTTTGCTCTATTTTCCTCCACACTTCAGCAGGTCCTTTAGCAGACCTGGCAATTGATCAGCGTTCATCAAAACATTGCCTTTCATTTCCAGTATCCCTTTGAAAGACTTCTCTCTTTCCCAACCTTTGATTACCGTAAGGATTTAAGACTGCATCACAGATCGTGAAACACGAAGTAGAAATGCCCCCCACCATTAGAAGTTATTTCAGTGCCACCGGATGTTTCTTCCTTCCATTAGAGCAGTCAGCGAAACTCAATTGCTCCCCACGTGGCCTGTGAACTTGTGATCACAGAGCTTTTGTTGATAAAAGTTACCCCCCTTCCTCCCTCCCCATTTCTTACCTTTCAGGTTGTGCTGGTCGTTCACAACTGTCAGATATACAGACATCTGAACATCATCCACATATAACCTTTAACATGCTCCAAGTGGCTTAACACACAGGAGTTTATAAAAACATCCTGGACTTTGTTTCGGAGATGCCTCTTGACCCACCTCCAGCAGGATTTGCCTCCTGTTATGTTTCCATGTGTAGCCAGAGGACAGCAAATATCTGGAGCTGTTGGCCGCTCAGGAGCAGGATATGAGTTCAGGAACTCGCTAGTCTGCACTCTTCCTCTGGCAAACTTGCCGGATTTGGACATAATAAAATAATAAACAGAAATTTGGTGTCACTTGAATTTTTCCTCTTGATTGCCTGAGGCAATTATTCTAGAAAAACAAAATTCGACCAGATTGAAAGCAGGCCTTTTAGAACAGATGGATAAGTTACTTTTCCTGTGCAGTTGAAAGTTTTGAAAGGAAAGATATCTTTTTTCCAACTGGATCATTCAAGCAAAGAAAAAAATAGCCCAATGTATATAAAATTTATGTTCAGGAGGTGTGTAATTCAGAATAATTGTGTTTCATCATTCAAGCTTGTTATATGAACTGAGAACATTTTTTTGGTGGATATTTGATATGTTTAGCAGGACGCATGATAGACATGCAGCCATGTGACCAGGCTTTGAGTGCCTCTCAAGATTTGTCTTATGTTAAGAAAGGCGTGGGCGAAAGCTGCTCTTAATCTTTGGTTCTAGTGGGAAAGTGGCTTGCATGTCCTGCCTCACCTGCAGAAGGATCCCAGCCATACCACTGGAACAGCTTGGTACTGAGCTTGTATGGGGGGAGGGGAAGGTGTCCTCTCATGGCCCCAGAGGCAGACACCCCTTTGAGTCACAGAGTCCTAACCTACTCATAGTTTTACTTGGAAGTGAATCAAGTGAAAGATTCCTAAGCAGGGCGCATTTGTCAGGATAGAAGCATTGGGTGGGCTTAATGTCCTGGATGTCAGAATCCTTTAAAAATGTAATTTACCACAGAAGCTGCCACTGGCTTCTTTGATTCTCGCTCACTTCTAATTCATTTTTTTATCTAATTCTGTGGCCCTGGAGGTGTATCTTCCTTTCTTTCCACTCTACCAGTGTAGAGATTCTGAGGTAATACCAGGAGTTTTGAGATTTTAAGTTAGTGACTTATCCTCTTGTTCTAACTGGAAGGCAAGGACAGTCCTTTATAAGACATTTTGAAGATCATTCTCCACTATACCAAGGAATAAAAGGGGAGAAAGGAAAGGAAAGCTAAGTGTATTTGATTGTGGTTCTGAGAAATTGAGGGAGAAAGGAAAATGAGGAGGGGACTAGGTTTCATGTAGTAGCTTGCTCTGAGTGAACCTTGAAGTGGGTGCAAGGACAGAGAGGAGGAGAGAGGAAAGGTCTAGGCAGGTCAGCCCTGGTTAGATTATTCAGGCCAGTTTTCTATCAGTGGAATTATACCTCATATGGTCTTTGTTTCTGGCTTCTGTTGTTTAACAGAAGGATGAGCACATTTTTCCCATAAAGGTTCAGGTTTTAAATATTTGAGGCTTGTTAGCAATATGATCTTCCTTGGAATGAATCACCTATGCTCTGTAGCATAAGGCGTCTTAGACAGTACTGTGGTATGGGAAGTGTGCTTCCCTTCTTGACCCATCATAAAAATTGTAAAACGAAGTGCCAAAAAGCACCCAACATTTATTGAATCATAATTTTATGTGATACAAGAGCCTTCAGAAGCATGATCCCAAAGGCTCAGGGAGAACTCGCTCTATACTTAGGTGTGATGGAGAATGAGCAGCCATGAAACATGTACTTGAATAAAAAGATCTGCTCTAGTGTTCAAGGCTTGAGAGAGAACCCTTCGAGGCTTTTCTTCTTTATTTTTTTTTTATTTATTCAATTTTGCATATATGCGTGCGTGTGTGTGCGTGTGTGTGTAGAACCACGGGTGAATTCGGGAACCACCATGGACCGCCTCTACCACCTTGTTTACTCTGCCCCGGGATTCACAGGCTCTGCCCTACCAGGACCAGAAATGCAGGCCGCCCCCGCTTCTGCCCAGCATACACGTGGGGTCTAGGATCTGAACTCAGGACTTTCCGCCTGCAAAACAGAGGCTTTAACCCCTGAGCAACCTCTCCAGCCCCATCTTTTTTATTTTTATTTTTTATCCAGTTGGAGGCATTCCTTCTTCCTCCTTGGTATGTGGTGGGACCCTTTTTGAATGAGCGCATTCAAGGATAAGAAGAGCAATCTTTACAGTGAATTTCATGACTACATCTGTGGAAAAGAGTTCTCATTTCTGCAAGCAGTCTTGGAGAAAAGAAATTGCTTGTTTTAGGGGCTTGTTTTAGGGGCTGCGAAGGAGTGAGTCAGGAGGACAAGGACAGGAGAGTCACTTTGCCTCTGATGCCTTTCATGGTCCTTGTGTTCTTAGTTCTCACCATGCCAAAGCATTGTGATTCGGGACATCATTTTCTAGCCCTGAGATCTGTAACTGAATAGGTGTGACTCTGTTCCAGTAAAACTTTGAGTACAAAAATAGAAGGCTGATCCCCTAGGCTGAACCATGCCACGTCTGGCTCAGCATAACTGTCTTTTATTGCAATTTTCATCATGTTTCATACTTTTAAATTGGAGTCATTGTCTGCTGCATTCTGTAGTTTGTTCATTCATTCATCACCTGATGAGCATTTGAAATGTTTCTTAGTTATTGGCATTTATGAATAAAGCTGTTAAGGCTATTCAGATACAAGTCTTTCTGGACATATGTTTTTAGTTTGTTTAGATAAATCTCTGGAAATAGAATTCCTGGGTCATATGGTAAAGATATATTCAATATTATTAGAAAGCAAGTAAACTTTTTAAAGGAATCCAACTTTTTTACCAGTAATGTCTAACAATTCTAGCTATTCTAAGCTTTTGGCATTGTAAATAAATATGTGTTAACAGATATAATTAATAAATGAATATATACTATGATTATTGTCTAATGTTATTTTTTTTCGTTGTTTTTAAAGGTCTGCTGCTGGTTTTTATCATGTTTTAAAACAACTTTCTATCCTTAAGTGTTAATGTAATTTATAATATTTCTCAGTGTACACAATGCACTTACCATTGTTACAGATAACATTAAATCTGGTACTTGCCATTAAATGTGCAGTGTGCAATTATGTTTTAATTTTTTGTAAGTACTCAAAACTGCAAAAGTCTTGCCATTTGGTTGAGCTGAGTATTGGTTGAAATCCTTTAGAAATTTATGCAGTATAATTTGATCCCCATTTTTAATAAGATGGCCTTTTGTTTACCTCTTTCTAATTGGGCCAATAAATATCCATAGGAAGATCCTGGATCTTTCTAAAATCAAGTTGTGTGGGTGGCTGTGCCCAGAGAATTTTGTGCTGTGGCTGAATTAATTCTTGCTTGGAAAAATTTTTAAGTAGATGTCTGAAATGTCAACTATGCCTTTTTTTTTCAATCTCAGTCAGGTTTTATAAACTTTCACTTGAAGCTGTATAACTTCCAAGTGAACTCTTGTACCCAAGTGAATTGATTTGCTATTTAGGTTCTTTTCCATAATCAGCTCATTAAATGCTGAGACTTGCTACAAAAAAAGTGAGTATTTCAATTTCAAGGGCTTGTTCTGAGACTGTACTCTGAGGAACTGGGTGTCAGTTAAGATTATTCCTTATTAGTGAAATAAAATCTTATTATTGACTTATAAAAGAATCTCTGTGTTCTTTCTCTAGGAGGTGAGAGGGTATATTCAACTCAGGCATAAGGTCATCCATTCATTAAGTAAAGAGGTATAAAGATAGAGGTCCTAACAGGAGTTCTGTTTTACCACACCGGAAATTGTGATTGGTGCTGTGGGGTGTTTTTCCTGAAGAACCATCTCTCAGAGGTAGTATTAAGTTGCAAATTATATTACAGCATCTAGAATTGAGTCTTTGTTAAACATGAAAATCCCACGCCATAACTGATTCCTGTCCAAGTCAAAGCCAGAAGCGTCCTGAAAGTGCAGTGGGAACTGCGAGAACGAGGTTGGAAATGGAGCAGTGGTCATAATGCAAACACAGGATGTTAACATCCTGGTCTCTTCTCTGAGAGACTCATTGGTTGGCAAAGCTGGAATTTGTTGTATTATAGGTGATGCTAATGGTGGTCGACTCTTGCTTTGGGCCAGTGTGGTTCTAAGCACTGTGACAAATGTCTCAAGAAGTTAGAGCAGTGCTTTAGTATAGACTTGGATGGTTGTACTTCTCATCAGCCAGGTTCCTGTCTTGTGTTCTGAGGGAGTCCATTTCCTGAGTTACTGTGACTACCGAATGAGGAAACATGTATGTTCCCGAGGTACTTGGGGCAGAATAAGTTTTGTAGTGTGGGCTGCTATCACCATCATCTTAGTATTCTCCATCTGTGTAACTTTGAAGATGGGTGCCCCACAACCCCATGAGATGCAGAGAACAGTTGTGTGTATGTGTGTGCGTGCGCATTTGAGTGTGTGTGCCTGCAGAGACCCAAGGGTAGCACTGGGAATCATTCTCTTCCACCTTACTGCACTGTTCTGGGGTTTCCTGGTACTGACTTCCAGGGCTAGAATTGCAGGTCACCACCATATCCGTCTGGCATTTTTACTGGGATATGGGATCAGAACCCAAGTGCATTTTTTTTCAAGGCAAAGGCTTTAAATAATCCCCGAGCCATTTTCCCAGCCCTGAGAGCAATTCTCTAGGAAGTTGTGAAACTCAAGTTAGAAGAGTCCAGCCTGTGGCAGTTGCTCCTATCCTATGCTGCCTTCCTACTTGTTAAGAAGAAAGTGTCCATGCTGAGAGATGCTACCTTCAACAGATCAAACAGGTTCAAGGGAAGAGGAGAGTAGAGCGTGTGTCTTCTATTAATTGCATAGACTTCTCGCGGGTTGCATTGGGGAAGTCCCTATACCTTCTGACTTTTCCGGAGTCTCCTATCTTGGAATGTCCTATCTCAGAAAAGGACTTCCTGCACTTATGAAAGCCAGAATCCTGGGTTATCCTTGAGTCGAGCACTTCAATTTCCCCCCATCATCAATTCATTTTGATTTTATTATTTAAGTGCATTACCCATCAGCTACCCTATCTCAATTGCCATCTCAGCTCCAACTACTGCCACTAGTTGTTTTCTTAGTAAGCCACACCTTTTCTCCCTTGCTCCATTCCAGTCTGTTCTTCCTGTGGACAAAGGCGAAATGAAAGGCTGCCCTTCGTGTGCCCTGAGCTGAAACATCATCTGCTTTGACACTCACACCCAGATCCAGCTGCCTACAGAACTCTGCTTTCTTGTCTGTAAAGGTGGATGGAAACTCTCTTTGGTTTGAAGAACACATGAAGATTAGATTCTTTGGTGTCTGGTAAAATTTGCTTTTTTTGACACTCAGATAATTAGGTCCTAGAATATGTCCCCATTATTAGACCAGTTAGCCAAATTCAAGTGTTCTGTGCCTATTTATGATACCTGTTCTGGGTTTCTAGGCAAGGTGACACGTATCATAATAATAAAATAGGATACAATGGAGCCTTTTCTTATTTTTTAACAGTTTTCCTCATTAACATAATCATTTTCTTCTTTTGTCATTGAGGCCTTTTTTCATATGAGAATCTTTATGCTAGTAGCTGTGAGAAGGCTAAGGCCCGGGTTTGCTAGATCTCAATGCTGCTTTAAAAAAAAGTTTTGAGTTACCAGCACCCTTCTCATGGAGGGCAAAGAAGAAACCAAAGTAAATTTCAAAGGTGTTGCATTAGCCAGCTGCCAGCCTAATGTTGAAAGTTCCTCTCTGGTCTTTTTCCCCAATTAGCTTTAATCTAATCACATCCCAAAGAAAGCAAACAGGTTGTGAGAGAAATGAGCACAAAAGTAATTCGCCCAGAATGTTCTCCTCAAGATGGCAGTGAGCAGCGAGGCACACTAGGAGGTAATCAGCACCAGCAGTTAGATGGATCACCAAGGACTGTCGTTGACATAGTTTACGAATAACCACGGGCCTTGACAGATAGCTCAGTCTGCAGTGCTTGCTGTACAGCATCAAGTCCTGAGTTTGATCCCCAGAGCTAACATGAAGAAGCTAGTGCAGTGGCATGTGTTTATCCCAGCTCTGGGAAGACAGTGTCAGAAGGATCCCTGGGGATCTCTAGCCAGCCAACCTAGCCTAATTGGAGACCTCTAAATATCAGTGAAACATCAGGGTAGATAAACATAGTAAGGGGCAACACCTGAGGTTGACATACATGACTTGCACATACATATACCTGCTTGCACATGAATATGCACATACATATGCACATAAGCACACCACATAACTCCAATAAAGAATTGTATTCATTTAAAAGTCTGTGTCAAACAAACCTTTGTGTTCTTAATCATGGCTCACTAGATCCACTATCATTTGGGATTTGTGTATTTGCTTTAAAGTCGTCTGTGTGTACATACCAACACAATGATGGTAAACTACACCAAATCAGGGGAGAAGCTCAGACAAAAATGAGATTCTGATGTTTGGGATAAGAAGTGGAGGATGACAAGAAAATCTGCAGAGTGGATATGGGTTGTACCTCACAACCAGAGGGGTGACTCAGACAATTGGTCCCACGGTTTTCATAGTTACTCAACTCTGTGAGTGCTGAAATTCCCTATACAAAATGGCATAGCATCTCATGTGACCTATGTATGACCTATTCAGTTTAGGTTGCTTTAGATTGCTTACAGTACTTAATACTTTATAAACATGTGAATAGTTATTATACTATATGTTCAAAAATTTGCATCTTTTAAAATCTTTTCATTCTATAGTTAGTTGAACCATGAATGTAGAACTCATAAATAGGATGGGAAGTTTGTACTAAAGTTCTGAACATGTGATAAATTTATGTTTTCTGGCTAATCTTCCTGAGAAATAGTTTATATGTGGGGGGAAGTATGTGTGTGCGTACACCTGCACTCATGTTTGCAGATGCATGCATATGTATGTGTTTGTGCACATACATGTATATGTGCTGAAAATTGGCATTGGGTGTCTTCAGTTGCTATTAGTATCCTCTTCTATTGTTCCCTACCTTCATTGTTAAGATAGGGTCTCTCAATTGAAGGTCTCTCAATCTCAACTCCAGAGATTGGAATTGGCTAGCTGCAATTCCACTCCCCCAAAACATTTTGAAGTTCTTTTGTTGTACACTATGATTGGTCATACTATTTTAGTGAAGCTGAGTAGACACAGTGCTTAGTCCTGAATAAGTCCACAGTCTCTGCACAGCAGTAAGTTCTTCAGACCCAGTTGGATCATGCTTATCCTCTGCTGGACAGTCTGTCCCTCAGACAAAAAAAAGATATAATTAGGGAAGCTATACAGGAAGGTTCCCGGTAACAGAATAATAGCTGGGCAGATCCCCCACTTTGCAGAAGTTCCCCTTACTCCTTGTCGAGGTGCATAACTGCACCAGAACAACTACTTCTCCTTGAGGAGGAAAGATCTAGAACAAACAGAGTTTGGATCACACATCTTTTGGAGAATCTTCCTGGAGGACTAGGAGAAAAAGCCAGTCTCTTGTGCTCCATCTTGGCAGCTGATGGGGCACTCCTCTCCCATCTCTTACCTTTGGAAGGCAGGCCAAGAATCTTAGCCCTAATATGTAACCTGAGATTTCTCCCAATATAACTGTTCTAGAACATTCTACAGATCTCTTAGGACCTAGAAAACAATTAAAAAATAGTTTCCAAATTTAACAATCCTTTATATACTTAGGGCAAAGTTATCATTTTCTCCCTAGTGTTATAACAATGTCATGCCCAAGACTCTAATGATACTTGTCGTAACTAATAATACCAAAACAGACACCGTTCTATGTTCTAAATATTTCATTGTCAAAGATACAGGGAAGCTGGTTTTCTTCCTCATCCATCTATCCAATGGCATCACACCTCTTAAAAAAATAGTAGCAAGAGAATTAACAGGACAAATTCATTAATCAAGTTTGTATGTGACACAAGAAAGTTTCAGAAATGAGGGGAACTACTCTTGCATTTTGTTTTGATGAAGCCTGAGTGGCTCCTGTGAGTATGACTGGATCAAGGGGTCTTGCGTGGCTGATGACAGGGAGGACCCAGCCGGCTGTCTGGGCAGATTCTTCTGGGCCTCCTTTGCAGCATTTCTTCCTCTTTGGTTTAGGGCCGGTTCTTCAGGAATGAGAATCTTCCAGCAAGAAGGAAGAAGGAAGGCACTGATCTTCTTGAATTTCCTAGCTCTGTTGGTTTTACAACTGGTTTCAGAAGAGATAAGTGTTTGGTGATTAGCCTAGAGCAAGAGGAATTCTAGTTTTTGTGGCCTGCCTTAGGGGACAAAGGGCAGCTGGCGGTCAGAGAGAGAGAGAGAGAGAGAGAGAGAGAGAGAGAGAGAGAGAGAGAGAGAGACCCTCCTGTGACTTTCAGACAGATCAAAGTCCTTCTTCCCCTTTGAGGTACCATTCTTTGGGTACAGTTTTCTGAGTTTCCACTAACACAGTTGTTCTAATTTTACATAGGAGGGAAGAGAGTCAGGAGTATGAGGTAACTAGTTCAGAGTCACAATGCTCTGCGTTAAAATGCAGTTCATTCTGTGGCCCCAGATAAGCCCAGATTCCGGTGGCAAATGGAACTTAGACCTGAAGGAAGATGGGAATGGCAGAAGCCAGTGCCGATGAGTGATGTGTGTGCGGTGTTTGTGTTCGAAGTGTGCTTGTGTGCCCCATCACACTGTACTGGGCTTGCTTCTGAGAATGGCTAAGTCTGTGGGGATGGGGGGTGCTGTTAGGTGGATACTGGGGAGATACTGCCAAACACTAGGTGTTGGTCACTTTGTGTTCTTCAGGGTACCCCCACACCCACACTAATCTGATGCAATCAAATTTCCTAGGCTGGCCTTGGAGTTCGGCTGCTGGAGCGAGGTAGAGAAAGAAGTTGCACATATTGTTTTTTGATCAGCAAGTTTGGAAACTTTGAGTGCTTGGCTGCAGACTGGTGGAAAGGTTCCAGCGTTTCCTGTGGCCGTCCGTCTGGGTCCTGTGATAGGGAGTTGAGCCTCTCTCTGCCCCTGTGCAGGGGGGTGTGCATACATCATAGAGAGACAGGCCATGTGGGGAAGAGGAGCTGCCACTGGCATTTCAGCAGAGGAAAAGGAATTTAAAAAGCAAATATCCAAAAACCAGAACAAGGGAGGAAATGTGCATTTGTGTGCGAAATAACGAGCTTACCAGTAGAAATGTTGATTCCCACAGCAGGAGAAACCAAAGCAGGAGAATCTGAAAGGAGGGGCAGAGGCCCCCATCAGCTCCCTTCTGATCGTGTTTTTGACTGAACTTCTCTAGAAGGAAAAGGAATCTAGAACAGACTCTGTCTTAACCTCTTAGCCCTCCTGTTCCCTTACTGTCGGTCAAACAACTGCATAAAGGCTTCTTAAAGAGCCCAGAGGTTTTCTGCTGGAAGGATTCTAGATTTTAAGACTAAACCATTGATTTGAGTATCCCTTCACATTTTTTTTAACAGTCTCTGAATTCGTGCTTCAGAGAGAACAATTCATTCATTCATTCATTGGCGGGCCTGGAAACGGTTGAGCTGATACGAGCCATGTCATCTCGGGCTGCCTGGAATTGCAGAGATGAAAGCATTCCTATGCTTGGGAACCATATAAACTTGTAGGAGAGGAGTAGGGAAGCGCCCCAGTGTCCTGTGGGTCTTCAGAAGCACCCAAGAAGACAATTCCTGGCAGTTGCTTTTGGCTTGGGAATGCCCTGAAGTCAGGGAAATAAATCTCTGTGTGGTGCTGCTGTGTAGCCTTGACTTTGTAGTCCAGGTGGGAGTTTTTGAAGCAGATGCGGGTCGGAAGGCAGGATGCTTTAGGCAGAGAGGATGTCAAGTGAACAACACACAGCAAATTCAAAAGCATTCTTTCAGTAAGAACACAGGTCACAAATCTTCTCCACACATCCTCTTATGCTTCACCCACTTAGCCCAGGACTTGCCTAGAGAATGACTTTACCTGGCCACAGGAGGAGGTTTCCTGCTTCAAAAGGCACTAATGACAGTCATAGCAAATGGGCTGTTGAAAAACTAGTCTGTCACAGGTTAACCACGACCATTGGGGGGTTAGGCGGTGTGGAGCAGGCTGGCACTGTTAGCCACAGTCACTGCAGGGGGTGGGGCCTAGGAGGTAGGACCCAGGACTGGCATCTGTCATGGGTTGGTTACGTGGAAGCAGACTGAATGCTTTATGTCTCTCAAGTTCCAAGTCACCAGCCACATGTGGAAAGCAGGAATTGAGATGCCCAGATTCAAAGGGCCACAAATACAGAGTTCTCTTTGTTTTTGTCGTTTTACCTCCTACTGATATGCCCTGAAGAAGCTGCAGTTAACTGAATTCTTATTGCAACATGTGAATTGGAAACAATTACTCAACAGATTTGGGCTGCTTTCCTGGAGACAGTCCCTCCACGCAGGTGATGATAATTCAATATGGACTTGGGAAAGTTTTCCTCCTCCATATTCCACTGCATTTCTGGCCAAAACTATTCAGCAGTTCTATTTCTCTGAGAAACTGCACAGGCAAACACTCTCAAATCATTATTTTTTAATATCCCATGAGAAAACAGATGCCACAAGACATTCCATGAAAAAAATCTGGAGCAACACATTTGGGAGATAGTATAAGGTTTTGCATGGAAATTTCACAGTACGCATGTATTATTTTAAGGTCCCTATGAAGTCCTGCATAGGAAAAAAAAAACCTCCCTCTCTTCAACCCTCCCTCTCTTCCTCTCAAAGAACTCTCTAATTCTCTGCAGGCATGGGATTGTGATTCAGACAGATGTGGCCTGTGTTCTGGCTGCCTGGGCTATGTATGTGGATGTGAGATAGAGCACGTTGCAGAATGTGCCTGCATCTCAGTTTCCTTGTCTATAATGTTATGTATTTCATAGTTGCATGTGTACTTTTAAAAAAATATTTGTGTGTGTATGTGTGTATGTGCGTGTGTGCAGATATGTGTGCTATACATGCATGTGTGTCATCATGTGTGTAGGTCAGGGTACAACTTGTGGAGTTTTTTTTTCCTTTTACTATATGGGCTTTAGGGTTCCAACTCAGGCTGCTAGGACAGCTTTTGGAAGTCAGTTCTCTCCTTCCATCATTGGGTCCCAGGGAGAGAACTCAGGTTCCGTGTCAGGTACTCTATCCACTGGGCCCGGATCTCCCAAGAGATCATTTTTTTTTTTGCACTACATTTATTCATAACTCAGAGAAGCTGTGTTAGAGTAAGACTAATTCCTGAAATCCATGCATGCCTTCTGTTAGCACTTCCAGCTTAGCAAACCAGCTCCTTAGCCCCAGGACCAGATGACGAGGGAGGGCTGCAGTTAGGAGCAGCAGATAATGCTCACTGGGCCACAAGCTTCAGTTGTGTAACTTTACTGTTTGCACCACAAGATAACCATGCAGGGTGTGAACAGCTGGAGCTAGTTCCTGCATGAGGAGCCTTCAGTTGAGTGCCAGAATCGTGGCTCCTGAATCTAGATGAGGTCAACTGAGAGAATTCAAGGAGATGTATTGGAAACCAGAAACCAATAGTGAAGATCTCTGTCCCCAGAGGACACAGGTCTACAGACACTTATGTTTCACAGTCCTGATAGGATGAGAGAGTAATCTTTCCTCTCATACCTCCTGCTCAAGTTCCAGACTTCAGTCATTGGCACCGGGAGATGAGCCATGTCATTGGTCAGTTGTCAATAGGATGAACCCCATTACCCAAAAAAGGAGATTTGAGACTTTTGTTGGGTGGATCAAAGCCAATGCATGATAATCCCCTAAGCTGAGTGAAACAAAAACGCAGGGGAAATATTGCAAAGGGGTCCTCGTGTTGTCAGGTATTGTGTTTTCAATTTGAGCTCTTTTTCCTGTTGGATTTCTAGCAACTTCAGCAAGCCTCTTGCAACTCTTCAAAGGTATCTTGCTTTTGCATCTTGTCTCCCTTTTGTACCCTTAGCATATTCTCCTTGAGACTCTTCATGTCACTTCTTAGACTGGTCACTGTAATGAGTGTTTTCAAAAGTGAGATTAGAATCTGTCTGCTCTAATCCTCTAGTTCTTAATTGGGCACTTGGTAGTGTCGGGAGATACTTTGCTGTATCATGTCAGGATAGATGCCTCTGGCCCTTGGTGGTGGGATACAGCAGGACTGCTCTCTGCAGCCTAGGTGCTCCGAAGCTTCCAATCACCCAGCCCCAAGCGCCAATGGTGCTGTAGCTGTGCCCTTATGGGAACAGTGTTGTAGTGACTACCCTTGTCACTCCAAATTTGGAGAATTTGAAAAGAAAGCTTTTTGGAAAAGCTTTTTTTTTTTTTTTTTTTTCTCAGCCGCCCCTTGGGGCCCACAAATAACCACATTCTGAGATCCTAGACTGGAACTTCAGCATGGGGAACTCCAAGAAGAGGAATTGCTGAATAGTTATCAACCCTTGAGGGGCTTCTGGTTCCCCGTGAACATGTACCTACTTGAAAGAAATTATTTGAACTCCCTAGGACTTAGCATTTTCATTTTTGCTGTAAATATGACTTACTACTCAGAAGTATGGTGAGGAATAAGTGGAGGAATATGCATATGTACCTCCTCCCAGATTAGCCCACTGTTCATTTCAGCAACTGTCCTGTACCTTCCAGGATGACTAGTTCACGATGCCTTGAAGACAGTTTTCTGTATAGCATTTCCATCACATTGCGGTCCAACAATAGCCAACAGCCCATGTGCCCTCAGTGCAATTAAGTGGCCCTAGGCATCACTAAGAGCATCACCTTGGACTTCTGTCACCAGTGTATACACAAATCAAAAGATTGAGATTGCACTTGTGACTCACTGCTTTCTTTTCCTCTCTTCTTCTGAAAACTCCTGAGCTCTTCAGTTTTCCATGGTTTCTGAGAGTCCAGAGCTTCCCTCCTGACTCTCTGCTGTCTTAAGAGTGAATCATCATGCTTCTAACAGATTCGGAATCACTGGACACCCCCTCACATGTCCATCCGGGGACACTTTCCAATGTAAGGGGACATGTGTCTCACTCCTGCACTCGTGTTTCTCCCTGGAAGGCGTTACCTATCTATATGACTTGTCAAGAGGAGTGTCTGGTCCTCCATGAAATACGTTCTGGGAGAGAAACAAAGGCAGGGCTCAGCAAGCCCGGGAATCATAGCAAGTGACAGAATCTGTCCACTGTTTCGTTGCTGTAATATCGTACGATCGAGGTGCTCTGTTAGACTTTTAGTCCTGTGACAAGTACTTGAGATACACAATTTAGTAGGCGTAAAATTTTAAGTTTTTAAAAAATTTATTTATTTTAAAGATGTTGTCGCAGTTTTAGAGGTTTCAGATCTGTGGTTTGTTGGTTGTTGTTTCTGTGCTGTTGTGTGAGGCATCCTGTGGAGCAAAGTGACTGAGCACCTGTGTGGGGGGGGAGGGTACACCAAGACTAAGGACTAGATACAACTTTCAAAATCCCACCAACAATGATGTCTGTCCTCCATCTAGGCCCCATCTCTTACTTTCTATCATCTCCGAAATAGTGCCAGCAGCTGGAGACTATGCTCCTAGCACATAAGCCTATTCAGACAATAACAGATACTGAGATCATATCAGTCTGCTTGGTAGAAGGATGTAGCACAAAGAACAAAACTTTAACTGACTCAGCCTGTCTTCCATGAGCCTTCTTTGTGTGTGTGTGTGTGTGTGTGTGTATGTGTGTATGTGTGTGTATGTCATATGTGTGAATGTGTATGTGTATAAGTCCATACGTGACATGATCTGTGTATGAACTACAGACAACCTTTGAGTGTTGTTCCATGCCTTTCCATCTTATTTAGGACTGAGTCTTTTCAGGATTGATGCATAAGCCAGACTGGCTGGCCTGTGAGCTTTTGGAGGTTCTTGATTCTCTACCTGTCATTTCCTGTAGAGGCCACAGGGATCATAGATGTTTAATACTATTTCATGCAATATTCACTTTGGAGTGCGTCACACAGCAATTACACTAGCCATTGAGCTATTTCCCCAGCTCCATGAGCTTTCTTGAAGAACAGTGCCCTGTGGAAGACAATAATTTCAAACATGAAGACCAAGATGGAGCAGACCCAGAGTGTAGAGAAGGCTTCTGAATTTCATGGGTGTTCCTTCCTTTTGCCTAATGCAAAGGAAAGTGCCATCCAGTTTTTCTCTTTCACTGGGAACCACCCACAATCTTAAAAACAGGGTTAGCAGCTCCCTTTTTATTATCCCCATGGTAATTATGGACTCCTTATCCATCACCAAAGGTAACGCTGATGGAAGCAGAGGAAGCGGGGGGATGGGGGCAAATGGGGTAGAGGGGGGATTTGAGATATGTCTTTCTCCAGCTGTGTGGTGTTTCTGTCCCACTACCTTGTCCAAGTCTCCATGAGCTCATCTGTCGGGCTCGTTCACTGTGAAGAATTGGACAGTAAGAAAGACGTGTAGTTGAGAATGGAGCAACGTCTCTCCCTTGCCTTAGAAACAGGAGTCAAGGAGACCTTCCGCAGACAGTGGACAAATGGAGTGGTTACACAACCACATGTAACTGAAATGCAGATGTTAGTCACTAGCTCTGCAGTAAGAAGGGTCTCCTTTGTCTCATATACCCAACTGTAAACAAGCCACTGAACATGCACAGTAAGGTTACAGACTCAGTATTACAGATGGAATAAAATAAATTCAGCAGGCAAGCAAGAATGTTTCAGAATTCCCTGTTCATTCCCTAGATACCCTAGGGATTTGATAGTTGCCTTGGAAGGCAGTGATTGGACTGTCTAGCCAGCTGCTTACACTTCCCCTATTGTTGTGCCTCAAATTTCAGTTTGTGTAAGAATGATTATACCACACTATCTATGCTGGTTCACATAGCTTTCACTGTGTGGGCAATGTCCATAAACCCGAGTGATGTTGGGAATGCTAGGCTCAGTTTTGCCTTCTCTTGGAGCTCTCATGAGATCTGGTCTTGAAGCAGAGGGGATCTTCCCACAGGCATGGATGAAAGTGCCTGCTTAGTCCTGGGTGCACAGTATATAAATCATCATCCAGAATGCTCAGGGTGTTGGGAGAAGTAGACAAGAGTTAAGTGCCATGCTTACTTTGCCAGAGGAAGTGAAGGACACCAGGATATGAAGCCATCAGCTCAAAATTCAAAGTGCGTTATCATCTCTTCTGCCTGACCAAGCATTGGGCCTGCCCGTGGATACTTCCCTCAGAGCCCAGTTAGACCATCCACCTGTGCTGGTTTAGGCTAGTGGTCCTAGCTGTTAGTGATCTGCCTAGAGCCTTATGTTGCTCGCACACTCTCTAAACCCAGCTGGGATGATTCTGCTTATTCGAAGCAGTTTGACAGCTATCCGTGGGCATCTTTAACTGTCTTGATGGAGGGTGGCTTTTGACCTCCGGTAGTGGGGACATGCCAGAGATGCTACTGACCTTCCCGTGACATACAAGGCAGAACTCTGTTATAAGTGTTAATGGTTCCTAGAGTGAGAGAGTCTGAGCTGGAACAATCTGCCCTAAGTCACTGAAGCAGGAGAGACTGTGCATCCGAGGGCCAGAATGTAGTCTTCGGAGGACGAATAGAACAGGATCGTGCAGTGTGCCTCCAGCTTCACCCCAAAGGGACACAGGTGTTCCCCATCCTGTCTCTGCTGTTGTCACTGTCTCAGAGCCATGAGACCCACCCAGGACTGGGAAGCACAGCTGGGGAAGCCCCTGTTTCTCCCATCAATGGCTGCTTTGTGTCTGCTGTCCTATTGCTCTCCAGGGAAGACTCGGAGAGCCACACTATTGTATTCTCACCTGTTCAGCAGGTTTGGTTTCCAGAAATAAATACCAGTTTAAGGGGGAGGAAAACAAGCCCGGCCTTTGATTCCTAGAAGGTGAGGTGACTTCTTTCGGTGTAATGGTACACTGTTTCATAGACATGACTGGGGTCCTCCGAAGGTACTTCTGTTTCCATTACCTACTCCCCTGACATCCAGGATTGGGCGTTCTTTGTTCTGAACTGAGTTACCTGATATTCACACAGCCTGTGTTCACATTGGAACTGTTTTCTTTATTTTTATTCTACGATGCGTTTTTGGATGTGGATCTTGAGTCGAAGCCATGCAATCCAGGTAGAATTTTGTGCTCTGAAATGCTCTAGATATGGGTAGAGACTGTGGGGAGCAAGCCTGTTGTTTGTTCCTGTTGGTGCAAAGGAGATACTGTGATTACTGGACAGGTCACTGTTGTTGCATTGCCAATTGTTAGAGGAATTTTAAACAAAGCAGGACTTGGCATTCTTATCTTTGATCATTATTTCTCCAGGCTATCATGCTAGCAAATTAAAGTTATTCAAACAGATTGCAAAATGTGGGGCTTTCATTGCTGTTTGTCAAAGTCTCTGAGAACAGATGTGCGTGTTTGGGCAGGACCGTCTTCGCTGCTGACCCAATGGGTCTCAGCGCCAACGCCAACGACCAGGAGAGTGGCCTCCCACACTGCGGCCCCAGTGCTCCTTGAATGCTTTCTCCTTCTTCTCTTTCTCTGCATTAGTCGGTTTCTGAAACCTGCCTCTCCTAGGAATATCACAGGAATGTCTGTGCTTCAGGGGCTTTTCGCTCCAGGGAGGTAATTTTTCTGGATAGCCTTGGGGTCTGCTTTCTGGCCTATCCTGTGTCTTTACTAGATCCGCTTTCTCTGTGAAGTTCTGTCTCTTTAAAATTGTTCTTTTTTGCCTCCATACCCACAGCCACCAAAACACACCTGTGCTACCAAGTCCCCGTCCCTACTTTATTTTTCTCTAGATCCCTTGTCTGCATCTAAGGCCCAGCTCTGCTGTTGGGTCTAGGCACAGGGAATGGGGCTGGTAACAAGTAGAGGCTCAGTAATGATTTGTGGACGAGCAATTAAACTTTTGTTTTGTGGGCTTGCCTTGCTGGGTACCTTTGATTAGCGCCTCAGCGGGCTTCCCTAATCACTCTTGATTAAGAAGCAGTAGTTTTGTCTGAGTTCATTTCCTTTGTCAGCTCAGTTGAGGTTAGTTATTCGCATAACCGCTGTTATCACTGTGGCCTCACCATGAATTCTTTCATCTGTCCTCCCCATGGTGCCCAGACACAGTGGAGATTGGGGTAGAAGCTGCCAAGGCTCACATTTGGCTGATAAAGAAACAAGCACACGCATTTGTTTCAAATCTTCACACAGACATTGATTTCTGAAGAAATTCCTTGGGACCCAGTAGTGCAGAGAAAGAGTTTGCACATTATACCAAAAAATGAAGAAGTGACTTTTCCTTTTTGTGTTCAGCAATGAAAACAATACAAGCTAAAATAGATTGAGGGTTTTTTGACCTGTCAAGTTGGCACAAACTCCATCTGTTGGTGAGCCTGCATATACACAGCAGCCTCACACCTTGCCAGAGGGAACTGGTAGAAGCTCACAGAGGGCTCTTTGGAAATTGCGATCAGATCTCAAAGCTCCCTATTTGCTATGGTCCATCAATTTTACATCTGCGATTCTGCCGTAGGATATGCTTTCCCATGTGCAGGATGCTACATGCTTGTGCCTGTGCGTTGTTGCCTTATTTAGAATGTCAAAGATAAGAAAGAAATTACTGGATCAATTCACATCTCCTTAGGTAGGACACATCCTGATGACAAACTCTCTAGCACTGAAGAGCACAAGTTCTCCTTACAGATATTGCTATACAAAGATTTAGATCACACAATAAATGAAAAGCTGTACAGGATGCTGCTTTGTGTGTGTGTGTGTGTGTGTTTGTGGTGTGTGTGTGTGCGCATGCCTGTGAAACCCCACAGGTGACTTTGGGAATCATCCTGGATTGCTCTTCTTCCTTATTGTTTTGCTCTTTGGTTTCCCAGCCTCTATTTGCCTTCCAAGATTGGAAGTATAGGCTACCACCATTTCTGTTCAATATATATATATATATGTATGTATGTGTGTGTGCATATATATATATATATATGCACCCTTATGCTTGTGACGCAAAGGCTTAACCCTGAGCTATCTCCCCAGCCCCAGAATGCTGCTTTTTATATAAAGGGGAAAATGCCAGACTATTTTTCCTAAAGTGAAGACATTCTGAGGGAGTTCATAAAGAGCTAAGAACTTTGAATGGCTATAGGTTCAGGGGAAATGACAGTTGGAGAGATTATGCTGTGTGTTTTTTCATACATTCATTTGATCATGTGACTTTTCACCACCTGAATAGGAAATTCAATAAAGAAACGGAGCTGCAGTGGGAGAAAATCTTTCCTTCCACCATGGGAGACTTGACGGCTCCTCTGATGACTGTCCCAAATGGGCGCCTGTATTTTCTTCCTCTGAAGATTGCATTGTGTGTCTTGGCCTTGGGGAGGGAGTATCTAAACACATGTGTGAACTCTTGGGGAATGTCTCCTTCCTCATGATATCCTGGTTGCTATAGCGCAGAGATCTATTTGTGACACACAGAAAATGCTTTAAATAAAAGCTGCTTCCTGACCATGACTTCCTGGGCAATGTGTCCTTCCGGAGTCTGCTGAGCGCCAAGGTTCGCCTGAGTCTGGGCACAGAGAGCCGCGCTCATTCAGAATCTCGGCACTGCTCAGAGCAGCATCCCCTGATAAGGGGTTGCTTGCCATGCCCCAAGAACCTGGCAGATTGAAGCCCTAGACCAGCACCTCCCAGAGGCTTGGACTCAAGGGCTTTGGTACAAACCCTCATCTTCCTTTGGGGGCCCGTGTTGCAGTTGGCTACACCCTGTCTTCAGCCTCTGGGCGCCAAGGAGAACAGTTTCACACACCACCAGTGAAAACAGGAAGTGATGAAACAGCTCGCTGAGCATTTGCACTCAGCCACTTCTCTTTCCTTTTGTCACTCCTCATTAGGTATAGACACGTGTGGCCGTCCTCGCCGTAGGATCCCCAGTTCCACAGGCTTCGGACTTTGTCGAATCTCACGATGCCGCTGCCTGCGGACATCGTCAAGGTGGCCATTGAGTGGCCTGGTGCCTACCCCAAACTCATGGAAATCGATCAGGTAAGATTGCGGTAACGGAATCCTAGTTTTGTTTCCTTTCTGTGCTGAGTGCTTGGAGACTTCGGATAGCCCTTTCTCCCTGCTCTGCTTCAAAATCGGTGGAGAAATTGCTCCAGTGTAGTCGGTGTGGATCACAGTGACTATGCACATGTTTTTGTATTCTTGCAGCATCCACTGGATTGTGTCAATAGAGGGCTTGTGTCTGAAGCAGAGGGCATGTCTGAGAAACAAGCCATCTGGCTTTGACCAGTTAACAAGGAAGGGCTGGCCCAGCCTACCTTGCAGTAACTTTGTATACGGATAGATTGTTTTAACATGGGCAATGGAAAGCTCATTTTTTTTTAAATTTACTTTTCTCTTTGCTCTTAACAGAGCACTAAGAAATATTTTGTTAATAATAACAGCTTTATAACAAAATTAGTAAAGAGATGCTTAGCCTTGGATCTCAGCCAATTGTTATTTTATCACTGGTATAAAACTCACTGTGTTAGTCTAGCATGTAGTCTGGCATGTAAAACACACTTGGTAAATATGTACTGAATGAAAAAATTTCAAGAAGGTGTGAAAAAATGATTTAACTAGTAAAGACATCTTTTAGCTTGAATGATTGACAGCTATGGATGTGTCACCTACAATTTGACTACAGATTATCCTCATTTTTCTGAAGTCATTCTAGTCCAAGTGACTGCAGGAGAGAAAAGGTGAGATTTAACATATGCTTATGGCTTTCAAAATGCACATATTACAGGATTGTAAATACCTTTCTACTAGAACATTATGGCAACTCTAGTCTTTATACTCTTTTTACTATTTTATATTTCATAATGCTTCTTCCTAGTCAGATGTTATTATTGGACTGAAGACTACCACAAGAGTAAAGTGCCATTGTGTGCAAAGGATTAATCAAAACAAACTACACTCATCAAATATGAATTAATAAGCTTAAAGTTAAATATATAAAAGGTTACATTGTCAAAAGTAGCCATCAGACAAGCACCTCTGTGGCTTTTACTGACCTCTGAGGTGATTCCAGAAGACTCTCTCCCAAGTGGAGGAAAGTAGAGATGCTAGTTGTTTTATGCACATGTGTCAGGCAGCTGATACCCACCCTTCCTTGGAAGTGTGAAGTTTCTAGAGGATGCTGATTATATTGAAAAAGAATGTGTAAGGGTACTTGATACAGACTGAATGTGATTAGGACCGTGTGTGCTTACAAGCTAAGAGAATGGGATAACGGCCAGAGGTAGGAGCTGGTCTCACACAGCCCTGTGTGTTGTGGTGGCTTTTGTTTTGTTACTTAGCTTTTATCAGAATGTGTGGGGGTGAGGAAGGGAAGGCCTGGTGCTGGGGCATTGGACATGCAAATTTAATAAGACCGTTTGTCCCAGACATCATATGATTCTTAGGGCATCCCTGTGCAGAGCCAGTGACAGTGGTAACCTCAGCCTGAGTGCTCATTGGAACCACTAAGAGCAGCATCTAGTGAAAGTTCTAGGTGACTTCATTCCAAGAGAGTTTCATGGTGGTTTGGGTGAACTATTTAATGTCCAACCAACCATGGTTGATGGAATCTAGTCTTCTGCTATAAGGTCACAGCTCTTGATACACATCCTGAGTATCTGGGTTGTTAGCATAATGATTATTCCTTTAGGATGGCTTTTGCTATGTGAATGCATCTCAGTAATTAAAAAGAAAAGTTCTTGATTTGGAATAATTATAAATTTCCAGAAAGTTGCCAGTTATAGGCTTTTTACATTTATTCCCTTGTATCTACTTTGCCCTTGGATTAACATCTTATCATATTCTTGCTATGTTTGTCAACACTAAGACATGAACATTGGCACAGGATAAAAACTAAACTATAAACTTCATTTGGATTTTGCCAATTTTTTGTTAATGACTAGTGTCTTACTTTCTCGGATCCAGCCCAGAAATACCAACCACATTGTATCCAGTTGTCCTGTTTATTTGGTCACTTCGACCCTTTGTTAGTCTCTTAATTGTTCCTTGTTTATCATGTCTGACAGTTCTGATACAATTTCACAAGCAGAGAAATTGGAAAATAGTATAAAGAATTCCTTACCTGAGTTTTTTTCCAAACCACTTGAAGGATTCTTGTAGGGTCTCTGCATTCTACCTCTAAAATCCAATATGTATTTGTTGAAGTTAAATATGTATTTTCTAAGAAAAAAATTATTCCTCAACAATTCCTCTCTAAAAAGTAGAAAATTGAACACTGATTTGACACAATCTTCTAGTCCACAATGAATAGCTCATCTGCTGCCCCAATAAGGTCACTTGTAGCTCTTTTCTTTACCCAGAATCCCGTACTTCATTGTCGTATCCCTTTGGTCTTCATTTTCTAAAATAATTATTCAGCCTTTTATATTTTGTTACTTTTTTTTTGTAGAGAATAGGACAGCTATTTTATGGAGAGTTCTTCAGTTTGGAGTTTCTGACACATCTTACCTGTTAGATTTGAGTATTGCATTTTGAATAGAAGTACCAGAGAAATGATATTGTGACCTTGTGACCTCCTGAGTACTCTGTATCAGGCGATATACAAGATTCTGTTTGTTTCATTCTTCCTGATTATTTGGTGTCAGAGGTGAGGATGGGGAAGTTCAGAGAAGTCTGTCATCTGCCAGCCACTGACAGGCCAGATAACCCCAGGCCACCTTTTCTCCAAGACTTAACTTTTAAACAGCTGGCTAACTTGTGCCTTGGTGATGCCACATGAGATGTACCCAAGCAGTGAGATAGCCAGGCTCTGCAGTTGCTGAAGTTAGAATCAAATTTATGGGAGTGTTTTTGTCAGATGTTGCTTCCTGATGGAGAGAGAATTTGGCAAGAGAATTGGAAGTAGATTTTCATATGCAGCAGAGAGTTGAAATGACAGCTACCTGTGGTTTTCCTATTTTTCTGCCTCTTTCAGTAAGAATAGTATAATCTGCCTCTCACTCATTGAATGCTAGTAGAAGTGTTGAAAAGTGCCTTACATTTTTTTTTTAACCTGGGTAACTATAGTTTCCTTAGCAGGTATTTTTCAGTGGTCGGGATAGGCTTACTCCTTTGTTTTCTGAGATCTGAGTCTTCTTCCTCTTACCACATTGTGTTGTCATTGTCTCAACTCAAAACACTGGTCCTGACTTTTAGTGTGTGCCAGAATCACCCAGGAAGCCTACAGGAAATGCATAGACCCGGTTCTGGCTGCAGAGATTTTTCAATCAAGATTGAGACACTTAATGTAATAAGCACTGGATGGATCTCTTCAGGGCTTCCAGCAGTTGGAGAAATAGCCATTGGTCTGGAAAGAGCCTTTGAACTTTGATCTTCCAGTACCTACTGACTAGTCATTACTTGATCCACAGACATTTTACTTATGACTTAGCGGGGGGAGGAGCTTCTTCAAAGGCATTCAGTTATCTTATCAGAGGCTAAGCTCTGCTCACCATCCTCCAGTAGTGCCTGTTGTATTTGATGAGACATCACTGACCTACGAGCATTTCTACTTTCTTGGAAAACCTAGTGGAGACCAATGTTTCTGATTAGTGAGGGAAAAGTCCCTCAATTCTTTTTACAAATGGATGGTGCTAAACCACATGGAGCTCTTCAAGGTTTTCAGTCCACTGTGCTCTGACCTTTTTGCCGGTTTCAACCTTACCATACTTATGAGTCTGAGGAGGATGACTGGCTGGACCCACCAAAGCTACAATGCTGGCCCCTTTTTTGTTCTGACTAGTCTTCATCTACTGAACCCCAGTGTGAAACTGGGGGAGGTGTTTGCTGAGTGGCAGTGCTGCGTGCTGGGATCAGTACAGATGCCAGAAGCCCCGCCTCTGGCTTAGTCTTGGTTCCTTCCACAGCAGTAATAAGCTACTTTAGATGTGGTAAGAGATAGAAATTTGTCGGCCATATTTATGGAAACTGGAGGGTCAGGATATAGGCACTAGTCATTCAAGGTCAGACAGGAACCTGCCCTTCTCAGTTGGCACCTTCTAGGAGTTCTTCCCATGGTGGGTGGGTGGGTAGCCTGAAAAGTCTTCTCTCCTGAGATTCCTCCCTCTCAGCAGGTCGCCCAAGGTTCCACTGCTCAAGACCCTCCAGACAGGCCCACGTTCAGTGAGACCTAATTTGTGGCCTAGTTTCATTAGCTTCTTGGAACCATAGTTTCCTTGTGTCATGAACTCAGCGTGAGAGTTTGCTGCTTTGATTGTTCTTGCAAAAAGATCTAAGACGTGTGAAAACAACGGCTCCAAGTTCTATGACAGGCACCGTTGCTGTTAGTTTCGAGCACTCATTGTATTGGGAAAGTACTCCATTATTCCTTTGCAGGCTCTTCCAGCCTGACACCTTGTTCTTGTTCTGCCCCACTTTGTAAATGTCTAGGAAGGAGCGAAAAACCAAAGGGCAAGTGGAGGCCTAACTTGCTAACTGGATTGTGCTGACAAGACACACAGTCAGTTCAAGTTATGGGATAGTCAATAATCCCCCCACCTCCGGTATTCTTCCACAGTATTTTCTTCTGTCTTGTGTCCACCTGGCTACACTTCTGGTTTTTCTGTTCCCAGTACCTACTCTCCAAAGCTCCAGCATCTCCTGCCTGTGCCCCACCCTCCCACTCTCTCACCCTCTCCTCCCCAGGAGCCAGAAAGCCAGTACTGCTGTGGCCTGAGAGCTTCATGATAACTCTGAGTTTTCAGATTTTTGCCTCTTGTTCTTTTCTAGAAAAGTCAGGTGTGCTCTTTCTTCTCTGGTTATTTCAACTCCCATCTCTCACTTTTTTCCCTCTAAAAAACAATTTTTTCCTCTATACTGATGCATGGTCCCCCAGATTTCTACTGCTTCTTTTCTCATCCTGTCTCTTTCATGAACTCTTCTGCCAAGAGTTAGCTTAGTGAGCCCATGCTTACTTCATTGCTGTCAGTATAAGCCTCTCAGTGTCTTTGGATGAACAGCGCTTTTCCTTTCTTTAAAGCTGGCCTCCCTCATGTAGCATCTACTTTGCACAGTCAAGGGGTCTTTGATTCTCTCTCTTTGATTTCTACCCCCTCTTCTTTATGCAGCACAGAGACTCTCATTCATGTCCCCCTGACCACTAAATGTCAGGCTTGGGAGTCTTCCTCATTTGGTTAGCCTGTGTAAGCATCATCACATATCTCTATCTATCCAGATATGCCCCAAACTCACAGCCTGGCCCTGTGGTCTGTGCACTCTGTGGATATTCTTGCACTCTGATTCCATGATGGGTCATGATGTTGCACATCACCCAGGTCTAACTGACAACCGTCACCAATGTGGCCTAATAGTTGGCACCAACTTCATGTCTCTGCTTGCTAGATGTATTATTCTTTATCCACTTTAGAAGATACACTAATAGTTGGTGAAATTATTCATTTATGAATCAAAGAGTTCCCAGAAGGGCCAGCAACTTTTCAAGTTATTTCATGTAGAGGATCAGAAGATGTGTCATTTATGTGTTTGAGCTTCATCCTGTGCATGAGCTTCATCCTCAGTACGATGCTGCTTGGAGAAAAGCTAGCTTGAGCCAACTCAATGGGGAGGACCTCCTCATCTTCACTAAGTGTCCAGCAAATACCTGGAGAGGCTGTTGTCCCACAGGCCTGGAATAGTCATGGAAAAAGGCACTTGGTCATCAGCCTTGTTTTGTTTTCTATCTTAATTTTTTTAATGTCTTATATATGAATATTGTGACTTTATAATATTTTCAACCCTTAGTTCCAGATCCCATCGTCCTCCTTATATCCTTACAACCCTTCATCTCCGCCGCCAGACTCTGTCTTATTTTCAAATCTTTTTGCGTGTGCAGCCCATTGTGCTTCATCTAGTCTGTGAAGACTTACGCTGTCCTGATTCATGCTCCAACACGTATTCTAGATCAGGGAATAGACCATTGAAGAAAGCATCCTCTTTCAGTTCCCCATCAACATTACAATCCTCATCAGTCTCTCGGAGAAGTGTGGGGCTTCTTGAGATTTTTCTGATGTAATGGTAACATGCTCTTAAGACAGTTCCCATGCAATTCTTACACATCACAAGTCAGTCATGACCAGGAGATAATGCATGTCCCACTTTCCACTTCAGGCTCTTACAGTTTTGTTGTTCTCTCTTCCATGATGTTTCTGGTCTTGGGGAAGAGGTGGATGAGGCTTGAGGGCAAGCAGTCTGCAGATTATTTTTTCCATTTTGGCAAGCCTACTTTTCTGTTGTAGAAGAAAGCTTCTAGGTTGAGTTCTGAGTGTTCTTCCAACCTATGTGTTTAATGAGAGGTATTTATAGAGCAGTTTGGTGTGCTGTCTTCCTAGCTCAAGATTTCATAGTCTGTTCTTCCCTAGTGACCTATTTTCTTCCCTCTTATATTCTAGTTAACAGTAACAGGGATGTGTTCCATTCTGACAATTGGGCCTTAAATCCAATCAGAAAGCTGTTGAGTGTCTTCTTGATACTAATGTCATTATTATATTGATGGTCACCTGTTGCCATGGTGATTTTTGTTGTAACTTACAGATCTCACAGGTTGATGAGACCTTTGATTATTTTTCTCCCTCAGTAACTTCTGCAGTATTCCTTGGGACACTATAAGCTATCCAGCAAGGAGGAAGCTTTCAAACCATTTCCAGTTTTTATATTTTGCTCATGATTTGTGATCCATATGTGTTGCATCAGTAATAGAGTCTTACCATCAGTTTTTTAGAGGGAAACCAAGAACAGTTTTGGAGGGAAACCAAAAAAATCAATGGCAGAAGCTTATATTGTTTGGGGGCCTTTAAGACCTCTTTGATGGTCACTAGTCTTAATTTTGAAAATCCTTTGTAAATAGTTCCAGACCTGGGGGCGCCATGAGTTGCTCCTTGCTCCTTCCTGCTCTTGCAAGTTTGTATTGTCCCATTTCCCTTTTTGTAGGTTTGAAGAAAGATTTTGTTTGAGGATGGCCTAATACCCTGAGAGATAAGGTCATTGATGAGTATAAGACTTTCTGGTGATCCTGAGATACAAAAGCAGAAGCTTTAGCATATCTGTCTCTCACACATTCCTTGCATCCAAGTTATCTGTAAGCACTGTTTGTGGTTCTGAAGGCCCTTCCTATTTTGTAAACACTACTCCTTGAGACATGTATTGCCACACCTTCACAATCTTCCTCCTCTCTCAAAGTTACCTTCCAACAGTTTACTGCTTGGAACCCACCCTGTCTCATCCAGACACTAAGCCTGCATAAAGCCTTTGTGTTCAGTTCTTCTCTAGTTGTCTCATAAAGCACTCATTTCTCCAGTCTCATTCTCTGTACCCTTTTCCCTGGCTGTTACTTGTTTTGGCAATTAACATCTAATGGATGCAATGTCATTTGCATTTCTTCTATGTGTACTGATCTCTTGGAATAGAGGGAGGTTTCTGGTGGCCAGCTCATGCTTTAAGATGTTTATAGCCTGCAGTTTGTCATGTTGATCTCTGTTTCTGTGTGTCTACTGTGAGCTAAATTTTGAGTAGTAAAGACAGGAAGGTATTGATAGTCTTCCGTTTTCATTCTCTGGAGCCAAGTGGGGGGAACTCTGAAAGTTCCCTCTCTCCTTATATTAATGGGACATTTATCTCCACAAAAGAAATACAGAAAGATATGCTTTTTAGGCAAACATGTATAAAATTGTCTGTTTTTCTTCAATTAACATATTTCCATAACATACTTAAGAAATAATTCCATAGGCAGATATTTGATTTATACCAGACATTTTAAAAGCTCCTTAATGGAGTAAAATGCATTCCCAGTTTTGCTTCTGACATTATGGGGTTTTGCTCATATGTTCATTTAATAATAGTACTAGTAGTAATAATAACAATAATAATAGCAACTGCATAATTAACTCACACGGTGCCAGGCAGCCTAAGTGCTTTGCAAGTAGCTATGTCATCATCTTCCCACAGTCCTACAAGGTCTGCTTTAGAGTTCCTAGCTCAACATTTTTCATAGATTTATTGATTTGTCCCTGAGTACGGCACTAGGAAGGTATGCTTTGAGTCTAGCACCGTGGCACAGGCAGAATCGAGTGGCTGGAGATCATACCCCCCTTCTGTTCACGAGCTCTGCTTTTGTCTTCTCCTCTGTAATGGTCTTTTTGGTGGCTCACCCCAGAAGCACCATCTTGGTGTAGACAGTTGCATACGTCATCACAGAGCAATTGTTCCAGCTACTTGACAGTGACACTTTCTGGGGCCTATTGAGTTAGATGCGCAATGATTGCACTGCTTTAAAAATCAGCGGTTATTGGCTGGAAAGATGGCTCAGGAATTAAGACTCTACCTCACAAGCAGAAGGTCCTGAGTTCAGATCCCAGGTCTCACATAAAGAGCACCAGGCAGAAAAGGTGACAGCCTACGTACTTCTGGCCCTGGTGAACACAACCTGGGAAATCCCAGAGTGAAGCAAAAAGGAAGAAGAAGCAATGAAGGAAGATTCCTGAAATCACTTTTGGTCCTCCACAGTGGCACACAGTGCCATCTAATGTGCGTGTGCGTGTGCACACACACACATAAAATAAATAAATAAAATATTTAAAAAAAATAAGCGGTCATTAGGCCAATGGATTTCAGTGTTACAAGAGACCATGAGAGAGCCAGAGAAAACCTGACAGGCTGGGATGTGTGTGGGATGTACTGCTGGGCGTGCAGGTTACCTGAGTACTGAGAGTAGACCTTTTGGGGAGATTAATAAGAACTCAAAGTCAGTCACAACATTTCCTTGGCTTGTGACCAGATGTGATTTCCAGCATTGTAAGGAAGAATTGTGGTGTTTGTAAGTCTTTCCTACCATGAAACTGTGAGAGAACCTCTCAGAGCTCTGCTTAATGATGGTAACCATTAGTTGCCAATATGATTCTCCTGTTGCATGGATTAGAGCAAGCATCCAGTTTGGGCAAAATTGGAACCAGTGGTAAAAAGTTCTCCTTGAATGCCTGGGGGCCAGCTCTTCAATAATTCTCAAGACATTTGAATGCTGCTGCTGAAAGACAGATAAAAGATAGTTGAGTTCCAAATAAAAAGACTTGATTAAAAATGAGTCTCATAAGATCACATAGAATAAAGAAAATCAGACAGAATTTCTAAAATACTGCTTTCCAACCCGTGGCGTGGAAGTGGAAAGTCTTGGGATTTTCCTGCAGTGCTTTTTCCTGAGTGGCCATAGTAGATCCACATCCCTGGCACTCTTGGCATTTTTAGTTGTCGTGTATGCCTTCTAGCATTTTAACAACATCCTGGCTTTACTCATTATATGCTAGGAGAGCCCCTTTCCCCACTGTGACAAGAAAATATGTCTAAGCACTGCCAAATGTCCCTGGTCAGTAGCTAGAATCTCCTCTTGTCAAAAATGAACCAAACCCAGAGCTCCCAAGCTTTGCCTTGTGTCAGAATCACTTGTGAACTTTGGAAATGCAGACAAGATATGGGTGTGGGTTCAAGGTCCCTCCAAAGATTCCTGTTTTTCTCAGGCTGTCCTACTTGGATGAGCCTACAGTGACACTGCATACGGAAATCTCTCATGAAGCCCTGGAGATTTTTCACTCTATCTGCTTGCAGTAGCTCTGGCTCCCACAGTTAATTTAGTGACTCCCTTAAAGATGGTGCTTAACAAGACTCTAATAATTCTTAGCTTTTCTGTACAGTGTACACACATAGCATCTTCAAAAACTCACTTTATGAGTGGTAAGAAAAGTGTGATAAAGCCTTGTGATGCTATGGTAAGGCTTTGATGCTGTCCTAAGAGTTCAAATGGAGTTGGTGAAGGCAGTCATTGATCTTCTGATTTTTGCAACTATTGGATTGGTGATGGCTCAGCTATTTCTTAAACTTCTTTAAAACAAAGTTACTAGGATACTTCCTTTCCTTGTTTTGGCTCCTTCTTCTTGTGGGATAGTTTATGTAAACTCATGAGATCTCAGAATGTGACATGCATTGGAAGAGACAACGGATGTATTTCTGTTGTCAACTGAAAACATTGTGAGTGTGGTTGAACTCCAGCATCCTTTATAATTTTCCTTATGAAAATGAATTATGTATTTAGTTTACTTTCTAGGTAGGTGGGGGGCGTTCTGCCATTCTATCTCCTGCCATGCTACTGTTTCTTAGGGGAATTTGGGTGACTCAGGATAGAGCTAGGGATCAACTGATTTCCTGGGAGTTAATGACTGAAACCTCTTTATTTCTAGAGCCTTTTTGGTCATATCACTCCTCATATTTGGTTTTCCTGTTAGGTTAACTAACAAATTTTTATGGTGAGATATACATGTATGGAGATTTTCATTATGAAAGACTCTGGGTTCCCAGAAATATGCAGTTTTTTCTAGTTGAAAGCAGCTTTTATTTTATCCCTGGAAGCATGTGCACAAAGGAGGGGTGAAGGAATCCTAGAGGAGATAACATTCCTGCTCTTCTTTGTTTAAACATATCCATCACTGGCTTTAGTGGGGTCTTATTCTATGACATCACCATCACAATAACAAGCCCACCTATCTTCTATAGTTCTTATCAGGACTCTCATCAAATGTGACATTTCTCTCTCTCTCTCTCTCTCTCTCTCTCTTTCTGAACATGAATTCCTTCTCTTTCAGAGAAGCCTTATAAGTAGGACTGTCTCTTCTTATTTTTATCTTTTTTTATGTGTATGTGAGGTGTATGTTCGTGTGTAAGCACTCATATGTGTATTGAGAGTGGCTGTCTCTCTTTGTTTTTACTGTTAAAGGCAGAGTCTCTCAAGTCAGCCCAGAAGTAGCTAGTCAGGTAGGCTAGCTAACCAACCTGCTCTGGGGATTCCCTGTCTTTGTCCCCACAGTGGAGTTACTAATGGTTGTCATGCTTTCCTGGCTTTTATGTGGTTGCTGGGGAATCAAATGCTGTCCTTCTTGTGTGTCTCTCCAGTCCACAAATAGGACTTATAAAAAAAAAATTAGCTCTGCCTAACTCATTCTTCCACCTGAAATGAACTGTGAGTTCCTCGAAAAGTGCCTTTTTTCTACTCCTCAGACTAGATGCAGATGATTGCTGCGACTCCCACAGGATGCCACTTTGCCAGCCTCACAGGTCATTGTGCCATGTTTCGCACTGGCCCAGTGTGTCCCGTGCCCAGCACAGTGTATGACACATGAAGGACTCACAACTTAACAGCTGTGTTGGTTGAGTAAAGGAGATAGCTGTGTTAACATTCTCTGTCGACTGAGAGATACAGTTTAATGTAATTATGACAGGGAATGGTGTTGTGAAATCTGCCCTCTTTGGTTCTTCTCATGTAGTATAAACCTATTATTGTATTTTGTGAATTGACTTCAGGAAGACCTATGTGGGCCTTCCCATTATTACTCTCTGGCAAGTATGTGGTATCTGAACTTATCAACCATTCCAACTTAAGTTGCTTGTAATTTCCACCTGCCACTCTTTCTTGACCCCCTATCCATGTAGACAGTGAGACACTGCCTGTCTGTCTTACCTATGGAGGTTATCTTCTGCACTTCAATCTCAAGCAATCTTCATTTTCTTCTCTGCCCTCAAATCTTGTGCAGTTTTTCTTCTCTTCCTTTTTGCTTTCTCTTTGTAAAGGATGTCAGCTTACACCCTCTTTGCTCAAGCTGATTCCATACGTCTTCCAAGATTCTTCTGTCCCCCTCAGTATTTTATCCAACCAATTACTGCAGAAAACTATCTCTCCCCTGGATATCTTTTTACCTGCTACTGTACTCATTGGTCAGAGGAGAGGAATCTAGCACAGGAAAACTTGAAGATCAGTGGTTGAAGTGGGAATTTAAAGGGAGATAGGAGACAGAGAAATAGGTTAGGGTTTAAGTATCTACCTTGCAAACAGAAGACCCTGAGTTCAGATTCCTGATACCATGTAAGAATGCCAGGAGAAAATGATGGAGGCCTGTACTTCCCATACTTGAAGGCAGAGCCTGGGAAACTCCAGAGCAAAGCAAAGATAAGGTAGAACAATCCAGGGTGATTCCCTAAGTCACTCTGGGTTTCACAGGCACACATAGTGCCCTCTGATACACAGACACACAGACACACAGGCACACACACACTAAACAAACAAACAAACAAATAAATAAATAGACAGGGACTAATACCTCCAAAAGCAGAAGATAAACTAAACACAAGGTAGGTGGAGATAAGCTTAAAATAATTGATCATGAGAAATAATCAATTGGAAACTTCAGGAATGAAAAATTACAAATCACAAATACAATGTAAGAAATTATATAAAGATTTTTTTAATCAAAGTATATAAATGTAGACTTAACTGAAGAGATAATTGGTCTATTAGAGGATGGACATAAGGACTCTTCTAGAACATAGCCCAGAAGAAGAGAGTGAAAATTGCATGCCAAGCTACATAGACAGGGCAAACTGAGAAGCTTCAACCAGTGTTCAGTGTCATCTTGTTAATGAAGACAAGAATAAATGAAAGGGAGGCAATATTCAAGGAGACCCTGCTTGGTATCTTAACCTTTTAGAGTTGAAGAAAACTTGACAATGAAAAGATCAAGGCTTCTGCTTGGCTGTATGAGTTGTGGCGTTCTCAGTGGGAGCTGCATGGACTTAGTCCTCCATCTAAGACATGGGAAAGTGGAAGGTCTAGGCAAGGGATGACATGGTGCTTTGTACTTCTGTAAGTCCCAATTTGAGTTTTGTTTCATGAGTGGTAAAATGGAATGAAAACATTGAACCATTCCTGAAACTGCAGTCAAGAAATGATGATGGCATGGTCAGTGACAGGTCATGGTAGGGGAGTCAGAAAGAAGTAGGATAGTTGTCTCATTGACCACAACAGCACCTCAGTGACCCTGAAGCTTGCTGCCCCTCCCTCCTCTGTGTCTGTTCCCAAGTTGGCATTATTCAGTTGCTGCCTTTTTCATATCTTCTTCAAGTTTTGATTATATACCTTCTTCGCTGGTTTCTGAGCCTCCCATGAAATCTACTGCTGTTTGACAATACACATCCCATTTTCATTTTGTCACTTTTATGTCCAAACCTTGAAGAGTTTTCATAAGTAACTTAGGCAATTTTTGGGCTTGTAGCTTGTCCTTTAGCAACCCTCTCTTAATAGGACCTTGTCAACTGCTCCACACACACTGTAATTCTCCACTCAACTTATCCCCTCATATTTTGCTTTAGCCATAACTCCCTGCAGTATCCCACATAGAACCTGCTTCTAAGTACTTCTGTTGGCAGGGAGAACAAAGCAGAAAATTTAGAGTATCACCTCAGACCCATCACGACATGCAGGGTAGGGAAGGTGTAAGGTTCATAGGTATTTATTATTCTGAAAAGCTAGATGACAAACACTGAGAGTTTAGGGATCAGGTTTGGGTTGGGCTTGTGGATGGGTATTGATGCAGGTCCGAGTGGCCTAAGATAAAGGGGGATCCCAGAGAAGTGGGCTCTGGTGATGATTTGGATGTTGAAAGTGAAAAGGGATCTGAGAAGAGAGGGTTGGCCCTGCAGGGGAATAGTTCATGTGAAAAGTTTGAGTTACTAGAAGATGATCCTTCTTCCAGCATTAAATACATAAATCGTGACGACATCCCATCTGAGCCCAAGTAAGAGTGCTTGATGTGAGGAAGGCCTGAGTCAGTTCCCAGTGTGAATCACTCCTTTCCATGCAGAAGAGAATGCTTAATGATAAGAACGGGGCGGAGTCAAGCCACTACCCATGAGTCTGGAGTCATCTGGAAACACTTCTGGGAAAGACTGAGATTGAGGACAAATTTGAGAAAGAGAAAAAGAAATCAGTCATTGTTCTTGTCAGAGATCCTTCAGTTCCTCATATTCCCAGCGGTATTGATATGGGCGAAATAAACCAGGCAAGGGTGAAGAAAGAGAACCCCAACTTCAAGGCCGGCACAAGACACTTTGCTTTGTTTTGCTTCCCTGTGTCTCTGTTTTCTTCAAAAAATTACAGTTCCTTTTTTACTTGAAGGAAAAGAGCTTCTATTGAATACATCAAAATGTAAAAATAAAAGGCTGCCTGTTATTTATCTGTAGCCACTGACACGTCTCACTGCTAATTATTTGTCTCTGCTCATCTTCATAACCCAGTGATGTTTCTTGTAACACGACGAATATACATTATGTTGGTTAAAAAAAAATCTCCTACTTAATTAATTTCATGACACCAGAAGCAATTTCTGTTCAGTAAACCATTCCGAAACAAATCAGCATTTGTCAAGAAAAAGATGTCATGGCTTGTCATCTTTCAGCTTTTGAGATTCATTTACTATCATGGTTTCCCACTTGGGAGAGTTGGTGCGAGCTTGTCTGTCATCGTTGATAAGTCCTGGAACCATGTGTCAGTGCTTCACATTAACTGTTGTCAAAGTACTTGCTTTCCAAGAACTAGTGAAATGTTCGTCATGAAAGTGTGGCTTTGTCTTTATGGTTCAAACCTGTTAAACTCTTCTTAGAAACAGAGAGAATACATACCCTGCTCCCAGAACAGGTCACAGACATCTGTGGTAACACTGTGTGGCTCAGAAGTATGGAATATAGTCATAAGACTCAGGGGACTAAGTAAAACTGAAGAAGTGACTAGTGTCATTGACACAATGTCATGAGGCACCTCTGGGGTCTAGATGGGTTCTTGTGCACTAAAGCTGCTTCAAGTCATACTATTCATATTGTGGTTTAACATGCATATCCTTTCTCAGTGGTATCCTGACATTTGGAAGCTGGGGTTCTTTTCTTCCCGGGCCAACATTACTCACGACTGCTGTGCAGAATCTCTTCAATGACTCTCCATGTATAAAAGGAAAGGAAAATCCCTGCACTGTGTGTTGTACCACCTCAAAGTGTCAGAACAAAGCAGCTGTCAGCTTCTTTGAAAGCATTGCAGAACATTTTTTTTTTTAACAGTGCAGGACCAAGACCTTGAAATATTTGTAGAAAATAGTTTTGCAAGTAAAGGACTGAGTTGGCGGATACATGGAAAAGCAGGTTGGTGACAGTGACTTGCTTCGCTCTCTTTGCTGCATCCCTCGCGTCTGGCCTGCGCTTCAGGGGCTTCCAGAGACTGGAGACAAGGGGAAGAAACCAAAATTCTGAAAAAGAAAATGCGTTCTTAATCAGTCTTCGTTATCTGCACAGCATGCAAGAGTCCAGCAGCCACCTCTCCGGGAGGTAGCAGAGTACTACATCAGCAGCTCTGTCTTTGAAGCATATGTAATCTAGTTGGTACAACACATTCAAACACATTTCATAACAGAGAGCAAGTTGTAACATCAAGTGATAGAGCTACTTTAAGGAAGGAGGAGAAATTAAGCAAATGATTGAGTTTTTTTTTTAAGTTTTTATCAAATATCTAGACAGGGTATAAGAAAATGAATGAACCTATTTGTGAGGGATAACTTAGTCTTACTGGCTCCCAGGTAAGAGCCAAGGATCTTACACTAACGTTTTCGGTCCTCACGACACTGCCATGTATAAGGCACTGTTTTTGCTCTGATTCTGGAGGAGAAAACAGTTACACTGAGAAGACAAGTCATAAGTCAAATTTTGCAAACTGGTGGTTACAGAAACCAGGGCTCAGTCCCAGGAGGTTTTACTTTAAAGTTGTTCAGAAGTTCTGGGTTGAGAGAAGGTGGAGAAAACTAAGCAGTGGACAGAAATGATCATCTTCTTGATTGGTTGTTGGGTGTCTGTCCACTTCAGTTCGTCTCATGAGTATTTTCTCTGTGTCATTTAAAACATTTGGAATAAAGGACCTAACTCAGATGAAGTTAGGTCTTCTTTCTGGTTGGTACTTGTACTAGGAGCAGCCACAGGCCTGCAGCATGAGATATCAGAGGGGAGAACTGTAGCCCACAATGCGCTGTTACTGACAGGTGTGTGAACATATCAGCTGAGCCGCTGCCAGCCTCAGCAAGCAGGTGGCAGGATGGAAATGTGGACAGTAGCAGACTGAATTGCTGCGAGGGAAACGAGGTGACTGTGTATAGTCCCCCAAATCAGGTGCCTTGGCTGATGGACCGGAACAGGTGGTTGGACAGCCAGAGGCTGCCAGGCTCTTCCCAAACTGGACAGGGAGAGCCTTTGATGCAGGACAACAGCTGGGGGGTCTCCTGGGAAGGAGCTTCCTGGCAAGCTGGCCTGGCCATCTCTTAAATAAATAGCCAGGGGCTCCCTGCGGAGGTCTCTCATGCCTTAAAGGGACATATGCCCAAGTGGGACAGTGACTTTTTTTTTAAGAGTTGATAGGCAGGTGAAAGGAGAGTCTGGCTTTGTGGCCATTTCAGGAGGTGGTAGGCCATGGTGAAAGAGTCCTGGATATTCACAAGGGGTGTTTCTGGCAGTGAACCCTAGAAAAGGAATCAGAATAGCAGATATAGTTCTAGACTTTCTAACAGTCCATTTTTTTAAAGGGAGGGAGAAAGAGAGTAAAGACAGAAAGATGATGACTAGCACTCACTGTAGGCAAATAATAAAATCAAAGATGTGAATTAGAAATGACCATTGAAACCAGAGCCTGGAAAATGCCAGAGCAAAGCAGTAAGTAAGGAGGTAGAGCAATACAATGTTATTCTTAGGTTTTCATAGTCACATAACACTCAAGTTCCCTTTTTTACACACTCACACACACACACACACACACACACATCAAAAATAAGACTGTACTAAAAAAATAAATGAAACAATGTGATTTGAAGACCACTGTGTACTTAGAAATGTAGTTGTCCTGAAAAGCAAGCCTGTTGTTCTGACCTTAGCTTATTGTATGATCCTGAAGGTGCTTTTGATCTTGAGAACAAAACACTTAAGAACTGTGGCTAGATATGGAATCGTAGTCAAGCAGTTAAAATGATCTTCTCTCAACCTTCTATAACCAGAGGTTTCTGCAGAGTCTAGAAGTCAAATTTTAGTTCGTTTTGTTGCATCGTAACGAGAAGAAGCAATTTTCTCATTTTTAGATCAAACACTCTTTCCAGTGAATTCTATTTAGTGAGTCTCAGAAAGCTATCAATGTGTTCTTTAGGTCACCCTGCCCCAGGATGTTAAAGAGCTATACAAATAGATGGGAACATCTTGGGGAACCTTCTAGGCACAGGTTGCCTCACCGGACATGAGCATAGATAGTGTTAGTTAGTAAATCTAGGGGTTTGCAGTTAATAGAAATATACTGAGTATCCTGTTAGATTCTGTTAGCACATACATACTGTGGTAACTAGCACCTGGGCTGACAAGTGGAGGAAGTTGCAGAGATGAATTAAAATGCCTTGTTCCCAGGGGAAAAGAAAAGAAGTATGCGCAGTTCTCAGGAGTAAGTCACTTCATGTGTTTTGTACGGAGAGAGGATAATTATGTCTCTGGCGACAATCAGGGCCATGAGCTTGGAGAAGGTGGCTTTGACATGGATATTAAACAATAGTAAAGCTTGCTGTCAGAGGCAGCAAAGGAGCAGAGGACATTTTACTGAGAGATGGCATTCATGAGAGTGTGGAGATAAATCTGGAAATGTGAGTCATTTGTAGAGTAGAGTCTTTTGAGACCAAGCTGCAGAAAGCCTTACATGCCAAACTAAGGGACTTACATTTTACAGCAATGGCCATTGAGAATCCATGCAGGATGTTAGGAGAGAGAGAGAGAGAGAGAGAGAGAGAGAGAGAGAGAGAGAGAGAGAGAGAGAGAGAGAGAGAGAGAGAAGAGAGACAGAGAGAGCTCAAATTTGAGTGAGTGGCAGCTTGAATTTTGCTGACACGGGAATGGAGAGAATATGACTACAGATACAGAGACTTATTTGCAGGGAACTGGGAACGAAATCTCAAGAACCAAGATGTTAAGAAAGATCTCGGAAGAAGTTGTGATAGAAACAATGATGTGACTTGGCACCTTGCAAATGTCTGTGTCATAGAACAGGGATATGAAGGGGAAAGCAGGGATCCGTTCTCTGAAATGTGCCTGGAGGAACTGCCAGCAGTAGACAAGTGGAGTGTGGGAACGCATAGATGATAACTTTGAGTGGATTTGGCATTAGAGCATCTGACTGGAGATATCTGGAAGCCATAATGAATCATGGGCTGAGCTCAGGAAAGTGCTGGAGTTGGAGACAAAATTAAGGATGTCCAGCTGGAGGTGGTGCTGGACATTGAGATGAGGAGGTCAGAGCTCTGACAAGTGGTAGGGGAATGGCATAATGCTGTAAACACACACAGGAGCTCTCTGCAATCTGGTAACTATTCATGGAGACGAATGGAGGCTAATAGTCCTCATGGACAGTAACATGTCACAGTGAGGGTAAAGGGCAGTGGCTAGCAGAAAGCCAACATGATGGTGAGGGTTATGCAGGCAGGGTGGTGAGAGTGTGAGCAGGTGTTGTCAGCTAGTGGAATCGCAGTAGTGATTTTCCCTTGTACATTAATTTTGAAGATGAGTTAATACCTTTGTAGCATATTTTTCAAGAGGATCTTTAGAAATACAACTGTAGACTTAGAGTTGTTGACGTCAATGAGATCCATGAGAACTGGTGATTAAAACAAAGAGACTAAGAACAGGCATTCAGAAATAAATATTTTTTGGACTTTGTATGCTGTCCATAGGCACGCTGGAAAGGAGGTTATAAAAGGAAGAAATACAAACACTGTCACAGAAGCCGACAGCAAAGGAAGGCTATCAGATTAACATTTAGGTGGTCAGGGACGCTTGATTGGAACAGATAGGAGAAGGGCCATGAGGTACCCCATCCTTAGATAACAGCCGTTTTAATTGGCTGAGTTGCATTTTGAATGCTTAGCTGTCTTTCTTTTTCCTCTCTGGCATAGAGTTTTACTTTAATCTTTCTCTATTGAATCTCTAAGTTTTGTGGCTCTCTGGTCTCCTTTTTATGTGCTCAAATTTAGAATGTTCCAGATATAAGAGCCACCTGTCTTTCCAAATGCAGTTCTCTATCTACACATCAGGTTTGAATTAAAACCGACCTTCAACTTTGGGGTTTAATTTTGGGAGCAATGCTTTTGAAGCATTGGGCTACTCAACTGTATCACCCCTTGAGTCTGATCTGCTGCTTCAGTGTAACTTAAGACTGAAGCCTGGTTCTGCTATTCATGTTTTATATTTGAGGGTATGAAAGTAAGATCTGAGGGTAGGAGACTTTCCAACAGGGCCCATCACATCCTCAAATGCTGAAAAGGTTGTAGGAAATGTTTTTGGTTGGTTGCTTGCTTGTTCTTTTTTTTTTTTTTTTTTTTTAAATAGTCTCAGTATGTAACCCAGACTACCTTGAATTTGTGATCCTCTTGCTTTTATCTCCAGAATGCTCTAGTCATCTCCTTGTACCACCATGTCTCGCCACCATAGAAGTTCGGTTTCTGCAGTTCCTTTGCCATTTTTTTAAATATTTTATTTATTTATTTTGTGTGTACGTGCATGCATGTGTGCATGCGTGCATGTGTGCGTGCATGTGTGTATGTGTGTGTGCATGTCTGTGTGTGTGTATGTGTATCAGAGGGCACTGTGTGTCCCTGTGAGGGACCAAGGTTGACATTAGGAATCATCCTGGATTACTTCTACTTCCTTCTTGCTTTGCTCTGGGATTTCCCAGGCTCCACCTACACTGCAGCTTTTTCCTGGTGTTTTTACGTGGGATCTGGGATCCGAATTCAGAACTTTCTGCTTGCAAGATAGAGTCTTAACCCCTGAGCCATCTCTCCAGCCCCTGCCATTTAGTTTTTAAAACATATTTGCCTTTCAGTTCAGAGCTAAAGCTGTAAGGTACTCTGTCCCAAAACATAAGGTGCAGGGCAACCTATGAACACACCTGACTTTAATGTCTGGACTCTGCACACAGTACATATATATGCACAAGCATAAATACACACACATGCATATATCCCTCCATAATGCACAAAGAATACCTCTGAGCTTTTCCACTTCCCAATAATTCTTTGATTTCCTCAGAGAACATTATATTAGGTGAAATATCAGACTGAAAACATCCAGGTAAAGCCATGTAGACTTCAAATTATAGACACAAGCTAGAAAGGTGACCTCAAATAAGTTGAGAACTGAATAGTGATCACCAGAGCCTAGAACAGGCTGTGTGTTCAGAACAGACAGAATGGCTAATGGATATGAGGGTGCAGTTAAAGAGCCAGAACAACTTGGGGATGCTGGACATTGAACCCAGGACTTCGTCCATCCTGTGCATGCATGAGCTGTGCTCTAGTCCAGCAGGCAGTGAGATAACTGGTCAAAAACAGTGATTTGATGGGGCAGGCAAGATTTTTCAGAGGGTAAAGATGCTCATTGCCAACCTAATCACCTGAGCACAGAGCGCACATTGTGGAAGGGCAGAAGAGCAGAAATGACTTCTGATCTGAGTAGCCCTCTTTCTTCCACATGCACTGCTTAGCAACCGGTACCTCTTTTTCTAAGGAGATAGAAACAATCCAGGATGCTTCCTGAAGTCACCCTTGGTACTCCACAGGGACACACAGTGCCCTCTAATATACACACACACACACATACACACACACACACACACACACACACACACACATGCACAAATGAAATGCAGTGAAAATTAAATTACTCAAAGAAATATCTAGTAGAAATGATTTTGAATACTGTGAAAGAATGTATGTCTCAGGGTATGCCATTTACCCTGACCTAATTCATTCACATTGTATATGTATTGAGAAATAACACACTGTACCCTATAACTCTGTATAACATACCATGTGCCATTATACATAAAAATGTATCAAGATATTTAAATCAATTAAAAAGAGAAGCAGAACATTCTTGCTTCCTTTCCCCACCTATCCTATATACAATTGCAGACAGAGACAAACGCTCTTTGAAGCCCTTGGACGGGTGTGTAGTAGTGGATTATTTTTTGGGGGGGAGGAATTGCATAATAACTGAGCTTTTCACCGTGGCTGCAGAAACTGAGGAGAAGTTCACTTGGACTCCCCCTGAGTAGACAGAGAAGTCTTACGCCCAAAGCTGAGGACCACCTCTGCCAGTGATACTTCAGGGCAAGAAGCACAATCCCTTTAGGAGTCTTTTGCTCCTTCTGGCTAGTTTCTATTTAATTATAATCACTTAATCTTCATAAGGACCCTGGAGAGTGGGTAGATCCTAACCCATTTTACATATGAACTAGTGAAAGTTCAGCTGATTAAATTACCCTGGATTATACTATATAAGATCAAATTCGATAGTCTTATGTAGAATCTGAATATGCCAGCCTGAGTCAAAATTGCTATCTGAATACCATACTGCTCTTCGGAGAGATAAGGGGAAGCCATATTCATGCTTCCATAGCTTTTCCTATGGGTGCATTACAGTTCCATACCATGTGTTGTATTTTCCTGGATGGCTCTTCTGTTTCCTGTGTAACCTTCTCTTCCTCCTCTTCATTATTCTTTCATGGAATTTATTCATGAACATCCAAAGGGCAGAGATTGTGCAAGTGAAAGTGTTATTAGCAAACAGTGTTGGAAATGTTCCCATCTATTTCGTTTTAAAACAATCTATCATTTATTGTGGCAGGAACATCTGTTATTCTAAAATTTCATTCATATCGTATGTTTAGTAACTTTAATGCATATACTAGCATGTAGCCATAAAGATAATAAAGCTACATTATATACATTCATTGGGTAGATACTTAGTGCATACTGTCAAGTTTTAAAACACTGGGAAAAATTATCATATTAACTTTACATGGGTATAGAGCTATGTAAATATATAATTTCTTAGAAAGATTTTCCAAATAGAAATACTCATGATTATCTCTAGATGTTGCCACAGAGAAAAGACTTTTTAAAAGACTTAGGAGTCTTTACTCACCACTTTATACCTTCTGTATATTTTAGTATCTTTTTTGTTTGTTTGTTCCTCACTTAAATTCCCTGATCATTGAGGGGAGAATGTTTGATGTCCAGCCTGGGGCTGATTATCCCACAGCTATTCTCTGCCAATCGCCATCTTTTGCTAAGAGAAGCTTCTGTGCTGGAGATCGCAAGCAGCTTATATCTGCAGGTTTAATGGTAGGATCAGCATGTAAGAGCATTTCTTATCTGGCACTGGTCCAGCTGACTCACATCTTCTCCCTTCTTATGCAGAGTCTCTTGCATCTCCTCATTACATTCCCTCTATCTGTGAGGAGTAGGCGGAGCACAGCTGTGGCAGTTAGTGCAAGGTCGCAGCTGTGGTCAGCTGCCAGTTGACACTGTGGCACATGGTGTTATGATGACATTATTCTCCTGTGTTTGGCTCAAGCCACATTGTGAATGGCATTTGCTGGGGCCACTGTTGGGTAAAGAAGTCAATGCTCTTGGAAGGAGCAGTGTCACAACTCTCAAATTCCATTTGCCACAGGTTCTTATAAAAATATGAATGTAAGCTTGTCTGTACAGAACCAAATGGCTGTGTGACTGATTTGTGTATGGCTGATGAACTATGGGTACCTTGACTTTGCAAGGGCTTCCTTCTCCTGTGACACCATTGAATGAAGTGACATTTTTATCTTGATTTGAATAAGCAAAATTAAATTTGTTGCATGCTGTACTCTATTAAGAAATCTACACATTGAACAAAGGATTAGCAGGGTCATAAACCATTAATAACTTTGGTGGTGACGCCTAGTAGACTGTCGACTTAAGAAAAGGGAGAGATTCACGGACAACTAAGCACAGCAAATGTAAATTTTCCCTGCTTAGGTTTATTTTTTATTACATGATTTCCTTTTTAGTTTAAAATGATGAAATGAAACTAATGGCATTTCCTTTTTTACTTTGCAGAAAAAACCACTGTCTGCAATAATAAAGGAAGTCTGTGATGGGTAAGTACTGCTCTGGATTCGTGGCTGGGTAGTGAATACACAAATCAAATGTTTTCAGCTGAATGTTAAATACTTTTCACAATATTATAAAGTAATTCTAATCAGACATGTTGTTTCTAACTCGCCACTGTCCCTGCCCAAAGGCACAAAGAATTGCTGTGTACAAGTCTTATTATTTTTCCAGCAAAGTCTTATTATTTTTCTTCCCAAAGCTGTAAGTGTGAAGTAGCTGGGTGTTTCCCACAATAAGGTTAATTTTATTTATTTTGGGAAGTTGGGTTCCTTTGGTTCCCCCAGCGGGAGCAGACTAGTTTTCTGGAGTCAAGTACTCACTCCAGAAGTAGCTGGAAGGTTCCTTGGGGTCCTCATAGAAGATGGGGAATTCACAGTTTCATTGTTTTCCTTTCTCTTTGGCAGTTCCAACAATTCAAGGGAAAAGCACATGGGAGTTGAATGGGATGCTTTGAGTTGTAGAGCAGAATTTGGGAATATGGTATTGATGGAATACTGTAGAATGTTCCTGGACTGCCTCATATATACATACAGATTTGGGAATATAGAATTCAGAGACAGTGTTAACATGTTTATTGTTAGAAATATAAATTGTATTCATCCCCTTTGTTTTTAATCATTCTGCTTCAATCTTTCCAATAGAAGAAACTGTGTATTTTAAATTTAGCCCCCTTTACTAGCCTTGAAGATGAGATGCTTAAAGTGGGCTTGGAATTAATGTGGGCTTGGAATTAAAGTGGGCTTGAAATTATTGGTCTCAGGGTAGTGAAGGAGGACGAGTTTGGGAACTGCATCAGCCCAGTTCTAATAGTAGAATTTCACTCACTAACCCTATAAAATGGATTAAATGCAAGTAATCATTTCTGTATTTCTGAATACTTATCTTTGTATTTTTAAGGTGGTCTCTTGCTAACCATGAATATTATGCACTGCAGCATGCTGATAGTTCAAACTTCTATATCACAGAAAAGGTAGGTAGCCCGCATTACTTAATCTGGGACACTCACGCTAAAGGAAAGTTAATCATGATTGCTGTTTCTTCTGGCTAGGACTAAGCATGCTAGTCTAAATTTCTTTGTGATGTTACCATACATGACAATGATGTTGTAAAGATGCTATTTCATTCATTCAAGGACAACTACGTAGGTTTCTGAATCCTATTTAGAATTAGCATTTAATAGTAAATAAGTTAATTCTCTCTCTTACTGCATGGCTAAAGACTTCATTTGATACTTGCTTAGTTTATAATCTTCTCAAATTATTTTTCCTCCTTTGATTTTTTTTGTTGTTGTTATTGTTGACATACTTAAAATTTGACAAGATACTGACTTTCGAATTCTTTGGAAGGGTAGCATCGTGCAGGCACTGAACTGTTCCCCAGCTCTTGGGAATCGGCTTTCTTCTTATGTGATTTCAACTCTTTAGTAAGTTTGGAAGAGATTTAGGAAGACTATAAAGAACACCAAAAGAAAGAAAAATTAATCTTTGAAGGATTTCTAATAGGAAGTTAACACACAAGTGCCTATTGTGTGTCAGATAGGCTAATTGTGTCAGTTTGCTGATTCTTTTTTCCTCGAGAACAAACTCTGATATAAAAACAATGACTTTGCTACCAGACAAGATAACTGAACCACTGAAGTCAAGTGTCCAGAGAACTGCCCATCTGTGTAGATGCCAAAAACAAGTTTAGAAATTTCTGAAACAGTTTGGCATTGAGCTCAAATTTTGGAGAGCTTGTGGCTGAAAATAAAATTAAAAAAGGGAATTTGATGCCTTGGTGAACAGATAATTCTGTGGGTCTGATGGGGAGCGAGGAAGAGCCCAGTGAGCCTGTGCCCATGACAACCACATGGCACATGTTGGAGCCAGGTAATCTCCAGGTACTCTGGAGGAGAGGGAGCCAGGTAACCTCAGGCTCTGCAGACTGTCCCAGTTCATTCCCTGGGGACTGTAGCGGGGGGTGGAAGTAGCAGACTTGTACCCACTTGCTTTTGCCAGACGTATGTGGGCCACTTTGCTGTCAGGAGGACTGTCACCTGAGGCCTGGATATGCCTTCCGAAACTGCTCTATTCTTCCCAGATGTACACTGGGCCTTCTGTGAGTGGTCAGGTCTTCCTTTTCACATTGAAGTCTGCACTGCATTTCCTGGAAACTCAGGTTTCCTCAACTCAGGTTGAGTTCTGATTTCTTTGTTTCACTCCATAAACACGTGGTGTTCTATCTTTGTTTTTCCTTTGGTCATTGTGAATGTTTTTCATTTATTTGAGGTTGTTTTCATGTAATTTGCATGCTAGTCTTGTGAAGTAGAGAGGATTATAAATAAATGGAAGTTAAATGTTGGCAGTTAAATTGATCACTGTGGTTTCATTCATCAACCAAGAGCAGTGAAATCGATTTAGTTGATTGAGCTGATTGCAACAGCATTAACGATGGGAAGAGAACAGAAGAGAGGACAGTGTATCCCCTGAGTTACTGTGAAATGTTTCTTTAATGTTCCCACTTACAAAATCATGTTGATTCTTTTACTCCAAGTTGCAAGTCAGAAAGCCACTGTTTCACAAATATATACTGATTGGGGTCTACCAGTGCATGTCTGAAGTCCCCCAATGAACTTGCAATTATGAAGGACCCAAAGACTACAAGCATGACAGAGTACCTGTTTCAAAAAGTAGGTGGTCCACTTATTAGGGAGTACATATGACGTCTAACTTTCTGTGTCTGGGATTCACTCAATATAATTTCTTCTAATTCCATCCATTTCCTAGCAAATTTCATTAATTCATCTTTTTTGATTGCTGAGTAGTATTCCATTGCATAAATGTACCACATTTTCATTATCCATTCATCAATTGTTGGCCATTTGGTTTGATTCCATGACTTTGCTGTTGTAAATAGTGCTGCAATGAACATGGTTGTACTTGGTCATTGTAGTGAATTGTTGCCTTTGGGGGATTATTCCCAGTAGTGGTATAGTAGGGTCATATGGCATTTCAATCTTTAACTTTTTTAGAAATTGCAAAACTGATTGTCAGAGTGATTGAATAAGCCTGCATTCCCACCAGCAATGTATGAGAGTTCCCGTCTCTCCACATCCTCTCCAACATTCAGTGTTGTTTTTATTGTGGATATTCACTATCCTGACCAGGTTGAGATGATATCTCAGTGTAGTTTTGATTTGCATTTTCCTGATGGCTAAGAATATGGAGCATTTTTAAAGATATTTGTTAGACACTTCAATTCCTTCCCTGGAAAAGTTTCTTTTGAGTTCTGAGGCCCATTTTCTAATTGGGCTATTTATCTCCTTGATGTTTAATTTTTTAAGTTCTTTGTGCACTCTGGATAATAGAGCTCTATCAGATGTGTAGTTAGTGAAGATTGTCTCCTACTTCGTGGGTTGTCTTTTTGCTCAGCTTACAATCTTTTTAGCTCAACTAAAACTCTTTAATTTCACAAGATCCCATTTGTTGAGTGTTGGTTCTAGTGCCTGTGCTATTGGGTTTCTGTTTGGGGAATATTGGCCTAGCCCAATCCGCTTGAGGGAGTTCGCTACCCTTTCAACTAGGGTTTTTATAGTCTCTGGCCTAATACTATGGTCCTTCATCCATTTGGGGTTGATTTTTTGTGCATGGTGACAAGTACAGGTCTACTTAGTTACAAACCCACTTAATGACATACTCAAAAGTAAATCTCTGTAATAATCCACTATAATCACAAAAGATTATAAATAAGAGAGGAGGGGAAAGAAGATCTGAAAAGAAAGGAGACAAAAGAACACACTTCAATAGAGAAATTAGGCCATGGTCATTTACAGCTTACATGTAAGTAGCGAGACATCTTATAAAACTCACTCTCACTTCCCTTCCTGGTCATTTGGGCCAGAACAGATTTGATTTCCCCAGTCAAGGAGAGTATAGGGCCTGACAGTTAGATGGCAACCGATGGGCAAATGGGAAATTGACCCCTCTCACTGCTGTGTCCTATTCCTATTCTTTACCTTTGAGTCTCTTCTTATATTAAGATCTTTGTTTAAACAGTCTTTTATCTTTGTTTAGATGACCTCTACAGCAAATCAAGATATAGCCAAGGGCAGTTTGGGAACAGCAAAACTGAAAACAACAACAAACCATAATTCAGAACAGCAAAGACAGGACAATATTCACTTAGAACCAGACTAGCCAAATATCTCCTCATCCTAAAGCTCAGGAGCCTAGTGGAAGAGGGGGTGGCAAGATGTAAGAGTCTAAAAATGTCCCCAATAGACCATGATATGCAAGATACTCCACACAAGCCAGGGCTGCAACAGCCAAAATATAGCCACAATGTGAATGGACCTTGCCTGACTTGCACAATGGCTGACATGTTAACAATACCCCCAAAGTCTAGCATGGATCATAGAGGAGAAGGCTTCAGGCAGTAGGATCCTTAGAGCCAAAAGGTTAAATAGTCATAATAGAGTTTCCATACTAGTGGGAAGCCCATGAATAGGCCCCAAGCTATGCCACTAAGTCCTTCACTAGTGTAGACAACTCTGAGGGTAATTCAGCGCCCACAAAAACAGATGCTCTGGAGGATGGGATGCAGAAAGTAGGAAGCACCAGGAGAGGAGGAGTGAAGGAAAAAGGGTGAGGGGGGAAAGTGGGAAGAAGTGGAGAGTGGAATGGGAGATAACAGGAGAAAAAGGGGGGGGTACCTATTGAACTTGTATAATAAAAAAAAGTAGATGGTCAAATCTGAGCCCCAGAGATTCCAGTTAGGTTAGCTTTGGATATTGTATTAATTTCATCTTCACATTCCTGAATGAATACAGGACCCAAATATTTTAGAATAAGAGATTTATTTCCAGCGTACTATTTTTGGTCACAGTTCATCAGCATGACAGGAGAGATTATGAAAACATCAGCAACCAAGGGAGCTGGCCACACCACATTCACAGATGTTTCTGAAAGAGGGACATTCTCATTTGAACCAGCATATCCATCTGGGTACAAAATAGTGCTACCCACCATGGTCTGAGTCTTTCAGTATCAACTCGATAATCATTCCTACCCTGAAGCAATGTCTAATGTGTATCAGGCAACTGTTAATTGCCTCAGTGTGTTTATTAAGCACTTTCTTGTTTCCTGTGTTTTATTGATCTCCTCTCTTAAGGTTCACATAGCCCCCCCATTCCCCATTTTATGTTTCTTTCTAACTATTATAGAAGCTTCATTTTAAGTGTATCATCTTGAAGGTTCAGTGTTAGCTTCACTTATAAGAGAGAACACAGGATATTTCTCTTTCTGTGTCTGGGATACTTCACTCAATATTTTATCTTTCAATTTCATTTATTCACCAGAAGGTTTCTTAATTTAATTTTTTCTGGTAGCTGAGTAGTATTCCATTGTGTGTATATACAGTATTTTCATTATCCATTTATCCAATGTTGAATTTCTAAGCTAATTCTATTTCTTTACTATTGTAAATAGAGCTATAATCAACATGGTTGTGCGTATGTTTCTATAATATGATGTAAATCCCTTTGGAAGTATGCCCAGCAGTGGTCTGCCTGGCTCATATGGTAACTCAATTTTTAGCTTTTTGAGAAACCTCCATACTGATTTCCAACAAAGCTGTAGTAGTTTACACTCCCAACAACAGTAGATAAGGGATCCCTTCTCTTCTCATAATCGGCAGCATTTGTTGTTTTTCATGTTCTTAATTTTAGCCATTCTGACTGAGTTGGGTTAAATCTCAGAGTGGTTTTAATTTGTATTTCCCTGATAGCTAGGAATGTTAAGCATTTTTAAAGTTTTTTATTAGACATTTAAATTTCGTCTTATGAAAAAATTTCTTTTTAGACCTGAGATCTGTTTTTTAAAGGCATTGTTAGTTTTCTCTGTGTTTAATTTTTTGAGCTCTTTATTCTTTGGATTTCAATCCTCTGTCAGATATGTGGCTTATAAATATTTTCTCCCATTCTGTGGGCTGCTTTTTTTTGCATGATTAATGTTTTCTTTTACAGAGCAGAAGCTTTTCAGGTTTATGAGATCTTATTCGTTGATTAGTCTTATTTCCTGCATGGATGGGACTATTCAGAAAGTCTTTACCAACAGTTCTAACATATACCCTATTCTTCTAGGAGATTCTACTACTTTTTTTTTCTACTCTAATATTGAGGTCTTTGATCCATTTGGACTTAATCTATGAAGGGAGAGTGAAAGATATGGTCCATTTCGTTTTCCTACAGCACCTCTTGTTGAAGATGCTGTCCTTTTTCCAATGTGCATTTTTGGCATCCTTGTCAAATATCAGATGGCTGTAGGTGTATAGACTTATGTCTGGATCCTCAACTCTAATCTGTTGATCTGTGTATCTGTGTTTGTGCCAATACCATGTTGATTTTATTACTACAGCTCTATAGAATAGTTTGAAATTGGGTTTGGTTATTCCTCCTGCAGTATTTCTACTGCTCACGGTGGTTTTGACTAGTCAGTGCCTTTTGTACTTCCATATGAATTTTATTTTCTTAATTTTTGTGAGAATTGCATTGGAATTTTGCATACTGAATCTGTATGTTGTCTTTGGTAAGATGGTCATTTTCACAATGTTGATCCTTCCCAATCTAGGACTGTGGGAGACCTTTCCCTGGTGTGGTATCATGAATATCTTTTTTCAAGGTTTTAAAGTTTTCATTATACAGGTCTTTCAATTCTTTGGTTAGGTTGATTCCAAGGTATTTCTTTCTCCTCTTTTTTTTTTTTTTTTTGAATTATGGTAAATGGAATTATTTTTTAAATTTCTTTCTTGCTTTGTTTATCTTTGGAATATAAGAAGTCTGCTGGTTCTTTGGACATTAATTTTGTACTTGCCACTCTACTGAATATGTTATTAATTTTAGACTTTTTTTGGTGGACCCTTTAGGGTCTCTTAAGTTATAGAATCATGTTATCCGAAAATGGTGGTAGTCTGATTTCTTCCCTTTCTATTTTTATCCCTTTTCGCTCTCTTTCTTGCCTTATTGCTCTAGATAAGCTTCAAGCAAAATATTAAACATGAGCAGTGAGAGTAGGCAGCCTTTTCTAGTTCCTGATCTGAGTGTGGACATTTCAAACTTTTCATTCTTTTAGATGATATTTACTATAGACTTGTCATATATAGTCTGTATTGTGTTGAGACATGTTCCTCCCATTCCTACAGATTCCAGGGCCTTTATTATGAAGGCACTTTGAATTTTGTCAAAAAATTTTTTTCTGTGTTTATTGATAGGATTATGTGGTTTTTGTCTTTAAAGATGAAGCACATTATTTTTGAGGCATCATAATTTCTGTTTCAAAATTTTGTGTACTTGAGACTGTCCACCTTGATCTGCTATCAGGTCTTTGGCACATGGTCACAGAGATCATTCTTTTATTAAGAGTTTAGGAAACGAGGCTCATCTTCTTAACTATGGCCCTTTGTTTGTAAATGCAATGTCACTGCTCTTCCACAGCTGTTTCTGATTACAGCTGTAAGCGCATGTGTGTGGCACAGGGCCTGACACGAACGGGTAGGACAACTCAATAAATTTTGACCCTGCAGGTTCCAGCCTGCATTGCTCTTAGTCCACATCTAGGTTCTTGCAAATATCCTTTAATTCTTAAAATAACACAATTGGTATCCTCTTAGTTACTACAGCCCAGCAAGTTGTTAGGTAATATTTGAATCACTATGGTAACCACTGACTAATTTTTGGAGCATGTACGTGCCATTAGTGTCTGACTTACTTGCATATAAAATAGTTTTCCTTTTTCTACTGAGAAATCACCTGTAATTTCACAGTGGGATTACCCTCTAGCTCTGGACCAGTCAGGGGACAGATGTGGTGACCAAGGGATACATGTGTTTTTCTTCTATGATCTTCAAATGGGTAACCTCTCCCTCCTGCCTACTGTTTTCATGTGATCCAAACCCATTTTCTAAAGTGACTTTCATTTGATTACTAGGCCATTAACTTAGGCTATTTAGTGTAGTGGGAAAAATACCGTGTTAAGTAGCTTTGTGCAGAAATATGACTTCAAAAGCCTGAGGGGAAGTTAATGCAGTGTTTTAAAATTTTTTTCAATACTTTAACAATTCTTATAATTGACAAAACATTAAATTTAATATTTTTACATAATTTTTGTAGATAAAACTGTGATGTATATTTGTACTATATGAAATTCATAACTGACTATAATATTACTATGCTTTGGATAGTCATATTGATAATATATTTGAAGGTGTCAATTTTTAATTATTTTATTGCTTCATATGTAAATCTAGTGAATATGTGATAGCTTCATGCCTTAATCCCCATCTCACCTTCCCTCTCTTCATACTGCAATTCTTATTGTCTCCTAGCTTCCCCCCCAAGTCTCCTTCTTATTATCTTGTTTGTTTATTTTTAATGAGTGGCTCACTGAGTTTTATTTGGGTTGCCTTTGCTAGCATGTGCCTGAGCATTTGCTGGAGCATGATTCCTACGTCAGTGGATATACCCTTGAAAAAATCATCTACCCTCTCCCCCCCCATCAGCAAGAACACTCATCAGTCTCGTAAGGAGATATGGGGTCGCTTGAAATTTCTGTCCTTTCATGGTGATATGCTAGTAGGACAAATGCTGTACAGGTCTTAAGGAAATATAGAAATATATGTTTAGCTCCTGTGTGTTCATGGATGCTGCAACCCTTTTATGTCCAGAAGAAAATATCTGGACATATTCCTCTGCTATTAAGGTTCTCATGATTTTGCTGCTCCCTTTTCTACAATGTTCCCTGAACCTTGGAGTAGGTAGGTGGTAGGGCTGAACTGTTTATTATCCTTTGTTTTCTGTGCTTTTGCCAGCTGTAATTTTCTTTAATAAGACACTTCCATTGCAGAAGGAAGTTTCTTGATTGAGTGCTCATTTCTCTCCCAATCTGAGGATATAATGGCAAATATTTAAAAGACAATTTGATACAGTATTTTATAGCAAAACCTTAATGGTTTAAGATGGAGGTCTTTGAAAATTTGGTTGCCTTTGAGTCATGTATTTTTTTGGGTGGAATGTGTGAATGAGTGCATGAATATATGTGTATGTCAGGCTGTGTGTCTATCTGTGCACACATGTATCTGTGTATGTCTCAGTGTGTGCAGGCTTCAGTAGAATTTGTTTTGTGAATTAGAATGGCACAGAGCAAGTGCTTAGCATTGTTATCATCACTGTCACCACAGCTTAAAGATGCCATATAGGTATCATCTTCATTTTAATAGCAAAGTGTGACTCTTATAAGACGCTTCATGTAGGCCATGTACACTGAAAGTTGCTTGGACCTCATGGCTCCGACTCCAAAACTCTGTCCACTGTCAAGGCCCTATATGTTTGCCATTCCTTTCCTTGCTAACTAACACTGAGGCAGTGGTCTTGATCCTGACTGATACCAATTTCAGAGCCCTGCTTCCCTATGCAGGTAAATGGGCAAAATTATACCCCGTGCTTTTCCTACTTGCTGAAGACCTATGAATTTTTTCACTTTCTTTGCTATGGATTATGTGACTGTCCACATAGTGTATTGTGCTATTCCTTTTTTAAAGGCAAATATGAAAATTGCCTCATTCTCCTTAGGAGTGAAGAGAGAAGGGGTCCCCAAAACTACAGGCTCAGTGGAGGAAGCATTATGACATATATACCTGAGATTTTGCTGTGGCTGTGGAATTTTAGTTTCTTCTTCATGCTATCCAACTCCATTATGTATGAAGCATAGTAATACATCAGCATGAATTTGATGAATTTTTTATCTTATAATCACTATGATAAGCAAATTCTTATCCATGTTTTCTCTGCCAAGCTGCCTAGAAATCTTGGGAAGGAAGTAGGGTCATGTGGGGGACACCGTTTTTTTGTAATCCCTGTTTTCTAAGTGTTCTGGATTCTCAGCCCATGAACTCATCATTCAGCACTATATGGTCTCAGGGAAAGGTGGTGGTCACATCCTATCCCATTGTCATGCTTTGATCATAAGCTGTCAGCGTGTGACCAGTCTCCAGACCATGCTGCCACTCAGTGATAAGTGGAGAAGAAAGCCTGGGAGGGAGCATGGCGCAGGAAGGCTTCCTGGCCCGATTTCCATCCCGGGTGTCTACTTTCTAGTCTGCCTCCTTGTCAAGGGGCCTGGCGAGGCCAGCCAGTTCTGCCCCCTGACTGAAACCACTGTGCGCTAAGTTTCCTGTGTGTCAGGTCAAGACCTTCTCCAGCACAGGCGTTTTGACTTAAGAGAATCCAGGGAAGTGATGCTTTTCCTGCCGAGTAACTTTCTCCTGCTGGAAGATTCAGGATTGCTTTGATAATCAGTCACCATTGCTCCCTCGCAAGCTACGTACTTTGGTCAGGTGTGATTGGAATACATGTCTGCCTATGGCCTCGACCTGCCCGTCCGGGTCCTACTCCCACAGGCAAAGGGAGTAAAGAAAAAGTATCTTGCTCCCCACTTTTCCCCTATCTCCCGCCCTTGTAGGTTCCCCAGCTCCAGGCATTTCTCTTGCTGCCCTTTGCCCTTTCTTCACTTCTGATACTTCTGTGCCTTCTGTCTGTCCTGCCAAACGTGTACTTTGCTGCTGAATTCTCTCTTGCTTTATGACCAAGCCTGACCCTGTGATTCCTGCTTTCTAGATGCCACGTTGACTGCTTGAATGTCCGTCCCCAGCCTTTGTCACAGGCTTTTAGACAGGCTGCTGGTCCCAGGATCAACTAACCCATGTCCAGAGATATAAATGAATTGGCCAGGCTGGGAGGAAAAGGCCACGTGTGAGTGCAGTCAAGAAAAGACACTTGATTGGTTACCAGTATGTGCCTGCCACTTTGGAGATCTTTCCAGTATCCTTGATTCTCACAGGCAAATGTCCCATATTACTTAATACAAGGACAGTGAGTGCTACAAAGGATATATATGTCTAGATTTAAGGTGTAAAGGAAGTGACAGTTAGGTGAAGATATAGGACCATGGAGGGCATATACATGGATAATTTAAAATTCCTCAGATAAATTGCTGGGTGTGGCAGTGCATGCCTATAGTCTTGGAATACCTGAAACATAGAGATACTGATAATGTGGTAGGTGGTTACTCTTGTGTGTTGCTGTGAGACAGCATTCAAAGTCAAACAACTTAAGGGAGAAAGGGAGATTGATTCAGCTTATGATTCCAGAGGGGAGATGCAGTCTTTCATGACCGAGGCAGCATGGCTGGCTGGCTAAAGCTGGAGACAGGCTATGTCACACCCATCGGCGAGGCTGAGGGCTGCAACACTCCTTGCTTCAAAAGTAGACTTCTCCAGCAGCTAGGGTAGGACTCATCCACCTGAAGGCCCACCCCTCTGTGACTGCCTTCCTTCAGCAAGGCTCCACCTCTCAAAGCCGCCATGACCTTCCCAAACACATGAGACGGTGGGGACACATTTCAAACCATGACAAGGTCCATGAGTAAAGAGCAACTAATGAGAGAGAGAGAGAGAGAGAGAGAAGAAATTTGAGTTTTATTAGAATTTAAGGCCTGGTATTAGAACAGAAGAGATAGCTTAAAGTCAGAGAGGACGGTGAGAGCAGGCCAAAGTGACCATGGCCAACATGGCCAGGGAGAGAGTCCCAGAGAAGTGAGAGCAAAGAGCTCACAGCTACAGGGCAGGTAGAGAGCCAGCCCCTAGGCGGGGCTTTCATTGCCTACATTAAAGAGCTCCCTGAGAAGGGTTGTTACAAAGTAGGGCAGTGAGGTGGAGAGGTTTCCTGCTGGGGCCACAAAGCTGAACACTCAGTCCTCACTGCCTTGACTAGGAAGATTTGCTTGTTTCAGGGCTAAAGAATGAGACTCAGTCTATAACTAAATACATAAATAAATAAAACAAAAGTCAAAAGTATTTACCTGCAAACAGCTGGAGGAATGAACTGAAGCTAAGATGAGCCAGATGGGCTGGATAGTCCTGCTTAGTCCTGGGTAGTCCTGGATAGTCCAGTTTTTGAGGCCTTTTAAGGTCATATTAAAGATTCTGAACTGTATTCTAGAGAGTCTGGAAGCCTGGAGATGGTTTTAAATTGGACCTGACCAGAAATGATTAGACTGTAATTACTCTGAATGATACTGCTGGAAGCAGTCTATGGTAGAAACTATGAGAAAATAGTTCCCTGTGGAGAGAAAAAGAGTTTAAGGTTGGTTTGAAATAAACATAGAGATTGACATCAAAGATTGGGTATTTCTCTTTGAATGCAAGGGAAAAATGGGAGCAGACATTAGTATCGAAACACCTGCCTGCATAAAGCTTCCTGTCTCTTACATTCTCAATAGCTTGCTTATGGTTATGGGAGTACTTTACGTTTGAGTAAAAGTGCTTGTTATTTCTAAAACCCTGTCTTATTAACATGCTGGTCACAGCTATAAAAAACATTAATATTTGCCTTCCCGACTTAAACTCAATTTCAACTTCCAGTTAATGTTTTATTTTGTATATAGATGATTCCAATTTCAACTGAAAATAATTACAATAAAGTATGTAACATTTTCCCACAGATCGGTGTTTGCTGATATGGGAAGAGAAATTTGTTTTCCCTGGTTTGGCAGTTCATTGTGTACTGGAGTAAGCAAGATGATTGAGACATAGTTCTCATCAAGAACTTTATTGTACATGTGGATTAGTTAGTACTGCCTGATAATTGGAAAGCCTTATGTTTGAAAAGGTTATTAGTGTGATCTTTGAGGTATGTAGGTTTATCATTTAGCCAGTGGAAGTCTGCATCTTATTAAACATGTTTCTGAATTGGATATCAAGTCTTACTTGGTTTGCCCTACCATCACTACTGAGCTGTAATTGACATACTTCAAGGTTTAACTAGGTAATGTATACAGTGTGCTGGCTTTTCTGTTGTGTTTTATTTTTGAAGACAGCAAAGCCTTGATGTTTTTATCCAGGGTGTTTCCAGCTTTCAAGTCAGTGGCTGTCAGATTCAAAGACAGGCCTAGAGATTTTCATCCAGCAACCTATGTCAGGAAACCAGGTATTATAATAAACACAAATGGACCTTGTATAGTGCTTATGAGCTAATGGAAGTATGAGCTACTTCTGGATCTTTTCCCCTTCTTCTCCCATAAGATCAAAAACTGTAGTGTGTGTGTATGTGTGTGTATGTGTGCACATGAGTATACGTGTTGTGTTATATGCATGTGTGATGTGGGTGAGTGTGGGTAAACATGTCCAAGACAGCCATATGGAGGTCAGATGAGAAGCTCAGCCTTCAGTTCTTTCCTTGCACCTTGTTTGAGAGAGGGTCTCTTGTCATTCACCACTGACTACACCAGGATACTGGGCCTGTGAACTTCCAGATTCTACAAGGCCTCTCCTCTTCAGGCAGTTGTTCTAGGATTACAGATGTGTATGCAGCTGTGTCAGGTTTTTACCTGGATTCTGAGGATGCAAATCCAGGTCGTCACGCTTGCTCTCCTCACTGAACTATTTCCCCAACCTGCATTGAGTATTCTTACTAATTCTTACCCATACTTTCCCTGATCCAGAATGCCATGCTGATTGGCTTTGCAGAGAAAGTGGAATCTAACCTCCTTACTCAGTGTGTTGGGGAAGGTGTCTTGCAGACTTGTAATCTATGTCTTCAGTTTTATTATGCTTTCTCTCTCCCTTAAACTGCCAAAAGGCTTCAGTATTCACATGTGTTCTGTTTCTTGTGTAGCCTGCCTAACCTGTATTACAGTTCTGCCTTCCTCCTTTCTCTTCCTTCTGCTGTGTTTCAGGTACTAGACTGTGTGCTGAGGATAAAGATAAGAAAGGAAGTGTGCCTTGTTTCCAGAGAGATGGGTCTGAGGGACAAGTATTACCTGGAAGCAATGTCATTTGAAAACAAAATTATTTGGGGACAGCTATCTTCTTCTTATGTCCTCATCCATTTCTGAGAGCAGACTCACATAGGCTGAGATTTCTTATCATTCAGAAGGCTAGAAAGTCCCAGGTCGAAGGTCTCATTCCTTGAAGGACCATCCTGCTACATCATTCTGTCTGCAGTGGAAGATAAAGACAGAAGACGCAGGGCGGAAGCGGGGAAGGCCTGCGTTTCTGGTCCTGGTAGGGCGGAGCCTGTGAATCCCCGGGCAGAGTAAACAAGGAGGAAGTGGAGGCCGTCCATGGTGGTTCCCGAATTTTTCCGTGGTTCTACACACACATACATACATACCTACACATACATACACACACGTGCACACATGCATACACGCACAATTGAATAAAAAAAAAGACATTAAAAGACAGAAGAGCAGAGGAGCAAGACAAAAGAAATTTGAACTGCCTTCTATGTCAAGCCTGCTCTCTGGCTCACTAACTTAACTAGCGACTTACACAACCAAAACAGTAACTCGTTTCCCCATCTGCCCTCCTGACCTAGTCACCTTCTGTTAGGTTCCTTCTCTCCACATTGCTGCACTTGGGATTATGTTTCTAACACTTAAACTAAAAGACACATCCAAATTGTAACATATCTCTGCCAGTACTGCATCTTAGAGTTATTGGAAACCTGGGCTTTTTGCTTAGGAAATGCTTAACCCAACTTTGGGGACTTAGTCCCTCCTTTCTTTTCTTGAGATAAAGTCTTAGCTTAGGCTGATTTAAGCCTTGTGGTCTTCTTTCCCACCTCCAAGTGCTAGGACTATATGCAGCACCATACCCGCCTAGAGATTAGTATCTTTCTTATTTATTTGTATTTTAAATTTTTCTTATGGATACTTATTACACATTGAGCATATTCCCTCCTCCTTAACTCTCCTACTCTCCCTTTTCTTACCTTTCTTTCTTTCCATTCTCTCATTTCTAATTTCATTTTATATGTAGGTACATGATTTTATGTAGCTATAAAAATCTAGGAAGCACAAATGAGAGAAAACATTTATTTTTCTAAAAATTAATTCAGCTAATATGATTATTTCTATTTTCTCATAAAATGATAGAACTTAATTCTTCTTTATGGCTGAAAAAATCTCATCGTGTATATAGATCACTTTTTCTTTAACTGCTCTTCTGTTCTTGTACATCCAGGTTAATCATATAACTTAGCTATTATGAGTAGTGCTGTCGTAAACCTTAATGTGGAAGTTCCTCTGTAATATGATGACTTGGAGTCCTTGGGAGCTGAGTCATATAACTGATCTAATGACCATTCATTGAGTAGCCTCTATGCTAATTTGTATAGAGGCTCATCCTGCTTTACCTTCCCACCAGAAGCACACAAGGGTTCCCTTCTGTCCACCTCCTCTTTGGCACTCATTGTTTTTCTTAATCAACAACATTCTGACTGGGGTAAGATGGTCTCTCCAAGCAGTTTTGATTTGCATATCTCTGAGTTATTTCAGTGGAACACTTTTTTCATGTCTTTTGGCTATTTACATTTTAGCTTTTGTGAACTGTCTGTTCATTTCCTTAGCCCATTTATAGATTAGATTGTTTGATTTCTTGTTAAGTTTTTTGAGTTCTTTGTGTATTCTAGATATAAATCCTTGGTCAGAAGCACAGTCAGTAAAGATTTCCTCTTATTCTGTAAGCAGTCTCTTTACTCAGTTATTTTCTTTGCTGTATAGAAAGCTTTAAATTTCATGAGGTCCCATTTTTTAATTGTTGGTCCTATTTTCTGAATGAATAGAGTTCTACTCAGACAGTCTTTGCTTGTGTTCTACTTCTAGAAGTGTTTCCTCTCCTTTTCCTATGTCCCTTTCAGTTTCAGCCTTTCAGTTCCTTTGTTGATGTCTTTAATCCATTTGGACTTGATTCCTGTGCAGGGCGAGAGATAGGGTTCTGATTTTATCCTCCTGCTCATGGCTATCCAGTTTCTCCAGCACAATCTGTTAAAGAAGCTGTTTTTTTTTTTTTCTGCATTGCGCATTTTTGGGCAGCCTTCGTAAAAAATCAGATAAATTTGCTATGTGGTTTATATTTGACTCTTCTGCTGATCTACACATCTGTTGCTGGGCCAATCTCATGCTGTTTGTATTACTATGTCTCTGCAGTGTACATAACTTAAAATCATGTGTGTTGATACCTTTGGCATTACTCTTTTCACTTAGTATTATTTTGGCCATCAGAAGTCTTTTGTTCTTTGAAATGATTTTTAATTTTTTTTCTATTTCTGTAAAGAATAACATTGGAATTTTGATGGGGATTCCATTGAGTCTGTAGATAGGTTTTGGTAAGATGTCATTTTTCACAACATCAATTCTTCCAATTTTGCTCATGTAAGGTCTTCATCTTCTAGTGCCATTAGTTTCTTTTTGGAGAGTTTTTAAAATGTCTTAGTTCAGCTTTCTAATCTCTCTCATGCCTCTGTTGTTTTAGGGCTCCCTATGACCCTGTCTCAACATTTTTAGTTTGTTTCTGGTATTTTGTTAAGTCTTTAGGACATCTGTTTATTTCCTTGTTTCCTTTGAATTGTTGTTTATCCCTCCCCACCCTAACTCCCACCCTGTGTGTATGTGTGTGTGTGTGTGTGTGTGTGTGGTGTGTATGTGCGCACACACGCATACACGCTGATTTTCTGATTTTTGTCTTCTTGGCAGGATTCCATCTTTCTTACCATAAAAATAAAACAAAAAACAACAAAATAATCCCGCCCAAATCTGTGCAGCATTCCTGACTGCTCCCTCATGTGCGTCCTTAAACATACTATCAGGTGATCAAAAATTGCTTGTTGATTTTATATCCTGTCATATTTTTGTACAATTTGGAGTTTGATAAATTATGTATGATATCAGTTAATTCAGTTACCAGAATGTGCACATACACATGCCCATTATTCACAATGGTGGAATTGCAGAGGGAATAGATCATTCTGAATGTTCCTATTAGATTAAACAGAGTTAAAAAGTTGGATTTGGCTTTCAGTCCCCAAAACTTAAATACATTTCCACCATAAATACATATATACTTGTAAATGTACGTGTAAAACCCACATTGTGCTAGATGCTGACTACAATTTTTAAAAGATTTATGAGTTGCCATAAAATGATATGTAAATTTTATTCCATGAATTTAAATGTACCTCATTTAGAATAAATGACGTATTTCAGACAACTTGCTCACCTATAAGAATTTATCTTTGGGTCACAACAATAACAAAGAAGCAGGAATTAAGTGATAGACGTCTACTGCCGCTTATAATAAATAACCAATAAATTCTCACTACATAGATGAACAGTTAAGCAATTTTAACATTAATATTTAATAGTTGTGTTCTCATCATAGCAGAGAAATTCCAAGTCATCCTGCAGTGAATCATCCCTATAGTTTGCTCGCTACACATAGATGTTGAGTAAAGAATAGTCTGTAATCACTCCTTCTCTCCCAACACCTAAGGTTTGGGTTTCTCTAATCAGGAATCCAAAACAATATCATTTGCCTTGAGAGCAAATGCAGTTCAAAAGCAGCAGATAAAGGGCAAAGCTTATCCATGGGTGGAACATGGTTGCAGCACATGTCTGATACTCATTTGCAGAAGAATGGGTGTAGTAAAACAGTGGTAGTACACTTGGCTCCCTCCACTTTCTGAATCCATCAAACATGACTTGGGAAAACTGAAATGCATGCACACACAACACATACACAAATATACTTGTGTATACATATGCACACACATATACACATGCTCACAAATGTGTATATTTACATATAGACTTATACACACACACACACATACACACACACACACACACACACACACACACACACACACACACATTCCGGTCGCCCTGACTTAACCCCAGGCCTGGTCCGGTCCTAGCTCTGACCTTCAGCCAGTCAGTTTCTTTTCTGTCAGTGTCACCCCGCCTCTGTCCTGGTGACTTGGCCCTCGGTGACTCAAACTGAATTAGCAGTAGACATTCTGAAATCTCTAAAAAATTTTGAGGGGTGGTTTTAGAATTTTCTAATTAGAGTTTGAGCCTTGGATGGAAGCTATCATTTTAAATCAGTCAGTGTTTTTCCTCCAGAGAGGACTTGGAAGTGCATATGCTTATTTCAGGATGAAGGAAAAAAATGACAGTGTAAGTTGAATCACATAAAGGAGAGGGTGTGTGTGAGAGAGGGCAGCGATGCCCGGCATTACTCAGATGTCAGTGGTTTTCTGACATGCTATTTAGTGTTTACCACTGACTGCTGGATACGGTCTGTAACGGGATGATTGCACAGGAGGGGAGCTTTTTCTCCGGCTCCCTGACTTGTGTTTGGTCAGATACAGCTGCTTCTAGAATTGCAGGCAAAGATAAATGCCAGAGGTCATGGCAATTCCATGTGTTCCAGAGCAGTTATTAAACCAATGAATAGATGAACTCACTTTCTGAAACATTTAACTGTATAATGCTCAGATGCAGAATAAGAGACACAGACCCTCCAAGAACAACTTCCAAATTACAAAGGATCCTAAGACATCAACGTACTCTTTGAAATCAAGTGCACAATAATGAAGCATAAACTCATGAGATTTTTATCATATATCCCTAGCTCGGAACTTAATTACAAATGTTCTCAGCACTATCCAGTTCATGTATTTATACTGCAGAAATGTGGGTTGTTTTTAGTAGCTATAGACTTTTTCTTCAAAGTTTTGAGATGGAGACATAGTGTGTACTCTATGTTCGTGTTCATGTGTGAGTACATGCACATTTATGCGAGATTAAAGAAGCATACCATCTTTATATTTATCAATATATGTTTTGAGATAGGTGTACCATATGCAAAGATTATCCAAAGATGAAGCTGCCTTTTATTTTCTTGATTTCAATTTCTTAAGCTGAGAGAAGGGAAGATGGAATAAGAAAAAAGTAGAAGACAGCATGTATCATAAAAATATAGGGTATCCATGCATCAGATATTTTTGTAGATCAGACTGTGTGTGTGTGTGTGTATGACCATAGTATATATGTGGAGCACAGAGTTCAGTTTGTGGCGTTGTTTGGGCTAGAGAGATTGCTCAATGATTAAGCCTCTTTCTCACAAGCAGGAAATCCTGAGTTTGGATCCTAGATCCCATGTTAAAAGGGGGAAATGGCAGAAGCCCTGTACTTCTAGTCCTGGAAGACAGTGTCTGGGAAACTACAGAGCAAAGAAAAGAGCAGTTAGCACAATCCACAGTGATTCCCGAAATCATCCTTGAACCTCCACAGAGACACACAGACACACACAGACAGTCACACACAAGTACACACAGACACACACATACAGACACACACATACAGACACACACACAAATGAATGAATGAATGAATGAATGAATGAATAAATAAATAAATAAATAAATAAATAAATAAATAAATAAATAAATAAATAAATAACAAGTTTAAAAGCTTTTGTGGACTTGGTGCTCTCCTTTCATCCTGGGTGTTCTGAGGATCTAACTCCAGTTTGAGTAGCAAGCACTTTTTCCCACTGAGCCACCTCACCGTTCTTGTGACTTTATTCCTATTTTGCAGTATTCTACAGTTCTGGTTCCTCCTTACTATCTCTTCTTTTGAGTCACTAGTCATCTTTCAAAGGGTCTTCTGAATTTCCATTCCACTATCTCTTCTTTCCCTCCTTTTTTCAGAGGCGGTGCTAGGAATGGAACTCATGAGTGCTGCGCACATGCAGGTCTCTGAGCTGCCTCCGTCCTCTTTCTTGTAGCTACAACCTGCTAATAGTTTCATATGCTAAACAAAATAAATGCTACTTCCGTAATTTAAGCCAATTCACATAAGACATTCTTTTCTTCAGAACCTGATGCTCTTAGGCAAACAGATATGAAATCACAAATATATTTCTGAAATATTAATACAAGCAGACTAGGCACTTAGGAGACATTAAATCCAAAGAAGTACAAATATTACAAATGCACATCAGAATTACTAAGAAAAAACTGACATTGTGGTATGTATGCCTTTGAGCATATTTGTGTTTGTAAAGTGTGTAAGATTTTAAATATGGCTTCATAGCTTGCATTTTAGCTTAATATGTGCCAGGCATCTAAACACACTAGTTTATATACACAGTCTGTTTCATTGTGTAATGAAAATGCAATGCAGTCACGCCAGGAAAATCACATACAGCGTGTTTAGCCCACGGTCATTCCACAGTGAGTCATATTTCCTATTTACTTGTCAGACTTTCTTAATGGCTTCAAAATATCCAGCTTGGTTTTTAAATAACTTGTTTGGACTTGGACCTTTAAGTTGTATGTCCCATTGTTCTGTTCTGTCTCTTTCCTCTACCTTTCAGAAATGATGCTCTAGTATTTGAGTTATGAACATGGTTTTCTAATTCCTTAGCTCTTTGCTTAAACTATTGGTGGAAAGAGAGCAACTCAAAGAAATTCTGTTATCCAGGATCTGATGGAATCTCTGTCTAAGGGCAAGCCCCTAGATACTGGACTCTTTCTATGAGTTATTTCATTTAAGCATTTAGAATTTACAAAAGTCTTAGAACTTGGAAGATTTTAGCCATAGAGCTATGAAGCATTGATGTTAGAACAGAAATGAACATCCTAAATATTTCAGAAGTGGGTAAGGCGCTGTGGGGAGAATTATTGGGACCTTTTATGTTTTTGTTTTGAACTGTTTAAGCATGAATGAAGCAATCACCTGAAACTCAGATCAACATAAACTAACAGTGCACAGCTGGACAGTAGCTGGAAGGCATGCGTTTTGGTATTAGCTGTGGCTGCCAGGTCTGAGGATCTCGAGAAACCCTAGTTTGAACCTTTTTACTTTTTCCTCCCTTGTGCAAGCACCAGTACTTTTTTAACCAATATGTCATTGACTAGGAAGGTTGCATTGCTTTTATTTTAAATTGTACATGAACCTAGTCACTCAAGAGAAGTTGAGACTTCATCCAAGCCAGTTAGTTACCTGCTGCTCCCTGCAATTGGCCAGTGTGAGATAGGGTGAGTTGGGACTTGTTGATCAGGTATCCAATAAAGGTGAAAAACCCAATTCGACTCTTTTCTATAAGTTTTGGATATATTTTTTTGTCAGACTTCTGGTATTTGTTATAAAGAGTTGGGATTAGAACTTAGTTGCACAAATAAGAGCAAAGGTTCTCTTTCCTACACTGGGCATGGTGGTATGTGCTGTCAGTCGGCATCAGAAGCTGAGGCGGGGCAGCAGCGGTTGCTTAAGGCCGGCCTGCTTCTCACTACATATAATGATACCTAGGTTGGAGGGGAGAGGGGACTTAGTCCTTTTCTTCTAGTATTTAGAAATTATTTGAAATTTCAGGGTAACCATTTGTAAATGGTTACCATAAGTAGCAGCCAACCTATGTGTGGTTTGCTGAATTCTAGAGGTGGACCCAGATTCCTAGCTCTGACCTTCTAGGTCTCTTGTAATGCTCTCACCTTGAGTGTGATCTGGGCTTGTGAATAAGAGGCTTATTACTATTGTGATTGGGTCACATTTTATAACATAAGGAACTCTGATAATATAATTAAGGTCTCTAAGCAGTTGATCGTAGATTAGTTTGTGGAGACAAACTGGGCCTTTCAAAGAGGGAGAAGCCCCTGTAGGAAAGAAGGCCAGAAGGACTCTTTCCGGCAGGCACAGGAAATGAGTTCTGAAAGAGGATGCAGAAGAGGACTTAAGTTCCAGATAAGGAACTAAAGCATAGCTCATTGCTGCCTCATAGTCTGGTTTAACCTAGTAGTTTGGGAACAGAGGACCCAATGTAGGCTAGACTTCTGACACATAGAAACTACGAGATAGGTTTGTATGTATTAACTGATTAGACAGCCTTAAAAAACAGGTAAGCAAACTAGGAGACTATATGCACAATTCCTCTGCACTGAGAACAACAAGAAAACATCAAGACAAATTGACTGTGTAATATCAGTATATTATAGTATATTAATATAATGATAATCTGTAATGCTGGGGATTAAATTTTTATGTTAATAAGAAAGTCTATTCCTGCTGATTACCTTAATACAATATTCATTTACAAACCTATCATAATGTACAGATATTAACATAATTCCTTTTTGTCTATTTAAGGTTCTCATGTATTATTTGAGATTTTTTTTTCTGTTCCGGACTATTCCATAGGCTAGCTGATAGGGACTTTTTAGAAAGACACTGTTTGTGTTTTAAGAATGTAGCAGTTTACAGGGAAGACAACAGGATTGTGTGAGACTAATTTGTAATCAGCACATGGTTTTTTAAATATATGTTTATCTTGTCCTCTCATCATGATAGATGAATAAAATCTAGACACCAATGTTGATTCTGTCAGCGGCGTTTTAAACTCCTAATAGTTTCCTTAAATGCAGAATTTATTGAAATAGTATTCTGAAACTTTTTAATTAAGCCAAATCTGTCTAGACAGTACAGAAAATGACATAAGTGACATTCATGCTATATACTCCACATTCTAGAGGTTAATTGTTGCTGACCTTTGCCTATTACTTTACACTATCTTGGGAAAATGTATATGTCCACCCTATAGCTTCCATTTTGTCACTTCCCCTTCCTCTCCCTGTGTTGTCCCTTCTCCAGAGAGAAGCTTTAGAGGCTTTCCACGTATCTGTGTGTTCATGAATAATGTATGGTATTGTTTTATGTTTTCTAATTTAAATAATTGGAACCAACAAGATGGCTCAGTGGGTAAAAGCACTTGCTGTGCAAACCTGATGACCTGAGTTTGGTCCCTGGAACCCATGTAAGGTAAATGGTGAGAACCAACTCTACAAAATTGTTCTCTGACCTCCACATGTGCTCCCTGGCATGTACATATTTGCACTTACACAAAGGCCGAACACACGCACACACAATTGAATCTTTAAAATTTAAATTAAAATAAACAAATTTAAATAGCTGGCATTCTTACTTTGGTAATCTGCAGGTTTTGAGGTAAATTATGTATGGTGTCTCATGAATGAAACGGTTTATGCATTTTCTTACTAATGGTTGCTTCTTCAATGTTTTTTAATAAGTAATACTGTGTTATAAGTGTATGGGACCATTGAAACTTTCTCTAGCATAGAATGTAGAAATTATACCCATCTTTAGCTTCAATAGGTAGTGCGAGAGGTTTTTTGGTGTGGTCTCTCAGGAGGCTGCGAAGTCCCCATTCCTCTTGTCAAGAGGTGCATGTAGTCACGATTGGCTTTTGTTAGCAGGCTGGATGGGACCGCTGTGGGAATGCTTGTGTTTTTGTCTTGCATTTATCCAACTGCAGAGACCAAGCATATATGTTTCTTACATGTATTTCCTACTCAGATTTCACTTCTACAAATGGCTTGGGCAATCTCTATTCAACTTTGGGGCGGGAATGCATTATTGCCGTTAATGTGGACACAGAATCTTTTGTTATTGTTGTTGGTTTTTTATTCTTTTAATATTTCATACACAAATACAATGAATTTGTGATGTTTTCACAAGTTAATTCCCAATCCTATCTCCCCTCTTCTTCATATTACAATCCTTCTTCCCTGCCAGTCTCCCTTCCATTTTCCTGTCTTTTCGCATGAGAGTCCCATTGAATTTCCTCTGGGCTGACTTTGATAATAGGCACCTGAGTACTTGCTAGAGAATGAATCATATATCAATGGATATACCATAGAAGATAGCATCCCCTCTCCATTAACACTTTCCCATCTTATTCTTACCCTCTTCGTCTTCTTCCCTTCATTTTCTTTTTTTTTCCTCCTCGTGAAACATCATCTTTTCCAGTCTGAGTTTTATTCAGTCCTAGGAATCTTAGCATTTGCTTGCCAAGTAACTTTACTATTTTGATTAAAGTCAATTATAATGTGTGGATAATTATTTGCTTTCTTGAGGTTATTGAGTATATCATTATGAAGGACAGTATATATTTTCATAGATCAGAACATTATTTAATAAGGCTTTTTTGTTTTTTCTTAAAACTTAAAGTTTTTATATGTATTTAGTGAGACATATTCCTAGGTACCTCATACTTTGGTATCCATCATCAGTAATGTTTGTTCCTAAGCAAGCTTATTGTTTTTAGTTATTCATATACCATTTATTAAATATCTTTTTGTTTCATGTTCTCTTGAACTTAATTTCTGTGAATGAATACACTGACATGTATTTGTTGATTTATTTCACCATTCACAAATTATCAAAGTTTATTAAAGAGATTAAGGAACTCTACATGGTTGCACAGACTAGATTTGAACACGGTTTTATCTAAATCTTCCTGTTTTGTTAATAACCTTTCCTCATTGTAGCTAATTTATTTGGATAGATACTTTCATGGCAAAGAATAAGTCTACAATTGTTTTCTCCAAAACTTTATTTTCAGACCGGAAAACACAACTTCTAATTGTAATAGCATTCTTTAAATTACTCATTGCTCTACTAATGCCTACTTACATGCAGAATTAGCCCTCCACCCATCCAAGTGATGAACAGCTATTGAACAAGGCCTAGAACAGTATGATGCTATGGGGAGCAGGGAGGTTTAGAGAAAGCATAAAAAGATAAGAGTCAGGCTCAAGCATATTGAGTTTCTACTACTTTCTTGGGCTCATTGATTGGCATATGATCATTCAACTTATTTCCAGGTAAAATGTGATATAGCGATGTGTATATTCACTGACTAGTGAGCTTTCTTTTATAGCGGAATGAAACTATATCTACATGCCATATTTTCTTTATTTATTAACCTTTAAGGGGCACGGGTTAGTCTGATGTCCTGTTGCTGTGAACAGTAGGCGTGGGAGGCAAAAGTCTCTTCAACAGACCAACTTCATTTCCTTTGGATACATACTTAGTAGTGGAATTGTCAGACCATATGGTAGACCTATTTCTAGCTTTTGAGAAGCTTCTAAACAGTTTTCCATAATGGGCTATACTGATACTGCATCCCATCAAGAGTAGAGGAGTTTCTTTTTATCCACATCCTCAACAGCATCTGCCATTCTCTCTGTCTCTCTGTCTCTCTCTCTGTCTGTCTCTCTCTCTCTTTGTGTGTGTGTGTGTGTGTGTGTGTGTAGACAGCAACTCACTGTGATTTTGATTTGTCTTTTAGTGTTAATGCTTTTAAAGTTTGGACTGATTAATTCTCTTCTTTAAGATAGCATCTCTACTAATTCTGCCAAAAAAGCTGCCTTACATTTGGATTTCACTTCTGGCTACTGCAGAGGAAAGAGCAAAAACGAAGGAAGAAAGATCAAGGGGTTTAGAATGAAAACACACCTGTTCTTTAGTGGGGCATTTTCCTGGTCCCTTTCCAGTCATATTTTTAGAGTCTGCTTCTCACTTCCTTTTCTAATACCAGGGCCTTTCTCTTAGGGATGTAACAGGTACATTTGTAGAAATTGTTAGGAATATGTTTGAGACTTGGAACATAGTAGCTATAAATGTCTCAGTCTTTTTGTTATTTTGCTTTGGGATTAGAGATTCCTGTCACTATGGCTTAGTCCACTAATGTGGTAGAATATGTACATAGTTTGAACTACTTTGTCTCTTTTCAAAAAATAATTAATGATATCTGTGGCTGATTGTAGATATGAAATATCTATCCACAGGATGATGATTATACAACAGGGAAGGGTGCAAGACTTATCTGAATTTTCAGAAGAAAGATTACTTCTACTTCTGTCTTTGGCATCTTCTACTATGAGTTTTTATCACTACTAATGAATAAAATGCTTTCAAGATACACTTTTTTTTTCTGCTTGTGTGTGTGTGTACAAGTGGAGGCCCAAGAATCGTATCAGGAAACATTCTGGATTGCTTTACTTCTTTATTGCTTTGCTTTGGAGTTTCCCAGGCTTCACCTTCCAGGACCAGAAGTACATACTGCTGCCATTTCCACCTGGCATTTTTATGTGGGGTCTGAGATTTGAACTCAGATCCTTTCACTTGCTAGACAAAGGCTTTAATCCCTGAATCATCTCCCCAGCCCTCAGGATACACTTTTTGAATGAAATGATGAATGTTTTAATCATAGCAGAATCTGGAACAAGAGGCAAATTGCATCTCTAACTAAAGCTATTAGGCCACTTATGATTTCCAAAGATACACATGTTCTTGGGGGTGTGGAAACAGATTGGAAGTCTAAAGAAAATGAACAAATTATTCATTTTTATTTGGGGTTTGTATAAAAAGTGATGGATATTGAACAAGGTAGCTCTTGCTCTTTTGGCTTATTCTGAGAGCGTGACCACAAAATGCAGATTCAAATATAAGCTGGGTTCAAGTTTGTGATTATTTCAATAGAAATGAATAGGGATACTGATGGGGCCATCTGGCTTCCATAATCTCAAGAAATAAAACTTACCTTGGACTGAGCCAGGAGTTCTGAGGTCAAGACTTGAGTTTCCTGGGACCATGGTCTGGGCTTTCAGTTCACATTCTGGTTGTACCAGTTCTGGGTCAATTGATATCCCTCTGCAAGTACTGGTTGTGCGGCTTGCCCAAATTGCAGTAATGTGTAGGTCAAGAAACAGGCAGTACTGAAGCTCTGAAGCATGAACAAGCTCAGTGTGCCAGAGAACAAAAGGGAGCAGCACAGGGAGCGAAGTTGGATGGAGCACCAGATGTCAGTGGGGTATCAGTCACATTGGGCTGAGTCCTCTAATCCTCAACATGAATTTGTAAGTATAAGAAAAAGCCACCATTTTTACTTGTTGCCCATGAACTCACAAGGAAAGAAAGTTGCAACTGTATAAGCATATCAACTTTGCATTCTTTCAATCAGGAACATAGCCATCAAGTTATGATAGTACAAGTAGCACTTGTGACTTTACATGCATACATCAGAGATACTGCCTACTAGTACTACAGTTGTCTTAGGAAGTCATTTATGATAATTTCATTTGATTAAAAATGATGCTGAGTTGTTAGAGCTAAAATGTATTTTGTCATTTAGCGTGTTAGTGCAGGGGTCAAGAACTACAGTCTGTGGATAATCTCAAGCTGTTGCCTTTTTTCATACTTAGAGTGTCCTGGAGCACAAGCACACCCACTCATCGGTGTTCTTGTTACAGGAGACACCACCTCCTGCAGCACTTGTAATGCTGTCTGGCTCTTTGCAGAACATGCTTGTTCGGCCTTGCAACCATGAAGCGTATACATGTTACTGTGATGCAATTTCTTAAAAAAATGAATAGCCATTTGGTTTTTATACAAGCTTACATGTTTCATTTTATGTATTCAAACACATTATTTAGAGATAAGATCTGTAGGTCTCGGCAGATTGCCCAGTCATTACATATCCAAAAAGGAAAAGGAATCTCTTTGCCATGGGGTCCTAGGCAGAGGTACCAAGTGGGCCAGCCTGTGCATAAATCTTGTGCCTGGGATCCTTTCTTCCATTTCTTGAGGATCTAATTCCAAAGTTGTCTCTTCTTATCAATGAGTTATTACACATCTTTTAAGTGTGTCAAGCAGAGGCCTTATTAAATCACCACAGTGATTGTATGTGGCATGGGTGTGAATGGGCATTGAGTAAGGTGATGCATGTGTATAGTCACCCTTTACACCCGTGTGCTGTGCATCCACATATCTAACCTATTCCCATGTGGACCACCTCAAAAGAATCACATTTGTGTTGTATATGTAGCACTTTCCCCCTTCTCATTATTTCCTTCACAATCAGCCTACCCACTGCTTATTTAGCATTGACATTGCATTAGGGATTATAAGGTGTCTTGAAATGATTTATGGTATACAAGAGGATGTATATAGGCAATATGCAAAGACTATGCTAATTTTATATAAGGGCCTTGAACATCAAGATTTTGGAGTCTGAGAGATGTCTTGGAATCGGCCCTTTATGATTATTAAGGGACAACTGTATTTGTTTACCATTTATTTATTCAACATCTTCCGTGTGCCAAGAGTGGACTGTGTTCAGGTGACAAGCTATTATTGGTGAAGACAGAATCAGACCTCCTGTCTGTTACTGGTGTCTGGAGTCCATAACAAAGCAGATTTTTATTGTTCAGAGTACCCTGTGACAGCACACTGACTGGGTCTGGCGACTCTTCCCTAGTTTTTCCACCGTCTGTGAAGGTGTTCATTGCAGTCTCTTTCCATTGATTCTTGGCCGTGGTTCTGTCTCAAATGAGCCATGGAGCTGTACTTTCCAGCTGCTGGTGAGAGTCCTTATGATCCCTGCCATTGACACTGCTCTGGCCCTTAAACGTGCCTTTTGTGAGTATAAAGTTCTTTCTTCTAGGCACAGAACTTGGCTTTCTGGGACTAGGAACAACAATGTGCCCATCACAACTCACGTTTAAGCCTTAGCGCATGCCAAAGCAAGGGAGTAGGTGAGGGTTAGTGGTAACAGTAGGGGCTGGCCATCAGGTCTCCGACCTAAAGGATAGCATGAGGCTATGTGATACAGTCACTCAGATCCTAAACTGGGACAGTCATTCTCTCTCCTAGAAACACAGGCTAACTTTTAGGTTGGGTAAATGCTTATAGTATCAGACATTATTCTTGCTTCCTTTTCTTTTTAAAACATTTTATTAATTTGTTTGACAGATAGAAAGAGAAGGGGGGGGGGCAAGGAAGACCTGCTCATCCATGGTGCATGTGTGGAGGTCAGAAAACAATTTTTGGTGTTTATTTTTTTCCTTCTACTATGTGGGCTGCAGGGATCCAACTCCAGTCACCCACCAAGTTTGTGTGCTGATGTCTTCTCCTGCTAAGCCATCTCCTCAGAGTCTGCTTCCTTCTTCTCCGTACTGCAAGTGATGAGCATTCCCCATGCACTGACCCACATGGCCCTCCGTATTTTCTTAGCATGTTCACACACTGTTTCTGTACATATGGACTCAGACACCTATGTGGTTTGCAACCCTCTTTTGTCACTGCCTGTGTGGTGACCCATTTTCTCATATTACCAAACCTTCTTCTGTGGCATTTTTTTAACAGCTTTATGACATCTCACTGGCCTGCTTTTCCATAATTTTCCTTTGCACCAGCAACATTTTGAAGAGTCATTATGAGTCAAGGTCCAATCAGAGTATAAAACCTTATCACTTATTTAAACAGGGGAAACTCAGCTTAGATGACTGGAAATTACCAGAAGCTAGTTAATGTTGAGTAACGGGGTAGAAGAGGACACTGATGAGCCCAGATAAAATAGATGCACATGAAAGAGTGTGTGTGGTTCCTAGACTGAGGAAAGGGGTAATGCAGAAGTGACTGAGGAGGATCACATCTCTTCACACATTGCTCTGGGCAGGGCATGGCTGCCACACAGGCATCGCCACCCACCTGCTGGTCATGAACTGGGCAGAGACGTACGCTAAGCTACAGCAGTGTTTCTGTTCCTTGGTTGGGCTGGTAGGACTCTTGGAAATATCTTCTGATCATAAAAGAAGATGGAAGGTGCTGGGCTTGCATGTGGGGTAATATGCTGGGAGATCCTGCAGGGAACTTCCTCTGGTGAGGTCACTTCTGCGCCCTCTTCTGGTGAAACTTCATATTTCTCCAGCTGATTCGAGGGGAAGGAGTTCAGGGTCCAAAGCAGGGTCAACATCTGTAGATTTTGAGTTGAGAGATAAGAAGCAAATGGTACAAAAACTCAGACTAGCTTGTTGCCCCTTCCCCTGATGTAAACACTGGTGCAGGAGCAATAGCTTCCCTCTGGCAAGTCTGTAAAGCTGGAATGGAAGTTGAATTTAAGCATTCTGAAGACCTTGGTTGACACGACAAAATCATCCTCCAAAAACATGTCCCCGTTGACATCTTTATGTTTTCTAGGGGAACAAAGGCAATTTTTTTTGCTCTAAAATTTGCCACTTACTACCTTTATGGATCATCTCTTAGATCCTTTGCTTTGACCTTGGAAAGTACATTTTTCAAAGGTGAAACCTGCCCTTTTGCTCAAGTCTTCTGTCCCTTGGGTCAGTTTCCTGATTTTTTCCCCCTCCCACTCCAATTCATTGTATCTGACAGATTCATTTCCCTAAGATTCCCTCATCATATCATAACTAAACTTGCTTAAGAGCCTTAACTATTTCCTCTTTGTTCCTTGTATTGAAAATAAAATAGAAGAGACCTGACCTTTGTCACTTGCCTCCATTTTCTGATAAGGAAACAAGCTACTTGACCTCCTCAAGGTCACATGGGAAAGCAGTTGGCCCAGGCCCACTGGGACTCACTTCCTTCCTATCAGTCCCTTGTAATTGCCAGGCTACTTCTTATCCCATAGAGTTTTTTAGCACAGCAACTATCCTTAGAGTGACTTGAATTAAACTTGATCTCACCCCTGTGCCTTTGCGAGTGACTTCCCCCAGTGAAGAATGCTAAAATCTTACCTCAGTTTCTGAGCTCAGAGCGACTACTCCTACTTCAAGGCTTTCATGATCACCTCCCATCATTTTTTTACCAAACACAGGTGGATGATATTCCAGAGTGTTGAACACGGCCACGAACTAGGTTCTTTCCTGAACTTTAAGTCATGGGCCTGGCATCAGGCACATGTGGGTTCACTTTCTGCCATTTAGCAACAGTGAATATTGAATAGTGTCTGTCCCTTTAAGACAAGTTTATTTGTCTCCAGAAAAACATATTGTTCTTTATCTTTGTCTTCCAAGGTCCTTGGTTAAAACACTAAAGGGAACAGGCAGTCTCTTCTGTTCTTTCACTCAAACTTGCCAGATGCCGGTAGACTCCTGGGAGCTGCCAACTTTCTCTGTGTACTCCTTCTGACCCAGATTTTACTCCAGATAGCCGGAGAGCCCTGTGGACCAGCCTCTCAGCTCTGTGTTCAGAAACCACAGGTGGACCTCGGTCTCTTAGTGCAGTGTTGTAGCTTTTCAGTTTTGAGATTTAGGAACAGCATATCAGACTGCTGTGTGTAAACAAAATCACTGCAGAATGACTGCTGAAAATGCAACCTGTTAGGAATGTGCAAAGAAGTAGAAGAAAATCCTCACTCCCTCCTGCACCGGTAGAAGCAAGATGACACTGGTAGGGTAGAAGCACCATCTCTCACCAGCAACCCTGGAAGGACCACACTGTGAATGTTTATCCCATCTGGCCGCCTTTGCCTCTTATTTTTCTTCCTCCCCATCATCTTCAACCCCCAGGGAGGTGTGAGGGCCCCTGAGATTGTTTCCCTTCTGTGGTGAAATGTTGAAAGGACAAATCCTTCACAAATCTTATGGAAATAACAGCTGCAGTGAATTCATGGGTCCAACACACCTGTTATGTCCAGAAGATAGGGTCTGCCTGCACCCCTGCCCCATCCACTAAATGCTCTTACAATCTTACTGCTTCTGGAGATTCAGGTTTTTAGAGTATTTTTACTATCCCTTCCTAAATGTCGGGACTGTAGTCTTCTGTCTACAGGCACCATCTTGTAGCTTAGCAACCAAGGTGTATCAACTACTACCCTCAGGTGCTTCAGTAGCCTGGAGATAGGAAAATCAAGCAAACAGGCATAGGGTAGATTCGGAGTCAGATGCATATGTAGAATCAACACCTTGACAACACAGCAATGGACCGAGGATCAGTGTTATCTGAAGCAGTACATCTCAAGACCGAGCCATCACATCTGAGAGGGAGGCAAAGACAAAGATGGAAAGAGAAGAGAAGGTGCCTACGGCTGCTTCCCCGCCAAGATCCCTAAGACCTGGAGTGTCCCCTCCCCCTCAGGTTCTCTGTTGTTTTCTTTGAGCAGCAGAGAGGGAAGTGTTTGCATTTTTGACCAGTCAACAATTTTTAATTTGTCTGACTAAGTAGAAAGTTGGCAAACTGAGAAAAATAAGTATCAGAGGAAAAGTGATGACAACAACACCATTTTTTTCTGCTGGATCTGTTGTTTCTCCGCATGGACGCTGAGTGGATGTGTTAATTCCATGAGGAAGCATGGAGATATCCCTTCGAGCTGCCTGCGAATGTCAGGGGCCAGTACAGACTGCAGCAGGAGATGCATGTAAATACAGCAGCTTTTGCTCAGTCTCTTGTCGCTCTTCACACACACCTCGTGTACTTAGGACATTTCCCTGCAGAAACGCTCTTTCTGCTTCTCTCCTCTTCGTTTTCTGGGAGGTGACATTAGGCTTGTTCGCCACCGACTTCATTACCTTGAAATTCAGAATTCTCATTCGAAATGTGCTGAGTAGTCTGATGACAACTTCTATTTTAATTTTTGTAAACTGTGCAGTAAGTGTCTTTTTTTGCTGATTTGCAAAACATAAAATTTATATGTATTTATGGGTACCATATGATGTTTTGATACATGTATGTATTGTGTAATATTTATATCAGGGCAAACCATCTGTTTCTTTGTGTGTGTGTGTGCTCAAGTTGGTGCATGTGTGTGTGTGGGTGGTAGGTGCCTTTGGAGGCTAGAGGTTAACCTCACTGACAAATCACTTTTTGTTTTATGACATGGGGCCATTCATTGGCCTGGGACTTGCTCTTAGGATAGGCTGGCAACAAGCCCAGAGGGATTCACCTGTCTTTACCTCCCGGCACTAGGAGCTGCATTACAAGCATGCCATTGCACTCAGCTTTTTATGTGAGTTCTGGGGATTTCTCTCAGGCGGCTGTGCTTGTGCCGCAAGCACGTTGCTGATGTAGTTCTCTCCAGATCCAAAGTAATCTGTTTCCTCAAACATTTGCTATTTCTGTGTTTGGAAGACATTCAAACCCCATTTTATAATATTTTGAGATATACAGTGTTTAGTAGTCATCTGGAGTCACCTTTTGTGCCACTACAAATTCCCAATTCAACATAACTCTAGCTTAGCACCCATTTATCAGTCACTCTCTTTCCTTACCAATTCTGGGAAAACCACCATTCTATTCTCTACTCCTGTGAGGCTTATATTTCAGAATTTCACAAATGAGTGAAATCATGGTATTTATATTTTTCCATATAGCTTATTTCACTTAGCATAGCAATCTGCAGTTCCATCTGTGTTCTCCCAAATAATAGGATTCCATTTTTCACGTAGCTGAATAGTATTCCATTGTACATCCTTTATCCATTCATTCAGTGATGAACACTGTGGTTGTTTCTATTTCTTGACTGTTGTGAGTTGTGCTACAGTTAAAAACTGAAGAGTAAGAATCATATGACTTTCATGCTCTCTGGCTTTATAACTAGGTATTGCAGGATATTTGGTAGCTGCTCCTCTAAGTATTTGAGGAGCCTCTTTTCTGTTTTCCACAATGGTTAGCTTGTACTCCTATCAGCCAGCATATGACCTCTTTCCTCCATTTTTCACCAGCACCATATTTTTTTCAAATTGGCCTTTCTTACAGGAATGAGATAATAAACTATTGTGGTATTGGCTAGTTAGTGACACTGAGCAATTTCCACATTCCTATTAGTTATTGTTGTCTTCTTTTGAAAAGTATCTATTTCTATTACTCATTTGCATTAGGTCATTATGGTCATTATTACAATGAGTTTTTTGAGTTCCCTATGTAATCTACAAAGTGTTTAATTTGCAAATATTTTCTATCATTTCTTATTCCTTGGGTTGTTCTTTCTTAAATCCCAAATTTTCTTTTACTGTAATTAAGAAGGTTCAGACTTTGATAATTCTAAGCTCACAGTATGGCAGATTCACCTGGAGCCACAGCAAAAATGTAGCAGTTCAGGCTTTGCTCAGTGGCTATGCAGTGGGAGACCTAGAAGTCTGAATGTTAATATCTGTGCTGATTCTGAAGCAGAGGCCCTGATAATACATCCGAGATGAATGACGGAAGACTCATTTCACTGAGTTAGATTGTGGTAGCTTCTTGGCAGTAGATTGATGAACACATACTTCATTTGTCTAGTCTCCTCCTCTGTATGCGATGGGGACTGTTTATTCATTTTTGCCTTCACTCATTACCTGAATGTATGGTTTCACCAGTAATGGGAGGGGGAAGAGAGAGAGAGAGAAAGAGAAAGAGAGAGAGAGAGAGAGAGAGAGAGATTATCCAGTGGGATCTCCTTAACTTAAAATCAGTGGATTAGAAGTATTAATCACTTTACCAAAGACTTCATAGTAACACCAAGACTACCATTTAACTGAATAGTTTTCAATCCAGTTGACATCAGACAGCCTGACCAAGTCACAGAAGGTGCAAATCCACTGAGCTCAGAATCCACTGAAAATTAGGAGTTTGGTCTATGTGGGATTTTAAAAGCATGTGTCCAACTTGATACTATGCTTCAGGATTGACAGGAAGAGCAGAGAATTCTGAATTGAGGAATTCAAAGAATCTTGCAGTGAACATAACTGATAATTTTCTTGTAAAGTTTTTGGGTTTTTCAGGAAGTCTATGAGTACTCATGTTCTTGATGAGGCAGGGACTCCTGGAAGCATAGTTATGCTAGTGAAAACAGTGGAAGAACGAAGAATGCTGCTAGGATCCATCATAGTGTGGGGTAAACAGACACTAAGCATGATGTGCTGGACTCCTCTCAGATAAAGAGACAGACCATTGTTCCCAAAGCATGGGCTTTGAGTTTCTCTTTCTGGTGATGAATGGATTTGGCTACCATGCAGGCAAACTGACTCTGCAGACCACAGTTCCAATAGAGCTGGAAATTCACTCACTTATTTATTTCTAAATTTATTTACTTTTTGTATACATATGTGCATGATATGTGAATATATGTGGGAGTGTTAGTGTAAGTATGTGGGGGGTGCTAGGTGTAAGGGTCAGAGGAACAATCCTGCGTGTTGGTTCTTGCATTTCTACCTCATTTTAAAATGGGGACTCTATAGTATGGTGAGCTCTTGGGGATTCTCCTATCTAAACTTCCCATTTCTTGTAGGCATGCTGGGATTACAGCATGTGGTACATTCTCTGATTTTTATATACATTCTGGGAATCCAAACTCAGATTTGTTTAGAATCTGAAGAGAATATAATCATTTCTTTAATTTCAGTATTTACTGTCTCCTTCTTGAGTTCTCACAGAATCATACAGACTTTTTAAGTGTAAAAGATACTTGCAACCTGGCTGGAATCACTTTGTATTGTCAGTGAGCTCACTTTCAGTGCACACTGTGACCCTGCTTGCCTCTCTGGAGAGAAGGAGCTGGCTGTGGCTAAGGAGGTCTGGATTGAAGGTTTGGCTTCCTGGTCATCAGAGACAGGTTCATTCAGTGGTGAAACAGCTACATGTAGTTTTCTTTGAAAGAGAGAGGGAGTGCTGAAGCCTTCCCTTATTGCCTGGTTCCTTGTAGGAAATTTATTGTCTAGCGACTTGTAATTGGCTGAGAGAGCAAGTGATGACTTTGTCATCTCCTTGCGGAAATTCTCACCATTCTGTGCACCTGATATGTCCTACCTTGTTACTTGTCTCTAAGGATGCAGGAAAATCAGCCTCTTAGCTTTAGGTCCCCCAAGGGGCCACAGCCAGGGCGATTCCCTCTATGTTACCACCTCCCAGAGGCTGAGCTTGATGTGTACTTGATGGATTACAATGGAACTGCTGCTGGGATTCAACCCTCAGCGCTTAAGATGCCAAGTAGGGGTTCAGAGAACTCACCTCATGGGCTTTCCAAGGGGAAACAGACCCATTTGGCGTCTGCTCACTGATGCTGTTGGTCTCTAGATCACCTCACAGGCTTGGGGGCACAGCTGACTTGGGATCTGCTCACTTATATTGTTGGTTTCTGGTTTCTAATTTTGGAAGAACAGGTACCAGGAAGCAGCCAGTGCTAAGAAACCAGACTTCTTAAAAACGTTTTAAAAAATATGATAGCTTTGCAAATCAAAATTAACCATTTAACTAGGTTTAATTTTTTCAACGTAGTTTATTTAAAGAATTAAGTATTACCACAATTAATTTAAGAACCATACTAGTCTCCAGAATAAATGCCTTTATAACCTCTAGTTTGTAAGATTTTGCATGTATATAGCTTTCATTGCTATCAGATATACACAAAGGAAACCTAATTCTCTGAGGAAGGAAATTTTTAAAGTTTTTTTGTTTTTGTTTATTTTCTCTTCTGGGGTCTCGCATTCCTCTTGCTTGGATGATCTTCATTTCCTGTCTGCTGATGTTGTCTGTGACTTGTTAAAGTTAATACATAGGAGATCTGAGTTCAACTTCTTTATAGGAAATTAAAAATTGCACAAATGAGAATAGAAAGGTCCATAAAAATGATTATTATATAACAGTCCACACTGAATTGTATTTGATTTTGATCTCTCCCCCAACCCCCGCCCCATTAAGCTTCTACTTGGAGATTTACCAAAGCTTTTCCTTTTATCTTTTCCAGAATCGCAATGAAATAAAAAATGGCACTATTCTTCGATTAACCACATCTCCAGTAAGTGATGTTTGTTACTCCCCAGTAAACCCTTAACAGCTCTGTGCATGTGATTATGGGTAAACTGATTACTCTGAATGACTTCACAGTCTCTAAGTTGCTTTCCTGGCAGACTTCAGAATAGCAGGAGCAACCAGCTGTGATGGAGGAGGAGGGTGGATTTCTTCCAGGTTAACGTCAAGTAAGTGGATACGAAGATTTGAAATATGAAATTGGTAGTTAACCATCATTTCTCACAATACAGATGCGATAGCTGGCTGTCTCGATTGGTTTTGCCACCTGCCTACATCTCGACTAATGTGATTTTATCAAATAAAATCAGACAGACAACCACACAATAGCCTGCTATTTCCTGTAAATTATGGTGTTGGTGTTGGTGTGTGTGTGTGGTGTGTGTGTGTGTGTGTGTGTGTGTGTTAGAGAGAGAAAGAGAGAGAAAGGAAAGAGAGAAAGAAAGAGAAAGAAAGAAAGAAGAAAGAGAAAGGAAGGAAGGAAGAAAAAGAAAGAAAGAAAAAAAAGAAAGAAAGAAAGAAAGAAAAGAAGAAAGAAAGAAAAAAGAAAGAAAGAAAAGAAAGAAAGAAAGAAAGAAAGAAAGGAAGAAAGAAAGAAGGAAGAAAGAAAGAAAGAAAATGAATGAAAGAGAAAGAGAGAGAAAGAAACTGATAATTGATTATTTTCTAACCTAGGTCATTCCTAGGGCATTTCTTAATTTTGAGAGCATTGGCCACTTCAGCTGTTTTGCTGAGTTCAGACTCTACAGAAAACACTTGGAAGTGTCCAAACAAAAGCTGCTGAACAACACACCAGGGTGTGTGCAGATGATGGCTGGGACCTTGGTCTTTCCCACATGTAATGTCTGGGTAGGAACATAAAGCATATTTGGACTAGATTCCTTCACAGTGCATTTTCTTACTTTCCTAAAGAATAATATGTACAAAACACACCAAGTGTTACTCTTTTCACACTGCCTACGTGATGAAAAGTGTGCCTATCCATCATATTGAATTTCCACTGCATCCATGTGCTAGGCTAAAAATAAGTTTAAAAATTGGAAAAAGCATCTGGCTGGAATTAAACTGTGGGTAATGTAACTACCACAAATTCTTCTTGTTGAAAATCACATTAGTGAGACTTAGAAACTCTTCAGCATTTTACCCAGTAACATCTTGAACCCAAACACAGGGATGAGCTCAGCAGACTGCCCAGAAGGAGTTGGTGGACTGCGTTCCAGCGCTTCTTTGCCAGTTCATGGGAATTACAGTTTGCATGGGGTTTTGAGTGGCTCAGTGATGAGCTCAGCCAGTTTTGACCGGCTACGCACTGGCTTCTTCCTTCGAATCAGCTCTAGTTACAGGTCATTTGACCCTTAGAGGCCAGTTTCAGTTGCCTTTGTAATTCCTGTTCGCCCTGCCAGAGTTCTGGCCTGCAGGTTTGAAGACCCCTTTTATTTCATCTGAGAATTGGAGAGGCTTTGCGTTTTGTCTAGGCTGCTCACTGTGTTCGTGTCAGGGTTTCAAGCACAAAATTTCATCTTATGTATGTACTACTGGCATGAAAGTGGAAGCGAAACTGTCCAGAGAACCAGTGCTGGCTGAGAGGGGGGAGAGTAGTGGGGTTATCAGGACATGCTCAAAATACATTAGACGTTTTCTGAATGAGGCCTTATGTGACCTTGTGTAATTAAAAAAAGTAAAATAAAATGAGATAGATAATAAAAACGTTAGATGTGAGAAGGGTTTTCTCCTCATAGTGAGCATATGGGGTAAGTTGCCATAGGAGAAGGTGGAATTTGCATTCGTCAAAGAATAATTCTCTCATTCCCATGGAAAGATGGGAGAGGCAACGTACAGGATGTTTTGAGAAGATAGAAGTCCCAGACCTGAGACTAGTTTACATCTCCTGGACCAGGTAGTGTTTTAGAGGTGTCAATATCAGGGCCTTGCTTGGGAGCTGGGCTACAGTATCTCAGAGGTGTCCGGGCATTTGCCTTTGAAGCAGGGTCTAGAATTGGCCATTACCCTACAGCAAGATATTTGGAAGCTGTAAGCTTCATTTCTTGCCATTATAACTTTTTAAAAAATTATTTTGTCTTCAAGTAAAAAAATATGGGTCATACATGCTAATTCACATTTTATATTTATTAAAATTATATTTTTTCTCTTCATTGTTTGTTAGTGAAGAGTACTGCAAAGAACCAAGCAGATATTGTTATATTAGTGTTTAAATATTATTCCTTCTCTTACCACAACTGAGCTCTTCCTGCAGCCATAAGAATACACACACACACACACACACACACACACACACACACACACGCACGCACGCACTCATGCACGCACATACACATACACACATGTGCAGGCATGCGGGAACACATAGGCACACACTGCATGAAACATTTGGAAATAAGTTTTAGCTACATGCACCATGAAAAAAGAGGTTGATAAACTTGACTACCACAAAATAAGAGCAAATCTCCATTTTTTTGTGTTTTGAAATCATTTCAGACACAGAGTCAAAAATGAAATAACAGAAAAAGCTGTTGGAAATCTTGAGGACATGGGACTAAGTCCTTAATTTGCAAGATCCTTCATGAATGAATAGATACTGTCCCAAAACACAGGTATGAACAGGAGTACAAAAGAGAAAAATTATATGGGCATACACACATATATATGTGCACATGTATATCACTTCATGTGTATATGAAAAAAAGAATCTCTGTCTCTTTCTTAAAGGTGATAGAAGTCCACACTTGGATAGCCAGTGCAATGAAAGAATTCTGCATGGTCAGAGATGAGAATGGGCACAGCCCCAGAATGTACCTGATATATGAGCTTATGAAACCACCATAGGACATACACATCTCATGCATGCACACGTACAGCATAACCCCCTCCAAAAACATGGGTGTACTCGTCAATTTTTTTAGTTATCACAAACTGGAATCAGAGTTGGGACCATAGCAGAGTTGTTTATTGCTTGTATGCATGCAGTCCAAGGTTCAACAACAAATGCCTATACTGTTTTCTAGGGGCCTTTGGACCCTCTCTGACCAACAACTTATTGGAAAGTATCACAGAAAGAATATTGTTTAATTGCCTGTGTGTTTGTGTTGGAGCATTTTAGGGCATTTTCTGTTTTGCTCTCTCTGTTTTCCCTTTTCACAAAATTTTGTGATGCTAATAACATATGTGGTTTTTATCTGGTCAGATTATATATTGCAACCTTAGTGCTATTTGTTACCCCCTCAGCCCTTACTATATCCTACGGTGTCAGATTCTCCCACTTAATCATTTTCCCCTTTATGAGACCATTTAAGAGCCCTTAAAAACATATAAGCTGAGTTCCTCTTCCCCATGGTTCCTCATCGTGTCCCTTCTGAACATACACCCAAGCTGCTTATTAAGTACCATGTTGGCCTCGTTAGCCCCAAGCATATTCCTCCCCTGCTGTTTCCTCATGTGTGGGGATCCTCTTTGAGACTTACTTAGGTAAGGAGTGCTATCCCAGCGATGCTGCACAATGTCTCCTGTGGCGATAAGAAATGCTGTTACCAAGTCACTCTCTGGATTCAGTTTATCTGAGACGCTTGTCAATAAGAATTATTGTGTTATTAAAAGATTATGATTTTTCACTTTTTCCAATTTTCTGAACTGATTAAGGAACTGAAAAAAAATGTAGAATTCTATTTTCTTTCGTTGTTTCAGAGGCCTAACCAAAGAGAGGAAGCTAGTGGAGAGGGCAGATTATAGGGTCAGCAGTGGGCAGCTTATGCCTTAGCCAGGTAGAGAAGCTAATGGCTTCAATGTCCTGGCCTGTCAGGATGCTGAACAGGAGGGATTGTCTGAAGGGCGAGGCCCAGGGATTCATGAAGAGTTGCTTCTTGCTGAAGGCCAGTTGTTCTGGAGTTTCAGTAAGCAGTGTGCTAGTGTGCTGTTTCTGTGGATAGAATGTGGAGATAAGGCTTGTGATGGCAGGGTGAAACCCTTAATGATGTACCCATGAGGGTCTGTCCACTGGACAGTGAAGTAATGTGTCCTGCTGAATAGCATGGAAAGATACAGGTGTACCATCTGTCTCATGTGCCTATTTCAGACTATGGGATGAAAGAGTCACGATGGGGAAGGAAGAAGGGAGAGTAACACAAAGTCCTGAGGGCTCTCGCAGGTTTGAAAGAGGTGACGGAGAAGCCAGATGAAGAATGTGTTTCAAAGGACAGGTGTACTTAAGTGGCTCAAAGACCTTGAAGATGAAAATAAAGGATCCCTGGGAAAAGTGTGCATGAGCCACATTCTACATTACTTAAGACAGGGTACGGAGGCCTCATTGGTGAGGAAGAGCTGCTCCATCCTCACTACTGTTGAGAATGGGGGCAGAGACACGCGGGAGATGTGGAATAGGGGAATTGGGCCAGTGCATGTTTATACATTTGGGTTTTATTTTAAGTGAGAACGGTCAGAAATGCTCACAGCTGAAAAGGATCCACTTCCAGGGAATCACTGACCCCTAACGTGGAGGGTTAACTTCTGAAGTAGCCTCCAGATGACCAGGGCCCAGAGTTGGGGGGCAGGTTGACCTCTGACAAGAAATAGGGTGCTTTCTGCCCAGTGTCAAGCAGAAATTGAGTGCCTGGGAGAAGTATTCCTGGCTGCTTGCTTTGATTTCCTCAATATCTGTTGAGGCACAATCAGTCACTAGAAGAGGGCAGACAGGGAAAGGAGCTAGGGAGGTTTAAGAGAGAGTGAGTATTCTAGGAAAGCTTTGTTGAATGTTGGGTAGTGTTAAGTCTGTATATGGAAACATCTGAAAAAATGGTTGACCTTAGAGAGTTTTTAATTGGCAGTATTGACCAGGAATAGTGCTGGAAGTTTGGGGGGGGGGGCATGGTTTTTAAGTAGTATCTTTAAGAACAGTGAGTAAATACTTGGTACCCAAATCCAAGGCACATTCCTGAGCCCTTGTGGATGAGTTACTGCCTCTCAACTGTGACCAGAAACTCCCTGTCCATCTGAGCTGTTCGAATGGCTTGATATGAAACTTGTTTTCCCTCCTTGAAAAAATAGCAGAAAATAAAGCTAAACTTTCTAATTTTATCTATTCATTTGTACCAATTGCTTGAAAATCAGAACCAAGGCCATATTTTTTTTCACATAATCTTAGTTCTTTCTTCCCAAATATAAAAATAGTTCAGAATCATTGCGGGGAAAAAAATAAAACCAAGAGCAGAGAAAATTATCAGTAGACAAAAGTCATATCTTGATTTGTCTTCTCTTGCCCATTTATATGCAAATATATGAATTCTTATGCATGCATGAATACATATATTCATTTTGCAAAGGTTTCTCTAATTTCTTGGGCATACAGCACTGCTCCAGATGTTGGGAATATAGTAGTAAACAAATCTAGCATGTTTCTTCTCCTTGCAGGGCTGGTGTGCTCCTGCACATGGGCACCCTGAGTGCACACTGCCTACCTTGACAGACAATAACATGTCCACATCCTGGCCATTCCTCTTTATAGTCCATTACGGGATGGACTTGTGATGCCTACAGGTTTTCACAGCTCAATGTATATTTCACATACTTCATCCTAGGTCTCATACATTTACTGCTCAGCGGGAGTGTCTATTGTTTGAATGAGAATGCTACTTTGAGGCTTCCTGCTGGGTGCAGCAGACATCTGTCTCCAATCTCTAGGTGCATCCTTTCAAGAAGCTCCTCACCACTAAGGAAGTCTCCAAGTCCCCATGCTCCCCCATGCTTTGGAGCTCCTGCCAGCTCCCCACTCCGTCCTCGTTTCCTTTCATCTCTACTCATCACTACTCCCATGAATGCTTGTCTGTCAAGCTTTTGCATCAACCATTTCTTCGACCTTGCAGACCTTGCATGTTGGGCTCTTTCCTATCAGACCCCTGCATGGATACCATTGCCTTCTCTGAAAACCACCCCTTTTGAAGAAGCCACTATTCACTCTCAGTCATACCCCTCCATTTTATTGTTTAATATAAATGCTTTAATTTTTTTCCATATGAGTGTGTGCAGGTATATGTACAAGAGGACACTTGAGTTTGTGTGCCTGTGGAGACCCGAGGGTGACATCAGGAATCATCCTGATTCTTCTACCTCCCTATTGCTTGCTTTGGGGTTTTCTGGGTTTTGCCTTCCAGGATTGGAACTTCAGGTCACTGTCATATTCTTCCAAATTTTTTTTTCCAAGCCAAACTGTATCCAGCTTTATTAAAGATACTTTTCATAAACAATCATGGTATTTCAGACAGGAAATGGGCAGACAATCAGTAACAGTGTACAAAAACGTTCAAACTCCCTTCTTGTATCGACTACCAAAATCAGAAAGTCACTATAAAATCCAAGGAAGTCTTCATTTGAGGCTTTAAATGGGGGATGTTTTGAGTGAGGGTGGATAGTTCACACAAGCATGTTGTTTAACAACTTTCACAAGCAGACCCTGACTTTCAGGAAATGAAATGAAACTGGCAGAGGTATCAATCTGCAAATCCACAATTTTTTAGGAAAGAAACCACTGCTCTTCTGAGGACCACCATCTTAATGATGTCACTGCAGAGTCCAGATCACCTGACATATTGGCAAAACCAATTTTAGGGGGTCAGGTCCCAACAGGGCTCTGGTTTTAAGGGAGTTAAGTCTATGTTGATGGTGGGAGGAAGGAGGACATAAAAGTGAGTTTGGGTTTCTTACACCACAAGGCCTTTGTACCACCCCTTGTTTGGGTCCACACCGGGGAATCTCTCCTCCTGGGATCCAAGAGGACTTTTTCAAATCTAGCAGGGAAAGGTGTTTTTTCCACAGCTATTCAACTCCGCAAAGTCCATCAGTGACACATATTCCTTCTCCCCCCCCCAAAAAAAAACAGCGGTGTGTTCTGTGTGCTAGCAACATAGCTTTTAAAAAAAAGTAAAACAAAAATTGTGCATTTTTATAAAACTTGATAAAAATAGTATTTCAAGCTGTACAGTCACCAGCAGTACACAGTTATAAAAAATGCACACACTTTACTTGGCATCTCCAGCACCTTCAGTTTTCTGTGCCTGGTCTGTTTCGGCATCTCCATTTTCTGCAGGGTTATTCCCATCCTTGCTAGCATCAGCTTTTTTCCCTTCAGGTCCCTTCTCTCCTTTCTTTGCAGGGGCCTTTTTAGGTTTGGGTTCTAGCTTTGGAGGGGCAGGTTTGGCAGACAACCTTGCAGATCTTCTCTGTGGCTCGTCCTTTACCTTGGCTTTCTCTCCTTTAGCATCCCATTCAGCCTTTCTTTTGGGCATGGCGGAGGCGGCTTGAGGACGTGAGCGCTGGAGGAGGGGATGTAGCGGCACGCGGCTTTGGTCGGTCCAGGGGTCGTCCTCGATTCTTCTTCACACTGCTCCTCTTCCAGCATTTTTATGTGGGATCTGGGAACCTGAATTGAGGTCCTTTTATTTATGACATGAAGGCTTTAACCCTGAGCCATTTCCTTAGTCTGAGGTGCTTTCATTTTTTATTCCTAACATCCTAAGGTTTTTAGATCCCCCCAACAAGGATAGGTCTAGGAAAGCAGAAGTTCTGGCTTGTTTCTTATTCTCCCAAATGTACAATGTAGTACCTAGCTCTGAGTGAGCTTCCTAGAGATATCTTTTGAATCAGTGAGTGAATGTTCTCAGGCTTAACCTGACTTAAAATGGAAAATTAAAATGAAAAATTAAGTAAAATTGTGTGCAAATGATTCAATATTCAATATATAAATTTCTCTTTCAAAACCTAAGCATTTTTACAGCAAAAGGCTTCCATTCATGTTTATTTTGTGTAATGAAAGCTTACATCTAGACAGTTTTGAGATTAGAGAAGAGAAAGTGCATCTATCCCTACCTCAGATTTTGCTCACCAGGCCCAAAAAGTTCGGCCACTGCCATTTCTACCTGGCATTTTTACATGGGTCCTGGGATCCAAATTCAGGACCTTCTGCTTGGGACATAGAGTCTTAACCCCTAAGACATCTCTCAAGTCCCTTATTAATTTTTTAAAAAGCTTTTCTTAGTAAAATGTTCTTCCTAAAAAATGTACCCCCCATTTTCACATGTGTATGTGTGTGAAGCCTGATTATGTGGGTATATGTTTTCAGTTGATATCAAGAATCATCTGGATTGCTCTTCTACTTTATTCTTTTTGAAACAGGCTTTCTAATTAAAGTTCTTTAGTATGCTACAAGAGGCCTGAATCCACACAAGAATAGACAACACAGATGGAACTCTGGGGTCCATGGAAGCAGACAGATAGGAAGGTGGAAGGGAGTGGGATGGATTGATGAAGGGAGGGAAGGGGATGGAGGGAAGCATGGATGAGTACTCAATAAGCTTGTACAACTAGAAAATAATTTTTTTTTTAAAGTCCAGTAGTGCTAATCTTGCTCTGGAGATTCCTAGTCTCCACCTTCTGAGGCTAGAGTTACTGGCTGGCCACCACAGCCACCAGACATTTAAATGGGGTCTGGGGATCCCTCCAGTCCTCACACTTGGGCTGTCAGTGCCTTACTCACTGAGACCTTCTCTAGTCCCCCAAATATTCAGATTTTAAAGGAACAAGCAGAATTTCTTTCAAGTGGAGCAGAGCTGAAGGGAACTGATCATGGTTCGGCTGGAAGATAGGGTGGAACCAGACGCAGAAACAGAGTTACAGGTTTCCCCATTGCTGCACATGGCAGTGTTCAGAGCCATGTAGAATCATGTCAGCCTGTGACTGCAAAGCAGCTGCCCTGGCCGTCCTGGAAGCCGTTCAGCAGCTGTGTCTGCAGGCCTCACTCAGGCTTGCAGATCAAGGAATTCTGACTGAATCATCTGTGATTTCAGGGCTTGCAAGTTGTCCTTGGGTGACTGACATTCTGTGCTGAGGCTTCTCTGCACGTCCAGCTGCTCTGGATTTATTTCAACAACACAAATTAGCTGTGTGATCTTGGGGACATCACTTAGCTTCTCTTGGACTCTTCATTTTCCTTTGTGAGAAGAAGAAAATAAGAGTATCTCTATGATTAAATGAATTAGTCCATGGATATAATTAAAATAATGGTTAGAAAGCATGCCACCTGACTGTTAACTCTGCTTGTTAGTATTTTTAAAATTTTTTTATTATTTATTCAATTGTGCGTGTATGTGTGTGTGTGTGTGTAGAACCATGGACGAATTCGGGAACCACCATGGACGCCTCCACCTCCTCCTTGTTTACTCTACCCCGGGATTCACAGGCTCTGCCCTACCAGGACCAGAAATGCAGGCCACCCCTGCTTCTGCCTGGCATCTATACGTGGGGTCTAGGATCTGAACTCAGGACCTTCCACCTGCAAGGCAAAGGCTTAACCCCTGAGCCACCTCTCCAGCCCCTGTTTGTTAGTATTAACAGCAACAGATAATGTTTTTATTATTAATATTGGTGACTGAGAGTTTTGAGTTATGTTTTTGAATTATTATAATCTCTATAAAAATATTTAAATAAAGTTAAATAATTAAATATTTAAAAATTATAAAAATAATCTCTACAAAGATATTTTATAATCACTATAAAAATTTTTAGTTATTATAATCTCTATAAAAATAAAATTTCCGGGCTGGAGAGGTGGCTCAGGGGTTAAGCCTCTGCCTTGCAGGCGGAAGGCCCTGAGTTCGGATCCTAGACCCCACGTATAGACGCCGGCCAGAAGCAGGGGGCGGCCTGCGTTTCTGGTCCTGATAGGGCGGAGCCTGTGAATCCTGGGGCGGAGGAAGTGGAGGCGTCCATGGTGGTTCCCGAATTCATCCGTGGTTCTACACACACAGACACACGTGCGCACACACATACATCTGCACACACGCACAATTGAATAAATAAATAAATAAATTTCTTGTGAATAAAATGCAATTTTTCAGGAATTCAGTGATGCATTTGTGATATGATAGAACAATGTTGTATCTACTGGATATCCACCTAAACGTACAAATTTGAAGTAACCACTATAATTCTGTAAATCTGTCTGAAAAACTTAGAGAATGGTACATCTGTAAATAATTTTAAAAGATACTGCAATCCACTCCCAGCTTTGTTTTCCCTTTTTAAGAAAATGCATTTTTCAGATTTGAGAGACTTGCCAAGTATATTGGCATCAGTTACTCCTCAAGGAGGCTGCCATTCTCCTCCTTTTCCTCTTTCTCATTTTCCATTTGTGACTTCCGATGCAAAGGGTCTGCCTTTGACAGTAACAAAATGGGAGACCCAGCACAGCTCTGCCCTGTTTGATATGTGGTGGTTCAGCATATGCTCATTCAGACTGGGTTCCAGAAGAGCTGCCTCAGTTTCCTCATTGAACCCTCTTCTTTTCCGTGGTGAGAAGGGACTTCCCTCTGCCCCTGGTCTTCATACCAGCCCTGTTGTTCCTCGGTGGTTTCAGGGGAGTTATCTGGGTATTAGTTTCAAATACCATGTCCAAGATGATTTCTATTACTGTAATGGGATTTGGAAGGCTTGGTGTATGAGTGGTCTCATTGTTATGATAAAATGCCTGCCCTCGCCTTCCACTGTAGGTGGATCCAGTAAGCCTTGGGGGAACCAACAAGTGACTGTGTAGGGGTTCAGCTCTGCCCACCTGTCTAAGCTCCTGTCTGATTCACATTTCTCTGTCAAGAGCAACAGCCTTACAGAAGAGAACTGTAATTCTAGGCAGAGCTGTTCATGTGACTTCCTGACTATTTTGTTTTAGATTTATACAGTAAGTAGCCAGTGAGTGTGAAACACATGTTGTTGAAAACTGGAATTTACAAGCTTAGTGTTGGGCTGGAAGATTTTTCAGTAGCCTGGAAAGATGTTTGCATGTTAAATGAAGTTTTTGAATGGAGGCATCTATTACTCGTGGTATTGACCGGTTGGGTGATCATGATCTATAAACCCGTGTAATTGTTTAACTGATCATGTAGCTTTTTGTCGCTTCTAGATAAAATTAATGAAAAGCAAACATTCTCTCTTTGATGTCCATCTCTCCAACACATGCAGCATGCACTCCTGCCTGGATGTCTTAATTCCCACTGACATATTATTTTATGCAGTTTGTTTGCTGTTTGAACACTCTTCACTGTGTTTGCCCCTGTCAGGCTCAAAATGCCCAACAGCTCCATGAACGAATCCAGTCTTCCAGTATGGATGCCAAACTAGAAGCCCTGAAGGACTTGGCCAGCCTGTCTCGGGACGTCACCTTTGCTCAGGAGTTCATAAACCTGGATGGCATCTCTCTCCTGACCCAGATGGTGGAAAGCGGCACTGAGTAAGTGTCTCTCCTCCCAATGAGCTCTTTTTCCTCTTCACTCGCACAGTGGGCCATCTGTACGGTTTTTATTTTGGCAGTTTCTAGTTCTGATTTTTTGAAATGTGTGTATGTATGTGTGTGTGTGGTGTATGCACATGCATTTGTTGTTCACATGTTGCATGAGTGCATGTTTCATGGTAGGTGCCTGTGGACTTGTATTTACAAGCCCAAAGTTGACCTGGAGTGTCTTCCTCAATTGCTTTCCTTCTTTTTTTTTTGAGACAGGGGCCAGTGTGGCCCAGGGATTCCCTGCCTCTGCCTTCTGAGTGCTAAGGTTATAAGTGGTCAGTTAAGACACCTGCCAGTGTATGCTGATCTGAATTCGTCTCCCTGACTCACAAGGGCTTCATCCACTGAGTCATCTTCCTACCCCTTAGTTCTAGTTTTAAAGACCAGAACTTGATGAGACTTGAATAGTGACTTGAAGACAGTAGCCACATAGATGGTTTGTAATCCCAAGAGCTACATCTTGTACCACTGTCTGAAACATGCTAAAGTCCATAAATACCTGAAATTTCAGGGTACTTAGGAAAATCATTAATTCATTGCCTCTAAGGCTACTACATGCTACTAAACTATGACTTTATAAAAATGAATCTCTCATGTAACTAACCTATCCTTAAGGAACTTTCTTCCCCTGACTCCATTCAAAAATGAGAGTATCAACATAAACCTTGATTTAATAAACCAAGTTAATGGCATCCTTAGCTGCTTCTTTTTTTGGGAAAGTAAAATTTTAATGATTACAGCATGTTATTAGAGTTATTCAAAATTAAAAAAGGAAATTTATGGAAAGCCTAGTATAGTCAAATGGTGAAAAGTAGAATTTTTCTTTTTTAAATGTAGGCCTTGCCTTCCAAAATTCATGGAGGCTATTATGCAGGCAAAATTCAGTTGGGTATCAATTCCTATTGAGGGATAAAAAGCTAGAGGCTGGGCCAGTTCATCTCAGAGCACCTGGTACAGCAGCGTACTAGGCTGAGTTCCTTGTAATGGAAGAGGCAGCTCGCATTTCCCATGGTGAGCTCACCTGATTCCTTAGTATAATAAGGAACACTACTGAGCGAGAATAGTCCACTCTACACATGTGGGAGGTTAATTCCTGGATCACCAAATACCGTATCAGAATGAGCAGGGTATGATCAGGTAGCTAGCTACCTTTTCTACAGGATCAGGTGACAGTAGTATAGATAAGCAAATCATGACTCAGCTTTTGGTGACTCAGCTAATTCTTTATTACTATGTGAATACTCATAGATACTTATTAGCAAGAGTAAAGGGAGTAAGAGATACTTGTGAGAATTGGAGTTTCCACCTGGCTCATTTAAGTCTCTCTTCAATACTTGTAATCACAAAGGATGAATGGGTAATGGTGGATGCTGGAGACCTGACCCCCCTTCCTTCCCTCTCCAGTCCTCCTCCTATACTTGGCATTACTTAACCTTTACAGTTAGCATTAGTGAAAGATTCTTTGTTTCTCATTCAAAGGCAGTATGTTTCACAATAGCATGTAATAATCCTCTTTAGAGTTTAGAGCTGGGAATTGTGCCTTACAGACAAGTAGAAAAATTTCTAGAATTGAATAAGAAAAAAACAAGTCAAATCTAAAGACCCCCAACAAGGTCTGGTGAACTGGCCAGGAGAGACAGGCACTCTTTGGTTGCTGCATTTTTCTTTGCTCTATATGACTGGAACACTTTTTGTGACATTTTGGAGTACGTTGTTTTGAAGGGACAGGGAAACTCAAATTCTGGGTGTTAACCAAAATTCAACGTGGTGGCTGTAGTTGGAAGCGGAAACTTAAAACAGCCAGGAGGAAATTCAATGGGAATGAGTTCAGCAACCTAGGAATTTCCACAGGAAAAGAGAGAGAGCGCTGCCTACTGCAGAAGCTTTAGGGGAAATGGAGTGCTGGGTACAGCCATCCTTATGTGACTATCGGGAGGAGCCAGCTACAGCTTCCTTTCCTCTCGTGGGGTTACCACATGCCCTCGCCAGATGGCCTGTGTTCCTCCTGGGACAGCGAGCCCCAGGGCTTCTTCCTCAGTGACATTTTCTAGCATGTGAAGATGTAAAGACCTTACCACATGTACTGATTTATCGCAGTGCCTTGTACAGACACACTTAGGGCAATGTGCTAGAGCCAGCGCAGGCCGGAGTCCATGCAGGCCCTTCAGCTCTTCACAGTGGTTTTGTGTGAATATGTCTGAGTTTACCAGGATGGCACTGATAGCTGCAATTTGAATGCTAAAGGCTCTGAAAGCTGTGTTTTTGTGTCTTAGGCATGGGCTGTGGCAGGAGTCCAGCCTTGCCAGAGACTGCCAGGTGTTTTGTTAATGAAGCCTGCCTATTTGGAACTTCTGGTTTCCAGTTTTTCATTTCTCTGGTCTGCTATGTCTGCCTTAACACGGTTGCAGAGACTGGTGGTTTACACAACAGAGACATTGTGTGTGTGTGTGTGTGTGTGTGTGTGTGTGTGTGTGTGTGTGTTTGTTTTCCCCCACTTGTCTGAAGGCTGGAAGGGGTCCACAGGTTGGTTTCTTCCTGGTCTCTCTGCTTGGCCTGCAGATGGCTGTTCACATGGTCTTTTCTTGGGTGCCTACATGTCCTGGTGTTTACTTATCCCAGTAACTGCATCCAGTTAGATTGGATTAGATTACATTGTAATAACTTCATTCCTACCTAATCACCTGTGTAAAGATCATGGTTCAAATACAGGCTCATCCTGAAGTGCTTGCAGGTTTCAGCTTCACCATACAAATTTTGGGGAGACGTGGTTCCGACTCAGTCCTCAAAGGGCACTGTCACTTTTATTTTAAAGAAAAGAAACAACTACAACCGATAGCATATATTGATCTTGCTGACATTCCTAGTTATCATCAGTCCTGTTGCCTTTCTCTGTGGACCACCTGCCCTCGAACTGTCCAGAAAAAACACCATCCCTTGGTCACAGCATGTCACCAGCAGGCCTTAATCCTATATTTGCAGTGTTTTTGTAAAGTGCAGGGAGACTTCAACACTGTCTGCAGTCATTGCAATTGAAAGCCTTTTATTTTGAAGAGAATATCATGCTCCTTAATATTTTAACCATTTCCAGTTGGTTATTTCAGTTACACACACACACACACACACACACACACACACACACACACACACACACACACACACACACATTTTAGATAGGAGACCAGGTCTTAGGCAAATTTTGTGTTGTACTTTTCCCTTTCACTCTCCCATCATGCTCTGCTCCATGGACTTGGCAGCTTTTGTCTGAATCTCTCTCTCTCTCTCTGAATCTCTGCTGTCTCCTCACCGTTTTGCAAAGGTTCAAAGCCACAGGGAGCAAGGATGGAGCCTAAGGCTTCTTTTCTTAACATCTCACTCTCAGAGTGCTTCTGTTTGTCAGATCTTTTGCACCAATTAAGAAGAAATGGAGATATTTTTCTTATAAGGAAAATGAATTCTCGAACTTATAGCAAGCCTTTAATTAAATTACCAGAAAACTCTGGAATAGAAGTTCTTGCAGTTGGAAAGGCATTTAGTCTTGCTCCTGGGCAGATTTCCAACTGTAGAAGGTGGAGGCTTCCCAGGCTGGATCTGTGGAAAGTTTTAGGAAAACACTGAAGAAACGTGGCTGGGATTTTTCTTCTTACTTTTTGAAATGCTGACATTCAGAGAGTTCCAGCCTCCTGGTGATTACCCAAGGATGCATGCTCTTTAAGTTACCTTTCACAGGCCAAGAGGTAAAGTCTGCAACAAAGACCTGAATTTAATGCTTCCAGCCTTGGGGAATCTTGAAATTCCTTTGTTACTTTCTGACTGCAGTGGGTAGGGAAGCAAACTAAGAGGTGTGGAAGCACTATGCCCAACTCAGGCAAGGTGAGGAATGCTAAGGAGTGGATGGGAAAAAAAAAAAAGAGGTGACTTTGCAGAGAATTCAGGAATCCTAAGTTTGATTTAAGAGAAGAAAATAAATGTACCCACAACTCCAATCCAATGTGGTGACTGATTATTTCTTCTGTGGGTTTTAACCCAGCTCAGAAATCTCTGTGTATGCCTCCGTTCACACGGGTGACTGGGTGGTTCATCCTGCACTCTATCCCTGGTAAGTGGTCAGTTATCGCTGGGGGCCGGCAGCCCAGGAGTTTTCCAAGAATGAAGGGCAGCGCACTAACAGTTTCCTTCCCACTTGGCCATGTGACAGGAGCATGACACCCTAAGAGCATGAGTAACTGCAGCAACGCCCTGGGCAGCAGACAAGATAGGAAAGTAGAACTCACGCTGCCAAAGAACTCGGTGTCACTCCTTAGTGAAAATTATTCTTATTATTAAAAACATAAAATGAGAAGGAAAAACAGAACCGCTTTGGTGATCTACCCTTTCACAGCCATACACTTTTAATAACTCCACATATAACCGTGTTATTTCTAATGCACAAGATTTATAAAAAAAAAAAACACCAAACAAACAGAATTGCTATATTCATGTCCTTCACAACAAACTTTTGATGTCCGGCACTGTTTCTGGGTCATTAAACATTCTTGCCTCTGTGATGGCTCTATCTTTTCTGTCTTTGCAGTTTTATAGATTCCTTGAGTCCTGGCTGGTTAGAGATGAGGGGATTTGATTTGAAGGATATCCACAGTATAGCTAACCACACCCATGTTGAAGGTCATTTCCAACCTTTTCAAGTATTTTTTGGAATTTTAAAAATAACTTTCCTTGGAGCAAAATCTGTGACCATTTAAATTACTCCTATAGAATAAAACCTCTGGATGAGCGAGTACACACATTTTAAGGCAGTTTTCAAACAAGAACAGATCAGTAAGTCTGGGAAAGCGATTCAGTGAGTACCTTCCTGTGCTTCTGTGCAAATGGAGGACCTGAGTGTGAAGCCCCAGAACCCACAGAACAACATGGACCAGTAACCTCAGTGTCTCTGCGGGGAGATGGTAGGCAGGGTAGCCCCAATAAGTTTAGTGAAGACAGTGAAAATAACAAAGACCTTTCCTCTATCAATGTGGACAGGGAGGATCAGCACCTGAAATTGTCTTCAGGCCTCTGCATATGGGCACCTGAAGAATTCATAGACACAAATGTATACACACACACAAACACTGACAAACACACACACACTGATAGAACTCAATAACTTGCTGGGATGTCCTAGTTTATACTTTATCCTCAGCATAGAAGTATGTTTATTACACCCTAGTCACTACTGGTTAAGTTTCCCCACATGCTTTGTAGTGTTCCTGAGAAAAATAGCACAGAGACATTCCAGGAGTTCCTGTTAATCAAGGGAATTTACAAATACTGAATTGTTTGGCAGAGGTCAGTCCTCCAAAATGTGGCTTTATTAGAACACAGTTACATAATCATTTCAGTGACATGGACGGCTCTTACACAACTGTCTTCAATATAGTCAACATTGTGTATCTTTTCGTCATGCATAAGGTACCAGTGAAGAAATTCAACTAGTACTGCATCCACATGTTTTGAGTATAAAAATTGTCATTATTCCACAGATACTTAAGATAGTTTTAGAGCAACCAAGCTGGGACGGTCTGATCAAACTGGCCTTATTCGAATTCTGTCTAAAACAGAAGTCGTTCTTCCTGGTTAGGTGTTGTGGAAACTGGAGTAGAACTTGAGCTGTGCACACTAAATGTTGGCGCTGTAGCTGTGAAGCTGCCTGAAGCCCACCAAGAGATTGGATTTCTAGATTTATTCATTTAGTCAGCTGCAATAAAAGTATTCCTGACTCAACTGAGCATGTGCGAAATGGAGAGAGGAATGTGGAGAAAATACATGGATGTATAAGACGCTTCTATCTGGGATGGAGTTTTTTTAGAAATTTCGTATTCACATAACAGTTGCAACAGTCACAGGTTGTCAGCTTTAAGTCCTGAGAATTTGATGTGTTCTGGAATGTGCAGGTAGGGACAGTGGAGTCAACCAGGTTTTCTCCCGCTTGAGAAACCCCGCCCACTGGTTTGTTTTGCCTTTCCCCTCTTGGGAGGCCACCTTGAGTGTAGCCAGAGCCAGGAGCCCCTGCTGTGGAGGGTCCCGCCTTCCTGGCACCGTGGGCTGGGTTTCCTGTAGCAACTCTCTGTGCAGAGCAGACATCTCAGCTGGAGCCATCTTTCAAGGCCCTGGTCATCAATTTGCATCACAAAGACCCAAGAGGCCAACTTTCTCTGGCTTTGTCAGAGGTTGTGAGGCAGAAAATTCCTTTAGCAGGATCTTCCCCTCCTCACCCTCATTTGCTTTCTTTCTCTTGGTCTTTATCCATCTTTCTAGGAATGGAAATAAGGTCACACAGTGAGTTTAAAGATTAGCTTTTGCTGGTGCAAAGAATGTCTCTCTTTGGACTGAAGCAGTCATTTCATGCTACTGTGAAACCTTAGCCTTTCCATGAGACAGTTCTCCTAGGCTCATATTAAAGAAACAAAGATGGATATAGGCTGAAGAGTTGGTAGAGTGCTTGCCTAGCATGTACAAAATGGATTTCATCCGCAGTACCACATAAAACTGAACATGGTAGAACACATGTATGATTCTAGCTCTTGGGAGGGAGAGGCAGAAGGATCAAATGTTCAAAGCCATCATTGGCTGCAAAGGAAGTTCTAGACCAGCCTGCGTTACATGAAATTCTATCTCAAAAAAAAAAAAAAAGATTAAAGTCAAATATACTGGGAAGGCTAGAGAATAACCCAGTTATGTTATGTTAGGACAATATAGGATCTCATAATTTGGGATTTAGGAGGAACACTGAGGTAGATTAGATATTTATTAGAAGAGTTTTTAATGCCTTGAGAAAACAACATGGCATAGACTCTGAGAGGATACAGGCCCATGATGCACAGTAGGGGTCCTCTTTTGTAGAGAGGAAGGTCTCACACCCCAGAGTTGATAAGTAAGGCATAGTAGGTGCTTGTAGTCAGATCATCCCTGATTTCCAGGCTGGTAAAGGGGTGAGGTTTCTGCCCTTTTATTAATGTGTGTTCACCTGAAGCCCCTGTTTACTGAGGGTGCTAGGTAAACATCCTTTGAGGAAGTGGGATTTAGAGTCTTTACCAGGGTGTCTGCCAATTTCCTAAAGTCCGGTTGCACATGGGGATCCTGTTAAATTCCACTGAGGAAGAGAGGGTTACAGATTCACACTCACAGTTTGATGCCTGCCATTTCTTTTGAAGCAACTGTGATGCTGCAGAGAGAAAGAGACTGCTGCAAATGAGCTTGGCTGGAGGAGACCCTAGCCCAGACTTAACAGACAACAGGCAGACACTACCTGGAAAGTTTCCATTTTTTCTTATGCCCAACCTAAAATAAAGGTGCCAAATTGAGGTGTGAGATGCAAGTAACAGCTGTGCTAAGTACATCCCTTAGGTCAGGCCAGGGCCCGCGGGGAGGCGAAGTAATGGATAACTTCAAAATGCTTGAGCCCCAGGCTACAAAGTTACTCTGAAGTTTGTGGTGATTGCCTAAATATTGTGTGCTAAATATCATGTACATACACACAAGCACACACAATTTTGTTTCATAGCGTTTCTAAACATGAAAAATTACAGGAGAGAATTTCCATTTGGCACACACATCCTGTTACCACATGGTACCTTGTTATATCAAATTTGACCACTTAATTAAAAATACCTTCTAAGTGTCTTTATGGTGATATTTCCCCAAACGTTGAAATTATTCATAACTAATTTCTAGGGAGCTACTACTCTGTGCTATTCACACTTTAACATGCTTTTATGAATTACTTATGGCCAGTGCTTTCCATGTGAAGATGTCCCAGTGATGACATTTCCATTTAGTGCTTTCTAGGTATCCTCTTTCTGTAGCAAGGGCTCTATATTAGCCAGGTTCTCTGGAGTTACAGAATTAACAAAATGAATATATAAATGTGGAATGTATGGAGTTGGCTTATGGATATGGCCAAGGTAGTCCAACGATGGCTGTCAGTAGCTGTGGGTGATGGCTGAAGGCTGGAGGATTCCTAGAGAATCTTTAGTTTCGTTGAAGACTTGGAGGGTTACAGATTCACACTCACAGTTTGATGTCTGCCATTTCTGTCGAGGCTAGAGGAAGGGAAGAAACCGGATGTCCGGAAGGAAGAGCGATTCCTAGCACAGCTATAAAAGTGTCTCTTCTCTTTTATATGGTCCACTACTGTGAGGTTCCTATGAGATCTATGGAGGTTCTGATGGGATCTAGGGCTGCTCTTGTATTATCCAGATAATCTCTTCAGGTGGTCTCAGCTGATATTACCAGGTGTGGTCTCAGCTGATCTTAGTTAATACCAGGTGTGTCAAGTTGACACTGAGGATTAACTACCACAGTCTCTGTGTTGTATTGTTTGTTCATTTGGCTGCTGATAACTGCCATGCTTGAGATGGTGCCTGGCCACTCCTGCACAGTTGTTACTAGGCCTAAGCTCCCAGGTTCATGTTGGTCCTTTAAATTTTCTGTGGTGGTGAGTCTAGTGATACCATGGAGGGTAGGAAAGGATCTAATATCAGTTATCTCTGTTTTTGGTTGGTTTTGGTTGTTTTGGCAGGAGTGTTGTCTTGAACTATACACCCCTTCACTCTTTCATTCCGCATGTACTCCTTTGCTCCTGTTCATGTTGGTGGGCCCACCACTGTTATTTGTTGGGATGCTCATCCTGTCCTAGGTTGCAAAATCTAGGGAGAGAAGGAGGACAGAGGCTTTTTTCTTTCACCTCAGGGAGGCTATACCTCCCTGACTAGAAAATCAGTGTCCGCCCACCATGAGAGGCCCATAGCCTGGCCTTGAGAACCGGAAGAATGAGCTTCAAAAAGCAGTTTCAGGAGATGATAGCTGGACCCTCAAGAGGAAGAAAGCAGCAGATCACCCAGAGAGCTGGAATGGATCCCACAGATGGAGTCCTACCAAGGGTCCCCATCTAGAGGTTGAGGTATGGGTTGGGGTTATCTGGCCAGTCTACCATGAGATGTATGTGCCTCTCAGTTTCTGTCTCGTCCTTTCATATAGTTTCCAGATTGTAGCACTCATCTCGGTTGTAGAAAAGGTAAAGAAATAACAGGAAACAGAACCCCCTTCTGTCCTCTAGCCAGGAAAGAAACAAAGATATTTCCAGCTTCTAGACAAGATTTTAGGTCCTTTCCCCTAAACTGTCTGACCAATTTCTGCATCCTGTTCTCATGGCCAAGCAAGGAAAGATCTAGATCAGACAGAAGCATCATACTAAGCTAGAAAGTAAAATGGTGGGAGACAGGCAGAAGGACAAAGGGGGCTGACAGTTCAGCCATGGACCAATGGATAAGACGAGGAGCTAGAAACTGGCCTGCTGGGGAGGTGGTTTAGCAGCTAAGGCGCTGGCTGGCCCTGCAAGTATGAGGACCAACGATTGGATCCTCGGAACCTGCTTAAATTCTGAGCAGGCATGGCAGCCTGTTCAAGTCCCAAAGTTCTAGATAAGTCACAGGCCACAGAGTCCGCAGGGCAAGCTGACAAGAAACCTGTTAATACTAAAAGTGGAGTGTGATGGAAAAAGATCCCTGATGTACCTTTAGACCTCCACAGGCACAAACGCCTGTATGCATATGCACATGCACCACACACATGTGAACATGCAAGCACAGACATAGACACTCCACACATAACACACAAAATAATTTTTAAAATGCATAAAAAAATTTCAAAAACCCACTTGACCTTTATTGAAGGCAGGTTTGGCAATTGTAGGCCCTGTGTTCTGCTTGCTTGCCTTCCATGTTTCCTGGCAGTTATTGCAATGCCCGCCTCAGAGGAAATCTTTGTTCCCCTGAAGAGAAGAAAGCAGAATTACAGGAACTTACTCTAGAACGATAATAGATAATAAGCTATGCATCTAAGACTTTCTTTGTTGTCCCAACTTTTTTTCCTTATGTGGTCACCCACTCTTACCCCTTGGGATTTCCTCCCTCATAAGTAAATAGCAAGGCTGATACAAGTAATTTTTTTCTAAATTTTTAATTGCTACCATTTGAGAACATCAGTTTATTATTTTGAATGATATCTGTTAATGGCTACAGTATTTTTTTACTGACATATACCTAATCCTGAATTTCTTTCAAATAAAAAATGTTTATAGTATCAGAAATCACTGTTTTGGAACAAGTTTCTCACATGATTGTTTTGAAATTTTTCAGACGATACCAGAAGTTGCAGAAGATCATGAAGCCCTGGTAAGAATGAACCATCTGTGTTGTTCTGATTTCATGCTGCCTTTAGTCTTTGCCTAATCAATCCTATCCCTGACTAATTTTGTAATTACACATCTAGACATTTGGAGTATTGCTACCCTTTGTTGATGTTTTTAGAAACAGGTTCTTTATTTTTATCTTTATTTCCCCTCTTTTTTTACTTTGTGGCAAAAAGAGAATTTTATTTTCATTCTCACTGAATGACCACATCAGAATTGTTCTTCCTAGGTGCGACACTAAGCATAACTTGCCGTGTTAATGATGTTTAAATAAAACATTTTTTTTCTGGCCTATGTGGTGTTCAGTGTTAAAAGTCATTGACTTTCTTCAGTGGCCTATGAAGAAAAAAATTCACATTATTTTTTTAAAGAGTATGAACACTTGAAGCATAGGTTGGAACTTCCTCTATTTGGGGTTCTGAAAAAGATTCCTGAGCATGGATCACCCGTTCATAACATCAGCTGCATGGCAGCTGTGCCCGGACCTCTTAAAGCTGCTCAACTCTTCAGGATTTCCCCCAAAGACTTTCTCATGCACTCACCAGCGTGAGTTCAGATATGTCTCATAAATTCTCTGAAGCAGGCGGAGCACATCTCTGTATGCCAAGATAGCTTGTAGGTATTTTGGTTTGAGAAGAAAAACGGCAGCATCTCAAGATGTGGACCTTCGTTTCAAGTCTCTGGAGGACATGCGTATCATCTTCCATTCCCCGGAGCGAATGAGCTCAAGTCATTCTTCCTTCCCTCCTCCTCCCACAGAATAAGAGTTTTAATTACATGAGTGCTTTTACATACTAAATTTCAATAAGGTGGACAGTGATACTGAATTTCTAGGGAAAAACTTCCCAACTTTTATTTTCACATATATATCCAGAATAATAGAAACACTTAAATTAAAGATAGCAGAAGTCATGAGGTTGGTAAATAAAGGGAATCCAAGAAAAAAGAGAAGCTTAGATCTTGTGCGGCCCTCACCTTCATATGCTCATATGTAGTGCAAATATGCATGAGTCTGTGGAAAGCCCAGAGGGCTTAGTCAAAAGAGAGAGAAGTGAACAGAGGTGTAAGATTCAGCCATATAGAAGCAAATTGAACTGTGAGACTAGAAAAGATGTTATTTGATGTCAGATATACAATGGAAATGTATTTGATGTACTATATGGCTCAGTGGATGCAAATGCCTGTGTACAAGCCTCGGGGACCCACATGGTGGAGAGAGAGAAGCAACTTCCAAAAGTTGGCCTCTGACCTCCTCTCCTATACAACAGCCTGAGTGTGCCTATCCGCACTCATATTCTACCTGTCTATTTCTCTCAAAATAAATTAAATTAATAAAATATTGTAAAACTTATAATCATTGGTGGGTTTTCTTAAAATCAAAACAATAAACTGAAAAGCTGCAGTAGTTAAAAATTCATTTGTGAGAATTGGCAATGCCTAAAGCAAAGACAGAAACCTTATGATACATTAGTATTCAGTTATACAACCTGAACAACAAATAAATGAAAAACAAGTACTTGGCCTACAACAAAAAATGGCCAAAGTATGTATTTAATTGTCCTTCTCAAAGGACTTCCCTGAAGGGCAAAGAGAGTAGAACAGGAAAATACTTGTGAATAATCAAGAAAACTTAAAATTCATAGAAATACCCAAATTGCCAGATTTAAGAAGCTTTGCAAATCTTAAGAAGAATAAGGATAGAAGCGGAGCATGAGCTTGCACCTGTCTATGGCCTTAGATCTGGGGGGGAGTGAAGGATCGCTCGGGCTCACTGTCTGTCAGCTTAACCCCAGGTTCGGTTAGAGAGACCCTGTCTCAGAATAAAGCAGAGCGTGCTGGAAGAGGACACACAGATGTCCTCCTTAGCCTCTGCACACATATTGAAGCAGACACCTGTGCCCACTAACACCTTTCAATCCAAATTTAAAAAAAAAGCAAAAGAAGGATAAATACAAAGAAAATTGTACCTGGAGCATAATAGATCAACTTCTGAATACAAAGTTAATTAATAGGTCAAAGTGAACCAAAGAAAGAGAACTTACACTGTAGTAGAAAAAAATAAGAATGAAAGCTGAGTTCTCACTTCAAGTAATGAAGACCGGAAGTTGACAGCTTAAGAATACTGAAAGAAAAAGCAAAACTCTATGCTAGAAGTTTGTATTCAGTAAAGCTATCCCTGGAAATGAAGGTGAGCCAAAAATTCTTTTAAATGAAACAAAACTTCAGTAGACATCAAAGGAAGTTCCTAGACTGAAGGGTCTGATAGCAGATAAAGAATAAGCTTTATGGAAAATTTTTGGGAATGTTGGGAACTGCAAAATTGCTGAGTAATTAAAAGACAAACTAAAGTGTTCTATTTTGTTCAAATGTCTTGAAGTCATTTAACTATACAAATTGAAAGTGAAAAGTGCTGTTTTGTAGGGTTCATGACAAATAAAAAAGCCACGTAACAAGCTTCCCACTGTATAATCTTCATTATAATTAGACATCAGTATGTTAATAGTGCCCATTTTAATCTATGAACTTACACAAAGTTCTGCAGATCAAAATCCAAAAGAAAAATCAAATTGAGCAGCAAAATTATTTGATTAATAAAAAAGAAGGAAACAAAAGAAAAATATAATGGGAGAAACAGAAAACAAATAAATTGATACCTTCATTGAACCAGTACATTAATTGTAAAGAGACTATGCACTTCAATTGAAAATTCTAGATTGTCAGATCATATTTAAAAAAAATAAAAGGATGACTAGGCTAGAGAAATGTCTCAGCAGTTGTGAGTACTTGATGCATAGTTATGAGGATCAAAGTTTGGGGGGGGGTGGAGAGGTGGCTTAGGGGTCAAGCCTCTGCCTTGCAGGCAGAAGGTCCTGAGTTCGGATCCCAGACCCCATGTATAGACGCCGAGTGGAAGCGGGGGCAGCCTGCGTTTCTGGTCCTGGTAGGGCGGAGCCTGTGAATCCCGGGGCAGAGTAAACAGGAGGAGGTGGAGGCAGTCCATGGTGGTTCTACACACACGCGCACACACACATACATATACACACGCACAATTGAATAAATTTAAAAAAATTTTTTTTAAAAATGAAGACCAAAGTTTGGATATCCACCTACACATGACTAGTCTGGCATTCACACAGATTTCTACAACTCAGGCTATAAAGAGGTTGTGGTGACAGGAGGATTCTGGGCCTTCCTGGCTTCTGGTCGAGTAGAGCCCTAGGCTCAGGACAATACACGACTTCAGAAGAACAGGGAGAGAACAATGGAAAAGGACAGCAAAAACTTTCTTCTGGTTTCTGTGTGTTCAGGCATCTACACTCCCTCATAGACATGTATATACTCACATGTGTACAAACACACATGCATACACATACATGAATAAAAATAAATCTTTAAAGATAGAAAAGTGACAACCCCAATTCTGTGCTGCTTGCAAGAGATACATGGGCACATTGTGTTTTGAAAGTTAAAAAAAAATGGAAGAATATAACTTGAAAATGTATAGTTTTATTAATAACAAGAAATAGAAACCTTGAAGTTAATATGTTATGAGGGAAAAATAGGTTTAACTAGTAATAAAATTAAGAAGTCATAAAACGTTAAATGTATATTCATTAATAATAATATATCTTTAAATTATATGTAGCAAAATGGAGCAATACATTCCTAGTTGAAGACTTATACATTTTTTCCAGGTAACTGATAGGAACACTAGTAATGGTAAAGAGAATCTAATTGTCATGTACAGAGGGTCACATATCAGGAGAGAATCCATAGTCAAATGTATATAAAGTGTTTGTCAAGGTGGAACCAGTATAGGTTTGTTGGTTGCTTTTCTCATTGGTGTGACACAATGCCTGACCAGAGCATGTTAAGGGAGATGTATTCTGACTCTGACTCACAGATCAACAGGAAGTCCAACATGTCAGAAAAGGCATGGTAGCCGGAGCTTGAGGTCGCTGGCCACATGCACCTGTAGTCAGAAAGGAGAGGGAGATGGGTGCTGAGAGTATTTATTCACATTTACAATCTTTAAGTCTGTGCCTTTCATGAAGCCTCTAGTCAGGGAGCAAGGAAGACGGACGGACGAGGGCATGGTTCTTCCTGCCCATTGTGGGGCTCCTGTAGCAGTCATTGCTTTATCTGAAGTTTCTTATTAGTCGACTGTTCTAAAGTTTTTCCATTGGTTCTGTCAGGTCTGTGTCTACTTTGTATCTCAGTCATCTAATCTACAAACTTTCCACACCCAATTCTGCTTCTCTTCCTTTTTTTTTTTTTTTTTAACATTTTTTATTATTATTTCTGCTCATACAAACTTAATAGGTAGACCAGTTCCCTCCCCCACTTCTTCCCCCCCGAACCCCCTGCTCTCCCTCCCTCCCTCCCCATCTCCCAGTGCCTCCCCCCAATTCCCAGAGAGTCCTTTATTGTGTATGCCTAACTCTCCTCTTGGTCCTCCTTTCCGATGACTGTACAAGGACCCAGTGGCATTTCCCTGAACCCTTCTCGTGTTCCCCTTAGGCATAGAAACACTACTGTGGCCAGTCAATCCCTTGCCTCCAAGGATCTTGGTGCCTTTAGCCAATGTTAGACTTTGTAAGGTCAATAGTGTGACAGACATGGCGCAGGGCATGCAAAGTCCTATTATGATTGCTTCAGCCCTAACTAGTGTGAAGACTCTTCAAATCATTGCTCCCCCCCATCCTTTTGCTCTTACAATCTTACCACCCCCTCTTCCGCAAATGTCCCTGAGCTTCAGGATGGGGGGAGATTAGGCTGGCTTAGTTCTATGTGGATGATATAGAGTCTCTGAAGTTCTGGATTGTGGTTTGTTGATTTTCTTTTGCAGTTTTGCTGTTCCTGCAATGCCCTTCACTTCATCCTGATGGGCACTGTATGTCACCCCCTGGTCAGAGACAAAAAACTGTTAAACTGGAGTCTTGTTATAATAGCACATTCAAGGGTAGATGTAATAAAAGCAGGAAACCTCGGTGAGGGAGGGATCAGTCACCCATTTGCAAAATGATCACTTTCATCTGCCAGACTATATGCCCTCCCCTTTGGTAGATCATAACCCCCCTCAGTGTACATGATCAGGAACGAACGTCTGTGAACTTAACCAGGTGTCACATTACTTACTTGCATTCCTTGGAGGCCGATTTTCTCTGCTGTAACATGGTCCCCTCTCTCCTTGTGTCTGCTGTGGCCCTCCAACCCCATCCCTCCTGTTCACAATCCTTGCAATTACTGTATTACATAGGTTTTACCCTTGAGTGTCTCAATGTGGGCCTGGCGGTGAGTTTTGGTACTAGGAGACACCTATTAGGAGGGAGTACACACGGCGCTTAACTTCTGGGTTTGGGATACTTCACCCTAATATAATTGTTTCTAATGACATCATTCCCAGCAAATTCCGTAATTCATCATTTGATGGCTGAGTTTACTACTCCATGTCTAGATGTACCCAGTTTCCTTCTCCATTTGTCAACTGTTGGGACTCCACCTATAGGAGGGAGTACACACGGCGCTTAACTTTCTGGGTTTGGGATTACTTCACTTAATTATTCATTGTTTCTAATGACATCCATTTCCCAGCACATTCCATTAATCATCATTTGATGCTGAGTAAGAGTAATACTCCATTGTATAGATGTACCACAGTTTCCTTATCCATTTGTCAACTGTTGGACATTTAGGTTGATTCCATGACTTTGCTATTGTAAACAGTGCTGCTATGAACATGGTCGTGCTTGTGCTATCGAGGCGAACCTCTGCTGCATGGGGGGTTATTCCCAAAAGTGGAATCGCGGGTCATATGGCATTTCAATCTTTACTTTCTTTAAGAATCTCCAGACGGCTTGCCAGAATGGCTGTATGAGCCTGCATTCCCACCAGCAATGTAGCAGAGTTCCCCTCTCTCCACATCCTCTCCAGCACTCTGCCTTTTGCTTTTGTTAATATGCCTTTGCTTTTTGTTAATATGTTATGAGGGAAAAAGAGGTTTAACTAGTAATAAACATTGTGTGTATGCATTTGTGTGTGTGTGTGTGTGTATGTGTATGTACATGTATGCCTGTTCACATGGAGGTCCAGCTTTGTCTCCCTAGCTCTGGGTGTCTGAACATGCTGTTACACCTGGCTGGATTCTGGGAATCATACTTAGATCTTCATTTTGCAAGACAAATGCTCACTAATTCAGCCATTTCCCCAGCTCCTGTCCTTAGTCTTTCATAGGCATCATCTAGCTTACCAAGTCCATCCGGTGCCTGCTTCTTAGAGGACTAAAATTGAAACATTAAAACTGATAAAATAGAAAACGCGAATACTCATAGCTATTAAAGTAGCTAAAGTCTACCAAAAGTGTCCCTGATAGTGAAATTTATCATAAGTTTGTTCAAGAAATGTCAAATGTATGATAAAGAAGGTAAGAACAATCTCTAACAATTTCATGTGTTCTGTATTATCAAACATGACAAAAGACAGTACAGGGGGAAAAACCTGTAGACCACTGACCTCATTAAACAAGATGCAGAAAACTGAGAATATTAACAAACAGAAATGATTGATGTGTAAAATCTTTATGAGGGGACTGGTAAGATGGCTCAGTGGGCAAACGCACCTGCGTGCAAACATAATGACTTGATTTCTATTTCCTGAACTCACCGGGTGGAAAGAAGTAACAAACAGTTTTAACAGTGGATTATGACCTCACATGTGTGCCATGACATTAGCATATTCTCTCTTTCTCTCTTATTTGTCTCTAAAATAGAGTATTAGAAAAATGATATATCTTGACTACATTCATCTTGATTTTTGACTTGATTAAATTGAATATTATTTAGCAGATTAGTAAAGCACAATTCTGGATGTATCTACGATATTTCCAGAGAGAAGTAACTAAAAGAGATAGCTAAAAGAAGACACACTATTCTATAGGCTTGGAGTATAGATGGGATGAAAGGGAAAGGGGGAAGCCTGTCAGTATAGATTGTCAGTCTCTGCTTTGTCTACCTGTCTGTCTGCCTGTCTGTCTGTGTGTTTGTCTCTGTCTGTGTGTCTGTCTCTTTTTGTTACTTTGTTACCATGAAGTAAGTAGCCTTTGCTGTACATAGTCTCTGCTACATCTTCCTGCTATGCCTCACTTCTGGCTCAAAGCAATATATCCAAATTATCATGACTAAAGCTTCTAAAATTATTCCGAACCAAAATATATTTGCCCTTTCTACAATTTTACTACACACATTTATACACACACACACACACACACACCCCTAACACATTAACCAATAATAAAAGAGTTTGTGTCAGAATTGACTTTAACACTTGAGCATCAATGTATTGCTCATTTAATGAAATATGTGAAAAACAAAATCATCTTTATAAGAAAACAGAGTTTCATAAAATTCAACATATACTCACTGCAAAAATTCTCAGCGAAGCAACCACCTAGTCCTCAGTAAAACTCTGTATATCCATCAAACTAATGCGGAAAGTCTGACTTTCCTGCCCTGAAGATTTGCAATGCAGAATACATGTTTTTTGTTGTACATCTACTCAGTAGAGTTCTACTAGAGTTCTTAGATGTTGTGATAGCTCAAGAAAGAAGTAAAAGCATAATATTAGATAGGAAGACTTGATACTATCCATAACAGATCTGTAGATATTCTAACAAATTATTATTATTTTGTTAATTTTTAAATAATTTAAATTTTTAAAATTTAATTTAATTATATAGTGATTATAATATAATTACATTATAATTTGTTAAAATAAATTAAAATTACAATAATTTAAAATAATTAAATTATTATTTTGTTAGAAAATTCTAATGAAACAAGAAACAGGTCTGACCATCAAATTAATTCAGGTTTCAAGGTACAATATCACTGTATGGAAACCCATGTGTTTGATATTTAACAGCAAAGACATGGAAAATAATATTTAAAATTTCCACTAGTAAAGCATCAAAAATGATAAAATTTTATGAACAAATTCCTAACGAAACATCTGATCACTGATAAGTAAAAGCATTGCTAAGAGAAACTGAAGTCTTAAAGTGAAGAGATATGCCTACGTATGAGTGAGGGACAATATTAATGATACCATTTCTTCTTGAATAAATTGATAAGTTCAATAATGTTACATTTTCTCTTCATGTTTTTAATAAATATATGGCCAAACCACTTAGAGAAACAAGGAATTTACTTCAGCTTATGATTGTGGTTATAGTTCATAGCCCATTTGGCAGGAGAGTTCATACCAACATCGGAAGCCAAGGGAACTAGTAACAGTAATTGCTGAGAAAGGGTCAAACTTCCTCACTTGCCACTATGAGGCTGCCAAACTGCTGAATCAGCTCTCTCTATGTTATCCACCTGCCCAGGGATGCACCCACCTACTATGGACTAGACATCGCTAATTAGACAGTTTCCCACAGAATTGGTCAGGTCTTGTCTTAAATAATCTTCACAGATACATCTAGAAGCCCAGTTCTCTGCTATCAAATTGACACTTATAGCTAACCAGTACAAATATCAATCATTTAAAAAATGGTAGTAGTAATCTTAAAAATTAGATGGAAATACACAGGGCTAGAATAACCTAAACAGTCAATAACGAAGTGTGGGTTCCCGTCAACTGACTTCAAGATCTCCTCCTGTAAGGTTACTTAGCAAGATAGTATACTGCTGATAGAATGGGAGAAACAAATAGATTAATGAAATGAAATCCTTTTAAATGCTCAAGAAAGGATGCTGATGCAAATCCCACAGGATCTGAAGATAAGAGCAGTGTCTAAAGGGTGACTTAGAAAACCACACCTCCAAAATGTGTCAATTTCACCTGCCTCTGACAGATAGTACATGGTCAGGGAAAAGCTCCAGCCAGTAAGTTCGACCCTCAAGGATCTATTTGCTGTAAGAGCAGCATTTCTTCTCATCTTTTCTCCATTTCTGTAGTAGGCAGGACATCCCATGGAAGCATTTGGCAGCACAATGTTTTTATGAGATCAGTAGCATGAGTTTTACATGCTTGCTTTTTAGGTGGCTGGATTTTGCTGGAATGAAGATGATCTCTACTCAGTTGATTAGAAACATTTATTTGAGTCACTGCAATACACATGGTGTGTTGGCTGTGAGAGTGGCTGTGGACCAGCATGTAAAATCTGCAGACATCTTAATTTGTGGCAGTTGATACTGCAAAGTCTTTAGAGTAGTGCTTTATAAAAAAATGAATGAACCAAAAAAAGAAAATGTTTCTGAATGTGCCATATTGTTGCTTTATATTTGTAATTCTTTTAAGGCTTGATCCTGATTTCCAAAGTAAAAGCTGGGCTTCTGCTTTTCCTCTGTGGAGTCTGAATCTTTCCTGTAGGGGTGGAAGCTACTGTTGACATCACACTCACTAAGAGATGTTAATAGCCATCTCATTTGAAGGAGGGCTTTTGATTTGAAAAGTAGTATAAATTTAAGATGACATCCTTTCCTTCCAAGTGAGGGTTTGAGGTTGAATTTTGAAAAGTATTCCTGCATAAGAATAAGCTATGCCATGAAGCAGCCAGTCATAAAGAATTATGTATAGTAGTCTATACATACTATAATGAGTATATTGCATGTATGTGTATTATTTATATTGTCACAATATTATAAGATATTGAAAGTATCATATAGTAGGCTATATTATATAACCATTGTTTATTAATCTGTCACTTATGTAGATGTTATTTAAGTAAATGGACCAAGTGAGGGATCAGTCTTGTGAGGACCTCAATTGTCACATGATGAGAGACAACCTGTCTCTCACTTGTCAGTCATCAGTACTGATGTGTAACTGTCTTGAAATTGGTGCTCTACCTCCTTGGGAGTTATGCATGTTGAAGTCTTGCCACCCATCTTGGAGATTCAGAAGACAAGAAACACTCATTCACCCCCCCCACACACTCCCTTTTCCTGGGATCTTGAAGGCTGTCTGAGGAGTCCACAAAGTTCTGGGCATCTTTTGGAAGAATTTGTCTTCAAATAGTCTTCCTAAGTAGTGTCACACTCAGCAGGTGTCTAGGGAGTGGAGACATTTTATTTTAGATGATGAGAAAGAACACAGTATGGTGCATCACATGCAACCAAGAAACACTGATGGCAAGCTAAAGGCCATGTCCATTCCCACACTGACCACGAAGTCAGAAGTGCCTTGCACTGTTGGATCTGCAATTGACGTCATCCTGACAGATGTTTTGATGCTTAGTGGAGGTCATGGTGAGATCCTGCCAACCCAGGGATGACATAACATCTATGATCTTAGCATGCTAGATATCAGCAGATACCGACAATTGGTTATTTTGCATTGATCGTCTTTTTCTTGGTACATAAGTAAGACTGCAAATATAGCTTCCAAACACTGCATTACATATACTAATGTTTTTGTAAGGATCCTAATTTTTTCTCCATCTACTAATAAATCTTACTAGTTAAATTTATTACCTACCTCTTCTTATCCTGAAATGTTTTTGCAGACTAATACTTGGGTTTTCTGGTGACTCACTGTTTGTAGACAGAGTAATGTTTTTTTTTTTCCCTTTTGTTCAGTCTTCCTGGATTCTCTTTTAAACCTGTTTTCCACCTTCTTTCGAGTGCTTTGCTGTTTTCAATACCTTTGCATTTTCAGCTTTGGAGTTTGAGGCACGGTCCTCTGATGCCACCTAGGGGCACCTGGAAGATTTGGACTCCCAGTTTTCAGTCCGGCCTCACCAGCTTTCCTTGTATTTTCTCCCTGGTTTTAAGGACAAGCAACCCTTTATACACAACCAAGTTGGGTATTTGAAAAACATGGGCTTCATTTACTTTATAAAATACCAGTTTTCATGGTGACTTTAGCTAACTGTCACATGCTGGTTACTATTTGCCACACTGTTCAAGGACTTTGAGGATGTTAGGTTGCTATTCTGAAACGGTCTCTGGTTACAATCACTATCACCACTCCCACCCTCCATACTTTCTTTTAATCAATGAGGAAACTCATTCCCTGGATGGTAAAGTTGCAGGATGCTCAAAACTGAAGGCGAACTCTCTTTCATGTGACTAGAGACTACTCTCTCTAGCAGAGTATCATCTTCTCTGGTCTCTGGCTCACAGGCCTTTTGAAAGACACTTCCATTTTTATAGGTTGTTTTTAACATTCTAGCTTCTGAGATGAGACAGAACTTCAAAGGCTGTTCTTTTTTTTTTCAGCTGGCCTGAGCACAGCTGCAATGGGGAAGGATCTTGAGAAGCTTCTAGAAATGCGAGCCTACTTTCCACTGTATCAGTTGAAAATAGGCACTCAATCTGAATGGGTTGTGAGACCTGGTGATGTGATAGCAAAGTGATTGTAAGCCTGAAGATGAAAATCTGAATAACCAGCTACATGCAGCAAATGAGTGTGGGAATCTGCATTCTTGTGTAATGCTATATAGAAATCCAGAGCAATGCTTCTGAGCACTATCAGGAGAGTTAGTAGTATTGACAGTTGTCAGTTACTATGTATAATGATGCTATTCTGTAATGAAGGTGAGAATCTAAACAAAAGGTTCTGAATTGTAGTCCTCTGTCAAAGTGATGCTTAGAATACACCAGAAACCAGATTGGATAAAGGTCCTAGGTGGGATCGTTTTAGAAAGATTGTGTTCCTTCTGGAACCCTTCTGCATTAGACACCTTCTAGTGCCATAACAAATACCCAAGAGAGTTGACGTGTAAATGGAGAAGGTTTATATTAGTTCACGGTTTTTGAGGTTCCATTGTATAGTCAGCTGGCCCTGTTCATTCAGGCAAGACAGCTCATCATGGTGGGAACCTGCTGGAGCAAAACCTCTCACCTCATGGCCTGAAGGAGAAAAAGAAGAGAATTCTCTTGAGCATACCCACAGCTACCTCAAGACCTCTCACTGGGCAGTGCTTTTTCAAGTTTCTACCGGCTCTCAGTCATTCCAAGCTGGGGACCAAGTCCTAAGACATGAACCTTTAGGGTGCATTTATAGAAAACATAGTGCTTCTTTATCTAATTTTCAAGTAGACTCCACTTATGGCATTCTGAGTCAATAAAGCTATTATGAAGAACACCCATCTCTGTGGATATTCCACATAACCTATCAACTAACAGCAGATTCCTAGCCAATGTAATGCCAAATTAGGGGAGTTTGCTTATATGTATATTTGCATGTGCATACTATAAATGTTTATGCAGAACACTTGAAGGACCAGTATTCTTTAAAAATATTTTATTTATTTATGAGAAAATATATGCCATGCAACATGGGCAGAGATTGGGTGAGGTCAGAGGACAACTATGGGAAGTCAATTTTTACTTCTAGCATGTAGGTTTCTGGGGATCAAACTCTAGTCCTAGGTTTAGGATCAGGTGCCTTATCCATTGAACTATGTCTCCAGTCTGCCAGTATTCTTAATCAAATGATTTTGAATTTTCCCTCTTGATTCCTGTGGCTTCTAAAAGAAGTACATTGCTTCTCTTAATTGACTGAGCAGTCATTTGCTGAGAAACTCTTTAAGCTATCATTTTCAGAATGCTTATTACACTCTTCACACTTGAATAAGTGCTCTCCATGTAGCCTCGTGGTTAAATAGCAGTTATCTGGCTTTCTAGTAGAGTAACTGGAGGTTCAGAGAGGTTAAATGAATTGTGACACACCTCCCCAAAGTGAGGGCCTTGTGAGGCGCGTCTTCCTGACCAGGCTCATTGTAGTCCGCTGCCTTCCAGGTCAGCCCTTTCCCGTGTGGGAAGCGCTTGCTTGTAGCAGCCGCCTGCCCCAGTGCTCATTGTGGATTCTATTTCCCTGAATCTCTCTCCATGCTACATCTTTCTTGATGCTCAGTTTTGGATCTGACTCCTTTCCTTCTCTTGTTTTGCAGCTTTGGCGACATGCTGTCCTTCACTCTGACGGCCTTTGTGGAGTTAATGGACCATGGCATTGTATCGTGGGATACATTCTCAGTGGCGTTCATTAAGAAGGTAATGTGGCTTTCCTGAGCTTCACACCATTGCTTGGATTGTAGATGCATTTTATTCTTTGCTTTGAAGATATGTTATTGTTACATCCCTTGGCTCTTCATAATAAATGATGGTGTGTTATATCTTTGGGAAACAGGGCCTCAAATTTTATATGAAAGTGAAATTTAGTAATCACAGAGATTATAAAGGAAGACATGTGAGAGCCCAGAGTTACCAGGAAGTCAAAATCCCTTGTTGTCTAAAGCTGTACGGGTATCAGCTGACCGCTTACATACTATTAGATCTTAAGGTCAAAGCAGAGTTCCTGCTCACCTTTTTAATGGTCCCTTACAAAGGTTGACATTCAGGGACAGGGAAGGAGGCAGAGTACACTGGTTTTCTACACTTCCATTTTCAACCAGGGAAGTGGAAGGTAGAGCCGGGACCAGGCATCTTGGGAAGAAGGTCCTGCTTACTTGTAATCATGGTATATTAAACGTTGTATGAATCAACCAGTTTCAAGGGGTCTTCCTGTAGAAGGACACTAATGAAGGCAGAGGCTGACATGGTCCTGGAGTAAGGAGAGAAGGCAGAAGAGCTTCAGCCATTCTTTGTAATTGGTATATACAATGAGCCATCTCCACATTTCCAATTCTGTTTCCATTCTGACAAAGAAGGAATTACCCTGGCCTTTTAATAGTTGTAATGTCGCTTTATACCAAATGTAGTTGCAATTTAATAACTTTCCATCTCTTAGTGTTTGAGAAATACATTTATCAGGATTTTTTTTCTCTCTACTAATGGAGCGGGAATATGGAGATTTTAGTTATATCTGGAAGGTGTATTTAAAATCAAGCTGTTTAATGAATCAGTGCAAAAGCTGAAAGATTAAAGCCCAACAAAGGTCATTTGAAATTTAAACCATGTATTCTGAGATAATGATAGGTTAAAAATTACTTCAGAGAAAGAGAGAGAGAGAAAGAGAGAGAGAGAGAGAGACAGAATAATTAAACAGTCATGTGCATGTCACAGTGGAAGTGTAGAGCAGAAGACAACTCTAAGTGTTCAGTTCTTTCTTTCCTCCATGGGGGCTCTGGAGATCAGGTCACCAGGTGTGTGAGCAGGTGCATTTACCTGTTGAGCCATCTCTCTGGCACCAGTATTGGTGAATTTAAAGAAAATCTGCCCAAAATAGTAAGTAACATTCCCATATTCCTTTCCTTCAGCTTTCTTGAAGACTGACATTATACACAATAATACAGTTGTCAAATTTATAGGTTAGCATAGATGTAGCAATACCTTATTTGATGCACAGTTTCTCTACTATTGAGTTTTTATTTTCCTTGCTAAGTATGCAGCCCAGAGTCCTGTGTGGAATTCACCACTTTTCCTTATTGTTCTCTAATCTGTGATCATTACTTGGCTTTTCTTTGTCCCTCATGACTTTGACTTTTGTAAAGTAATAATTAGTAATTTTCTAGAAAATCCCAAAATATCTGGTATTTCCCTCAAGTTTAAATTAAGGAAAGTTATATATGCATTTGGGACAAGAATCCTATGGGAAATGATGTGTCCTTCTCAGAGGTCAACACTTATCCCATCTTGGGTACCTGTTGGTTAAAGTTAGCTGTAACCAAATGAAATGGATTTGTATTTGATGCATACAAAAGCCCAAATAAGCATGACCAAGAATGTAAGAGTGGAAAAAGATTTCTTCCTGCAGTAGAGAAGGGGACCACGGGGATTATTTCCAAAGCAGTGCCTTCTGTGAACAGTGACACATGGGAATTTTATTTGTGGCATCCACTACATACTCATACAGAAAAGCACTTTAAGGGTCGTGCAAATTTTGAGTGTGTTCACTCTAAGCCCATAGCTCATCAAAGACAGATGGCACATTGTGGGGCACGTTTAGCTTAGCTCACATTGTAAAGATCATAGACAGGAAAGTCTCTTTTTCTACAAAAAAATACCAGTTGAAGCAAGCAGAAAGGAAACTTTGAAGAAGCACTATTGTGATTTTTTTTACTCCAGCTTTGTTGAAGGGCTTATATTAGTGGTTTTCTAATTGACGTTATTTAAAGTCCAATTGATGTTCATCTTGGAGTGATAACTACTTTGAAATGAAAGGCAGACAAGAACCCTGGTCTATGAAACAAGGGTGTTCGCAGCTGATGCCCCACTGGTCAAAAGTTTGCAGGATATTCCAAATCTATTTCAGAGAAGAGATCATTAGAAAGTAAGAGCTTTCTTGACGTACTTTGGAATGTGTCCTTTTATAATTCCATGAAGTAAGAGGAGATGGTACAGGGAACTAAAGAGAAACCTACTGAAAGGGAGCTTCCTTTGAACCTCTGACTGTTATATGAATTGCTAAGAAGAAAAGAAACTATTATAGATGTATTATAGATGATAAAGCCAAAGAAATGCAGGTTACGAATCATATTTATTCAGTGATGCCGGAGTTGTTAGCATTATATTATGTGAGCAGATGATGAATTGCTCCACCCTTTCTGTAAGTTCTAGACAAACAAATCCAAACCAAAAGAGATGGATTTTTGCAGAATTTTATTCTTCACATTAAGATTTTGATTTTCTCTGCACTTCCTAATCCAAATGTTCCTGATCATTTATTGTTAGAGTCCCTCTCACTGTATGATGTAACAACAGTATGGTAAATGCCAGCTCAGGGAAATGGCAGCAGCACTGTCCCTGACCTCTGGGTTTGGCAGCTGGGCCTCACTGCCCCTGTTGAGGATGTGAAGTCAGTGGCTCAGAGGCTGACAAGGTCAGCAGAGTGAGCGTGTCCTCAGTCACACAGGCTAGAGGTCTTTCTCTGTCAGCTGCACCTGTGTTCTCCTAGGGGTACGAAGCCATGAGGAGTGTGACTGAGCCAGCACTGTGCCCGCTCATGCTTCCCTGCCTGCTCAGCAGACTTCAGGGATTCCTGTTCACCCTGCCCCTCCTCCGTCCTCCCATAAGTCCCGGGCCAGCTTTCCATCCATCAGTGAAGTTTTGTTCATTTGACTCATCAGCCCCAGTAGCTCTGAGCCTACAAAGAGACACAAGACCTTCTTCCTGCTCCCATCCTCAGGGTCTGGAAGAGACAGAAGCACTCATATTTTTCTGTCAAATGTCTAAATAGCACTTACTTACAAGGATTTTTTAAATCATAGAAGTTGAAAAGGAAAAGCAGTATAATGAAGGCTTTAATATATTTTCAATGCATTGACGGTTTTAAAGGATATGGAATAGCAAGGCTTTGTTTCCCAACCATGAGAGACACGGTCAGAGAGAACGACAGTAACTTCCTTTCCTAACTATGGAAAAAGGTGATTTTGATTCATGAAATTAAATTAGAAACATCACATTAACACCGAGGAAGCAAAGGCTAACAGTCTTGACACTTTAAATAAGAAATGGAATATTTTGAAAGGGCAATATATTTAATGTATTCCATGACCTCATTTCTATGGCATTGTTTCCTAGAATACTCTTCATGAATTTGAACAATAGTCATCAGAAAATTTACTTAAATCATGTAGAAGATTAACATCTTATTCATTAGCTAAGCCAAATTCAGTATTCTAAAAACCCCAAATTTTTATGCAGCTTCTTAAATGGAGCACTATCTCAACCAGAATCAGCTAGGCAAAGTATCAACAAAAGATGCCTATCTCTGCGGTCTGAGGTTGGCTTCCCATTAATGCTAGATTCATGCAACTTGTAGAAACATTTTTTCTGCCAGCCTCCGCCACCTTTCCTATCACTTTATCTTTGTCAGTCTGGCTCTAGATTCTAGTTTACAAATTGTGGTTGCAATAAATAACATAATTTTATAAATACTCTGAACTTGGACTCCTTTGATACTGACATATAACATGGGTGCTTTTTAAAGACTTGGCGACTTGACTACTTAGAGAAAGGGTAGGCAGGCAGACATAGGGAAGAAAGGAAGGAAAGAAATAGAATTTTCTGTGCTAGGAGTTGGTTTTTCCTGAGCCAAGTGTCTAATCTTGGAAGGAAAGTTTCTTCTATGGGCTCTAGAGGCCTTAGCTATAAGAACCTGGCTCATGTTATAGATAATTTCAGTGCTGAAGCAAGCATTTGGACATTTTGCTTTGGGGACTCAGTGTTTTTTGCCATCTGAAACCTTGAGATATTTATGACCCTGCCAGATCATTACAAACTTGACAGTGCAGTTTCATGCCATGTATAAAGTGTGGATAGCATGCACCATTGTACCTGGTTTTTTAAATGAGTACTGGGGATTGAACTCAGATCCTTATTCCTCTTGGCAAGTACTTCACCAACTAAGTTGCCTCCCAAACCTTTCCTTTAGCTTATTTGAACTTGCCTACATTTCTCACTGTCTTACTGATTTTTTTCCTGAATGAGAACCCTGTGGATACAGATCTACTGCTCCAGCCTGTGCTGCGCTAGGCTGAGCAGCTTCACATGCCTCAGCAGAAGTCATCGAGATGCAGCTTGGGAAGCCAAAAGATCAGGGAAGCATTTTTAATCTTCCCAGAAGTAAAGAATATCAAAATGTGAGCAGCCTGTAATGTCCTGTTACTATCGGAACAGAACTACCTTTGTGTAGTTCTGGGCCTGTAGGACTGTATAAGCGTGATGTAAATAATCTAGTAAAGAAGGAGTAAATGCTAGAGGAATGAAAAGAGGAGACCATGACCATGGTGGACAGTTTGACCACATCAGCACAGGTTCTTGAACTCCATGGAACACAAGGTTCATCTAAATCAAATAGATGGAGACAGGATACAGAAAATAAGAAACGTCATCAATGAATTTGCTTATGAGTGTTTCAGTTTTCAGTTTCCAGAATAACCAGTTTCTAGAATAATCAGTGGTGGTAGGATGATGCAGAAGTCAGGAGTTTAATCCTCTGCCTGGAAGGGGCCTAAGTTAAGTATGAATCTGTGAAGACAGAGTGAGGGCGATTGATGTCATGTATGTATATGTGTGTGTATGTCATGTATAAGCGATGACGCTGTATGAAGCAAGGTGGGGTTCAGATGGTAGATAGACTCTGTGGTTTGTCACAAATGTGAGAAGTAAGGCCAGCGTTTGCCAGTGATAATAAACACTTTAGCAGGAGAGGAGCTAAAACGGTCTTTTAAGGGTCTTAAATCTTTTATACAGATCCCTAAATACACTTCTGGAACATCAGCTGTCATTTTCACTGGACTACTTCATTTTCCGCTGCTGCTGCCTGAAGTCCAGATGGCTATGGGGCAGCAGAGAGGCAGGGTGGGCCACCCTGGCCTTCACCAGAGAGTTCTTGGAAACCAAAGAGAAGGGGAATGAAAATCACCAGGGACACTTTAGCATTTAATCAGGTTCATGGATAGAGGGCAGAGGACAGGGGTCTACAGGACAAGCACAGAGGGAAAAGTTGTGTTGACAGAGGAGAACAGAAATGTTTACTCATCTTGGACCAAGACATTTAGCTTTTAAGAAAACCCTCATTATGTCGATGTAATAGCAGCCTTTCAGTATGAATTGTCAGCAGACACCAATAACTTTAATGAGCTCTCTAAAATAAAACCCTAATGGCACCCATGTGTTCAGATTGCTGTGCAGCATTGCTCTAACCCTATGTTGTAGTTCCCTCTCATGTGCTGATTGACTGTATTTGGGTCTTTAGTGATTGATTCCTTATGGAATGTATTTTAGACATTAAACTATTATTTTAACTTCTAACACTGCTAAGTTAAATGAATTCCGGTTTGCTCCATTTGGGAGCACTGGGAAGAGTTTATTTTAAACAGAGAAAATTGAAAGAATCTGTTGAGTTTCTCATTCAGGAATAGTCACAAGAGTGGGCAGGCACTAAAAATGTTCTAGTTGAACTGTGTTGATGAGGATGATTTGTGTGGGTCCCTTAGGAACTTAACAGGAATGTAATAAGAACATATAGTCATAGGTTGTGTGCTTAAAGGCATAGTCTGGGAATAGCAAAGAATAGTCACTGGTGTGTGTTAAAATTACTGTCTCAGAGAAACACAGGAATCCTTAGAGTATGGATTTGAAATTGCTCCTGAAAGTTGAAACTCAAATAATAATCCTGGGAAAACCAGTTACAATATAATGTCTTTTAAGAAGATATTCGATTGTCACTGACTCATCAGATGGATAAATTGTGTTTTGTGTTGATGTCACGTACATCACTGACTTCCTTATGTTTTGCAGTAGGTTATATCCCAAGAACTTATCTTTCCTCCCTGAGCTCCTGGTTTACTTTGTCCCTTCTGTACTTCTCTTTTCTGCTTATCATGCACAGTCAGCCAATGCATCCTTCTTGATTTTCAGATAGCAAGTTTCGTGAACAAGTCAGCCATCGACATCTCAATCTTGCAGCGGAGCTTGGCTATTTTGGAGTCAATGGTGCTCAACAGTCATGACCTCTACCAGAAGGTGGCACAAGAGATCACCATTGGCCAACTCATTCCTCATCTGCAGGGGTAAGCACACCAGACACTGTAAAATGAAGCAATGCCTCTGGGAAACAAGCCACTATGACGTTGGGGGAAATGTGTTTTGATTCTGTTACATGCACAAAAACTGTCTTGATTTGGTGTTTGACTGAACCATGTGCCTGTGTAGTCAACCCTCATACCACTAAAATGCTATGACAGTATTTCCCATTTCCCATCCTCTAGTAAGCCATATGTCTTCCCCCTTAGGAAGCTTTCAGTTTGGCAAATTTTGGTAGATACTGGTAGAATTTTGCTTCTTACAGGACATAATAGAACAGCTTGTTTTCTCAGATTCTTTAACAGCGGCTTCCTCTACTACGTAATATTCTCTGTGATCGCTTGAATATTCATAATTATTTAGCAATCTTTGACATTTTTAACTAGGAATTTTTTAAAAGGCAGTCTTCCTCTTTAAACTCAAGTAATCACAATGAATAAAATACACACATGTTTTCTTAGAAAACCTAAGCTACATCCTGGAAATTAGCCACCCTTGCAGTCTGTAATCTGGGATTTTCACCTTTTTTCTACTATAGGTTAAAAAGAAAAAAGCTGCCTCTGTGGGCATCACCTTGTAGAGGGACTTTGTCGAACAATGCAGCTTGACATATGCAAATTTTGGGGACTAACCTGTTAACAGATGTGATCTACTTCACCCAAGAAAAGCCATTTACTGGCAGTATTGGGGCTGTCTTGTAGACTCCATAAACAAGTTATTTTGGGAAGCACATCGCAATGAACTGGATCTCATGCTAGCTCTCCTGGTCACATTTGCAAGCTCTTCAAAGGAAACCCAATTAATCCATTTGGGTTAGTGATACAGGAGCATGAATTCATGAGACTGAAATAGTTACAGCTCTTAATACACTGAAATACTGAGTTCAAGCGTTTAGTTTATAGCATTAAGTATAAAAGTACCTTGGATGTTTACTGTCATTGGGAAGTGGGAGAAGGATCAGAATTTAACCTGTTAAGGAAGCTTTGGACTTATGTCTCAGTTAATTCTCTAGCATGATGATTTTTGTATGTAACCTTTCTTGAAAGGTTTTACATTTCAGTGAAAGTGAACTACATTGACTTACACAGTCTGCCTCTTCTTTTCTGAATCTTAGGGGCACAAACATTCATTCACAAAGTACTTCACTGAAAAGAGTTTATTGTTAGTAAGCACTATGCTAAGGATTTTTCTCTGCACAGCAGCCCTAGGAGATAGGTGTGTTCTGATCCTGATACAGATGAGAACCTGACATAGGGACACCTGGGAACTTGTCCAGTGTCTGATGGCAGCCTGTGGTTTTCTGGGCCTATGATCCTATCCCGAGAAAGGCTGTGTTCAAAACACTACTGCTCCCTCCCCAATGTGACACATTATTCCTGAGTTTGCTCATAGGCTGCTCTGAGTTTCTGTTTTGTGCCTATGTTTACTGCTGACCATGGGGCTTGCCTTAGATTTTACTTTCCTTTGGATTGTTCTATGTCTTTTTAGTGAAAAACCTAAATATTTAACCATAATATACCTATGCTTCTTGCTATTATGATATTTCTGTTTGGAAACAAATTTTTTGAATAAGTAATATTGTCACAGAAACAAAGTCATTTTCTTTAAATAAGCCCAAGAATGTTGGAACATTCACAACTATTCCCTCATTTAAGTCATGCATGGGATACAAAATCACAGACATGTGTATGAACATGCATGTACAAGCATGTACAAAACATGCATACACACATGCACAAACAGACATGCACACACATAGGTATGCACACACACAGGCATGCACACACACAGGCATGCACACACATGGGCATGCACACTGCACGGCACTGCCTTCAAATATACACTGTTATCACCACTAGGACCACATTGTCTTGATCCATGTTTTCAATACTAGCAGAAGAGAGGGCAATAGGCAACTGGCTGCCTGTATTTCTAGGTGATCTCTATTGAGCAGCTAGTAATAGTAATTTGTTTGTTTTGTCAGATGTATGTGGGACCTTGTGTGTGTGTATGTACCAATGTGTGTGTTGTTTGTGCATGCTTCTAAGTGTGTTGTGTGTATGTGTTTGAACGTAAATGGGCCCACTTGTGTGACAGGATGTATGCATATGAGTGCACTTGAGTTCTTACTTATACCTGTGGAGGCCCAACAGTAATGTTGGGAATCGTCCTTGATCCATGTTTCCACTTTATTGTTGTCAACTTGGATCTCTTATTAAACCCAGATCACATCACTAGAGCTAGCCTGGCAAGCTAACTTGCTCTGGGATTTCCAGGCTCTGCCTTCCAAGGTTGGAATTATGAGTGGGGACCACTAAACCTGCCCAACATTTTTACATGGGATCTGGGAACAACCCCAACACAGGTTCTTTTGCTTGTAAGGCTAAGATTTTAACCACTGAGCCATCTCCCCAGTCCATCTAGAGGTATAATTATTTTATACCTCTTATGTGTGCAGCTCAGGGATGACAGAAATACTTTCTGGGTGCTGCCTACATTTTGCAGACCCTATGTTTCTTACCTGAAGGAGTATCGTGCTTATGTGTGATGCTGAACCTTATGTAGTGTGACTCAGTAGTTCTGACTTTCTGTGTTCGGAATCTTTACAGGACAGATCAAGAAATCCAGACTTACACCATTGCTGTAATTAATGCACTTTTCCTGAAGGCCCCTGATGAGAGGAGGCAGGTGAGTTGAAATTCTTTAGTCTGGAAACTGCAAAAGTAACTTGCTCTTCCCTCCCAAGGGCTCTGTCTACAGATGAGTACTCTAGAACATCCATGCGCTATAGGTTGGCTGCGGTGTGGGAGAGTGTTGATAGATGGGGAGCACTTGGTTAAGGAAGCACACTAGGAGTGTTGCTCACAAAGGTCCTTGCATGAAACGCTCTCCAGGTTGAGTGCATGATGACTGTTGCTATGGTGGAATCTGAGCCCTGGAATTCTTCATCATCTCATTGAATGTTCACTAGGAAGTGGGACTAGGAAGGAGAGATTCTCACTCATGCCTATGGGGGTGCTGTCCCCATTTTGTGGAAGAGGTGTTTTGCCTCCTCCTTGGAGAAAAGAAAGAGAAAAATGAAAAGACTAGGAGGTAACTTAAGCAGATTGTTGCCTCTGGTTAAGATTACCATGTTCAAATGTCAGGGTAGCTGGTGCCCACACCTATGTGCGGATGAAGCTGGAAGATTTGTAGAAAGGAGGAACACCTTGCTTGTACCCACATTGCACCTACCTTTTGATGGCTTTCATGGTCTGTAGATTCTTTGGTTGTTTTAATTAATACAAGGATCATTGTACAAGGAAAGATAAAAAAGGGGTTTATGCTGTCTTGGGATCTAGCTTACACCTCCAAGTCCATTATTGTAAACATGCAATGTTACTCCAGTAAAAATGTACTTTCCTTAAAACATTGGCTAGAAAAAAAGAACACTCAAGTCTCAGGAGATGGCTCAGTTATTAAAATGATTTCTGCCCAAGCAAAGAAATCAGAGTTTTGGATCCCCAGATTCCATGTAAATTACTGGGTGAGTTTAGCAGCCATACTGTAATTCCTATCCTGGAAGGGGAGCCTGGAAATCCCCAGAGTAATCTGGCTGACCAGGCTAGCTCAAACGATGGGCTCGAGGTTTAATTAGAGACTCAGCCTTGAAATAATAAGAGATGGAGAATTATTCCCAATATCAACATTGGTTTCAGACATACATACAGCTTTACATGTGTGAAAACTGAAGAAGGATGAAAGAAGGAAAGAAAGAAGGAATCAAATAAATAAGCAAGCAAAATGGAGGGAGCTCAATGGTATTGCCGGGCAACTGGTTTGGAAAGATTTAGAAAATTAACCTGCTGTTCAATGCACTGTCAAGGAACTTATTTAATTTTTGTTTCTAAGGGGGGCTGGAGAGGTGGCTCAGGAGTTAAGCCTCTGCCTTGCAGGTGGAAGGTCCTGAGTTTGGATCCTAGACCCTATGTATAGACGCCGGGAGGAAGCGGGGGCGGCCTGCGCTTCTGGTCCTGGTAGGGCAGAGCCTGTGAATCCCGGGGCACAGTAAACAAGGAGGAGGTGGAGGCAGTCCATGGTGGTTCCTGAATTCGTCTGTGGTTCTACACACACACACACACACACACACACACACACACACACACACACACACACATACACACGTGCACACACGCACAATTGAATAAAAAAAAATTGTTTCTAAGGATTTTAAACTCAACCCAGTAAATGTGAAGATCTATTGTTTGCTTTCCATTTAGAATTGTTCGTTCTTTTCTAAGGGCCACATTTACCCAGTGAGTGGTATCTATCCTTCACTTTCCTGTGTCCTTGAAGTTCCATGGAGTCCATTGGCCTCCGGTGGGGAATTTGATATCCCAGATAGGTTTTTATGGCTAATGCCACAGGTGAGACTAGTGTTTTGATATTTGCATCCTGAACTCATGGTGAATCCCAGGCAGCCCTCACCACCTCAGGGGGAAGGAATATGTTCTCTTTACCATCTGTTCCAGAATGTCTAGACAGACCTCTTGGCTCCTAAGTTAGCGAGTCAGGGCCAGGGAGCTTGCATTCTGCTCTGAACGAACTCATGAGGGTTGTTGTTTTCTCCCCCTAAGAAGTAAAGTTTAGATTAAATGAAAGGAAAATGCCTGCTTGCTCATGGACTGTGGTTTTACCTGGATTCCTCCATCAAGACCTTGAGTAAGAAGTACCCACCTTGGGTTCTTTGGAGTCCTATCTTGAACACAGCTATGAAGTTCTGAGTTGGATTCTCATAGCCATGTAAATAAGGACTCTGATGTCATTCTGTACCAATTTTATGACACTGATATATTAATGGAAGCAAATGGAAACCAATGTAAAAATTAGGTTTGGATTCTGTAAGTCTTTTTATAATTTTGCAATTCTTCTTTTTATGTTCTCTAATAGAAATAAACCAGCATAAAGAATAGTCTAGCAACCTTAAATTATTTCAGAAAGCCAGTAAATCCAGTTAACAATGTATATGATCCAGAAGAAATGTACAAAATAGTACATCACTAATTCACCCTTTGAATTAAGTAAGTTAAATACAAGATCTTTACTTGGTCACAAAAAGTTGATATTGACATATAGACTTCTGAATTCGAGACTTGTTTAGCAGAATAAAAGAAGTATACTGATTTTTACCTAAAAATATTAAAGTAAATTTGGAGAAATAAGTTCACAAGTTATGGTCACGTCATAATGAAAAGAAGTTAGTTTTCTATTCTTTTCTGATGATCAGTGGAAGTCTATAAGGTGGAAATTAGCTGTGATATTGCTTGACTTTAGATCATATAGACAGCTGAGATAATCCCTTATCTGAACTCTATCTCAGATGTAAAGTAACATTGTAGCTAGTCTAAATTTGATGCTGATATTGTTATTAGAACGTGTGCTAAAAAGTTAAAAGTTGTAAATGTTATTGGCAAATAGGAAACTTGGCCAAATTTGATGATGGAGTTGTCAAAATACTCCACCTGCCAGAGGTTTTCATGTAATTCTCTTAGTAAAGGTAGGTCATATTGCTTCTATTTGGCAAACAAGGAAGCTGATGTTCTAAGACAGATGTGGTACCATCCAGTATTGGAAGCCTTGCTTTCTCCTTGCTTTTATCTGTACAACTGTATAGAATTCCAGGCAAGTGGGAGTCAGCCACAAAATTTTCCTGTCCTTGCCTATTATGCAAGTCTAGGAAACCAGGGTTCCAGGCCTATTTTTCCAACTCTCAGATAAAAATGTTGTGTAAATACTTGTAAATTAAACTGACAGAACTCCTCCCATTTTTTAACTTTTTATCAAGTCCTTGGATGCTGAATCCATTCTGCTTCAATCTTTAATTTCAGTCGCAACTTCTCTTTCCAGCCCAGGGCCAGACACAGTCACAGGACTCTATCATCAGGGTTTTCTTGATTGATCCGAATGTATAAGTGAATTAGGAATGGCTAGGCATTGCTTTCTTTTCCTTGGGGTGATGTTTGTGCCTTCCATGCCTCTTGCAGGGGGAGGGGGTGTTGTCTTTTTTTGCACAGAGGAAGGGAAGCTGTGTTTGGTTTAATGGGGGCAAACCTTACTGTTGAGTGGGCAGATGGATCCTTTTCCTTGCAGTTCCCTGAATTGTTCATTTTATAATTTTAATGGCAACTATATTAACAGGCACCTTCTGAGTTTCTCTACAAACGTGTATGGATTTTATTGGCGTTATTTTAATTTTCTTAGCTATTTTTTAAAAATAATCAGAGATTCTCGCCAATTTCAAAGTAGGAAGTTCCGAGAGACCACTTCTGTCTTTCTTGTCCAAGACCCTGTTTGTTTTATGCATATATTCTCCTACTTGTATAATTTGTTTTTCACCAGAGTCAGGCATACAACATGCATTAACTTTATTTGTAAAACTACTTTAAAAACGGACAAAAGCATACATATTTTATGAACATATTTTTATATAAGTGTACCTATATTTTTATCTTTCTTTCATATCACTTTAAGGTTATAAGTTATTCTTTATGGACTGTTATGTTTGCTGAGATAATTCTGTGATAATGGGTTTGTCTTCATAAGCTAGATAAGGATACTTGCATTTTCCCTTTGACTAGGGAGAATTGCATAGAACATTCCTTTAATTTTTTTAGTCATTTATTATCTGCTGTGTGGTGGATATTATCCCTTAGACTCAGACACAAAGAATAACATTTTTTGTGTCCCCAGGAGCCCAATCTATAAATATTATAGATAGATAATCAAATTGGTAGATGATGACATTGTCTTGTTCCTAGAATCCAGTAGTCTAAAATACAGAGAAGAATGTATTTTCTTTTTCTTTTCTGTTAGTCTGAATTATTGAGCAGAACCTTCGTCTCACAGGTAAATGTATAAAGTTTTCAATAAAGGATTTGAAAGAGCTATAGGATCTTTTTATTTCCTGTTGATTATCTGGGCCAAAGAAGATGAACACAACAAAAGAAGTCTCTGGGCCTTTCTGTTCAGATTGGAGCACTGTTGCTCAAGTGGGGAAGGCCAGGTTTTGGGGTTACTAACTTATTTCTGGTGTCCTTGGTCCTTGCTCTTGCTTTCTTGTTTTCAAGAGCACAGAAGAGGACCTTAATGCCATCTAGCCCCTTAGCAGGGCACGGCTTTCCAATACAGAGGGTCAGCAGGGTGTGACGTGAAAGCTGCCAACTTCTAACTCAGTGCTCTGAATTTCCACCCTTCTTCTCTCCCGCGTGCTTTCTCTCTGTGGTGATGATGCTGCTGTTAGGTTGATGTAGAGAGCAATGTTGACATCCTTGATTGCCCTCTGACTGTAAGTCACCCATGTTCCCTTCGCCAGCCTAATGAATGGCTCTGCTCTCCCATTCTGTTCCTGTCTACCTTGCCTGTACGTCCCTTGTAGCTCCTCTTCCCCATGTTCTTAGTTCTCCTGGCTTGCTGCAAATTTACTTTAGCCTCAGTAGAGTTCATAGTTGTGTCTTGTAACTGTAGTTTAGTTTCTTCTCTGCTCTATAAGGACTGCAACATGAAGATATTCCCCAGAAAAAAAAAGGAAAAGGAAAAAAAAGTCTGACTGTTTTCCTGAATATGAGCAGTATTTTCATTTTTTGGAAATATGCACAAAGGCTATTTTTTGATGATTTAATTTTCCCTTGATACCTGCTTGTCAGTAGTTGAAAAGAGTCTGTGAATCATCTCATCATCTAATAAAGATATAGCATATCCTCTGTACCAGTCAGTAAATGCCAGAACCCAAAACACAACCTGCAGAAAAGACACGGGGCAGAGTTGAGGGTCAAAGTGCTATTTCCAAGGGGTAGATGTTTCTCTGCGGACCTGGTTTGGTTCACTGTGTAGTCTCCTCTGCAGGTCCAGGGCACGTGTCTGTACAGGTAGAGATGAACTGCTTTTAAAAAGCAGTTGGGTTGTAAAGGCTGTGGTTCTAACATTGGAATGTCTGAACAGCAGGCACGTGTTACCCATCAAAGTTTTCTGCATAGAGAAAGTATAAAGAGAAGCACTCCTAAGGGACAACCACTGCTCTCCTTTGGAGTGTTTTATTTTTAATTTTTTTTTTATTTTTCTAGAAGGAATAAATTAAATAACTAAATAAACAGTTCCTACCTGGCTTTTGCATTTGGCCTTTTGCATTTATGATCTAAATGGAATGTACAAAACTCATTTAAATCTCCCGTATCCATTCGCTATTTCCTAAGAAATACTGCTGATATCCAGTTGGGAAGCATCCCCGAACAGAGTTATACTTGGCTGTGTCTTTCTAACTGAAGTCTTTGTGTGGGTGTTCTTCTTTCACAGGAGATGGCGAACATTTTGGCGCAGAAGCAGCTGCGATACATCATTTTAACAGTGAGTATCTCTGTGCGAAGCCACTGTGTCAGGGAGGGAGGCAGGGTGTCTGGGCTTTTCTGAGACTAGGGTGAAGCAGTGGGAATAATCAGAGAGGAGATGTTGCCTGTAGATGATGAACCATGCTCTTCCACAGCAACGGCCTCACCTGACTGGTCAGCAGAGGAAATTAAGGGCTCCTCGAGGCCTGACCTGTCCAAGCAGAGCAGCCTTATTGTACATACCTTAGCTTTAGTATTGCAGGGAACAACATTCCATGGTTTAAAAACTTGAGCAACATGGACTTTTACTGTTTCAATGAAAAGCTAGTTAGAAATTGCAACTGTAAGGGGCTGGAGAGGTGGCTCAGGGGTTAAGCCTCCGCCTTGCAGGCGGAAGGTCCTGAGTTCGGATCCCAGATCCCACGTATAGACGCCAGGCAGAAGCGGGGGCGGCCTGCGCTTCTGGTCCTGGTAGGGCGGAGCCTGTGAATCCCGGAGCAGAAGGAGGTAGAGGCGTCCATGGTGGTTCGCGAATTCTTCTGTGGTTCTACACATACACAGACACACACACACACAACACACACACACAGACACACACGCGCGCGCACATACACACGCATATGCACACAGTTGAATACATAATAATATTAATAAAAAAATTAAAAAAAAAGAAATTGCAACGTAAAAACGACCTTACGCTTTAGTGGAAAAGAAGCCCACAATGTCACCTTCTGAATGTTTAACAAGCAGCGTGATTTCTCAAGTCCTTACCTACCAGTAGAAGTAGAACACACACACACATACACATACACCTCACACTTGTGCATGTACATATACACATTTAAAGTTTAGGTTTTGCTATCATTCATGTATGGTGATGCTCTGAGGCTGAGCAGCCCTGACCTTTCTTCTAAGGGATGACTCCACTAGTCACCGGCCATTGTGCTTCTATATGAAAACTGCCAAGGGTCTTACTTGACACAGTGATAAGAGCTGTGTTTCCTGCTTTTCGTTTCTTGGCTAATTTTTTTTTTTAAAACCGTCTCTGTCCAGCATGTCATCCGAGCACAGCGGGCCATCAACAATGAGATGGCACACCAACTGTATGTTCTCCAAGTGCTCACCTTCAACCTTCTGGAAGACAGGATGATGACCAAGATGGACCCCCAGGACCAGGTGGGTGCTCCAAACAAGCAAAAGCAGAGAGAGCGAGAGCGAGAGAGAGAGAGAGAGAGAGAGAGAGAGAGAGAGAGAGAGAGTTGTGAATAGTCTTTCCTTGAGCTTCCCCCAATTCAGAAGCTTTAGATGATCTTGTAGTTGTTATATCACCCCATCACCCTCTCAAAACTTGGGAGTGCAGCTTTGAAACTTAGGTGAACCTCTGATCAGGGGATAAAATAAATGGACTGGTCCATTTTTCTCAACATATGCATAGTTTTCCTCTTTAGACAAGAGAGCTTGATGGCCCATGACTCCTGGCTACAATAGCTGGTGACAGTTTTGCAGTCAAGTTCCCATATGAGACTCAAGAATAGTTCTATGTGCAGTTAATTCTACAGGTGAGAATGACCAGGATAAAGGGAAGTTCCTGTTCCCTTGCACAAACCTGGTATCTGCACTGCCATTTTTGTACCTATCTGTTTGCTCTGACTCGACTGGGTCAGTGTTTGTGCATGAAATGTTCTGTCTCTGTCCAGAAAACTTAGGGGAGCTTAGCTTTGTGAGGATTGAGTGAGAAGCAGCAGCTGGGAAGCCTGTCCTTCATACACGTTTTCAACTTAAATAGAGCTGCAGCTTTGGAAAGCTATTGGCACGAGAGGTCCTGTTGTATTGCAGATGTGAACTGCACATGTAGAGTGCATGGTTCCTGTAAACTCCTCACAGATGGTGTGAAGCCATGCAGTTAGAAATGACAGAGAGGCTTGGAAAGGCCAGTGGCCATGTTCCATGTCTTAGGTATGACCAAGCATAGTCACTCCAGAAAGATGAGGCTGCTATTTTGCCACTGCTAGTGAGGGGCAGCAAAGCATGGTACACTGTATATATACCAGCTCTTATTTGCAAACTCTCCCTCACATTAAACTTTCCACTGAGATGAAAGGCAAGCAAAATAAAATTTATCATTTATACCATTAAAAGTGTCTATGCTGCCATGAAATGTCACCACCATCCATCTGCAAACCTTCTTGATTGATATTGGCAAGCTGAAGATCTGTGCCCATAGAACAGTAGCTGCCCGTGTGTAGCTGGTTCCTTTGAACCAATACTCTGCTTTCTGCTTCTCTGAGTCTGACTTCTCTGGAAAGTTCAGAGAAGTGGAAAAAAAGGCTTCATTTGTCATTATGTTTCTGACTTATTTACTCATCACGTTTTCAGGTTCTTCCGTAGAGAAGTATGGAAGAGCTTTGGTCCTTTCTGAGGCTGAATTGTATCTCGTTATATGTGTGTCCCACATGCTCACCCACGAACCTGTGGATCAGTGCTGATATTGGTTCCACCACTGGCTCGTCCTTGTATTTTCATCCCATGTTTTCATGAAGTCACTCTTTAGTAGCGTGAGAGTTCCCTTGTAGCCTAAATATAGCTTGAGAACCTCGTGTGGCTCTCGCTTTGTTTCACCCAGAACATTACTCCCAGATTCTCAAGCTTAGCCTTCTCCAATTACAACCCTTCCATCATAATTTGGGTCTTTCATGTAGGGCTGCTCTAGACAATTGGTATTAACACACCAGATGACTTGGCAGAAGAATAACTGTGTCCATGCCAAGTCTGAGCAGCAGGAGACTGGCAGGAGGGAGAGAAGTCTTACAGCCTCAACTTAGAACTTTGGCTATCTTTTCTGTTAGCTTTCCTTGAATGCAATGATTCACTTAGACCCTGGGGAAAGTGGGGATCTGTGTCACGTTGCATGGAATGAAAGCAGCTCCCCACTTAATTCTCTCTCTCTAACTCCTTCAGGCACAAAGAGACATCATATTTGAACTTCGAAGAATTGCTTTTGATGCAGAATCTGAACCCAACAACAGCAGCGGCAGCATGGAAAAACGCAAGTCCATGTACACACGGGATTACAAGAAACTTGGCTTCATAGTAAGTAAGCTGCCTCCAGGAATCTGTCTCCTCCCAGCCTCCCCCAGCTGACCTCAGTCACATCGAGCGTGTGGTCCTCTTACGCTGTACAGAATAGTTTCTACATTTCCAGATGTTGAGTTGATTTAAACAAGATCACATGAAAATCTCTTCTGGCTGCAGGGAAATGGAATAACTTCCACAAGTGTGACTAACACTGTGCTTGTTTATTCGGTTCTGATTAAGTGGAACTAAGAGTCTTTACCCGGAATGCATCTAGCTTTCCTTAAACCTCCTTCTCAATGTGCTCTAGTTCCCTATGAGTCGAATGAATGGGAACAGGATGTATCTTGTTATTGGCTAGCGATCAGATTGTTTGCATTGACTTCATAGCAAGAGAATGCTGGAGGCTTCCTGGAGCTGCATCACTATGAGACTGATGCAGTGTATATGTTCCGAACAAACATTAATTGGTTATCTTCTGAATATTTCTTCTCACTTTGCAAATAAGGACACAACTTGTCCTGAGTCTAAACTCTGTCTGCATTCTTACCATCACCAGTTCTGGAGTGACCTTCAGCTAACCTAAAATTCTGAAGTTGTGAAATCATGCTTTCATTTTAATCTCCATCATAAATAATCACATGCAACCTTGGCTTTAGTGATTGGAAATGCTAGGTGTGCTTTAGGTTTCAAAAACTATTTCCTGGAAAAATATAAACTGGTATTTATAATACCAAATTCTTTCTATAAACATCTGATAGCTCCTATTTGATCTAGTGGACCAATGTGGCCACAATTTACCTCTCTTTAATAGTCTCTCTTACATTAAAAAAAAACCCAGCTGTTGATTTCGGAGTGTTATTGTCTTTCCAAATAGGAATATATGTTTTTAGAAATATCTTGTTTTGGGGCTGGAGAGATGGCTCAGTGGTTAAGATTCTGCCTTCCAAGCAGAAGGTCCTGAGTGCAGATCCTAGGTCCCACGTAAAAATGCCTGACTGAGATGGTAACGGCCTGTATTTCTGACGCTGGTGGGTGGAGCCTGGAAAATTCCAGAATGAAGCAAAAAGTAGATAGAAGCAATTCAGGATGATTCCTGAAATCACCCATGGTCCTCCACAGGGAAACACAATGCCCTCTGACACATACACACACACACACACACACACACACACACACACACACACACACACGCACGCACGCACGCACACACGCACAAAATAAAGTTTTTTTAAAGAAATATTTTGTTTATTTTCAGAGAGTGGAGGAGAGAACATGCCATAGTGTTTGTGTGGTGGTCAGAAGACAACTTTCAGAAGTTGGTTCTCTCCTTCCACTATATGGACTCTCATGTCTTCAGGTTTCCATGAAAGTGTCTTTATCTGCTGAGCCATCTTGCTAGCCCGTCACAGGCAGGAGTTTCTGTTGATAACACATTCAGCACCACAGCTTGTTTACAGATATATTCTGATAATATGTATATTCCCTCATATCCCAGTTTTCACTTTGACACTGACACTCCATTTGCTTGGTTGGGCTAAATTGACTGGTGAGAGTTTCCTGTAGTTTGGGGTCTGTTAGTCACCAAGGCTTCATCCAAGCTCCCTTTCATGGCTGTCCCTCCCAGAGAAGCATCAGGAGAGTGGAAGCAGTAGGACTCGCTTCCACTTCACCTCCACTTCCAGGTTTCCCTCAGTGTGTCCAGCACCTCAGAAGCATTGGGGATTGTACAGGGTCCTACCTCCAAATCATCAAAACTCCCAGGGAAGGAGTGAGAGTGTGGACATTTCTAAATCACTGCCAGATTAGACTGCTTCCCCGCCAGGGTTCAACCTGGCTGTAGCAAATCCCTGCTTTGATTTCTGTAGGATTATACAAAAATTGTCAATCCAAAGCTTTTTCTGTATACAGCCTCCAGGATTCACATGTCTACATCATGTATTGGTGGACTTCAATGGGGGCAGTTGGATTCTAGAATGTACAGTAATGGGGGCAGAAGAGAGAGGGAAGCTTATGGTTGAACAGGGAGGATGTCAAGGATTCCTCAGTCTTAGGTCTCTCTGCAGGTATGGGGGTGCAATAGGCATCTCCCTTTCTATTTTCAGGTCTTGTTCTTAGGTAAAGTCAGCAATATATCATGAGCTGAGGTCTGAGTGAACTTCCTCAGTATAGTCCCAAGGGACTGACCCAGTATTTGAGGTAATTCCTTCGCCACTTCAGTTTTAGGGCTTAGGTAAGTGTCTCTATGCCTTTTCTTTCATGTCTCCTGAGTATTCTGCTTGTTTTTTCTCCTGAAAGTCAGTTTGATGTGATTCTTAGGAATTTAAAAATCATGAGGTACTCTCCCTGGGGATGTAAAATGTTATTTACAATAAAAAGAAGCTTTGAATTTTGAATAGCCAGAAGTGGACGCTTGTTTTTTCTTAATTTTTTCCATGATTCTTTTGTAATTTTCAGTTTTAAAACATTCCCTGCAGCTTTTCCAGGATATGGGCTTGCATCAGTGATTCGAGAAGTTGGAAAGACCGTTCAGTAATGACCTATGCTGAAAATCAGCCAGCAACTTGGACAAGTCGATGTTTTCTCTTTTGAATGCCAACAGACCAGCCTCTGAGCACAGACTCACTGCGCCACCTAGAGGTTGTTTTGCAGAAACACCGCAGATGGTGGAGCATTCCCAAGTGACTGGCTGCCAGGGTCACCAGGGCCTAGGCAGGCATGTGCCAGACCTTCTCTATGCTTCCAAAAGAAAGAGCAACGCTTTATGGAATTGGAGGAGAAGTTTTGGGTTTCGATCAACTTTTGGATCTATTTTATGAAAAGGTCAATTTGTAAGAGAGTTAAATTTCTCATTTTGCCTTTCCCAAGTAGACTGTGCAGTAGAAGTAGTAAATACCAAGTCTTTGGAGTCCAGGGTGGGCTCGATTTCAGCTTCAGTTTTCCTGTTTCTGTGTCATGGGTCAGTGGGACTCTCGTTTCCACAGCAAAACCTGCACAATCTTCTTTTCCCAAGGTTATTGAAGGACCCTGCAAGACCATCTGCTAGAGGCCAGCGTGATGCTGGAATAAAGGGCACACTTAGCCGCTGCCCTTTTTCCATTAGGAAAGCATGCATTGAGTTTTCCAAAGTATAAAGGGTCACTGCCTAAACCAGACAGGAATAACACCTAGTTAAGGATAGTTAGTATATGACAGCATCTTTGAAGGGTTGTTGGGACAGCTCTTTGGAAGGATAGCATACACAACATCTTTGAGAAGCTGTTGGGCCCTATACTCCTCTTTATAGCATCCCTAGGGAAGTGATTTTCTTAGTAAAATAATTTCAAAATTTTAATCGAATTGATCAGGTGGCTTGTTTGGTCAGTTGTAACATGGACAACTACCTGCCCTCTTAACAAGAAGCTGCTTGAGCTGCAGGATGCCTACTGCCCATCCTAGCTTCAAAGCAGACGGGCCTTAGGAGATCCCGTGAGAGGAGGAGACAAGGCAGCGGGATGATGCAAGACTTTTGCTGGAGTTCCTAAGGCTCCCTAGAGAAGAGGCAAGATGTCCTTTCACTTGGAGAGTGATGTGCTATATCTGAACTATACCTCACTGACTACGATGGCCAGGACTAGTGCTAATTGGTTTCTGTACTTGGTGAAAGTTATGTCCTTAACCATGTTCTGGTCAGAATTTGTCTCTGACTTGGTTTTAAATTTAGAAAATTGCAAACCAAGTAATTGCCTTTTGAGTCTGTTTTCTGTTTCTTTCTCAATCAATGCAGGTGCTAGAAGCGAATAAGATTGCTTGACTCCCCCATCCCCCCCGCCCCACCTCTCAATTCTCTTACCATGACTGAGGATAAACAGACTTTAAAAACAATTAATTTTGAACCAGGTAATTTGCTTCAACTTCAAAAGTTTGAACATTTCCCTTAAGTTATTCACTCATCTTAATAGACAGGAAATGTTGAGTAAGATGAGAAAGTAGAAGAGGTAATAGGTGCTTTGAAATATATTGCTTCAGAATAAGATTCATGCTCAAATATTAAGAGAATATCTGCTTTCTTGATCGATGGATGATAATGAGCAGAATCACACAAATATAATTGCTTCTAATTACATTAGTCTTGCTTGATATCATATTCTCTTGTTTTTCCTGGATGCAACTAGTAGGGAATGAAGTGAATTTACTGTTTTTCCTAGACCCCTCAATGTGAACAAATCATTGTTACTTGATGGTACTAGAGTTGACAGCTAGTGTTCAAGTGCAGCTTTTTGATGCATAGGTTCTGGGTTCTAGTAGTTCACATAGATGTCTGAGTCACTCACCCGCTGAGTGACTTGGACAAGTCACTTCCCTTTTTGGACTCTGTTTTCTTAACTTTAAAATGGGTATTAAAGATCTGGGGAGATGACACAAGGGTTATCTGAAGTCTGTCTTGGAAGCAAGAGGACCTGAGCTGGGATTCTCAGATCCCATATAAAAAATGCTTGACAAATATGGTGGTGGCCTGTAATTCTGGCACTGGAGACAGAGCCTGGAAAAGTTTAAAGCCTGGGAAAACCTAGAGCAAAGGAATAAGGAGGAAGAGCAATTCAGAATGATTCCTAATGTCACCCTTGGGCCTTCAAGGCACATGCATGCACATTCACATACACACACACACACACACACACACACACACACACACCCTCTTGCACACATACACACACAGACACATGTTCTCACTCCTACCCTATACTCACACATGTACCTGCATGCAAAAAAAAAAAAAATGAGGTATTAGGGCTGGGATGTAGCTCAGTGGTAGAACACGTGATTCGTAAGTGGAAAGCCCTGGGTTCTGTTCCCCTACTGTGCCAATAAACAAATATGTAAATAACAAGCTGTATGCAATACAGCTTTAACGATAACTTGATATCAGTCTGTTATCAATAGACATTAGACACATAAATTGTGATTGGTATATGAATAAGTAACTTCTGAGTGTAAGTGCTTTTATTATGATGCTGTGATAATGATAGCTAATATTATTGTCGGAATGGTGCCAGTGGTCCAGGATGCTGTGCCATATGATAGTAGAGTAATGTGGGGGTGATGAGAGAATGTGCTGTGTGCTTTGTAAGCTGTGGATCTTTTTACAAGGTCAGTTTTCACATTACATAGAAAAGAGTAGAGTTGTCTTGGGAGTGAAAGAGTATAGAGAATTTTAAACTCAGAAAGGCATGAAATATGTAGACCATTCTCATTTACCAATGGGTTCCATAATTTAAAATTCTTCTGTTTGCCAAAAATTCTTTGTAGCCTCCAGTATTCAAGGTGCTTCTTGACATCATTCTTAGACATGACCTTTAAATTGCTTACATCATGTTTGGAAACGACTCCCGAAGAGGCTAAGCAAGGGGTGTTCTTGCCATGTCTTGCCCTGTGAACTGTCACACTGCACACAGGAGTCCTTCTGCAGCCCACTAGTTTTGTGTTTCCCTTGTCTTCCCTTTTCGTTGGCATCATTGCTGTTTTAAGTGACAGTGCATTGAAGTGCTCCTATGCTTTCTGAGTTCAGTGCCTCAAAATCAGAAGATACAAAGTGTCTTTTCTATAAGCTTCCTACGGGCACCAGTCACAGTGAGCTTGGCTGAAAGTTGATTTTGAGAAATGAGTGGTGAATATTAAATAAAATATTTTACAGAAGCACACTTACCAAGATAACAGAAATCGTGTGATCAAAAACTCACCTGCGCCTAGTTCTACACTGCCCTTAGGAACCACATAGCTGTGTATTTATGGCTTGAAGTGCCTTGTAAAGAGCCACAGAGGGGACTGAGCCAAGGGTCCTGTCTGCACTAAGTGGAGAGATGGAAGTCTGGTCCTAGGTTAAGTATCTGCAAACTATTCAGCACTGCTCAGGACAGCAGAAGAGCCAAGTAAGGGAACACTATGGCTTCACTGTGGGCTGATTCAGTTATTTGAAAGCCAGAAGCTGCCTTGAAATTGCTGCTGACCTAACACCATGTCCTTGAACTCTGACAGATTTCCACTAAATCCAGGCAGACAATCCAGTCCACAGTGAGCTTATCTCACATTTCAGCACTATGCTGAGAAGGATCTTATCAAATGGATTCCTCACTGACAATGTGATTCAGTCCCTTGGAGCATAAAAACAGCATTAGCAAGAATCTACCATACATTTGTCAAGGGAATTAAACTGAACTCTACATCACTTTTGTGGTATTCATTTCCCTTTTGCGACAAGGAATTTTGGAAAGCACAGTAATGAGCCGGTTTTCTGTAAATTGAATCACTTTTCCTATGTGAATGACTTGATAATTGTGATGGTATTACTAGTCAAGTACTTTGCTTGTGACTTTGTTACAGATGTGTCCCTTAGCAATAGATCCTAAAAATAAAGACAGTGAACAAACATATTTTCATGCTCACAATTTCATGAATTGCATAGAATTCTAGGGGCCAGTAGATACTCTGAAAGAAAATTTTAACCAAAAATAATGAGGACAGCTCCTACCCTTCTGTCTGAGGGACCTGTGGGGAAGGCAGGCAAAAGAATTGACATGACTCAGATCAATGTACAGCTCAGGTTGGGTGAAACACAAGCAGACACATGTGGCCTCCTCCTCAGGCACCACATCTGGTGTTCTATGTAACCTTTTGATGCTTTGTTCTGACCAGACGCCCTCTTTTTCCATCTGAAAAGTTGCATGTCCCAGTTCTAATAATTTCTAGTAGCAGTGACTTGAGTTGGCTACTTTATTTCCTTGTGGAGCTACAGCAGAAATAGCCACCAGGTGGAGCCAAAGCACAGCCATTGACGCCTCACCTGCCCCCAGCTCTGGTGGAACTGCCTGGTTATGCAGGGTTCAGCATGTATGCCCAAGTCAGGGCCTCAGAATGAACCTTAGTTATCCAAAGCCTTCATTAGGAACCTGGAACAAACTAGAAACATTCTAAAATGCCTAACTGTTAAACAGAATTTGCCTGTTACTCCTTATAGATGAGATCTTTTACCTTCTTTTTTTAAATCTTTTATTCCCCTTGACACTTATTTCCAAAGTGTTGCTTCCAATCATTTCTCTTGTGGCCCTGAAAGTGTGGCATAGCAAGTCTTGTATTTTTATTAGTCTTCACATGTAAATGGAGGGAGAATGCACTAAAGATGGGAAATCTAAATTAATACTGACTGTAAGACAACAGCAATAATGTGTTTTGAGATTTAGAAGCACACACCATTGGAATGTATAAAATACTGCTACGGAGGGATTAGGAGTGGTAAATGGAGTCAAAGGGAGTCAGAGTTGCTGGAAACGGAACAGAGCCGTTTGAGGAAGTTTGGCTTGGCTTCTGATCACATTCTTTGATAAGCAGCACCTTTCAGAATACTTCTCAGCGCACTCTTCTTGAAGCCTACACTTTTGGAGCTGTGTGATCAACTTCCTAGGTTAGTTTTGGTCAGATTGTATAGAACATGGGTGGCATGCCCTGTCTTCAGGATGGTTTCATGTGCGAAGGTCACAGTTGTTTTAAAGTGTGGTTCCATGAGAAGGAGAAACAGAGGACTGGAAAGCTCTCATGAGACTTTGAAGAAGAAATGATGTCTAACTCTGATTGCCGCCATAGAGCCAAGTGAGTAGAGTTCATTCCCGGTCAGGTCTCCTGCTCAGTGCATCGCATGCTGATGCTTTGAGGTCTGGCAGGGCCACCTCTGCCTCAGCGCAGATTGTCTGTGTCCTGGTGCTACAGGGAGACATCAGATGTTCACTTACCATATTTGCAAGGTATTCTTCCTGGCCCTCCATTGTTGTCCATTTGCCGTGGAAAAGGATGCTCCAAATTGCCACTGTCTGAGGTCAAGAGCCAGCCCCTTTCTCCTCTTGATGAAGGCGTATGTTACCACTGCCATTTCAGTGTGTTTGGCAATATTACAGCTGGATGGATTAATCACTGTCTCCCATCCTAGTCAGGGAAGAAAGCAGGACAGGAGAGACAATGTGGAATGATCTTATTTCAGAACCACCAACTTGTGGTGGATACTCTGTGAAGAGAAAACACATGGATCATTGTACTTTCAAAACATTTTGATTTTTCAAGGGAAACACTTTGAAGGAAAACTTGTAAAAACAAATATACTGTGATTTATTACCCTGACAGTATTTGAGCTTCATTCTCCTTATGGGATGTCAGGATTTTATTTATTGTGATTAATTTTAACTCTAGACAAATTTTCTTGAGGATGGTTATTGAAAATGTATCTAGGAGACAGTTTTATGTGACTCCCTGGTTTTCCCAGCTACTTTCCTACTTAGGACCCATTGCTTGGTTAGGGAAGGGACCGTTTTTGTTTTGTTTTGTTTTTTTAATTTTTTTATTATTATTATTATTTATTCAACTGTGCGCATGTGCACGTGTCCCTACCAGGACCAGAAGCGCAGGCCACCCCCGCTTCCGCCTGGCGTCTCTACGTGGGATCTGGGACCCGAACTCAGGACCTTCCGCCTGCAAGGCGAAGGCTTAACCCCCCTGAGCCACCTCTCCAGCCCTGTTTTGTTTTGTTTTGATTTGATTTTTTTTCCTTTTAGAGGTAGATCTGTTTTCTCGCCCCTAGAGGGCGTGCCTAACAAAGAGATGTAAATTGGAAACTACAGGATTTTGGTGCTTTCGTGAACAGCAGCTCTAAGGTGTTTGAGAAGGCAGAGTACTTAACCAACTGTCTGTGGATGTGACTTTAAAGATGCAGGACAAATTTTCCCAAGCTATTTCTTTAACCATGGGACTTTGGAGCAGAAGGCACCAGTGGGTAGGTGTGGTTTGAGGGCCTGTCTAGTGGGGTTTTTAGAAGCTGACCAGTTACTTGAGACTAATACAATGTCACTTTTATGGATTCACCAACATCTAAAACCACACTCCAAGCTTTGCACCTTCTCTCCATTGCTTATTATTGGTTAGATTTTGCACAGTTTATCTAACTTCTAAATAACTCATCAGCAATTTAAAGTACAGTAGCTGCCTCTGCTTAAATTTTCCTTTTTCCCCAAAGTGGTGACAGCTTTTTAATCAACCCCCCAGGAGTGAATTGGATAAATTAATAGATGCTAGGAATCTGCCTGATCATGAGCCATAAGCAGGGTTTCACATATTCCGTGTGTGTATATGTGTGTTTGTTGCAACTGTTTGCCTGTGTGTGTTTATGTTCCTATAGAAGAACACACAGTGTTATTCCTCAATAACTATCCACTTTCTGTTGGGATTACCAGTGCATACACCATCATACCCAACTTCTACAATACCTTTCTGGGAGCATCTTAAACTTAGAGAAAGCACCAGCCCATGATGTACAATCAATGAGTAGTTATGGAGTTTTACCTCCTCTGATGGATCATAAACTGCAGTTCCTCTTCCTACTACATTTTATAGTCATTTGGCTGGAGATTTTGCCCTGACAGGATCATATCAAGGTCTCCCTCATAGCATTCTGGTTTTCTTGAAGTTGAAAGATTTACCAGGTCAGAGACTCATAATTCAGTCACCATCTTTCCAATTGGACTTGAAGTGACTATCTTGAATAGTTACATAAAAACTTATCTGGCGGCTGTTAATGTTTGGCAAGATTGTGGAAACTTTGAGAGCTGAAGCCTTAGGGTCTTAGGGTTGGTGGTCCAGCACTGCTTCCTCTCACTCCTCCTTCTTCTCTGCCTCCTGATGAGGCTGCAGTGACCTGAACCAGCCTCCTGCATCTGTTATCAGCCATGCCTTCTGCTATGCGATTCCCACCTTAATATGGCCTCTGTGGAACTCTAAGCCAAATAAAATCCTCTTTCTCCCCTAAGTTGCTTCAACCTGAATATTATCTCATAGCAAAAAAAGACTGACTGCAGCATGTGCCTTCTAGTTCTGTCCTTTTTCCTGAGATACTGTGTAACTGCCAATACTTTTAAAAATACTATGTCTGTTCTTTTCAAAAAATTATATATATTGTATTTTGATCCTGTCTACCTGTTTCCCTTCTCCCACTCAGCCAAATCCTCCCTCCAACATATCTCCTTCTTGATTTCATGTCCTTTTACTGAATCCATTTAGTGGTGCCCATAGGCACATGGTTGAAAAGTTTTCCTCGTGGACAATATACATTTGGGGCTGTATGTTAGAAAGAAATGTGACTCTTCCTTACCCCACCATTAATTGCCAGTAGATCTCAGTTTTGGTGGGTTCTTGGGATCCCTTCCCTCTCCCATTATAAAATTTGGATTTCGTGGTCTTGGGCAGGTAGCTGCTATGAGTGCTTTGTGTAGTGGTCGTGCCATGTTCAGAGGACAGCACTTCACAACACTCTCCCTGTTTTCCAGCTCTTACATTCTTTCTGCTCCCTCTTCTGTGACTGAGCCTTAAGCAGGGGTTGATATATATATATATATATATATATATATATATATATCCACTTATCTGGCCCATATTCTTTTGCACTTTGACCACTTATGAATTACCACTTTAACCATAGCCTACTGAAAGGGAAGCTTCTCTCACCAAAGTTGGGAGCAGCACTATGGCAAAAACATAAATATTTAGAAAGTAGTTTGTCAACATGACCATTTAACAAAACAATACAAATAGGTTTACCCTCCCCCACACACCACAACTCTAGTACTTGCTGAGGTCTTTGAACAGGTTGAAAGCACCAGCCAGGAATTCCTTCGTTTGGAACAGGCCTTGAATCCAATCAGAAAAGAATTGGTTGCTATTGTAACCCTCATGCCACTATTGTGCCGGTGGCCATCTCTTGGTGGTGGTTCAGTATTGTAACATGCAGCTTCCCGTCCTGGTAAAGCCTCTGATGTCTTTTTTTCTCCTGGCAGCCTGCATAGCACCTTAGGTACAATGACGGCTAGCCAGCAGAGAAGGAATTTTCTAGTTAGTTCAAGGTTAATTTTTCTATGTCCTGCAGTGAAACCAAAGGTCTCATCATGTTGTTATGATGGACAAGCAAGAGCAGTAGGCATAGCCTGTGTTGTTCTGGTAGTCTTGGGACTTGCTGACTACTAACTCGTCTTCTAGAAACAGCATTGTCTACCCATGGAAGGTACTTCTGCTCAAACTCCTTCTTTAAAAATATGTTTTTTTTTTAAGTAGCTTCCAAATTAATAGATTTTTAAAAAAAGTTTTCTTTGCTCCATGGTTTTAGTTAACCCATTCCTTCCCCACCTCCTCATTCTCAGAATACCATAACCTTATCTCTCTAAACTCTCTAAACTCCTTTTCCTTTTTTTCCCAAAGTGGTGACAGCTTTTTATCTACCTCACAGGGGTGTTATAATTATGCTCTTCTTTTAATTAAATTTTATCTTTGACAATTTCACACGTGTACTCAATGTGTATCAACTATTCTCACCTTCTTCTTTCTGCCTGCATCCACTGTTTATTCAATTTTGTCTTACAAATCTCCGTCTCAGTGCTTGTTTCTTTGCCTTTGCTTTGGTTTATGACTCAGTGAGCTCACTCAGGGCCTACAAGGTGGTACCTACACCTTGGAATCTGGTGGGCTGAACAGTGAGTACACAGCTGAAGTCAGAGATTGGCCCTCTTCCCTTATTTCACTTTCCTTTTTCAAGTGTCTACCATTTGTCAAAGTGTCCTTTCTAGCTCTGAATTCGGTGCTGTGACGTAGGGAGGCAGGTGTGAGCTTGGTGACCAGACCAGACTGACATGTATGTATGTTTCATGTCTGTGAGGAAGCAGTTTGTGCTCCAGGAGCTGGCTCCATGGCGTGGGATTCTAATTCAGGAAATGGCATTTTGTATGTGTAGGAAGACTGTCAAAACCTTTCCAATGGGAAGGGACAGAACATGGTTATGTAAGACGTGTCCCCAAGCGGGCATCTCCACACATGCTCTGTTCTAATTCACTCTGAGGTGGATCGAGGTACTTGGGAGGAATTTTCCATACACTCCTGAGAACCTGCTAAGCACCGAGACGGTATGCCCACTCTGAGATAATGCTTGGGGTAAGATGAAGCCTTATATTTCTTACTACTCTTGCCCTGTCTCCATAAATGTTTACATTACTGAAATGGTTAGCATTTACCATCTCCAGGCATATATGGCGGTTTCCTTGGTTTTATAGAAATAAAGAGCTATAGCTGCCTGTCCCAGGAGCAACATTATTTGGGGTGTTTTTCTGGATTTCAGTATCTACAAGGACCCTGTAGTATCTCACTTCATGTCCACAAGTTGCAAGACATAGATTTCTGATTTAGAGAAGAATAAAGCAAAACGCAAAGGCTTCAGAGATTCAAGAGCTTGTAGTCTGTCTAGAGGCTTTAGTGCTTAGCAAGAGGAGAATATACAAAGGAGACTTGTTTTCATTCTCAAATTGTTTAGCCAAAAATGCACTTCATAATCCAAGCACAGTAGAGGAATGGTTGATAATAGTTTATCTCCATGTGGCTTTTCTGTGGCTCCCCGGCACTAGAAAGATTAATAAAGGCATTCCCTACTCCCCCAAAGTCCTTGAGAAGCCCCCAAATGTCCATTTCACCCTGGCTTTATGCCACTGAGCATGGTGTTACCATAGGGAGGCTCTCCAACTGAGCCTTGCAGGGCCTCTGAGGTCAGAAGTAAACACGTGCTTGTCACTGATGACAGAATTCCACGGATGCTGGAAGATCTCTCCAGATGCCATGGCAGTGAGGGCAATGCCAGCTTGTGGTAGGCCTTCTGTCAGTCCCTAGCTGCCCTGCCACACCTCCTCTGAGGTGAGCCAGTCTGCTCTGGTTCTTGTGGGAAAGCAGACAGGCTGAATGGAAATGGGTGACCATGTTTCTTTTCCCTGCTTGCTGTGTCTGCTGATCTCAATGTTCTCATTCATTTGAAGTTCAGTTGTTCTCTCTCTGAGTTTGCTTTTCTTCCCTCTTCCTCCTCTCATTTCAGAGGTGTTTCCTCTTTAGCACGCTTGCTTGTCATTCTGCATAGCCAAATGATGTAGAGATGATGAAAGACACTCGGAACTTCCCGGGTAGAGTCACGGCTCCAGAGTCTACTAGTGAGAAGTGCCTGTGTGATGGGTTGACAGGGTGGAAAGTTGGTGAAGGACTTGGATGACAGTTGTGCTACAGGCAGGGAAAGGACCATCACCCCTTACACTGGTGTCTGTGACCCCCGCCTGCCTTCAGGTAGAAGGAGAAGCTGTCATGGAAGCAGGCCGAGAAGGGAAATGCTGCCATGGGAAGTAGCCAGGTCAAATGCAGAAGGGAAATCAGGTAGGTAGGACAGTAGTCCTCAACATTTGGAGGTGAGCCAGCAAGTTCTCAAAGGTCCTTGGGGACCTTTGAGGAAATAGCATCAAGAGTGTAGATGAACCAGCAATCAGGCCATCTGGTGTGAACCAGTTAGAAATCTGAAAAGTTTTTAAGTGATTTTTGTCAATATCCTTTCCATCTTTCTGTGCACATTGACCTTTCAGTCTGCTTCCTGTAGACATGTGCCCTTTAATCTCCTTTCTGTGCACATGTGTCCTTCTCTCTCCCTCCCATGTACACATGTCTTTCCTGTGCACACGTGTTCTTCCTGTGTGCACGTGTACTCCCAGTTGTTTCCTGTGCACATGTGAGAGAGCTAGATTGGACACCCAAAGTAAAGTCTAGACAACATGTGCATAACGGGTGTGTTTTCATGTATGGTCTTTTATATGTGTATGTGCCTATGCAAGCATGTGTGCTCATATATGTGCATCTTCACCAGAAGGAGGTACAATGAAAAAAGAAAATTGGATTTGGGATGCAACTCTGATCTGTTTATAAGAGCTAGGAAATAAAATTGATAATCTTTCCATAAAAAGCCATTGGTACAGTCCTATTTTTAGTGTTTCCTAGTGACTCAATACGTATATATGGGCTGTCTTATTTTTAGCATTGAGTATGAGTAAGTATGCTGCATAAAGCTGCTGGTTACCAAGGAGCTATTCCACTAGCTCCTGACCCTGCAGAAGCTGTCCTGGCTCCTGGGTCCATGTCTTCTCTGATTTCCCTTTTGCCCTCGGAACAGTCACCTCCATCTCTCCATCCTTCATTCAATGTGACATTGTCGCTGTTTACACTCAGTGTACACGTGAGAAAAGGTAAGTGCCGTCCAGACAGAGCATTTGTGAAATTACCAAATTATCCAGCCTTGGCTGGATAGCATCACAATGTAGGTTGGCAAATAGCTTCTGTGAGCTGCCTTCTTATCGGCACTTTTTAGCTTCCTCTTAAACAAACCAACCCTGGGGGGAGGGTGGTCAAGGCACTGGGAAACCACAAGGCAGCGCAGGACCAGTAGACAGGCCCTTCACAAAACTCTCTTGCCTGAGCACACATCTGCTATGTTTTGTTTTGCTTTTTATATGCTCATCATAGGAACTTTATCTTTCCTTTTTAAAGTGTTTATTTTGGTTATTGATGTAATTACACCCCTACAGGAGAAGCTTTGGGAGGAAATTGTGAAAAAGCCAAATGAGCAAACTCGTTATCCTTTGCAGGCAAGTAGTGCTGCTGAACCTTAGATGGGTAGCTTTCCTTTACTCCTTTCTCATCCTTCTGTTTGGAGAGAGTCCCTCTGTGTCACCCAGGCCAGCTTTTTCCCTTATCCCCCTGATTGCTGAGATTCAAATTTTGTCCCATCTTCATAGCCTCCTAACAGTTCTTTGTGTCATGAGGTTGAAGGCAATGCTTGCTCTCCCACAATTCCTGTAAGTTATCAATAAACCTAGCTACAGGTACAGAGTCTAGATAGCAATTCATTAAGTGGCTGACCACCTCCCCAGCCCCATTTGTATTCTTGTGTATGTTTAGGAAATTTTTATATATGTACAAAAGGATTCCATGAATATTTCATGTAACATTTTGTACACACTTAGGATTATTTTCATAGACAAGATTAAATAGACTTGGGGCAAAACTGTTTGTGAGACCCTTAATTTAGGAGTTTATTTAGAGCTGAGGACTGGTGGTGAAGAGAGCCATAGTTTTCTGGGAGCATTAGATCAGAAGAGGTAGCTTTAGGTCAGAGAAGTTAAGGACAAGAATCACCATGCCAGCAGGGTGGGCAGGGGAGAGTGTGAGAAGCGAGACCAGAGAGTAGCGTGTGAGAAGAGAGCCAAGCTCGTAATTTGCATTTGCCGTGTGTGTGTGTGTGTGTGTGTGTGTGTGTGTGTGTGTGTGTGTGTGTGTGTGTGTGTATGTGTGTATACATGTGTGGATAAGCATGTGTGTACCAAGGTGCATATGTGAAGGTGAGAGGACAACTTGCAGGAGTCATTTCTCTCTTCTATCACGTGGTTTCTGGAAATTGAATTCTGGTCATTAGACTTGGAGGTAAGCATCTTTACTTGCTGAACTGTCTTGTCGTGCAAGACTGATTTTTAATTTATTTTATTTATGCTTTTTAATTTTAAAATTATTCTTCCTGCTTTCTACAGATTTTTTTAAAATCCTCTTAGATGCTTTGAATTAGTGTTTGTGTGCCTAATTAACTATTTTAATTATTTGATTAAAATTATCCTAATTCTGAAAGCAGGATAAGTTTGTGATAGACTCCAAACTGTAGATTATGAAAAATGTCAGACTAAAAAACATCCGTGTTCTCCTGCGTGACCACTCAGCATTGCTCCAGAGTGAGTATAGGGGTCCACACTGCAGTCTTGTGACTAGCACTGCAGACACTGAGCCAGCTCTCTAGCTCTGCGATGGCTGTGAATGTCTGTCTCTTCTCCATATCTGTTTTCATTTCCTTGCAGAAAACATATTCCTGATTCAACCTCACACAAGTCTTGGGGTTAGAAACTGATGATTATTGCTTCTGTGTAAGCTCAATCTGAGATGAATGGCCACACAACCAGCCAGGCAAACTCAAGGTGTTTCTCTAGACGCTGTCATTTTTTATGATCAATAGCCCATCATTAGTGTAATGTTTGTTTTATGCATCTACAAACATTTTATCACATGAATTGTAGTTTATAAATATTAACCTATTGATCTTTTTTCTGCTGTCTGCATAAAAATTTCTGATGAATATCTTATTCCTTTCCCATATAGGGAGGATTATAGCAATAAATATCACCTCACTTTCTCTTTTTAAGTGTGTGTGTGTGTGTGTGTGTGTGTGTGTGTGTGTGTCCCAGCATGTATGTAGTGGTCAGAGGACAATTTTCATGAGTCAGTTCTCTCTGGATACCTTTTGGATTCCTAGGTGCTAACTCAATTAGTCAGGATTGCATAGAAACCACCTTTACCTTTACCTCCTGAGCCATCTTAACTTCCCTATCTTGAAAATACCCTTTGATGCAAAAACAAAAAAGTTTTCAAATGTCTAACAGAGGGTGTAGCTCCATAATAAAGAATGTGCTTAGCATGTATGGGGCCTTGGGTTCAATCCTTGGCACACTCCAAAATTTAAATTACAGGTTGTTATCTAATTTTTCTTTCATTATTTGCCCTTTAAGCATCATATCTAAGAATCCATTGCAAATCAAGGTCATAAATATGTCTTCTAGGACATCTAGTTCAGTTCTTACATTTAGATTTGATCCATTTTGATTTAATTGTGAGTAGTGTAAGAAATTTTAGTATTCCCTGTATTAGCTACTTGTCCCAGCATCATTGTTGAAATGACAACTAATTTCTCATCATCTCTTTGTCTTGTTACCCTTGCCCAAAATAAATTGGTTATAAGCATGAAGGCCTCCTTCTGGATTCTCTATTCTAAGCCCTTGTCGTGAATCCTCTTTCTATTAGTACTGTGCTATCTTGATGAAAGCAGTTTTGCAGTAAGTTTTGAAATCAGGAACACAAGTCCTCCAACTTTATTGTCCTTCCCCCATCCCCATTGGAAGCCCTGGGGATTAAACACAGGCCTGTTGAGTGCTAGGCATGGACTTTACTCTATGGTATAGTCAAGATCCTCTCACCATTATTTTTAAGGACTGTTTGGGCTATGTCATTTGAGTTTTCATGTGAATTTTAAGATCATCTATTGATAAGCACTCATTGAATTGGTAGATCAATTTGGAGAGTAAGATTGTATATTAAGTTTTTAGTCCATGAATATGGTCTGTTGTCCTTTCATTTGGGTTTTTACAATTTTTCCTGAATTATTTTGTAGTCTTCTAAGTTTTGTATTTTTTTGAAGTGTGTTTCTGTTTGAATGATGTCATATATGGACTTAGAGATTCCCTCTGTAGAAATATATGAAGGATTTCAAGCGTGATCAGCCAAACTCAGCATATCCAGTAATGTACAGTCTTTTTGTGCAGTACATATGATTAGCATCCGCACGTAACTTCTCTGCTAGCAGCTGAAACTTTCTTTAGGACTTAGATGTCACGCAAACTTTTTTCTGTACTCTTTATTCACTTCTTAATATAGAAATCTTTATGTGATTCAAACATGTAGTATCGAATAGTTCATACTGATGTCTTCATTTCTAAAAGCTGTTTTTAATATTTCCCTGTTCAATGGTTTGCATCCATTTTAACCTAAAAAATAAAAATTTCTATTTTAACTCAGTTTCATTTATTTATTTTGTTCTCTTGAGACAAAGCCTTCCTCTGTAACCCAGACTGAACTTAAACTCACAATCCTCTGGCCTTAGCTTCTTAAGTACTGGTATTACAGACTTGTGTCACTTTTGAAACTACTATCAGGCTACTTCTGCTGTATTAAAAAAATATTGACCACAGTGTAAGTATAAGCTGTAGTTTTGTTTTGTTTTTTGTCTTTAGACTTTCAGATCCAACTTAAAATAATTCCACTCCCTAGAGTCTTTAACAGTGTGACAGGAGAGGAAATGTCAAACCCTTCTCATTAGCCTTTGCTCTGTAGTACAACTACTAACCAATAACAGAAAACAGAATATACTTCATAGCAAGTGACTAATAATGTAATCCTTATGATAACTGATTGAATATTAGAAGAAGGTAGCGATTTATGACAGACTTCCTAAACATACTAAGACATATTGATGATAACCATTTTATCTCATGAGAGAGATGGCTTTTCAGGCTATGTTTTAGATTTCTTTTTCCCTGACTGTGTTTTCACAGGGATCCAGAGCTATAAGTATCTATAATTGTAGAACCAGTGCTTGGAACCACACCAAATAGGGAGACAGAGCACATTTCTTCAAAGCCTGTCTTTCTTTCTCATCGACTGGAGCCAGCTTAGAGCAGTAAGCTGTAGACAAAGATCTCAGCTGAGACCAGGCTGCAGCTCCAGAGACAGATTTCACTTTAAGACCAGCTATCATCAGGTAAATCAAAGGAAGCATCGCTCACCACTGGACAGAGAAAAATAGCAGAATCCAGAATTCTGCATCCTAACATGTACAATATCTGCTGTGTATTCCAAAATGCATATGAAGAACAAGGGCAAAGAAAATCAGAAAATCAGGCACATCCAACTCTAAGATATGGTAGATGTTGACTGACAGGTGACAAATATCCCCACTGGAGAAAATAAAACAGTATTTTCATGGGTGAATATCTTAGAGAAATCAAAGTGTCCGAAGAGAAACACAAACAGTAGGGAAAACAATGGAGACTTAGATAATGAAAATTCCAGCTTTCATACTCCTAGCATTGGATAAATTTTTAAATGCGTGCTCCATGCAAAGTGTTCCATCTGTCTTGTGAACTCTCCTTAGCCTTGAAGGACACAGATTTGGAATGTAAGTAACAGGTCTTTTCTGTGTCCACATGACCTTTTTCTTTGCAAGGTCACTACTGTAGGTCTTTGTAGAGGATATTTCAATTCTCTCAGTCATCTCTCTCCTCTAGGAATTCTATGTGTTCCTTATCTCTTTCCCTAGCAGAATGGAGTATGGATGGATGGAATGGAGCTCTGGATTCTCCATTGCTGTTACCTTTCTGCCCTTTCCTTTTCACTGCTGTGACTTCTTGTATATGTCTGCAGGGCAATTTACAAGGATTTGAGTTCATTACTGATATGATATTGTTTGCTAAGTATGATGGTAGAATATTTACTATTTTCAGGAATCAGGTTAGATTTTCAGATAGGCTATTTCATCACTGAAAATGAACATGTTGACCACTATAAGTAGACCTACCCTTTCTCCACTTGATCTTACTTTTGTCCTACACATTCCTTATTTATCCTTAAGGAAGGATCTTATGATATTCAATCTTAGACTCCTCCATGAAAGCTGTTGCTTAACATTGGGTCTACTTTTGGTTGCAATGTTGATCCTTTTATATAAGCAACTTAGTCTTTGCATGCTAAATATTACTTCTATGTGTTTGCCCTTCCTGACAATTTCTGAAGGTTTGTGTGAGATCAGCAGAGATGTAATCCCATTGTTATGGGTCACTGGCAAGAGCCAAAAAGTAGAACAAAAATTTGTGTGTGTTGTCTGGTGTAGGACCCTTACCATTTTCCTTCTTCTACACATATTCAATCAATTATCATAAGAATCACATACATAGTCATATGCTATGGTTTAGGGTCTATTTTCTGTTATTATTTTTCATCATTTTCAGTTACCTAGCAAAGTAGATATTTTGCCCTTTGTAAATCTGAAAATGTTGAGTGCAGTAGTCTTCTCAGGGATTCACAGGTAGCAAGTAGAGTTTTCAGTGTTCGGTGATACTGTTACCCTTGGGTTTCTTTACTTGTTTTTTGTTATTATTCTCCTTGTCTCTGGGTTTTTTTCTCAGTCATATTTAAACCCTTTGAAATAAAAACTTAAGAGATCTGTAAAATGCACGTTCAAAAGTGTTTTCACAGGAAGAACATTGTTCCAAGTGTCACCGCAAGCCTTTGTCCTACCATAGAGCATGAAGGGATGGCATTTCAATGAGTGCCCTCTTTCCTGCTTGCAGCCTCTTCTCCTGCCAGTGTGTTGCCCTGTCACAAGAGCACACTCAGTAGGTATAAGACTCCCGCAGTGGGTCCCTATATGCAGAACCTAACTTTGCATGACATGCTTTACCTGTTTAACTGCCCTGTGTGAGTCCACCTTCCTCTGCAGATCTTATTGCCTTACATTGCCACCAGAAGGCAGCATGTTCCCGTGGTTTTGTGCATGCATACCCAGGCAGCCTTAGAGCCACCTGGCTGTGTGGACAGGATTCTCACATCAAATCTCTTTTTGTTCACCTCTCTTCCAAGTCTTGATGAGGCACTTTGGGTTAACAAAAAACAAACATTGCTTTTGTTTTTAAGAAGTGGGGAGAATGAGAGGGATGAAATAGCTCGTACACATTGGCAAACACATTAAAAATAGCCAATATTCTGTGGAAGTAGTTGTATGTATATTTGGCATTTTATACTCTAAAAAAACCGACTGGCTACTGTTCAACTCCTTTCTAGCTCATAGGAGAAGCTTAGTGTCCATAAAGAAACATGCCAGTAACTATAGGTAGTGGTTACAGATCACAGCCTCCAAAGACGCTGCTCAAAGTACTGGCAAGAGTCATTTGCTCTGCATTTAAGCCTCGGTTTAGGCACTTGCTCGCTGTGGGACTCTGGCCAAGTAACTTCTCTGTGAAGACCACCTCCTCATCAACAGAAGGACTGTAACAGATTCCTACTGTTTTCATTCAAAAAATTCTTTGAGAATTTTTCTTATTATGGAATGTAGTATTATGCCATAGATACAAATCTTTCAGTTTACATTCAAATAAATTGGTTTCTTTTTATATAACTGAAATTCTATTTTTGTCAAAAGTCTTGGCTGATATGGGGTGCTTCGAAGGTAATCAAATCTTCCCATCTAGCAGAGCTTCTTTTAGTAATGGTGGGCTATTGAAGAGGTTCCACGTGAGTTGGGGTGATCCAAAGGATGGGCACGTTGCTGAACCCCCACCCCAGAGGAATGACGCAGACATTCCCCCCTCCCTTTTTACTTATCCTGGTGTGGGGCAAAGAAGAAATCCAGAGCTGGTTTTGAGCTGGAACTCAGAACAAGATACTGGAACTCAGAACGAGACACTGGAACCTAGGACGAAGCTTTCATGTTTCAGGTGGCTCTCTGTGGCCACCGTGCATGCTAATTACTCCCTGCAGAAATTCATGTTGGCCACTTGTCCCCGTGTAGCTTAGGCAACTGTGGTTTCTGACATTAGGGATATTAAACCTCTGTCTATTGCTATTTGTATTGAGATGAGACTCGCTCAAATAATTATTTTTCTTTATTTTCTTTATTTATTTTTTAATTTATTCAAGTGTGTGTGTGTGTGTGTGTGTGTGTGTGTGTAGAACCACGGGCGAACTTGGGAACCATCATGGGCTGCTACTACCTCCTCCTTGTTTACTCTGCCCCAGGATTCACAGGCTCTGCCCTACCAGGACCAGAAATGCAGACCGCCCCCACTTCCGCCCAGCATCTATACATGGGGTCTAGGATCCAAACTCAGGACCTTCCGCCTACAAGGCAGAGGCTTAACCCCTGAGCTCTCTCCAGCCCCTCAAATAATTATTTTATAGTAAACAGATCATTTAGTACATTCACGCTGTGTTGCAATGGCTTTTGTGGTTCCAATGTTCTTTACAATTTTTAGCTTTTTTATTTTGGTTTCACTGTGATTTTACATTAGGGAAAAGGAACAAGAATACTTCAGGGAAATCCTCTGTATCGTTGAGGCAGATCCGTTCTTTAAGTCCGTATCCCCACCCCCTGGTTTTTGGTGTCTCCATCATATAGCTGGATATTCATAAACAAGCATCTGCATTCTCCACCTTAAACATTCTCAGTGTAGTGAAGCATTGGGCCCTTTGTCACCGAAGACCTTAGCTTGCATGTGCTCCTATTGAGGGCCTGTAGCACAATTCTAAAAACTCTGAAAGTTTTTAGAAAGCAACACTCTTGTGTAATCCATGATCCTTTCTCAAATTTCAATAAGTGTCCCTTATGACTTTGCCCTCCTGGGGCAGGATCCAGATCACAGAGACAGGTGGCATGTGGTTGTCATCCTTGGTGCCCGGCTAACCTAGAGCAGTCCTGCCTTTCTTGGTGTTCGTAAACTTGAAGTCTCTCGAGGAGTACAGGCCAGGTGTTTTCTGAATTGGGTCTCAGTCTGAGTTTTCCCAGTGTTGGTCATGATTAGACTGATGTTCCTACTCTTCAACTATCCTGTCGCTGTGGAGACGTAAGACCTGATTTTCAAATGATGGTCTTATGAGCATTGGTCATCATTATATCCTCTCCAAATCAACATTTTGGCAGGTTTTCTTAGAGCTGTTGTCACAATCCTGTGAGATATAACAGTACTAGCTTTCACTGTCTTGAGAACACGTTGAGGATTTTGAGGCCTAATTGTAGATTCCGGAAGCTATTAATGGTGTCAGGATTTCAAAATACGACCATGTTGTGGCCCAAGTAAGCAGGTGTAGAATGAGTCCTGTTCCCTGGCTTTTTATTTTCTTTGGTTCCTTAGTGGAATAGATAGTTCCCACTCACATTGGAGAGGGCCATCTTCCTCACAGGCACTTTAGGACTAGTCAAGTTGACTATGAAAATTAACTACCTTCCAAAGCACTTAGAAATTTAGTTGCCCTTGTAACAGAATCAAGAGGTGGGACCTTAAAGAGGTTCTTTGGTCATGAAGGTCCACTCCTATGGCTAGATGAATGTAATTATTAGGTGTGGGTAATTAATGCAGTGTCTATGCTAAGTCATGTTTTCCCGTGTGCCTCCCAATGCCCTTGATTACCCTTCCTCCATTTATGAGGTAGCAAGAAGACCCTTACCAGACAAGACCCCTTTCAGTGTTAGACTTCTGCTGGAACAGTGGGTCAAATAGTTTTTATTATTTACAATGTATTCAGTCTGTTTGCCCTGTTATAAGAGCAGAAGACAAATTAAGGCCTTATCAGTCATCTCACTAGTCATCTCATTGGAAGGAATCTTCTGGTTTCTGACTCCCACCTATGCAACACTGACTACCTTGAGTTTGGGAGTGGGAGAAATTATTTCTCTGAAATTTTCAGGAAACTAGTTTTAATTCATAACAAATTTCTCCCTCAAATAGAAGCAGTAAAATAGATAGATATGATATCTTGTTTTTTCACTTATATCCTCACTTGGTCCTATTATGTACTGAATATTAAACCGTAAGTGAAACAAAAGATTAGAACGATCCACAAACCTTGCTTCATAGTCTCAGAGGAACTGATTAGCAATGTACTTTAGAAATTGTCAAAGCAGTACCCTCAACACGACAGGAATGAAATAAAACATGCGACAAAGGAGACCCATTGCAAGTGGCCTTTTTTTAAATAAAGCTACATTTTAGAAGGTCACCTTTGTTTTCTTTCCTGAGAGTTAATTCCACTTAACTGGAACGCATTCTAAATTATTTCTACCGTAACTTGAATACCGCTAATTATCTATGCTATCAATTGGAAAGAAAAAGAAACTTAATGAGCTCCGAGGTCTGAGAACTGTTAAAACAAGTTCTATTCCCACCCTGCTTGCCTGCAGTTTCTTGTGCTTCTGATGTGTTTAACTGTGGGTATTTCTTGCTTGGTGCATGAATGTGGTTGGCAGCCATTACTATGGAATTATACATCATAGGCTTCTCATAAGTCACGTGTGTGCAGAAGGGTTTCCGACAGGACAGAGAAAAGAAATGCTTTTGGTTTCAGGCCACAGTCTTCTGCTGGAACATGCTATGTTTAATGTCCTGATTATGAAAGTGTTTAATTGGAAATGGTGACCTGTGACTTATTGAGACTCTTAATTTCAATTCCATTGGGGACGTTTCTTCACACTTCTTACCTTGTTTCAAACACAGTTGGCATGTCCAGTTCTATATGAGGCCTCCTGAAATATCCACAGTTCTGAGGAGTTGCAGTAATCCCTATAGCAACGCTATACTTCCTCATTGCTCTGTACGTTACTTACTATTGTGTTACTCGAAGTGTCTGATACTATACTTCTGAAATCTGTGATATCTGCTCCCCTTATTATTTAATTTTTTCTTACAATGTTTACGTTATGCACAAGTCTCAGCATATTTATACTAGGAAAGCAGCAAGATCAGTTCTAAGTTTACCTTATGATAAACCAGCTTGGTCTATGCTCTGTTTTATCAGATTTGGCTCAGAGGAGAAAAGTTATTCAGTATTTTACTTGACTTTTTGTATCTCAGGTGTTTGTACACTTTAGTATGTCATGGTCACATTGATGGCTGTTTACATCATGGAATTGATGCATTGCCATAGATTCGGATATTCTTAATTACCAGTGATATCATACTTCAGTATTTTTCAGTTCTATGACCTTTGTAACTTCCTGTAGCTTAACCTTCTTTTCTGATTATTTCAGTAACCAGAGCACTTGTGGATGAGTGCTGCCTTGGTTTTCTGCTTTTAACAACATCACTCCTACTAAGGCATCGGAGATGGGGGTGATAGTCAGGGAATCTCTTGGAAAGTGGCCCCCTTGTGGGATGCTCAAGACATTTTGCTAGGGAAAGGAAGTGAAGGGATAGGAGTCTGGGAATCTTTGGAAGTGCTTATCAAATAATGGAGCTATAAAAGACCATCTTGAAATTAATTTATGCAGCTTACTGTACTCTCCACTGAAATTATATCTAGCAAATAACAATATATCTCACTCATACCTCAAATCTCTTAAAAATAGCTTTGGTCTTTAATAGGTCATTCCATATTTTACTTGGAAGTTTATTTCTAATCTGTCTCATTTTCAAATGTTACAGTCCTGCCTGCAGGTAAAAGCAGGTATATTATTCTGAGCTAAGAATAAAGACATTTTCCATTCTAATTTTATCCTGGGTCATTTTTCGGATTTCGAGTTGGTCAATGAAAGAGAGAACATAAGTGTTTAAGAGGTGATTTGAAGGTGACCCTCAGGATGACTGTGTGGCAGGGCCGCTGGACAGACAGCTGTTTGTTTTCCCCTGGCCTAAAGGGAGGGCTCAGTCTGCCTCCTGACAGCAGCTTATGTGATGGGTGACCGCTCTCTTCCCATTCCAACTGGATGGTGAATGTTTGTTGAACCAACTAAAGGCAGTGGGGGCTGAAACCAGTGTGTGTTGTGAGTGTCTGTGATAACTTGCCCCATAATCCATATATAAAATCGGAAGGGACAAGCGATTTGCAATAACTCTTCTTACACACTCGTTCCCTCTCTCTTTCTCTTTTCCTGCTTAGACAAGTGAGCTAACCCAGTAAGCTCAGGCATACATGTAACACAGGCCTCATACAGAAAACTAAGCTTCCACCACCCTTTTCTGAAATGTGAACTGCTTTGTTTTTCTTTTCTCTTTCTCCCTTTCCTTGTTGCCAACATTGTCTTTCTCTGCTCCTTACAGATCATCCTTAGATCCTAGTCCACCTTGGTGCAGACCATCTGCATTCATAACCACTTTCATTTTTCATGAGGGAAAAAAACAGATGTGAACTTGGAGTGTGCTAAGACGATGTAATTTTTTTTATAACAAAAACTGCAGGCTCAAGGACTGCACTTGTAGCTTACTGATAGCAATCAGGCTGTGGGTTTTGAGAGCAGCAGTTCAGAGGTTCACATGGCCCTGACTCCATCGTGGGATGGCTAACACCATTTTAGCTGGATGGTGACCTCCTCCCCTTGCCATGTAAGTAACAGTTTTCCAGCCACAGATCATGATGTAAATGCTTTTCAGTGAAGAATGCCATGTGTTAATGTTTGGAATTTCTTACCCTGGGGATGACATGGGGGCGGGGTTGCCTGCATTTCTAGCTGGAAGTGGCATTCACACTTGCTTACTGCGGGATGAGAGCTCTAACACACATCCCTGACAGCTATTCAATACAGATGGCTGATGAGTGTTGGTGATGCTTCGGGCTGGTGTGTCCAGACGCCCAGGGGCCAGGCAACCCTTTTCTCTTTAGGCACAATGTCTGTGCTGGCTATTTAAAAAATAACTGGAAAGCAATTCAATTTATTTTTCAGCTGAAATTTAGGGGTAGGTAGGTAATTAAGTGTAGGTAATTAAGCTAGGTGAGTAAATGCATTTCCCCAAACCCCATAAACCATGAAAGGGCCCATACATTGAAGGAAGCTTGCCACCCTTCATCAGTGTCCCTGGTGTAGTGAAGCCAGACCTCCTGAGGGCTTCTGTGTTGTCTGTCATAGGAAAATAAGTGGCTGCAGGCACATCCCAAGGAGAAAGGCAGGCATGAAGCATGGGATGGAGGTAGCTCATGTGCGTACAATGCCTCATCAGTTAGGACTTACAGAGAGCAGACAAAGAAGAGTTCAACCACTACTCATGTTTTCCCTCGGTGAATTAAGGGATTCTGTGATGTGCTTCAGAAAGAAACAGAGGAGGGCTGAATGTAAGTGACCTTCCTGTGTCTTTGAGACACTAATACAGTATAAACCAGATCACTTGCATCTCACCAAAAGATGAGCACATGTGATCTTGTAGACTTTGAAATGCCATCATAATGATTTTTTTTTCCGGTTGAACCTCCCCAAAGCCAGTCATGCAGGTGGCCCTGGGATGACTCTGGGGCATGAGGGGAGGGTGGTTCTACACCAGACCAGCAGGAGAGAGAGGTGCCTGTCTAGATAATGCATTTCTTTTCTTCAAGATTAAAGGCAGATTTCACCTTGGACTGGGGCTTCCAGCCCAAGGCATGAGGCTACCCCAGGTCTTGAGGAACCCGGATATGAAGATTGGCCCTGGGCTGTCCTGAACCCCTTTCAGAGTCATCACTTTAGTAGTCACTCAAAAATACTCACATGTCCTGGGAACTGGAAAGATTTTAAAATATAGCTTCTGTTTCACTTGAAATATATTCTCCAATAACTGGTTCCATGTGTCTTCAGAGGCAGATTTGAAATAGCATACGCAAATGCATATTGGGAGTCTTCTTTCATGACCTACTCCCCCATTGCTTCCTCCCATGGCTTATCTTCTCTGTTCTGCTCATGGGGACTCGGGCCTTGCAGGTGCTGTGACATGGACAGGGAGAGGTGGGCTGCTGTCCTGGCTGTCCCTGCTGGCTAAATAGAAGCACAAAGGGTGATTCCTTGTATCTCACAGACTGCATCTCTAGGGTTAAGGACTTTGCTGGGCTGCTGCAGGTGATGTAATTGTTGAAGACATTTTATTAGGCAGATTAAATTACGATGCAGGAAATAGCATTTCACATTTCATTGAAGACAAAAGTCAAATCTTGTGGAAGATTTTTTACTGTAATAGAAGTTTTTTGCATCCATGTCCTCATTTTTCTCACTGTGTTTGGGCTCCCTGCAGCTCTCTACTCTCCCCACACTGCTCGGAGGGCTCGAGATGGAGACAGGGTAGATTCTGTGAAACTTGTCAAGGGAAGCCTTAGGCCTGTAGGGGAGACATTCATAATTGAAACCTGTTTGCTTGGCGCAGGTTTCCTAAGGAGTCTTAACCAAAGGTAATGGTACTTCATGAGTGTAGCTTAGAGCCTCACTTTTTAGAAATCATGTGCTAGATTTATCTTTTCTTTATTGAACTGATGAAACATCTGAAAAGACAGGGAGAATAACACAGCCAGATGCTTTGGCTTTGTGGCGTTCAGAGGCAGGGAGGGAAGAACGCGAGGATGCTTTGAAATGCCAAGTGGTCTTTCATACACTAAAATAAACATCCCGAGAGCATTTCCTAGACATTGTAGGTGAGGCTCTTTTCTGAAACATGTTAAGTGGCTCAGAGAGGACTTCATTTTGAAATGACCTTTTCTGTCTTTTTTTTAAACGAAAGCATGGACAATCTCTTTTCACCTCAACCTTTATGAAATTCTAAAGAACTGTGAATTTCAAAGGAGAGGAGGAACAAAGATGAAGCTGACAGGGGAAGCCATCTAAAATAAGTGGAAGTGCTTTTTCTTTTCTTCTGATGTTATCCTCATGCAAACTCAGCTGTCTTTGAGAACTGTCTTCTAGTTGGCTTTGGAGACTCTTGCTCCGGCTCCACCATTGTCTGATGGTTTGAATCCTCTATGTGACAGACACATGATCTTCCCAATGACAGCAGGCTTCCAACATGACTTACATGTGGAGCAGACAGTATCACAGATGCCCAAAGGTTTCACTTTGCCCTTCTCTCCCAGACTCTTTTCTCCTTCACAAAGGTAAACATTGTTCCCAACACTTTGGCCAGTTTCAGTCCTTGACAGGCAGGATTGTGGGCAAGAGAGGTTGAGTTATAAATACACTCTTTAAGCTACAGATGCTTTACAGGTTCCCATAAACTGAAAATGTAGTAGAAGAGAAAGTAAGACTTGGTTTTAGGAACAAACTGATGAGCTCTTTTTAGTTTATAAGTTTATCTTTTTTGCTGCTCTCTTTACATTTTTATAATTGTATACTGCTGTCCAAGATGCTGTTGGATGATAAATACACAGTTTTTGTTCAATTAAAAGACAAAAGTTAAAACAAAACCCTAACCCTTTGAACTATTATCCAATGTAGTATTTATTTTAATGTTTAAATGTTGTATTTATTGAGTGTTGTTGATATATCAGTGATATAGAAGTGATATATCACTTAATGATATATCAGTGCTATATTTAACAATCTTATAAACACACAAACAGGTACATGGGAAAAAGCCAGCTAAGAGTCTATTACATATTAATATAACTGAACTCATACCTGAAGCAGCCATAATCGTAGGTGACACAGGTTAAAAAGAATCTTACTAATAGTGGAAACCTACTGATGCATCAGTGAACCTACTGATGTTCAATAGAACAGAAACTCATTGTATACAGGCTGTACATTCAGTGATTTTTTTGTTTTTGTTTTTAATTTATTTTGATAATACTATTTATTTTAGAGTTAGCATACTTTTCCATCAGCTGGGCCAGGAATGATAAGAAACAAGCAGGTTGATAACAGTCCCACTATCTTCACAATCTTATGGGACTTAGGGTTAAAAACAGCTCCTGGTGTTCTGGGGCTCATAGCTAAACTTTAACAGTTTCCTGCTTACCGAATGCTGACATGGTCACGCAGCCGATCGCAAAGCATTGAGAAGACTGACAGCAAATGAAGGACAGCAAAATTCTCAAATTTAGAACTATTATAATTTGGCAAAAATACTCGAAGTTTCATAAATTAACGGAAGATAATAATGGTAACCCAGAGTTTATTGAATAAAAATAGAACTTCTAAAACTTTCGATGTTTAGATGAGAATTATCTCTAAATTGTGGATTTTTACAAAACTCATAAATCGAAATCATAAGCCAAAGGCTCTGAGATTTCAAACACCTTTCATTTTCTTGGTGCAGAACCATCTTTCTTTTAGAATGCTTGCAAGTACCAACAATGCATTTTTACTTGTATTTTATCTCCAAGCTGTCATCTATCCTCAGCGTAAATATTTAAGTGTAAGGTTAAAAGTCCTTTTCTTTCCTGATGAATCAGCTGTTTGTTTGGACCAAAGAAATCTGATTTAAAGACATTATTGTTTCTTTTCTTTTTTTTTCTAGTTTTATAAACAAAATGAGAGGTTGTCCCTGCTCCCCTCCTTTTCCTCTCCCTCCCTCCTCCTTCCTTTTCCACCCTTTCTTCCCCTCACCAGTTCATCCCTCTCCCTTGCTGCCTGCAGGTATGCTTCTGTGGGCCCAGGGTTCCCATCCAGTTGTCTGCTCTAGTAGGGACTCGTGGCAGATTAAGTGGTCCTTTCTTGCGGAGATCCACTGATGGAACTTTCCTCACTTGTCTAGCCCTAGTCCCTAAGGTTCCCAGTGCATGTCATTATTTCTCCTGGGTTTCTCATTGTAATGAGTTCCTCCATGCAGCACATCTGTCTTGAGTGGAATACTCTGGCTAGTAGTGGACCTTCCCATCTTTAGACTCTTACAATCTTACCACCTCCTCTGCCACAATATTCCTAGAGTTGTAGGATGAGAAGATATTTGATTGGTCTGATTCCTCCTGAGCATTTTAGGGTCGCTAACATTCTGGACTCTGGTTGGTGGTGGTTGTCTATTTCACTGCTCTTCCACCACACTAGGCTATGTCTTGTTTGGGTCTTGAAATCTTTTCTTCTCTAAAGATAAAATGAGAGGTATTTGGATGCAGGTTTATTATTGAGTGATTGTGGTTAGTATGGAGGCATCTGATCCTGTCTAGTGTCAAAACGTTTGCTCCCTCTTCACTGTTGTTTAAACTGGTTTACATTACTAGGCATGTGTTCCTTGTCATTGAGGGGGGACTGGTGGGTGCTAGTAAGCCAGTGATTGGTTGTCCAGAGGCTAACACATCTCCCTACTGTGTCCTATTCTTATTCTTCACTCCTTTTTGTGACTTTTCTTACATGAAGGCCTTTTCTAACTGTTTACCTCTGTTCTTTTGTTTCTGATCTTTTGGGCTCTTCTCCCCCTCTTGCTTGTGTTTCTTAGTATAGTAAAAATTTCTATTTGATTACTTCAAACCAAAGGTTTAGTGCTAGAATACACCTAAAAGAAGGAACATAAGGAGTCTCTCTATATCTGAGATATTTTACTCAGTATGATTTCTTCCAGCTCCATCCATTTACTGGCAAATTTCATTAGTTCATCTTTTCTGACAGCTAAATAGCATTCCATTGTATACATAAGATTGATTCAATATACACAAATCTATAAATGTAATTCATCATATAAACAAATACAAAGACAAACATCACATAATTCTCTGAATTGATGCTGAAAAAACTTTTGATGAAATCCAACACATCTTTATGATAAAGACCCTGGAGAAACAGAGTTGGAAGGGACATTTATCAACATAATGAAGAACATGTACAACAAATCTATGGCAAAAAGCATCCTAAATGGTGAAAAACTGGAAGCATTCCCACCCAGATTGGGAACTAGACAAAGCTGTTCACTCTTAACATTTCTATTCAATATTATACTTAAAGTCTTAGCTAGAGTCATAAGACCAAGAAGGGAGGAAGGAGAGGGAGGGAAAGAGGGAGAGGGGAGAGAGAGAGAGAGAGAGAGAGAGAGAATACACCTTGGAAAACAAGCAATCAAATTATCCCTATTCACAGATGACACTCTCCCATACCTCGAAGACCCCAAAGATTTTGCCAGGAAACTCCTGAAACTAAGAAATAAAAATTCACTAGAGTGGCAGGGTACAAAATTAATGTTAAAAATAGTGACTTTCCTATATACCAACAATAAGTAAAGTGAGAAAGACCTAAGAAAAACAATACCATTTATCATTACTCCTAAAGAAAATGAAATACTTGAAATAAACATAACCAAGGACGTGAAAGAAAAATTTAAAACCCTAAAAAGAAAGAGATTACAGAAGAAATTAGAAGATAGGAAAAGACCTCCCATATTCCTAGACGGGCAGAGTTAACATGGTTAAAATGACCATGCTATCAAAAGCAATATACCAATTCAAGGCAGTACTAATCTCAAGTCCAACCCAATTCTCCACAGAAATTGGTAAAGGAATTCAAATTTCATATGGAAAACAATAAAGACTCTGGATGGAAAAATACTACTGAGTAATGTGAACTCTACAGGAGGTATTACCATACTATACCTTAAAATATATTGTAAAGCCATAGTAATAAAAACAAAATGGCACTGTCTTCAAAAAAAAGATATGGACCAATGGATTTGAATTGAAGACCCAAATATAAGTGCATAAACAGTCAACTGATCTTTGACATAGGTCTCCTTATGTGTATGAAAGACTTTGAGAAGCCAGTTCTGAAAGATGTAAGAATTACATTCAGAATTATAAACTCTCCCTCCAGAGAGCAGCTCAGGTATGGATGTAATGTGCACATGGAAGTAGCCACTGGTGTTTGCTCCTTTCTATTCTTCCATGTAGACATGGTTTCCTGCACCGACTACGTGTTTATTAGGGAATATAAGATTCTTCTTTTTTCAGAGACTTCCATAGTCGGTTCTCCACTTAATGTTATACTAGTTCCGTATCTGGCTACTATGCCATTTTCCTGGGATGGTATGGATGGAATGTCTTCTATAAATATGCTTGGGACCAAAAGTGGCCCAGATTCCAAAAGCTTTTGGATTCTAGAATATTTACATAGATTTTATTAGCTGAATATCCTTAATCTGAACATGATCTAAATATAATATATACCAAAGTCTAAAATTCTCGAGTGCTTCTTGACACTCCAAAATTTTCCTAATTTTGAAACATTTCAGATTTTGGATCTTTGATCTTGTAATTGAACACTTCATATTTGAAGTGACACAGGTCACTTATTCTGATCTGATACACTACTTTAAGCACTTTATTGAAGAGTTTTACTATGTTATTCAGCACCTGGAACTCAGGTAAAATATAGCTAAATCTCTTCATGCAACACAAATGAGAAATGTTACCAAATCTTCCTTGCCAGAAATTCTTATAAATAGAACATCTTGCCATCACATGGGACACTGGAAATTTCCATGCTTGAGTGCATGGAGACAGAGAAGGTAGAATAGCCTATCTTTGAGGTCTTTTTTCCTATCAGTTGTTGTGTGGCCCACTGGGCCACAGCCTAGGCACAGGGAGGAGGAAGGAAGGCTTGTCAATAGGATGTTTGTGAGACACAGAGGTCAGCGTGTGCTCAACAGTTCCTGGAATCAATTGAAGTCGTTGAAGAAAACCAAATCTCAAATCCACACTTGAAGCATAAGAGATCTGCGAAGATCCCAGAGGGTGTCCAGTCTAGAAACAGAGCCAGGGTGTGTGTCCTGAGATGCTCTGGCCTAGGCAGTGGAGAACACTGAGGTTGAAAGTCTTTTGTCCACAACTGACACTATCTAGAGACCACCTGGGGCTCTGCCCTTTATCTTCGTGGGGGTGGTGGGAGCAGTGAAAGGGGCAATGACTACAGATTGGGCAAAGGTGAAATGTTTCATGATCTGACTTTTCTTTTTATATATATATATTTTTTATTTATTTTTTCTACTCATACAAACTTAATAGGTATCCCGGTCTGCTCCCTCCCTCCACCCTTCCCTGTATCCTCTTGCTCCCTCCCCCCTTTTCCCCTTTGTTTCCCCTCACTCCCTTTCTCTCAGTGCCCGCCCCTCCCCCCATCCCTGGAGCATCCTTTAGTGTGTATGTCAAACTTCCCTCTGGGTCCTCCTCTCTGATGAGGTGTAAGGACTCAGTAGCATTGCCTAAAGCTCTTTCTTGTGTTCCCCTTTAGTATAGGAACACTATTGTGGCTGTTAATCCCTTGCCTCTAAGGATCTTTGAGCCTGTGATCCATGCTAAACTTTGGGGGATCAATGACATGTTGGTCATTGTGCAGGTCATGCAAAGTTCTATTATGATTACTTCAGCCCTAACTTGTGTGGAGTATCTTGCATATCGTTGCTCCTTCCCATCTTTATGCTCTTAGAATCTTACTGTCCCCTCTTCTGCAAATTTCTCTGAACTTTAGGGTGGGGAGAGATTAGGCTGGCCTGGTTCCAGGTGATTAATGTAGGATGACCTGACTTTTCTAAGAGCATCAATTGATAAGACATGGAGGTCAGTCCATGCTGCTTCCCTGCTGCTAACCACCTGCTGTGACAGATGAGTTAGCTATCCCTTTGTTCTGATGAAGCATGAAGGGCCAAGGTCCTAAAACCAAGGGTGTGTCTGGAACAGCAGAGGCCCTAAATCCCAGAAAGCGCAAGGCCCAGGTAAGGGACTTTTCTAGACCCTCTAAAATGCATCTTTAACTGCCAGGTGCACTTCATTTGAAATGTACTTTCATTTCAAGTCCCCCCCTCCCCCACAACACCCCCGCCCACCACGCCTGGCAATACCTCTAACCCAAGACAGGAGCTACCTGTGAGTAAGCAAAACCACCAGCCTGCTCTGGGTTTCTTTGTGACAGTGAGAAGCCCACAGGATTTTCTTTAGCCAGGTGTCAAAAAGAAAATGTGACCCTTGAGGTGAATAGGGAACAAAGAAAAAGGTGTTCTTCTATGGACTAGGGGGGAGTATATAAATGTGCTCAGGGTGGCTTTCTAAGGACTGCACATATATGCAGAGTCTGTTCAGAAAGATTCATTTATGGAGAATTGAAATATTCCTGTTAATATTCCTTATCTGTGAGAAACAGGCATCTAGTGGATGTCATGAAATGTAATGTGAAAACTGATCTTGAAAGGTCTTCTTTAATATATTCCTTCCTTGCTGGAGATGCATTTCAGCTCTCCTTACATACTGGCATACAGCAGAGGGAAAGGCTGTCATCGGCATGGAAGTATTATCAAGCACAGGCACATATTTGAATTTTGGACAACAACCACTTTTGATTTTTTTCATTGTATTATTCAGTGATATTTGAAGTGCCAATACCTGAAGAAATTAAGCCTCCTTCTGTGGCCAGATACTATTTTAATTTTAACCATGACTTTAAAAGAAATAGTGAAGTATAGGTTTGCTAAATTAAACATAATTTGACCATTGACAGAAACAGAATGCAAAAATATTTGTATACATATCCACTATTCAAATTTAACAGAAACAAGCATTTTGTTGCTTTCTTTAGGTGTGAATATTGTACAACAATTAGGAAAACAATGAGTGACAAGTGTGTATCATCTACATCTCTTCTCAGTTTTCTCCATCAAGGTATCAATGCATATTTTCCCTACATGTTTACCTACTTCAAAATTTTCTTCCCAATGGCATTCCAGTAATAATATCAGTTTAATTACAAGAATATTTTAAAGTAATTGTTCTGGGAGGTATGATGATTAAAATGCCCACTCATAAGAGGAGGTTGGTTTAGTAAAGTAACAACCAAGAAAGAAAATTGGACTGTGAGAAGACATCTCTAGTTCTTCCTCTTGCTCTGCCTCGCCCTGGGCCATGGAACAAATCTTCCACATACACATTTCACATGGGTGTGCTCTGGCAGATACAGCTCATGCACACACACACACACACACACACACACACACACACACACACACAAAGAGAGACAGACAGAGAGAGATTGCTTATGTTCCTGTTGTTGTTTTTGTTTTTGCTGTACAGAGACTTGTTCCTTTGCAGATATTTTCTAATGTAGGCTCACATCACACACTCTTTTCCTTTCACTTCTTCCAGTGCCATCAGATAAAACTGTCTTTACTCTCCATATCCTATCTTCTATCCAGTAATGAGAATTAACCACCTAGGGTTTATTTTTCCTATCATTTCTGCTTTTCTCTGCATATGAACACACGTACACAGAAATGTGCTTGTGTTCCCATGCACATGCACACACACACAGCCATGTATATCTGGACATTACTGTACCACAGTGGGATCCGGCACACTGAAGCTCATGTTGCTCTGTGTAATAAATGATCATTACTGCTGATCTTTGAAAATCGGTTTTAAAATGTTTGCTCAGAGTACTGTGATGTAGCTGACAGTGAGAAAACTCACCAGGCAGTCTTGGCAAGCCCCCTTTCCTCTGAGCCTTGCTTCCCATGACGCTCCCTCCTGCGGAGCCTAGAGCTAGGTTCCTGGGAAATCGGTCTGCACTGGGGAGTCCTTTGGACCTCCCCTGAGCATCTGTTGATCCTCTGCACCTTCCCTGACCCCCTGTAACTGGCACTGCCTGATTTCAGACACAGCTCCTAATGCCATGGGCCATTCTTCCCACAGTCATGATCATGTGAGGTTCACCAGGACAACCGAAGCAGAAAACAAATAGTAGTTCTTAATTCTGCTTAATCTGTTTGCTAAGGTTAAAGGTCACTTGGCATTCCCATGATATTTACTTAACATTTCTAACACTTTTTCTTTCTTTTTTGGGTTCTCTTGCTGGTGACTGAGATTCTTATTCCCAGACTGAGAAAGACTCATGATTTTTGTGCATAGAGTTTTATGGGCTGAACCAAAGTACTGGACTTAAGCAGTGTACTAAGAGGCCCTAATTCTTCCCTCTGCTATCCCTTTCTCATGTATATGCGTGTATGGGGTTCATGTATATGTGTATGCACTTTTGCATACAGGAGTTGTGTGGGGGTTGATATTGGTACACTCATATGCACATGAGTTTAGACCCAAGGGTTAACTCTGGAATCATTCACTCTTCATTACTTCAATGTTTTGAGTTTGGGTGAGCTATTAGGGGTAGTCTGGCTGGCCACTTTACTTTGAGGATTCACGAGCTTTCCTGGACTGGAATCCTAAGCAGTCTACCGATTAAGTTTAAGTGGGATATGGAGATTCGAACCCTGGTCCTTTTGCTTGCTTTAACCACCGAGCCATCAGCTCATGTTTGCTAGTTTTATAGCAAGGTGGCAGGAATGCAATTTAAAAGTTATTCTTAAAACTGTTTCTGTTCTGATTTTCAAACCATAGCTCTGGCCTTTACTCTCAGCTCTGACTGATTCCTTCTACAAAATTTCCATTTCTTCAGAAAGCTATTGCCTTTCAAGATTCAAGATCACAGGGGGTGGTTGTTTGTATTTATCTGTTACTTAGCTGAACTATGTGAAATTCCATTTTTGAAAGTAAATGTGTGGACACTGTATTTGTGGAACACTGAATATTTTCAGGGTGGAGTGCTGTGGAACAAGAAGGGCGTATCAGGATCCCGTCACCAACTTTCAGCCATAGGTTGGACTAGGGTCATATAGTTGGAGCTGAAGTGATACCATAGCCTGGAGCCTTGATCCTACAATCCCCTGACTAACCACAAGTATGGTATAAACTATCAGGAAAAGATAGCTTTAAAAGTCATTCTAAAGGAAGCTGGTTCCTTTCCATTATAAAGACATTTTTCCAACCCATACTGATTGACATGCCATTTACAGGATCTGTGACATTTTCTGACCAGAGCATAGTTCACACTGACCCCAGGGAGGACCTTAGTAATGACTTAAGCAGGAGGCAGGATGAAGATCCAAATAGTCTCTTAGGCCCTGCTACAGATTATAAAGCTGTTTTCTTGTTAGCAATCTGTGGTACACCCTTCAACAAATGCAAGTGACAATCAGTACATCTTCACTAGAAAAATATGGACACACAGGAAAAGAATTACCACTATACATTATTATTAACAATCTGGTGAATTTTCTTCCAATTTTAATGCACTTTAAAAAGTACCTAATTATATAGTCTCAATTTATGTAATAAAAATATAAAGGATAATGTGGATAGATTATATATAGGCAAGAAACATTTACTATTCGAGCAATAGCATGTATTATATATTGTATAAAATATAGTTGTCACATGTTTACATTTCTACACTTTTCTCATATAACAACTCCTCTATGGACATAATTTACAAAGACTGTAAAATTTCCCATTGCGTAGATTTTTCATAGTGTAGCTAAACTGTGTTAGACCATAGGTTGTTAATAGTTGAGCCATATGAAGGTGCTTCACACCTTTATGCTAGAGGTTTACTACTATTTAAATTGGGCCCGTTATTGGACAGGACCATGGTCTAAAAGTCAGACATTACATTTTTGTGGCACCTGTTGAAAAGAAAAAGGTTTACCAGGTACAGTGGATCCCCAACACACTGAAATTACAGATAGTCTTTTTTCCTTTCACATTTGAATGTATAGAAGGATCCATCTGAGGTTGCTTTCAGACAAAAGGGGGAAAGTCCCAGAAGTACTAAGCTGGGCACCTAATCACTGTGACAGTTCTGGCAGGGGAAAGGGGAAGGATGACCTTCAGTGAGTGATAAGTGAAGGTCACTGAAATCATTCTTTTCAGTATAACATTTACAGGGCTCAGAAATGGTTCATTTAAACATGCAGAACTCTCTGATATTATTACCACATTTACTGAATTGGGTAAAATATTGAACATTTACAAAGAGTTATGGTATCGTCTATGATTCCATAGACATTAGAATTTTAATTTTTCATTAAGGAAGACTGCTGCTCTCTTGTTGACTCACAGGACCAGCTTGAGAAGCGAACAGTTAGAGCAAGAAATAGAAAATACATTCTGAAAGGGTCAGGTGATGGTGACGGTGTCAGGTTTTGTGAGCCATAGGAAGGTCTTTATTACAACGTGATTATTTCTTGTCATATAAAAGCAGTCATGGAAAACATATGAACATGATTGAGATCTAATAAACCTGTCATTATGGACATGGGGATTTGAGTTCCTTCCTTGTAATTTGCAAGCCAGAGGTGATTCTCCTTCTGATTAAAATAATCTATCTGAAAATTTAAAAGATAAAGGTTAGATGCACATCTGTACAAAATCAAGTAGTGGACTCCATTTAGTTCCTGTACTGTAGATTGCTAAACCATGGCTTGCAACAGTACTTACCATTAAAGTGCTGGGAGTGTGTGGTGTCTGCTCCTTGTTGGAGTTCTCATTGTTCTGATATCTGGATTTTTATGCTGTTATTAATGAAATCTAAAGGACATCTTCATGCACAAAGTGGCTGCAGCATGGTGGACTTCAAGGTCTACCATGGCATGGGGGTTTTATTTCTCATGCCAGTGGCGGGCCTGCAATGAGCCACATCTTTGCAGGGTGTGTTAGCTTCTCTCTTTACTCTAGATAGAGGTATAAGACCTACTAGAGATAGAGGTGAAAAACATACTGTACATGACCAATAAAGACACCTTCAGCCCCTATTAGGAAGTGATTAAGTGTGAGAGATAGAAGTAGTAGACCAAAAAGGAGCTGGGAGGTTATAAAGAAGATGTGATAAGGTATTTAGGCTTTCGCAACCCCACATGTGCTCAGCTGAGTAAAAAAATTGTCAATAACTTCATAAACCCTGACAGCATGATTTCACTATTCATAAGGACTTTTTTTAGAAGCTTCATTTTAATGGAAATTTATTCCCAAGGCATTTTAATTGAGTTTTATAGTAATTCTGTGGATTAACTACTGAATCAACATACAAAATAAACTGTGTTTCCGTTTATCCTTGTGTTCAGAGAGTTTCTACTTTGTGTCTTTAAGATAATAAAGTGAGAGTCAATCCAGATTTTCATGAATTGTATGTGAGGTGGGGCTTCATCTTTTCTGATGTTTTACAAGTATTTGAATCAATATTTTTCACCCAAGAAAGTTTACCTTAAATGTAGAATTTCTGTTGAGATCTTTCATGTGTGTTTCTGGGAAGTTACTTGCATGCGAGCGCACTTTTGTTCATATGTGTGTGCACATGTGGAGGTGCATATGCACATGTGGGGGTGGGGGGTGTGCACTTGCAAAGGGTTGTCAAAGTTTCTTTACTAAGGTTTTTGATAGCTCATTTCTTTTAGACTTTTACTTTTCTCATTTGTATATGTGTGTCATGTGTACATGCATGTGTGAGTTCATATGTGTGTTGGACATATGTGTGGGTACACTTGTCTATGTGCACATGAGTGCATGTGCATGTGGAAACCCCAGATTGATACTGGGAATCATCCTTTATTACTCTTCCACCCTACTGTTTTGAGATGGGTCTCTGATAAAAATGAGTTCTCCAACGGAGCTAGTTTTCCTGCCAGCTTGCTTCAGGGATTCTCAGTTTCTCTTTTCCAAAGCTAGAGTGCAGCATTTTGCATGGGATCTGGACATCCAAACTTGTTTTTCTCACTTGTGCACTGAGCCACCTCCCTAAGCCTTGATAACTCATTTCTGAAGCAGATGTTGCTTGTAGTTGATACTGTTGTGTTTTAAATCCATCTTTCCTGTCTTATGTCAAGGTCAGACCGTGAGAAAAAGAACAGGCCCGTGACGATGTCCTGCTCCAGCTCTGTGTGCTCCGTCCGTGTCCTGCTCTCTCTCTTTAGCGTTTCCAAGGTCACAAGCTGCTCTGCTGAGCTTGTATTCCACAGCAGCACAAAAGTCAATCGACACCATTCCAGGTGTTCAGGAACAGAGGTGGTTTGCCACCTTCCCACCCCCAGCCACAACACATACCTTTCCTTGTCCTTTGTTCAGAATCTCTGTGTTCTTTCTGCTTGTCTGCTGTGCGTCTAACATTTCTGCTTCCTCTGGCAACCTTTTGGTGCATGATTTCTGGTGTGTCAGGAGCTGGTTCACAGTGTGACCCCTGTGAGCCATGTCCCTATTGACTTGTATCAGGTCTGGACACAGCAGCACCCCTTCTGTCCTTGGCCTTCATGAAACTCCACACGCCAGAGTCTTCAAGCACTCTTGACCTTCTTGGCTCAGTGCCTTCTCTTAAGTCCTAGTTCTAAGCAATGTGAATGGATATGAACTCTCTTAGGCTGTGGAACATTCCCAAAGAGGTGGTTTCTTTAGTGATGTAGGTAACTGGAGATGGTCCAAAGTTCAGTTGAACTGTGGTTATCATTCAATAACTCAGTGTAAAATTACCAAGCAGACAGAGAGCTAGGTTGGAAAGCTGGAGGTGGCATGTGGATAGAAGGGAATTAGATCAACAGAGGTAAGGACAAGAGAAGAGTGGAGTGGCTCAGATGCTAAGGCTTAAATCTCCAGCATCTTCCAGGGTGCTTCTTTCATGAGGATTCTTAGTGTTTCCCCTCAAAGAATCAAATTTTAATGATGAGGAGCTGAGTTCTCATGAATTATTCGTAAACCACCTTTCCCTCGTTCTGTTATGTATGCTTAATTCCTGAAGATCATTTTTACATTTCTCTTACTGAATTCATTCTTGATTATGGGGTTTGCTTTCTTAGTTTCTGAAGACCTCTTAGACCTGCATGAGAAGAAAATAAAACAACTTATGGAATTGCAGAGTTAGCTGTGCCCTTGCTGCTATGATTTTCTGGAAGTTACAAGTTCTAACTCTCCTTTGGGAGAGAATAGCATATGCCTGTTTCCTAATACTTGTCTAATTGAAGAGTTGAAAGATTAACTGAAATCTTGAATTTAGAGTGCCTGGCACAATGCCCACCAGTACCAGCGCCAGGTAAGAGTTATAAACATGACACTTCAGCATACTTTCTACCTCCCAAAGATTTGGTAGATATCTTCTGCTTTCTTCCTATTGGTATTTCCTTTGGTTGGTTGGTTGATTGGTTTGTTATACTGGTTGCCTGGTTAGTTTATTTATTTTGTTGTTGATGTTGTTTGTTACTTGTTTTTTGAGAGAGAATCTTATTCTTTAGCCTGGGATGGCCTGGAACTTTCTCTGTAGTCCAAATTGGTCCCAATGAGGAATCTTTCTGGCTCTGTATTCCAAATACTGGTATTACAAGTGTGTTGAAGGTACTCTACATGCTGCTGATAAATTTATAACCAACCAGCTTAAGGGGGAACAAGGGTTTTTTTCTTGCTTGAGATTATCCAGCTAGGCAATAGCATGTACACCAGTAGCAGGGGCCAAGGGAACTGGCCACATAATATCCACAGAACTGCTGAGGGAGGGGCAAACTCACTTGGCAGACAACTTGTCTGTCTAACGATGCCAAAGAATGCCAACCCACTTAACCAGCTCCCTCTGTTTATATCCACCTGCCCAGAGAACGATGCCATTCACCAAGGGTTGGATCTTCCCCCAGTCAATTAGGCAATCTCCTGCAGGCTCGCTCAGGGTCTAACTCAAGTACAAATTCTTTACAAACTCAGCCTACAATTGTCAAGTTGACATCTGTGTATAACTATCACAAGGTGTGGGCCACCATACCTACAAAGCTAAAGGTTTTCAAATTGCATTTAATGGAGAGAACCAACTAGAATGGGAAGGTTTCTCGAGGTTGCTTGTTGATCTTTAGAACCCTGATGTATGTTGGAGGCTGTGAAGTCATCTTTGGATAGTATCATTATACAAATGTGTGAGGACAACGGATGAAATTCTAGTGAGCTGTGCTAACTCGGAGAATGTGTGTTCTTCCTAGAACAGCCATCCCAAACAAAGTTGCTGCCTCTCCCAGTACCTGGTATCTGACACTGAGGGTTTCAGCTACATCAGTCTGGATGAGGGTCCCAGATTCCTTTCATGTTGGTTACCATGGCTTTAGGACAGTGTCTCAGCCTCTATGAACTAGCCATGGGAGCTTGTATTAGCATTATTCCTTGAGTTATACATCTGTTCTACTGTATCAGAAAATCTGAGCTTAACTTACCCTCTAGTAGTTCTGTTGATATTAAAATTTCAGAATAACTGCTTTGGAAAAGTGTTACCAGCATATTCTGGGTAGCAGAATAATCTGGTGAGCTTTGCTTGCAGCTACAGAGTTTCTTACTCATTTGGGATATAATTTATTTAAAATTACAATTTTTTTGTTGTTTTCTCCACTCTTCATTATCCTTCCCCATCCCCTCCTTCTCTCATTGAGAAATATTTTATCTTCTTCCCCCAAGGCTTTCCTCCTACCTTAGTGTGTCTTCTTGCATATGTCTCACTGAGTTTCCTAGGGGATGTCTGCTATTGCATGTGGCTCAATCTCTACTGCAGCAGAGGGGTACCAGTGATGCATGAGGGGTCTCTTCTTGTGGCCAACGTTGATCCTTCCTGGGAGGGCACCTGAATTTCTCCCTTGTTGTAAATGGTGTTGGGCCCAATCTTGGGTAGGTCTTATTCAGGTGAGCAAGATTGCAGTGTATTATAGTTGTGTTAGATTTATGCCCGAAGAGTACTGTTTGTCATGCTTTCTCCCTCCCCAATCTGCTTCTCACCTTTTTCTACCCCATTTTCTGTAGTATACTCTGGCTTTTAGTGTGTGGGCAGGGGGCATTTTGAGTGGCTTGGGTTCCTTCTCTGGTGAATTTGCGAGTGCATCCAAGGTGGGAACCGGTTCTAAACATGTCAATGACATGTCATCATTCACACTTCTGAGTGAGGAAATGAGGAGAGGAAGATGAATGCTTAGAGCTCCTATGTGACCCCCCTCTCCTCCTTGGAGAAAGTGGTCTTAAACTGCCACACTAGGCAGTATTGGGAATGAGGGCATTTCAGAGACTAAATAAATATTCGCTCAATGTGCTTTATTTTAAAGGTTGCTTTTAATGCTGTATTTGTTCAGTAAATGGAAGCACTCATATGGCACAAATATTAATTCCTAAATCCTTAAAAGTTTCCCCAGTGATATGCCATCTGGCAGGCATTATTGCAATCATCTCTTTATTATCCATACTAATGAAGGACTAGCATGGTATTGGTAATTGAAAACCACAGATCATTGAGAAACTGACTCTGCTTCCCCAACCAGGAAGTATTCAGGAGTAAAACATATTGACTGATTAAGACTTCCAGTAGAGGTACTAGTGCACCCTATTTTTGTTAGAAATCTGAGTAATCAGGCAAGCGAGTGGCTGTTTGAATTCCCTTGTTTGAATAAATGCATTTGTCTCATGGACAGATGGAAAGTAAATGAACAGCAAAGGTATTTAATGTTTGACGAGCAAGTTAATGCATGATGTAAGGCACATTGTATGACATTCCAGATATTGTTAGATCTAGGCACTAGATATGCTGACCCTACCGTTCAGTTGTAGGTAGGACATTGTATCCTTTAGCGTGTGCCAGCCAGCAGCTACTCCACTGCCTGAAAGGTAGTATGGAATGCAAATTCTTGACTTTATCCCAGCACTAACAAAGCAGAGATTCTGCAAGTGTCTCTGCAGCTGGGCTTCAGCAAGTCTCTATGAGATTCAGATGCTCACTAGAGTTTGAGCACTTCTGTTCTCCACCAAGGCCTGTTCAATATATGAAGAGGGGCTGCCCTACATTGTACCTACCACCCAACTCTTTCTCTAGTAGTGATGGTATATGGACCTGAAGTAGGTTTAGAGATTTCTTACCTTCCCTTGGATGTATGGTTGAAATAATTCATATGAAAACTGGCACATGGGTGACAGGAGAGGCAATCCCAGAACCTACATACTAAATCTCATATAAGATGCTCCCTATAAACCAACTTGTGTTATCTCCATCTGGCTGGTATTGCATCCCCCACATGAACACCCTGGGGTAATACAAAGAGAAGCAACCATTCTCTGTCCTCTGGGAGCTGAGAGCTGTCCTCGTGATTCGCAGAGCAGTACTTCTGCAGGAACTAACAACAACACTTCAGAAGGATATACAGAGGCATACAGACTTTGCAGTGAAACAAGGGGAAATTTCAGGCCATTTATCAAAGCCCTTGCAGCCTTCATTTCAAGACAGGTGGAAAAATAACATGGAACAAGAAAAGAAAATAAATCTGTACTCAGAACATCCTATAAATAAGGAAAGAATGGTGTGGCTTTCAGGCTTGCTAAGGCCTCTGAGGCTTTTTGCCACAGTGCAGAAAGCTTTTGAATAGTAGGACTGTAATTCATTTCCTTTTCCTATTACCAAAAATCTATGGTTGTGAAATTATTTCAGTTGCTATTAAAACAAAGAACAGAAAGCAAAACCAGCATTTCGGGGAACACTGGGAAGATGATACCTTGGTTTAAAGATAGAGAAAAAATATTTAATCCAAGCACAACATAGAATTTTTCCATTTAGAATGTAGCAAAATTTCATAATTTAGAGTAAGTTACAACCTTTTAAATTTCTTTTATTTTTATTTGCAGCAAAATCAGACAGTGAGACACATTAGCTTGGTTTCCTGTGCTTTTTGGTTCTGTTTTTATTAGAAGTCCTACTTTATGACACAGGAGCACTGTCTGGGATGTCGTTTAAGTAAAATTTACTTTGTTTGTGTAGATACACTCTCACTTAGCCTACTCTTTGAATCTTGAGGTATTTTTATATTTAGCAGCTTTTTCTCTGGTAGATTTTCCTCTACTTGTAAACAGATTCAAAATCAATTTTTGAATTTCTTTTTGTAGCTAAAGCATATCTGTCAGAGACAAAAAGCACATGGAATGGAGAAAGTATGGCCTTTACTAGAATGAATGGGTCACAGGCCCATTCAGCCTGAATGAGTAGTGTTGATTGAAGAGAACTGCTAGTTATTGACCTGCATTGCCCTAGATATCTGTAAAATTTGCAAAATATTAGCTTGGTCAACGCCTGACATGATTCTAGATTCATCTTCTGGTTCTGATGCTATTTGGCTGTTGGGGAAAATACTCAAACTGCCAGTGCCTCAGTTTCTTTCTCTTGTCAAAAGATAATGACAACAATGACTTGGGCAGGGCTTGATGAAACTTAAGAGCTAGTACATGCTAGACACTTTGCATGATGCCTGCAGCAGAGTAGATATGGCACAGTTTATCAGGGGCATTTACAACTAGCTGTATGGAATCTTTGAAGATCTCTAAGCATTCACTCTGTGAATCTTAGAGAATCCCTGGATTCTTCACCTATAGATTCAAACAACAAATATTAAAAATATTTGAGAAATATTCATCTGAACTGGCTATAGACAGATTTTTCTTTTGTCATTATTTGTTAAACAATACAGTATAACAGCTATCTCACAGCATTTACATGGTATTAGGTCATGGGAGTGATTTGAACATAAATCGTGCATGATTTGCTTGTGTTGTGTACAGATAGGATATTTTTATATAAAAGACTTGAATATCCTAAGATATTAGTACCCAGGGAATATCCTGAAACAAGTCCCCTGTAGATATGGAGAAGTAACTGCATATTGATTTTAGACCATGTGGATATTTGAAAATACCAGTACTCTGTCTTATACCCTCATTTTATATCACAGAAGTGTGATTGGTGGAAGAAGGCTTCAAACAGATGCTAAGTACAAAATTCAAGCAGGAGTGATGCTCCCTTGTCACCCTTACTAAAAGTCGCTTTAGGGGCTGTTGTAATTAGATTCAGAATTCAGAGAAATTATTTTTTTCCACCAGCCTGCTTTTTTTCTTGTACAGGTGATTGCATCCAAGGTCTTATGTATGCTAGGTAAATATTTTGTTACTGAGCTATGTCTACAGCTCTTGTTAACATTTTTCACTTAAAGATAGCTTTCACAGATTGCCCAGTCTGGCCTATCACTAACCCAGTAATCCTGGTAACCCTTAAACTTGTGATTATTTTGTTTCACTGACCTGGATGGACAGTTCTATAACACCAGAACCATTTGATTTCATTTTTTGCAAATTTATTGTTGGAGTAGACTGATAAGCTGAATACTAAAAGTGAAATGAATGTCAAGGTTTTTCTCCTTTATTGGCTAGCCCATGTCTCATGGTAACTAAGATAATTTTACCCTTTCTCAGGAAAAACTTTTCTTAATGTAAAGTCCGAATGCTTTCAACACTAAAATAAATGTATTTAAGACTCTAAACTTGGGATGGAGAAAAGCAAGCAGGAAGGAAAGATATTTTTTAAAGATCATTAAGTTCTGGAGAAATGACTTAGCTTTCCCTGCAAGCCTTAGGACCTGAGTTCAATCCCCAGAACCCATGTATAAAATCAGATGCAGGGGTACACATTTGTGATCCCATACTCATGTGCCTAAATGGGAGACAGACAGAAAGAGGAGAATCAATTGGAAGCTTGCAGGAAAGCTAAGCTGGAATACACCATGCAGTGGCAGAAACAGGAGAGAGACTCTTCCTGGAAAAGGTGAAAGGCTGAACAGACTCCTGAAAGTTGTACTTGTGACTTCCACACACGTGCTCTTACATGCCACCTGCTAACACAAAAAATTTAAAAACAAAATTAAAAAGTGTTTACTTAAAATTTTAATTTAAAGCGTTAAAAAGTGTGGAGATATGTTGTCCAAATAAGACCTTACTTTCCCAGACAAAGACAAATTTTGAGGTCTGGGGCTGGCTGCAGACCTTATCCAGTTGTGAATTCGTATCAGCAGCATGGGGATAACAATGGTATTTACTGGATGGGGCTATATTGTAGGATGTAACGCATTTGAGTTCCCAGAAAGTACTCAGTACCCCCCAAACAGCCAGCAATTAGCACTCACCCACCAAGTTCTCAGCAAAAAACAATATTAACTCAGGAAGTACTCACTCATTAAGCAGCATTCCTTTTGTTGTTACTCATGTTCACAAAAATCAGATGTTTCCAAGTAGTTGATTAATGCACATGGGGAAAAGTTCTATTTGTTGCTAAATATATAAAAATGTTAAATACAAGCTCCTCTTTTAATGAAATCTCTCATTGGTTCTTTGATTTCTTTTGCTTCTCCCACTATTGAATGAGTTGGGCTTTTTCATGCCAATGAATTTAAAAATAAGAAGGAACTGAAGTTTTCTACATGCCAAATGATTTTGCCTTTGTTCCAGTAATTTTATCAATAGATAACCTATGGCATTTTAAAAACTTCCCAACAGGATCAGCACAGGTCATCAAAATAAGATATTCAGACCCTGCATTAATATAAGCCTTTTCAACAGACATACCAAACTCTATGTCTAAAACGGGAGCTATGATCTGCAGGCAATACACACTCTCACAATTTTAAATGTTGTTTATTACCTCAACAAAATTTCAGTCAGCTTGGGATGGACAAGTGAAGTGTATTTTTGAATGATGTGGAAAAGTGTGGGCAGTATGAGCTTTGAACAACTTAGTAAACTGACCTTTTTATACCAAAGTTATAAAAAACTGCTATGAACCAAAATTCTCTTAGCAAACAGAGAATGATGTACTGTCGATTAGACCTGGTCAAAATGAATGCCATTTCTTACAAATTACCTAGACATATACAGAGGCAGAAATGCTATTGTGTTTGAGATTTTATTTTAATTTTATTGCATCGACAAATAGCATTGTATAATTTTATCATGTGTGGCAGAATGTTTTGAAGTATTTATATATTGTGGAACAGTGGACTCTAGGTAGTTAATAAGTACATTATCATTTTGGTGGAATAAGATATCCACTTCATGATTCAATGTGGTACTTGAAAATACTAGCCAGAGAAATTCAACAATTGAAAGAAATGAAAATCATATAAATTCTGAAAAATAAATCAAATTGTGCGTATTAGAAGATGATACAGTTTTACAGACAGAAAATTCTGTTGATTCCATAAAAAATAATAAAAAGAAAAGACTATTAGTAGTAAATGAATTCAACAGAACTAAAGGATGCAAAGTCAATATGAAAAAATCATTTGTATACAGTACTTGCAAATTGTCTTTGGCGTTCTTTTTTTTAAACATAAAACCCAAGGCTTTTTAAAAATATCATTCACCATTTGGAATACATGGCAGGCCAGGTTGAAGTGATTGATGCAGGGTGGTATGATCTTTGAATAAAGTCCTGGTGGTTTTCACTGGATGGTATCAAGCACAGGGAGTGACCAGATCAGCTCAACCTCAACCTCTGCTAAATAAACTAATAACTATTAAGTTATCACCATGCCATGTGTGGTTAATGTAATGCTGGACACTCTCCTCATGGCCAGGCATATGTCAAGACCGTAGGCACAGCTGAATTTTGTCCTTAGAGACCTGTGTAACCATGGATAATCCACACACCAACAGACAAAGATGCCCAAAGATAGACTCACATATGTAGGTGAAGTTGTGTTGTGGGTAGGTAATGACTTTCTTGCATCAGCTTCTGGGACAGGTGGCAAAATTGTGATTTCTTCCCACGACTCATCCCTAGAGGCTATTGACCTCATTTCACTATAGCTGCCACACATACAACGTGTCATTTCTTCTCAATGTTGCTACCACATATAAAACGTGTTTTCTTTTTCTTAATATGTTACTTCTTTAAGAATAGCCCTGTATTTTGATTTTCAGCTGGGTTTGTGATCCAGGCAGAAAAGCTGGTTTTGCTGGGAGAAGTCTTTCCACACTCCATGCGACATGGACGGTGACATGATTTGATTATTCGGAGCTGGCCTTGTGGTGCCTTGGCCATGAGGAAAGATGACAGTCCCCAGCTGGTTAGTGGCACCTGCTGAAGAATTAACTTTCCAAACATTTTGTTCTTATCACAGAATCATGTCAACCCTGCCATGGACTTCACACAGACCCCTCCTGGCATGCTGGCCCTGGATAACATGCTCTACTTCGCTAAGCACCATCAGGATGCATACATCCGGGTAAGCAAGCTACCCTTCTCACATCTGCCAGTTTCATACTGAACTTCAATTTTAAACTTGTAAATGTAGAGGGATTATCATTAGATGAGTAGCTTGAGAGGGGTTTTTGTTTGTTTATTCATTTGATTTGTTTTTGGCAGTAAGTAAAAAAAAGAAATTTAAGATTAAAAAAATAGATCAGGGGATTGTAATAAAATTGTTTAACCTTTTGCAATTTTTTCTCACATCAGATTTTTTCAAAAATACAACCACTCTTGGGAAACACCTTTTAGGTCAATATCAAGGTATAACAAAAGCTCTTCAATAACAGGGGACAGAAATGTTGTATTTTACCCAAAGCTTAAAGACCTTAATTCTAGTAGAGACTGGATTTCATTCCTACACTTGGGAAGAGGGCCAGCTTTCTTTTTGGTATATTAATTCACTTCAGTCTCATGCTGAATAGCATACATTAGCAAACAGGAAGAGGAAATTGGAAAAGGTGTAGAAAGGTACCTTCTCACATTTCACAGCAGACTGAGCACGTGCCAAGTACTAAGATGGCTGGTGAGAGGCATGAGAAAAGTGGAGAGCGCTGGTTTTTCTCAGTGAATTAGCAGGTGTCACGTGGTCCCTGGGCAGAGCCCTGTGAAGATGACAGTATGAGTAGATGACGCCCTGGGTGATGGACACTAACAAAATTGGTCCATGATTTTGGACATTTGAAACCCTGGATTCACAATGACACCACTTCCATATCCTCAGGGATAAGAGACCATGTCTAGCTGGGATGGAGCCACTGTAAGACTTAAATCAGGGAAGGATATGAGGAAAAGGACAAGAGAATTGACAAGTATAATAGTTAATATAGTGACTAGTTCTGTGATTAGAATATATTTGATAGACAGATTGCCCTAAATTGGAGGAGCAAGGAAGGCTAACCTGAAAAATCATGGAGCATGTCCTACGTGCACTTTAATGTTTTCTGATGAATTTTTAGTGACAATGATTTCCTGAAGATCTAAGTTTGGGACTCTCAGTCATGACAGTGCTTCCCCAGAGGATATTTGGAGATGAATGGGCATGTTTCTCTGCTTGTCACTGTGTCCAGGGAGAGGCTTCTAGTTAACACCCTTGATATATGGGGCAATCTGCAATGAAAAATTGTATCAACCAGAAGAGACTTCCTGCGTGAAGTTGTGCCCAGATGTTGCATTCTCACAGGCTGTATATTGTGAGTGTATGTAATTATCTAGATATGCTATACGAGAAGCTTTGGCCTATTCTGAATTATTACTTGCAATACTAATAAACCTAATTTTGGCATTTGGTACTTGGTCAAAAACCTAGTCTTTCTTAAGATAAGAAAGTTGTTTTTTCATCATACTTTGATCTGACTTCTGTATGCACGTATTTATAGGATATCATCTGCTTTCATGGTAGGTAAACTAGCATTTAAGGAATATCACATAGTATATAGCCTCAAAAACTGAGTGTGAGAAATAGGATCCAAGTAAAAATTGAATTTTCCATCACCTGATTGATGAGTGCAGATAAATGCCTCTAAAATTAGAGCTTATTGATGCCAAATGCATTGTTAATTGCAGAAGTAGCATATGTCTCATGAACAGTAATTTAATGTTTTAAACTCAATTCCTTCAATGCACTTTCTAAACTGTTATAAGTGAAATTAATACCATGGCAACCCAGAAGAACTTTGTGTTTAACAAAAACATAAAGAGAAACATGGTCCTTTTTGTTCATCTGCACTTTTCTTCATTGGTTGAGATTCATGTACCTCAAGTGTCTTTCATTTTTGTCACGTCCCGTGTAAGTCTGGTGCACAGTGTTCTAGAGTACAGAGATCCCAGACCACCGGCCACATCTGGATTATGAGCTGCAGGAAGCTGGGGTGGCTATCTTCCAAAATATAAAGACAGATTCATTTTTATGTTTACATTTTGATGGAATGTACTCGTTTTGAACAGGACAGAGCTCCTAGATGACTGCAAGGCATCAATTTATTATTCATATGCTTTATGTGATAAATGCTCATTCTGTACCTGAATATAGACTTGCCATTCAATTTCTTTGCAAGCCAGATTTATATTTGAGATTTTTAAAAATGAATGAGGTGTAGCTCTCCTCTCTCTCTCTCTCTCTCTCTCTCTCTCTCTCTCTCTGTCTGTCTTTCTGTCTCTCTCTCTGCTTCTTTCATACACACACACACACACACACACACACACACACACAGAGGAAAATATTCTCTTTGCTCTGATACCCCTCCACCCCCAGATGCTCCATGCCCTCAGCCCCTGTGTATTCATGTGTAGTCTTGCCCTCTGTTCTGTCCCCCCTGCCTCTCCCTTGGCAACACTAGGCATCCACGTTTATGTCCAGTGTGCAGAATTCAGAGACAGCACTGTCATCTTTCTTTGCCTTTGCCTCCCCCTGACACGTGGTACTGTTTCTTGAGCTTCAGGCTACATTGCTGCCCTGGTTCTCAGCTGGCTTCTGGGGGTGATTTTCTTCTTCCTCCTTCTTCTGCATGTCAGATGCTTATGACACCCAGGGTGCTTTCGAACCTTTGCTAGCTGCACTTGTTGCCAAGTGGCTACACATACTCAGTGAGCCTCATGGTGGACAATTCTCATGGGACAGGTTGTTTAGGATCCTGCTGTTGAGCAACTTAATGTCTAGGATAAGCAAGACGGGGACACATAGGGTAGAGATAAAGAGACAAATACTAGGAAACTTCTACATCACTTGAAATGTACCTTAATAGAAAGTGGGGTACTACACAAAGGAGACTCCTTAACAGATACAAGGAACAATCAGTTGGAGCAAGCTTCCTGGAGCTAGTGCTGTGAGGGGACACCAAGGAGACTATGTTCAGTGAAGGGAGCCACATGAGTTTGTGAGGCATGATCCAGACAGCCAACATGACAGCACAGCTAAGCTGTAAGTGACCTGAGGATCTTGGCCTATAAGGCAAATGAAGAATAGGTCATTATGGACATTCGAAGATATACTAAGGTTCATGTTTGCGCCTACGTACAGCAACGTGTTTCTGAAGTGTGTTGAGTAAGAATGGTAAATACTAATTTCAGAAAAACCACTCTCTCTAGGAAACTAACAAGAGAAGTCCAGGCTAGAGGGAGAGAAAGGGACACCGTGTACTCCGCACTCCACCTTGAGAGCTTTCACATGCTGCCTATCCATACGTAGCTGCATCCATCCCCATGGGTCTCGGCTGTCTGTCTTCTACCTGTCTCTGTGGCTTTATCTCTCACTGCCAATCCCTTTTATTCTGTCCTCTGTTCATCGCAATGTCTGAGAAACTAAGTCCAGGCTACCTTTGGCCAGGTGGATTACCTCTATTGCATCACTGTTCAGACACAAGTGTTCCATGCCACCTGCCTGCTAAACAATCCTCAAAGCTAAGTTCATCTTTAGAAAACCTCCTGGCCTCTCCCTGAAGGATGCTATTGACTTTTTGCACTTGAAAGTCTAATTCCTGTGACCATTTACGGCTTTAAATGCATTTACCTCTGTCTCCTATAATTGTCTCAAATAATCTTTCTTTGAACAGTCAGCCAAAGTTCACTTATATTCCCAACCCCTGGCCCAGTGCCGAGCTCATAGTGACTTTTAGTAATCTCTTATTAATTAAGCAACTACAGACTTTCTTTTGTCAGATGGTGTTTTGCCAGTGTTTTCTTTCTCTTCTGAAATCAGGGCTCTCCGTCCTTGTAACAGCAGTAAAGGTATTTGTGCCACATGACTTTCTGGGTTTCTGATATAATATTTGAATAAGCTGTGGTAACTGGACTAATGAAAGCAGAGGATGTAATTGAGTGAGCTTACACTTGGACGGGCACAGAACACCAGGAGAAATTGCAAATCTGAGCTTCCCACTGTGTGTGGCTGAAGGTCTGCAGGCACCACATGACTACAGACTTTGAGTCTTATTTACTCTGGACCTAATTGTGCTTCACTTTTCTTGAAATGTTCCACCTCCTGGCTCTCCCCATCAAGGGAGTGAGATTAGGGTGTCTCAGTGAAGAAGGTGGTGGAAGATGTATCCAGCCTACTGCTGGATCCTACTGTCAGAGGCAGGACCATAGGATGGCACTGAACATGTTACTCACATTTGTTTTTGTTGTTATATACTTTTAAAAAATGCATTGTGTATATTCATCGTGCATGCCAGTGTGCTATATAAGGACATTTTCATGCACATACACATTAGACTTTGAGCATTATACTCCCTTCTCGCAGTGGTGATTCTCAGTCCTTGGGAGAAAAAAACTTAGCTACTCTATGCCGATATAAGCTGATATATTTAATTATTCATTGAGCGCTACAGAAAATCCTAAATACATAACTGTATACAGCTGTGTAACCTGTGGTCATTGTGGGAGCTGCAAGGCAACAGGTGTCAGGAAGAAACCTCAGACCTCTAAACACAAGAGAAGCCAAGACTGAGGAGGCACCAGGATCATAAACAATACTAAGGGAAAGTGCTGCCCCTCATGGGTGTTTGCAGGATGCTGTCACTATTGATGCTAATATTCACTTTCCCACTTGATTAGATAAATGAACACCGTATGTTTGTTAAGTAACATACAAGAAAGTATGCTGCATAGGTTAGAGCTCTTCCAGAACCCCTTGGAAGTAAGTGTTGCCATCAGCAGCTTATAGATTCAGAAGCCAAGAATTAGGCGCAAAGCTCCACTGTGTGAAAAGACCAGAAGCAGGTACACTTATGGGAAAAAGCCCTTTATTATTGTTATCTGTTATAAAGAATGAGGGCCATGATTTCAGATGAGAGCAAAAGAAAACATTGTACTAAAGTGTCACTATGTTGAATGTGCATTATTTCCTATAGGCTGTGTGTGATATGCTTGGTCCCCTGAAAATAGTACAACAGTGGCAAGGCCTGGCCAGGGTTAGCAGGGCACTGAAGAATTCCTTAGGGGAATGTTTTCCTTGCCCATTTCATTATGTCCCTCTGCTTCTTACACACACTCTCTTCATTTCATTTGTCCTGACCAATCCTGAGTGACTGTGTACTAGACTCTCCAACCCTGAGAGCCAAAATAAATTCTTTCTTCCTTGGGTTATTTCTGTCAGGAACACAAAAGTCACTAATACAGAGGTAAACCTTGTGGTACTTTAGCTTTACAGCCTCCTAGAGTGTGGTGGATACCCCCACTTCCCTCTTTTTTTGTTACAGACTTAAAAAATAATATGTAGGCATCTTTATTAGATTGCAAATCCTTTGAAGATGGAACCTGCCCCTTTCTTATCTGTGACCATAAGGTCAAATATTTGGCTGGCACTGAACAGTGTTAGTTCAAGGAATAAGTGAGTCTTATGAAGTTGTTACTGGGAGCTGTGAGAATGTCACATGTGCTTCTTCCTTTCACACTAGTGTCAACAGAAGTAACAGGTGGTAATAATCCAGACCTTCAAACCTGCTGTCAGTAATCTGACCACCCCTTAATATTACAGTCAGACAGAAGCATACTGCTCATTGTTCTCAAATCCCTAAGAACCAGATATACTTTCAATGTGCAGCAATAAAAACCAGATGCATGCAAATAAGATGTAACTATTATTTACTGGCATCTTTGTCAGAGGATTAAAAAAAGATAGAGAGAACTAAAATAGTCCATTTTCTTAGATGCTTAATAAAACTAATTCAAAGAGGAAAACCCCATTTAAAAATCACAATCATTTATTCATTCATAGGCTCATTCAAGACATGTTATCAAACACCTACAAGGACAGCATACCATGAGCAGTAGATGTGGCAGGGAGGACAAAAGGTCTGGCTCTGAGGAAGCAGAAGTGCATATGTATATATTCAAAAGCAAGGGGAGTGCGTAGGGGTAGCAGATAGCTTTTTTATTTGGGGACCTCTGTTCCCTATGGGATTTTCAGATGTGACCTATACCAGGTACCTCTAGTAAGTCATAAAAAACGTTCCCAGAAACTTCTTTACAACTTTTTCCCCAATGTGCTGAGTAGGTAAACAATTTCACGGTGTTATAAAGGGTCATATCATTTAACTGTATCAGAATCACTTGAGACTTTCTCCCTCTGTCCCTCCCCCCAGTAGATTTTAAATGGTAATACTACTTTCCAGAGAAACCTGATCACGTGGAAGACAGCAGGTCTGGCTGGCTGTGTCATAAATAAAGGTTTCTTTAATGAAGGTACTACCCAGCTGATTTATAGAGTCTCACCAACAAAGTTGTTATTCAACCAAATTTATAAGATCTGGAGGCTTCCAGGAACAAAATGAAAAGCTGATCCTGGAAATGGCTTGTTCTTTGTATAATCTGCACTCCTTGCTTTATGGAGGTATAATTGGTATACAAAACAATTTGCATAATTAATGTATGCAATTTGATGAAGCGCCCTGCAAGTCTTGCTTCATGGTCCCTCGTAATTTATGTCCAGTATTTCATGCACCTGTAATACTGTGTATACCAGGAGACTGCAATAAAAGATAGCAGATTTCCTGAGACAAGAATGTAGGAATGCCTTTAAAATTAATACTTCCATGCAGTTGTGAGCCAGAGGACATATATGTTTCTAAAATTATTCCAGATCAGAACAGAAATACGGATGAAATGTCAAATAAATGAGACTATAGAAGAAGATGGATATTCACCTAAGAATTTTTTTCTCAAGGTTCTTTCATTATAGTCACTTCTCCTAACCAATGAAAAATTTATATTTCTATGCTATTTCAAAACTTTTTAGTGTATTTTTTCTTTCTCATAATGCATATGTAGTCAATAATACTTTTTAAAATTAGTCAGGAGAGCCTGAGTAGTGTCCCATACCTGGTTAGCATAGTACTGGGAGTTTCATGAGTTCAAGGGCAGTATCGGCTAAATGAGATCCTATCTAAAAAAGTAGATATGCAAGTAGATGGATGATAGATGGATAAACAAATAGATAATAGATACGTGATAGATAATAAAAATGGCCAGATGACAAATAAATGATGATAGGTTGAGATAGATGATTGAAGATAGATAGATAGATAGATGATAGATAGATGATAGATAGGTAGATAGATGATAGATCGATCGATAGATAGATAGATAGATAGATAGATAGATAGATAGATAGATAGATAGATAAACTGAAGATACACTCATTAGACTCTAATTCAGGCCTGGGCTAAGGGATGAGCTGGTTGTAGAAACAGAAACCAGACAAAGTATTAGTAGATAACCTAGTATGCATCTTAGAGCGCATATGCAGTATTTATCATCTTCCCTTCAACACTCGCACACGAGGATATTAGAGAACTTTTGCACCCTATACTTCCAGTCTTCAGATGTCTCTGCTCTGTCAGTTAAGACCTACCACAAGTGCTAAGCCAGGGGAAGCTCTTTCCAAGCCTCTTCCCTTCTCCCACAGCTGTGTCAGAGATCACTGTCACAATTATAGCACACACATGCTTCGAACTTGCTGTGCAGTGACTGCAGTTTGTGAATCGCTCCCAACACCCCTCTGCAGCAGCCACTCTCAGTATTTCTGTCTCACACATGAGGAAACTCACTTAAAGAAAGGTTGGATGCCTGGCCCAGAGTCACAGAGTTAAAGGAGTGCCAGAGCTGGGTCGGATGTCCAGCTAGTCTGCTTTTTCACGGACTGGTGCATTAAAGATAGCCTTTAACTGCACTGATCCACTATTTTTAAAGGAAAGGGAATTTCAATTGCCCAGAGGCAAGACATGTACTTTCTCCCTGTCAACCAAGAGTAGCAGATTCCTCATTACAGTCCATGTGACTGCTTTTTGCAGTCTCTTTTCTGTTTTGTTCATTAACATTTTCCTTGTATCACTGATACTGATTCCAATGGTCTGCCACTGACATAAATTTTTGAGTATGTGGCTAGTGCCTAGAAGGTTGTACATGGCTGTTCCCGTCACCAGGTGCAAGGCAGCATTATATACATTTTTGGTCTTCTGGGGTCCTTACATATATGATTGGTGTCTTCCTTGTCAACTTAATACCAATCCCTTCATCAAGCCTTTTGGATATTTATTCTCTAATTGAGAGTAAAGGACTTTAATTCCATGGTGCTCAGACTACACAAAGAAACTGAGGTTACATCTCCATTTCTCCTGTTGCAAATTTTAAAGAAAAAAATAATCACCCCCTCTTAGTGTAAATTCACTGGCCCATGTTCGGGGCTGCTAGAATTAGGGAATGGATCCCGAGTCGGCTCCCAGCCCGTGCTGGGAGAAGACAGGACCAAGTCACCAAGGCGGTACTGGTGAAGGCGATGCTGAGCCTTCCAAGTAAATTAAAGAACTTTTCACACTTCAAGGGGGAAATTGGCAGTTTCCCAAGCGGCATAATTACAGGACAGTGTGTAACGTGTAATTAAACTTAACTATGAGGCACGCGATTGGAATAAAGCTTGGTGGAACATCATTTTTTGTTCCCATGGTGCTGACAGATCTTCCCCTCCCCTTGTCCCCGAAACAGCTTCAGCAGCAATTCCTCCTAAATTTTTAAAATAAAATTATATGTTGCCAGTTAAACACACAGTTTCATGTAAAAGAACCTTTTTTATTTGAGTGACATTTTCCTTCTAGGTGATGTGGAGCAAAGAGTCAGCTTAGAATAATAAGGACCCCCTATGCACAGCTTTACGGGGACTTTTTAAATGATTCTTTGTCTAATAATTTATTTAAATGCTTTATTCCCAGCTTGTATTTTCATTCTTTTTTGACCAAGGTCCACAGCTTGGAGGCTTGTTTCTATGTACAGTTGTTTATTTCGTGTTTTAAAAATAGCGGCATTAATTTCGTCGATTGTGAATAAGCAAGCTGTTACTGCCAAACAATCAAGACCCCTTGAGAGTGTGAATGTATGTGATTAGATTTACTAATTGAGCTGGAAGGCACAAATTCTGACTTTCAAAGCCAAAGATTTGAATGGAATGCTTCAGGCCTTAGGATGAGCTCACTGTTAAACACGAGCCCGATTTCTTCAGAGAGGAGACACACATCACCACATTGCTGAATGCACTGGGTGCATGATGCCCCCAAACCACCTGCCACCTGCTGCCCACCAGCCTTCCCGTGGGCTTAGATTCAGTGTCTAAAATCTGAGCAAGTCTGTCGGCACACAGATAGCTCTCTGATGTAGATTTTTCTTGGTACCAACCGGAAAGGGCCTCAGGTTCTGATTCTAGATTTATCTAAAATCTTGTTAAACTTTAAAATAGGTGAGGGGAGCTGGTATGCTGCTTAGTGGTAGAGCACCATTTTATGATATGCAAGCATGCAAGGGGTTAAATCTGTAGTACCAGAAAAACCAACAAACATAGCAAAAGCACAATGATACACTAGTTTGGTAAACAGTGAACCCATCCTATGATGCAGTGTACGTGTGGCTGACACACTACCACGCTCCACAAAGAGGCATCATGAGGTTTTACCTATAGAAGTTGCACCTGTGGATTTTTACCATCCAGACAAGCTGCCGTCTACCAGTAACAGCTCTGGTTTTTTGTTTTGCCTTTTTTTTTGTTTTTTGTTTTTGTTTTTGTTTTGAGATTTTTTCCCCCACTTTGGGTTCAGTCCATCTTCCCCTTATTTCTCTAAATTGGTTCTTCACACTTAGTCCACAGTGCCTATGTTACTTGCTCTCTAGGCTACTTAAATACTTACCAGATCTCTGCTTTGTGACAAGCCCCCCTTGTTTCTGCTGTAAATGATCCAGCTTCCTCCAAATGCATGCTGATCTGCTTTTGCAGCTTGGAGCCCCCTTGCTGCCCTGGGAAGGGCTGTTGTGGCTTCTGCCTTGCACAGCTCCCATATGCCTCTGTGCTGCTGTGTGCAAGAGTTCAAAAAGTGACAACTTACAATTGTTGCTTTTTCTTTAGAGATGGAAAGACTTCAGGGGATCTCTGGTCTAATGTTTCTTGAGAGGTAGAGCGGTTCTTCAGCTTTCTTGCCTTCTTTATTTATTTGTTCTCCCCTCCCCACCCCCACTGGTAAACTTCATGGTTAGGTGTGTGAGAGAATTTTTTTATGTCTCTGGGAAAATTAAGCAGAACTGGGCATGGTAATATTGGAAGCGGGAGGATCACAAGTTCCAGGCCAGCCTAGGCTGTATAGAAGGACCTTGCTGAAAAACAAACAGAAAAAAAGAAGTGGAGAGTATAGAGAGTTTTCATCAAGTGCCCCTTCTCCCCCTGCTTCCGAACTTCTCTGTTCTTAGCATCTCAGATTAGAGCGGCACATTCGGTAAAGTCCACAAGCCAGTCTCCTGCCGCCCTGCTATGAATCCTCATCAGCTGAGGTAGCTTGTGTGTTGAGAAGTCCTGTCACTGTGAACAAAGGCAGTTCATGTCTTCCTTGCCAGTCGGCACACCTTTCATTTTTCTTGACTCATTACATTACTCAGCACTATTAGCAAGAAGCTGTGCTGCCTGGCCCTGCTTCTAATCTTAAAGACAAAGAGTCTTGGCCACCTCACCTTTAGGTTCTTAAACACTCTTTAGCAAGTTGGTAAAAATTTCCTTCTATTTTTACTTTTCTGAGTGTTTTATCATGAATAGGTATTGGTTTTTGTTTAAAGTTTTTTTCTTGAATCCATTGGTATTATATTCTGAATCTATCAGTATAATGGATTAATTAAATGATTTTTCAATTCATTGTGATTTGCAACTCTTTGTATTCATTGTTGGATTCTTTTTAATTATATTCCATAAAGAGTTTTTTCATACCCTGTTCAAATGTTCTCTTTCCCTGTAATGGCTTTAGCTTGGGTACCAGATAATGCTGGCCACACAGGAGAGATAGGATAGTTTCCTCTTGCTTCTGTCCTCTGTGATGAATGGTGATGAGTTGCTATCATTTCTTTCCTTGAGTGTTTGAAAAGCAATCAGTGAAACCTTTTGAACGATACTTTCTAACGGGAAGTTATTAATTGTAGATTCAATTCTTTTAATAGATGTGGATGTGTTCTCCTTGTCTGGATTTTGGCAAATTGTGTTATTCAAGGAATCAGTCCATTTTATCTAATTTCAACTTTGTGACCATATAATTGTTCTGAATATTCCACTATTGTACCAACAAATTCTAGAGCACTTGCTCCTCTTTCACTTTCAATGTCTGTAGTTTGTCTTCTACCTTTTTCATGGTGACCCAGTCATCTTAACATTTTTCTTGATTTTTTTTGGAGAGTCAGCTTTTGGACTCATTGATGTTTCTCTATTAGTTTTACTTTCCATTTCATAGATCTATGCTTTAGCCTTTATTTTTTCTTTCTTCTTACTTTGGTTTATTTTTCTGTAGAAATTCTTTAGGTGAAATGTTGGAAATAGCTCTTCCTTCTGCAGTTTTGGCTTAGCTAAAGCCCCTTGAGACTTGGTTCGTGGCAGTGAATCCAGGGTGCTCAGTGACTCCCCAGTCTCTGGTTCAGCTTGCTCTTCACCCCACTGGGATTGTTAGCTACAGACCTCCTCCACCAGCAAGTCCTCTTTCTTTATTTTCAAAGCATTGTACAACTCCACTCCTTTACCCCCTACACCACCTTTGAATCAATGCAACACATCCATCTCTCTCCTGCAGCACTGTAATAACTTTCTAGTTGGTTACATCTGTTTCCTGCATTTCCTCCACTACCTTCTTTCAACGTGTGTTGAGATCCCTGCATTGGCCTTCCAAACCTCACCAGAAGGAGACCCTCAGTGGTTTCCATCTAAATCAAAACCTTCACTGCAATACGTAGGCCCTGCCGCATTCTCTCTCCCTTTCTTTACGTCTCCCGCTTGGCAGCATTCCACTCCAGCCTCTAATCTTTTTGTATGGGCCAGGTGGGGTTCCCATTGCAAAATAATCATGGACTGGGTGTTTTAAACACCAGAGATTTGTTTCTAGCTCTGAAGGCTGAAAGTTCGAAATTGAGGTACCAGCAGGCTCGTTTTCTCCTGAGGTCCCTTTTCTCTCTTTGGCCCTCTGCTGTCCTTTGGGAAGGAACATTCCTGTGTCCCTTCCTATGGGGATACCATTATATAGAATTAACACCATACCCTAATGATCTCATTGCTTAAATTTTTTAGCATCTTTTCTTCTAATATAGGCATGTGCAGAGACACTGAGGGTTAGGACATTTTAGATGTGAGAAGGGGCATGATTCAGGTTATAGCATCCTTGCTGACCTTGAGTAGACCAGAAACACTGTAGCCTCTGAGCATCCCTCTGGCTTTCTCTGTAGTGTATCTCTTCCCTAGTTGGTCCTATGGCTCATTCCCCTGCTCCCTTTGTTCTCAGACATCCATTCTACCTCACCACCTTCATTTTTGTTCAGGCTTGAAGGGTTTTTGTCCACCCTCAGTATCTGCTGTTCTGCTCCTTTCCTGGTCACTCTCACCTGTCTGGCAGCTCACAGGCTCCTGCTTCCTGTGTCACAGCCATCTAACAATGCTTGTAAGCAAACACCTGAATCCACAGGCGAGAAGACTTCAGGCAGGAGGATCCACAGAGGCAAGGGGTAAACAGTCATAATAGATTTTCCATGTTAGGCGCAACTCCAAGAAGAGACCCAAGCTAAGCCACTGAGTCCTGACCCTCACTAGTGTAGACAACTCAGAGAGAGGTTCAGCTCCCACATAACCAAATGTTCTGGGGGATGGGAGGGAGGAAGCAGGAGACACTGTGTGAGGAGGAGAGAGAGAAGGAAAAGGGGGAAAGGGGAGGAGTGAAATGGGAAATGACTGGAAAGGAGGGAGGGAGGAAGAAAAGGATTGAGCTTGTATGATTAGGCTAAAAAAATTTGTAATATAAAAAAAAAGAATGGTAGGACCCCCCTACCCCTCAAAAAAATGTTCTGGTGTTTTGCCTTCTGCCAGAATTCCCAGGATATGGAAGTCTTGGAAGTAGGTTTCCATCTGGAGCTCTTCCCTCCAAGGTGGCAGCTGCCCTTTTGGCCCATGTCCTCCTGGCATGGGAGCCAAGCAAGCAACTATATCAGGCTACTGCAGAATGGCCTTGCCCCAGATAGGCCACAGCTCATTCTTGGGTGACTCATAGCTGACTTCCATTTTTGTGCTTGGATCATGTGACCAGAGCCCAATCACTATTAGCAACCTGCCTGCCAAATACAAAGGTATCTCATATTGGGATAGAAAATATAGGTGGGAATGTTCCCAAACATCCCAATATAGTCCTTAAATTCAACATTCAATAAATTTCTTAAGTAGCTTCCCCTTGGGAACTGTGCAATACACCTGACATACCCAGAAGTGTTTGATATTGTCAGGTAATTTAGTTTTGAAATGACCTTAATTTTATCAACTTTTTATCAACTTTGCCCTACATTGGTAGAGCTCAATATTCAAATATTTAGTATAGACAACAAATAATATTTTTAATATTTTATAAAACGAGAGACATTGTTGGTATATATCGTTTATACCTGTCTATAAATTTGCTATTGCCAGGACTAAGAAGGTCAGTATTGGGTGATCCTATATTTCTTGAATGCCCATAGGACTATTACATGTGCACCTATCTCTAACTCATCCCAGCCTTTCTCCACTAATCCTTGTCACTTAAATGCTATACATCATTCTTTTTCTCCCCCCTTAATTCCTTCAAAAATATTTTTCCACATTTTATTTTTGCTAATCATACAAGATCAATAGGTAACCCCTCTTCTCCCAGTCTCCTTCCATCATCCCCCATTATACTCTCTCCCCTTTTCCCCCTTTCCTTTCACCTCCCCTCCTTCCTCCTCTCCAGGCACCTCCCACTTCCTGGCTCCCATCTCCTACCTGGAGCATCCTTTCATGTGGATGCCCAAATCTCCCTCTGAGTCCTCCACTCTAGTGAGGGTTCAGGACTCAGTGGCATAGCCCAGAGCCCCTTCTTGGGCTGCCCACTAGAATGGAAACTCTATTAGGACTCTTTAACTCCTTGCCTCTAAGGATCCTATTGCCTGAAGCCTTCTCCCCTGTGATCTATGCTAGACTTTGTAGGGTCGTTGGCATGCCAACCATTGTGCAAGTCAAGCAAAGTCCAATCACATTGTGTCTATATCCTGGCTGCTGCAGCCCTGACTTGTGTGGAGTTTCTTGCATGTCTTTAGTCCTCCCCGTCTTTAGGCTCATACAATCTTGCCACCCCCTCTTCCACGAGGTTCCCTGAGTCTGGTTCTAGGTGAATAATATAGGGTCTTTGGTGTTCTGAATTAGGGTTTGTTGTTATTTTCAGTTTAGCTTTTCCTACACTGCCCTTGGCTGTAGCCTGATTGGTATCAAAGGTCATCTCCTAATCAAAGATAAAAGACTGTTAAGTGAAGATCTTATATAAGAAGAGACTCAAAAATAGATGGAAAAATAGAGATGGGTCAGTCTCCCATTTGCCTGTTGGTTACCGTCACTCTGCCAGTCTCTATGCCAGTCCCTACACCCTCCTTGACTAGGGAAATTAAACCTGTTCAGTCCCAAGTGACCGGGAAGGGAAATGAGAGTGAGCTTCACCAGATATCTCCTTACTTACATGCAATACATGGTCGAAGCCTATTTTCTCTAATGAAGTGTGATCCGCTATCTCCTTTCTTTTGAGATTCGCCTTCCCTTTCCCTCCTGTTTATAATGCTTTGAGATTATAGTGAGCAATACAGAAATTTACCTTTGAATATGTTATTAAGTGGATTTGTAACTAGGATCCACTTATTAGGGAGTACCTACAGTGTCTAACTTTCTGTGTCTGGGATACTTCACTCAATATAATTTCTTCTAATTTCATCCATTCCCCAGCAAATTTCATTAATTCATCTTTTCTGATGGCTAATAGTATTCCAGTGTATAAATGTACTACATTTTCATTATCCATTTGTCAACCATTGAACATTTGGGTTGATCCCCTGACTTTGTTATTATAAATAGTGCTGCAATGAACATGGTTGTGCTCATGTCACTGTAGTGAATTGCTGCATTATGGGGGATTATTCCAAGTAGTAGTATAGTAGGGTCATATGGCATTTCAATCTTTAACATTTTTAGAAATCGCCATACTGATCACCAGAGTGGTTGTATAACCCTGCATTCCCATCAGCAATGTATGAGAGTTCCCTTCTCTCCACATCTTCTCCAGCATTCAATGTTGTTTGTATTGTGGATTTTTGCCATCCTGACTGGGGTGAGATGGTATCTCAGGGTAGTTTCGACTTTCATTTCCCTGATGGCTAAGGATGTGGAGCATTTTTTAAGATATTTGTTACACATTTCAGTTTTGTCCCTGGAAAAGTTTTTTTTTTTTTTTTGTAGTTCTGAGGACCATTTTCTAATTAGGCTATTTAATCTTCTTGGTGTTTAGTTTTTTTAAGTTCTTTGTGCACTCTGGATAATAGAGCTCTATCAGATATATGGTTAGTGAAGATTTTCTCCCATTCTGTGGGATGCCTTTTTGCTTGGTTTACAATCTCTTTATCTGAACAGAAGCTCTTTAATTTCATAAGATCCCATTTATTGAGTATTGGTTCTAGTGACTGTGCTACTGGATTTCTGTTCAGAAACTTTGGCCTAGCCCAAACAGCTTCGGGGAGTTCCCTACTCTTTCAACTATGGACCAATATTATGGTCCTTGATCCATTTGGATTTGATTTTGTATATGGTGGCAAGTACGGTCCACTTTTAATTTTCTGCCAGTTTTGCCAGCAACAATTGTTGAAGATGCTGTTCTTTTTTCATTGGATATTTTGGGCCCCTTTGTCAAAGATCAAATGGTTCTAGTTGGGTTTATATTTGGGTCTTCAACCCCTTATTCTTCAACGTATGTGTCTATTTTGGAGCCAGTACCAAGCTGTTTTTATTACTAAGGATTTGTAGTATAGATTAAGATAAAGTTTGGTATGGTGATACTGCCAGCAGTGTTTTTGTTACTCAGGATTGTTTTTGCTATCCTGGGCCTTTTGTGCTTCTATAAGAATTTTGAGATTGTTTGGTCAATTTCTTTAAAGAATTGCTTTGGGAGTTTTGATTGTATAGCACTGAATCTGTATATTGCTTTTGGTAGGATGGTTATTTTATTTTATTTTATTTTATTTATTTTATTTTTTATTTTATTTATTTTATTTTTATGATGTTGATCCAGGAGCATAGGAGGTCTTTCCATCTTCTGGTGATTTCTGTAATTTCTTTCTTTAGGGTTTTAAAGTTTTCATTATAAAACTCTCACTTCTTTGGTTAGATTTATACCAAGGTATTTCATTTTTAGGGGTTATGGTAAGTGGGATTGCTTCTCTTAGGACTTTTTCACTTTTTTTCATCCTTGGTGTATATAAAGGCCACAAATTTTTGCACATTTGTTTTGTAACCTGCCACTCTGCTGAACTTCTATATTAGTCCCAGGAGTTTGCTTGTGGAGTTTTTAGGATCTCAGAGTATGATCATGTCATCTGCAAACAGAGATATCTTGATGACTTCTTTTCCAATTTGGATCTCTTTTATCTCCCTTTCTTGTCTTATGGCTCCAGCTAAGACTTCAAACACAATATTGAATAGACATGAGAGTGGACATCCTTGTCGAGTTTCTGACCGAAGTGGGAATGCTCCAAGTTTTTCCCCATTTAGTATAATCTTTGCTGTTGGCTTATCGTATACAGCTTTTGTCATGTTGATATAAGTTCCTTCCATTCCAATTGTCTCTACAGTTTTGATTATAAAAGGATGTTGGATCTTGTCAAACAAGGATGTTGGAACTTTTTCTGCATCGATCGAAAGTATCATTACACATCATTGTGATGATAACACATGCTCCTTGGAGCATGGCTTATGGATTCATTTTAAGTGCAAGAAATGCTGAGATCTTTCAACTTACTTTTGCCTTTCTGGAAAAGAACTTGAGGAAATCACTTTGCAATGGACATGAAAAGATGGATGCTTATCTCTGCATGTGGTGTGGTACACACAGGAGCTTTTAGGGTGGCTTTTTCTGATAACAAGGCAGAGGGAGGCCAGAACCTGGTACTCTGCAAACAGAAGCACAACCAGGCGCTGGGGCTGGCGCCTCCTCCCCACAGCAGGCTTAAACACCTTGTAACAAAAGGATATGAAATGAAGAAAACAGTGAAGACTTTCTCATGTAGAATTCTGTGAGATAATTATTCTCCCTAATATTTCAACAAGATCGCTTAATTTTCCATAGGCTGCTGAGGAATCAAGAGCAGCCAACCTCCAGGGCACTAACACTGTGGCAGAAAGAGTTGGTCTGGATTCATTCACTCCAGGGGGCAGTTTCAGCTGATTGGGTCTCTTCTTGGGAAGATCACAACTGCCCATCGCTTGATCATGCAGTACTTCTTCCTGCCTGCACATCTTCGGACATCCTTGTCTTTTGTAGAGGAATTAAGAGAAATATTCCATTAACCTTGCTATAGAAATGTTTTGAGGTTTCCACTTGTTATTTGTACTTTTTACCAGTAAGCTTCCTAAAAGTTAACAGAGATGAAGGCCAGTCTCCAGACAAGGAAAGGGAGGTGAAAGCCCAGGGGGGTTTCTAGATGGACTAAGGGACCCAGTATTCATGTGTTCCCCAATATGTGTGAAGAGGCAGGAGAGTTCTCTGGGATACCATCTCCTAGGAGACACATGACTTTTCTGTCTTCATCGACTTTTGGGGACTGAGATCTGAATAATCCGTTGCAGATCATGATCCCCAACCTCACCCTTCTGGATTTCTATGCCCTGGTTTGTGGGTGACTGTGCAACATGGAGCCTGCAGGTGGAGTCTGTGTCAGGAGCTGGCTCTCTCTTTTTCAATGTATTTTCCTGTTGTTTCTCACATGGCATGTACAGGAAGCATTTGCAGCCCATATTTGCCAAGTGTTTTCTATAAACTCACAACTGAGGACATTTTTCACACATTGTGTAAATGTTTCTTCACAACATACAAAGAAGGTTGAATGCAGCTTCCCTAAATGGACTTTCGAAGTCTGATGAGATTCTGCTTCTGAGCTTGTTCTTCCAGTGGACTGTGTCATCCTTGAGGATCATATTGTCCCTCAGGCACACCACCCATGTGCAGTCACATCGATAGTTCCCAGGTGTTTTTTTCTCTAGAGCTGGGACACCATGTGCTCACATGAACCACGACTGCCAAGTGGCAATGGAACCTTGAGCCAAACTCAAGAGGCAGCGAGAAGCTGGAGGTCTGAGAGTCACACTGTTGAGATTCACAGGCTGTGACAGACAGGGGAGGGGAAGATGATCTCCTGTCATCCTGACTGAGATGCTTCTGAACACAAAGAAATAACAAGGGATTGAAGGTCATGTAGAAACCAGGCAAGGTGGAAATCCCTCTGAAGCACAGAGTTTCAGATTCTGGGCACAGCCAGCCAGACCAGTGGATAGAGCTCTGTTTTCTTGTCTACTTACTTGTACAGCAACTATCTTGTTAATAAGCACCTACTGTGTACACCCACCACTCTGTTGCAGTGCGAGAAAATGACAGAAGAGTATGGCAAGTTCTTGACCCCATCAGAAATCCAAGACACATATTCTTCTCCCCATTTGGGTCTAAGTTTGAGAATTGCTAAAGGAAGAGAGCTGTAATGGGCTATAGAGTTTTAAAGGAAGGGGTTACATAATGTTTTCTGGAGAAAGCGATAGTTGAATTGGATCTGAGAAAGGTGGGAAAGGGGAGTTAATGAAAGTTCTATAGGAAGGACCCATATCTAGGCCTGTAAAAGGCACCCACAGAAGGGATCCCATCTTTAGAAGAAAAAGCCAGGATTAAGGATCCTTGTATAGAATAAGATGCAATGAGAAGTTCACATAAAAAAGCAGATTTCACAGGAAAAAAAGGTTTTCTTTTCTTTGTGCTTTTAATTTCAACTTGAACACCTTATGGTCCAGCATTTTAATTGGCTTTTTGCCCACAATCTCCCTATTATAGCTAAATTAGCATGTGACAACTAGTAACATGTTCTATCTGAATATGTTTCCAAAATACGTGCAGAAGAGGAGGATGTGCAGTGCTTCTGTCCTCACCCTCCCATGCTCTTAACTCTACTCTCTCAATCCTGAGCTTCTGAATATATAAACTAAGCTAGAGGTTGGAGGAGCTGATGTAGAGAAATCATTTCACTACTAGCTCTTAGAGCTAGTATTTACTAAGCCAATTATATCCAAATGTGCCTCAGACAATTCTTGTGGAAGGTAACTTTAAGACACCGATAACTATTAACACAGTAGTGACAATTTCTCAGAATGAAACCAGCTTTGGGAAATGTCAAGTTTAATTTTTCACCCAGATGAAGCCGAGAGCATCTTGATGCCTTTGTGTTCTGGCAAGGAAGCAAGAGGCATTTATTTGTTTTAGTCACATAACATCAGACAAGTCAGAATTCTGTCCTGTGATCTTGACATTCACTTCTATTACCCACAATGCAGTGGCCCTCCTTTGCCTTCTTTCACCATCATCCATTTCAGTTGTGATGAACCTTTTTTCATGCCATCCCTTGTTCTGATTGGAAGATAAAGAGATACTTCAGGAGAGAACCTATCAAGTATTCTCTTTTGAGATTCTATCTGGGAATCTTCTTCCCTAGGGTCCCCCTGCTTCCATACTCTACCCCCAATATGTACCACACTACAGAAAGTGATTCTGCTCTGTGGAACTATGGAAGTGTATAAGAGCAAAGACTAAGAAGTCAAAAGGTATCTACTTGGTGCTGTCCCCTTTATCTCCAATGTCAGCTGTAAACCCGCAATCATGTTATTACCTCTTTTAATGTCTAGTAAGGTTCTCTGCAATCACACATGCCTAAAATGTTTTTTCAAATGAACCAATCAGTGCAATAGTGATGTATCATAGGGAAATATGAAGGTATGGGCTAGAATACAGCTGACAGACTGAGAGAGTAGTGTGAACTTGCCAGAATGTGGACCTTGGACTTGTAGTATTAGTGTCATCTGGCCATTTTCTAGACCTACTGGAACACTAGCCCCACTTCTCACCAGTGTTTTGGACCCATAGTTCAACAAGATTCCTGGTGAACTATGAACACTTTAAAGTTTGATGAGTCTTGAACAGTTGCTGTCTGTAAAATACTTAAAACCAAGGGGAAGGAAGCACCCAATTCCCAGCCTTTGGCCGCTGGTTGACTGGTGAGCTGCCACCTATAGTGATTCATCTGGGCAGCTAAACTGCAGGAAGGTTGCTTAAGCTCCAACATGTTTTCTTCATCTGACAGGTAATCTCTCATCAATGGCTTGCAATGAGCTGAGCACTTGAAACTGCATATGGTAACATTTGATATACATTAAGTGGTTTTATTAATTAAAGTGAAATTTGCATACCTTAAAATTGCAGATTTAGTGTATTTATGAATGACAATGTCAAATAATAATTTAAGAAAACCTTTGACATCAGTGTGGGTAGCTCATTGCTCAAAACTGGAAACTTTTGGGTTCAATCCCTTGAAGCCCACATTGTGGAAGGAGAAAAAAAGTATGAAAGTTATCCTCTGACTTCCCTCCACTTTTGTATCATGGCATGCATGCTTGCATCTTCCCTTTGAATGAATGAATGAATGAATGAGTGAATAAATAAATAAATAAATACCTTGACCTAAAAAAATTAGCCATTTTAAAATGGACAATTCAGTAGCACTTCATGCATTCACAATCCTGTGTCTCTTTGTATTTCTAAAGACACTGTGTGTGCCTGTGAAGGCCCAAAGGTGACTTCAGGAATCGTCCTGTGTTGCTTCTACCTCCTTTTTGCTTTGCCCTGGGGTTTCCCAGCCTCTACCTTCCAGAGCTGGAAGTGCAGAAGGAGGCCATCTCCATCTGGTGTTTTTATGTGGGATCTTCGGACGCAGAATCTTAACCTCTTCAGTCCCTACATTTACAATCTTATATGGTAACTACCTCAGTATTATCTTGTCTCCCAATGAAATCAGGTCTGCAGTAAGTAGTTGCTCCTACTTCCCCCTTCTCCTCTGTCGATCTTCATACTCTTTCTAGGGCTCTTAACTCATCAAAAATTAATTTGCTAACCAGAATTAAACCTTTTCCATTTATTCTAATTGCTTTGCATAGCTTTAAAAAAATCAAGAGTTTTGTTAGTTATAGAAGCTGGGAAGATAAATGTAAAATAATTATATATTACTTGATATTACTTTTTACAGTACTGGGGATCCACCCCAGGTCCCATGCATCCTAGGCAAACACTCTGTCACTGAGCCACATCCCGACCCAGAATGGAATACTTTTAGATCAATGGTTTCCAAAGAGCAGACCCACATTACCTTGTTAGAGCTGCTGATCCTCAGGTCCATAGCAAACTCACTGAAGCATCATTCTCAGGGCGGAGGCCAACAGTCTGTGTTTTCATAAGCTTCTTGTGGATTTTTAAAAAATTTTTTTTTATTTATTCAATTGTGCGTGTGTGTGTATGTAGAACCACGGGCGAACTCTGCTCCGGGACTCACAGGCTCCGCCCTACCAGGACCAGAAACGCAGGCCCGCCCCTGCTTTCACCCGGTGTCTATACGTGGTCTAGGATCCGAACTCAGGACCTTCCGCCTGCAAGGCAGAGGTTTAGCCCCTGACCCACCTCTCCAGCCCTGCTTCTTGTGGATTTTATATAAGCTAAAATTAAAGAGCCGCTGCTTAACTAAGTGAGCCTGTGGTGATGCTTACAGGTGCCCACCATATAATATCTTTGGACCAACATACCCCTGCCGCGGGCTGAGAGGAGGATCTCAGCCCAGCTCCTCTAGTGGACGAGCCTGCTGTTGTGACTCTGTTACTCCTGGCTTCAGAATTTCCTGACTTCTCTCAGTGATTCCAGGGTCACTGCAGATACAGACCCAACAGTTTCAGGTGTTATTTAACGCAACTCCTCCCCTGTTCTACCCCAATTAATGTTCAGCAGGGAAGGCCTTTCAGCTGAGTGCTCCACGCTGTCCTGTCTGGCTTCTGTTGCTCTATATCAAAGTGCAAAGAGCGTTTCTTTTTGGTTGATTAATGTTCAATCTGAGGTCTATTACAAACCTCCAGGCTTTAATTACTACACCATTACCCAGTCAATTCCTTGCCACTTTATATTTATGGCTTTTATTATGCTTCAGTATGTGCAACTGCCTGATTTTATTCTGGACGCATTTTACCTCATTAGCTGGGTTTTATTCCATTTTCTCATTTGTCCAGCTTGTTATTTATCTTAGATCCCTTGTGCACTTTTTACTCTTCTTCTTTCACGTCTTACAAATTCTCTTTCTCCTTGTCCTGGGATCATCATTCTTCGGCTTTTAGAAACAGTTCCTGAAGTTTCTGCACATTGCTCTAGGAATTCTTTGCCTGCAGGCACTTACACTCACTTTCTTCATTTTGTTTTCTTTTTTACATCTAATTCTTTGGTCACATGGATTTTTGCCATTTTTCTCCTCATGTTACTCTATTTCATCCCCCTCCCACTGAGAAGCTGCTTCTTCCCACAAGTTCCCTCCCATTTTCATGTCTTTCCCTGTGTATTGTGATCTACTGAGTCCAACAAGGGATGCTTGCACTGCCATGTGCCCGGGCACCCGCTGCAGCATATCTAAGGCAATATTTAAGTGGCAACACTGCAAAAGCAATTGGGTCTCCTTTCACTAGCCAGCGTTGACCAGCTGCATTCACTCAGAGAGAGGTGTGTTTGCTCTCTGCTGTATTTTTTCCTCTCTGTAGAAGCCCTCTTCCCTCTCATTTTCACAGAACCAGACAGACAGAAGAGTGTGTTTAGTGTTTTCAAGAAGTAGACTTTGTTGGAAGGAGTCTGAGGCTGCTTGCCAATACTGCCCAATCTTGTATTTCCTGGTCAAGGCATCTTTTCGAGGTCATCTTTTGCTTTTTCATTAGTAATCAGTAACTAAGAATGGATGCTCTGGGGCCAGGCCACCTAAGTTAAAGATCTGTTTATTTTGTGCCACATGACTTTGGACAAATTGGACAACATCCTTTGGCCAATCTCCCCATCTATAAAGTGGGATGGTGATAGGTTTCAGTCATGCATCTGTAGATGTGCATGAAAAAAGGCAGTCAGAGCAAAGTCCTTAAGACAAAGCCTAGGAGAGACTCTACATTCCATGGCTACTTATCTCTTGATGCTGTCTTATCTACATTCTTAAAGCTTTTTTTCTTTTAGGTTTATTTATTCTGGGACTTCACTCTCCACACCTTCAGACTGGTGAAGTAGTAGCCTACAATTCCCTGACATATTGATCTGGTGGACTAGCAGTCTACAATTGATTTATACACAGATCTGCTGGACAAACAATGGTCCTGACTTGCTGTGGTTTCTGCTCTTGCTTGGTGTGCTTTCTGTAATTTCAGTGTTCTTTCTTGCCCACTTGAAGTTATTGTATTAGGACTTTTTTTCTGTGGGTTTATTTCCACGGACATGCTCAAAATTCTTGATCACAATTATTCTTGTATACACCACCCCCCTTAGGGTAGTCCAGTCTTCTTTCCTCTAGCTTTCTGGGGACTAGTCATCACTGGCATTACTTCCAAAGGAGACCAAAGAAGTAACTCCTTCATGGCTCCCACATCTCCTAAGAAGACACATGGACTTCCTCTTTGACTTCAGAGAAAATCTACATCTGGGGATATGATGTAATTTTACTCTGAGAGTCTTATAGTTCTGAGTAATATAAGAAAATTTTCTGTGGTACATGTTACAAATTAAGTCTTTACTTTTCTTTTTAGCTTATTATAGGGTAAGAGAGGCATTCCCTCTGTTGACCAGACTTTGAGGGTTTTGATGTGGTCAAGGGGTCTGACTCACATGTCATAAATTGATTCAACCTACTTGGTATTGGGATTTTATTACCAGACACATAATACCTTGTAGTGACTTCTTCTAGGATACCTTGCTCCTTCTCTATCTTTGCCTTGCCTTGTATCCTTATGATAGATTTCTATTTGAATAGCTTATGGGGTTTTCTAGCCTGCACTTCTGATAAGTGTCCATAAAAACATAGTATATCTCTGCACCCTATATGCTACAAGGGCAAGAAGACTCCTAGCTTGTTCTCATGGGTCCCCTGTGGCCTGTTAGCAGTCTTGCAGTCATGGCTTTAGTTTAGTTGCTGGTAAACTAGTGTTGCCTGAAATGTTGACCAAGGGCCACAGAGGAATCAAAAGAAGGACTGCAGTCAAGTTAAAAAAATGCATGAACTCCACAAACTATTCAGGGTACTTTGCTTTTGTTGTGTGGTTGAAATGCACACTAGTCCCACTAAGTAGATTATGTTGAGTAGCTGTGTGTCTCAGACTTGTAAGTTTCCATGAGTGCCTAGCCACTCCTATTATCCATATGTCACCCTCTTGGTGTCAGAACTGGACAATGCTTGCAGTCTCACCTTTTGGGAGATGGCATAGTACAACTTCCCCTACTACTGACAGTGGTTTGTAAAGCAACCATCATGCCTCACTCCACTCTAGGATAGATGAAGAAGGTTGTGAACAGAGGGAAAAAAAAAGCCTCCGGGCTGGAGAGATGGCTCAGGGGTTAAGCCTCTGTCTCACAAGCAGAAGGTCCTGAGTTCAGATCCTAGATCCCATGTAAAAATGCCAAGTGGGAAAGACAGTATCCTGCACTTCTGGCCCTGGTGGGCGGAATCTGAGAAATCCTAGAGCAAAACAGTGAGGAGGTAAAAGCAATCCAGGGTGATTCCCCAAGTCATCCTTGGTCTTCCTCAGGGACATGTTAGGCCCTTTGATACACACACACACACAATAAATGAATGAAGTTTAGAAAAAAAGCTTCCGATATGATAGGAACATTAATATCCACAGGACTGGCCGTAAAGCTGGCACTAGGAACTATGAAATGCACTGGACTTGGGCCAATGAGAGAACTGCTAGATTTTCAGAGAGTTCTCCAGGTATACGTCAGCAAAGGATGCTGCAACAAAGACACTAGCGGGTGGCTACTGGGTACTGAGCCCTTAGTGGTTAGGCAGAGACAGACTGGTTCCTGATCCACAGGATGTATCAAAGTCAGTCTATGGGGACATTACAGCAGGTTGAGTCACTCACTCTGAGTAGCCTTACTCATTTTTAGGGATAAATGATGAGGGAGATTCAGTTTTGATTCAGAGGGTCTGAGATTTTAGCGCTGCCTTAGTGAGTTCCTTTGGACTTCTTAGGCTGTGCCCACTGAGTTTCATGACAACCATGATCAAAGCTAATGTTTACACTCTAAAGAGAAGGAAACAATTTGGGAACAAGGTATTTAAAAAAATAATTGAGATAGTGTTCCACTATGCACTCACGCTGACTCTGAATTCCCAATCTGTCTTCCTACCTAAGGGTCCTTAATGCTGGGATTATTTCCATCTTGCAATATCAAACCCAACTAAGACTTTAGAAATTGAACTTCAGGCCCAATAGAGGCTACCTCTACAACCTGGGAACTCACCTACTCCTTGTCTCTGTAATCTTGAGAGAATAATATTAGTTCTATGCCTTGTCAATTTGAAGGACATATTGAGGATCAGTTACTACAGACACACAGATATATAGCATTCTTATTCAACTTCTTTTGGTATGTGACATATCCTAAGTGGGCTTTTTAAGTTTTATTCATTGCGGTTTCTGTCTCAAAACATTTGCCCCTAAAACTTAGCAGTAAGGGAAAAATGAAGATAAAAGTATGTAGGAACACCTTCCAAATAGAGCTTTGATAAATAGCTCGGATAGATGGCACTGATATCAAAATCTGGAAATTGGACACACGTATATAAATGTGTTTAAAAAATAAAAGCTACATCCTATTTAAGAAAGATTGCTTTCACTATAAATAAAAACCTGTTTGTCTCCTTTCCAGGGGTTCTCTGAAATCCAGCCTGGTTCCAGAACCAGTTCCTGGTCCTCTGAGTTGATATTTGGTGTAATCTGATGGTATCTAACCTACATGTATAACCCAAAGCTCATGTGCGCCCCAGGATGTGTCCCAACAGAAATCTTAAACTTATTGAGCACTTAAAGATAAAGTTTTATCAGAGCCTTTGTAAATTATTCCTGTAAGAAGAATCACCTTAAAACTTGAAGAAGGACCTTTAAATATTGTCTCTGCCTTGACTATAGGAACCATTCTAGAAGCTGGGTTTGTTTCTATTTGGGTAGATATTATGAGAAGATAGACAGTGCTTTAAAAACATAAAGAGAAGGGCTTCTCCAAGTGACTTGCATGTTGATTACTTACATTACTGCTTAATTTAGTGCCTGCTAATAAACTGAGCCTTGGAAATGATTCCCATACATTCATTGGCTGCAGCATTTTTACCTGCAGTGCCTGTGGATCGCATGCTTATTAAATATGGATGCACTCATGAAATGTTAATAGAATGTTAATGTGAAATTCGAGGAATGCGCTCCCTGGGAGCCAGGAGCCTGACTGGAGCTGCAGCTGGCTAGGAACTACCTGTCTCCTGGCTTTTCTTTATGTCCTGTGTTCTCGTGGTTTTCTTCAGATTGTTTCCAGATTATCAGGAGCGTCACATTTGCTCCCTCATCTGCTGTCTGAGATACAGAAATTTTTAAAAGAGAAAATGAGATTTGCTGATTGATGGGAATGCAATGGCTCTTTTCTTCTGCTTTTCCAAACTACATTAAAGGGGAAACGCAGTGGCGGATGCTGTAGGAGGCCAGTATCTGAAGTGAAGTAGCTGCTGAAAAGATACCAGACCACAGTTACAGGGGAAGCTTTCATGGACAGTTTCAGGCTCAGTAAACTAGCTCTTTTGTGAAATAAGTAGCCTCCTTGAATCTTCTGGTTTTGTCTGTGTATGACCTTGGGGTTTTCTCACTTTAAGGACTTGATATGTTTTGCTGTTTTGTTTAACCTGTATGTAGAATGGCTCTCCTGGGTTTGAGCAGTGAAATCTTTTGAGGTAGCTGAAGGAGAGAACTTCATATGTGAATGGAAGAATCTTGGGAGAGTGGACTGGGAAGACCATGAGCACAAGGCAGTAGCTTGCTACATGACAAGAGACCTGGAGACCACCCTGCCCGTTCTGAGAGAGGCCAGTCTCTTTGCATTTTTGGCTTTAGATTTCTCAAATCTAATTCCTAAACTCATATCCATAAGTAAATTGAGCACAAGTACATCACTCCTTTCCCCATATATTAGTTCCTTTCCTTGTTACTTTGACCCGTGTGCTTTTACTGAAACAGCTTAAGGAAGAAAGCGCTGTTCTGGCTCATATCTGTATATCTGTACTGATGTCAGTCTATCAAGGTAGGAAGAAGGCGTAGCAAAACTCAGAGCAGGCAATAAGAGGAGAAAAACGAAGAGAAAGAGAACAGGGGGAACAAGTAGTCCCGTGGACGCACCCCAAAGACCAGTTCTCTCCCATTAGGCCTCACCTCCTACAAGCCACCACCTCCCATTAATGCCACCATGTTGTGACTCCATGGAGAGATCAGAGCTCTGTGATGTCATCATCTTTGGAAATGCCATTACAGGCACACCCAGAATTGTGCTCCACTGATCTAGGTGCTTCCTAATTGATCATTTGTCAGAGAAACTCAACCTCAAAGTTAGTAGGAGGGGCTTCAGGAAAGTGGTTGGTCAACTTATCTGTCTCAGGCGTGGTTCAGTGTGCACATGCACACATATGGAAACTTCAGCAACAGATCTACATTTGAAATGAAAAAGTTGAGGAAGGGAAGACAAGACTAGAGAATTAGGATATAATTTAAATAATAATTTTCTATGGTTCTGTTTTGAAAAATTCTTCTAGAAATACTTCTGTATAAATGGATGTTAAGAAACAAAATACTCTCCTGAGGGTCAGTGAGCTTAAAAAACAGAGTTTTTGGGTGCTGTATATTGTATGTTCTCAGAGATAGCTTCTGAGCTATCTTCTCATTTCTTATTGGAGGAGAGTCAAGATACTTGCTGTCTCTGCTCGCGAGATTTCTTTTCTGACCTGTTCTCCTCTCCACCCAGATCGTGCTTGAGAACAGCAGCCGGGAAGACAAGCATGAGTGTCCCTTTGGCCGCAGTAGCATAGAGTTGACCAAGATGCTCTGTGAGATCTTGAAAGTGGGCGAGCTGCGTAAGTACCTTCCTTTCTCCTGCAGGTGTGAAGATTGGCAAGGTTAACCCTCCGCACCCAGGCAAAGAATTCCCAAGGTACTTCATACCCTAACTTCAGGCCAGTGGTGAGCATGTGTCTGCACAGTTGTTCTAGAAATATCATAACCTGCAGGAACTGAGAACTTTGTAGGCATCGTGGCAGTTCCCAATATCATGGAAATGAGTACGTGTTCCTACAGCCTCACTGCTGGTTAGATAAAAGATCTGTGGGTTTCTTCTCTAATTCTAGTTTATAACCCTGCTGTTCTCTTCATTCCTTTCCTTTCTTTCAAAACAATCTTTTTCTGTGAAGGAAAAGTGAATACCTTAATGAAATTCTCTTGCTCCTAGTGTTTCCATGGTAGGGAATACTTGCTCTAAAAAAGAAAGAATTATTGAAGAAAATGGGTAGCTGATAATGAAAAATTGGTCAGAATAGACTCTTGGCTCTTTTTCTTTCTTATATTGCAAATTTTATGAGAAATGATCCAGAGGAAGAAGAAGTGATAATCTCCTTGCCTTTTGCTATTGGCCTGAAGGTGGGAATGACTTCACCTGCTCCTGTTGGCACTGTCTCTGATGAGCCTATTAAGTGTCTTCATTTCTTCTAATGAGGATGGCATGCACATAAATCCTTTCTCTTGGGCTGAATAGCATAAGTGCCAGAGAAGACTGTTTACATTAGGAAGATGTTGGGGGTGGTATTTGATTCTCTTATGAAAACCACAAATATGCAGCCAACTGCTTGAGAGCTGAAAATAATGGTGTGGAATGATTAGTGGAAAGGAATTTGATGGCTAAATTGAAAAGGAGGTATTGTTTTATTTACATGGTACAGCTTAGTTCAGGTGTTACTGGTACAGCTAAGTTCAGGTGCTACTGAAAATAAAACAAGAAAATTTGGTAAAAGGAGAAAAAAAAAACTATGAATTTTAGCTGTTGGACCAAGCAGGGGCTTCACCATCTTCCAGTACAACTAGCTGGGAACAGAGATGAGCTTGACCTGGAGCAGAGCTGCCATAGAAGGTCAGTATCATTCAGCCCTTGTCAGCATCCATTAGGAAAGGAGCAACCATGTCTGGATTGAGCAAGTCTGTTAGTCTGTGTGCTCTACTGCTCAGAGAATGTTGAGATTGCAGGTGGCAGAAACGCTTGGTACAAGTTGTCTGTCCCCTCCTTAATGGAGACTTTATTCTTCTGCACAGCTTACTGTGTGTTCAACTTAAGCCTGTAAGTCCTAAATCCCATGGAATTGCTCTATCTGATAACTGTGACTATTTCATGTTTATCTCAATTTCGTGGAGGAAATGGTTTAGTCACTTGCTAAAAAGCATGTCAAAGCCCTCTGAATTTTCCATTACTAGAGAATGTTTCCATTCCGCTGAGCTGAGATTTCTGTGCATGAGTTACCGCCCTGCATTGCCTTTTCCTCCTCTACCTGTCCCTTTCTCCAGCAGCACATTGTGACAGCTGGAGCTAGTCTGGAGAGAAACAGGATATTAGTCCCAACTTCCTGTCCTTCTCTTTGACAGGAAGACGTATCCTATCAAGTTGAAAGTTAACCCTGGAAAAGCGACCCAAAGGATACTGATAATAAAGAGGGCTGGGTTCCTTCCATCTTGCCATTCAGGACCTTGCTGCCTCTGGGCATTACTTGCCAAAGTCATTCCGCTGTTATGCACCCAAGGATTGAATATCAAAAGAATTGATGGTATCTGAGTTGATAATTGAATAGTGTCCTCCTTTTATAGCTGAAAATGCAGACAGCTGTATGAGGAACCTCTTGGGAACCAATAATATTCATCCTGCCACAACTGGCTTATGAAACATGGTCAGACTTCACAATAGGTAGTGGGCAGAGTCTATGCAGACCTGATTTGAGCTGACCTTCAGATCAATGGGATTCCTTCTGGTGGGAGAAAGGAAGTAAGGTGGCAAGAGTCAGGTCTCAGCTTTCCTTTAATGAATACTTGGGGCTGGGGTCCTGTAAGTAGGGGGCAGTAGCATATAGCAGCCCTTTCAGCCTTTCGAGGATGCACTTTTCAGCTCAGGAAGCAGGTGGACTCGGTTCCCAAGGCTTGAAATATCAGGATTAAAATGGAAGGACACACTTGGCTCCTTCATAGGAGTACCGTGCCTTTGCTGCCTCTCCAGACTGTCCAGTGAAGAAAAGTCGCTACCATTTTCATTGCCAAGACATACAGAGCATGTGCTCTCACCCCCTGTAAACCAAGATTGCCCTTGGGTGAGCAGAGTCTGCAACTGGTAACGGGGCTTACCTTCAACTAAGGTAAGGAGCACATTCATCTATGTATTTAGAAATCCGATATTTACCCTCTGTGGGACACTGGGAGTATAGTTAAAGCAAAGATGATCACTGTCCACAGGAACTTCTAGTAGTTTCTTGGACCTCAGAGTATAGAAAGACCAGCTGAGACTAACATTTTTTTAGTAAATTAAAGTTCATTATATTTTTAAGCAAATACCTATTTGCTGTACAGCACAATTTCCCCAATATTTTGATAGTTTCAAGTTTAACTTTCCTGTTTGACCTTTTATTCACTGTCATCTGCAAAGGCCATTCTCCATATTTTTCAAGGCTTACAAAAAAACTTTCACATCTCTGAAGGGAAACATGCCCAAATGAGTTGTTTTCTGCTCATAAAATACTAAAGAACTGCAGCGGTATGATTGAATGCTAGACATCAGATGATAAAACATCCCTTGGTAAGAGGAAAATTGCTTTTTTAATGGATTGCACTTTTTGCCCAGTGCCATATTAAATAAGTTACTAATATGAAAAACAAATCTGAATGCACCCTTATGTTGAAGGAGATATCTATTTTTCTTCTATGGCAAATTGGTTTCACACACAAATTCAGCTTTTTTCAGTTTATATGCATCTATGTTTTTCATTGCTAGATTCATGCTTCTGAGTATTTCTCAGATTTGTGTTAATAACTGGCCTTGAAAATCATGGTCAGTTTACCTCTATAAGCAAAGCCTAAGACCAGAGATGTACCCGATTAAAAATCTAGTGAGTAGAAAAAAGGATGGTTATAAAAATAGATTCTATTTTCTAGAAATGATTTCTCTTTTGATTTTAATTTTAGTCACTAGAGGAAATGCACTTCTGAAATGCTGATTATATTTGGTGACTAAAACTGATGTTCAGTTAAATTACTGATGCCAAATATTTGTGGACAGCTCTTTTAGGTTACTTTAAAAAAACCACACTAGTTTGCTTCCCAATTATTGGCATGGCAAGAGGCAAATGTTATCTTTACTAGTGTGCTCTAAAAACATTGTCTATTTATATTCTCAGAGTACTTTATCAAGGTTATTTAATTGAGGTTTGTAACACCCCAGGAGTTCACCAAGATCAATACTATCCATGTTTATTAATGAAGGGGAGACATGCACTGATTGCTTAGTGTGTAGAGTTGCCACACTAATACTGGTACTCTCAATGTCCAAAGAGCTGTGCAGGAAGAGGCAGGCAGAGCGCGTGGTGGATTGGAAAATCTATGCGGCACGGCTTTATATCATAACTCGACCACTTTCTGGATACCTTGGCATATTTTTCCACTATTTTGACTTCTTCCCTATCTATAAAGTATTATCTGCTGCCTACAGTTTTAGGAAGCTTCATAAATAGGATTCTTCTTGTTTGTTTCAGTGCAAGTGATACAGTGTCACCTTCTGCCAGCCAGTTGAAAGGTTAAGGGAGCCTTAGTGACAGCTGGTGCCTGGAGCAGGTACCTCTCTTCACTCTGCCTACTGGCTAAGTCTCAGTGCAGGTGTCCTCTGAATCATGGGTTCTGAATCCACCGAATCAGCCAAATATTTGGAAGACAAATGTAATAGTCAAGGGATATATGCTTTTTTCTTATCAATGGTCATTATTTTCTAAGGTAATGCAATATCAACTTCTTATATAGACTTTATAGTGTATTAGGCATAATTGCCTAACTATTATTTAAAGAATATGGGAATCTATACATAGGTTATACATAAATTTCTTTTCATTTATTGAAGAGACTTGAATATTCTTGGGCTTTGGTTTACTTTAGGTGGCCAGGAACCTACCCCAATCACTGACGCCAAAGAACAGTTGCATTTTTTTTAATCCATTTTTTTCATAAGGCTCTTTAAAAGTCACAAAGAATCCTTACAAAGCTAGAAATGTTCACAAGTATCAATTTATTAGTTTGTATATTTGGGATCCTTGTTAGAAGAATAAAGTTTAAGGAAAAAGAGGGGAAAAATGTCAAATGAATATATATGGAATTAGTGAATGGGAGGGAAACAAAGGGGGTGACATGCCTTGTAGAAGAAAGGAGACAAAACAAAGGTAACTTCACAGATGCTTGTCACAGAACTGAAGTCATTAGGTTAATATGCTACCTAAATCCTCATTGAAGAGAAAAAGAGATTGCTGTTGTTTTTATTATAGTATTTTTTTCTAAAAGAAATATTAAGTTACTATTAAGTGAAGACTTGATTTCTGATTCAACTAGACTAATTGCTTTTCAGTTAAACATGCAACACCATGTCTCTGCTTCATTTAGCAGCTCTAGGGCCTTTTCATATATGTCAGGATCATGCCAGTCACTATGGCATGAATTTAGAATACATTCTCCATCCTCCAGATTCCTGCATGCTAACTGGAGAGTCCTTTATGTGCTTAAGCTATAACAGCCCTTTTCCACCTGTAACCTTGCATTGAAATTGAAGGAGAGTCTTAGAAGGTATGATAGAGAGGCATAGGTACTTGCATGTATGCAATCATAAAATTATTAATTTTTAATTAAATTGTGCGTGTGTGCGTGCGTGCTTGCTCGCGCGTAGAACCATGGGCGAATTCGGGAACCACCATGGACCACCTCCACAGGCTCCACCCTGGACCACCTCCACAGGCTCCACCCTACCAGGACCAGAAACGCAGGCCACCCCTGCTTCCTATGTAGGGTCTAGGATCCAAACTCAGGACCCTCCACCTGCAAGGCACAGGCTTAATCCCTGAGCCACCTCTCCAGCCCCCAACAATCATAAAAATTAAGAGAAGAATCATAGCCATCCAAAAATATAGCCAGGTACACCTGGCTATTTGGATGGTGAGTGCAGTTCTTAAAAACTGTAAGCAGTGGAAAACTGTAGACGCATAATCTGAGGTTTCAGGGAACTCTAGTTCTATGTTTAAAGGAGAGTTTGAGGAAATGAGCAAGGGAAGAGTCAGCAGCTAAGGAAGCAATTGTCATATCATAAGCATTGTCAGGCTGTTTGAACCTGACCATTCAATCCATGGAAAACCAATGATAGAATCTGAATAAGAAAGGGTGATCTAGTGATAGTTGCCACATATAGACTTGGATTACCTTTTCCAGACATGACAAGGACCTGTAAGCATAATAGTGTAAAGGGCCAGGAACGGGGTCTTGCTTACCTCCCTCATCCAGTCCTGATCATACGGCACATAAAAGTATTTCTACTACAATGCCAGAGTTGAGTAGGTCTCAGGACTGAGTCACATAATTGGCAGTGATACCACCAAGGGCCCAAGGTCTTTTCATTTCTGTTCTGCTGGCAACAAAATATTAGTTTCCATTGCATGGTCCAGAGGATAGAGTAGCTATAACTAAGATCACTTCCATGTACATAGACATGTTTCTAGAATTATTCCACAAACTTCCTCTCATGGTGTCATTAGTTTACTCTGACTTGTGTCACAAGTGTGACTTGTGTCACTTGTGTCACATATTGAAATAGGATGGAGACTGGTTCAGGTCAGACAAGTCATTACCTGCTAGCTAGAGTGAAGGTAAAACCAGTATCCCCTTAGCATGAAACTACAAGGTGCTAGATGTGGCTGCAGTAAGTTAGAGTTCTGATTGGATAGAAAAACAATGGCCTGGAGCCCTTAGCACCATCCTACATTTTATAGGCTTTTCCGCATTTTCCTTTCTGATACAGAAAACGGTAACAGTCTGAAGCCAGGTCACGGCCCTGTCATTTTGTCTTTACCGGCACTAGGGAATAGACTAGTAATTTTTTTTAATGTAACAATATCAAAGGTTGCAGAAAATGGAAATTGAAGTTTGATTATAATGCATTCCTCTTTTCATCACTAAGAGGCTAGAACTGCACTATACGGCTTTCTTTTTAGCAAACGGATGGATGTTTCTGCTTCCTCCAAGAGGCTTCTGTATGTAATGTGCAGGTATATTTTGAATGACAGAATAAAAACACATCTGGATTGAAAACTTCGTAGTTCCCGGAATCTATTTTTCCATCTTCGCCTCTTTTATCACTTATAATTAGATTTAAGTACCTACTTCTCTGTTCAAAAAAAAAAAGAGAGAGAGAGAGAAAGAAACCTATCTCACCCCATGAAAATATTAATCACTTCCTTACTTGTGGCAATACCCATTATAACACACAAGTGGTGATGAGTGGAGCACCTTGTTTAATTTATCACCCAGACACCTCTGCTTTAGCATGTAAAAAAAGATGAGCAAGCTGAAGGATTCTTTGGCATGCAGCAGCAATTAGAATAGATGCTTAAGTCTGGAACATTGAGTGTTTTTGTACATTGAGAAATACCATCCATCATTTTCATTCTTAAGTCACAGCATTCTGACTAAAGAAAGCACAAGAAAATTAGCTTTTAGTAATTAAATCATTAGTGTTCTTTTTTCTCCTCATACTTGCTTATACTCTTGCTTTTTGGAAAGCTGAAGACACAGATCTTGTTTCTACCTGGGATTTTCACATTGTACTCTCTTCATGTTCAATCTCAATTTTCAATGCAAAAAGCAAAAATAAAATCAATGTTTTAAGTACTCAGTTTGGCTTGAGAAAGCTATGTGTATTTGGCCCAAATTAAATGATCAGACTAGAAAGCATAAAAGTAATTGACATGGTTGTTGATTGTAAAAGTGAGGGTGAGATTTTAAAGTGTTATTACAAAGTAAGAGTCTTGTATCCAGAGTCGGAAGCCCTAGTTGGACATAGCTGATTTGTGGGCTTCTATCAAGATTGTTAACCTTGGGGCTGGAGAGGTGGCTCAGAGGTTAAGCCTCTGCCTGGCAGGCAGAAGGTCCTGAGTTCGGATCCTAGACCCTACGTATAGACGCGGGGCAGAAGCGGGGGTGGCCTGCGTTTCTGGTCCTGGTAGGGCCAAGCCTGTGAAACCCGGGGCAGAGTAAACAAGGAGGAAGTGGAGGCGGTCCATGGTGGTTCCCAAATTCGTCCGTGCTTCTCCACACACACACACACACACACACACACACACACACATACACACACACGTGCACACATGCACAATTAAATAAATAATAAATAAAAAAAGATAGTTAACCTTGGTCTGATTGCTTACTTTGCCCATCTGGAACATGTGGACATCACCATGTCATAATTGCCATCATTATCATCATCAGTGTGGGAACACGTAATTGAAAATGTTTTGCCAATAGAAATCACGCCTCTTACTCAGGGAATAACCTTCACCTGGTTATGCACAGACTTCGAGACTGAGATTTACCTCACAGCAAAGCCAATCCCTTCCTGTGCACTTATTGGTTATCTCAGGAACTTGCACTTTTATGATTATTTGTACATGTTTAAGAAGGCTAGAAACAACCATGCTCTATTGCTGTTGTCTGTTAAAGCAAGTGGGCTTCGGACTAACATGAGAGTTTGGTGGAGTTGCCCGTGCTTATTGAAAAAATTCAACCCCACCTCCATCATCTTCTCCTTACTACCTAATAAAAGCAAGTCCTCTTTAGATATATACCAGGTTTGGATGACTGTCTTGATCCTCCCTTCACTCCAAAAAAGGCATCACTTCTCTTGAAACACATGTAATATTCGATCTCAATTGATTTTATTATACTCTCTACTGCTTATTAACTCTTAGTTTTTCTTTAATTCTGGATCCTATTTCCCTTGAAAGTTAAGGTGATTTATAGTAAAGCCTTGAAGAAACCTAATAAACATGGTCAAATAAAAAGCCTTTGTGTGTCCCTGAGGGGCCACTGGATTGGATCAATTTTCCATTTGTCTTTGGGAAGTGAACTCAGTAATAGAAAATAGACCCATTTCACATGACTAAGCTCAGATGGAACTGAAACTCTAATTTCATTTAATTCTAAACTATATCTGATGACATTTGAGATCATGAGTAAAAGATGATGGAATAGGATCACATTTTTATCATTAATTGCCACTGTAAAGCAATAAATTGACATTATATTTACAATAGTGATGCTAAAGTAGTATTCCTATTAAATACTGGAGCTAGAATGTATAGAATGTTTGCATGTATTTACTCACTTTGATCAGAGAAACACAAAAAATATAGGTAAAGTTCACTGTCAGAACAAAGTATTTTCTGTATAGAAACCCCTCAAGAAGCCAGGGGAAAGCTGTCAGAATTTATCTAATTTAGAAAGCAGACACTGAATAAACAAAACACACCAGTTTTTCTATATGTCATTGATGATTAAAATTAAAATTAAAATTAAAAAAGGAGTTATTAGCAGCAGCAATGAAAATAACCCCAGAGGAAAAACATCTTGGACGTGGGGGTAAACATGGACATTTTTTACTAAAACATAGATGTTTTAAATAGATAAACAACTGGAATGCTTTATTCCTGGTAGAAAGTAATATTGTGAAATAAGATATAAGTTATTCCTAATGAGTTGCTGGTTCACACAATATCCCAATTACCGATGGCAACTAGGGTAGCAACACTGCAGAGTGATTCTGCAGTTCATGAGAAAGAGTAAGGAGTATAGAATTGATAGTGAAAAATTGATGACTTAGACTATTGTAGCAGAATACCGGACAAGGTATTTTATAAAGAACAGGAACATTTCTTACAGTTCTAGAGTCTATGAAGTCCATGATCAAAGGGTCACATCTGGCAAGATCTCTTCTGCTGAATCATCCATGACAGAAGGCAGAAGACACCCCTTCACTAGTCCTAGAGAAACCAGTGGCTTTAAGCCTAGGCTTAGATCCTGGGTTTTTATTTGTTGTTTGTTTTACCCAGAGCAGCAATCATCATCTCTAGTATTTATTGTAGGATCACGATAGTCCCAGATGAGATTCAGAATCCAACTGAGTTGTAAAAGTTAAGCAGCATGAAATTGGAGGGCAAGATTAAGCAGAAGAGTGGAAGATTCAAATAGACAAAGATCTTGTAACTGAAGTAATTAAACAATAGAAATGGCATTGAAATAATAAATATGGTTGTATAAATTCTCTAAAAGTAACATATACATGAGTAAAAGAAACAAATGGGGAAAAAATAAATCAAAACAGAAAAGCAGTGTGCTGCCAGTTAACGTCTGACACATTGTGTTTAGATACCCTGGCTTTCTGAAGTGCCACTTCCCTCTCCTCCACAGCGAGTTCCCACCTAAGAGAAAACTCTAGAATGCCACTTAGTTTTCATTCTTAGCCTACAGCATCAAGGTGGAGATCATTACCTTGTGGGTGGAGTAAATTAGAAAACAGGTCTCCTAACTCTGGGTACAGAATTTCAATTGAAAATTACTGATAGATAAAGAGAAAATAAATTATATTTAAATATTGTTATTTCTAGAGGCTTTCTATAGATCAGCAGTCAGCACACATCACCTCTGTGGAAGTATCCAATATCTGCATTTATAAATGATGATCCAGAGATTCAGAGAAAGGCTAAGTAGAGAGGTCAGGTACTCAGTAGTCAAGCAGACATGAGATGCAGTTGCCTAGTGGATCCTTTGCTCTTAAAGAGTGCTCGACACTAGCCATTTTGTTTATTCTATCATTACCATCCTGTGCTCCTTAAAGGCTGCATGTTCCTTCAGGGATAGGTCCAAATGAATTCATTTCCCACCCTAACCACTAGTATTTTTCTGGATTCTATGTTCGGTTATGTATTTGTTGAAGTAGAGTAGATTTCTGTTTGCTTCATGGTCTGTTGCAAAAGTATTCTTTGGCCATCACTACCTATTTTTTCTTGAACTTTGCATTTACTATAGAATCTCCCAAAGAGCATCATTTTTTTCTCTCTCCTACCTGACGGTGAATTAAACAAAAAAGGATTTTTTGTTCTTTGTTCCTTTCCTTCTCTGAGCAATTTTGGCAAAGGGCCACATAGTCCAAATGTGAATTAGAAAATATCAACGCTGTGATATTTTCCCCAAGAGGAAGCATGATTATTGCTTCAAAGCATCCAACTATGTGAAATCCCTATTTAGTATGTCCCCAATTGTCTCCAGGCAGTTCTCAGCTCAATTTTCTCCCTCTAGGGCAAACGGGTTTGACATGAGTACCAAGATAGTCTCAGAGTGAGACAGAGTTCCTGGGAAAGATTGGAGAAGCCAGGGAAAGATGGCATTTCTGCAAAGACGCCTTCACCTCCAGCATGTGCATGTCCACCAGCACTGAAATCAGGGAGCTATGTGTTTTACACTGGTGGCCTCAGGCTAGACAACCAGGTTATTTGATTCAGCCACTTGGAGATCCATGTAGCCACTTATCTAACCTTCAGGAATAGATTTTCTCCCTGCCTCCCGAAGAGGCTTTCTGACCTGCTTGGAGGAGTGGAACAGAATTCTAGAAACCAGAAAACAATCGTGCCTAATGTGGCTTCCCTTAATTTGGCTTCCCAAGGGTTTGGGCCACAAGAACAGATTGCAGCTGTGGCCTGAGCATCTCAGAAGTGTGAATCATATTTTTCCCCTGAAGAAGCTATTTTGAGTGTTATAATTGCATATTCCCATGTGTTTTTTTTTTTCATAGAGTGAGTAAGAAGAATGACTTGCATTTTTTTTGAAATGGAAATGTGCTGGTGTCTTTGCTTTTCTGTTTTATGTAACCTAGTGATTCCCGACCTTGGCTGTGTGTCCGACTTACTTAGTGCAGGAGCTTCTGGATTATTCAAAATCCTGAGGAGCAATCTAGAAATCGGCATGGGTAATAAATTCTCCTGACTTCTAGGTACAGGTGTGGCCCTTGCAAAGTTTTGGGCCACCTTCTGTGGTATTCTGGATCACAGTTAAATGGATAGTTTCATGGACTTTGGAAAATCTGGATTCAATATATGGCTTACTGTTGACATGCTCTGGACAAGCTCATGAGCCCCTAAGGTCAACCTGTTCCAAAGCAGCTATAGAATGGAAGCTTTTTTGTTTGATTGTTTGTTTGTTTTTAACTTAACCTATAGGGTGATTCTAACTGAATAGTATAAATTTGACATCATCTGTTCTTTGGGAGGGAGTATATTAGCTACTTTTGAGTTGTGATGAAAGTAACTGAGCAGACAACTTAAAGGAGAAAGGGTCGATTTGGACCAATTGTTTCAGAGGTGTCCATGGCTGCTTGGACCCATGCGCAATGTGTACAATGTCTCAATGTATACACTCAGTGGGCCTGAGTGTATGGTAGAGGAGGTTCTTCATGTCATGGCAGAAAGGAAACAGAGAGAAAGGAAGGCACTAGTAAAGATACATTCTTCAAAGACACTGCTGACCCACTACCTCTACAAGCCCCATTTGTTTTCTAGAGCTTCCTGAAATAGAGCTACCATCTGGAGACCAAACATCAAGCACACAAGCTTGTGGGAATATTTACACCTTTAAGAGAGTTTCTGCTTGGTTTTTATGGTGTTGTAAAGTAAACCCATGTGTTATGTATACTAGGCAAGTGCTCTGCCCTGTCATCTGTTTTAACAATTATGTGTTGCCAGATTAGCTATCAGATTCTGGACAAGAGCACCAAGGACTTGCCTGGACAGAGGAGGATCTTTTAAGAAGAGACCTGGCAGCACTGGTTGAAGATGTTGCTTCCATGCATATTTGATGGTTACCATTTACACAGGGAGTGACACAAAATGTCCTTGTTTCAGTTTGAATTCTTTTTTGTCTTTCAAACACAAATTTCTTTTCAGATAATTTGAAAAACTCATGATGAGAAGTTCTTTGGGTTGAGGATATTATGAGATCTTGAAATATTTGCACATCTATTAATATATAATTAAATATCTTAGGTATTTGACTCAAATCCAAAAATTAATTTATTTATGTTTCATCTATATTCTATACAAATAGCCTGGATATTAAATTTGTGTAATACTTTTAATAATTTTGTACATGAAATTTTTATGATGTAGAATTTCCACTGTGCCATGCCAGGGATGACCAGAAAGTTTTGAATGCTAGGTGTACTATATTCCACATGTATAATCCCACTTCTCAGAAGACTAAGGCATAAGCTGGAGAGATGGCTCAGGGAGTTAAGCCTCTGTCTCACAAGTAAAAGGTCCTGAATTTGAGTCCTGGATCCCATGTAAAAATGCCAGGCGGAAATGGCAGCCACCTATACTTCCAGTGCTGGAAGGCAGAGCCTGGGAAACTTCCAAGCAAATATTTGAAATCCAGGGTGATTCCCAAAATCACCACTGGGCCTCCACAGGCACACACAAGGTCCTATGATACACACAGATAGACAAAGATACCCACCCACCCACCCACACAGACACACACAAAGAAGACTGAGGCAGGAGGAATGCCACACATTTGGGGTCATCTAGTACTATATTATGAACTCAAGGCCATTGAAATACGGGGTACTGTCCTCTAGATAATAGTGATGAAAGATGAAGAGAATGAGGAGAAAGGAGGAGGAGAAGGAAAAGAGAAGTAGGACAAGGAAGAGGAGAGAAGAGGGAGAAGAGGAGGAGGGTTAAGAGAAGAGGGAGAAGGGTAAGAAGAAGAGGGGAAAAGAAGTAGTGAGACCCTTTCCCAATGTTGATGATGATGATGAAAATGAAGGTGTTTTCACTTTTAGAGCATTTTGGATTTCGAATTAGGTGTGCTCAGTGGGGTTTAGTTTTGCTGCCAGCAAGCTCATTCTAGTGTAATTAGACTCAAATTTTGCCATAGTAATGGAGATAGGAAAATTACTGTCTTTTGTTTTCCTTCAGGTGCTGGGGACTAAGCCCTCTGTATATGTCCTATCCCATTGAACTGCACCCAGCCTATTCCATTCATTTCTTTCTTCCCAGTTCATTTCTCCCCTGGTTTTTTTTCTGCCTAGACATTTTTGTAAGCTGGGTTTGGTGGTTCATCTCACTTGATGATGCCAGCAACTCTCAGACATTGGAGATAGTGTCTCCTGCAAACCAGACTCACCATAGAGTACAGATGACAGTTTGATTAGCTATGCAGAGCAGCAGAAAAGTAAGTGTACATGAGGGACATTTCCTTGAATTAGGATCTTGTTATTGCCTTTTCTTTTCTTCATTTTCATGTGTGTATGTGTGTGTGTGTGTTGTGCATATGTATATGCTATGTATGTTTATGTTAGTGTTTGCTATATGTGTGCCTGTTTGTGCTGTGCATGTATTTTTATAATTGCACATGTATGATATTCTTTATGTGTGTGTACACATTCATGTTTATGCATGTGTTTGTGGGACCTAAGTTGAAGTTGAGAATCATCCACCATCATTCTTCTACCTTATCCCTCAATTTCTCTCAATAAAACCCGAAGCACACCAGCAGGACTAGTCTCACTCGCCAGCTTGACCTAAGAAAGCCCGTCTCTGCTTTCTGAGCTAGAATTACAGACAAGTCACTACACTGGCATTTATGTGGGTCTGGATATCCAAACTCCAATGCTCTTGCTTTACATGCTAGTACTGTCTCTTAAGCTGCTGAGCCATTCTTCAGCCCTGGATTTAGTTTTGATGAAAATATACCATGCTTGTATTCTTGTGAGACAGATTTAGCAGATATTAACAGTGAAGGAGACCTGCATCTCTACACAACTGTACAGAAAGCTGCATCTTTACACTTATATTCAGTGACTTCCTTAGAGAAATATGTGCTACTGTATGCTCAATCAGACAGCATATGCTTTTAGCATCATTTTATGTTCCAGAGTAGCATATGCTCATTTCTGAAAAATCTTAAAATGCAGAGAAGCAAAACTAATATCCATCTATTTTCTTGCTGCCAGGATACATTCATATTTTTTTCCAAACTTTGTTGGCATTAAAGTAGGATTAAGCTGTTCTATTTTTATGTACCGTTCTTTATACTTAATATATTATGCTTGTGCTTGCACAACAACAAAGATCTAGTGATATCATTATTTCATGGCTGGATATCCTATAATTAATTTGCCAGACTGTTTTTTTTTTTCAGGATATTTTGGAAGGCTTCCATCTTCAATGAGAAATAGCACTGTGATGAACATCCTTATAATTTCATCTGGCTATTTGCTGAGAATTAATTCATAGAAGTCTGTGTCAAATGATTCAATACCTTAAGGCTTTTTAATTCCTTTATAAAATGTAGTCCTAAAAGTACATGATTTCTCTTGGTGAACAGGTGTGCGGATCTAGATTCAGCTTGAACTTGGGTCTTGACTCACTAATAACATTAAGAACAGAGAAGAGTTCTAACTGAGTCAGTATCACCGAGACAGTGGTCATTTGTCATAGGGCATTAGGGCAGATGAAATGGAGATATTTATAGTGTGGACATGGAAAAGATTCTTCAGTGCTATTTGTTTATCCAGAAATGGGCACATGGTGACTTTTGAGGCCCTCGGTGCATTTACCTTCAGAAAATGTTAACCTATGTATTTTGAAACTATGTAATTATAGAGATGGATTTAACACAAAAGGTTCATTATTAGACACTCATTATTATTCTCCTTATATTTATATTTTGCCTTAGAAATTAATTGACATTAAAATGACTCAATGGGCTGCATCAAAAAACATCCTGAATCTGTAAAATGAACAAGCCTTATGGACCAAGAATGAACATCGCCATGGAATCAAAAGAGGAAAAGAATAGGAAAATATCAAATTAAGTCCATATGATTAGTCATGGCTCCTGCATTGGCTTACTTCCCTTTTTCTACAAAGGGAGGAGCCACGTTCTTCATTTCTCTTGTGTGAGATAGTGAAAGTCCTGGCCCTGACACAAAGAAAAAGGAAAGGAAACAAAGTTTGAAAAGTAATAATTCAATCGTTTCTCTCCCACAATTTGTGCTACTGCTGATCCTGCTGGTCATTCAGCAGGTAGTGTTTCCTGCAGCCTGTTATCAGTCTCACGTCTACAGCTTGTTGTCAACCAAGCCCAGTCATTGGTGTACCTCACTGTTTCCGATGCCCGTTGAGCCTTCTGGGTTTCTGCCTTCATTAACCTAGCTCCAATCACTTTGATCACTTCTTACCTCTGCCCATTCCTCCTCTCCATATCCAGTCTTCATCTGATTACTCGTTTTCATGGAAAATTTGACTATAATCCCTCATGAGCACGTGCATGCTCTCCAGATGAGTGCCAAACTTGTTTTCATCTTGTATTTCAGAAACCCTAGGATGACAGTCCTCCTCCCCTGGGCCCGTCTTCACTCTGACTCTTCATGCTGCAATGGGCCTGTCACCCTGACAACACTCCTCCCCATACCTGGCCTCGATCCCTGACCCTCCCCTTCTAATGTCCACTGAGGCATACCTTCTTTTTCACATTTTTTTGATTTTTATTATGTTTGTTTATTTTTTTCCCAATCATACAAACTTAATAGGTACCCCGGTCCCCTCCCTCCCTCCACCCTCCTCAGTCCCCCTTGCTCCCTCCCCCCCTTTCCCCTTCCTTTCACCCTTTTCCCTCCTTTTCTTCTAGTGCCCCTCTCTTCCCCCTCCCATTCCTTGGAGCATCCTTTAGTGTGAATGTCAAACTTCCCTCTGAGTCCTCCGCTCTAATGAGGTATAAGGATTCAGTGGCATTGCCTAGAGCCTTTTCTCGGTTTTAGAATGGGAACACTATTGTGACTGTTAATCCCTTTCAGGATCCTCGTGCCTGTGATCCATGCTAGACTTTGGGGGGTCATTGTCATGTCAGCCATTGCGCAGGTCGTGCAAAGTCCTATTATGGTTACTATGGCCCCAACTTATGTGTAGTATCTTGCGTATTGTTGTTCCTCCCCATCTTTAGGCTCTTACAATCTTACCGCCCCCTCTTCCACAAATCTCCTTGAGCTTTAGGATGGGGAGAGATTTGGCTGGTCTGGTTCCAGGTGAATAACATAGGGTCTCTGATGTTCTGAATTATGGTTTGTTGTTGTTTTCAGTTTTGCTTTTCCTGCACTGCCCTTGGCTCCATCCTGACTAGTATTGGAGGTCACCTCCTAGCAAGAGATAAAAGGCTGTTTAAATGGAGTCTTAATATAAGAGTAGATTCAAAGATAGATGGAATAGGAGTAGGAGACTGCAGTGAGGGGGGGTCAGGGAGAGCATAGAATCTGGCAGATAGATAGTAACCATCCTTTTTCACATTTTTATTTTTAATTGTGTTGTCAATGAATTTATGAGCTTTTATTACCCACTACTTACTCCCATCACCATCCCACCTCTTCTTTCTTGTACTCCATTTTCCTCCCTCTCCCACATCTCTATGGATGTACCATCCACTGGTTCTCACCTAGGATGCCACCAGTGCGCAAATGGTCCATCAGTAGGTTATACAGGTTCCCTTCTCTCTTGTCTAGCATTAGTTCCATACAATTTCTCAGAGTAGCATTATATCTCATGCTATCTTCCCTGCTCCATGACTAGTTGTTGGTAGGCCAGCTATTATGGAAGTCTAGTTGAAATAGACATCTGTGCAATGAGTTCTTGGGTACCTCAGCCTTGATATAAAAAGAGACTACTGTTTGACATTACCTTCTCCCCTCCTGTGGCTCTTACTATCTTACTGCCCCCTCTTCCACAAGCTTCCCTGAGCTTTGAGATGGAGTAGTTTAGATGTTCTACCTGCAGTCCAGCTATTCACAGTCATTTTTACTTTCTGCTTTTGCCAGTTGTGGATCTTTGCATTACACATCTTTCATTGCACAAGTGTACTTGTTGATTGAGTGCTAAGTGTTCCTTTGATCAATGAGTATAATGATAAGTGTGTAGATGTTAACTGACTAAGTATTTTTAGTTAACACTAATATGTTTGATCCCACCAATGCCTATTGTTGTCTTACTACCCATGGATATTTGACTTGACTTACAGTATTAGGCATGTGTTTCCTGCTGTAAATTGGGGCCTAATGACAATTGGAAAGAAGTTGGATTCCTTGTGACAGAGTTGTATTGCAGCTCACAGTACTCATAAGGTGGGCAAGAGTATTAATCACTACTTCTTCCTGATAGCCTTTTCCTGCAGCAGTACATTCTATGCCATAATTCTCATGTTTTATCTTGCTTCCGCCATATTTAAAAGGCTTCAGAGCAGATGGTGAATGCATGTTACTACCTGCATGGAAGACATTATGAAGTTGTTTCTGTTGTCTATAGGACCATAGTTGGGGAAGTTAATAGAACTTTCCAGTCACATGAATGACGGAAAATAGGGTATGACACATAGCCAGTACTCAGTGTGCCTTGTCTGTAACCATAATCTCAGTGTTCGCAATGTTGGGAATCTGGCTAGCCAGGAGTTTGCCCTTTGCTCTTTTGATTTTATTTGTTGGAAACAAGGAAGCCTCAGGAAGGCATGTTTCACTAGTTGTCAGATGAAACCAACTGGTAAGTGCTGCTGCTAATGCTAGATTTTTGTCAATGAGATTCAAGGTCTTTGTTTCTGCTAAATGATATAAAGGTCAAAATTTCTTTGCTGCTCCTAATTTTCAGGTAGATTTAGGATCATGGCCAAATAGAGTATGGTTTTCAGGTAATGAAGCAAAATAAGCGCACACACACACACACACACACACACACACACACACACACACACACACACATCCCAAAGCAAAAGCAACCTGAATCTAATAGTCAATCTACTGACTAGTGTTGCTTTACTCATGGCACACAGTTACACAGTTTATTATGGCTATAAAAAGGCACCTTTGTTGGACTCTATCATGTTCTATCCTATTCTATGCCCCGTGGATGCATGAACTTAGGTTTCACTATGGCATATTTTCAATCCTTTCTGAACATTCTGTTCCTTATGAATCACAACCTTAAGTCATTTGATTTCTGACTTTGAGTAGTTCATGAGATGGGCTTGTAAGCATTTTATCTCAAGAAAATAGAAAAAAATTCTGGAAAGAGGCCGTCAAATGGATTGTTCTCTTGAAGTAATCACAAACAGTGACTCATTGTGGGTAACAAAATCCTTGTGAATTTTGAGTAGTGTTTTATAAGATGGAGTGAAATAATTTTTAGTATGCTTTGTGAGCAGCCGTAGCAGGCATTTCATTAAGACAGTGTTAGTTTTACATTCATCTCCAGGTATGCCTGGCTATGGAACACAGTGTGTTTTGTACAGCAGGTCCCAGCTGAAAAGGTTTAAAGTTCCCTTAATCTCCACCCCACCATAGGGCAATTCACCTTGAAATTACTTACTCAGTAGAGCATTGTCTGCCCCCACCTTGATGTATGAGTTCTGCTTCTCTGGATTCAAGTGTTATTTTCCATCAGGGAGCATCTTAGGGGAAAAGTTGCTGTTACACAGTGATCCACACAAGGCAGCTTCTCATCATAACAGATTCTGGGTCTCTGCATGATATGATATGCCAGATTCCCTGACCTTTTCCTCTTACAAGGGTTGCTTTTTAAATTAGGAAGTGAGAATTGTGTGCAACATTTCCTATGTGTATATCAGAGGTAGTCTCTAAGGTATGTTTAAATAAAAGGAGTAATGTCCACTCTTTCATCTACTCAGAAAGACTTCACACTCAACCTCCTGGACCTTGAGATAACTTTCGTGGTTCAAATTTTATTTCAGTGTTCTATAGGAAAGAGAATATTTGATTTCAAATATTTCCAGAAAATCCATCGACTGCCTTTTATATATAATCTCTCTCTATAAAACTCAGGCAGAAATGGCTAGTTAAGTGGATGAATGCCCCTCCTGCTTTCAAATCTCCCTCTCCTCGTCGAGGGAATGGGAGTAAGTGGGGCATGAGAAAGCACTTTTGAGGTCCCAGGTAATAAGGAAATCACTGAATTGGTACTCACTCCCACTCAAGCCAAGATCCAGAGAACCCCTGAGGCTTTGGGTCTTGGGAGTTTCCATAAACTTGCTTTTGTTGATTTTTCTGACTTAACTTTTTATAGTACTTTAACAAAGCTAAAGCAAGGACCAAGACCAGTGCTGTTTGATTGGAGCCCATTTGCAATGACCTAAGCAAATCAGAATGCAGCATGTCAGCTGTGCCTGATTTAATTTCGGCCTAACCCTGTTGTCCAGGTTCATGTTCACTCCTGCCACAAAGGGCCTTTTAGACTCACCTTTAGTCAATGCACTTCTGCTGAGAAGCTACTGCTTCCAAGGACAGAGATGGATATGACCCCTGAAAAGACATGGTTCTTATTATTGGGCAACTATTTATATCAAATTCCTTTACATCTTGTTTTTTAGATGCTGAACTTCACTGGTATGGAAAAATCATCTGCTTATGTACATACATATACAACTGTATGCCTTTATAAAGATACAAAACCATACTGCCTCTGTTGTTCCGAATTCTTGTTTTCTCTCAGAATTGTTATCAATAATTTCTTTTACTATTGATATTCAAATCCTAGTACCTTTCAAGGATATACTCTTTAGTGATCTAATGCCATTCCACTGTGTGGACACATCATAATTGATGTCTCCCACATGTGTTTTTATGGATTGAGACTGTTTCTCAGTTTCATAAACACATCTTGAATTTACCAGTGGAATAGATTTGGAGGATTCATCTTTTGTTCTTCCTTAATGTAAATTGTTGCTCAGTGGGCGCACACATCCTTAAGAAATGGCATGCATGTGTCCTGCATTATTATGATCTGAAAATTTTCTTGCGTGTTTCTAGATATGAGTCAGACTCCTTTTCATCACATTAATATAGTATAAAAGGACAACAGGGGTTGGAAGATGGCTTAGCAGTTAAAGAAATTGCCTTACAAGCAAAGGGAGCCCATATAAAATGCTCTGCAGTTGTGATGGCCTGCCTGTAATTCCATCCCCTGGAAGTTGGAGAATGGAAATCCCCAAAACAAGCTGAGTATCCAGACTAGTCCTAATGATGTTTTCTGGATTTAATTAAAGACCCAAACTCAAACCAATGAAATAGAAAGGGATGATTCACATTATCACCCTTGGATCCCCACATGGACACACACTCTTATACTCCTGCACACACATGTATGCCTACTTACATGCAAGCATGCATGCATGTTATGCACACACATGGAAAAAAAGACAACAGAGGGCGATGAATCCATTTTATTTGGTAAAATGCTTGGAAAACTGAGTTTGGTCCTCAGAATTCATGTGAAAAATAAAAAGGCTAATTGTGGTAGGGTTTGTTTGTAGTCCCAGCACTTGATAACGGGGAGACATTGGCTTAGCCTATGTGGTAAGTTCCAAGCCAATGAGAAACCCCACACATGTACTATAAACTGATAGCAGAATCAAAATTAAGAAACCTCTTTGTGAGGTCAATAATGTGTTGGACATAGCACAGGTCATTCAAAGTCCTATTACGATTGCTTCGGCCCTAACTTGTGTGGAGTATCTTGCATATCATTACTCCTCCCATCCTTGTGTTCTTACAATCTTACCGCCCCCTCTTCCGCAAATGTCCCTGAGCTTCAGGATGGGCAGAGATTAGGCTGGCCTAGTTCCAGGTGGTTGATATAGAGTCTCTGATGTTCTGAATTATCAGGGAACTGCAAATCAAAACTTCCCTGAGATATCACCCTTGTCAGGATGGCAAAAATCCACAATACAAACACCACCAAGTGCTGTTGGAGGCAAGGGACTCACAGTCACAGTAGTGTTCCTAAGCTTAAGGGGAACACAGGGTTCTGGGAAATGCCCCTGAGTCCTTGCACCTCATTGGAGAGGAGGACCCAGAAGAGCATTTGACATGCACATTAAAGGATCCTCCCGGGATTGGGGGGGTGAGGCACTGGGGGATGGGGAGGAAGAGAAGTGGGGAGGGGGGAGCATGGAGGTCTGGGGGAGGTGTAGGGAGGGAGGCGACCAGTGTACCTGTTAAGTTTGTATGAGCGGAAATAATAATAACAAAAAATTTAAAAAAAGAAATTAAGAATAAACTCATTTATTTAAAAGGTGAAAAAAAAAGAAACCTCTGTCAACTTCAGAGTTCAAATCTTGCCACATTTTTGGATATTTTATGAGAAATATTAGCATCTTTGATGTGTGCATGTGTATGTGTACACATGAATATATAGGCCATTTTATATTTTGTATATCAAAACATCTAGTTCTGCTTTAACTACATTACAGTGGCAATGCCTTATGTTTAGACATAAAGGAAATCAATGACATTCCTTCCCTCCAGGCTCCACTTAATTGGCAATGTTGTTAATATGGAAACTAGGTAGACTGATGTTTTAAGTTATATGGAACATGAGTGATGCCAATTTGAAAATGACATGAGGAGGAAATTTTACTTACATATTTCAAACTATAAAGTGGATGGTCTATATTGTTAGGAAATCTGAAATGGTTGGAATTTAAGCTATGGAAACCATGTCCTGTTTCAGCCGGCAGGATTGCTGGAGGCAAAGTGGTGTAGACGAAAGGTGTGTGTAGGGGCCTCTTGGTGCTTGTCATATGATGAGGAGCATTGCGTGGCACAGGAAGTGCGTCATTCATGCCTCTTCTTCTTCCAAAGCTACCAGAGCCATCGTGGGAACTTGCCTCTCCTAACCCTGATTACCTCCAAAAGCCCACACCTCAGAATGCTATCAGAGAACCAAGCTTCTGTCACGCAAACATGGGCAAACACATTCAGACAAGATCCCTGCTCTACCACCTCACCTTGCCAATACACTAAAAGCCCACTGAGTAGTTTGCTTGTTTAACTTTTAAAAGTTTCCAATTCATTTCTATCAGCAAATCGGTATTGAAAGACTAGCTAACAATACTAGAAAGTATTTTAAATTATTAAAGAGATTGAGCATAAAGCCTGCCCTTCCTTATTCTTATGTCTTTCTAAATTTCAATGTCCAAATGATGGGCTCTCCAATGTCTTTTTATCATTGTAGATACAAGTTGAGGTGTGTGTGTGTGTGTGTGTGTGTGTGTGTGTGTGTGTGTGTGTGTGTGCGCTGTGATGTTATTCATCATTTTTAAATATTCATCATTTTTTAAAAATTTCATTTATTTTGTGTGTTAAAGAGCACAATAGCACCTTGTAGAAGTCAGTTCTCACCGTCTACCATGTGGACCCTGGATTTTACTCAGATTACTAGGTTTCTGCATAAGTGCTTTTATCTGCTGGGTCATCTTGCTGGTTCTTCTTTTTCATTTTTCATTATTTTTAATGCCTGGATATTCTAGGTAAATATCTGACCATAATGTATTTGAAATGTAAGCACAAAAAAGTTCATTTTACCTTTAAAGAGTTTATTATAACGAGGAGATTAAAGAGCCAGGGAGATGATCTTTTCAGCCAGTAAGGGATTTTTTTTCTCTCTTTCTTCCAAGAGATTATAAATCAGAATTACTTGAGTGTTTACTTGTTTGGATGCTTTTTAAGTTACACTGAAGAAAAAACTATGTTATCAAATGTCTTCTGTAACTGCTAAATGTATTTAAATTTCAGAGCCCAGCTAAATTGGGGGTGAGGTATACTAGCCTATATGCTGCCCTGTGAACACTGTCTTAAAAGCCATGTAGATATTTGAACCAACGCTTGCACAATTGATTTCACCTGAGACTCTGATCACACTGAGGAGTTTTTTTGCTAGTTTTTTCCCCAAGTTTAAGGACAAACATTGGGGAATTATTTTTCTGCTAAGATTGGGGTATGCTGAGGAACAACATGATTTGTTTGTGTATTGGGAGAATGAGTGATTTGTTCTTCCTCTTCTCTCTACCCATATAAATGGAATGGAATAAATTTATGTAAATATAAATAGAATCCTATGGCATCTTTCATGTGGTATAATAGTGCTTTTAGAGTCATTCAGGTCAGAAAATACTGTATTATTGTCAGGTGAGCTTCAGTTTCCATTTTCCTTCTTTTTAGCCACATTTACTCAAGTATACTTTAGTAGTATAAAGACTGCCACTTTCAGTGTGCATTTCTCTAGCCTTGGCAAATTTATACCGTCTCATAGCCACTATCACTGTCAGGTTCTACACTATTTCCTGCTCCCTAGAAAGCTTGTGCTTGGCTACTTTTTGGCTGTCTCTCGTTCTCATCATAGAGATTCATGGGAAGGGCCCAACGACATTACATCTAGCCTGATTAACAAAAACCTCCACTGATCTTCTCAGTGGAATTTTCAACACTAAGCACATCTTCCTTAATGTGCCTGCTCACACTGCTGGTGTCCCAGATCCGTGTCTGGAAACCCACATGGTACAGGAGAGAACTGACTCCACAAAGGTGTCCCCAGACTTCCACCCTTGTGCCATGTCATACATGTAAATTCTCCCCCCTTTCTTTCCTCCCCTTTCAAATAAATAAATAAAATATAAATATAAAAAAAGAACAACAGTAACAATTGGCCCCAGGCAGGTGCCTGCTCACCTGTGATACCTTGCTTTGCTTCTTTGCTCAATCCAGACCTGGCTTACTCCACAAGGTGAGCGAGAGGCTTGCCTGCCTACAGAGTGAGGTTGAAACTATCATCCTCACACTCATCACTTATGAACTACAATCGCTCACTGCCAGGTATAAATAAGAAAATCCAGTTTAAGATCAAAATGGGTCAGTGATGAGCCCATGGTGGGGAGGTGGGAAACACCTCTGTATTTGCTGCTTTGTGTTTCTAATGTGTAGTTATTATCTCAGATTGCTATATAAAAACATGATCTAAGTATAATACACAGAGTTCACAAATGATAAAAGCTTATCTTGATTTGGGGGGCTTTAAGAGCCCTCTGACCAATGACTTAATAGGAGGTATCAACATACATCATACTTGTAACATTAAGTGCCTTTGAGTTCTAGTTGGAGCACTGGAGGACATGTTTTTTTTTTTACCCTATCTACCTCTCTCTGTACTCCTTTATACAGATGTGATGAGGATACAGGAAGGGCTGAAAGAGTAACAAAGAGCACTAAAGTTGTAAGTTACAACCAGATAGCAACCTTCTATGTTATTAGCAAAAAATTCTAGTTTTAAAAAGAGTTTTTTAATCAACTGAATCACATCGACAGAGAAATCTTGTCTTAGGTCTCAGCCAGGTACTACAAATGAAGAAGAAATAAAGAGCACAAATAAAAGATTTCCCTCACTTCTTTTAAGATTGTTTATCACCTGTCTGCAAGATGGGAAGGCTATTGAAAAGCTGTGGGGCGACAGCCACAGCAAGGACGCTGTGTCCTCAGAGGGTGCCCAGATAGAGAGTCAGGAAGCTATGAAACAATTTACTCCCAATCACCTCCTGACTGCTGCCTCCTTGCCCCCCTGGATGAATATCTTGCATGTCTGGTAGGATGAGAAGAAGAAAAGAAGCACGTATTTATTTTCAGCTTGAACTTGAACCAGCTTAAGTTTCTCAGGAATATACTTGATTTTCTCCCCCTATTGCTGTCCCATGTTGACTTCCTTTTGACAACTGATAAAACTCACATTTCTATGCAAATCTAAGATGCAGACAGAAATATGTAGGGCGCACACATAAATTAACTTATTTGTGTTCTCCAAGTTAAAAAGAGTGAAATTGGAGTAACTTCACAGAAGAACACATTCAACTTAGCTAATAAGAGTGAGCAAAATAGAAGCTAACACATAATTAGATCCCAAAATTCTTCTAATTCATAAGTTGTAATGGTCTGGAAGAACATGCTAGCAAAGTTGATTACTAATTCGGAGACCTGTTTCTCATTAACTTTTAGTATAAAATTGGCAATGCTTGCTCCATTTAAAATAATTCTCCTAAACATTCATCTAAAAATGAAATAAATTTAAAATTGGGGGAATGTTATGAAACATAAGACTTTAGAGACTTTGGCTCCTAGAAGTGACACACAGTTTTGGTACAACTTGAGAATTTCTCTTCTGAAGGATTCCTTCTTTTCATGTTTGCAGCTGCTAGATCTTTCTTTCTGGTCTCTCTGAGTCTAGATGGCTATGCTGCCTACATGGACGTGAGAAGTGACCTGGACTTGCACTGAGACTGAGAGTCAGATTTCCCATTCCACTGCTTTGGATGTAGAAATGGCTTCTTTTTTTCTCAATAGATCAGTGTTAGGAACAGATCTGGAAGATGTCGGTTCATCCTAGGTAGATCCAGTGGGGAAGAAGAGGAGCTCGCTGGCCAAGCAGAGAAGCAAGGGTGACATATTCCTGTGCAGCTCCTGGTGCTACAGATGGGTCTGGAGCACTGTAAGCTCCACAGGAGGCAAAACCTCAGTGGCAGAGGAACTAAGCAGCCTCTTATTGTCTTGGGCCACCTGGGAGATCACTGCTGCCTGCCCAAGTGCAGCTGTGGCTCTCAAGGACAGACCAGATATTTGGGGACTGAGACTCCAATTTTCCTTCCTTCCTTCCCTCCTTCCTTCCCTCCTTCTTTCCTTCCTTCCTTCCCTCATTCCTTCCCTCCTTCCTTCCTTCCCTCTTTCCTTCCCTCTTTCCTTCCTTCCTTCCCTCCTTCCTTCCCTCCTTCCTTCCTTCCTTCCTTCCTTCCTTCCTTCCTTCCTTCCTTCCTTCCTTCCTTCCTTCCTTCCTTCCTTTCTTCTTTCATTTCTTTCTTTTTCTTTCTTTCTTTTTTTCGTTCTTTCTTTCTTTCTTTTTCTCTTTCTTTCTTTCTTTTCAATGTGGTTACTAACACTTCTGTATTTTCATAAGGATTTTTGATCAAATTTCAATTTTTATCTTACAATTCATTTGTGTATAATCTAAGCAACCTTTTGGTGGTGACCTGGGAGTCATATAGGATCATGGGTGTCTAAGTAAGGTGTCTAAGTAAGAGTGTCTTAAAGGTCAAGCTTCCTAAAGATTTCTCTAAGAACCTCTGAAAATAACCCTGCTAAATGGGACTCACCATCTGCCCTTTTGTAAGTCTGTGTAGTACTCTGTTTCATTCCATCAGACAGGAGTAGAGCTGCCATCAGTTCTGTTAGTTTGAAATCCCGTGTATGTTGTTGATCCCTGATTTGCCTGTGTCATCTATGTTTTGTCCTTTTATGCCATTGGCTTTCTTATTTATGCTTTACTTGGGAATGTGTTAAAAATTCATCTTCATTATGTCCTAGAAATTAATATTGGCAACAAGAGTCATATGCATTAGCCACATTCATTTGTGGCATTTTCACATTTTGGTGGGCACAAATAATTGTTACTAGTAGTAGGTAGAGGACCAAGCTTGCACTTATTTCCTAAAGTAAGTTCATGAATGGCTGTTCAAGAGGACCCATTCACTAACATTTCTTAGAACGGAGATAATGGAATAGAGTTTTGCCTGGACTACTTGAGGGATGCAGAACTGCCCAACTCACCTTCTGTCACCCAAAATTAACTTTTGGAATCTGCACAGAAAGAGGTGAAGGTAGAGTATGGCTTGAAATGGAGTGAACTACAGTAGGGGACCTCACTTAGTTCCATTATAGTTCAATTGACTGGGCCAAGCAGGGAATGGCCTTTTGTCTGTCTTCTCCCATTTCTTAACCCTGAGTTTTGGGTTTTCAAGACATCAAGCAGAACTTGAAGTGTCTTATTTTTGAATGAGAATAACCTGCATGGAAGTACATTTTTCAGTGTACTCTTCTGAGATTTGTGAATGAGTCCAGTCCGAGGAGACTACAAGAGAACACATCTATCAGTCATATAACCTTCAGGCTCAGGAAACTTTTTAACCTTCATAGTACTGATAACAGGAAAATTCAGCCTTAAAAAGTTGTGTGAGCTTTACACACACACACACACACACACACACACACACACACACACACACACACATACACGCACGCACACATATGCACAATTGAATAAATAATAATAAAAAAATTATAAAAGTTGTGTGAGCTTTCAAGCTATTCTAGACTTGTGTTTCTAATTTTTCAATTTTGTGATTATAGAGCTAATACAAGAAGCTGATTAAAGAAGCAAAAATGATATAGTATTTTGAAATACTATATTTCTAAAGCCACTATTGAAGTTTTAAACTCTTTTAGCATTTGTTCCTTAAGCAAGAATTTTTTTTCTGATAACAAAACATGCTTTATACAATAAAATCATTAAGAGATCAATATGAAAAAGATGTTGATTATCAAATAGTAACTTGGTGTTTTGGGTTGTGTTTGTTACCCTGTATTGCACATGTACTTAGATAATCCAGCATCTCACTAGCCCTTCCAAAGGGCAGAAGATGTGCAGCATGGAACATGGATCAGATATCTTCTTGCTGGTTGCTTACCATATTTTTGGTTGATCTGTCTAGAATATTTCTTTCCATAGCTTTCCACTCTTCAGTTCCATGTGGGTTCAGTGGCTGAAAGACCATAAGGAGAGGGAACACATGCATTACTACTGAATATGCAGATTCAGATTTTATGAGGACTTAAGTCCAGGCAAAGTTTTCTTGATAAATTTCCTGGACAAAATACGCTGTGTGTCTAAAACTACCCAAAGAATGTACTTCCATATGTTTTCGACTGGCATATCTGTGTAATCAGTCAGAAACTTTGGAGATGTTTATACTCTTTTAGTATTTCCTAAGTTGCAATGCAGTTCACTCAATTGCAAGTACATTTCTAAATGTCAGAACAAATAACGAGTGTAGTGCCCTCCAATGTCTGTATCTCATATTGCTTTTTCTCTGTGCTAATCTTGATATGAGCTTTTAAATCCACTTTTTTTCTCAGTATCAATAGCTCTTTGAGGTACTGAGATCCACTTACCTTTAGCCTCAATGGCTTCTCTGTAAAACACTCTGAGATCTGTTCACTGGGTACTGAGACTCCAGCATGGGACAGGGGTGATGCCTAGAGAATCCTGAGAGACTTTGAAGACCTTAGCAAAAGCAATCTCCAGGCAGAAAATAGAAGATGTTATAGATATTCAAGGCAGATGGAGACACCCTCTTATGATGGTGGCGATGTGGGACCATGAAGAGGATTCAGTGCAAGGTTGACTAAAGAAGAGCATTTGAGAGTTTTTATTTCATTTTTTTTTGTTCATGATGATGTTTTCACTTTTAAATTGCTAAATTGCTAGCAAGTTTGATAGCCAGTTGTGAAATGTTTGACAACTTAAAATTGGCTATAGTGGGAATATTTATACCATAGACTGCCATCACCAGGAAGAGTTAATTGTTAAAAACCCATATACCACTGTGCACTGGAGAGAGAAAACATGACTTATGAGAACTACAAGATTCTGGGTGTAACCTAGAGAAAGTACCAATTGTCTGGCTGTACAGATGGAATGAGATGTTACCAAGTACTGATGTAGAGACCAGCCTCTGAGATGAGGATGGATAGAGAAGGAATAGAGAATGACTGAAAAGAAGACTGACATCTGTTATCCAATGTTATCCAAGTTAACATTTTCAGAAACTGCTGTACATGAAACTTTCTTCCTTGTGCTTCTCCTGAATTGCCTCCTATAGCTTCCCCAATACTGAATTAGGTCATGAGGAAATCTGAGGCACCGAGGGACAAAGTAGCTTGCTTAGAGAGCCACAGCTGTCAGAACAACAGAGACAGGCTTTGAGTCCAATGATCTGAAGTTCCATTGGATGACTTCTGTGCTGTATCATTGACATTCCATTGGAATGACTTCTGTGTCATATCATTGAAGATGTGCAGAGTCTACAGTAGGAAGTAGCCTTGGGTTTCTATCTCTACAGTGATGCAGCAGCACCCTGTGGCAGTGAGTGGTTCCAGTAAGGCAGAATAATAGAAACTGTGTGAGACATTTGGGGCTGAGTGGATGCATGAGAAGGTGTCCAGAGCACTGGTGGTAATTAGGATCCTAATAATGAGAACACTGGACAGAAGGGTTGTGTTCCCGTCGGCTCCTCAGCTTCTGTGCTTCGGTACAAAGTAGCCCTCTCCTCAAGTTAGACTGTGTGATTGGTAGAAGGGAAGTTGACAGAATTTAAAAATCTAGGGAATTGGGATAAAAAAGCATGATTACAATAGAAGGTCTACAAGTTCTCCATGGTAGAAAAAGATTATAAGGACAAGAAGAGGCTGCTGGATCTCGTTTCTTTGACAGGGTCTAAAAGCTACAGCACTTGGAATATTTAGGTAGGCACAGAGATAGGAGAGGGTGGTATCTTTGAGAATGTGGGCATTCTGGCTTTGGTAACTGCAGATTCTCATAGTTTACATTCCATGTGTGACTTACAAAAAGTAAATAAAAACAAGGACGATTGTGGGTGAGGTTAAGGGTCATAGCAATGGATTTAAAAATATAATCCAGGGTGATGATAGAAGTTTCAATGAAAAGAGAAATATAATAATCATGATAACTCTGATTGTTGTATTATTGAACAACATGCCATTCAACCTCTCGAGGTGCTGCTAATATTGTAGGCAGCTTTTTCAAGTTTTCTTAGTATACAAAATTTTTGTATTCTTCAAAGAAGGAAAACACCTCCATGTCTTAGTTCTAAGTCTAGGATCTTTTATAAGACATTCTTTTGAAGATTGCAATTCCTTGTCGAACCAGAAAACGCTTCCTGACATAATAAATAAGTGGCATTGCGCACCATTCATCAATGTATAGTCATGTGCCTTCTGATTAAATGCTGTCTGCTTGACTAGTACAATCAGACTTCCTCCAGGTGTGCACCTCATCACTTTGAATGGCAATTACACAAGGCTGGAAACTTTGACCTTTGCATAGTTTCTATTCGCTGGTCTGGTTTTCTTTCTGTCTTTTAGTGAATCCTAAAAAAAAATGGTGATCATAAGTCATAGGAAGTCATACCACATGTGCTATATCACATTCTCTTGCCAGGTTAGTGATATGCACTCACATTCCTCACTTTGTCGTGGAGAGGAAATGCTAAAGCCTTTTGTTCCCTCTGGAAGGTCTGGGTGACTCACTAGGACTTCTCCAGGAGGGGGTACCAGACAGAGGAGGCATCTTTCTTTCTGAAAAAGTACTGCTAGCACATTGTTAACGCAAGTGTTGTACCCCCTGGATCTCCTCTCCAGGAGACTTTGCCATTCAGTTAATATAAAGCTTGAGCTAATTACTTTCACTTGATTCAGAACCCTGTTTCTGGGCTGAAGAAATGGCTCAGAGGGTTAAGACTCTGTCCCGCAAGCAGAAGGACCTGAGTTGGAATCACAGATCCCATGAAAAAACTCTAGACAGAAATGGTAACAGCCAGCTCTTCTGACCTTGGAAGTGGAGCTTGGGAAACCCAAGGGCAAAGCCAAAAGGAGGTAGAGCAATCCAAGATGATTCCCAAAGTTGCCCTTGGACTTTAATACACTCACATAAGTGCCCTCAGACAACACACACACTCACACATACATACACACAGAAAAAAATTGTTTCCTTTTATTCTAAATATGATTAATTTTTATAACCCAATTTACCAAGTCCAAGAGGCAAAATACAGTTGCTATGGAAACAGTAACTGAGTTTCCTGTACATTGAATGCATCAATAGTGATGCCATAGTGGTATAAGTATCTCTTTCATTTCTTTCTCTTATTTCTTTGTGGCTTTCCGATGAGTTATTGTTGGGCAAAGTTGAAAGAAGGTTAATTTCAGTTTGGTTTATTTGACTTCTATGTCAGAATATTCATCTGGGGACTTGTTTTTATGGTAATTGAATATCCAAAGATAGTCAACCTTTGAAGCCAGTGTTTGGTTGGTTGGTTTGTTTGTTTGTTTGTTTGTTTGTTTGTTTGTTTGTTTGTTTGTTTGTTTTCGGTGTATGTGTTATATTATTCTCATAACAGTAACCCACTTCTCTGGCTTCAAATCGGCTTAATTTTTTATCTCCATTGTTGATAAATGCTTGATTCAAACAATTTATGGAGAAGAAGAGAACTTTTTTCCCAATTTATGATTTTTGATTATAGTTCATCATAACAGAAGCATTAACATAAGGAGCTGAGGGAACTGGACTTACCTTATCTATAACAAGCAGAGGAGTAGGGACCAATTGTGTTTTCTGTCTAGTCTGTGAGAATTCTAGCCAGCTCTCTTCATCTTATCCACCTGCCCCAGGAGCAGCCCCACCCACTATGGGCTGGTGTCACCAGATCAATCATGAAATTAAGACAGTGTCCCACAGCCTTGCTTTAACTGAATAATTCCTCATAGTATGCCTATTTCTGCAGTGCAAAGTTGATGGCTTAACTGTCATACTATGTGTGTGTGTACATGTATGTTCAGGCGAGTATGCGGGTATATGTATGCGGGTATATGTATATGCGTGTAGAGAGCAAAGATTGATAAAGTCTATCACTGATCCACAGCTTGCGGATTCAGCTCGGCTAAGTAGCCATCCTGTTCCAGGGATCCCCTGTCTCTGCCTCACAAGTACTTGGAATAAATGGACCAACACACCTGTCTAGCATTTCCATAGTTTCTGGGAATCTTAACTCTTGTCCTCACATTTATGCAGCATATGCTTTACCCTCTGAGCCATATCCTGCACCTGGTACAAGTTTTAATGAACTTTGAAATATCATAGAGCCTCATGTGCAAAGTTAGAGGAAACATTCATCTCCATGTTGTTTGGTGAATTGACATTGAACACTATGGTAAGTGAGCTGCGAATCTAAAATGTATTCACATTTCTTCTTCATCATCTCTACAACTGAAGAGACCTTTCAGGTTTGATATCTATATACCCACAGAGTATTATTGTCAGAGAAGCTCTTACATTGCATTTCTAGGCCACAAACTCTTTAGCCTAGCATTTGCATATTAATGGATAATTGTAAAACATTATGTAAATTACACACGGTGATGAATATATTACCAAATCAAATGGCCTTTAGGGGTAATTACAGGATGCTGCTGTGTCAACTAGAAGGCTGCAGGTTGAATGCCTAACACTTTCCATGAAATGAAATATAACCGGGGCAGCATTTATTTCCATCTAAAGCTGGTTCCCTTTCAGCATGTCTTTCCATTCTGTTGGGTAAAGCAAATTCGGGGTTATGTCAAGTCTCAAGAGTATCAGAGACTGAAACACTAAGATTCTGAATTAAAGACATTAAAATGTGAGGATGTTTTAGGATGATGATCAGTCTAAATATTTGACTCACAGAGGCAGTCCAGTAGTATTGATGTCTTTTGAGAAATCCACTTGAACGCAATTCCTGATCATTGTTTTGACAGAGCCTCCTTATAGTGCACTGTCTACTCCATTTTTACAATTGATGATATATGATAATTTATAAAATCAGAAATTCATTCAACTTAACGTTCTTGGAGTTTGGAAGTAGAAGTACATGACATCTGGCCAAGCCTTTGTGTCTCCCATCCCATGTCTTGATGGAGAAAGATAGACGGGAAACAGGAAGGTAGAGGGTCAAGCTCTTCCTTTTATCAGGCCCCACTTCTGCAGTAACCCAGGCCCTCTCCTGGTAACTTGGGGATAATTTCACTCATTACCCAACACCTCTCAAAGCTCTCACCTATCAATACTGCTGAATTAAGGATTACAGCATTGAGCACAAGAATTTTGGGGAGTGCATTCAAACCTCACATATGCATTTGCTAAATACATTTCTTATTTTCCAAGCCACTTATTTGTGCCCTACAAAAAGAACACCGACTGGTTTATCATTCAATTCTCTATGAGTCTAACTTAGGTTCTATGCATATATGGTGATCAGGAAACTTTCAGGATGGGCTCACAGGAGGGGAAGAGGCAGGGATGTAGGATACTGGTCATTTCTTCAGCCTTCTGACTTTAAAAAAATATTTTAGGAATATCTCACCCACCTCCAAAAAAAAAAAAGTTAATCTTATATTGTCTTCGTATAGTGTTTTGAAAGAAGGCTAATTACACGCTCCTTGGAATAAAGTGGCAGATGACAAGCCATGGTCCTCAGCACCATTTCGGTCCAGTTCTTGTTAACACCTTACACCTTAAAAGTAATCTCCCTTGCTCTCTGTGCTCTTTACCTTTTCCCAAAGTAAGGTCACCTGGCTCCTTTCTTTGCTAATCTAACACCTGATCCTCTATGTACCATGACAGCTGAGGGTTTCCGAGTTGCCGTTCAAGCAAACCCGATGTTATGATAGGTATTCCCCACTTTACAAAAATCTCAATGTAAGAATGAACCAAGTTTGTAAAGTAAAATGTAGTCATTGTCACTAACTATCGCTTAGACTGGAGAGCCTCTGTGGTGATAATTCTTAGATCTTTGTTCCTTTCTCACTTATGAGCTTCCCTCTCCCCTGTTCACTACCACGCTGTTAGAGCCAAATGACCTAGGTCCACAGGCTTGACAGCAATTGTTTGACAGTAACTAAAAAAAGGACTTTGATACGCTATTTCATAGACATTAAAACTCAAAGGGACTTTGGACTGAAGATTTTATGCTTTGTTTGTTCTAGAATGCTTAGGCTGTTTCTAAACAAACAGAAAAAAGAGCAATACCCACTAAAAGACAATTTTGTTGCTTTTTTGGCACTAGGCCTAGAGTTAGGTGGTTAAAACCTTGCTTTGCTTCTTGGGAGTTCTGTAAAATCTGGCAAATTACTTAGTTTAAGCTCTCCCCTGGCCTTTAGGAACATGGGCAATAATTTTTAATTCACAGTTGTCTTGTGAAGGTCAAAAGCCAACACAGGTAGGAAGGTCAGAAGGTGGAGTCCACAGCAAGTGGTCTTCGCTTGCCTTTCTATTAGGGATCTGTCCTTGCTTCCGCCGTCCTGCTATGGTGTCACAGACACCACTGACATGTGACCACCATGACTGTAACACCCACATGTAGGTGCCTGGGGGGCCGCACTGGCCCTTGGAAAAGTCTTTTATTTATCATTTATTCACTTTCTCCATTCCCTGCTCAGATGTGTAACTGGAAGCCAGTGGGAACTGATGAGGAAATGTCAGGCATTTTTCTCACTATTGTTCAGTGCCATGAGGTCTCTGGTGGAAACTTTTGACAAAGGAAAAAGATAGTAAAGGAAACAAGAAGCCTGTCTACTATAAACTGTGCTCTCTAGGGATTCCTCCACATAGTTTTGAAGCCCTCATTTCTCAGGCAGGTGTTAAAGACAATCTCCTTGCCATTAGAAATCATTCCTGATGATTAGCTTAATAGTGAATCCTGTCTTTGGCTCTGTGATATACTGTTGATGGCCATTCTTTCTGGAAAGCAGCAAAACCTAGATGCAACTAGGTTATAAAATAAAATAAAACAGCTCTTTCTTTAATAGGCCATAAAGAACTTTTTACTAATGTTCACTCGAAGTTTGATACATACAGTATTAGTTCTCCACAAGAAGTTATCTAGCTTTTATGGTATGACCTATACATAAATATTGCAGTTCTTAGTTTAAAATAATTTTAAGCCACCATACTTGTCAGGTGCTTATGAAGAAATGTGACTTGCAGGTACTTACTTCCCATCAATGACCTTGTGGCTCCAGAGCAGTAACAGAAACAATGTCTCCCATTTCCTCATCAGTTCCCACTGATTCCATATTACACATATGAGCTGGTAATGGGGAAAGGGATTCAAGACATGACAAATAAATGACTATCCCAAGGGCAGGTATAGACTTACACAATGGGACATTGTAAATAGTGTAGTCATCAGTGTTGGAGATATCTATAAAACCATCACAAGAAGAGGATAGAAACAGGGAAGGTCTTCAGAGAAAGACGTGCATGGAGCACTTACTATGAATGAGGATTGTATCACAGCTGGCTGGCATTTAGAACATCTGTCCATTTGCCTTAAATGGGTTGGAATTGGCCTGCCTGGCTGCAGTGAAAGAATTCATCAATATGGAAAATTAAGTAGAACTGTAGCATCTGGTTCACTGCATTTGGATCTAAAATCCAGCTCTCACCTGAGACTGCAGTCACATGGAGACCTCATATGGCCTGTGTGTCCTCTTGTCACAGGTTTTCTTGACCTTTTTGTAGATGTCCCTTGTGAAAGTTTGGCGACCTACACAGGCTCCAGAAATTTGTGAGAAACCCTCATGGGATTGTGGGTGAAATTAAGCTGTCAACTCCAGACATTTGCAAGTAGTTCCCAAACTGAGACAGTATTCCAGCTTCCCAGTATACCTGCTTCCCAGGCCCCTGGGGTACCTAAATTAAGACTCTCTGAAGGAAAGATTACTCCTTGCTAATAAGAGATAAGCCTTCATGAAACTTTTGGAGATGTTTTACCTTCACAGCATACACAAAATTGTGTCCCATCAGTTTTTGATCAGTCTGAAAAAAAACTTGGCAGGACTCCCTTTTCCGCTGCCTTGCCCCTTCCCTGTCCTTAGGACAGCAGATATGTGTGTTAGGGTCAGGAGGAGAGTGTTTGACACTTTGTTGTTTAGATTTTTAAAGTCAACTTTAAAAACTACAATGAAACTATAGCAAGCCAGCTAAAATTCTCTCATAAGAATGGGTGATTAAAAAGCAACAACAGAAATATGCCTCCATTGCTTTGACATGAGTGATAATCCTAAAATACTCGTCTTAGCACGGTATCAAAGAAGGGAAGATGTGATGATGTGATGTGGTAAGGCAGTATCATCACAGCAGGCTGAACACCCCCCGGGGACAGAATGACATGGAGCACAGTGGATAATGTTGGCGTGCATTGCGTGCTCATGCGTGTCCATGGAATGTTTCCTTTGGCTTTTCTCTTGTAGCACTGAAGGACTGTTTTCCTATATCCATGTCCTGACATTTTCCTGGTGATAATGGTAGACCTTTTCCACATGATGTTACTAGGCAGCATAAGAAAGAACTCAATGCCCAAATGTAAAAGGAAATGTTTTCTAATTTGAAAACTCCCTTAATAAGCAGAACTGCCCCTGCCCATTTCCCTCCATTAAGCATCTAGGTGATTATTACAAGTGTGAAGCTTTTGCACTGGTAGGTCCAAAGGCAAGCTCAGGACAGGCGTGTGTACTTCCTTACATGTGTATGCTTGCACTTCAGAAGTTCCTGTTCCACAATGCTGAGTTTGCTGGACTGAGGTGTGGTGACTGAGCTTGGTAAATCTTTAATGCCTGGGGAACATCTGAAAGGACAAATGAAGAATACTTTATAGAGGAGAGGACCATGAGAGGATTCCTTGCAGAGAGATTTCGTGAGAACTTCATGGTTCTAGAGAACTTGATTTAAACTTCCAAATGTTTTTTACTATCTTTACTTGTCATGCAGGTGGCAGGATATCTGACCTTTACAGAGCAGATAACACCTGTGTGCATCACCAAGAGAATCTGCTGTCTCATATATTGTTCTCTTTACTCCAACAGAGTTGAATCTTGACATAAAAGACTGTTAAAATGTAGTTTTTAAAGTCATGACAACTATGCAATGTGATATAATCAGTTTCTACCCTTTAAGAGTCCAGATGCAATGACCATCAAAAATGTATGAAAGGAAACTATCCTATAAAACTACACTGATAATATAATTTCCCTCACAATGATTAAAATTAATATCTTATTGCATGTTTGTTTAATTCAACATTTAGTACTCATTTATCCTTCTCCTTTCCTATGTGTTATGTCCCCTATACTAAAACAAGATATGATATTTTTGAGTACTTTCCTTTTGGACATTTTGCTAAGAAACTTTATATCTTTTATCTCCTCTAATACTGCCACCATCTATGAGACACATTGCTACAATTTGTACCTGAAATGTCCTCTAATTATTTATATGCTAAGGCTTACTGCCAACCTGTGGTATTGTTGGGAGATGGTAGAACCTTTACAAGATTGGTGAGGAAATAAGGCCTTTGGAGATTTGCCCCTAGGGGATATTATGATTTCCCCCTCGCCATCATTTTTTTATTGTTTCATACCATTCCTCTTTGAAAACAGAGATTTATAAAATTAGTTTGCTGTCATCTTTGTTTTTATTTTATTTGCACTTTTTGTTTTGTTCTTTGTGGTACTAGAGCTCAGAGATTGAACTTAGGTCCTTTTACATGTTCAGCAAGCACTCTACCTGAGCTACCTGTTTATTTTTCCAACAGGCATAGATATCCTATTCTATTAGATCTTGGTTTAATTTAGACTAGTTCAGAGGAGCAGTGTTTAGTCTGAGCCATGTGGCTACAGTACAAATTCTGAAGGATGGTATGCCCAGAATTATTTATCTCATTGTGAACTGATGCATGAAAACCCAACCTTGCCTGGTGCCCCTGTCAAGAAGTCCCTTATAAGAAATGGTGACCTTTGTAGCTTTTTAATCACTGTTTATCTTCCCTCCTGGGGACATTGGTCTTGTACAGAACTGGCTAGAGATCTTCACTCAGTAAAAATAATAGTGTTTATAAATCACATTTCCTCCCAAGTATAAGAACCTCTCCACAAATTTTCCTAGAACTAAAATCTTTAAATATACAGGAAAGCAAGACTATGGTAAATTGCCAAAAAAATTGAGTAGGATTGTGCTTTACATTTGTCTTGTTCCTCCAAATACATCAGTGTTTACCAAATATTTTGTGGTTAATTCGTTCTTAAGATTCAGCTCATGACCTAATCATGACCTAAATCATCAAGATAAGGGTTGTTTTTTTTAATCTGAGAGTTGACTAAGATTGTAATACACTGTAATACACTTTCTCAAAAACTATAGCGCTCTCCTGAGTCCTATGGCTGATTGTGGGCACTATCACTTTCATAGATAAGACTATACCAATCTGATTGGCGCATAGAGGCTGACTCCTATTCTCAGAATCTTAGGAAGATGGAAAGCACTGAGTGAGTCCACCTTCTGAAGGCTAGGAGCTAACATCTGTGGACATTAATTCACAAGCTGGTTGGCTAATGGATGGCAAGAGACCACATTAGATTGACACTTGAGAATAGGCAGTGAATTGAAGAGGGCATAGCAATATTGCTTGCTAAAGCTTTGACTATAATTTCGTAGACATGTATCCTTATGGTCCTAGGAGTCTTTATTTGGCTTCTGCTGTAGTATCTATTGCCAAAAAAGGAAGAAATTGAGGTTTCAAAAAAAAATTCAGCTGTCAAAATCCTTGTAACCACTGAAATGGAGAGATAGAATTAATGCAAATCTTCAAACCTTGTGTTCTTTCAGTACTGCTTCTAGTTTGGCTGTGTTTTCTGTACACATGCCAGTTTTTGTGTCTTGTAATCATCTCTAAACGGTTGTCTACTGGTCACAGAAAGCACTGGCTCAGATTAATTTTAACGCCCAGTATTGATGTCATGGATGACTTGAAACTGCATTTTAAAGAGGTTGACAGGGAAACGTAAGTATCCTGGGAGGCCAGATGATAGCTCCTTAGGAAACTGTCCCCCCAGCTGATAGAATATTCTTAGTTCTGCTGTTTTCAAGCAGCAATATTCCTACAAGCACAAAAAGTATAGTGAGTATGCTAATACATGCATGAATGGTTGGAAAGGTGCTTGAATCAAAGAAGCTTGTCTAGTTCACACTTATATCCATTGGAAACTGAAATTCTTTAATAGAATTTCAGTGAAGGTGGAGAGGTGCCAGAAACTTCGAACTACTCTAAGCAGTTGGATATGATTGCCAGTCTTGAAATTCTAACTTAAAATATGATATATTTCCTCAGACATATTGAGCACTATATGACTAAACAAAACCTAGATTTTTAGTATAAACCTAGGTTTTTAATCTGAACAATTTTGAGGTACTTTATTTCTCTCTAATCCTTTTTCTTCATATCATACATTTCTGAAATGTATGTACTCAGTTTTCTTTAATCTTGCTTACTATAGATATCATATTCTTTTGTTTTTGAAAATTTAACACATGAATACAATGTATGTTGACTATACACTTCTATTCCCACAACCCAATTCCCCATATACCAATACATCTCCCTCCCAACTTCATTTTCTCTCTTTTTCATTATCCCTTATGGCCATGGTTATTCACTGGGGTATGAGCAGCCTAAAATTCACTTTGTATTGAGATTACAGTAAAACAGTATGATCTACCAGTGTTTTCATAAAGTATTTAAAAATTGTTAGAACACTTACTTGATATTGCACAACAAGATGACCCCTCAATTATTTTAATAATATTTTATTTATTCATGTGAACCATTGTAGGACTTCCATGTGCCATGTGCCTTATTCACTGAACTGTCTCACTAACTTCCTCCCACAATTTTTCACATGACTTTTTATTATTGCAAATAGCCTTCTATTGCAGTGTAGTCCCTGGGTACAAATCCATTTCCTCAAAGCATCACTCGTCCCAGATATTGAAAACAGACTGATATAATAAGCATACTTGTGGCAGGCAATTAATCAGCTCAGGCAATGGTGAATGTTATTTTCAAATCCTCTGAAAGTAGATTCTGAAAAAAAAATGTAGATTCCAAAGACAGTATCCGTGACAAAAATTTTATATGGATTATTTTTAAGTCTAACATTGAGTATTTGTAATAGAGAGCCACAAATACATGGAGCCATCTTGGATTTGTTAAATGTAGCTTGTACTAAAAATCACTATTTTTCTTTCAGAAAAATTAGCATGATAAAATAGAGAATGCCTAAAACATAGTGTGTCCAGATCTAGCATGAGTTGATGTGTAAAGAATTTATTAGAAAGGATCTATCTTTTACTATTTTTTAAGATTTTGGTCTATAATCTGAATGAAAACATGCAGACTCTCTCTACTCAGTAGACTTTTAGAAGAACTGAAGCCAGGTAGAATATTTAAAGACCTCTTGATGTTCTAATAAACTGAAACCACAATGCAGCTTCACAGTTTGTTTAACTTTTCAAGAATTCTATGTGCATATAGTAAACTGAGAAGATTTTGATCAATAAATGGGTTAAGAAAACAACTGTAATTTTAGATGACAACACATCATGTCAGTGTTTTTGATAAATGGCTATTAATAAACCAATGTAGCATCATGCTACTCTTAAAGAAATAGTTTCCATCCAAGTCCTGTAGCCCTATGAGGAATATGTTGTCTCACACTAGTACGGGGTTATTAGGACTCACTCTAGGGCATGTACAATGTGAGAGTACTCAGCAACCTTAAGAAGATAGTACTGGGCACCCTAAGAAGAGAATCGTGTCTTAAGACTACAGTGAATGAAGAAGGATTAGATATAAGTATAAGAGACAATAACTCTCTACAAGCACTCCAAGGATCATGAAGAAAATTTACTTTGGACATAATATAAGAATAAACTATGTCCAGTGTTTTTGAAAGTTTTCTTTTTAAATAAAAATATTCTATAACATTGTAAGAACTGCTCCTAGTATAAACATAGCTACTGTAATTTTAACAGATATTGCTAAGGCCCAGGTTAATGTTTACTTTTCATGCTTTGCTCTTGTGCAACTGTACTCAGTTCTCAAAAAAGTGTGAATGTTAAGGAATTTTTAATGGATTTTTCTACATATCTGGAAGCAAAGATTTTTTGGGGGGATTGGTTTAACAATACCTTCAGAAATAGAAGAGCGGAGAACTGAGTTCATTTTTTCTGACACAAGTGAAACTGGGCCCAAAACAACTGTTGAACATTTTGCAAACCACTCATGCTTCTCTGTCTTCTTTCCTTGTGGACGCTACTAGATTGAAGCATTAAGGAATCAAGTTTTATGCTCTTCTTGGTGCTGAATCGGGGAGTTATCTTTCAGCTTTCCCTCAAGTTAGTCATTGTTCTTTCCTGCTGCTTTACAGTGATTCAGGTCAGTCCTCTTTTGCTTGTTGTCTGCCTCCATATTAGTGCCTAAACTAAACACACACAAATTGTATCCTTACAAAAAGCCTTCTGATAATTGTTCCTGCCTTTGCTTAAATCCAATGGCATGTCCAACATCTTTGTCTCAACAAAATGACTTATTAAATCTGAGATGGAGCTGACAGCAAGAAGGTATCACATTTGTAACTCTATATTGACTTATTAAACTATTATATTTCTTATCACTTCCAAAGTTATCTCATGATACATATTCAGTAATTTTTAATAAGCTTGGACATGAAAGCAAATACTGGATGTGGTAGATTCTGCCTGAGGGAAGAAAGATATAAGGTTTGATGAGGACAGTGATAGACTGGTAGGAAAAATGGGATTTTCCCTTACATCTTCACATTCATCCATATATGCAAAGTATAGTTATTGGTGACTTCAATAGCAGTTTTTTACTATAGTTTTCATATAAAGAAATAACCTTAAATAAGGGTCTCCACATGAAAATGTAAGGAGTAGGGCAGATTCTCTGTGAAGCACAAGACAGGTTAACATACATGGCAATGTGGACAGTTTAGCCACAGAGAAGAGAGCACTACTAGACTGGCAGGGAAAGGTGCCTCTGCCCTGCTTCAGGGTCTTGGCACACAAAGAAAGTCACTGCTGTGAGCATTGCTTACATGAGCCTAAGAACTAACCTGAAACAAAGTGGACTTAAATGAGAGGATCTTTATCATGCCATAACTAAAAGAAGGAAAAGTAACTGCTGAAGGAAAAGAAGAACATGAATCATAAGAGCCAGGAAATGTCTGAGAGCTCTGCATTTAATGTCAGCTAAGTTATATAAAAACTTGCCCAGAACACAAGGCATTGCAGATTCATAAATTCTATAGTCAGGTTTTAATGGCAAAATTCCTTAAGAAGTGGAGTCGTCCAAAGTTCTCCCTAGATATAATTTATAGAATATAGCTGCATAAAATTATGCAGTTAGTAAACGCTTTCCATAATTTATGTGAGTTTGGTAGAAAGAAAAAAAGAGCCCATGGGAGGGAAGGGGGATGGAGGGAAGCAGGGATGAGTATTCAATATGCTTTTAAAACTAGAAAAACTTTAAAAGGATAAAGAAGTAAAAAAGATCCCTCCCTCCAAAATTAAGTGAAAAATTAAAACAAGGTTTCAAGAAATGAGACAAGCAAACACATACTCTTCAGATTCATCTGGTAAGATTCTGGGATCAAATAATATTTTGAGTGAAGAACTTTAAGTGGAAGAATTTGTACCATCTCATAATTTAGAAGAATCATTTGACATCTGGTCAAAGTCAAGATCTGATTCATTACCTAAAAAAAAATTATCCAAATTGGGAAGAGTCACTGAAGAAAGCAATCCATTTATTCAATGATTCTCTTCACAATGTTCTTTTAAAATATTCTCCAGAGCCAAAGTGTTCATTTAAAAAGCTCTTATAATCACATCTCACCTTACATGCTCAAGAGGCCATGCAAATGAGTCTCAATATGTGTCCTTGGCCTCTTAGCACCACTGTTCCCTCTGGAGTGTGGTCCCTCTTATTTCATTTCTGAAAGGAGACAGTACTCATTCATAGAATGGCTCAGATCAAGCCCTCTTTATTTTCCAGGCAAAGAGGGAGAAAGCACCTATCAAAGAAAGAATTCCCTTGAGAAATGCATGCCATAGTGTTATCCAGACCTCCATCTGGGCTGGATTCTGGGGTGAAATTGTTTCCCTTGACAGTAGTCAAAACCTCAGTAGAAGAGGTCTAAATAATAGGAACAAATATTTGATATTTGATTTTCTTCCACTGAAGTACAGATAGATTTGTGACTTTTTAAAAAGTTCATCAGATTCTGAACTTGGCTTTTGTATCTGTCAAACAGGGGCTTTTTCTTTTTTAAACTTGTGTATATTTAAAGATTGCACCATGCTGTTTTGACATCATAGTTAAATGATTACTATGGTCAAGTCAATTGGCATAGTCCTCATTTCACATAGCTGCTTTTCCACATCTACCTCTTAGCAAATTTCTAGTTTGCAATTTAGTGTTGTTAATGCCAACCCTCAAGTTGTACTTTAGATCCAGTCTTATAGAGTTGGCTATCAGATACTTGAATCCAGTTGTACATAATAGCTGTTAGCTCTCTTTCAAAGCTATGATAAGCCCTTCTAATGTTTATTCTAAATGTTTATTCCTACTAGCTAGTGTCAGAATATTGAAACACCTGCATTCATATACATACATATGAAATATTAGGTATATATGAAGATTCATCTTGTATTTATGTACATATATGTTTGACCAGTTCTTATTTACTCTAAAATGCAGCCATCTTGCCTGAAGGGATTCTCCATGGGCAGCTGTCTTTTAATTCATGATTAAGTGTAAAATTAAAGTTACTTATGTAATCTCTTAGTTTATTCAGTTGTCTGAAAGAGAAGGATAAGAAATGGATCCTGAAGGAATCCTTCATGAGCAAATTATGATACAAAGTTTGAATATGTTGAGGTAACTAAAGCTTTTGGCTTGGTTAGAATTACGGAAGATAGGAAAACAAAATTTTAATATAGTGTATCTGCAGAGTGACTTAAAGGTAGGAGATTTTATTTTGTGAAGATCAAATGTTCCAAAAAATGATAGTGTTATTTGCACAGTTCTTAGGTTAGACAGCCATTGACTTGCATACTTAACTGGGTAATTTTTATGGCATATAGTTATGTTTAAATAAAAAGGTTTGAATTTTTAAAGACAAAAAGAAGAGGTATCTTTCTAACAGTATAAACACTGACATCAAGAACACTTGGCTTCAGATACCCATAGGTTTTTACTTAATAGTTGGGCAAATACTGAGCAAAGTATTTACCATCTCTGAATTCAGGTTTCTTCATCTCTTAAATCGAGGTAAGTTAACTTCCTCACATGGTTGCTTCAAAGTTACCTGGGATCATGTAGCCTCAGGATAAGCCAGAGTGCTGAATTTAGAGAAAGTTCTCTACAATGCTAGCCATTTAGGGATGGGGAAAATTTTGGTATAGTAGTAGTAACATGAGCTATTACATCTTAAGATGAAGGCTTTTCCTAAAGAATGTAAGAAGGCCTCATGAGAAAATTTGCCATATTTAAAGTATATATTTCTCTTCTGAAGAACCATAACAAAAGAAACATTTGATTTTATTGCATTCTCTCAAAGACTTCTCTTTTCTTCACCTATCCCCTGGGATGACTCAGAGACAAAACAGCAGTAATTTCAGTTATGCAAGAATTTGGTGAAAAATACACATGATTGTAATTTCTTCAGTTCTATGCCTTTAACATTTTCACCCCTGATTTGTTTTAGAAGAAAAAAGATGAACTGCAGGTCCAATAAGCTAAATGTGAAGTACTTAGCACTCAGTAGGTTTAAGAAGAAAGGTTATGAAAGGAAAACATTTCATTTTATTATTTAAGGATTGTTTTCAAGTGCATAATTAATAGCATCATTTCTGTCTAGATTTTAATGCAAACATTTGTGATTCTGGTTGTCATTGCACCAGAAGGCACAATTGGCAATGTCTAGAGACATTTGTGATTGCTATACCTAGGTCAGAGTGACACATACATACAGCAAAGGGTAAGAAAGTCACTGGACATTATCAATAAACTGGACTGTCAGGGCTGGAGAGATGGCTCAGGGGTTAAGCCTCTGCCTTGCAGGCAGAAGGTCCTGAGTTTGGATCCTGGACCCCACGTATAGACGCCAGGCGGAAGCGGGGGCGGCCTGCGTTTCTGGTCCTGGTAGGGCGGAGCCTGTGAATCCCAGGGCAGAGTAAACAAGGAGGAGGTGGAGGCATCCATGGTGGTTCCCAAATTCGTCCGTGGTTCTACACACACACACACACACCCACACACACACACACACACACACACACACACACGCACATGTACACACGCACACATGTACACACGCACAATTGAATAAATAAATAAAATATTTAAAAAAACTGGACTGTCCACTCAACAGGCATCTGTAGTACTGATGCTAAATGACTTTGTTCTAAATCTTGAGCACATTTTGTCAGCAGCCTCAAGATGTGAAGATTTAGCTCTACAAGTCAAAGCTGATGATATACAATAACATGGGAAGATTTTACAGATCACTAAATAAATATGTAATTTAGTGACATCTGACTAACAAAAGCAGAGTTTGCTTATTTTAAGATTTGTTTAAAAAATCACAATTTCCCTTCTTCAACAATCTAGAATGCAAACTTTTCCTAGGAATACTTACCCCGTCACCTCAACTAAGTGCCAAAAGATTACTTGCCCACAAATAGATAACTTCAAGTGTATGCATTAAAATCCATACACTTTACTTAGGAAAAGCCTCAGACAGTGTTGATTTCTAGCTGAGGAATAATTCAATCATTTTAGTGGTTTTGACCCATGGCTGTACTTACAGCTCCAGATATCTTACAGGCCAGATATCTGGGTTAGGAAGGTTTCTAACTGTTTCAACCAGAGTTTCCCTACTGGGGAGATCTGACATTTTGATGTATTAATCCCACAGGAAACAAGTGACACTTGCATAGCTAGCTGCAATTGCTCTCTTCAAAATTTGCCCTCTTTATAATGTTCAAGTGCTCATCACCCATCATTGTTGCCCATATTTTAGTCCAAACCTACTTTTTGGCGAGGTCATCATGTTTTAAAGCTCACAGAGTGGTAAACATCAGGTGGTAGAGTGTAGAAAGGCTGCACCAGAAAGGTAACACGGATTAGTGAGCTGTTTCTGCATTTAACAAGCTACTTTGCTAAACTGACCTGTAAAATGAAATGCTAGGTCATTTGTATTCAGCAAACATACACTGCAAAAATAACACTAAATGGCTAAAGACAGAAATTCAGCCTTTGTAGACATGCCCACATGTTTCACTTTTTGCAAGTTAGGTAGATGACAACTGTTTAAGATAAGGCTCTTTCTGAAAGCATAATGTTTACTTGATTCTGAGCCTCATAGTTTCCTTTGACTGGAATCTGTGGCTTATAAACACAGAATGAAGTTTCTGGTTTATCACTGAATACACAGCAAGCTGTCCCTGTGTCTCCCAGTCTCTTCCCTAAGTCTGAAAGTATCTTGAAAACCTTGGTGCTTTGTTCTGGAATTGCCTAGTGTTCCCAGGTTCCTTTAAAAAATGTCAGAAAGTGAATTTCTGTCAGCTGTTATTTTTCTCCACAAACTCCCTTGATCCTTCAAAGATCTGCTTCCTGATCTAAGAAAATGCGATGTGAGGTGTGCATTGTTGCTTTCCCCTTGATCCCGCCATGAGTTGCAGAGCGTGAGGGTTACAGCAGACACTGGCTTCACTCTTTGATTGCTTTGCACTTTGATTTCTTTTTGTCTCGCATTGTTTTCATCATTCCTTTTCACCCGTTTGATTCATAAAGCGATTATTAAATAGGAACACATAAAACTTCAACCCCTAGTCTAATGAGAGCAGCCACAGTGGGGATCTTTTCTTATCCAACCCCACATCCTGAGGACCGCTTCAGAGGAAATATTTCCACACTGTTAATTCTCCAACAGTGGGGTCACTTAGCAGAGGATGGGGCCCTTCCACTTTATCTCCCATTAGTAAGTGCTAATATCTTGGTATTCCTCATGGGGGAAATACAAAGAACTCTTGATGCTCCTGGCAGAGTTGTCTTCACCAGTCTGGTTTCTAACATATCTGATTTTATATTTATATGAACAGACTAACCCTGAATAAGTTGGAAATTATGTGTAATGAATGGGCAGTTACACAGAGTCAAGGAAAATGTAGGTGACAGGAAATGACCAGCTGGTTCTGGGCTTGTTGATTTTTATGGGCAAGGATTGTGCAGATACAAAGACAGTGATTAGAAGCTTAGGATTCATTCAGATTGGGAAGAATGTGTCCATGGGCATCATCCACTCAAGGCTGCTTTTCATGAGGCTGCAGGAAGCAAACAACCCTGCAGAACTGCAAGGTTTATATCACCTCTCAGAGACTGTAACGGAAGAATACTTCTAAGTCTCACAGTCATTGTCATCAAGACAGTGTATGGAAACATTCAGGCAATAGCTTCTGAAGTCTTGAATGCTTATGACCATGGAGACTGTTTTATAATCCTACACTATTGTAGGGAATATGGAAAGGAGGTTTATCTAGCTGCTTTCCTTTATCTTGTTTGGTAGGATGAGGCGCAAAATCAAAATACAAAAATGTAAATCTTCTTTCTCCTAATTTTAAACAAGTGATATTTTTTTCATTTGTATTTTCTAAACTGAATTTCAGCACAGAAAGAGATACTACTGCCAAGCCAGAGCAATCAGAAAGAGGTGAAAAGAAGTTTGAACTAGTGTAATTCAGGGAAAAAGAGTTTTTGGTTTTATTAATGACATGTCATAAGTTTCAGACAAGGAAAGAACACAAATTCTTACATTCTTTTTCCACCAAAAGATTTTAATTGAAACTTTGTTTGTTGTTATTTTCGTACAATTTAGAGTTAAAGAAAATGTGCAGACAGTATAGAGAGGCCTTATATACCATACATGGAGTGTTTGCCTTGATTAATTGATTTAAATTTTGAGTGCTACATTTGTTGCCTGCATGGAACTTTTGCTTTGATTGGCTAATAATGTTAGAAATGATTATGCAATCATAACTGTGTCCATACTCTGGATTTCCTCAGTTTTTAATCTAATGTCCTTTTCTTTTTTCAGGATCAGTCGTTTATTTTACATTCAGTCTCAGATTGTGTGTGTGTATGTCTATGTGTAAATTTATATATCTAAGTGATCATTTTTTCTATAAATCTCCATTGATCTTCCTAGCGAACATTCATAGCCTCTCCTTAGAATAGTATCTCTATCCCAGAGCTCAGCTGAATACTTCATACCAGCAAAACTTGGCAATGCTAGCACAGAAAATTTTTAAACAGTCTGGAATCAACACATAAAGTGGTGGTATTAACAATTTTCATGCATATCCCTTCTGACTTTACTTTTCTAATGCATAGCTGCTGGTTTTTATTTTACATTTTTTCAGCCAATTTTGTCACCATAAAGTATTTTGATGGGCTCAGCTTTCAGAATGAGTCCATATCCGTAGCAGCAATTTATGATTCTAGAATAAATCTTAGAGTCAGAAGACACAGACGATAGAATGCATTTTTTAACTAATTTTTGGAGCTTCCAGGTTTAGCATATAATAAGGGTGGAGGTATCTGAGGTAGATATTATCAAGTCCATGAGCTCAAGCAAATTATTGGAGGATAAGATCTAACCTTAGACTCTACTTATATGCAGAAAGCTTAACTTTGATGAGGGATTTGTAAATAACTGTAAGATCAACTTTATTAAAGCTAAGAGGCATCAGATAGTTCAGTAGTTTAAACTTTTTCCAGCCAAAAGATATAACTACCTCAAGAATAAGCTATAAGCCCCAGAATCAGCAAACACTGGGGACAGAATCATAGCCATCATGAGCAATATGTCCACATTATGGGGAATTAACTACCACAAGGTCATCCATTCACTGAACAGATATTCCTGTGTGAGATACCAAAGTTACAAATGAGCAAAAAAGAAAGACGCAACTCATAGAGTCCACAGTCCATTCCCTTTCATCACCTACAATTGAATAAATACCTTACATCAGTTGGTAGTCCAAATCAGCAAAATTAAAGGGGCAGGTGAGGGTTGTATTTAACCATAGCATTGACCCAAGGCATGGCATCTAAGATGAGGAAGGAAGGGGCCCAAGAACAAGCAGGACTGCTTCTGAAAGAAGCAGTCCTGAGATCAAGAGGTAAGGGTGGTTTATTAGCATATGCAGTACATGATCAAGAGCTGGGCTGTGCAGAGGCAAAGTGGCCAGAGATTGAGGCCAAGAGAAGGACCTGGAATCTCCCCTGTGGAAGACTGGAATACTTGTGAGGCAGGGTGACACTTCTTAATGTTATAAAATGATCACTTTGGATTCTTCATGGAAATAAAGAGTGGAAAAAGACAAGACCCCTATCAGACAGGAGGTAAGGTAATTTAGTTTAGGTGATAATAGCAGTTAGACAGAATCCAAATTCATTTTCAAAATAAAGCCGCAAGATTTGCTCATAAATTGAATGTAGCATTTAAGAAAAGAGAAGTCAAGGTATGGGGACAGGGGTGCTGGAAAAGGGAATCGAAAGTTTTGGTACTGAAACAGACAATCTGAGTAGAGATATCAGCTTACAGCTGGAAGTCTGCACCTAACTGCCAAGAGAGAACTGCTGATTCTCAGAACTAGATTAGATTCCATTACCAGGAGTGATTACAAATACACAGACCACCAGGACTGAGCTATGCAGAAAGAGACATCAAAGCAGGCAGCCAGCAGAGGGAGGGACATGTTGTATGCAGAGGAGGATCCCCATGACAAGTCATCACACATAGAGAGAATGCAACCAGCGTCATGGACATGGTAGCATGGAGACAGCAGAAAGTCAGAAATAATCTCTTTTAACTGAAGAAAATGACAACATGAACTTACAATGTCGCCAGTGTCCATGTACAGCAAATGCTGAATGCTTGACAAGGAAATGTGCAGTTCATGTCAGTTATTCTAAAGAGACAGAATTCATAGATCACTTCTAGATGTGGTGGCTGTTCTGAGCCTCCTGTATGACCTGGGAGCAAAGAAACACCATTGCAAACATTGTTCTTTTTATTAGCGAGTATTTTCACCCTTAGCGAGAGTAGAGGAAGATAGCATGGTAGGTGCTCACAGTTCGCAGCTCCCTGAGCATTTTCACATTGGGCTAAGAATTGCTTATTGTCTCTATCACAAAACTAAATAAACTTTCTTACTGTAACTCTTCACATTTAAAAATGTGTTGCTATCAGGCATTTCTTTAACATACACAAACATTCCATACTCTCCTCCACCTGGGTTTGTTTAATGTTCTATTAAAAATACCATTTATTTAAAAAAAATCTCATTTTTTTCAAGTCCTTTTGACTGGACAGAGGAACCCAGCCATGAGCGGTGAGGATCGTGAACTCTGTGGCCAGCTGGCTGAGGACTCCGCACCGTCCATGCATTCTCTCTAAGTCTGATTGGCAGGTGTCTTACACTCATTTTCTGTATCTTGGCTGTATGTTGATGTCACTGAGGACCAGTAAAATATAATTTTCTGATTGCATTGTCTGGGGTTGGGCCCAGATAGCAGTATGGTTTATATAATGAAGTTTTTTGAGATGACTTTTCACTCTGTGGAACTTTCCCTTATTTACATACAATTATTTGATTTGTGACATATGCCCACCCACTCAGCCAACATCACAGTCCATATGTAGACCTCAGGTTGCTGCACAAAACTCCCACATGCCCTTTATACTCTATACCTCTCCTCCACATTGAGCTTCAGGACAATTTGTCTACTTATCTTCTTTTTAGAATGAGGTGATTCTGTGCACACCTGGCATGCAGCATGTACTAGAATGTTGTGGCACAGAGGAAGAAAACTACTCATTCTTATATCAAACAACCTGAGTCTTCGGAGTGCTGAAAGAAGACAGTATCACTCCTTACTGCTTGCTGGTTTGGTTTGGTGGTATTTCAAAGAGATAAAAGAGTGGAGTGAATGAGAGGTTACATGGCATTACCTAGGGAGAATCAATCTCCCATACCTGTGACAGCACTGTGTAGACAGTGTAGACCCAGGTATATGTGCAGTTCCCTTTTTATTATTTACTTGTGTGTGTGTGTGTGTGTGTGTGTGTGTGTGTGTGTGTGTGTGTGTGTATGTGTGTGTAGGACCAAGCGTGACTTTGGTAATCATCGTGGATTGCTTCTACCTCGTTCTTGCTTTGCTCTGGGATTTCCTAGGTCAGAAGTGCAAACAGTTGTCGTTTCCCCCTGATGTTTTTTCACAGGACCTGGGATCTGAACTCATGATCTTCTGCTTGCCAGAGTCAACCCAGACTGCCGCTAGTCCAAGTGCTTCCAAATCCTGGTATACCATTTCTCCTACTCTTTCCCACTCCTTCGGTAGTCTGAAGTTCTTTCTGCAATAGGTAGACTCTCCTGGACATTGTACCTCCAGGGCTCAGTCTATTAAAATTAGGTGCATTAGATCCAGGAATACATATAAAGGTGTAATGACCCATAAGGTTAGATGTTTACTAGAGGAAAGGTAACAGTGTCTTGTGTGCCTGTGTTGGGAGGCTTCATGGGAACCATTATGGAGCCTGTGGAGAATAGCTTTGTTGTTTTCCCACAGTGCTGATCTCTTATCTCACACTTAGCAGCAAGCCCCGTTTTTCACCTTCTCCAGTGGTCCCGACCTTGTGAGTTTAATTCTAACATATATTTTCATTGCTACAGATACAGTGGGCCTGAATAAAAATGTGGAAGACTAGTTACAATGCTGGCAGGGTAATTGGCCCACATCTAGAAAGCTGGCATTGATACACCAAGGTGATCTTCAGAGACAGAAGTTAGAGGAGTATCATTTGGACCTGTTGATGGGGAATGATGCAAGGGAGAGCACGATCCACAATCTCAGACTGGGAATTCTTCGGATCAGTTGTCACGAGTCTTCATTGTCCTCACCTCACAGAATCTGCATCACTTCATACAGTTCCCCGGGAACTACCTGGATCCCAGCTGACTGGAATCAAGGACCCCAAGCCACAGTCATGAAGCTGCTCAGCTTTGCAGTCTAGTTTCCTGCAGATAAACACAGGAGGAAAGAAATCAGACTAAGACAGGGAAAAATTCGGCTTGGCAGCAACATTAATCGGGTTAAATATGGAAAGCTCCAATTAATTACTACAATATGCCCAGGACAATCTGGGTTTTAAAAGAAAGACATGGCTCTGAAAGTCTCTATTGCAATGTAGGGTAAAACAGGAAACTCACAGTTGCTGTGAATGTGTAAGTCTCTTAAACAAAATAGAGCCGTCAAGAGTACATGAAAACAATTGCATATGTTGGAAAACAAAAATCATGAATCTTCTTATTTTCAAAATTGTAATTAGCTCCTTAGGCTCTCTCCAACTAGAACATAAAATCAAGGAAACGTGTGACCACTTGGTACAGCTCCGCCCTAGTGTGTCTGCCGGTGGATTTACATCTCTGGCATGTTAAGCTTGCATGTTGGCAGGAAGGTAACCTCCTGAGGAGTCTCACGCTTTTGTTCTCTCTCTTCTAGTCTTAGCCAGTTTTTCAAGAGAAGCAATTTCATTGTAAATGTGTGCACTTACCTCAGACTCATATCCCACACACCTCCCTCTTGTCTCTTTGGTTCAGGCAGTGGCTCTGTCCCTGAGTCCTCGCTTCCTCACTCTGCCTGTGACTTCGTGGAGGAAAGGGGTCCAAGTAAAACATTCCAGCTGAGGGATCTCGGTACAAATTAGTGGGAAAGGCCATGAACTGTGAACGTGCACAAACCACGCATGCTCAGAACTAAGCGTGATTACAAGCTTTGCCCTTAAAAATGAGACCTTCCACAGAAACCTTTTCTTGGCTTTCTCTACTTCCTTTGCTACACAGCCATAATTCAGGCACCCCCCCCCACTAGATAAGTCAGGTAGACGAAGACCTTCCTGTTCAAATCAGACCTTGTATAATTCAGAGTCCTTTGGTCTGTCTGTGATGAATAAGCCGTTAGCTTTCTCAGGCTTGGGATATAAAATGACAAATGGTAACATTCATCTCTGTGTTATTTTTTTCCCCTGTGGACATCATGGGGACGGCCAAGGTCAGTACCACATTATGACCCAAGTGTAGTTTTTCCTTCCTTCCTTTCCTGCACAGTGTGCTAACAGTACCGATTTTGTGCTTTCTTTCCCATCTTCCCAAGTTTTATTCCAATATAGATTTTAGAGCTACAGAATCATAATGATACAAGGATTAGGAGACACGCTTCTTGCAACTGATCTGTAGGCTGATGAGTCATGTGAAATGTCCTGTTCTTCACTGACAGAGAAGCCCAATAGCTGTCAATAACATGTACTGTGTTGTGAGTTACTGCTCTCCGTTCCTGTGAGACAACACCCCAAGTCTAGCAATTTAATGAGAGAAAGGGAGATTTATTCAGCTTACAGTTACAGAGGGGAGATACATTCCTTTATGGCGAAAAAGGCATGTCTGGCTAGAAAAAGCTGGAGGAAGCTTAAGTTACTGAGACATCATGGAAGCCGAGAGCTGCAAAACTGCCAACTGCAAAAGCAGACCTCTCCCAGAAGTAGGATAGGATTAATTAACCTTAAGACCCACCTCCTGTGATTGTCTTCCTCCAGCATGACTTCACCAATTAAAGGTGCCATGACTTTCAGAAACAACTAAAGAATGAAACACATGAATCTGTAGGGGATAACACACATTTCAAATCTTGACATACTGCTTCATGTTTGTGGTGGCTGTTTGTTTCAGGAATTGATGTAGACAGCATCCTGTTGGGGAGGCCATCAACTTCTATATATTCAACTTGGGCTCATGCCACTAGAAGCCAGGTGCCCTGTTAACACTCCCATCCCTTCCTCAGTTCCTTGTTTTCTCATAGTAATGCTAAATCCTTTGCTTGCAGATTCTCTTCTGTTGAGCTGGTAGTGATAGGCACAAGAGAGTTGTTTGTACAACATCACAGTTACTTAGTAAGGTCACCTACATAGCCATTGTCCCAGTGATAACAATGAGGAACTATTTCCCTCTGCCTGTAGCATACTTCTTTGAGAATGATTTCCTTCAGTACTATCAAATCTTCCTAATATTGTGATACAGTACATCAGTGGCTAGCCTCATTTGTCCATTTGAATACAAATTAAGTTGGATTAAGTAAAATTTTTCAATTCAGTTAACCACTCTAGCACCACTATAAGCATTCAGTGTACACACAACTCACACATACATGCACCTAAACACAAAGTACATGTATAACATACACACTACTGAACAGTGCTGTAATAATTTTCCTCAGTGAAATGAAAAAAAAATCTTTGCACTTTTTAAATTATTTTGAATTGCTTGCATATCATATTAAATCTTCATGGTGTTGGTTATGTACACAAAAGAAATGGATTTATGTCAATAAGTAAACCCCCAGATTTTGTCTACATAAATAAGCTATGTAGATTATAAGAGCTGATTATCTCAAATTAGGAAAAGGAGTGAAGTACAGGCTGCATTAGAGTCAAATAGACTCCTGGATAAAAGGGGAATTTTCCCATAAGAAGAATGTGCATGATGTGCACAGTATTGGCACTGTTGAATAGTACATGTGTGTGTGGTGGCTACTATGGTTAGACAACTGGAAAAAACAGATGGTCCTCTGCACAGCCAACTTCCCCTGTTAGGTCAGTGATAACAGAAGTTTGATTGACGGATATGTTCTTCAGTGTGCTAAGTGCCTGCCCACTAAGGCATCTAACTTCAGAGCATGTTACTTACTGCAAGGAGCCACTAGAGATGAAACAGCCCTGGATTTCCTCCTTCTGTGACTCTAAGTCAGAGTGCTAGGATTCTTTTGGAGGAGAGCAACAACATAGTTCTCTCTAGGGAAACGACGGGCATATTTTGAATCACATTTAATCATTTACCACACTGTGGCATGTCACAATCTGTGTGTCCTGTTCCCTTGATAGGATAATAATGCAAAGTACCAGCCATTTGTGAGTCTGTATGTATCCATGTGATTGCTTTGACAAACTGAATCATATTTATTTATAGTAGCAATGATTCATTTTACTAAATGTTTTATGAAACCATTACTTTTTCTTTAAAGAAAAATATATAAATCCTAGGATTTCCCAAGTGCTACATAATTAAGAATATTCCTCCACACTACAATTAATGTTTATGTTGAAGTCCAAACCCCAGGACAATGGCATTTGGTGATGGAGCCTTTGATACATAATTAGGTGTAGATGAAATTACAAGCATGAAACTCTCACAATTGCATTAATATCTTTATTTTAAAAAGGGAGGTCCAAACCAGTTTGTGCTCTCTGCCTCTCTCCTTCCCTACCATATGAGGGAACAGAAAGGAATATATTACCTATTGGCTAGCTGGTGTATCAGTGGTAGAAAGCTTACCCAACAGAAATAAGTCTCTGGATTGAGTCCCAGCATCCCTGCCCTACCACTCCAAAAGAAGTGCTATCTGCATAACAGGAAGAAAATCTGCACAAATCCCAAACATGGTGGCTCTATGAGACTGATGCGTTAAATTTGTCAATATACATTAGAAGAAAATCTCTAAGAAAAGAAGAAGCTCATTCTGCCTCTCCACTGTCTCTGTTGCTGTGAATTTAGGGTGCAGGTGATGTTTAGAATGCTCAAGAGAAGCATAAACTCTCATGGTAGAATTGAAGGAGATCAGAAAGTTCATTCCAAACTATCACGAGCATCTTTTATGACGTTGTCATGGAACAAGACCCTCACTCCCATGAAATTTCTAATCACACAAGGGTCAGCTCTGAGCAATGAGGGTGCTACTTGTGTGAATCTTCAAGGATAGGAGCCGGCACAAGCATGTGACTTAGAGAATCCAGGGGCAGAATGAATACCAGGTTGAGTACAATGTATCCCACAAAGTGAAAACCAAACAGACATCAAAAAGCCAATAGCACTTTGAGCAGGAAGACATAAAAACCAAAGGAAGGGAATGGACACTCTGCAGGTATCCTGGAAGCTCCAAGGTAGCTGTTGCTATGGGACTCGTGGCTGATGCTTGTTTTGTCACTCTCCAGTGAGACCATCTACTAGTTCCTTGTACAGTAGCAAGGGGCCATAGTCAACAGTTAAGGATGTGTCTGAGGATGTGGGGGATGGAAGCCAGTGGATGTGAGTCTACTGTATCCTGGTTTAGGATGTGGGGAATGGTGACCTATGAAAATGAGTTCACTCTAGTTGGATTAGAATGTGGGGGAAGGTGGCCAGTGCAGATGGATCTACTTACTGTATCCTGTTTTAGGATGTGGTGGATGGTGACCCATGACGATGAGTTCACTTTAGCCCGGGTTAGGACGTGGAGAATGGTGGCCAGAGCAGTAGGATCCTCTTCAAGCTGGTCATAGTTAAACAGGGCATGATTTCTAGAGACATTTTCTGTATTCACAACTGGAATTTTCAGATAGTGCTGTTCAAATGGACTACCTTGTGTATGATTTTCATGGTTCATTTTTCAGCATTAACCATATCTTGAAGCCATACATTAATGTATTTATTGGTGCATGTCAGAATCACCCAGTCAGACAAAACAACAGCACAAACCCCAGAAGCTGCACTGCAAGTTAGTGAGGAATTTGGCTAATAAGAGATTCTGTAAATTCTATCCCAGAACTGTCTTCTTTTCTGTCCTCTCTGTCTTCTTTTCTGCCTGAATTTTCCTAAGAAGAGAGCACGATTCTCTTGTCTCGGTCACTAGTGTTTTACAAAGGGCAGCTATCTGCATCTTCAGATAGCCGCTGAACATTGGAAAAGACCTTGGTTTCCAGGTAGCAATAATTTGCCTGTCTTTTGTCATAAAAATTAGTGGACAGAATTGACTGAAACCCAATGCAAGAATGGTGGACCAGATTTGACTGATTCTAGGAAGGAAATGCAAACATATTTATCAACATAGAATAAACAAACACTTTTAAAGGTTGTTAACTCTCCTGCATGATACATATGAACTACTGGTATCAGAAATATATTCTTTGGTTAGAACACCGAAGCCCACATTTTTCCCCCTTTTCATTGGAGAATTGCAGTTTGATTTGTTGTGAGTATCCCTCACAACATTCCAACATTAATTTCCAGTGCATTGTTTGCTGTTTTATTGGAAACGTGGTGTGATTTTTGCCAGTGGTATCCTTTCTCCTTAACATGTCATTGCTCATTTTCCCATTTATATTGTGTATTTCATTTTCCTGATTTTTACAAACTCGGATGCAATCTTTTTTTTTTTTTAACTTCCTCTTCCATGTAAAATTCATTGAAGCTCTGCTTTGCATACTTCCTTATATAAGAGTCAAATTTTTTTGATGACCTTTGTTCACTCTAACCTAATCACCTCTGGGTTACTAGCTCTGTGGCATAAACTGCATCTAACATTACATTACAAAAAATTACACCACTAAAATGTGTTCCTCTTATTTGTGGCCTTTCTCCTGGTTTTCCATCAATCCATAGAATTAGCTCAAATATAATTTTCCATCATTTCTATGCAATTGGATATCTTTGGAGGGACTGTGGATGTGTAGTAGTTTGTTAAAGCTGTTGTAATAAAGTGTCTTATATTCAGTGGTTCACACATCAGATATCTCATCACAAGCGTGGAAGAGACAAGACAAAAGATAAGGGTTTATTCCTTGGACCCTCTTTCCTTGGGTTATAGATACTGCCATCTCTCTGAATCTTCATAAGACTTTCCTTCTGCTCCTGTATCCCAACTTCCTTTCCCTATAAGGATGGCAGTCATGTTGGATTAGAGCCTTCTGTTTACTTAATTACATCTTTGCAAGCCCTGTCTCCAAACACAGTCACATTATGAACTACTGAATGTAGGAATTCAACCTATGAATTTCAGAATACACGACCCAGTTCATATTATTACCTATTTTCTGCTTCGACTCTCATATGTGTGAGGTTTGAGAAATTAAGCAATTCATCTTCCAAACACACACCTGTTTTGTGCCAGAGAGGAGTTATAACATAGGCCCTCTGTACCTCAATCTAATTTCTTCTACACAGTGCTGCCTCTCATCTCAGATCTAATTCAGAGTTATTAACAGGCTTTTTGGACCTTCCCTTTATTGCCCTTGTCTTTATTCTGTATGACCAACTACTTTCTACCACCAATTCCTTTCTGCTTTGGGTGCTGAAGTCATTTCTTCACTGTCCTCTGTGGGTCCTTTGCTCAGTTCTCTAAAAATTAATTCCATTTGTCTTTAACTACAGTATTCCCGTCTCTAATACCATATCATGGGAAAAATTTACCTTCTCGTTCCTTCTCCAGATTCTGCCAGAAGTGTTTGTCATCCAAAACATTGCACTTTCCTCATTTTTTTATATATCTGTAAGTGCCTGGGCTGTTATGCCCCTTCTTTCTGGGAACAGACCTTTCTCTAGACCTGACTGGGAATTCTGCTTGCTCAGGAGTTACCATGTTGTGTTCATGAACTGTTTATCCCCTGGTGCATGTGTTGTACATATTAGTCTTGCTTCATTTTCACCTGATATTCCTGATTCCATTACTGCGGGGTTGATTCTTTTGGTAGGAGATTTGTTGTCTTAGTTTTTGTTTCTCATGGATTTGTGCTGTGAGCTGGGCATTTTTGTTTTATCTTTTATGACCTTCTTTTCGTTTTTGTGTTTTTGGGTGAACTGATTTAGACAGTATTACTACACTTGAGCAGTTATTGCTAGTATTTTCCTTGGAGTTGGATATATCTATTTGATGTTGGTGTTGTTACTTAGATGAGACTATTGGACTGTTAATACCTCAAGTAAGGTATTAGTAGACAAGGATTGAAGATAAATAAATATGGTAGTGCACATTTTAGGTTTACTTCCTTGGCCATGTATGAAAGTGAATGGTATAGTACCTGAAGTTGTATGAGTTTTTGGGTGGGCTATATGGAAATGTTAAAAGTATGGTGACTAACAATTGAGAGTAACAGGAAGGTAAAAAAGGTTTACTTATCTTAGAGCTGGATAAGAAGATTCTCTCCCACATGATGGGATGATTTTAGAAGTCTTCAGATATATGTTGTTGGTCCCCTAGCCTTTTGCTTGTGTTTTCTCTGGACTCTGTTGACTTCTGAGGAGCAAAAAGGGCCCACTTGTTCAAGAGCAGGGAGTCCACTGGGTTCCGGAACAGAAAGGCCCACAGATTAGTGGGGCACTCAGATGACCTGGGGCCTGGGACATGGTCTACGAGCCTTCCCCAGGAGCAGAAAGGCTGCCTGGCTAGTGGGGGGTGGGCACGTAGATGATCTGGGGCCTCGGGCATGGTCTAGGGGCTTTACCTGAGGAGCAGGGAGTCCACAGGGGTCTAGAGCAGAAAGCTCAATATTCCTAATAGCAAGGCTTTGTTTTTGTTTTGTTTTTTTTTAAGCTTTTTCTCCTGAAAAATTCAGAGTGCTATGAACATGATCCATATTTGTACCATGCCTGTGAGGGAAGTAGGTGGGAAGTATTTTTATCCCCTTTTATTAAAGCAGAGGCAGAATTCATTGCACAAAGGTTCCCCTGAAAAGCTAAGCAATTAGAACTGAGCCGATCTCTGCTGTGCTTTTTTAAAAATATGCTACCATCAAGTCACTTTAGCTAGCCCCATACAGAAGACCATGTTTTTTGCAAGGCAGATGCATATGCATGTAGTTACAAAGCTTCCAATTCATAGTAACTATGGAATTTGGAGTCTAAGTGTAGATGGAATCTGAGACGAGCCTAACTAGGATCTTGTTCTGAAAGAATAACACATTGGGAACTATGAAGTAAATGAATTGGATTCTCTACCTAGTCTTAGATCTGATGCAAATGCCTGTTTCTCTAGAAAGCAGTTCTTCCTTTCCTCTGGGATCCCTGAATCCTTTGTGGTGCACACAGTTCTTTCCTGTTACCTATGGTTTTGCGTTTTGCAGTTTGGCTACCCATGATTAACCATGGTCTAAAACATTAATCAGAAAATTGCACCAATAACTAACGCACAAGTTTTAAATTACACAACTGTCCTAGTGATCTGGTGATGATGCCTTTTTGGAATATGTTGCTGCATCCTCCCCAGGATATGAATCTTCTTTGCCAAGTGCATCCTAATTGTACAAGTCACCTGGCAGCCAATCACTTTGTAACTGTCTTCAGTTATCAGACGATATCATAGTATCATGATACTTATGTCCAGAATAACCTTTGTTCTACCTAAAAATGTCACCAGAACATGAAAGTAACAATGCTGGCAATTAAGATATATCAAAACAAAGCCCTAAGGTGTTTCCTTTAAGTGAAAAGTTCTTGACTTCATTACAAGTATTGATATACCAGAAGAAAGCACACAGTATCTATATTGTTCAGTGACGTCTATGTTTTCCGGTGACGTTGAAGTCTTAGGATGTGTCGTTTCCTTTTTCACCTCTCTATATGCTATTCTGGAAGAAATTATTCTCTGTTTTTTTTAAACTGTTGTGTGTTTAGCAGTTGTACGTACCCTGAAAGAAAGAAGATTGCTTATTTTGATTGTTGTCTCAGTCGGTTTTATGTTCTCTGCTTCATTCTATTGGAGAAAATCAGATTTTGATATAATTGACAAGAGAGAAAGATCCAACCAGTAATTTTGTTACCAGCTCTTCTTCAAGACCAGCAGTAGGTCACCCTGCATGAGGTGGGGGGAGGAGGTGTCTTTATTCCTCAACGTTTCCTGCTCCCCGTGGCTGGACACAGAAAAACCCCAGTGGCCAGTTACTGACCTCCTGGGAGGAGTGTGTAGCATTGGACCAGTCAGGCATGCAAGTATCTGTGCTGCTTGGATAAAAGGTGCTTTAAATAGAACTGCTTGTTAAAAATAAGTAATGCCAATTCTCAAGCTGCCCACTGTGTTTCCCTTTTCCCTTACTCCCTTAGATGTTTTTAAAGGTGCCAATAAAGCCTGCACAACATGGATAATGGAAAGGAAGAGAGAGCAAGCTCTTTTTGTCATAAGTATGAACTTTGAGTCATCTTTTCTGACTCACCTTGAACATACAAAGAAAGCCAATCAACAGGGAGCACGCTAATGGGATGTTTCTCTAGTGACTCATGCAGGCTTGCAACTAAGAGCCTGAAGCAAGCCAAACAAATATATTTTTAAATATGGGAGGGAGCATTTCCTGGGACAATAGACTGTTGAGTCCTACACACTTGCTGGCTTATTTTAAGCCCAAGCCTTGAATGTGTGGGCATGGTCTCCATGGAACCTTCTCTTGTGGTCTTGTTTTGGTTTTCATTTTTGGGCAGTATGTTTAATGATTAACTGGCTCTATCAAGAATATCATATTCTGGGGCAGTATTTACACATAAGGTGACTTCTAATGTAGTAACTTCATTAATTTTGCTCCAGTGGGCTAAGGACCACAATGTCTAACTAAGCATTGCAGATTATGAAGATGCTAAGTGCCAAGTATAAACAGAATTCACAGTCCCAAGCCTCAAGGATATTAGCATTCTACAAGAGGACTGGGGAAGAAAAACCATGCTGATTTTGAAACTTGCAAAAGAATGGTACAGGGACACTTAAGAGGGTTGGCCGACGGTAATGGAAGTACAAAGATCTCTAAGTCTTGGACCTAAAGCACTATCCCCTGAATGATTTTTAGTTGTTGCTGAAGAAGGGAGTGAGGTGAAGAAAGTTGTTCAAGGCAGAAGGAAAAGCATCTGTGAGAGTCTAGTTGTGAAAGCATTTATAGCTTGGGTCATTCTGTTTTGCTTGCAGTATTTTCATAGTGCTTATTCTCTTCTTTGGCAAGCCCATTCTAGAAGGTTCATTTTTGAAAACTAGCCCTGAAGTGGACTCACTCAGCACTAGACAGGATATATGTTGAGAAACATATCAAGAAGTTAGGAGTTTACTAAAAGGCTTTTAAGCAGAGGGGAAGCATGGCTATTGTTAGGTTTTTATGAGCTCCTTAGTAGAGGCAGTGTAGCAGATTTCATCTTGAAGCCAAGTGACTATTTTAGTGCCTTTTCTTTTAATCTGGAATGTGATGGGCAAGTGAATTAGAGTCATCAGTAGAAGGGAAGGAAAGGGGAGGCAGGCTGAGATGCGGCCAAGGCTAGTCAAGTTTTTTCATTAAGATATGTTCTTATCAATAATAGTCTGTTCTCATTAATTGTTTAAATATGAGAGGAGACATGCGAGATACTCAAAATCAAAATATCTCTTGCTGGATTTGATTTAGGGCCAGTGCACTGAAGGCAAAGTCTGTAATTGAGTCACACCTACCTGAAAAGACTTAAAGATTTTATTGGAAATTTAAGGATTAGTCATCACTGTATGTTAGCATCAAGTATAGAGGGTGATAGGGAGATAGGGAGACATATTCTTAAAAAGAATTTTTAAGATATAAGTGTTTTTAAGAAGTCATCCTTTTGAATAAATTTAAAACTGATTTTTTTATAAACACACCTTTCAAAGGAAAAATTTATGAACATTTCCACTCCATGGCCCAGAAACCAAAAAACCATGTTTCATGTGTCAGAGAACCAGCTGGTTTACAATGCTGTACAGGATGAAAAGGTAGTCTTGATACAGCATTAATAAGAACTTGAGCCTAGTTTTATGAATTTTTTTATAATGCAAATAATTTTTATTAACTGCAAAGCCACATTTACTTTTAGGATGTCTGTATGTTCATAGCAATGCTGTACATTTGCTAAACATATCTCATGAATGTGGTCTTCTCTATTTCCAAAATTATCAGCAAAACGTTAATGTCTGTTTCTGTCGTTTGTTTCATTTTGTTTGTGAGGCATTTACTGAGGAATAGAAAGCTCCAGTCCTTACATAATCTTTTGTTAAAAGAAGTCAGAACAAATAGGGACAGCATGATATGTCAGTATTTTCAGACAATGAATGATATGCTCAGGGTAACTGGCATCGCAGTTTGGTTGCTGGTCAATGAGATATTTTGACAGCTGAGAACACTGAGGTAATTGTGGTAATAGGGCCAGTCAACATCAAAGAGGTCCATGATCGATTTGGCAAATTTAGGGCAAGATAGCATCCCATACTGAATAATTGGTTAGGAGAAAACCCAGGAGCCAGGACCAGGAAGCCCTTTGAGTGTTGTTCACAGACCAGCTTGGTTAAGGCAGTCTCTGCAGCCCAACTATCTCCTAGGCTTATGTCCTGGCTCTGTCTCTCTGGACGGGTAACCCAAACAAGTCACATAAACTCCCGTGCCTCCAATATCTTCCATGTGAAATAGAATCAACCACTAACCTCTCCCATAGTGTCTTGGGAGAATTAAGTACTAACTATAAAGCCCCCAGAACAGAGGCTGATGTCTGAGTCACTACATAATTATGTAATGCAAAATAAACTGGGTCGATTAGCTTGCTCTTCTTCTTTCAGCATATTACCTTTGCATTAAAGTAGACGCATCATGTGTTTTCTTTATTAAGCCAATAAACAAATTTAAAATCCCTGAAATTAACAGTCTAGGAGTTGTTGATATTTCCCCCTTTCACTGACACAATAGCATTTTGGGGGGATTATATGTCTGTCTTTGACAAACTGGAAAATACAGCCTTGTCTTACCACCTCTAAGAATCATGTGTCTTAAAATTTCTCTTAGATGACAAGATCAAGTCTTCATGGGAATAACTGGTCAGAGAATGCTTTTATCTTTGTTTTCAGATACAAGGTCTGACTATTTAACTCAGGTTGGACTGGCACTCACAATATGGCTCAGACTAGCCTTGAACTTGTGGCAGTTCTACAATCTTAGTGCCCCCCTCACCTGGTCTAAGTCACACGAGATACCAAATCCACTTGGTCAGACTACGGTTATTCTTTAATTATAACATATAAGCTTTCTGGACAGTCTTTCCATGGAAATGAATCTCTTTCTGGTGTCAGGACTCAAATTTAAAGGAAGTCCTGACACTTTTCCTGCTGCAGGTGGCCCATGAGCTGGGTAAACTTGGTGAGCTGCCTCAGTCTTCTCTCCTGCATGATGGGAGGGCAGTGCACCTACTCACGAGACTCTATGAAGATGAACAATTGCTGTAGGAACACATCTTTTAGATTTGGGGAGCTGGCTTATGAGTTTAAGACTTTGCCTTGCAAGCAAAAAGACCCAAGTTCAGATCCTCATAACCCATGTAAAAATGCTGGATGGAAATAGCAGAGTTTGCACTTCTGACCCCTGGAAAGCCCCAGAGCAAAGCAATAAGGAGGCAAAGCAATTCACAGGGATTCCTGAAGTCACCCTTGTACCTTCACCTCCACAGACACTGATAGTCAAGTGCTCTTTAGTACACACACACACACACACACACACACACACACACACACACATACACACACACACAAAGAAAAATGCAGCCATTTTGATTTTCTAGGATGAGTAGCTCACTCACTTTCTAGGAAGCTCTCCTCCTCTGTTGAAGCAGTGTCTCAAGTGTCATGTTATTCACAGTATGGTTTTTTTTCAGGTTTTCAGCCAGCTGTTTCTGGCTTGATATTTAAGGCCTTATCCTTCAGGGGTTTTGTTGGTCCAATCTCAGGCCAATGCCTGCCTGAATCTTGACCGTTTCCTAATTTATCACGATGCCTGAGGTCGTGCTTAGGGGTCTGGTGCTCTGTCCACGTACTGAGAAGGCGGCACTGTGTTCCCCTTGATGCTCGATCCTAAGCAACAGAGGATATAGGCCTTATGTTTTCCTGTTTAAATGACTGGACAGAATTCTTTGAGGCAGAAATATCAGGAATTAACTCATCTTGTTGATGTTGATGTTGTTTATTTGATATGAATCTCTATCCTCTCTCAAAACCCACATTGGAAAAGCTATGACTGTCAGGGGTTTGTTCCTTTAATATGCTGTCTCTCTCTTAATTCAGCCACCCAGGATTAATGATCATTAACATTGTTAAGTAAGCTCTAAGGACATGTGTTCATTCCAACTGCAGGAGACAGGTTGTGATGACCACTAAACTAGATGCTCTCATGTGACTAGTGCTTGGTAAGTGGAGCGGGTGGTGAATGCAAAAGAGAATCCCCTTGCTGGGAATTAGGTATTGGTAGTTGATTTGCATTTCTTTCCTGTTGAAACTCAGCAATAAATATGTTTCCTTTATAATGTTCATTGGTCACTTTTGTGGGAAGGACCTCTGTAATGTTTTTAAGGGACAAAAAAAGTAAAATATGAAAGAAAATTTGAAAACACAGTGTTGATAAGGTAGGTTCAGTAAATCACAGCAAAATGAAAAAAATTGCAGCAAAAAGAATATAAATATTATAAGGAATGGAGATTTAGTACGTTAGTATTGGCATAGTACTAGGTGATCAAAGCCACTATTTTTTGTCTCATTGTTTTCTTTTAAGAGAATATCTAGAGTAGGTTCCAGAAAGTTGGGGAAGAATAGGGGTGACTGAGTTATTCTGAATTATGGACTAGTTTAAAGCAGTATATGAAAATGAATGTAATGTGGAACATTTCTGAGCAAACACCTTCCGTCTGCGTGACTCACAAGAGGGCTCTGCTGGAGTTGCATGAAAGTTGCAGAATACATTCTCGACTTGTACACCAAGAAGGGTGTAACGAAAATCACATAGAAGACAAGCGTAGAGCTGGAGATAGTACAAGAAAGGAGACTAAGAGAAGGGATGTAGTTGTGTGTTCATGGAAGAATAGTTATGGAGAAGTCACAAAGAAAACAAAAATGATTACATCAGGCTCCTATTTCACATGTGCTCATTTCTTGAGGGAGAAGATGAAAGGTCTATAAAAACATGAAAAGAACGGAAACAGTCAAATCTTCAGAGAGGACATGCCTAGAGCACAGGGCCTGATACAGAGGATGACTCACCAGGCCCCATGTAAGGAGAAGACTGAGAAATAAGCGTGTGGAGAACAACGTGGGGAATTTTGATGCAGAAGAAATCTAGAATGAAACAATGGCTACACTGTCAAAAGTTCTTGGTGCTCAAATAAGAATTGGCTTGTGCATCCCTTTATCTCATTTAAATGGTTGGCTGGGGACTGCTTGTAATTACCTGCTTGTAATTCTAGTCTTGGAAAGCATCGTGGGATCCCCAGAGCAAGCTGGCTAGCCACACTAGCTCTACCTACGAGGGTTTGATTAGAGACCCTACCTCAAAAAAAAGTGTAAGAGAAATTAAGATTGATTCCAAATCTCAGTCTTGGAACTCCATATGCATGTTCACTCTCCCACATACCTGCACCCATGCCCACACACATACACATGAAGATGGGGGGGGAGTAGAAATTATGATTGAGTTTAGGGTTTACTCATAAGTCAGAGAAAAGTTATGAGTGTTGACACAAGGTAGTTGCAGTTGAAGGTCTGGCTGCAGCGTTGTTATTTCCTCCAGCTGACACCTACAGGTGATGACTGTTGGTGCTTCACTTCAACGGAGACATTAACTGAGCAATGAGGCCAAGAAAGAGCAAGAAAGAGCATGTGCTATAAGCAAGTCTCTGCCAGCCCTCAGTCTTGAAATGTGCAGCCGTCCTCGTCAGGAGTACTTATTTTTAACCTGTTTTTGTCAGCTTCATAGACCGGTGCTATGAGCTCTAAGTCAAGGGGTAATGGAAGTCACATGACCTCCCTGTGCAACACACTCAGTTCCTGCTAGGTCTTTGGTGGGGCACATCCTGGTTGCTCATTAATCTGCTTCTAACCCTCAAGCGCCCATCTCGCTTGGTAGGACAAGCAATTATTTATATCCATGCTAAATTTACTTTATGACAGTCTCTTAATGTGCCACTTCTCAGGATAAATTTCCTCATAAAGAAAGTTTAAAGAAGTGTTCCAAAGCTACTTCCCTTTGGACTGTTTACTACATAACTAGAATTTCTTTCTTTTCAATCTCTCACAATCCTTACTGTATGAGTAAAGATTCTCCAGAGAAACAAAATAAGCAGGATATACATAATTCCTCATAAGAAAACTCATGTATATTCATGAATATACACATCTTTATGAGATTTATTATGAAGAATTATCAGGCACAATCCTTGGAAGCTGAGAAGCCTTAGCATCTGCTGTCTGGGAGCTGGAATCCCAGTATTATAATTCTGTCCATGTCTAACGGACTGAGAACCAGAGAAACTGAAACTTCAATTCCAGTACTCAATAGAAGAAGATGTGCTAACCTGTCCCAGATCAAGCAGTCAGGTAGAGAAAAGGACCCAGTTCCTATTATCTCCAGCTGCTGTTCTTTTGAGCCCTGAATGGATTGCACACTGCCCACCCACACTGGGGGAGGGCCATCTTCAGTATACTTAATAAATGATAGTGTTCAGACCTGCCAGGGTCAACTTGACCTATAGACCATCATGCCAGCTCCAAGAGTCAGGTGGCTCATATCTTGCAAAATAACTATGTTTGCTGCCATTGGGCACTGCTGCTCCACATTGCAAACCTCATTCTCCCTTCTAACAAATGCTTCTTTTTCTCCCCTCTTATTTTCTGGGTCAAGACAGAGCTATCTCTTCCATCTGGAAGTAGTTCCAGAAAAGACTGTTTTTCCCGCAGATGAGGTATTGAGGATCCAGATTCCTCTATCTCTTGATTATTTCTGTTATAAGAAAGAAAAAGAGCAAACTAATATCATCAAATCATTTTTTAATTATAAGTATACTCCCAAGGGTCACTTGCTCCTCTTATCAAAAATCTTAATTTACTGGAATTTCTGCATATTTTATCTTTTGATTAAATAACTCAGAAGATGACCTTGAAGATAGTGTTTTATACCTCTCCAGAAGAAATGGGGCTAAGTAGCAGGAAGCTAACAAAACAAGACTTCACAATCAAAACCAATAATATTTAGGGGAAAATGCTATATTTATATACTATACACTTCTGTGGCCAGCATTTATTTAATTTTTAAACTCATATCAGACAGTATCTAAATGTTTTATGTGTTCTCTCTCTCTCTCTCTTCCTCCCACCTCTTTGGTCTTCATTTTTAGTCACTGAAATCTATTGATATAAGTTATTGCTATTATCAGCATGGCAGGGGAAAGTGCTGAGACATTAAAGTACCCAGTTGAGATTACACAATTACATACATCAGGGGATATTAGAGCTTCTGGCCCCTGTATCTAACTCCATGGTAAATGCTGCTACTTTGTGTGAAGTCTTCCCCAGTTTACCACTCATCCTTGATGCATCAATACATCAGTTAATTAGATTCCAGATTAACAAGAGTCCTCGAATTACCAGAATTTAAATTGTATTGCAAAGAGACATGGCGAGAGCAATGCTAGAATAAGAGAAAAGGTGAAAAGCCCTCTAATGGTTCCTCCTTGTGAGTGGAATAAAGCCCACTGTGTCATGGTCTACCAGGCACTGTCTGTTCTTCAGCTTCCTCTTCATCCACATGTCCTTGCTTATAAGCCCCAGATCACTCCAATGGGTTTCAGAGTCAGGATCTAAATTCAAGACAAATGTCTCCAAAGCCAAGATCTTAACTGCTTTGCTGGTGGGTGAATGGATATATGGATATGTGGATGGATGGATGGATGGATGGATGGATGGATGGATGGATGATGTATGGATGGACGCACGGACAGATGGACGGATGGATGGATGGGTGAACATGTACAAGAAAGAGGAACAAGGGAAAAAAGGTAAAGGACAAAAGTAGGAAGACAGGAAAGAGGCTCTCTAAATTGAGGATGAACAGAAGAGGAAAAAATGTAGATAACTTGTAAGAATCTTGCAATACCTCTTAATACTCATTCATAATCATCCAAATCTATTATAGGCTTTGCATCAGCACCTGCAGTGCTCTGGGATAAGATTAGGATCCCCGTCTGCAAAAGAAAATGTGTTCATATTTTTCCACCCATCCAATAGATGATGTCAAGCTGAAGTTGAGCTCTGGAAAAGGTGCCTTGTGTCCAGAAGCAGATAGCAGTTAAGTCATTACATGTGTGCCTGCATGGACAGATTATAAGATTGTTTTTGGCTCAAGTGGATGTGGATGCGTGTAGAAGGGGCATTTGAATGTGTGTACTTGTGGGAGAGTGATATTGGAAATCATTCTGGATTGCTTTACCTTCTTATTACTTTGCTCTGGGGTTTCCCAGGCCCCATCTTCCAGGAATTACAGGCTGCCACTATTTGGACCTGATGTTTTACATGGTATTTAGGACCCAAAATCCAGTCATTTTGCTTGCTGTGCAAAGACTTTAACCACTGAGTCACCTCTCCAGTCTAGTCCATAAGATTTGTTTTTACTTAGCCTGTAAACCTGGCTAAGATGGCCATTTCTGTTGGCAGAGGTGAAGGACAGATCGCTGGCTAGCTCCCTAACTTATTTGGAAAATTTCAAACTAGTGAGAGACCCTGTTTCAAAAAGAGGGGGGGTTAATACCTGAAGAATAAAGCCCAAAGTTGTACTCTGGCTGCCACAGGCATACCAACCCATGTGCATGCCAAAATGAACGCATACACAGCATACATATAAAGTGCACTTTTTTTACACAGAAATGTCCAAAAGCTAAGAACACAACACACCTTAATGAGTTATAAATTGTAAACCGTCCATTTAGTTACTTTCTATTGGGAATTAGAATTGTATGCAACCCTCAGAGGCCCTTGCAGGTCATCCTCCATTTATAAAAACACTGTACTATTTCTTAATCCCATTACAGGGTAAATCGTACCTGCTTCAGCTAGGTAGGATCACAGTGCCCATTGTAGGAAGGAGATGGCTTCTTTCGGTCAACATTATTTTTGCTTCAAGTCATTCATGTCTTGTGGATGATACCTCAATATATTTATGTTGGTTATAGCATTTGTAAAAGTATTTCCTTGATAGTGAGTGTCGAACTGTAACTAGGTCTCGGCTGATCCATTGATGAAGAAACATCCAGCTTTCAAGTTGTGGCTGTGATATTGTTGTGAACATTAAGGAACATTAAAGATTCTTTCAAAGTTCATGCATTGCTGCTGAGTTTATACTCTTGTTTATCACACAGCAAGATTACCTTGACTTTAGTAAACACAGCTAAACTGTTTCTTCCAAGTGGCTGAGTCACTTGTATTGCCCTCATCTTGTCAGCAATTAATACTCCCATCATCTCACTTTGACTGTTCTGGTAGCGATAAGAAGGTATCTCATTTTAAACCTGCCTTACCTTAGTTGTGGGTAAATTTGACTGTCAACTTGACTGGAAGGAAAAGTGACTAGAGGAAAGCCAGCAATGAAGGCATTGATTCCTCTGCTGGCTGTCATGGTGTACGTGGTTCTACTCCGCCACTCCCTCCCACATGATAGATGGAAATTGCAGAATCTGAGCCTAGAGAAACACTTCCTCAATTTATGTTGGGTTTCTCAGGTGCTTAGCCACAACAATGAGATGATTAATCAATACAGAAACCCTGAGTCTTTCACACGCTCATTGATCACGTAAATATTGTAATTCATGAAATACCTGTGACACCTTGTCCATTTTTCTATTTTAGGTTGTCTTTCTATTTCTTACTGACTTTTAAGAATATCTGTGTGAATATCTATATCTAGATAGATAGATGGATATAGATGATTTACAGATACATACATAAATACATGGTAGATGACATAAAGATTATAGTTAATACATACATAGATGATGGATCATAAATGATTGATAGAGATAGATGGTAGGTAAGATAGCTAGATAATTGATAGGTATGTATAGGTAGATGGATGATTAATTGATAGATAGGTAATAGATCATAAGTGATTGATAAATGATGGATAAATTTATAGATAGATCCTAGATAGATGATGGATCATAAAGATAGAGGATATATGAGGGATAAATGATAAACTAGATAGATAATACCCAGACAAATAGTTATATGGATAGATAGTTCTCAGATGATGTTGAATTTTTACCTTTTTCTAAGACTGGCATATTTAGCATATCTTTGGATAAAGATAAATGCTTATATTTACTATTATTGAGTCCAAACCTTTTCCTTTGGCCTGCTCATTTTTCTCTTTTGTTTAAGAAGCTTTTGACCACGACAACCTCATGAATATAATTCCCTATATTATAGAAAAACTCTATTAATTTTCCTTTCACATCAAGATCTCTATCCACTCAAAATTTATGTTTTTCCAGATGGAGTGAGATCAGGACCCATAATTTTTTCCAGACAACACTTTCACCATGGCAATATGTAGTGATAAATCTGACTGTATCCACAGGTTTCCTGCTAAATCCTCCATTCTTATTCCATCTTTTAGTTTGCCAACAATGTACTAGTAGTCATTCTCATGAATGCTGTAGTTCTGTAACAAATATCTGTAGTTGATGGCATTACATCCTCCAGTTTTGCCATTTAAGCCACACACAATAATTGCATTGTTATTAAAGCTGATAATATCCAGCCCTTATTAAGTACTTATTACATTTACGTGTAATCCTAACATCTCACTGATGGCATTATTGTCTTTTTTTAAATGTGAGATTTGAGGTCCTAAAGAACCTTGCGGTATCCAAGGTCACAATGCCATTAAGTAGTGATGCCAAGGTTTACATACACCCATTCCAGCCTGGCTGCAGAAGCTCTGGTCTTTTGTTAACACAGACAGTATGCCTAGGGTGTTAACACAGACAGCATGCCTAAGGTGTGGCCTCAGTCATTTGCCTGAACTTCTATCTTGTAGTATGTGTCTAGTTTTCAGCTCTAACACTGGTTAGTAGTATCTTTTCCCCTTTCTCCTGCTTCAGAAAAAGCCTATAGAGAAGGGTTAGCCCGCATGTGCCTGTCTATTTGTGTAGATTTCACACTATTTTTAAGCTTGGTAGAGAGTAGAAAAGACTACCCAGAGTCCTATTAATTCAAACTTCAGGAACTGGGAAGCGTGGAGAAAGTTGAATGCCTCTGAGTCTGCCCTGCAATCACGGGGGTGGTAGCTTCTATATTGGCTGAACTTATGGAAATGAGGGAACTTCTCGTTCCTCGTTCTGTTCTCCTCTTCTCACCTCTCCTACCTACAAGAGGTCCTGAACGTTTAGCATTTTCCCACACAGTACCACCCTCTAAAATCAGTTAATGAATACTGAGTCTAAAAATAGAAGCCTTGAAGTTTTTCTAGGGGACAGTATGGTAGGTTTTCTGCCAAGGCATAAATGTGCATCTACATTAAGAATGCTTAACTGTATAATGCAAGACTGACCAGAGAACAACAAAGTTTCTGTGCTGAGGAGAGTAACATTTTATGACTCTTCTGGTAATTTTCATGTGTTGAATGTTATTGCGTATATATGCATGATTTACTCTCTTTCCCCTGTAATTCATGGCCTGACAGCAAAATGCCCTATGTGTTAGTCCTATCCATTGCTCTTTCAAAGCACACATTTCCAAAGATCATTTCTAGTGAAATGGCTCTCAATGCCATGGTAAAAATATTATAATTTGCTCAGTACCTCCCAAATCTGTGTCTCACTAGTCATTTGCAAATGGGTTCAAAGACTTTCTTAGTATAACAAGGGTCAGAGAAAGCTTTTCAGCATTTTAAAAATTACATGCATCTGAGAAAATTACCATGAAAGAGCAGAAAGATGGTCTGTATTTGCCTGTGTCATCACATTATCTCATCTTCAACCAACTAATTTTCTTATGTAATAGTCTACATTAGCTGACATGAATAGGTGGAAGAGATATAAAAACAACAGTCATTTTCTTATGAAGAGTAAATATACCTCGGCAAACATTAGCCAAGCCTGTAAATGTCACTCTGGTGTCTAAATACCCTGAGTAAAATGTGTAGCTGAAGGTATACGCCCATTGTGCCCTATTGAGAACTAAAGTTAGTGCAGGTACTACCTCCAGATTCCATCATTTCGAAGGCTAAATCAGATTAAACATACAGAATCTAATGTGTCTGTGCTTGAAAAGTGGTGAAAGAAGTTGGAGTTTTGGACATGGCATCTTATCCATCCCATCCCATTTTGTGGGTAATAAATCTAGGACCCTTGAAGGTCATGCCATCAGCTCTAAATTCTCTTCTTCTACTCTTAATGCTTACTGACTACTTGTGGCGGTCATTGTTTTCCCAGAACCTGCCTGACAGTTTCAGCCTCCTCACATTCTCCAGAGGAAAGAAGGAACAACTCTGCATTGGCCTGTGTTGTTGGTAGAATTTTGTTCCCCAAAGGTCTTGTTCTGGAGATTCTATCCCCAGTGCAGCAGAATTAAAAAGTGGTGATGTCTCAAAGAAACAAAGCCTTGATTGGCCACTAGGGGGTGTGGGCATGGAGGGAATTCTTGTGGGCTGCTCAGAGTGAGTCCTCTTGTGAGAACAGATTGTTGTGACAGCATCTCTGGCCTCTGGATCTTTGACTTCTTGTCTTGGGATGTGATTTCTCCCTTTTACAGCATTCCTGCTTTTATTCCATCTGTCATGCCATGATGTAGCAAAAGGCCTTTTCAGAGCCAGTAGGTGTTATTGTCATAGTTCTGAACCTTCTAAACTACAAGCTGAATAAACTTTTTTTCTATACAAACTCTAGCCTCCAGCATTCTCTTAGAGAAACAGAGCAGGAATCATAATACAATGGCCAAAATGCTACATAAGTGTACCACATTCTTCTCAGTGTGTGGGTTATAACTGCTTACAAAGCTGACCTACTTCTAAATGAATTAGATGTCAGCAAATTAATAGAGCCTATTCTAACTTAACCCTGAAAATAGAATATGTTCAAAACTAAAAAAGACCAATGAGCTGATCTTCTTCTGTAAAGTGGAATCTCTTTGTGTTAAAAATAGAGTGCTTAAAAACAATTTAATTTTTAATGTGTTACTATTTTCATCTCATTGAAAACTTCTCTTTAAATTTCATTTATGAAATCATCACTTGCTAATTCATTTCCCTCCTATGCTAAGCATTGCTGTTTTCTTCAAAAAGCAACCATCCTCCTTGTTTTTATTTGCTTTAGGTTTTTGAACTCCTGAATTAATACCTACCACATCTTTGCAATCCATGTAAGCTCCCATGTTTCAATGGGATGATCTGCTTGATGCCGACCAGTGCTCAAGGCAGTGCTGCTGGCCCAAGTTTTCATTGTGTGCACTCTTGTAGTTATGACTCCCGTTGTCTCAGCAACCTGATGGGTTTGCTCTAGCATTACCTCAGGCACAGAGGGCTGATGAGTCTTGTCCACATGACTAAGGCACCAGCTGGTAGAGCCAGGAGTTGATCTTCTGCATGTTAATGATAATGCATGATAATGCAAGCCTGTAGCATCTTTGTGATCCTGATTGTCAAGAAGTCTTCAATGAACACTTTGCTGGCCTGACAGCTCTTCCTTGTGTAAGATTTCTGAATGGGCCCTTCGTGCTGGATAACTTTCCGTCCTGTCTTAAGGAAGCAGAGGATGAACTGTGCATGGTGGCACATACTGCAATACCAAGAGACTGAGTCAGTAAGATCACACGTTCAAGGCCAGCATAGAGGCCCTGCCAGCAAGGGAAACAAAGTGAAACAGGAGTACATGATAATGCAAGCCATTCTTTGTACTGGATCCAGAGGCAGTGCTAAATTCAATTTCTGACCCTGTCACAGCAGAGCATGTGACTACTGTTCCTCGGGTTTCTTGTCTGTGAAGTACTCACAACATCAGTACTTTAGTTATTGTTGCAAAATCAGAACATCTGCATAGGAAATAAGAACTCAGAGTGCCCAGCATAGTGTGGCCCTGGCAACTGAACTTCACCTTTGGAATCTGAATGCTTCCACACAATCAGTAAGCATGATTGACTCTACCCCCCCACATCTACTAGATCCCAAATGCTATACCTCAGAGTCCTCTTCCCTTCCTCATCTCTGGGGTTGTTGGAGTCTGTAAGAAGCTGTTTAACATGTCACTGATGGTGATAAAATAGTAATGAATAGCCACCATTCACTAGGCCTGCAGCATGCACTAAGCACTTTGTCATAACTTTATACAAATAATTTAATTTAATGCTTTTGCACATGATATGATTAGATATTTAATAGATAATCAAAAAGGCTGAGGGATCTTAGTTATCTAAAGATATATGGCATGTCAGAAAGCATCACGTTTGATACTGGAGTGCAAGTGTGCCTAACTGTAGCCATAGTACTTTCCGCCTCCTCTCTCTTGAGTCTCCTGTGATCTCCCATTACCTTAGGCATGTGTTTTCTTTGTCTTCGTACTTGCAGAGCTTCAAGTTTCCGTATCAGTGATTACATGTGTCTAGGCATAATAAGAAACCCGAAAACAGTGATTTAAGCAGAGTATTACAAAGAATTCCAAAGGAGGACAGTTCCAGGTTGGTGTGTGGTCTCTACCGAGTCAGCAGAAGACCCTTCCAAATACCTGAATTTTAGGCTGATAAAATGACTGTAGGAGCTCCAGTCATAATTCTTATGTTTCAAATGTGAAGGAGTTAAGGTGGGATGGCAGAGGCAGAAGAGGATAAATTAATCAACCCTTCCCCTTCAGAGGTCTCTGCAAATACTCCTGAGCAATTTCTACTTTTCCATCATTGGTTAGAATTTGGTCACATAATTGCTCATAGTTACATGAGAGACTGAAAGTTGTGTTTCATATTTTGCTACATAGTTGTCATGATAAAAATTGGGTTTTTACTGACATGGAATCCAAGTTATATGTTGATTTGAAACACATAAATCAGATGAATTCATCCAGTGGGATCTTTACCAGTGACTGAGACTCTCAGAAGTGAGTCTCTTGATGGAGACAAAGGATTCCTTCAGAATCTTGATGCCAAGTTCTTTTTCTTGATCCAAGGGAGATGTCAAGATACAGCTTGGCCCACGGGAAAGAAGTGGAAAGGGAGTGTGTTCCTACTGGTCTGAATCTAGGCTTACAGCGAGAGGAGTAGGAAGGTAAAAAAGTTCCAGCCATGAAATCAACCTTAAGTTTTTAAATTTCTTCCCTGTGTAAAATTTTAAAAATATGATTGAGGAGTGGGAAAATGATTATTTGAGATCTCCGTTAGAGTGGTGCTGAGGAGGGCAAGGGGTGCAATGAACTGTCAACCACAGATGAGGAAAGAAAACTCACCAGAGCAATGACGGGCACTGGAGCCATTTCTACCCAAGTTCTAATCCCAAGACTCCAAAGAAAGGCACCTTGTCTTTCTAAATCTCTTATTTCTAATTTTTATAACAATAAAAAGAGGAAGAAAGACGAAAGAAGAAAAAAGAAAGAAAAAGAGAGAGAAAAAAGAAAGAAAAAGAGAGAGAAAGAAAGAAGGAGGAAGGAGGAGGAGGAAGGAGGAAGGAAGGGAAGGAAGGAAGGACAGGAAGGAAAGATAGAAAGAAAGGAAGAAGAAGGAAGGAAGGAAAGACAGGAAGACAGACAGAAAGACAGAAAGAAAGATAAGAAAGAAAGAAAGAAAGAAAGAAAGAAAGAAAAGAAAGAAAGAAAGAAAGAAAGAAAGAAAGAAAGAAAAATTCTCATTGTACTTGGTGGAGTAAGTGACTATAATTTAGAGGGAACCGCTGCCCAGTGTTTGGCACGCACTTTGTGATTGTGAATTTATTGGCCTTGGTGCTGAGATCATGTGGCTTTGTATTGCTAGTCAGCAGGAGCTAGTCAGCAGGTGCTGGCTACACACGTGGGCTGCAGGTCATGACCTATTTCTTTATTGAAGGAGGAGGAATACAGGAGAGGAGAGTGGGGGTGAAAGGATACTAATTTTCAAAGCAGCAGTCACCAGTAAATACTCTGCACTCTTGAGGTCAACAAAGCCAGGAAGCCTGCTGCTGGGTCAACTAAATGGTGGTTTTCGAATGCTTATGTAGGGCTGCCTTTATAAAAAAGGAAAAAAAGAAAAAGCCCATGATGGAAGGCTTCATTTCTGCAAATTCCATCTTCCTTCCTCATACATAAAATGAAGATACTCATAATACCCACCTCTTTGGGATATTGTAGGAGAGTGCCTGTGGAGCCTGGTATGTAATGTGCATCTAGCAAACACTATCTGCTGATACAAGCTTTCTTCTCTCCCCTACCACCCAAGCAAGAACAGGGCTATCTCAGCTCCAGTAATGCTATAAAAAATTTAACTAAGGTATAAAGTACACATATAATCACTAAGTCCAAAACTGATACGGTGGTAATGTGATTAATAATGAATCCCTAGATGGCAATAGTGTCTGGAGATGCTTCTGTAGACATATAAATTTTATTGGCTGCAGTGCTTATGAAAGTGAAGCTGACATCTCATTGCCCCAGTCAGCAAACACCACAGTCAACCATGTTGGTGTCCCACACTCCCTAAATTGTTTTGGGTATCAGGTCTACCAGAAATACTGGCTGGGTGGGGTCTTGCTTCAAATTGCTAAGATGCAAACACACCTGATAAGAAATTAGGAGAAAGGTCAATTAGCAGCCCTGTTCCTTGGAATGGTACTGGGATCTGGTTCACTTTCATGACCAGGGTTTGTGTTGACTTCTACCCTTCCATAGCACTTTCTCTGTGGATTGAATCATTTTGTTCTTTCTGAAGCTTAGAAAGAAGACATAGTAAGATTGTATTTCTATATTCTAGTTAAGAAAACACAGGCTCAGACAGTGCAGGGACTGTCTTCTCTTGTCATTGGGTGGACTTGAACTGAGGTTTTTGCTGCACACTCTTTCTGCACAGCAACACTTTGCAGTCGGCCTGTGTCCTCACAGTGTCTGCAGACCATGGCATCTGCGTAGCTTCAGATCCAGTTGTGTTTTCAAAAGAGGCAAGCTGTACCAACACACACCTATTTGTTACTGCTTCAGATGTTCAGAGGTCCGATTTACTGTACTCCGAAGGGCTGAAGATAGATGAGATTATATGTAACTTCTGATTACACCAGAGGAAAGAAGGATTCCTCTAGGATGGCTCAGGGTTCACTTGCCTGGGGGATTCACCAGGACCATTCTCTGCTGAAAATGAAGTGGCTGTATATCCATGTGGCAAGCACAGGTCTCTACTGGAATTTCCACACACCGCTTCCCTCCGCCCCCATTGGACTTCCAGGACCTGAAATTACAAGATCACAAGTCTTGAAGATTAATCAGACTTTAAAGAAAATTCATTTAAAAATGAAATACTTTTACTGTATTTACAAGCTGTCATAGTTAGATGCAGGTGTCAATTTAACAATTGAATGTTTGAGCTCTGAGAACATTTGCCCCTACCAAGCCTGTAGGAGATTGGCTAATTGATGGGGAAAACCCAATCCACAGTAGGCAATACCAGTTCCTAGGATAGATAAAATGAAGGGATTGGTTAAGGAACTTGACATCCTTCACTATACTTGGCCAGATATGCTTGTCTGGCAAGTGAGGATTGCTCCTCTTGTAATGGATGTAGTGTGACCAGTGTTGGTATTAGCTCTCCTGCCAAGCTGGACAAGGAATTAACTGTAACCCTGAATCATAAGGTAGTATAAAGTTGCATGATCCCCCTAAGCCATTTGATTGTGAATTTATCCACAACTTGCAGACAAACTGGGACACAGGCACATACATGTAAAATATTTTTACATTTCCATTGCTATGCAGTTGGGAAGACAGGGTTCATAATCCTACTTCCCTGAACTCTGCAGCATCCTCCACTATGACCCATGAGGAATAAGAGATTCTAACATGATCAAATAAACTGTTGCATATATGAAAAGATTCTAAAAATGGCACATCGCTGGGAACCAGGGACAGGCTATGGTGCTGGTCCAAAGGAAGTGGCAGCAGGGCTGAATTTGCCCCCAGAAAATTCACAATGTCTGGACTCGAAGCACTCAGCTAATTTCATGATTTTATGTGAGGCTGGGACACTGTAGCCTTCAGCACCATTTGGGCTGCTTTGACCTCCAGCCATCTGTGCCTGGGCATATGAAGTAAATGGTCAATGACATCAGATGGAGAATGATCTCAAATGTCCCCTGCTCACAGCCATAAGAGGGAAAAGAGCCCCCTGGAGAAATAATCGTGGTTGTTATTTTCAAAGTTGGAATTAATTGCGTATTCAGGAAAGCCCATCTCTGCCAATTATTCTGTTAAGGAAGTGGAAGCTAAAGATGACCACAATGCTGTGCCTAAGAGCATTGGAGTAGACTTTCTCAGGTCAATAACTCTGCAGTCATGGAACAAAGTCCTAGGGTGACTTTCTGGGATGGATTAGCAGCTAACATTTTGTAATCATGATATGTGCCCAAACATAGGTCTGACCATCTGTCCTTAAGCTTCCAAGTGGAGAAAGGGCTGTGCTTTGGTGCTTTTTGAAAACTGTTGTCCTTGGTCATTTAAGCAAAAGTTTGTCTCCATAGAGCTTCTAGTGTGGTTGTGACCTCTGATTACCCATTCAACTATTTTAAAGCATCCCCCCCTTCTTTTGTATCTCTTCCTTCTAGCTAGTGAGACCTGCAATGACTTCCACCCGATGTTCTTCACCCACGACAGATCCTTCGAGGAGTTTTTCTGCATTTGTATTCAACTCTTGAACAAGACGTGGAAGGAAATGAGGGCAACTTCTGAGGACTTCAACAAGGTACAGTGAATGTAAAGTAGAGGCAGGAGCACCCTATGTTATCAGAGGGGCATTGTCCTCAGCCTTCGGGGTCAGTAAGCTCCCTCAATGGTATATAGGAGTGACTGGCAAGGGAAGAGAAGGAAGAAGACAGGATTTTAAGTTGCTTCAAGAATGGAAAGTAGTGACCAGAGAGCTCTTGAGGCAACTGTGGTTCTTTCATCTAAGCCAGAACCACTAGCAAATAACTCTTACGGAGAATCTTAGTCAAGCGATCCTTTTCCTTCATGGTGTTGGTAGAGAATGTCTTGTCACTTGGGCAAGATGATCAGGAAGTATCTTTCTTCCACCATGTAGAAATCAACCACACAGTCAACAAGGTGAGGAAGATGGTTCTGTCTGTCCACTGTTATCTTTGTGACTGGTGGAGGTGTTGAGGTGTTGATAATGTGCTATATCAAAACAGAACTTTTACCAAATGAAAGATCTCTTTCAGGAAGCAGGGAGGTCATGTGCACTACTTTTTGCTTTACATTATTAGCAAGGATATAAATTTTGCTATTCCATTTGTTTGAGAATATCGAGTAAAGAAAAAGATCTTAATTCACTTAGTAGAAGTTAAACCCGTGCTTTTGGAGATCAAGAACATCTTTGTTTTTGGAACCAACCTGAGTGGCAATGAATTATCATGGTTAGTAATGACTCTTTTTAGGGGACAGGTAAATTTTATTTCATTAACACTTCTAATATGTTCTTGTGTATGACTCTGCAAATGGCTTGGCCTATCACCCAAGTCCACTCAACAGGTACTAAAGGTCATAACTGTTTGTAAGAGTCTAAGAATGTGGTCCCTCTGTAGCAATGCAGTGTGTCTGTGGTCCTGGGCTTACTGCATAGCATGACATCCAAACCCTAACTGCACTTGATCTTCTTGTTGGTCTTTGCCTCCATGCCATGCTCTTTCTTAGTTCGTCTCAGTCCTGCTCTTCTTACGGTCTCTGGTTTGTGGCATCTTGAACCACTACAGATTGGAAAGCAAGGAAAGGAAAGGACTTAAGCTCTTGGTCACTGCCCTGCCTGCCTCCCTTGGCATGATGACTTGTCTATGGTTAGGACAGTTCAGCTCCATGGTGTCTTTGCATCTAGAGGTCACTTAATTTGTGCACTGGTGATACCCTGGGTTGCAAGCTGGGGTCCAGACCTGCCCTGGCAAGTACCAACAGTACCCAAGCAGGCATGATTCAAGTGGAGGACAGTGGAGCTGCTAATTCTCTTGCAATCATACCTGAGTGTACTTCACTTGATTCTGAGAGACTTTGCAAATCAGGTCCAAAGAGGCCCAAAGAGGAGGCCTTTACATACTCATGTCAAAAGAAGACACTTAAATCAATAGCCTTTGATAGCAGGAAAGGCCAATCTGCTCTGAATCAGCTGGACTCTAAATGAGTTGTTGGGGGAGTGCCATCCGGGGCTTCAGCCTCATTGGCTATGATATCCTTTTGTGTTGGTTCAAGAGTGAATATTGGGGAAGGGCCAAGCATGGGAAAGAAAAGGAATTTCAACATTCCACATCACCTTGTATTTCTTTCCTGTTACTTTTGTAACCAGAAAATTATATCAGAGATAAGACAAATTAAAGATAGATGGATAAAAAGATAAATATAATAAATGATAGATAAGTAGTTAGAAAGACATACAGATTGATAGACATATACAAATGATGGATAAATAATATATACAGACAGACAGGTATTTATTTATTTTATCATGTATATTCATTTTCTATTGCTACTACAACAAATTACTGCAGAATTAGCAGCTTAGATAATACGAATTTACTATTGTCTTACTGTTCTCTAGTTTAGAAGTCAAAAATGCATCTCAACAGGTAAAGTTAAGGCGTAAGCAGAGTTGTTTCTTCTGTAGGTCCTGGAAAGAATCTGTGTCCTGATTTTCTCCAGCTGCTAGAGGCTGCTTCATCCCTTGCTTGCATTCTGTTTCTTCATCTGCAAAGCCAACAGCTGTACTGTACATCCAGTCTGTCTCACACCTCATCCTCCCTGACCCCTTCTGCCTCGGTCTTCTATTTTTAATGACTCTTCAATTATATTGAAATGGGATAAGCCAGAATAACCATCTCTCTGTCTTAAAAGACAGAACAGGTCAAATTCTATTTGTACCCTAAATCCTCTTTTGCCATATAAGGGCTACATATTCACAACTGCTGGGATGAGAGCATGGATGCCCTCGAGGGCTATTATTTTTCTACCCATGATAGCTTATATTTCATTTGTATCTTTGTTCAACTTCTAGAAGTACATATCAACTTTCAGTGAAATATGGGCAGGCAAGTCTTTTTATTTGTGTTTTTATTTTTGCTGTGTAAATGGTCCTAGTTGGAGTTCTGCTAGTAACTGCTCAAATGCAGATGTTTACATCCCTTTGTCTTATGTGCCAGTTCTGCCTGCAGTAGTATTTTATCAAAAGAAAGAAGCACTGTGTGAGAGCCACTACTTCAATTTGAAGACAGTATTTCTGATTTTTTCCTGCCAGTTGCCTATCAGCCACTGTTTTGCTGACAGAGAAGTACTGAAATTGAAATCAGTTCACTTTTTTCTTATTATTAAGTTGGTAGCACAAGAGATCAAATTTAGGTACAATTGAAGGCTTGGTGCTACTGGTAGATTTAATGTTTTCTGGTTCCCTATGAAAGTCTAAATTCAAAATCAGAAGCATCTTAAAAGAGCCCTATTGGTTCCAGCCAGTTTGTTCACAGCGTGGAATGCAGATTTCATTTCCAACCACAAGATCCAGGGCTCTGAGCAAAGGTTCCATCTGTGTGACTTCCTTCGCTGTCCACTACTGAAGCAGTTCCTTTGATTCACAATTTTAATTTTCCCCAACACACACACTTTACTAAACTTTGTGAGAGAAAAGAATAGTTCCTGCCACCCATCTGGCTTGAATTTCGGTTTGTAGATATCTAAAGTTGTTAATGCCACTGCTGGGGGAATAAAAGGTTTGGGAAAGCAACTGTCTTCTGCTCTTCCAGGCTTGAGAAGCAGCAGATGGAATGTTTTTTATTTGTATAAGAAAAATAGAATTGAAGAATGATTAAAATATTTATGCTTTGAAAAGTGCTTTCATTTTTTTTGATATAGCAGTCTACAAAATAATCCATTGACTCAGACCATTGAATTTGAATTCTATGTTTTTGCCTTTTATTGCCAATATTTTACAGCATGCATTATTCATTTTTATGGGCATTGAGAAGAGCTAAGCTATAGCCAGTTATCTCTGCACACAAGTGGTCCCATTGTTATCTCATGGAAGCCTTCATTTCTGAGCAGGGACGAAGCAGGACAGAAGTGGTGATTCCGGTACAGGGATCTTGCTTAAAGTCTGTGTGGGTAACTGTTCACCTTAAATAATCTAACAAGAGTTTACACATTAGAGTGTGGATCTGAATGACAGTAATCCTCACAATGGAGTGCATTCAGATCACCTGGGGCCTGTCATTCCAAACCCCAGTCACATTACGGATCAATGAAGCCATGAAATGGGGTCAAAGCTAGTTGTAAATGTTTTCTTGAAGGTACAGAGATCATTACAGGTGATTTGGGTCAATGGAATTATTATCAGAGGTATGTGTCACGCGAATCACCAGTTAATACAGCTTGCCCAACCTGATAAAGCAGTGGAACTATGGGTCAGTCCATGACTAAAAGTTCTATGTCTGAAAATTAGCGCAAATGAATAAATGGAGAACAGTATCCTCTTAAATTCTTATGGGTGACACTATATGTGATTGACGTAATAAACATAAAAATGTTTTGAAGAGGCAAAGTCATATTCAGCTTTTAAAAAGAAGTAATAAGATGAATCTTGTCTGTGAATCATGAGCAAATAGTTCCGTTTCTCAAATAGTCCTTTTTGGTATATTATGTTAAAAAAGGAGTGATAGTAGAGCTATCTGTGAGCCCCATATTAAGTTCTGAACTGAATTAGTAACACATTTAACATGGGCAAATGCAATCTTTAAGCTGAAAATGTTGTGGATTTGGGCTGAATATTTTTCTCCAACAGCTCTCTCAGGTTTGTTATTTTCCATGTGGCCACCAATGGCAGTAGCCCACCCAAATCGTCAGTTCCCAGGAGTCTCGTGGTGTGTCTTCAATGGTTTGTGAGAATTAAAGCATTTTCAGTAATTAATTTCTTGCCCAGACAGGTCTGGCAATTGTTTAGTCTTTTTTCAAAAACCATCATATCTCTGTTTATGGTGGTAGTGAAACTGTCAAAATCAATATTATAAACTAAGACCACATGACTTTGACATGTTTCAACGGATCAAATGAAAAAAGTGACAGTTTTGAAAGTATTCTCACTGTGAAGTAGCAGGGCTGTTTTGCAACTTTTTCCAGCAGTGTGATAAGCTAGGTATACATGCCAGGGTTTAGAATCTCAAGGTCACAGAAAAATTCTTATCGCTTAAAATATTAGATACTGGGCTGAGTACATGGTTCAGTGGTTAAAGTGTTTGCTATACAAGCAAGCAGACTGGAGTTTGGATCTCCAGATCTCTTGTAAAATTCTGAGCAAGATAAAATACCTCCTATAATTCCAATTCAGAAGGCAAAACCTGGGAATCCCTAGAGCAAGCTAACTAGCCAGGTTGGCTCTACCATGTCTCAAAAAGAGATGGAAAGGTGATCGAAAAATAGTTTCTGATATGAACCCTGGGTATACTTGCACAGGTGCACATATATGCATAAGTGTATGTGCACCCACACACCTGTGACACATCCATAGACACACATTCAACACCTCACACATGCATACACATGAAAATGGAAAAGATATGGCAGAGACTGTATGGAACCAGATTTAACAAAGCCACAGCTGCCCCTGGCCATGGCGTATGCTTCATCTAAATCACGGGGAGAAAATTCCAATTAGGAAGAATTAGGAGAATGGACCAGAAGAAAATATCTTGAGCAATCCCTTGGAAGAGAAGCCACAAAAAATAACCAACCAGTCATCTCTAGTGCATTATGGGAGAGTGTAGAAAAGTGATCGTGTTTGAAATGTTAATCCAACTAATACATGAATTTCAAAGGGGAGCATGTTTGCTCTTCAAACTGTTTTTAGCTTACTGACTTAATGTGGGTGGCTTCAGAAGACAATTATATATTCAGGAGTCCTCTTCCTAGTCCAGTTTGACTTCATAGCAGGGGGCAAACGGGCTTGCTTTGGGTTCTCTGAGCTGGCCTAGGGAATGAAAGGTGGTCTGTAACTCTCGCCATGAATAAACATGAACCTCCTCATTTGCATGAGGCAGGTGACTGTAAAATATCTCCGAGCAAGCTGTGAAAGGAAGCTTTATGTGTGGGTGCCCAGGGGGAAGCTGGGAAGACTCAAGGCTGTTTATCTTCATTAGAATTCCATCCAGTGCTGCTGTTATTGATCTGAACCAGACCTGGTGTGGCTAATAAAGTAGGTGTACGTTTTAATTGAAACATGAATACTTAAGTAGAAGAGAAGTCCTTTAAAGAATCCTAATGTACAATGAAGCTTTGCATAGTTTAGCTGTCCAGGCCTTCAGCAACTATTTATTCAAAAGCTTTTCATGTGCCACAGCAAGTTTTGGGCTTTGCCATGCAGGCAGCTTGTCCTCCCCCAGAAACAAATGCATCATTTGAAGAGATTTCTTTTTCCCTTTGATGCTTCCCTTTGAGAGGGTTAGCCAATGCCTTCCCATGCTCCTGCTCCTGGCTGCTCACTTAGTCAGCGTTAGCCCTGTTCATGGACTTTTATCAGACAGCATCCACGTACATCCCCACAGTCCTCATCAGTCAGAGTGATGCCATCTTGAGGCAGCAGAGACCAAGATGACTTTCCTAACTTCATTTTTCAAACAAACATTGTTTCACTAGTATACATGCTTTATAAAAACAAATGGGTTAACAGCAGGTAGCATGGAGCTGTCCCAGGCAGAGAGACCACTCATACACTCCTGTTTCTTCCCCTCCCCTCATCACTTTTTTCTGAAGTTGTAATCTCAGATACATTATATATGTCTATTATGCATGTTTTGTTCTTTAAACATAAAAAGAATGAGTTTCATTGCTCCTCTGAGAACCAGTATTTGATCGCCTGGGCTTGAATTCCTTCCTACACTGAGCAGCCAAAGTTGAGTGCCAACAGCAGGATCTGGTGGCAATGACCTTGAAGCATTTTCCTTTTTTTAATTTTTATTTATTTATTTTTATTATTTATTCAATTGTGCGTGTGTGCACGTGTGTGCATGTGTGTGTATGTAGAACCACGGGTGAATTTGGGAACCACCATGGACCACCTCCACCTCCTCCTCTTTTACTCTGCCCGGGATTCACAGGCTCCGCCCTACCAGGACCAGAAACATAGGCCGCCCCCGCTTCCACCCGGCGTCTATACGTGGGGTCTAGGATCTGAACTCAGACCTTCTGCCTGCAAGGCAGAGGCTTAACCCCTGAGCCACCTCTCCAGCCCCGAAGCATTTTCTTTTCAAAAAAAATTAAATTTTTCAGAACATCAGAGACCCTACATTAACCACCTGGAACCAGGCCAGCCTAATCTCTCCCCATCCTAAAGCTCAGGGAAATTTGCGACAGGAGGGGCGGTAATATTGTAAAAGTCTAAAGATGAGGAGGAGCAACGATATGCAAGATACTTTACACAAGTTGGGGCTGAAGTAACCATAATAAGACTTTGCATGACCTGTGCAATGACCGACATAGCATCGACCCCCCCAAAGTCTAGCATGGATCACAGGCACTAGGATCCTGAGAAGCAAGGGATTAACAGTTACAATAGTGTTCCTATACTAAAGGGGAATAAAAGAAAGAGCTCTAGGCAATGCTACTGAGTTCTTACACCTCATTAGAATGGAGGACCCAGAGGGAAGCTTGACATTCACACTAAAAGATGCTACAGGGATGGGGGAGGGGATAATGGAGGGGGGGGAAAGGAAGGAGAAAAGAGGGGAGGGAGCAAGGGAGTCTGGGAGGGGTGGAGGAAGGGAGGGGACCAGGGTACCTATTAAGTTTATATGGTGGAAAAAATAAATTAATTAATTAAAAAATTAAATTTTTATTTTGCTAGTTTTACAAACATAATGAGTGTTTATCCCAACCCTTTTCCTCCCTTTCACTTTCCTCTCCCACTCTCATCTCCTTTCACCAATGTCTTCCACCCTTCCCACCCTCCTGTCTGTCTGAGTCTGTGGGCTCCAGAGTTCCCTTTGGGTTAAATGCTCTAGTGGGGCCTTAGGCCTCTGTGGCAGATTAAGTGGCCCTTCTTATAGAAGATTCACTGATAAGGGCTCACTCCTTCACCTATCTGGCCCTAGCCCCTAAGATTAACACTGCATTTAATTTCCTGGGATCCTCGCTAGTCTATGGGAGAATGTTGCTATGTCAGCCATTGTGCAGGTCTAGTGAGGATAAGTGTCATTGCAGTGGGTTCCTGAACACAACAATCCTGGATAGAATTTCTTGGTCAGCCCCATTTTTAGGCTCTTATAATCCTACTGCTCCCTTTTCTGCAAGATTTCCTATATGTACAACAGTTGATAAATGGTTAATGAATATATAGTACATGTATACAATAGAATACTATTTAGCTGTCAGGAAAGATGAACTAATGATATTTGAGTAAATGGATGGAATTGGAAGAAATCATACTGATTTCCTGAGTCTTAGGATAGGAAGAAATTTGGTTGGCCTGATTCCAGCTGCACATTTCAGGGTCACTAGCACTCTCCATTCTGGCTGGTTGCCATTGTCTATTTCACTGCTATTCCAGACTAGACTGCCTCTTGTTTGGGTGTTGAGATCTTATCTAAAGATAAATTCAGAGATGTTTAGGTAAAAGTTTATTTTCCAGTGTTTGTGATTAGTATTGAGACATCTGATCCTTTATACTGTCCATTTTCACCCCATCTACTGTTGTTTAGACTGGTTTATAGTGCTGGGCATGTCTACTCTATCATGGGGAAAGGAATGATTAAGGACTAGTAAACAGGGTGGTTAGTTACTTAGAAACTAACCTCTACTGTATGCTATCCCTGTTCTTCCCTCTCCTTTAAGACTTTTCTTACAATATGATTTGTTCCAATTCCATCCATTTACTCAAATATCATTAGTTCATCTTTCCTGACAGTTGAGTAATATTCCATCGTATATATGTACCACATTTCCATTAATCATTCATCAAGTGTTGGATATATAGGTTGGTTTCATAAGCTTACAGTTGTGAAAAGGGCTGCTGTAAACATGGTTGTACATATGTCTCTGGTGCTGGATGCAGTGTTCTTTGGAACTATTCCCAGGAGTAGTATAGCTAGGTTGTATGGAATTTCTATTTCTATCTTTTTAGGTACCTCCAAATTGATCTACAAGGGGTCATATGAGTTTACAATCCCACCAGAAGTGTATGAGGGTCCTCTTCTCCCCACATCTACACCAATATTTGCTGTTGTTTGTGTTTTGGATCGTAGCCATTTTCTTGGAGTATCTTGATTATTCTTTAATCCTGAGATTGTGCTGATCTTTCAAAGTGAGGTGTGTTTCTTGGAAGCAACATATTGATGGATTGTGGCTCTTAAACAATGCTGATAGTTTATGTCTTTTGATTGAGGAGTTGATCCCATTGATGTTTAAAGTTATTAATTGAGAAGTTCTTGTTGGCTCTCATCATTTTTTCAATTTATTGTTTTTTTGCTATGTGTGTGTAGGTGTGTGTGTTGGCAATTCCCTGCCTGGTCATTGTACCAGCATTATTTTCCCCTTTTATCCTCTTGAATGTGATGATATTTTCTTTCCTCTTGAGAATTTCTTCTAATTTTTTTGCAGTCCTCATTTGGTAGATAGGAAGAATTTCAGTTTATTTTTGTTGGGAATAATTTTCTTTCTCCTTCAATCATGACTGATAGTTTGGCTGGATTGAGCAGCCTGGGTTGACATTTCTGATCTTCCATGTCTTAAAAAATGCCTTTCCATGCTCTTCTGGCTTATACTGTTTCCACTGAGAAGTCAGCTGTTATTCTAATTCTTTAAATGTGATTTAGTCTTTCTCTCTTATAGCTCTCAAAACAATCTCTTTTCCCTGTATCTGAGATGTTGTTACAATTATTTGCCTTGTTGTGCTCCTATTTTGGTCATATCTGGACAGTATGTGATATGCATCTTTAACTTGGATGTGGTGCTTTCCTTAGGTGTGGGAAGTTTTCATTTATGATTCACTGAAAGATCTGAGCTGGGGGGTTTTCTTTGGTTTTTTGTTTTGTTTTGTTTTGTTTTGTTTGTTTTGTTTGTTTGTTGTTGTTCTGGGTTTTCATGAACACATAGGTTTGGTGTCCCATAGTTCTTGAATATTCCTTTCTTTCTTTTTTTAGGCTTTTCAACTTCCTTAATTGAATGATCCTGTTCTTTTGTCATCCCTCATGCTTCTTTTGCAAATTTTCACAAAGCACGTTGATCATGTAAATAACATGTCTTTGGAAGATATTTTCTCAGTATTGCTTCCTGACTGGTAGCCATGAGGTTGTTCTTGTTAGAATCCATAGTATGGGTGTTGGCGTCTTTTGTGGAAGACATGTTTTCTTGGTACTTAGTGTATTTTGTGATCTCAAAATGTGACTTTGGTATTTTTCTGTAGTTGTTTTTAGCTCTCCCTGAGTCGGATGAGGTTGTTGATTTTGGTTATTGTTGGGAAAGCTTTTCTAGATTGGTTTTACATGCTGGGTTCCATTTCTGGGGCTCTGGAGTAGGTGGACAGCTCCTGTGCCAGCTCTGGCCTCCACGGCTGACTTATTGGGGGCCAGCTTCTGGGACTCTAGGTCGGTTAGGCAGGGCCTGGGGTAGCTTCTCTGGATTGGCTCCACTTTCTCAGCACCTGCCTTAAAAATAGCATTTTCTTTATTTGCCAGGGTGCTGCCCATCTCTACAGTGGTAGTGATAATACTAATAATGATATACCCCGGTCACTATGGGGGTATGACCTCCAAGGGCTTGCTGAGCAAATGGTTCTATAGGAGAGACAGGACACAAATTTTAGCACAAAGAACCTTGGGTGTCACTTGGGTGTGCAGTATATTCTACTGATTTGAGTCCCCAAGATAGATTGTTTATATACCCACAAATACATATTCTGTCCTGACTTTGTATGAAGACTCACTGAAGCTCAGGGTTTGGTCTCTATGGGAACAAAATCCTAAGTGGAGGAATCCTTATGATGGTGATGAAAGTCTCTTCTCCCCTCAGCCCCTACCCAAATACACTGCAGATGACTCAGAGCTTGGTCCAGTCGCCCCAGCTTTCCTCTATTTCATCTGGATGACCTTGTGTAAGAGCCTCAGCCCTGTGGGCTTCAGACTTCTCATCTGTGAGATAGAAGCAAAGAACATTACCCACGCTAGGTTGGCTTGGTCCTCTCCTGACTCAGACAGATAAGCTGCTTGATGGGAGCCAGCACCAGCCACAATAAGGTGGAGCTTGGAGACCTAGAACTACAGGTTCTTTCTGATTATGGACATTTTCAGGGAAGATGTGCAAATTTCTCCACTGGACTGTGTGGCTGACTTACTGGAACCAGGTGCCACTGCCCTCCTCCCCCAATACAGGGAGCATGCATCATTCCTAAGGAATTTAGAGACTATTTCCAGGTGTTCGGCATACCCTCCCTATTCCCACATTCCAAATGAATGAGCACATGAGAAGGTCTCAGGGCTTCCAAGAGTCATTTTGTTGGCCCTGCTCATGTAAATGCTATACAAAAATGGTTAAACTGTTTAAAACCTGTTTAAAATGTTAGCTGTGACTACAGCCTGCTATAGGCTTTCCTAACATGTTTTACTTATTGTCATCCACTGAAGCATTTATAAAAATTTGTGAGTTTCACAAGTGTTTTTAGATAAACCTCGAAATCCTAAGTGCATTGTGGGACATTCCTTTGTGACCCAAGTTTAGAGCAAAGCTCGCTTCAAATTCTTTCTCTACCCTATAGATCTTTCTTTACTAAATTGAGACAATTATAAGAAGGAAATAATTGGTAGACTTCTGTTGGACATCAGTGAGATACATCTATCCCTGTTCAGTTACAAACCATACCTTAGCAGGAGAATTATTCACTGCTCTCCATGTTAGCTGCTTTACAAAATACGATTCAGTTACTTCTGAAATTTTTTTCGCTTTTATTAACTACACTTCTGGGGCTCTGTGTGAGACATTAACAAATTCCTGTGACCTGATTACCAGATTCCACTGTGGATCATATGAGGGATTTGATAATGGCAGAGATGCCATTTTATCAGTATATGTCCAATTAACATGAAATTACCTACATTTTAAGCAAGACATAATTAGATTTAGGCATTTTAAATTAAAGGGCAGATTAGGAATCAGATTTGCTTAGCTAGAACTGGTACCATTAAGTGTTGCTCCCTCATAAAATATAAGTCCTCATTGATCATAAAGAAAATATTTATTTTGTAATTTCAAAGTAACTTATGTTTAATGGGGGATTGAGAATGAGTTTCCAAAAAGAGATGTGTTCCCTAAGGTACAACAGAAAAGAAACAATGTTACTGTCATATAGCCTACTCCCTGTTACCAACTGAGGTAACTGCCAATTATGACAGGTGGAGGATGGAGGGCAAAGGAGGGTCCTACACAAAATGACCTGAAGAGTCAGAATGAAAGATTATGATCAGAAGCTGCTTGCAAAAAATTCCCTGAAGACCTTAGGGAACTAAAAACAAACAAATAAAAAACAACAACAACAAAAAAGAATAAACCAACAAAAGAAAACCACAACAGAGTTTCAGGTAGCCTCTGGGAAAAAATTTAAATCTAAGGAACCAGGAATCGTAAAATATGATTTTGAAATATGAATTCATAGTCAAGGAATAACTTGCCATGTTTAAATACTTCTATAGTTTTTTCAAAATCTTATATAAAAGCTATATAGAATTATGAATGAAAATTACCTACCTCACATTGCCAATCACCGATTAGCCTCCTTCAGCCCACACACAGGAGTACTGCTCCGCCAGCAGACATCAGCCAAGCCATGGATTCACGCACGTTAGAAGCAATGGCGAAGGTCAACATTTGCCCAGTCAGGCTAAATGTGATGGCATTGTCCCTAACCTTTCTGTGGCAATTGTTATAGGGAGGAAAATTGAAATTTGACCTTGACAGATGATGATTCCTTGCCGTTTATGTTTTTTCCCTGCCTCTTCTCTTTCTGTCATTGTCTGTCTATTCTGGTAAGTTTAAAAGCAATGCTCAGTGACTTTAGTTGACTTTAGGGAGGAAGGTAGCGCAGTTGCCATTTTCCCCGACTGGACCAACATCTTGTTCCACACACTTCTGAATTCTGTCACTGTCCCCTTCTATACCAACTCACTGAGATGACCCTGATATGCCCCAGCTCCTGCCCTGTCCACATGAATATCTATCCTCTGAATGCACTACAATAAGCCACAGTTCTCAAGTTTGCTGAGAGTAGAACCTTGCATCCTCTGTATTCTCACAGTCCAATACTGTGCCTGTGCTTCAAAGGATATTGAATCATTACTGACAGCCATTGTGTGAGTTATACAGTCATGGACATACAAATTCCCTCTCCACTCTATGTTTTCAATGTAGACTGTTCCTCCTACAAGCTGCTGTCTCTACAGCATGATAGATACACGAAGAATAGACACATGGTATCACAAAAAGGCAGATTCCTAGAGCCAGCTGGTTAGCGACTGTCTCTGTGAAAACAGGGACTGAGTTCCCTCTGAAACAGACCACTGGCCAAAGTCGCATCACTGACTTGGCTCCAGTTTTGCTCTTCCTCACCCCATACATTTTTCTTGTACCCTATCGATTTTCAATTTGGCCAGGAGACTTTTGAGCCAATGAGATATGAATAAATGTAAAGCGAGCAAAGGCTTGGTTATCACATGCTTGCTACTAGTTTTTGTTCTCTTGCTATCGTCTCAATTACTGTGTGCTCCAGACAACAGCTGCCTGCCTGGTTCCAGAACAAGACCTGTAGCACACAAGTTTATATAGTCCACCTGCAGACCCATGTGTGAGAATACTGGGACTACTTGTTACGCAGCATTAGTGGGGCAGTAACTGAGACACTGATTGCTGCACAAACATCTCCTTTCAGATAACTCCTCACTTTTCAATTGTCCTGCACTGATCTGACTGCATCATTTTTACTCCCAACCTCGATGCACTTTTCCATTATCTGACTTCGAGGTGACATGCTTCCTGCTTCACCCTCCTGTTCACACTCTCCTACCTGCCTGGTTTCTGCCAGCACATCCCAATGCCCAGTGTCCCCTCGATGTGTTAAAACACTTTCATGGCTCAGCATTAGCTCATACTTCTCTCTGCCAGACACATCTTCCCATCTGCCTGCTGAGAATCTCCTCACCCTTCGGGATTTTGCGCCAACGCCGCCTGAGCGTGAGAGCTACCATCTCCTTTTTGTTCAGTATGAAATTTTGCACCTCTGCCTCCACAGCACAGAATTCAAAATTTCTACTGGAAAGTATCTTCAGGCTCTAGAGTAGTGGTTTAATTATAAATATAGCTTTCTAAATTAAGCCAATATGTTATTGGATGCAAGAACTTTTATGTCTCAATATCTTCTAGATGCCTCTTAAGTCCTGTCTGCTCCATTACTTGGGGTTGAATATTGAATGAATGAGGAGCCAAAAGTGTCTGATTCACTCATCATTTAAGATAGTCCACCTGGCCAAAAAGCTGAATTGATTTGCACTATTTTAATAGAAGATGACTACTGATGCTTGACACCCAGGGACCAGAAAGACTAAATATAATCTTGTAGTTCTACTGACTAAAGTATTTTCTTAACTGGGCATGTTGCTTCATGCCTGTAGTCCTAGAACTCCGAAGGTGGAGACAGAAAGACTGAAACTCCAAAGCTAGCTTTAATGACATAGCAAGTTCAAGGATACATGAAACACTGCCTCAAAAAAAAGTGGGGCTGGGGGATGGCTCAGGGGTTAAAGCAAAAGCATCTGAGTACATGTCAAGTAAAACTACCAAGTAGAAATGGTGGTGTTCTGCAATTCTAGCCCTGGAAGGCAGAGCCTGGGAAACTCCAGAGCAAAGCCAAAGGAGGAGTCATCCAAGATGATTCCGGATGTCTCCCTGGGACCTCCGCAGGCACAAATACTCTCAAGTATCTTTGGTGCATAGGCCTATATATACATGCACATATAACATGCATATGCACATGCACATGCAAAATACGTCCAAAATACCAGTAAGCCTTATTGGGAAATAAATCTTGATCTATGCATTGGAATCTCTTATTCAGATACCAATACTTTGAGAAACTTATAAAATGATTTTGCCATTTGTTGCTTAATTAAAATGGTAATACTAATCATTTTTCTACCAATGCAGCTTTATTTAAGGTGATGGAAAACTTCAGAAAAACTGAACCATCACAAAAGAAACTGAATTCCTCATTTTTTGGGAACACAGTTAGAACCCTTCTTTCAAAGTTGAGCTCTGTTCATTCATTCTGCCACTCCTAGGTGTGCTTGACCCACATACCTTGAAGTGTAGGGCACACTCTGATTCCTCACTTGTCCTGTTTCTGGACTAGTGGAGAAATAGCATCAACAATGATACTCATCCTTTTCCAGGATGGCAGTTAGGAGACTTTCTAGAGTACGGGTCACACTGAGTTCTGGCTGCCCATCCCTTTAGTGACTGGTGCTACTTACACAAACCCAAGAAGCCTATCACAATACAAGCTCATTACGCTCTATGCAAAAGTCATCATTTGTATTTTATCTTTGTCTAAGAAGTTCTCATACATTAGGAGAAAGAGTACCTCCCACCATCATGTATCAGAAGAACTGGAAACATTGCTCCCTAGCATTGCTCTGGTCCCCCAACTCTGCTTTCCTTATTTCTCTTTCACATATCCATTGGTGTGGCTTGGCTGGATCCAAAGTGGATGGCATATGGCCCTTTGCCGCTTGAGCTGCCACAGAGGGAAATGTCATTGGCACAGAATGCCAGATTCCCATTTTGTGAATCACATAGCATGGCATTCTGTCTGAAAGCTCCCTGACTGCGATGCATCCTTAAAGCAGAAGTAGAAAGGGGTAAGAAGCTTGACCCTCCCAAAGATGCCATTCCATCTGGCGGTGCGTTGATCCTGATAAGAAGTCTGTTTGAAGTAGACATGCTGATGACCTCAAGAGTGTAAAACAAAGCTGTTCATTTTGTTTCATTGTGGTTGGGGTACAGAGCGAGCAGCCTGTTTGCTCCTAAGCCTTAGCCGAGCACACACGGGCAAGAAAGTGAAGTACAGCTGTTTTTATTTTTTGACTTTTTTTCAGATAGATAAAAATTCACTTGTGCAAGTACCAGAAGAAGGTTGTGAGCAAAATATATTATTTTTTGAATGCAGTTTAGCACAACTTGGTATTCATTAAATTTTCAAGTTACAAAACACTATAAGGCAGAGCCCTCTGATGCAGGAGATTTGAGCTTTGACACATGCATCTCAGCATTTGTTCCCTTCTCCCCCTCCTCACCCGCTGAGGAACCAAGAGAGAGATTTGAGGATTTGCCAAAAGAAGGTTAGACAGGACCAAGTGAGATTGCTAACACTTGATCATTTTTGTCTGATAAGTGAAGCACTTTGAAAAGGTTCAGTTTCACATGTGTATGTCAGGAAGAAACAGAGATAGTTAACCCCAAACACTGATCATTGATTTCTAATGCAGTCTTCCCATATGTTTGCAAAGGACCTCTTTTTTGCCCATGTGTCCTGGTTCTATGACCATCTAACTGATCAACTAAGTTGCAAAAAAGCCTAGTAGTATGGGATGGGGGTCCACTAATGGGATTTGAACTCTGGTCTGTCTTGTCCTTGTTGAGTGATTAACTCATGTTCTTTAACAAACATTTCCTTGTCAGATATGAGTCTTAATATCATCCTGGTTACCATTAAATGAGCCAATATGAGGTAGAACAATGTGAAATGGCCAATATTTAACGATTTCCAAATTGCAAAACTAATGGTCCTCTCTGGTTCATCCTAATGTAGGTAAAATACTCATTTTCAGAAGGAAATGACAAGCTCTCAGATGAGAACTATGGAAGCAGGAATCTTTCCCTTCCTCGTACCTCTTTGGACAATGCTGGGCAGTTCTCATCCACACTCACTAGCTCTCCTCCCAGGGAGAGATTGAGTTCCCAGACACATCTAGGGCCAATTCTCCTGCTGTGTTTTGAATGTTGTCCTTCCTGGCTAGCTCTGAGACTCTGCTCTTTCAGCCATCACTTCCAGTCTGTACATCATCTACTCCTCTGTGCCATCCTCCCTCTAGCATGTACGTACATCAAATCTACCACATTTCAGAGTACAAATATGTAACTTTCTCAGCCCCCACTTACCTCTGTCTCCTCCAAGTCACGTGCCCTCAAAGCTGCTTTCATTCACCAACCCTTCTTCTCATTTCTGAATCCTCTGTAACCTCTATTCTGCCCTCACTAAAAACACATCAGAGCAGAAGAGGAGAAAATAGTCTTAAACGGAACTAAAATACATTGTTAGTCCTTGAGACTTTCTAGCCACAAATGCCACTGCTATTGACAAAGTAAAGAATAACCTCTGATAGACAGTTTCAAACCTCAATCATCTTTATCTCTGCAGCACTGGACATTGTTAGCCACTTCCATTCCTTCCTGGAGACAGAGGCTCTCACAGTGACTTGGGAAGTACACACACATAAAGGACTTTGCGCAAATGCACACAAGCTACAAGGACTCTGGAGTTGTTGATGTGGAATACACAAAAGAATAATCATTGCTTCAGTTCTTATTGTTATTTTTTGAAGAAAATTCAAAGATAGCTAAAAGTACAGGTAAATTCTAAAATAGAAATATGACCCTAAGATTAACACAGCAGACACAGACAGAAGCCTCATTATCATCTCCCAAACCCCAGTACTTCATTCTTCCAGGTGGCTCACAGAGCCTTTGCATTGATAGATCTTAAGCTAGACTCGTCATTTTCTCTGTGTTCCTCCCCAGCTGGCTTTCATGTGTTCTCCAAGTCTAGGTCCACCTAACAATTAACTAGACCTCTTGACCTGAAATCCTGGACAGATCTCTAGCTTTCTTACTGCTTTCCCTAGTAGGTCTTCCAATATTACCAACCCACCAGTGTCTGAGAAGGGCTCTCTGCCATCGGGCATTGGGGCCCTGCTTCCTGTAACCTCCATGTCTTTTGCACACTGCATGTTTGTCATTAACTGTTTCAGTGAACCTAGACTTGGTCTATCCCTGGCATCCCAAAACACCTTTCTAGTTCAAAACTTCTGGTATAACCCATCTACATTCAAAACCCTTCAACTCTCTCTTCTTACAGCATAATAAAACTCTGTTTCACACTATTTTTCCAAATGAGGTACTTGTTATAATGAGCCATACAACCCTGGCAAACCTTTAACTGTGCCACATCATGATTGTGCCCCAAGGAATTTTTGCATCTTCAAACCTATGCCTTACCCGTGATGCCTCAGCAGGGAACACCTTCTCCCTTTCTGTTGAAACTCCACCAGCCTGTTTAGGCCCAGACTGTAGGACTTACCACCTCTACCATTGAGGCCAGAGTGACTATTCCTTGTGGAGTGTATTGTTTTTGGTTTTGCCATTCTGGACTTGAACTAAGGGTTTTGCACATATTAGGCAAAGTTTCTATCACTGAGATACATTGACTGTCTTTTTTATTTTGAGATTAAAATCTCACTGAATTGCCCAAGCTTGCCTTTGGCTCACTCTGTAGCACAGGCAGACACTGAACCCTTCTCCACCCTCCTCCTTTATCCTCTCCGATAGCTGGTATTATAGGTTGGTGTGGTCAGTCCTCACAGCCTCTCTCTGTTTTTTTTCTTCTGTCTTACAGTACTGAACACACTCAGCCTTAGGTTGAATTTTTATGGTCAATTCCAAGAAGTATCTAGTCACTTCTTGTCCTCCCTCATGGCTGTCATGACCCCTGCTGCAGAAGGTGCAGAAGCCATGATCTCAGGGTGTAGGTAGTTTTCTCCTCTGTCTTCTGCATTCTTCTCTGAACTCTGCTCTGGAGAATCAACTCTTAGTTTTCTATCCAAGGATACATAATAAAAAGAAAACTAAAGGAACATAGTGGTTCAACCTAAATTTTATGAAATTAAAATTAAAGAAAAAAGTAGCTAATAATAATTGTTTTAAAGACGCTAATAATGCTTTAGAAGGTAAAAGCAGTAGGAAGGACAATTTGATTTACTATAGAGACTTGACCCCTCCCCCCACCAGAGCAGATGATCCAGACAGAACCCCAGTGATCATAGAAGCAGACAGAGAGGAGGGCTGGTGAGAGAAGGCTGTGCTGATGAAAGGAGGGGAGAGAAGGAAAGCAGGAAGGGAGGAGATGGGAAAGGGAAGGGGGAAGGGATTATTACTCACAGTGTTTATAATACTAGGAAAAAATAAATTTATAAAAGAAGGTAGAAACACAATTTAGATAAACTTTTCATGCCAGTAGGTTAAGGGCACTATCAGAGAACACAGGACCAGAAAAATGTGGTTCTTCATGATGGCAATTTCTTTTAAGAGTAAGATAACAAAGATAAGATTTTTTTTGCCTTGAAAAAAATTTTCTAACTTTTGTTCAGGGGATTTGCTACTCAACAAACGGCATTCCATGTTTCATGTTGGCATGTTGTTGGCATGTACCTTACACAGTGACCAGCAACTGAGATGTTTATGGATTCGTTCATATCCCACAGTCTCCAACTGTGTAAGAGGATGACTTCCCAGAAAATACATAATGCCTCTGTAAGAAAGAAGAATGAATTGGCATCCATGGCCAACTTTAGTGGACCACAGATAACGGCTCATGATACACTTTGCTGGCAGAAGCCTTGGCATCTCATTAATAATTTTGAAAAGTTCTTGCTGAGAAATTTACTAACAGGCACATAGAATCAGAGGCATCCATGCAGGAAAAGAATCACAGAATCAATGTATGTAGATAATTAATTTCATTGTTTTTTCAGAGTGAAAAATAGAAAATAATTCACAGTACAGTGATTATATGATAAATTAATGTATATATACATTTGTTTATTTGTAAAAAAATTTTCACAATTCATGATACTTGTGAATATTTTCCAAATGTCAGAAAATATTTTTATTTTGTGTTAAATGTAGAAAGCAGGATATAAAATTTCATCTCAATTAAGCAAAAAAATTAAAAAATCTTAAATGAATTTAAACAATAGTTTCTATTGCATAGTATGCTTTTCTTTTTATACTTTTCCTTAAGATTGCACATTTTCTTACTGAACATTAATGCTCTTCTAGCTATCTTTTAAAGAGTGAGAAAGGTTGATTCTGGATGCAAAACCATCAGCAAGCTCTGAATGTGGTCTCATAGTACTGAATGAGGGAATGCCTTCATCTTAACACTATGTGCTAAATTTGGCTCAGGTTGTTGATTCTTTCTAAAAATAAAGTCTGGGCCACGACCAACCATGTCAGCTCAGCCAGTGCCTGGCATCATAGGCTAAAGTTGGTTTGTGCTGAGACTAGACGTTATCTGAGGCTGGCTTCAAAGAAAACTCATTAAACACAAGGAAGGTCTGTGCAGATGTGCCAGCCTAAAGAAAGAAGGCAAATTGCAGACAGCCTCACCTGCACTGCTTATGAAGTGTGGGGTCGGGTAGGAGTGTCTCACAGAGCACCTCCCCTCCAGCTTGAGCTAGAATGCAGGAGCAGGAGGAACAGGAAATGATGGGAGAAAGTCATTAGTCATCCAGATGTTTATAAAGATTGTCATTTTCAGACTGTCCACGATACAAGGAGAATAGCAGAGACATACTCAAAAACTTCCATATCATGCCTAAAGTGTCTTCTAAGGTGTCAGAGACATCTAGAAATGACCCTCCTAGGGTCTTGTTAAGAAATTTAGCTCTGAAGAAGTCCCAGCATTATAGGTAGCTCTGTAAAGATATCATTTTGCAGTAAAATAGGCATGCACAGTTGCAAAAGTATAGAAGAGAACAATTAATAAATAGAATTTATTGGTTTCTATATAAGTCTGCATACTTGAATTCTCAAGACTCGATGGAAACACACACCAACATATGAAAACCTATCAGAGGCACTTCCAAAATATCAGTGGAATGAATGAGCACTTTACTTCCACACTGGGACTTTGTCGGGGTGCAATTTATTTTGTCAGTGTATATTCAGAAAGGTTGATAGGTCAAGTAAAAAATAGATTACCAAAAAGCTCAAAGAAGAGAGCTTCATCATCAATGTATATGATTATTACAGCTGTCTGCCTCATAATTTCCAGTTTTTTCACTGTGTTGATGGAATGGCAGGCAAGGTATTTTGGAAACTTTGTTTCATATTTGCCTTGGGATGACTTGATTGGACAAAGGAATGCTTTCTCATTGCATGTTAGTGGATTAGTTACTGCCCTAAGGGCAAATTTTTATTTATATTATCAAATTAACTACGTTATGAAGTTAGTATCTTAAACTTGGAAGCAAAAAGTAAGTAATAAAATAAGATTATGTTTTATCTGAATTTAATTTCTGTACAAATTAGATTTCAGAGCCTGTTTTCTGTAAGCATTGGGAGTAACTTGTCATCATGATTTCCTCAGGGTCCTTGGCTCACATTTCAGTTTCTGCCAACAAGAAATTTTCTGGTTCTTGTTGCTAAAGAAGACTGCGCTAAGGAACAGTCAGTTTTCTTTGTGATTCACTAGGACCAGGCACACTCTTGAGCTGTTTTTTGTTTGTTGATAGTCCTTACAACTCTAGACAAATGCTTGGCATATGAACACTCCAATGAAGATAATTTGTTTACTAGAGGTTAAAAAAATAGCTGAGGTTAATACATTTAAATACAACTCATTTCAGAATTCCATAAATGCTCTATGGATGTCGCCACCTGTGATTCCACACCAAATTTTAGGCAGATCTCTTAGATTTGCTACAAGCCCCTTGACTTTTTTTACCCCCTTCCAGTGTCAGACACTGGTCAGATCCCTGCTTAACTCTCCTATCTGCCTCCCTACTCCTTACCTATTTGGATGGAGTCGATCTGCTTGTTTCCTTGATCTATCTGACTTTCTCTTTCTCCTTCTCTCATGTCTGACTTGCCCTGATTTGGCTTGCCCTGCTCTGTTGAGGTGATAGGAAACTACATTAGATACCTGTGATCTTTTGATGTACCAAAATATCTGTCAAAGTGAGTAGAAAGAGAAACTAATAGCATCTAATATTCAACCATTTGATAAAATATAGAGAGACATGATTTGATCTCTAAAAATTATGATGAAATTAGTCTTCATATTGAGAATATCAGGAACTAGGTTTTTTTCTTCCTCAAAAGATAGAATTCTTTTGATGTGAAATTAATGTTTCAGGAATGAGAAAAGCTGTTCTCCATTTTTCTCCAATGAAAAAATATTTCACTAGTATCCCAGTAGCTTTTTGCCATGATATTGTCAGTGGACGTGCTTGGCCAAGGCTGAGCTGAGAATTTTGGCATTTTTATTTTTATATTTGGCATGCGTTTTCTTCAGCCTGAAATTCTGGGATGCATTTCCCTAGCATATTTGGAAAACTTAAATTGGCAAATGACAAGCTTTCTGACTTTCATCAAAATGAAACATCAAGACAACTTGGTAAGATTACAGATATATTACTTAGGCCTTCCCTTCTGGACCCATGTGTTCTTCAGGTCAGCTCATTCCATTTGATCAAGTGTGTCATGCCTCAGAGATTCTATAACTGCATTCTTTAACTTTGTGAATACAGGTCAGATTCACCTACTAGAGGGTGACACATTGGAGAAAATAGGAAGAAATTTGTATATTAGAGATCTGCCTGAGAAATGGGTTTGCATTTCATGGACCTGGTTTTATTTCCCAAAGTGCAGAATTTGCTTACAGTTTAATTATTGTCATATAAATATCACTGCACAATGTCTTAGCATTTTAACACCTTACATTCCATAACTGCCTTAGATGGATGCTAAGAGTCCAATCATGCTGTAGGAGCTTCAGGAGCTCTAAGGCCATGTCATATGTCATGTCATATTGTCCCAGCAGATTCCTAAATCTTAGTTTCTGAGAATCTCTTAGTGTTAGATGTTGGCAGAGGACATGATACTTGAATGTCTTGGACCTAGCTGTGCCCATGTAGTAATGGGGTTCTTATGGCAGTGGCCTCTGTTGAGTATGCACATATATTTGTTATTTTGTGCTTCTTTGGATCCACAGCCCTGTCACAAAGACCTTAGCATCCTGTGCCTTCATAGGAAAGTGACAGTGTAGCAAGCTCTGTGTGTCCTGCTCAGGATCATCTCTCCATTATAGTGAGGAAAAGATGGGCAATTTGTCTTCATGGGGGTATATTCTGTGGGATTTTTATCTAACTCCACTTAAGGATAAAATGGCATGCAGAATTTATTCAGACCATGTTAATTAGAGGTTTATTTCATCTGTTTTGGTTTTAAAGTGTATCATATGAAATAATCATAGAAGCCTCTGTACTGGTCAGACTAGAAGAATATCGAACTATCTCTCCCATGTCTCTGGGATGAAATGAAACAAGTGAACTAAGCCAGAAGTAAATGTGCCTCTTGTAGCAAAGTCATTGCTGCTGCTCTCATAGCCTTACAAATATGGTCTAATCTAGGTGGCATTAGACCTGAGGCTGTTTTAGTAGTGAAGTCGTGTGTGTATGTGTGTGTGTGGGGGGGTGTTTGTATACATACATATGTGTACATATAAGACTCAAGAGAATATGAAGGTATTCTTGGAGTTGAACCAACTGACATACACACCTTACATATTTGTAATTTTCTTGGAGCTCAACTTGATCCTCAAGAACATATCAACCAAAGAAAGAAGTGGTTCAGAATAGCCATGTTCTTAACTATGGAGACCGTTCCCTTCACATGTATTTCTGGTAGTGAACAGGCTTCTGGATGAAAGAAATTTTCAGGCTGTGAAAGCAACTTGCAGTAGTCCAAGAATTAGAAAACAGGAGCTATGAAAGGAAACCCTGGGAAACTTCTTCATCCAAAGACCCCTCAATAGAGCAACATGTAAACTCAACAATGAAATGTTGTCCATGAACTACCAAAGGAGCCAGAAGTAGAAGACTGGCTGACATTGTCATCACCTCTTTTTAATGAAGTAAATGGACACCTTTCCTCTCTCAAAAACTTAATATTACAAAATTGCTCATTTTTGTTAAGAACTATGAATCTCACTCACAAGAAAATTTGGACAGCTAGTTTAGAATTCATTCTGCAGCAGTCACTACAATTTTTGTTCCAAATACACACACACACACATAGATATATAATGGAACTCTTTTGATTAGTGAATTTACTTTAAAAGTATTACAAAACCATATGATTACATCAGATTTCACAGTAATACATTTAATAAGTCATGATTATGGAAAGACCCCAAACTTCTACAGAATCTCTACTTGGCATATATGCTGGGCAGTGGTACTGCCAAGGCGTGTCTTGAACTATGAATGGCTCAGTCTATGTTCATCACACTAAACCAGGAAATTAGGAATGTCTTGAAATAGATCGTTTCAATCAGATTGATATTTTTTCTTCATAGATTACTAGGCTCAACTGGGGGATCTATTGAGTAGGCATGTTGGGAAGCAAGAAGTCATTTAATGACTGGTGTTATCATTCCCTATATCCAAGAGTTTCTTCCTCTCCATTTCAATTCATATTGTACTAATTCTTCCTTTGGATATTGACTCGAATATTAGATCATTTTTCCTGCTCCAACTTAAACATACTCTGTGCTCATGGCACAAATACCTCAGTTTTCCTGATTGCTGATACCACAGTTTTACTGTAATATTTGTTACTTTGCCCAAAGATCCCAAAGCAAGAGTTGTGTCACTATGCTATATCCCTAGCACAACTTTCAGACATTCAAACATTCACTAGATGTCTATTGAAAAAAACACTGGATTTTTGACTGATGGAAAACCTGGGCAGAATAACATGTTTCTGCATTAAAAACATTGGGATATAGGTTGGGTTCAATAAAGTGAGAGGAAAAAGGGCAGACCAATGCTCCTATCACAAAAGATTGAGCAGAATATTCTGCCAGAGATTTCTAGAAAGCTGATGAAGAAAACTTGAGCTGTTCATAGCGCTAGATCAATAAAATGCTGAGAAATTACCATATTGGAATCAGGTTCCTAGGTGGCAGAGCAAGGGTGGGATTTTCTTCTTTTTGCATAGTGACACAAGAAAAAGTAGAATATCAGAGTTCACATTCTCAAAGGAGCAAATTCAAGGCTGGGACCAGTGGGACAGAGCTGAGCATCAGGAGATAGATGATGTGGGATTTAGGGAAGGTGTCACTAAGAAATAGAGTGGCTCTCAGGTGGTGGTGTTTAGGAATAGAGGACTGCCAAAGGCCAGAGACTTGCAATGGGCTATCTCTGTCTCAGATCTCTCGAAAAGGTGGCGTATGTCATTAAGTCTACCCTACCCCTGAAGGTCCCAGTTTGCAAGACCTTGAGCAGAAGGTTCTCCTTGCAGATGTGATGTTGCTAAGATTGATGAGAGAAGGAGAGGGATAATTCCTTTGTCTGTAACATCTGCCCAGATCTTAACTTTCTTTTGTGCTTGTCATTTTCTGTGTATGTAGACTTGTGCATGAAGCCTTCAAAGGGAGCCTTCTTGTGATTCTGACCAATTCATTCATGCACTTTCCTTGCTCAGTGGTGGCCTCTGCTGCTAAGGGAAAAGACGGCAGCACATGCAGAATCTGATATGAATTCTGATCATGTGGCAAGGAGAATTTAAAACAAGTCTTAAGGAGAGAATGAAAGTGGGCTGAGGAAATTCAGGGAGAATCACCAGTGTTTGGGATACCTTGGTGAAATACAAATGCAGAAAAAAGTATAGTTAAGCTGTGCTCACAAAATCCTCCTAAAGCCTCCCTATTTAATCTTTGTGACTTTCAAACATTTGTTAGGTAGGAACTACCACAATGCCTCCCCAGAAATAACATTGCAAACTTTATTTAAGATCTTACAGCAATGACAGGGAGCAATTTTTTTAAGGATCTGCAAATTTGTTAGGTTAGAACTTACTGTCGTTTTGGAGGCTGTTTAGGTTCCTTTACTGTTGTAAGAATTGGAGTACCCCACCATGGGAAACCAACTGAGGTGTGGGCTCCTCTTCTCTGTGCTCTGATACATATGCCTATTTTACAAACTGAGGTGAGTTATGTGTCAAATCTATGAGAAGAGAAGAAGAAGCACGCTCACAATAAAAGTAGGGATAGGGAAGAGAAGAGATTGCAGTTGATTATGGGCCTGGCAGCAGATGTTCTACACGAATCCAACTCGCCACAGTCAGTCTGTTTCCATGGAAACAGAATCAGTAATTATTGAGCCCAGGCACTCCCCCCACCCTTTCCCAACAAGGTGGAGGGCGATGAATATGAACTATCTCCAGCCTAGCGCCAGCTCTTTCTCTTTCTTCTCTTTTTTATCTCTTCTCTGTTTTAAGTTCTTTATAAGAAAACGTAGAGATATTGAGGAGTACCAACAAAAGGAGCTATCTGTTTCTTGATAAAGATTATGTGACATAAAATACAAGCAATTATTTTTTTCTTGCGATACTATCAGAGAAAAGCTCTTCCCAGAAAAGCCGATGATCTCTGAAGATGCTAAATAAATGAGCAGGAGTTTCCCTGAAATGGAAGCTCCCTTTGATTGGCTGATCATCCCACGACTCCTGCCAATCGGAGCACCCTTGGGCTTCAGTTCCATAAACATAAGCAAAGCTACATGCTTATTCTTCTGGACTCGGAGTGTGTACCATTTGAAGGTGTGCAGCGGGTCTCTGTTCACATGGCTCAACTGGAAACCTGTTTCATGAACAAGCGTACTCGGGAACCATCTGGTCTTCCACCTCATTGTTCTTCTGGGGGACGACTCTAAGTCATTTGGTGGTGGCAGCAGCTAGAAGCACTGTTTGTAGTTGGAGACGATGGACTTACGGGAGCTTGGTGAGTAAATTTCAGTCTTACACATCTGTCTATTGGCATTAGCTGCCTGAGCTAGAATGCAGCTTTGTTCTATTGTCTGCCAAGAAAACTGAATTGCAAGGAGTACATGGAAGAGCATGCATGCAAGGGTTCCCTTGCCGTGGGAGACTGTTTTCAAAAGGCTGCATGCTTTGTTTGGGTCTGATCGAATTTACAGTTGGCTGTACATTATATCTGATTGTTAGAAGTCTAGTTAGGATCAGTGCAAAGACATAGGTCTGCCCTATTTCCCAGGGTATTGATTCATTTCAACATAAAATGCTTTTAAAACTAAATTATGAAGAATCCATCCCGTGCATTGCTAAAAAGAGAGAAAGAGATGCAGGCACGGAGTCGAGAGTGTCTTGATTGTATTGCTGGTATTTACATGCTGAAGAGAGATGTTATTACAAACGGTCTGTCACTTCAGACCCCTGGCCAAGGAACGAAGTATCTCTTGTCTGTGCACCACTGCCCTCTGCTACCAAAATGTGCAGTGGGGCTAGGTCATGTCCCTTACCTCTTCCACAAAACAATTTTCCAAGCTGGAATGGGTTCTTTTCAATTAATTTCAGAATGAGTCGAAGTGTAGTCAGAAACCTCCCTCAGAAAGGACTCCAAGCTATATCTTTTCAACCCTCTGAATCCCAGAGGGTTTGCAAAGTTCCATTCAAGCATTGGCTCTTTGCCAGAGAAGCAATGCTCTAAGCTATCACTCTGCTCCCTGGGGCTTAATTTTCTGATACTAGTGATGAAATTTTCAATACTGTTCAGCAGACACAAGAAGAACACGAAAGCAGTACTCCAAACAGGCAAAGGAAGGACAGCACAGGGAAGGGGAATGTCTTTGCTCTTGTGGATCCCGTCACTGCAAACCTAAAAATACATGTGAGAAGAGGGAATCCAAGCATAGTGCAGGATTCCAGAGAAGCTATGATCTTCCCAAACATGAGAGGAAAGGGATTGCCTTCTGCTTGGGTGCAGAGAGCGCAGGCTGAACTTGGTTTCCATCTCTGCCTAAGATCTCTTGTCTCTGCTGCTTGAGATTCTATCACTGCTGCTTTTTATTAGAATGTGTTTTACTACCTTACGTGCCTTAGCATCCTTGGAGTCTGCTATTAACATTCTACTAGGGTTCAGATAAAGGAGAGAGGAAAAAGAGGATACAGCAGTGTCATGTCTATAAAGAAATGCATGTGAAATCATTTACGCTGCAACTCAATGATTCTCCCTTTAAGAAGAATGTCCTTTTGATTGAGGAGAGTATTGGGGTTCGTCATGGAGCTCTAAAGTGGAATTTGTTGGATCTCGACTATATTGAACTGATAAAGCAACAAAAGAACTAGGAAGGTTTTGCCTGTCTTGTGACTTGGTGCAGGAGAGGATATCTAGGAGGAAGAGACCTCTACTCTGTCCACTAAAGTAGCCAGTTGCAAGGGGAGAGGAAGGATTTCCTCACTGTGGGTGACAGCGCATTGAAGACCTGGTTGATAACCAGGTCAGTGGTCTTTTCCTTAGCTGATGACCTCTCTGGAGATGCAGGCTGGCCTCTGATCTCAGGAGGCTCCATGTGGTTCGAGTGGTCTATGTGTGAGTTAACACGTCCTGGGGCATCTCAGTCCTGCCACGATTTTGAGGAAGTTTGGTTTCTAGTGGATGCTTATCCAGGAATAGTCACCTCCTCAGAGGGACTCTGCCTTTTGCCCCTCTTCTCCCACCCTCTCCATCCTCTGTAGTGTCACTTTACATTAGGGAAATACTGGCACCTGTTGGCAAGAATGAGAGGAGAAAGCAGCCTTTTATGGAAGTAGTAAAAATGTTTCAAGAAATTCTAAAACCGTAGTTCATAAGCTATTTTTGCATCATGGAACACTTTAGGGCTGTGAAAGTTTTGAGCCTCCTTCTCGCCCCCAAGAAAATATATTTTGCAAAATCCTCTAACATTTGGATGACAAGCCGCTTCAGAGGGAAGGAGAATTTCCTTCCTGAGAAAACAGGCAAAAAAAAAATCAGTATACTCTAAGTTTACCATCAACTTTGTTTTTTCTCAAACGGGTCCCACTAAATACTATTTCGGTCCCGTCTCTATGCACGGGCTGGCCTTAGCAGTGGCATTGACATCAGAATGAGGCTCTGGACACTGGCAGCTGCTCCTGAAGTTAGAATTCCCGAGGCTGGGACCAGCCCAGAGGCAGCGTGTCTGTCTCCGTGTGACCCTGGGCTTGACGCTCATCACCATTATCTGGCTTGAGTTTCAGCAAGTTACTGCTGAAACCTGAGTTACAAGGCATGAACTCCAAGTGCTCCTCCATGCTCCACCCTCGTGAATATTTCTCTCACTCGGGAAAGAGAAGGCTTTTTCCTGCTGCCTCTTCCTGGCATTTGTAGAACATGGCATGTTGGAAAGAAAATGTGAAGATACAGTAAAATGAATTCATTTACATTTTCAAGAGCACATCGAAATTGTGCAGTAGGAGCCAAAGAGAATATGGTTTAAATATGTTTCATCCCATCTCTGAAATTAAGTGTTGAGAGTTTGAATGAGAATTCCAAATTCTCCCGTCAAGTACATACATTTGATCACAACAATGCCAGAATAACAAATCTACCTCAAGAGTTCTCATATTGTAGGGGAGTGCTTGATCAGTCATCCTGCAGGACTAATTATGCCTATTTCACAGATGAGGAAATTGAGTCAATCAGATATGTTGGCATTCCATGCATATTGATTTCCTAATTGCTACATTCATAGTGGATGGGCAGTGGATTTATTAGTTTGTCACTATGTCCAATAGAGTCTGGTTATGGGTACTTGAATTAAATAGTCATCATATTAACTGAACTCATATTAAAAATTCATTTTGGGGTGGTTTGCACAACTATTAATAATGCCAATAAGGAAGGTACTTACAAGCTAAGTAAAAATTGTGGCCAAACTACTTCCTTGGTACCTCCCCTTTTGTCTTTGAGTGAAATGGAACTTCATTTTGTAGTGTGTACTTGACTAAGTCCGTACATGTAGGGGATGAGCTTCCACCGGAGTACTGGGGAGAGGGAAAGGTGCCCAGATTCACACACTTCCCCTTAGCTTGCAAACCCAGGAATATAAGGAGCAAGACAGAGACTATGCATGATCCATAGTGCTGCGGAAATCACCAGAGTTTCCAGGTTTTTTGAAGTCCTCATAAGCAGGAGTGATGAACCCAGTTAGAAATCAATTCTATCATCACACACACATACAAACACACACACACACACACACACACACACACACACACACACACACACACACACACATAGAGCAATCAAACTCATAGAAGATTCACCTTGCAAATCATCTAATAAGATTATTTTCAAACCACATTCCCCAGAGTTTTAAGAAGGACTGATGGTTGCTAGTGCGCTAAAGAGCTAAGTGGGCAGGTGAAACCTCCACACCCATGCCGCCCACCCAAAGCACACTTCTATTTTATAAATGGGCATTCAAAGTGAGGGTGCATAGTAAAAAATAAAAGAGAAAGGGTCAGCCTATGGAGGAAGCATATGGATCTTGTCAACATTTCCCATTCAACATTTAAAGAAACAGGAGCAGTACATTGAGCAACGCCACATGACTGAACAGAATAGGGATCTGTAGGAATCTGTAGTGGTTTTTGTAGCAGGTTTTACAAACCTGGTCTGTTTGCTATTCATGCCTGGTGTTCTACACATTCTAGCAGGCACTCTAGCTATGGATGTGACATGGTTTTAATTGCTACAAAAACTTTATGTGCAGATCCCTTTCTGGGCAATTGTATTTTCAATGAAGATACAATGCAAGTCATGCATAATAATTAAAATATTTTAACAGTGGTCTAAAACACTTGGGTAGTTTTAATGATATTGTGTCTCAAGTGTTATCAGATGTTTTAACATCTGATTCTGAAATTATTAGCATATATTTATTTTGACTTTTTCATGTTCTTTGAAATCTGACATTGTTCACACAGTTCGGCTTAATCTGAATACTGAATTTTCACTGGAAATCCATATTAAGACTCCATAAATCTATTGTGGATGAAGCAGATTTATATATATGTATATATCATGTCCACACTTACTACAAGTTTTCCAATAACTACATTTAGATCCATGTTCAAATGAAAACAGACAGCACAGTGACACCAACCCATGCTTCAAGGCTTCACAGACTTATGGTCAGCACACAGTTTCCTGGCTGTTCCTTGAAGACCTCTAGGTAGTTAGTGGGTTACTCTTCTCTGTAAATCCATCATCAGACCATAGCACCAAATCCACCATGGAGCTGAGTCTTGGTTTTTACACTCTACTGTTTGAACAAAGGGAATTAAAAAGGTGCATTACTCCTTGTTGCAGAAGGTTAACTGTCATCATCATCCCATGGCAATCTCGGTGCCTGAATATCTTGACCTTGTCCTTTAATGGCATCTCCCTTGTCTTGGTGCATTTTCTGTTGCTGCAACAAAATATCTCAGAAAGGGTAGTTTGTGAAGAAAAAAGTATTTTTCATAGTTCTGGAGGCTTGGAAGACTAATAACAAGGTGCTAGAATTTGGTGGGTGGAGGTATCCTAACACATGAGACTGAGTGCAGAATCAAGGCTGCCTTCTATTCAGCCATTCTTCCTTCTGGAACACCTCACATCATGTCCAAATAATATTACATGGATTAGGCAATTAAAATTTCAACACAAGAAACTTTAGGAGATACATTCAAACCATAGTTCTCTCCATTCAAGATATAGCATGGATTTAATTTTAATAATAAGCAGACCATGACTGAGAAGGTAACTCTATGACAAACATATAATTTTTACAAAGACTAGTATCAATGAGAATCAAGGTGTAATCTAATTACTATCATCTTATTCAATTATGAATATTTTAGGTAGAAAATATTAACTTTATTTTCTTGGCCCTAAAATTATTACCCACAAAACATGATAGTATTCTGTATCTACTCACAAAAGGTTGTTTGATGTAAAACTAACCTTGGAAGACTCATTGAGAGACTGGTGAAATAACTCAGTGGGCAGCACCTGCTCAAAAGAATCATCAAACTCATAATACTAGAGTCATGTTTTTAAGCATTAAGTCACCACCTCTTACAGATGCTCTAAATGCATGATTTCAGACAAGTCTGGTCATGGAAGGAGGAAATTCACTCTGTGCTTAGCATTCCATATGCCCCTTTAATAAAGAGCTCTATTAGAAATTGCACAACATTGAGAAAGGACAAGAATTCCATACTGTTGAATACCATTGATAAGACCAGGGATGCTTTCTGGTCCAACAGTTCCCTTTTCCTCCTGTATGTGGACCAAAATTCCCAGGGAGAAGGCTTTATGTGTTTTAACTCTCAGCAGCCAATTGTTGGAGTGAGTTTTGTGTTTTCTTCATGGCTTCTTTATTTTCACAGTATGAATGAACTTTTTTTCCATTAGACAACAATGGTGAACCAAGTGATTTAGTAAACCCTGGGTAAAACTGAATTTAACTGCTTTGCATATTTGCTGATTTGAACAAGCCAAGGGCTAAAACCTTTGATCATAAATGGAAAAATAGTGTTCTGGTATTTAGTGAGTGTAGAGACACTTGGAAATAGCTGTACATTACACAAATAAAATTAGGATTACAGTAGATATCTTTGAATTGCTTTAGGATTTTGCAGTTTACTACTTTATTAGCATATCTTAAGCAGTGTAGGATATTTGAGACATCCAGGGCTAGGAAAGTTTTCATACATGTGACAAAGCAGTAAACTATAATCTTAGGCCTTGGGTTATACTCTCTAGCTCATAGCTAAATTTTTCACATTAATTGACCTTAGTGTCTATTAGCATCTTCAAGTGAGTAACAGAATGTCTAGAACTGGTGACTTCCATGCTATGTATGTGTCAAACTTCTGAACAATTCTGTTTTACTGATCCTAACCATCCTTTCAGGGCACTCATAGAACTGCAGAATCCTTGTTAATATAAAGCCACATCAACCACTGCTGAGCTCAGAATTGGCTTATAGCTGAAGCTGACTCTTCAGCTTCCATACATCCTTTCTTCAGTTCCAAGCCTTATGCAAGACTTTGAAAAGGAGAACACAGAGAATTATCGTCATTTGCCAGGTTTCAGTGATAAGGCAGCCACAGCTCTGTACTCATCGTCTTGCTCAGCTGCTCCTTGGAGGTGTTGCCATCTGACGGGGAGGGGGGAGGGGAGCTGCAGCCTGGTGCTTCAGGAGCTCACTTTTCTTTGCCTTTGAGCTGTAAGTGATGAGAGACCTGTCAAGGAGAGCCATTCACTGGCATCATTCCCAGACCTGGAGGCATAATGAAATAAAGTTTCATTCCGAGTCAGCTGGAATTCTTGCAGCTGAACATTGAAGATAGCATCTGGAGTGATGCTAGCATCCTCTTGCCTGGTTGGGAAGAAGCACTCATCAGCTAATGGAACTTGGGTCTTCCTACTGGCAGCCCACGTCCAAGTCCCTCAGAGCAATTTAATTCAAAGTAGCATCAGCCAGTCCAAGTCCCAGCAGATATGGTAGAGCCCACTCCCATCTGGGTAGGCCGGCCGTTTGATATCCACTTTCCAGAAACTTTACTGTGGACACAGAATGCTGTCCAACTGGATTTGAAAGACAATCACTAGAATGGTCCTTAGACCCCAACTACTTAGTGTTAAGGGACCCACATTATGTTCAGATTTAGATGACATCATGAAGAGCAAGCCATCCTCTGTGGCTCAAAGATATCTACAAAAAGAACTAAAGGTTTTAAAAAGCACACCATGGCTACTATCTTCTCTCTCTCTCTCTCTCTCTCTCTCTCTCTCTCTCTCTCTCTCAATCTCTCAATCTCTCTCTTGCACGGACCAAGAAGATAAACTGTTTTAACCTTTTTGAACTTTACTCTCTTTGTCTGAGAGAAATGGATGTGATGAACAATGTCTCAAGAGCTGGTGAAGAAAGAAAATGAAGTAAGAATGACATCTGTGTACATGACCAAAAGTCGTAGGACACTGTGTCATGGCAAAATAGTGTGAGTATGTTCACGAGAGAAGCTGTTTATTTCTCATAACTCATAGAATAGTTGGCTACATTCTTGTACTATAGAAGAGATCCTCTGTTCCCAGATCATTCTATATCCCCAAAGATGGTATCCATCTCTGGGAGGCCACTCAGAGGGAATGGATACTAAATTTATAGACAAATCCAGTAGAAACCTAAATCGTCCTCATGTTAGTTTTCTAATCATTAATATTTTTAATGAGTGAAATATTTAAAACATTATTCTATCTGGTTCAAAGAAGTGTTTAGAGCTAATTGACATGTTCTACATGCTTTGTGAATTAAAATGTGAGATATTACTTTTTTTGTTGTTCCAAATCTACTATTGTCTAAGCACTCAAACTCTGTTGAGATGCAATCATTACAAGCCTGTTTGGAGAGCCTAGGTACCAGAAGCCCAGAGTGGTGATGTTTTCTTTTCTAATTTTGGAAGCCAGTCAGCATCAAACAATGTGTGCTTCTAGGGAGATACCCTGAAGCCTTCCAGGAGACTGAGACGTGCTATGAATAATTGCTGACTTTTACATTTGTAAGTCAAGATATTATTGGTCTCTATAAGGGACCCATAAATCAGTCAGTCTATCTTGATAGCCCAGACTTTCCCATCCTAGCACACCTCCACCTTTCTTCTTCAAGGCAAAATAAAGCTTTTCAAACATGGACTTTTTTTTTTAGTTCTGGATGCAACTTTCTAGCCCCTCCTTCATGTTTTTCTTTCCCTACTCCACACCAAACACACATCCTACTCCTGAGTCATGCATCCTGTGGAGAGGAGAAGGGATGATTTCTTTCTTTGTTGCATTAACTCAACTCTTTTTATAACCCCCAGAGTGGTAGATTTTAAAGAAGCCTGAGCCGAGAGGAGACATACAGATTTCTCCTGGCAATGACTTAAGTATACTTGTTTCGGCTGCGTAAGGCCTGATAGCATGGGCCTGTGGAAGGACAATGCCCAGAAAGTAAAATCTGGTTACCTTACTACAAGGAAAAGAAAAGAGACTCATGCCACTGTTAACAAGAGGCATAGTTCACCTTTCCTTGCTCTCTTAATTTCTTCAGCAACTGATAATTGCCTAATGCCATCTTCATTTCAGCCACTACTTTAACCTTAGGATCACAGGTCGTGATCACCTATGTAGCATAAGAGATTGATTTTCTCTTACTGATTTTCTTCCTGGAGCTTGATTTTCTCAAGAAATTCTCTCCTCCCTATTGTAATTTCCTAAAATATGGAGGCAACCACAGGAAAACGTTTCAACTGACCACATTTATTTATGTGCACTGAGGCATTTGTGCAGCCACTTATGTACTAATTTCCATTCCCCTGCAAATAAGGAACAAATGCCTACATTTAAAACATAGGGCCCTAGTATTAGTTGATGGAACAAGTTATTCAGTAACTATCCTTGCTCTCTGCTTTCCTTTCCTTCTCAATGACTGAAGGAAATTGATCTGCAAAAACAAACTCTAGAGGTATCTTGTAGCCTAGTATTTCACGGCAACCTATAAGGTTTTCTGATAGGCCCAAAAGCTTGACATTGTGCCAACATCTTCTAAACTGTTGAAATTGTGGAAGGAGGAAGAATTTATGACTATGATAGTCTAGAACTGCGGGGATTCCATATTGCCTAGGTAGAGATTCAAATGATAACAGTCTTGGCCCACGATTTGATGAGTGCAGTTCACCAGTGTGTGGCAAGTTGTCTCTCCCATCCTTCCTGTAATCATCCTTTCTAAACTGATGCTCTATCACTTACTTTAAGTTCAGACCAATGTCAGAAATACATGCCTTGATTTTTAAGGAATCTTGCTACTTGTGTGCTGGGGTCTTTACATATCCAAAGGTCATTTTTTAAATTCTTAGAATAGCTTTTATTTTTTTAAAGTGTGACTTGAGATGGTTGACAGCAGCACATTTTTATGTATGGGCACATCTCCCTATACTCAAAGAATAAAGTATTGTGATAGAGAAGACTCCAGTGTTCAGACTGTGTTAAAAGCAATGATAAAAGTCATTAGCAGCTCCTGCACATAAGGAAATGGACATTGTGTGCATTGGCTTATTCTCCAGCTCGTAAATGACAAAGTGAAGCTCAAATCCAAGTGTGTCTGACTCCCAAGCCCGTGTCATTGCGGATGTCACTTGCCTTCTTTTCAATTATGCCTGTTTGTTGAACCATAACTAGAGTGCTCATTCCTCGGAAAGGCGTGAAGACTACAAAGAAAAGGCAACAATTCATTTTAAGGTGATCTATACCTAGAATCTGAACTTCCATGTGTATATTAAAACAGTAAACATTAAAACAGATGATGTTGCAGTAGCATCAGTGGTTTCTCAGCAGCCTTTACCTCCCATTCTTCCCCATTTGAATAAAAGAAAACTCCCTCGTTCTCTTCTCCTGTTTTCTTCTCTCTTCTGCTCTCCAAACTCTCAGCTCTGTCCACCCATCCCGTCCTTTCTTCCTCTTCCTGCAATGCTGTCATGGCAATTCTCTCGCCATCCTGTCTGACCTTAAGTCATCTATTCTGTCCTAATGCTCTCCCACCTCTAGGCTAAACTAAGGCCCCTTGGCTACCAGGCCCCCAACTGTAAATAAAATCCTCTTTCTTAAGTCAAAAAATAGGAAGGAAGGAAGGAAGGAAGGAAGGAAGGAAGGAAGGAAGGAAGGAAGGAAGGAAGGAAGGAAGGAAGGAAGGAAGGAAGGAAGGAAGGAAGGGTAACTAAAGTAGGGGATGAAAATGGATATTATTACAGAAAAAACATTGGTAGACAATGTCCCATGGGCCAGAGTCAGTCTGTTGCCTGTTGCTATGAATGAAGTTTTATTGACATACTTGTGCCTAGTCATCTGTGGGTTACTATGGCTGCTTTCACATGCAATGGCCAGATTGAATAGTTGCACTAGAGACTGTTTACACAGCAATATTTATTACTAGGATTTTTACATAAGAAGTTTGTTTACCTATTCAAGAAAGAAAATGATGATGCAATATTTACAACTGTCTAAGAAGAGCTGAGTTGTGATTTTGAAGTGAATCTTGATCTCTAATCTTTAATATGTAAATATATGTTATATAGATGCATTTAAACTAGTGATATGACAGTTTCTTTTGAAAATAGCAATATTATATTATACTGAAAATTACATTCTTTGAGATTATTTCAGTTTCAAAGAAAAATCTATCTTTTTGACTTAAGAATGCATGAGGGGGTCCACAGATTTTTAAAACAGGGAAGTGAGGCTACCTCTGCTTTGGAAGACAGGGGTACATGTGGATTCCAGAGTTTAAGACCATGCTAATGAACAGGAGTTTGTTTGTGTATCATGAGCAATTGGGAGTCATGAGTCCCACAGTTTTCCATGAAGCTACTCTCCTGAAGCATGGGACTCTTCACAGACATCATCAAGAAATGCTCTCTTAATTTATAAGCTCAGTCATGCAGATTAAAAAAACCTCTTCAAAAGATGGTCCTTCTACAAGCCATCTAGGAGCAGAGGTCCAGCCACAGCCTTTGCATGGAAGACTAGCTTTATAGGATATATCTTCCAGAACTGTATGTCCAGTTGCACTGACTGTGTTGCTACATCTGAGTGGCTGTTTAAACTTACTTAGTAATCACAATGAATGTTCCAGACTAATTATCTCCCATACGAACGTATAAGCTGAAGTGTTGACCTTAGTACATGACCTTACTTGGATTGGACCTTACTCCTATGATTAATGTTTTTATGGAAAATGAAAGCATGGCTATGGAATCCTCCACTTAACAGATAGAAGAAAACATAAAGAGAGCTCAGCCACCCATATGTCAGAGAGGAGAATATAAAAGCTCCCATAACCCTTAGGTGGAACCTACCTTGTTGATATGGTGGTCTTAAGCTTCCAGCCTCCAGTGCTGTAAGGCTTATTTCTATTGTTCAAACCACCTAGTCTGCAACCTTCCTTAATTCCCATCTACCAAACTACTTTGGTGTACTTGAAAGCAAGTGATGAACTTTCTAGAGCCCCATGATCTCTCATAGTACAATTTGCAATTAGTACCCATCATGATCCACCAGGAGATACTGACTCCAACCCTCCCTTATTTCCCTAAGAGCAGGATTCAATAGAACAGTCAAGATCCAAACTAAAGCCTATGCTCTTGCTTTTGATTCTGACTAGCCCTTGTGTTTGTAAAATCAAAGAATAGCAACCTCCTTAGATTATTGTGAGGACCATCAAATTAAAACATGGAAAACACTTTGTGAAGGGTGATGGCCAGGCCCACAATCCCACCACCCAAGAGGCAGGGGTGGGAGGACTAAACAGCATAGTAAGACCAGAGCAAAGCCAAGCTGCAGAACAAGAATCTTTATCTCAAAACAAACAAGCAACAACATAAATAACAATAAACAATAAAAAGAAAACATTTAATGCTATGTGCATAGTAAATAATTAGCAGCGAATCCTCTCTGTAGTTATTGGGACACCTTAAAGCCTGTCTCAGACCCAGCAAAGACGGTCTGCATGCTCCCCTAGTATTCTAGAAATTTCATTTGCAGAATTACCATATAAATTTTTTGATGTGAGAGAGAAAATAGTTTTTCCCTTGTTTTATCTTGTCTCGTCCTTGGGAATGGTAATATTTGAAAGTAGCTGGCGTCTCTTATTAATCCTTTATATAAAAAAAAAAGGATTCGTTCTTGCACCAGGGGACAGTTATTTGTCATGAGTCAGTTGAGATTATGGATTAGTATTACTAATCTTTTTGCCCTTGGAACTAATTAGCCTATTGGCAAATATAGCTAGTCATAGGCCAAGCACAGATGACAGGATACATTTCAAAGAGTAAATTTGTTGGATAAATAATAGACCTCTTGACCTAAATCACCTCGGTTCTAATATAGGATGGAAGCATACCTATAACTTCAAAACAGAGAAAAAATGCAAGCAACTGTCTCTATTCGTCCTAATGCTTCCCTCTCTTTATATAAAAAGTATTTCTTCCTTTATGTCTTTGCATGTGTGACTCGATATAATGGTTTAACATATCCTTGGAAACCTTTGCTTCAGGGACCACTCCAAAGGAAGGCTTCCCTAAATTCCCAACTGAAATATCATTTTTCTAAATTTCATTTATTGCCACTACCTATCAAGACTTTTTCACACATCCAAGAAAGACCTTAATCAATTCTCGGTGCTCAGGCCCGTTTAGATAATTATCATATTCACTTAATATCTATCGAAACATATTGTTAGGCCATAAATATACTGTGAGCAGAAACTTATCGAATTCTGCTCCATTTGAAAAGATTTACACACATAGTGTCATCAGCCAACTGCTAGGAAAGCATCCTCCTGGGGGTGGTACAGCCCCAGGAACAGAGTATGCATGGTGCTATCCAGTTGTACTGGCCACGAGAGAGTGGTCATGTTGCTAGTTTCTCCCCTGGTGTATCCTCACAAAGTCAGTTTTACTGGATATCCCTGATGTTGAACACAATTCTAGGAGAGCGTCAATTCTAGATGGAGCATGACTGTTACTAACCAGCTCTGACATTGCCGAGTCACACACCTGAGTAGCTCATTTTTGTTCTTGTTCTTGGCCTTGAGAAGAACAAAAAGCTCTCCTCTTAGAACTACAGATGTAACTATAGGTTTTGTTTATTCACTGACTTATTAGAACCCTTCTCAAGTGAATGCTAAGAGTCCAGCATTGCCCAGAATAGATTCAGTTTACACTGTCAAGAATCTTAGAAGATAGTGAAAGCTTTCAAGATAGTAAAACTACTGCAATTACAAGATCATAAGTTCAATTATAGAATCATAAGCCTCAATCATCTAAGTTCACGGGCCCCATTCTGTAGCTGCCATACTTAGCAACACCATGAATCTAATGTGATGGGTCCTAAATCAGATTTTTATACCACGGGCATGTGGATAAATAAGTGATGGCATGATATGAATTTATTGCATAGACTGAAATTAGTCTCTATATACTAGATATAGAAATATTGCCATGAAATATTTCATTCAGAAAAAAGAAGATAGTAGGACAGTATATGGCATGTGAACACTGTATGTGCAACTATGTCTTCTAAGTATATGGAATGGGTGTGTGTTCACACTTACATAAGAAAAGTCTAGAAAATTAACATGATGATCTTAAGAGTTGGAAGTACTGGACAATGAAAGGAGGGAATTTGAGAGAATGTTCAGTTTTAGTTGGACGTGTATGTTAATCTGCGTTGCAGGTCTTAAGAGAACAGGGTTTTTATTTTGGCTTGTGATTGTCTGGTCACAGTTCCTTATTCAGCTTAACAGGAAGCCCACACTAACACCAAGGACTGAGGGAACTGGCCCTACCATATCCACAGAATTGCTGAAAGATGGACAATCCTCACTTGCCAGACTAGCATGTCTAGCCAAACATACAGAAGGATGCCAACTTCCTCAACCAGTTCCCTCCATCTTAACAACCTGTTCAGGGGCTAGTCCCACCCACCATGGGCTCAGTCTTCCCTATCAATTAAAAAGTCTCTAGGCTTCCTCAAGGCTTAATCAACTAGCAACCTCTCACAACTATGCATTGAGTTTAGAGCCTTCGGTTACCAAGTTAACACCAGTATCTAACTATGATAGTCTGCTTATCACTGTAGCAAGCCTGAAACAATCAGCTTAGAAAGAGGAAGGTTTATTTCAGTTCTCAGTTTCGGAGTTTTAAGTCTATGGTCACTTGGCCTGTTGTTTTAGGGTCTCTCAGTAGACAAAACATTTTGACAGCACTGGCCAAGTAGAGCTGTTTGCCTCATGACTAGGAAGCCAAAAAGGAAGAAAAGAAATAGGGCAAAGTTCCAAAATCCCTTTCAGCATTATACTCCGACAACATAAAGAGATTATCCAGTGGGCCTCAACCTCCATGGGTTCCACCACTGTCTCGCAGCAGAACAGATTGACGACCCAATTCTTGGAAAGCACAAATTCCAAACTAGAATAATACTGTATGCTCCTGTATTTACTCACAATATGCATCTACATTTTTAATAATTTTAATTCAATCAACAAAGTGAATTTTTGAAACATAATTTTTGTAAAATGTAAGTATAAAGCAAAAACCTTCCAAATATCTTTGACAACAGGGAAGGGAATAAAGAGACTCAAAAAAGAAGTCATCTACTCTTGTCTTTAATATAATAATTGTAATCACCTGTTGAGCCTTTTAAAAATTGGGGGGGGAGGGCAGTAGGGACCATGCCTATGTTTTGTAAATCAAAAGAGTAGGTGAAACTAAAGTATGCATGCTCAAAACTGATACATGCACTCATGTACTGCATACTAGGCAAATAAGATAACCAACTACATCTTCCTCAGTTTATTCTGATGTGCTGTAGCTTCTAGCACTGAACTGAAGAAAAGAACAGGAAATGAAAAAACTAAAATAACAAAAATTGAGCCTATTGTAGCTGTAATCATACTGTTAAACTTACTGTGAAATGACAGATCTCAGGTTGAATTCAAAAGCAATAAACAATCAGACCACTCACAAAACACAAACTGGAATTATAGGGAAAGCTGACAGCAAATGAATGAAAATAGAAGAAAATGGGAATATTATTAAACCCAAATATTTTTAATGCAACCAAGAGTGATTCTAAAAGATTACAATGTTTAAACTACAAAATAAAACCTGGGCTGGGGAGATTTCTGAGGGGGTTAAAGCCTTTGCCTTGAAAACAAAAGAACCTGAGTTAAAATCTCCAGATCCCATGTGAAAATGTGGAGCAGAAATGCAGATGCTTATAATCCCAGGTCAGGAAGGCAGAGCCTGGGAAATCCTAGAGCAAAATAATAAGGAGGTAGAGCAATCCAGGGTGATTCCCAAAGTCACCCTTGGTCATCCATTGGCACACATACTTAAGTGCTGTCTTATACACACACATACCCATATATAGGTGCTTGCCAAAAGCAATCATGATTCTTTATAATACAGTTGAATTAAAATTGGGAAAATAAAAATATGACAAAATGCAGCTTACATTCCATATTAAATGATTTCACCATTATAATAAAGATATAACATATAGAATAATTTACATGAAATAAGTCTCAACTGGTAGATGCACACTGAATACTGAACGTATACCTAATATGGAGACCACATTTTAAAAAATCACCTGAAAAGCTGAAGTTAAATTTTTTTATTGAAACTTAAACTGCTACTAGAGGGCTGGAGAAATGGCTCTACAGATAAAACTTCTTATGTGGAAACCTGACACCCTATGTAATGGAAGGACAGGCTGTTGAAAGTTGTCCTCCTTCCCTGTCAGAAAATAATTCAATGTAAAAAATGGAACCTATTTAGAAAAACTTAAAGGATATAGCCAAAAACTACCTAAAACGATGCATATATAGTGTAAAATCATTAGCTTTGTATCAGGTTTAGAGAGACTAAATATAAAATATCTGGAGATTTAGCTACATTAGAAAGTAACAACAAAGGTATTCAGTGAATACAAGAGGAGAAGATAACAAATAGTAAACTAGAAAATAAAGATTTTAAAAAGATAGCAAAGGAATCTAAAAACTGATTCTGTTAGTAAGCATTATAGCTAAAACATTGAGAGACTTATCAAATCAAATATAGACGAACTAAGAAACTTACTATTGAATTATGCAGATAAGCACAGAGTTATTAAAACATCACTAAGGAATAGAGTAGTATCCCCTATGCCAGTTTGCCTGGCAAAGCTCATGAGCACACACAGATACAGACACAGAGACACACACACACACACACACACACACACACACACACACACACACACACACCCCACACAAAGTAACTTTGGGCTCCTTGTAAATATTCAACTTTGGGGGCAAAATAAAATTTTAATACAGCAAAATCTCACACTTTGCTTGTTGACATACAGATTAATGCAGTCTTACTGACAATGTTGGTGGGTTCAGAATCTTGAAATATTCTCTGATCGTTGACTTTTAATTTTCAAATCAAGGATATTATCCTAGAAAATTATAAATGTGGAATGCATATCCTCTGATATTTTAAGGTACAGGAACTTTAAAAAGTGTTATTGGAGCATGCTAAATATACTGATATTTATGATGGGAACTAAAGAAATAGAAAAAGATGTAATTGCAACCATGGAAATAGTCCTGGAAGATTCTAACCCACGTGTCAATGCTTATTATTTGAGTATAGAAGTCACAAGCAAGTTTTATCTTCTTCCTTGCATTCTTTTTTCTTATTCAATTGTGTGTGTGTGTGTGTGTGTGTGTGTGTGTGTGTGTGTGTGTAGAACCACGGGTGAATTCAGGAACCACCATGGACCGCCTCCACCTCCTCCTTGTTTACTCTGCCCTGGGATTCACAGGCTCCGCCCTTCCAGGACCAGAAACACAGGCCGCCCCTGCTTTGGCCTGGCGTCTATACTTGGGGCCTAGGATCCAAACTCAGGACTTTCCGCCTGTAAGGCAGAGGCTTAACGCCTGAGCCACTTCTCCAGCCCTTCCCTTGCATTCTTATAAATTACAAATAATCTTTAATTGGAGTATTGTACTTTTAGATGGAAAAAAATACTAAAACAAAGGGAGAAAACAATGTTAAACAATCAGAGACTTAAATACAGAACATGAACAAAGACTGTTGTTGTTTATCACGTGAAAACCGAGGGGTCCAGGAAATCCTGGAGTTCCCTGGCTGGTCCCTGTAGCTTCCATTTTCCTGGAAGGAGTATAGCTGGGAAGTGGAGGGAGTGGTTGTTGAGGGGCTTGCTGCTTCTTTCATTAATCCCTAGGAAGGCAATCAGCTGTTCATTACCTCTCATTACCACTCATTCAGGGACAGTGACTTCTCTTCCTCCTTTGTCTCTGTCCTGAGTCTGAGCATCTGACATCCTCTCTTTGCCAGTTGCACAAAGCTTGGCCAACACTCCCCCTGGTGGCAATGTAATAAATGTCCTGTAGTAACCTGCCTCCAAAGCCTGGGGCTGAGTAATGAAAACAGACTAGGTAAATTGAGGCACTTGTTAATAAGATGGGAATCCAATTGGGATTATAACTCAAGTGTATATGTCTTTTTTAACAAGTAATAAAGGTTACAAAATAGCCTATTTGTCATCTACTGACCTGGAGTGTATACTCATGTATACTCCTTATGTTTAAAAATTAGACATTCTTATAAACTAACTTAGGATTAATGGACCTCCCACCTACCCCCATAAAGACTTGTGAAAACACACACTTCTGCCTTATGCAGCTGAGGATGTGTGGAGGTACAGATCCCAGCAAGCCAATCAGGCCAGGACGTTGCTCTTTGATTATTCTCTGTGGAACATTTTAAAACAGCCCTTCCACCTTGAATGTTCTCTCTCATTGCCAGCCAGCTAACCCCACTGAAACAGCCTGTTGATTTCATCACCACACTGCTTATCACGTTTTCCAGATGGTTAATGGGTCTCTTAAATAAAAACCAGCCTTAATTTGAACAGGTATTTCTATTCTGGTCCCTTTTGTACAATCGTTTGTTTCATGGTCAAGTTTCTCTTTCATTATTACCCTGCAGTCTTTGGTGATCTCTTTTCACCACCTCTTTGTTCAAAACCATCAAATGGCACATTAATTGAATTCATTGATGTTAATCATACATTCAGAGAAGAGGAGCCTGCGGGTCCTAGCAGAAACACATTGCCCTAATCCTTTATTGTGTGCACATGGAGTTGCATAGACCTGATTTGCCAGTTTTATTGATGGAGAAGGAAAGATTTTGTGCTGAGGACTCACAGGCTTGCAGTTTGTTTCCACTGCTGAATCTATATCAGAAGAGGGGTCCTTGTCATCTGAAACCACGTAGGATGGGGGAGAGGGTTTTACAGATCAAATTTTCAGATATCTCACTTTAAAAGCAGTGTTCTACCACACAGAGGGTTCCAGATATGAATAACCAGGAGTCGCCCGTTGGTTTCAGGTCTGATTCTCATCCCACAAATGCTCTCCCAGTGATAGGATGACATTAAAACTCATGTTGGCAAAATATCTCAGTGATATGACTTCCAGTGTAATGAAGGGCTGATGGGAGGCAACGCAATATATAATATGAATGGGGCTGCATTCTAAAAAGAAGGCGGCCAGAGGTTCTGGGAACTAATGGATGGGCTACAGAAAAAAATATGGCTCTATTATACCAACCACATACCTCTTTCCCTTTCTATTGCCTGTTTGAGATGATTTGGCAGAGTTTGAAATAAATGAAGTATATTCATTTTGTTCCTTCAGAGTTTTGCTTTGAAAGCATTCTGTAAGGAAAAAATGAAATAGCAGCACAGACAGCACTAAGTAATCAAGACATCAAAATGCACGTGTTGTATCTCTCGGGCCCGTCCTTAAGCAGGGAGCTAAACATGCTTCCAATAAAGCCAGACCATACAGGCGACTGTGCTACTTGCAAGCTATCTTAATGATCTGCTAGGCAATACTGAGGAAATGATGTTTTGAATGGGGATCTGGTCCCATTCGTACCTTTCCACCGTCATCTTTATGGATAGAAACATATGGTGATTGGGACTGGGTTCTAATAGAAACTTAATACCAGTTTCTAGTACTCACTAGAGACTATTTTGTGGACTTATCTGTGTCGATCATTGCTTTTTCATGTTTTATCTTAGCTGCGGAACCCTTATTTCAAACAGTGGAATTTTCTGCAGAAAGTGTGTGCAAGTGTGACTGTAAGGAAACCAAAATGGCTTATGGTTTCCCTGCTTGTCTTCATTCCCAGCACCTTCCTCGTTCCCTTTAGCCACACTGAGAAAACAGTTTTCATCTTCGTGCCCTGGGAGGAAATACTTTGGTATCACTTATTCTCTGGTGAGGTGAGCAGCTATTCGGTGCCTATGAAAGGCAGGTCATCTCAGAGGCACTGAGGATGCAGTGATAATGAGCAGAGCATCCATCCTGGGAGGGGGCACAGCAGTCAGGGAGGGTCACCTGCAGAAAACAAGGGGCATAGAAAGAGACCCCCAGCAAGTCATGTGGAGAGAAGCAGCAGGAAAGGCCTGTCACAGCAATGCAAATGCTGAGAAGGGAGGCTATATGCAAAGCTGGGAAACAAGTCACAACGCTGAATGAGCAGCATCTAGTATTTGCTAGTTCTCATTTTTATTTAACTTTGCCTTCATGTGCTGTTTGTTAGGTTTGAAATACTTATGAATACTTACCTTACATTCTTGTTCTGTCAACATTCAAAATGGGTTTAAGGTAATTGCTGTACAACTCAGGCCCATTCAGATTAAAGCTCAAAGGTATGTGAAGAAGGAGTAAATGTGTTTTTAAAATTACAGAACTTTTTAAACAGTTAGATTGAAAGTTTAAAAGTTGGTTCTATATGCTATCACAAAGAAGGAGGGAGAAAAGGAGAAATGGAGGGAGGCAGGGAGAAAAGGAAAGAAGGAAAGGAGGGAGGGAGGGAGGAAGGAAGGAAGGGAAGGAGAGAGGGAGGGACAAAGGAAGGACAAAGGAAGGACAAAGGAAGGGAGGAAGGGGGAAAGGGAAGGGGGAAGAGAGGGAGGGAGGGAAATGATGCCCCACATAATTATGATTAATTTAGAAAGATAGGTTTTCTTGTCTTAAGGAAAGAAATATCTAGTGGAAATTCTAAATATAATATAATACATTGGGTCTTGCATAACAGATATCAGTAATTCTCTTTATGAATATTGAATACCTAATATGTGTAAACTTGGGAATGCAAAGTCTAATTAGTCATAAATTCTCTCCTCCGTGGTTTGCAGCTTAATAGGTACACGATGAAGCTCCACACAAGTCTTAGGACAAGACAGAGGTACAATATAAGATTCCTTTCTGGTGTATCTAGAGATGGGCTCCCGTGCAGCTTTCTGTGGCTCACAGATGAATATCGCCTTGGGACATTTCAGGTGTGAGGAAAGAGTTAAAGTATCCAATGTTGAAAAAAATTACAACTCTCACCTGAAAATGGTAAGATGTGGTTTATTCTGTGTCATGGCCCCAGAACACAGATTCATGTTGCCCCACATTCTATGTGTTCCACCATGATAAGAGTTTTTGGAGGTTTTATGATCACAGACAAACACCCCTTTTTTAAAATGTATTGGTGGAAACATCAGGTGGGTAAGTTACAGCAAAGAGAGGAGGTTTCTCTTTAGGGCTTAGATATTATCTAAAAACATTGTTAGCTTTTTGATTGGTGGGTACATTTTATCTGATATTCATAGGATGTTAGGACAAACACATAGGAAAGGCAAGATTAAGAGTGATTATTCCAAGATAAATTGGAATCAGTGAATCTACCTAAGTCATGCAATGCAGCTTCTTTCCAGTAGTTTATTTCACACCAGGGTCACACGTATACATAGCCAGGATTGTTACAGCACCAAGTGGCAGGTTCTCTAGGTTAACACCATCAGACATCACATGGGTCAGATGCCAAAGCTGTTCCTTATGCAGTTCTCACCTGAAACTCTCCAGAATGTGGGGCAGCTATTCCTTATTGCTAACTGAAGAAACTGGGCGTCAGCTGCAGAAGGGCCAGATGAATCCGATGAAAATTGAGTAGCATTCTTTTCCTACTTAAATATATGCTTTATATTTAATTAGTTTTGGGTGAAGATTGAAAATGTAGCCATCTTTTTTTTCTGCTCATACGCATATAATAGGAACCCCTGTCCCCTCCCTCCCTCCACTCCTCCCTGGACCCATCTGTTCCCTCCCTGCTTTGTCCCTTCCTTTCTGCCTTCCCTCCTTTTCCCCCAGTGCCCCCTCCCCCCATCTCTGAAGCATTCTTTAATGAGTATATCAAATTTTCCTCTGAGTCCTCCTCTCTGATGAGGTGTAAGGACTCAGTGGCAATTCCTAGAACTCTTTCTTGTGTTCCACTTAAGTATAGGAACACTATTGTGACTGTTAATCCCTTCCTTCTGAGGATCCTAGTGCCTTTAGTCCATGCTAGACTTTGAGGGGTCAATGATATGTTGGTCATTGTGCAGATCATGCACAGTCCTGTTACAATTGCTTCGGCCCTAACTTGTGTGGAGTATCTTGCATATCCCATCCTTGTGCTCTTACAATCTTACTGCCCCTTCCGCAAATTTCCCTGAGCTTCAGGATGGGGAGAGATTAGGCAAGCCTGATTCCAGGTGGTTAATATAGAGTCTCTGATGTTAAAAAATGCTCCACATCCTTAGCCATCAGGAAATGCAAATCAAAACTTCCCTGAGATATCATCTCACCCAGGTCAGGATGGCAAAAATCCACAATACAAACAACACCAAATGCTGGAGAGGATGTGGAGAGAGGGGAACTCTCCTACATTGCTGGTGGGAGTGCAGGCTCATACAACCACTCTGGCGAGCCGCCTGGCGATTCTTTTTTTTTTTTTATCATTTATTTGATTGTGCGTGTGCATGTGCATGCGTGTGTGTGAATGTGTGTGTGTGCTCGTGTGTGTAGAACCATGGGCAAATTCGGGAACCACCATGGACGCCTCCACCTCCTTCTGCCCCGGGATTCACAGGTTCCGCCCTACCAGGACCAGAAACGCAGGCCCACCCCGCTTCCGCCTGGCGTCTATACGTGGGGTCTAGGATCTGAACTCAGGACCTTCCGCCTGCAAGGCTTAACCCCTGAGCCACCTTTCCAGTCTCCATCTGGCGATTCTTAAAGAAGTTAAAGATTGAAATGCCATATGACCCTGCTATACCACTTTTGGGAATAATCCGCCATACAGCAAAAATTCACCTCTGATAGCACAAGCATGACCATGTTCATAGCAGCACTGTTTACAATAGCAAAGTCATGGAATCAGCCCAAATGTCTAACAGTTGACGAGTGGATAAGGAAAATGTGGTACATTTATACAATGGAATACTACTCAGCCATCAAAAATGATGAATTAATGCAATTTTCCGGGAAATGGATGGAATTAGAAACAATTATATTGAGTGAAGTATTGCAGACACGGAAAATTAAGTGCTGTATGTACTCCCTAATAGGTGGATCCCAGTACCAAACCCACTTAGAGACACTCAAAGACAAATTTGTGTAATACCTACAGTAATTGTAAAGAGTATAAACAGGAGGGATGGGGAAGGAGGGCCCACCAGAAACAGAGGGACCATGTTATAGCAGAGAAAATAGGTCACCATCAAGGACTGCAAGTAAGTAATGAGACATCTGATTAAGTTCACAGGCTTTCCTTCCTGATCATTTCCAACCGATGGGGTATGATCTTACTAGAAGGGGAGGGCATATAGGCTGCCAGATAGAAAGTAACCATTTTGCAAATGGGTGATTGACCCCTCTCTCACCACGGTCTCCTACTTCTATTCCATCTACCTTTGAATAGACTCTTATAACAAGACTCTAATTTAACAGGTTTTTAATCTCTGGCCAGGGGGTGACATCTAATACCCATCAGGATGGAACCAAAGGCATTGCAAATGTAGCCATCTTAAAAGGAGAATGCTCATAATTCATTCTCCCAAAGAACACCACTGCAGAAACTTTTCAGTTTGAATGCTGCCAAACACTTTCCTATGTGTGTGGAGTGTCGTTCTGTGAGTCCCTTTTCCAAACTGCATATCGGCAACATGTGAAAGTGAAAAGCGTCCTGTTAGCTGCAATGGTGTGCTCTACAATGAATGAGGCATGCTGGCAAGTGGGGGCCAGTGTTCTTCCAGAGTGAATGCATGTAGGTTGCTCCCCATGTTAGACCAGTGGGATAAAGGAATGGAGAGCAACCCTGCCATGTGTGGGAAGCATATGAAGTCCATTAGTATAGTAAAGAGAAACCAACATGAGGGAGAGATATAAGACACACCAGTTTATTAGAGATGAGTGCCTGCTGGTCAAGGGAACCGTAATTTAGCCTTAAGGTGTGAGAGACACTACGGAAGAGGTAGCTTGAAGTCAGAATAGGGAGAGGACCGTCATGACAGCCTGGCTGGAGACCATCTGAAGAGCACCCAGCCTGGGAAGAGCGAGGGAGGGGGATCAACAGAGCTTTTATAGCCTTCAGTTGTTGCTAAGGGTTTGCACAGAGGTTGCTAAGGAAGAGGTGGGGAAGGACAGACTGTAAGGGATTTGGAGATGTGGTCCAGCAGGGTGGAGGAGGCTTGGCAAAAATGACAACTGTGGCTAACACCCAGGTTTTCACCTACATGAACTGACGGGGACATTGTCTAAAGTATTTGTCAATCTCTACAAAACTTTGGTATACAATATAGAGGGCAGTGGGTTTTTGTCCTTCCACTGAGGACTCTCCCATCTGCATAAAGGCTTTTATTTAAGACTTGTGCTGATTAATCCGAAGTGTAGACAATTCCAAGCTGTCCTTTTAGCAGGAAGGGGGACTTGAAGACACTTAAGGAGTCAATGAAATTTAGTTTCTCCTTCGTTGTTCTGTCTTCTCACCCAGACCACCACTGCTTCTCTTAAATGGAAACCCATCTCCAGGTACAGGAAGGATACCATTTCCCTTTGCTGACTCAGCACTTAAAGCACAGTCCACCAAGCTCCGAGTCCTCCAAGGGGCACCTCCTCAAAGGCCTGAAGGCACATGCTCACCTTCTCCTACACACTGCTTATTTGCCCTGGTCGACTGCCTGGGTCATTGCAGAATTTCCTAAATATGCTTTCCCTTGGCATTAGACTCCCACTGCAACCTCTCTTCCAAACTTCATTTTAATGTCAATCAGATGACATCACACCCTTCCTCAAAGCTTTTAATGGCTCCAAATTGCTTTCTAGAGAAACTTCAAACTCCTCTGCATGACACACAGGCTTTCATTTCTGGGTCAAGTTCCTGGACTGAGATCTGAAAATCTGGATGGTTCAAATCTCCTCTGTGATGTGCGTGCCAGCTGCTGTGCTCCTCACAGGTCCCCAAATGGGCACAGAGGACACCCTGGTCTGCTTGGAGCCCTCTCTAGGATGGTGGGAGCCAGCTACAGCTGGCAACATCTCTCTGCCAAGGCCTAAAATTACCCAGCACAGTGAGGTTATTTTAGGAAAATTTTCAAAAGCCTTCCGCCAAAGAGCTGCCTGTTTGCAAGTATAGATTAGAAGATCATTTCCATTTAGGAAGCCTAATTTAATTAAGTGACACAATTTTTGAGGTATGAAAGCTTTTCGTGCCGAGTCAGGGATTTTTGCCTCTCTGCTGATGCAAAGCAGGTAGTGGAGACAGGAAACTGGCTCCAGGAGCATCCTGAATGCCAGCTTCTGACTGCTGTGAGGTTGGAGCAGTGCTTTGGGACAGGGAGACCAGGAGCAGCTAATGATTTGCTTAAATCTGGTTAAAGCATTACGTTCATAATTTTCCATTGAGACATTTAAATTCCAAATTCTTTTTGAAAATAAAGCCTGAAAATCCATTTAATTCTTTGTATTCCTTGTACTTACATGTTATCAAACTATTAAGAAAAGAAAATTTCTTATACAATTGTATATTTCTTTGGGATTACAGTGTTTAAAAAAAGGCATTTGTGATATTGAAAAAAATCATAGTAATCACATTTTATTTTACTTTATGATTGTTATGCATTAATCTCGAAATACATTGATGGGTTAAAGTTATTAGTTTTTGTATCACGTAATATGAACACTGATAATACCAATATCCTCTTAAAAGTAGAGATGAGGTTTAGAAAGAATTTGTTGCTTTGCCTCCCGCACAAAGGATGTTGCTTCTGCACAGATCTATGGGCCCTTCATAGTGTGTTCCCAGCCTACCCATGCTAGGCAGCAGGTAAACATCTGTCTTGTACATGTTTGTATAAAAGGACTATAAAAGGAGGGACCCTGACCTGAAGGAAACTTATAATAGAAAAGAATATCTTTTGTTTCAAACCACCTGCTTGATTTAACAAATTTATTGCTACACTCATTGGCTAATGCATTTTTCAATAGAAAATTTAATTTGTCTACTTATGTATCTGTTCTTTCTCATCATTCAGTCACTGACACGTGCATTCTCAACTTCTGTTGATTCTATGTCACAAGTAGATGTGTGTGTGATTAGGTCAGGAAATGTGTGTTTTCTCACAGTAGTCTTCAAGTATGAAAAAGATTTTTTTTTTAAGTTTTAGAAATCACAAGTAAAGAGTTGCAACAACAATGAGCAACATCAGTTTTATCCAGAATTCTGCTCCCTGAGCTCCATGGAACTGGGCTGCAGTAGGAAGAGGATATAAATCAGCTATGTCCCAAAATGTGTAAAACTCGGTCTATGCCTTTTTCATGGATAGACTTTTCTCAAAGAAGGAAGCAGTGGCTACCTTGCATTTTCTTATAAGATCTGGAACAACTGATAGACATAAACTAATCTGTAATTGAGCATTCATTACCATTAGTGTTGACCAAAGATTCATGTAGCTCAAAGAATCTTCAAGCTGCCTTTTAAAGGAATTAGTGTCAGCTGGTTGAATACAGAGTTCTAAAAGTTTTTACCTGTTTATTGTCAAGGACAACCTTAAGGTTTCCGTTAACTATGCCTTCAGTCATCCATTACTTTCTTTAGATTAGGAAGTCAGCATGTAGGGAATGTGGACGTCACCCAAAAGTGTTTCAGAATGTCTAGGTGAGTTGAAAGCTTCAACCAATACTCTTTTCATAGAGAACACATTGTCTCTCCATTAGAAAGAGCGGATACTGTCCTGCCCACAGAAGGAAGGCTGGCTGTCCTTAGAAAGCTTCGGCTGTCCCCTAGGAGATCCTGTTGGCGTGAACTCTACAACATTATCACAGATCGTAACTTGGAAATGATGTTTTTTTTGCTCACCACTGAGCATTTTGGACTTGGAAAACAGACTGTCAGATAAGTACTCTTGCAGAGCCCTCTTGGCTTACTTGTGAGGGGCACTGATCTCAGGTAAAGACTCATGGCCTCTTTTCCTGTATTGTGGCAAAATGCTTGCCATTTACTTACTTTTTACAAGTCAGCTTTTGCACTTTCGACATTTCAAAATAATGATTAAAATACAGTTCATGATGTTTATGTATGAAAACATAGTATTGATGGGAGGCTTTCGAACTACTAAAAACTGTCACTGCGGACTGTCAGTGGAAAGCATTACTTGTTTGTCTTCAAGTCTGATTAATTTTCCTGAATGCCTGGCTGCTTTTGTGTGCTGTGAAATAAAACTTGTTGAGCAACGTGACCTTTTTTCCCCTAAAGGCAATCTCGCCCATTTCAGAAGTGTCCTTTGCAAGCATACAACAAATTGATTGATCTGATGGCATTTGGATCTAAAATTACTTCTTGGATTTAGAAGAGAACAAGGATTTGTTTTGAATGTTTCTGACTTAATGATTTTCTTTCAAAAAAAATAAGAAGGCAAATTCACAATTGGAGAAGTATAGATTTCATCGTGATCTGTTCTAAAATAGAAATGTTTATAACAGTCTAAATGCCCTAGATAAGAGAAAGTCTTTGGAAAAAGAACAAATATTGGACAAACATATTTGAATTAGGCACCACTTGCCTCAGACACTGTGCTTAAGATCCAGCTGAGGAAGAGGGCTGGCAGCATTAACCCTGAGACAGCAGCAGACTTGAAAGAAGATATGAGAGTGGCTTGACTTAGAGAGAAAGAGATAGTTGGGGCAGAGAGAGAAATGGAGAGTTTGTCATCTACAAAGAAAGGTGTTCAGACTGGTTTTTTGCAGATAGTTAATATTGCAGTTTGCCTACATGGTTGCTGATAAATGACCATTAAACAGCTTAAGGGAACAGTCTGTCCAGCTTGATGTGAGAGCATGCACCAACACCAGGGCCTAGGGAACTGGTCACACCATCTCTACATAATGGCTAAAAAAGTGATGATCCTTACTTGCCAGACCAGTATGTCTGGCCAGGTTATAAACAAAGATGCCAACTCTCTCAAGCAGCTGTCTGTCTTTTATTCCATGGCCTAATCCCACCCACCATGGGCAGGGCCTATCCCATCAGCTAGACAATCTCCTGCAGGTTTGCTTTGGGCCTAACTCAACCACTAATTCTCTACAAATGTGCCCAGAGCTCAAACCATCAACTGTCAAGTTGGTGCCTAACTATGACACTCCACTCCTTGTCAACTTGACACAAAAACGTAGCACTTTTAAACTGTAATCTTCATTGTTAAAATTGTTAAAAGATATTAAAAGTTATCTTAAAAAATAAATACATTTCATAGACAAATTTAAAATGTCCTCATTAAAAGTTCAACCTTAAAAGTGTATTAAATCAGAATACGTTAAATATTTTAAAATGTTTAAAACAGAAGGATCTTAAACAATAAGAAAACATTAGAAAAATCAAAGTCCAGCAAATTAAATACTGCATTCTTTACTTCAGTGTCCGTCTTCTGTTCCTCATCATGTAGTCATGGTGGCTCCAAGATTCTAGGCATTCCCGGTTCCTGTTTGAAGCTCAAAGCTGTAGAATCAAAATTCCTCTGAACCAGGCTGAATCTCTACTCGAAGCTGTCCTTAGCGTGTATCCCATGGTTCTGGCATCTCCAACACCACTCTGGGTTCACCTCTGCAGCAATAGGCTTCACCTTTCCTTACAGGAACTCTATTCCTGCCATTTGGAGCCAAGCTTTTGCTGCTCTCCAAGAGCCCCATAATCATACATTGAAACCATTACCATGTGGGGGACACAGTGAGGTTGAACCGTAGCTTAATCCACTTGAACTATGTACCAACTTTATCATGCTGACTCTGGAAAAGTCTCTAAGTAGCCAAAACTTACAAAGGGCAAAAAGTTGCTTCAACTTGGGCTTTCAGGCCCTGAAGGAATCCGGGTTTTCAATCCACTGAATGACCATATGGTGGTTTTCACATCTTCCATCGGCCCAGTGCAAGTTACTAGATATTTCTTCACTGCTGTTCATTTCTCCAACAATAGCAGCTCTTCGGCTGCCTGCCCTTTCCTCATCTAGAGCTTCACAGCCACAACACAGCTCTCCTCTATCAAGCAAACCAGTCTATCATCTTTTAATTCAACTTCACTGAAGTACTTATTCTCCTCATCACAAACTGGGCCAAAACAATCTATGATTCTCTCAGCATCTCTATTTTCCAAATGGCCCACCAAACTCTGTTTTTTGAATCCACAAAAGTCCAAATTTCTCCAACAAAAATGTTCGAAATCCACAAAAGCCACATAGCCATATTTATCAGCAACACTCCACTCCCAGTACCAAATTCTGTTGCAGTTCACCAAACGGCTTAAGGGAACAAGGGGTTTATTTTCTGGTTACAGCTTGATGGGGAGCATGCACCAACACCAGGGCTGAGGGAACTGATCACACCATCTCTACATAATGGCTGAGAGAAGGATGATCCTTATTTGCCAGACCAGTATGTCTGGCCAAGCATGCAGAAGGATGCCAGCTCACTCAACCAGCTGTCTGTATTTTATTCCAGGGCCTAATCCCACCCACCATGGGCTGGGCCTTCTCCATCAGCTAGATAATCTCTTTCAGGTTTTCTCTGGGCTTAATTCAAATGTGCCCTCTACAAATGTGCCCAGAGCTCAAACCTTCAACTGTCAAGTCGGCACCTGTGCCTAACTATGACAGTTAAGAATGTGTCATTTGTTTGTAATAGAGATGTCACACAGGGTATCTAGCAAGAGATTCAAAGAAGGGGCATTGGCTGAACAGTGCCTTGGAAGTAGAATGTGATAATCTTTTTAACTCTGGAGGCACTAGAAGAAAAAAGAAATCCTTTGTGAGCCAGATCCTTATATATGGAAAACATTCTTATTTATTTTTTGCTTATTTCAGTGTAAGGATTAAACTCAAGATATTTATATGCTGAGCAAGTTGCGTCTATTGCTATCTTATAACCCAAATCCTGAAAAGATGCTAAGGAGGATAGATTTAAGGATGTTCGTATGTTTCCAAAATGTCTCAGAGAACATTTACTTTTGTTACTTATGTATCTAAGACATTTAGAAATCAGATGATCTAATAAACTAATAATGGACTTGGACCATTGTTCTTCAATTGAGGCTAAGTAATTCCCCTAGTGTTTTTGAAAGGAAAGTTTTATACCTACTCATCATAATGGTCTTCCAACCATCTTTATTTTGAAATTTGCTCTTGAAAATAGACTCTCCAGTCTTTGGTGAATAGGGGATGTTCCAGTTTCTCTTCTGTTGCTGTGATAAAAATACTGTTACCCAAGCAACTTATGGAAGAAAGCGTTTATTGTTTGGCGTAAAGCCCCAGAGGAGATACAGTCCATCAAACTGGGGAACACATAGCAGCAGGTACAGAAGATATGATAGAAGCAGGGGGGTCATCACACTTCGGAAACAGAGATAGAATAAGAATGAAAGTGTGTCTAGGTTATGAAACCACACAAGCTTCACTCCAGTAACATACTTACTTTAGCAATGCTGTGCTTCTTATCGATTCCATAACATTCCAAAACAGTGTCACCAGCTGAGACCCCAGTATCCAAACACATAAACCTGTGGGGGACATTGCACATCCAATCCATAACAGGGACCATAGAATACAGTAGAAAGAATGAAAATAAATAAGATGGTGTAGGAAAAGAAGCAGAGGTTTGAGGCAAAAAAGGGAGAGAGAGAAAAATAGGAGAAGAAAGAAGAAAAAGTTTCTTTTGCTAGTATGACCAGTTAGGAATTTTGGCTAAAGTTGCTTACCGTCTTCCTTTAAGGGGGGTAATGATGAGTTTTTCTGAGGCTTTTAAAATACCACATGGGAGGTATGATAAAACTCCTTTGAATATATTCGAGCATCACATTTTGCATTCTTCTTTATTATAGCCTAAGAATCACAGGTTGTTGGACACACTTTAGAATAATTCTCAAACTTTGGGGATCCAAGAACATTCCTAGCTGTCATGTTTGTAAAAATGTCGGCACTTAAGAACCACCCCCAAGGGTTCCAACTCAGTAAAATTGGAATAGTGTGTAAGAGTGTACATGTGTAACATACATCCCATAATATTCTACATTTAATGGTATCTTTTCTGAAAAATAACTATCTACATCCAGTAAAACTGGATAGGGAATCACCCTGCCTAATAATAGAACCTTGGATTCTCATATTCTGAGAGAAACCATAGACAAGTTTCTTGTTCAGCTTCTCAAGATCTTCTTGACACATACCACCACTGAAAGTGGTCATAGTTGTCTTACTCAGAATATAAACAGAATATATTTTTGAGCTTCTATGGTTGGGTTTGATATGAAGGATTAAACCAGCGAATTCTTCCTGACTTCTGAGCATCTTGCAATAGCTGAGCAGACTCTGAACCTCCAGTCCCCAGAGGCCCTCCCATCACAATGACCCTTCACTTGAAAGCAGTGCCCCTGGGTGGGGAACCACTCCAACCACCTTCCCATGCCTTCCCTTTTCCCCTCTGCTTCTGCCTCAAAGGACAGCTGTGAGGCAGTGGAGGTTTCTGAAGCCTCATTCTGATCCTTAGTCGTGCTATGACCTCTAGCCATGGCTTTGATTCCTGGTCTCTGTTTCCTCAGCTTTATCCAGAGTGACATTCGTTACCTCATGGCATCATAGTGAGGATGAAGCACTGTGGCAGCATTTGACACTCTGTGTGAGATACTGCATGGGATCTGCCCGCAGGACCATGATGAGCTCTGGCCTCCTGGGAGCTTTCCCCAGGAGCAGCTGTGTCTGAAAGCTTGCCTGGGGTCAGAGTGAGGAGAACAAGTGAGAGATGAAGGCAGTTATAAGTTTTGCTAAAAGACAATAGTTCCTCCTTGAGCTCAGATGCATGAGCCAACAACACCAACACATACCTAAAATCACAGATAGTACTAAATCCAAGATATTCTCTAGGTTTCTTCATGTTGCACTTATAGCTATGATTAAAATTTGTTGTTAGGCACAAGAAGAGGTGTATGATAATAACTAATAATAAGACAGAATAATTCTGAAGGTAAGTATAACACAAAGAAATGTCCTTTAAAACTCTTGCTCATTTTTGGATTTCCTACTTACTATTTCCAACCATGGCCAGTCATGGGCAGCTGAAGCTGTAGGAAACAAAATCATGGAGAAGCTATGACAGCAATGCTGTCCGAATAGCAATACTTTCTTTAATCATACAATGTAATTTTCCTTCTTTTAAAGTTTCCTTTGGTGTGACCAATACACATACACCACACACACACACACACACACACACACACACACACACACACACATACACAGTATATACACATATCTAAATGTGCTTCATGTGAAAACTATATTTAGAAAAACTCTCTGAAATATATACACTGAAAATTTTCTATATATGGGAGAATTCAAGATCATTTTAAAACTGATTACTTATTCATTTCAATTTAAGTACATCAAATTTGATGTACTTCTGTTATAAATAAATATATCTAATAGATTCTGTTAGCTGGGACTCTTGTTCTCTAATTGCAGGACTAGCAATATTTGTTCTGAAAATTGGGGACTTTCTGTAATGTACCACTGTGTGTCTAGAGAGCAGTATTTACTGTAATTTAGCAACCTGGCCTCATTATATTCACATACAATTCCCACTTTTCTTTCACTCATTTTTCTTTCCTAAATCTAAAGAGTCTGGAAGATTTATCTGTTTTACCTACCTCCCTTGTTCCCTCCTTCCTTCCTTCCCTCCTTCCTTCCTTCCCTCCTTCCTTCCTTCCCTCCCTCCTTCCTTCCCTCCTTCCTTCCTTCCTTCCCTCCTTCCTTCCCTCCCTCCTTCCTTCCCTCCTTCCTTCCTTCCTTCACTCCTTCCTTCCTTCCTTCCTTCCCTCCCTCCCTCCCTCCTTCCTTCCTTCCTCCTTCCCTCCCTCCCTCCTTCCTTCCCTTCCTCCTTCCTTCCTTCCTTCCTTCCTTCCTTCCCTCCCTCCCTCCCTCCCTCCTTCCCTCCCTCCCTCCATCCCTCCCTCCTTCCCTCCCTCCCTCCTTCCTTCCTTCCTTCCTTCCCTCTCTCTCTCCTTCCTTCCCTTCCTCCTTCCTTCCCTCCTTCCTTCCTTCCTTCCTTCCTTCCATCCCTCCCTCCCTCCCTCCCTCCCTCCTTCCCTCCCTCCCTCCCTCCCTCCTTCCTAACTTCCTTCTTTCCTTACTTCCTTTCTTTTACCCTGCTTGGAAGCTTCCCAGTCATTTCACCCAGGAACTCCAGAAGGTTAGTGCGATGGCAAGGAGGTGCTGCCTTCTTCATCAAACGTTGGCACTGGCTGGGCATTAATCACATAAAACTGCACAGCTGGGTCAGATTCATTAGTGTCATTTTTCACATTGCTCCGCTACCCAACCTGCCTGCACTCAGTGGCATTCATTAAAATGCCACCATCACTTGGTCTCCAGCTCCCTCCCTCCTCCTCACCTCCTCTGGCCATGTGCTGTGTTTGCCCTCCTGGGTACAGGAAAAGATCACTAAGAGGTTATTAAGCAGAACATTTCATTAAAGGGCTTCTGATGGCCTCTCTGACAGATCTTCCTTCAAATCCTTGGATCTTCTAGAAGTGTCATCCCAAGATTTGTGATCTGAACTGAGCCAAATGGCAGCCCCTAGGAGCGAAGGCAGCCCCAGACGCCACTGACATCTGCGTGTGGTGGGCTTGCCAGTAGGACGGCCAAGTTCATCAGTCACTGCTGTCCCTCCAAGTAGGGACATCCTGCTAGTGACAGACCTTATCTCCTGGGCTCCAGCCAGCGCCTTCTCTAATGTATTTCCCCATGTGAGTGGAGACATCTTGAGCTCAAAACAGCACAGTGCACTACTCTGGCCTCTAAAGAGTGTAAGTTTAGGAGCAATGACAAGTGAGTTTGAATCTCTATTTCTCTCTTCACAAGAAAGATGGTCACAGAGTTACACCAAGAACAAATAAGCTGATCTAAAACGGTTCAAACAGCCCAAAACTCCAGTGTGCAATAAGTGGTTAGAGATTATTTTGTAGAGGAGTTATTATCCGTAGGAAAAACAGCCATTATGTGAATCTATGCAGTTCCATGAACTTTAGTTTCTTAATCTGTAAGAATTTATCATATTGCTGATAAATACACAATCAAGCAAATTAAGAGGACTAGGGACTTATTTCAGCTCATGATTCTGGTTAAGAGTTTACAGCCCAGTGTAGCAAAAGATTTCATACCAACATTAGGAGGGAACTGGCTACAACATATCCACAAGAATTGCTGAAAGAAGGCAAACTTTCTCATTTGCTAGATTGTGAGTCTGTCAAGGTGTGCCAAGCTACTCAACAGATCTCTCAATCTTATCTACCTGCCTAGGAAATAGTACCACCCACTAGGGGCTGGGTCTTCCCTTCTCAATTAGATAATCTCTCACAGACTTGCTCAGGTCTTGCTTTAGCTACTAGTTCTTCACAAATGTGCTCAGCCCTCACTTGTCAAGTTGGTACTTGCAACTAACTTGCACAAAGTTAAAGAAACTTTGAAGAACAAAATGTCATGAAGGTGCCTGACACATGGCTGATGTACTAACCAAATGTTAAGTCTTCTTACATCTGGGGTTTAGGTGAAAGACTCTGGCTTCTTCTCACACATGTGAACTCAGGTCCTGAATGCTATCTAGAATCCTTCATCATCATTCTCAGCTCAGGGAAGGAAGGTCTCTTTCCATGGATACCTCACCAATTTTAAGAACAAAGCATGTATCCTCTGGAGTGTTCATAAGCAGCTTTGAGATCAGTATTTCATATGGCATCATATATCAGTTAACTCTAGCTATTGCTGTCTTCAGCATTTATCATTCAGTCTTCATGTATTGAACATTAAAATTAGAGATAAGAGATCAAATGTACCAATGATCTGATGGTGTATTTGTTTATCTTCAGTAATTCGACCTATGCCATCATGAACACTGTCATGTTCCTTAATTAAACTTGCCTGGCATACATCCTGAAGGAGGACAGAATTGCTATGAGAAGGTTTCCCAGGGAAGGGACAGATAAGGGACCTTTCAGGCAGTCATAGCACTGTGAGCCCATGTGGAAATGGTGGGGAATATGGTACTTTAAGGTCACAGAGTGTATGTAAAGGACTGAGGTGAGTTACATCAGTTTGGGAACTGATCAGTTCTTCAAACTGATTTCAGGCTATGACCCAAGACTATGAGGATTTTTCTCCATAGAGAAATAAGAACAGTGGTAAGCCTAGGAGAGACACGTTCAGATGTGCACTTTAAAAAGATGACCCTTTAGATAGAAAAGGCCAGGATCCCCAAAGAGCAACCAATTTAGGAGATGTTGAAAAAGGCTTAAATCACAGTGGTGATCCCAAATTAGAATGGAGTCAAGGGCTGCTTATAATGTGGACTTGGCAGTTAATTTGATTGCAAGCCCTTGAGAATGAGCTGGAGAATGAGACATCAAAAAGGGTTTCTTAGAAGAGTTTAGAATGGACTGAATATCCACAGCCCAAAACTACAAAATCCAAATGTTCCGAATTCCAGAACTTTATTTGTGCTAGGATAATGTCACAAGAGGAAAAATTCCATACCATAGTCAAAATGCTAGTGCACTAAACATGCTTGGAAAAAAACTGCCCTCAGTCCTCATGTATAAGGAAGCCTTTGTGTATACAAAACATAAATGAGTTTTATGTTTAGACTTGGGTATACATCTCATCATATACATGAAAATGTTTGAAAATGTAAATGATTTGAAATTTGATACATTTCAGGTTTCTAGCATTTCAGGTAAGAGATGTTCAAATACGTGCCTTTAGTGGAGACAGAGGAGTGGGAACAAGCAAGGACTGAGAGCAGAGAATATGAGGGTCAGTGCACCGTCTGAAGGATGTGCTTTGGGGACTTACAGATGGAGACTCTGTCCTGGAGAATACAAATGGTCTGGAGATACAGGCCTCAAAGAAACACTTAAGACAGCTGAATAGATTCCATCATTGAGATAGAAGTTGGAGAAAAGAGAAGGAGGGTTGTCCGGACTGTGTGTCTGCTTTTAAGATGCATATGGAAAATGAACTCCCAAAGGCTCTTGAGGATAGTCAGTGAGTAGATAGAATGTCTGCTTGCAGTGAAAATATTGGACCCTGATGACTTCTAAATATGATGGCTTTTACAGAGGCCTGTGTCACTCCTTGTTTTTAAAGTCTTCCTTTGGAAGACATCAAGAAACAGAGTTAGCTTCAGAAAACTTCATTTTGGCTTAGCCAGGGTTGACTTCATAGGTACAATCAAAAGAGAGTGACTGGGAGAATTCCACATTTGTGTCCTGACCCCCTTTATCTTCACAGCACAGTGGGAGGGTCCAGTGGCCACTTGGATGACAGGTACACTTAACCTGTAACCATGATATCAATTCTCTTACCCACTGGGAGGGCAGGAAAGTCCCCCTGTCTGCCCTTTTGCTTTCCTTCCTGGTGATAGAAATTTCCATTATTGACAGGAAAACAGCAGGCTAATGGCACAGATGAATTGTAAATTTTGACAACCTGACAGGTAAATACTGGCTTTGCCCAAACTAGTTTCTATAAATAATTCGTCTGCAGTAGAAACTCCACAGATGGCAGCAGGACTGCCCAGGCATTGATTTTTCCCAGGGTGCTCCATGCAGGAAGGCACAGCTGTCAGCTTTGCTGCTCTCGTTTGGGCTTGGACCACCTCCACTGTGCTGCAGGCTGCCCATGCCCGGACTCCCTTGGCAGGCGGAGGTGAGGACAGGTGGAGATCAATCATTCAGTAACCTCCCTCTGGTGTCTTTCACCCCACGGTTCCAAAGAGGTTTCTTAAAATGTCACTTCTTTGGGTTTTACAGCGAGAGTGGGAAGTTGTCTGATCTGGGGATTTTATTGGCCTCTTTTTAATTAAATTCGATCTTATTGAAAAGAAAACAAGGTAGAATGAGACACAGTCATTCTAGACTAGGTACCATATGGTCATACTGCTAAAAATAGGACTTTCAGAGGCTCCAAGAAGAAGGTCAGACTGTTATATGCGGGTGCACTGTGGACCCTGACCCTTCTCATCAGCAAGTCAAATCAAGGGGGGAAGCGGTCCATTTGCCAAGTCAGCCCATCCAGGGAAGTGAAGGTAGTATGATGAGCCACATCTGAAAGAAAAGAGAGGCATTCTGATCTTGTCCACAATACTTAAGAGCCCATAACTGGAAGAAAGCTGAGTGAGATTTCTAAATGATCGGTCCAGAAGCACAGCAGAACATTGTGCCATTGAAGTCTGACTTTGATTGGATTATGTGTCTCCCTGTTCTGCTTCCCTCTGTGATGTTTATTTCCTGTTTCTCTTTATTTATTTGTTCTGATTGTATCATGTATTGTACTGTCAAGTCCTTTCAACCCCTTTTGGAAGTGGACAAAGTGTGAAGTATTTAAGAAAGCATGATAATCAGAAAATATTCTCCTACCTATTTGTGAAACATCATGGCAACAGACGTTGTGCATTTAAATAATCCCAGTAGATAGTCAGGAGGAAAATAGCACTGAATGCTGAAAACAGCCATGTTGGATGGTTAGTATTGCCTGTCAACCTGACACTTCAGAAGCAGGCCTTCATGCTCCTCTGAGAGGTATTCTTAGATTCTGATTGGCCTCTGGACAAGTCTGTGAAGAACTCTCAATTGTATTAGCTAATGTGAGCAGACACAGCTCATAGTGGGTGGGGCCATTTCCCCAGCAGGGTATTCAGTGCTATGTAAGAATGAGAAGAACTGGGCTCCCTAGCCCCTTATGGCACTTTTTTAGTGCCATGAGCTCTGTCTTATGTCTGCTTCTCGTGGCGGCATTCTAGCTCCTCATGGCACTCCACATCTGGAGTACCATGAGTTCCAGCTTTTCTCTCCTCTAATTAACTTTACCTTAATCCTCAAAAAAAAAAAAAAAAGAACGAGAAGAACTGATACTAGCAAGCAGGCATTTATTGATTCATTACTCGCTCTGCTCTTACTGTGGATAAGATGGGACCAACTGCTTCAAGCTTCTGCCATTGTAGCTTTCCCCCAATGAGATAATGTAATGTAGACTCATGAGCCAAATAAGCCCTTTCTCTCTTTAGTTTGATTATTGTTAAGCATGTCATCATGGCAAGGAGATAACATACCATGGATAAATAACACACCTTGGATAGCAAAGTAATGGTGAGTCTATGCCCAATGAATGGGTCCACTGGGTTTTTTTAGCTTTATCTTACTAGAGGAGAGAAAGCAAAGCCCACATTGGAAAGCATAGGGAGGGAATATCACCTAGGGCCCACTTCTGGGCAATAATTTGCAATCAGCACATGCCTCCTTGCTTTTCTGCTGAATAACTCCTCCTAATGGTAATTCTACTTTAAGAAGCAGAGTGTTAGAGTTCTTGGGATTGTTTCCCCCCAAAGATTAGTTTCAATGCCTGAGAGCCTGTATGTATTTTCAATAAGAGGTGTGGACACCTCAAACACAAGGCTGTTTTCTAGTCCTTGTGTTTACCAAGTGTTCCGTATAGTCCCTGCCATCCAGTAGACAACAGATCAATGTGTGTGAAAAAGAAGTGACTTTAGTGAGCCCTGCCTGGTTATCGGGAAATCTATCTTCCATGTTGGAGAAGTGACCAGAGAACTTCATGCATAAGATTACAACTTGATATTCATTAGTAGAGCTGAGCAAGATATCAGCATAGAAAAATCAGGCATCATCTTCCATTAAACCTGTGAGCAAGACAGAAAATATCTAGGAAGACCCAGCAGTGTGGTAAAAAGCATAGAGCTTTGAAATCAAACCACTGCCATTGTTGACTGTGGCTTCCTCCTTGTGAACTGATGAGAGCTTCCATCAAGTTTTACTCTTTGAGCCTTAGCTTATTCATTTTACAGTACAGGCAATAATTGTCCACACAGATTTGTCAGATCTGAGAGGCAATGCAATGTTATATGAAGAGGGTGTCCAGAACGGCGATGCCAAGTTTAAATCCCCATTCTGTCATGTATAGCTCAGTGATTTGTAACAAATTACTTAAACTTTCTGTACCTAACTTTATTCATGTCTAAACTGGAGCAAGGGGTAGGGTGTAGCTCACTGATACAACATAATCTTGGGCTTGATCCCTAGCGTAAGTAAATAATCAAATACATTAATTAATAGGTTCATGAATAAATAGTGGTTGTAATTGTTAATGTGCCACATATAAGTGTCCCCCGGGGTCCTATAACAATGTCAGGTGACATTCAAGAGAAATCCGCTTCGCTGGATCGTTCCTTCTCTGTCTCAGAATCATTTCATTAATTATGTCACCACCCACATCACTTTCATAAAGCATTGCAGAGGATATTACCCAGCAAGCATTACTTCCCTGAGAGAGAGCTTCCTGCCAGCTCCATGCAGAGACAAGAAGGAAGCTGTGGAGGCTTCAGGAGACAGCAAGAGGAGCGTTATTATACAAGATAGTGGTTCAGGTTTACTTCTCTTTTGTGGTCATGAAAATATGTTCTCCAATTACAAAGTTCTCCAATTACAAAGAAAATAAATGAGTGAAAAGTGTTCATGAAACTAAAGTATTCACATTTAGTAAGTAAGTTATGTGTGATTGAATTATTTAATTGAAGCTACTACACTTCTGTTATTCAAGATATTACATAATTAATATATTAATTGTTCATATTACAATTGTTCATCCCTTCTGTCTTACTTACATGGTAATTGTTTTGTGCTTGGCGTTGGGGTAGAAATAGGAGTAGGGTCATTCTTGCCCTGCTAAAGCCAGCAAACTGGCAAAATCAATATATGAACATTGATGATCTGAGCAGTAAAGCAAAGATTTGTTTATAATGAATATCTAAAATGCAAATAGGAAGAGCACAGACTGTAAAGAGTTCATTATCCTTGTGTTGGGACTGCACATTACCTTAGTTGAGGTAGATCCCACCACAACAGGTAACAAAGGGAAACCAGATTTGCATAAACACCAGAGTTACTCTGAATTTCTTTTTTAAGAATGTAAGAGAAAGAATTGTTGACAATCCCAGGGTAGCAGAAGCAGAGTAGTTAAGTGATAATGAGCATATACAGTGGAAGAACTATTTTAGTCCACTCCTGTTAGTAAAACAAACTATCATAGTCCAGGTAATTTAGTTCAAGACACTAGCATATTTAGTGTCTACTCAAGGCTTACTCTAGGTTTCAAGATGGTGCCTTTTGCTGCTCTCTTACATATCAGAAGGGACGGGGAGACAGTGGATGAGGGCACAACCCTTCACCTGCTTCTGTAAGCATGAAAATCCCCAATGGTATTGTTACTAAGTTCTAGCTTAGAATTTTGGAGGAACATATACTCAAATCATAACAATAACTTTAGTGAATTTGTTTTCTTCACATTCAAATCTTTAACCACTTCAAATGGTCAGTAGTAACCCTGTGGTGTGTAGAAAAAGAAACTGAAGGTCAAAGACTATAAGGGGAAACACCCTCAAGAGTACTTCTAAGAGAGCAATTCTGCTTCCTTGAGTCTTGAGAGTTGGTTATGATTTTTTTTCAAAAAAATCCTAAATACTCTGATGGTTTTTATTGTTTATGTGCATAGGGTGAGTATATAGATGTGTGCGTGTTTGCATGTGAATGGTGTCATGTGTCTACGTGGATGTATTTCACATGAATATGAATGAATGTGAAGATATCAGGAATCATTCTCAATCATCCTTCTGTGTGGTTACTTTGAACTTAGGTCTCTAATCAAATACACCACATAGCATTAGGACCAGTCTGACTAGCCAGCTTGCTGTGGGTAACCTTCCAGGTTGGAATTTCGGTGAGTCATCACATATATCCCAGAATTTTTATTTATCTGGGGATCTGAACTCGGATTCATTTGTTTTTATAGCAAGACTTTAACCCTGGAGCCATATCCCCAGTCATGAACACTTTCTTTTTTTTAAGTAGGTCTACTGTGTGCCAGGTTCTGTGCTGAGCGAGTTTCTCAGTATTTTTTCAAAAGCTAACTTAATCCTCATATCCCCAACTAAGCAAGTCAGTAACAGATCACTGACCACTCCTAGTCCTTCTCTCTCACTTTCTGGTATTACATCTCTTCCTACAATGACTCATAACCTTTCTGACTATGCATATAAATTATTTATTCATTTATTCAACAGAGAAAGGAAAGAGCGAGAGCAAAAGAGAGGGAGAGAACACATATGTCATGACACACTGATGCAGTTCATAGGACAAGTTCAGAAAGTCAGTTCCTTCCTTTCTCTATGTGGGCTTCTGGGGATGGCACTTAGGTTGCCAGGTCTATGAGCAGGTGCCTTACCACTAAGCTATCTCAGCAGCCCAACATTAAATTTCTTAATTGGTATTCAAAGCCATGTGTGATCTCTTGTTATATTCCATTGGACTAGACCTCAATGAACCTATCATCAAAGTAAGTACTTGCATTGGAGGGGGGAATCCTGCCATTTTTCCTGACTTGTTTCCCATCAGTGTAAAATGTATAGTTCACATGAAAGAAACTAAGGTAATTCATTGGCTACAGCAAAGGAGATGTGCTTAAGGTTCCTCTCCTAAAATCTCCATTCTGTGTGGTAAGCTTCCTAGACCAGCCTGTCTCTAGGGACAAAGAAAGCATTGCTTTTGAGCCTTTTCCCACTTTAAGGGCTGTCACTTGCAGTTACTTCATGTTTCTATTTTAAGGTTTGTTGACATGCTCTGGTAAAATCATTTTGTCTCTTCCACTACAGCTCGGGGGTCTTAGAAGTAGCATGCAGCTGTACTCTCTGGGAGAAGAGATTTTCTATTTGTGATAGAGAGGAGGAGTTTCTAGTGCATTCGGTAGCTTGGACTCAGTGACCGCGACAGCTCTTTGGCCAGTGTCCACCAGGTTATAAACCACTGTGTAGAGACCTGCTGTGACAAGTGAGTGCTTTAAATTGTTGTTAAAAAAAGAAAATGTAATGTAGCTGTTGGAGAAATAATAACTATGTAGTTCATCAGTTGTGATGTAATTTACAAATAAATGCTTACCTTACCCCAAATTCTTGCTTCCTGGAGCCACCTCGCAGTAGCTAAGTTGATGATTTCTAATTCTCATCTGAGTCCAAGGAAGATGGAGTGGAGTGAACAGGAAAGCTTACAAAAAAGGATTCAGGTCCTGCCACTTCCCAGCTGTTTACTTAGAGGCAAGTTGATTTGCCTTTCGAAGTTTTAGCTGGGTCATCTGTGGCAGAAGAAGAATAAGAGCCAGCAAGATGACTTGGGGGTTAGGTGTTTGAGTTTGGTCCCCAGAGTCCACATGGTGGAAAGAGAGAACTGATTCTCACAAGTTACCGCTGACCTCTGCAAAAAATCCACGGTACACACACACACACACACACATACACACGACAGACAGACAGACAGACAGACAGACAGACAGACAGACAGACAGACAGACAGATAGATAGATAGATAGATAGATAGATAGGGAGAGGAATATCACTCACCTTATAGAGTGTTCTAACAGTACACATAAGATGCTCTGGAAGAGTGGAGAGTATCTTCCGAACAGAGAAAATGGAGGTGTGTGCTTAATCCTTTACCTAATAGTGAAGACCAGACAGATGCCAAGGACGCCATCCTCTGTGTTTCCACTCAGTGTGTGAGACACTGAGTTTTGGCATTCTATCCTAATATGCTTTGGCCTTGCTGTGCAAAGTTCCAAGATAAACTGCAGAGTGAATAGTTCACGGTTTCTCAAACTGCTAGGGGATAAAAAACCTTGTTAGGTCAAGTATGCCTGCTAAGTTTTAAAAAATAGACTTGAGCACTGACTAATACAGCAATAAAGGAATTAATCAAATGATGCATGATCCAGCAGTGGCAGCAGCCATAACCTATGAAGGTTGGGGATCTAATCTTTGGCTCCACCCACCTGCACAGATTGAGGGTGAGTTATTAATGACCTGGAATCTATGGAGAAGGCACATGATACTGAAGGAAACCCCCATACCTACTCTGTAATAATAAAAGGCAAGTTTACAGTCAGCAAAAAAAAAATTGAATAGACACATCTTGTGTATGCTAACCTCCATAGTGAGACTCCAAGACAGAGTATAAGAAATGGAGTTTCTCAAAACTTTGCATCATTAAGTTCTTTCCTCTATCTCCTACTCTCGTTCCTTTCCCTCTTCTCAGCATGCTGTAGATTCATTTAACCCAGACCTTATTCTGCAAAAATGCTGATTAAAGAATTCTAAAGTGACTATTCTCGGCACTTGACACCTGTGTTAGTTGAAGGGCATTGTTCCACAGACGATGCCAAACATAGAACACTGCATAAAGAGCAAAAACCTAACTAAGGAAATTGCCCTGTGGCGATCAAAGGGATTTGAAGCCCTAGACCTTTCATTTCCCCTGTATTTTCTTTGTTTAATTGACATTGCAGTGATCAAATTGTCTCCTCTAAAATTAATATGGATAAAGAGTAATAAACTTTTTCTAAAGAATATACTCTGTAATTGGAAACTAACGAATTTAGCTGGCAATGGGTAAAAGACTTCTTAAAATTGGCATAGATGGCAGCTATGGCATTCCCTTCACAAATCTGCTGTAGATTCTCCAAGTAGAAGCTATGTTCTTGATAAGGGTTTATAGCACAGTAGTACAGTCCTCACCTACACTGTGAGCTGTCCTGAGTCCAATCCCCAGCACCACTAAAGAAAGGTGTTGTTTCCTTTTTTCTATTACCACACTTTATCTGTGTCTCTCTTGTGCATTTATAATTTTCTGCTCTTCAAGATATAGTTGCTCATCTCTGCTGATATAGAAACTCTTCTTTTGGAGTTGCACAATGCCTAGCGCAGAGCTTGCACATGCTAGATATTCAGATATCTCATTTGTCAGTGAACATCTCATATTTTCCAAACTTTATTTCTCATTCTTATTGGCATATTAGTCATTTGAAACTTATTAAGAATCTTTGTGCTAGGACATTTGAACTGATTTTATTCACAGCAAACATTGAGGTAGCCCTTACTCTTAGTTTTAAATAAAGAAATCAAAGCATTAAGAAATCATCAGACCCAATATTCTAGACTCTGGCATAAATTCACCTATCGAAATTTCACTCCAGATTACAACATTAGCCTCTTAAGGGTGAAAGAGTATAGAAATACTTAGAACCAAAAGGACAGCCTCAGGAACGTTGGGTAGGTCCATTCTTTACATGTAACACTGTGGGAGTCATTAGTATAAGAGGTAAGAAGCCACATACTAGTTAGTTTTCCCAGAAATGCTCCTTGCCCTATTTTTTTGAGGTTGCTTCCCCTAGATCTACCCACTGTGACTGTGAGCCCTTGTTAAGCTTGGGTTAATTGCCAATTTAGGCAGTGTTCTCATTTAGAAGTCCTCGAGGGAAAACAGTCTCTGAACTGGGAGATGGTTTTCTGTTTGCTCTCCACTTACCCAGCTGCTGATGGGGTTAGGAGGATACCAAAAACATATGCCACTCCAGACTCCCCTCATTTACAGAGGCCTGATGGCTTCCACCTGTGAAATCAGGAAGTCAGACCCACAAATATTTATTAACCATGTCTCCTGTAAGGATAGGGTGTGTGCTGTGACATCATTCATAATCATTTTAACACTTCTTCCTATTTTGCTTAAAAATTCACAATGGTGAAGACTAAAACAGAATTTCGAACTATTGCTCTAGGTCAAATGGTCACTTTGCCCTATGGAAAAGGAAGTGTTGCATGTCTTTGGGCAATTGCTTTGTCCTTCTTGGCCATGTTATGAGAGAGCAGAAAAGGGTTTCTCTGTATCTGAATGTATTCAGAGTATGCTGCTGACATACTTTACTCCATGCCTCATCTCAAAATGTCCAGGAAAAGAGCTCTTGGATATAAGTGAAAACAAACTAGAAATATCAGTTGGAACAGGGAACCATTCTGTAGACTTAAGATTGGCAGAAGGTGACATATGCAGACCTTCAAGAAGAGACACTATGAAGGCACTCAGTCACCAGGGCTGACTAGGTTTTTAGAACAAAACAGAAGTTATCTCAAGTAAGTTGCTGAGTCTTTGGCCTAAATATAATATGATCAGGAAATCCAACAAGTCCTTTCTGAGGTGCATCAGTAAATATAACTACATCAATAAAAAAGAGATCCATGGATTCTTTTCTACTTTAATGAGTTTAAATTAAAATAAAAATTAAAGGGGCTGGAGAGGTGGCTCAGGGGTTAAGCCTCTGCCTTTCAGACGGAAGGTCCTGAGTTCGGATCCTAGACCCCACGTATAGACGCCGGGCGGAAGCGGGGGCGGCCTGCGTTTCCGGTCCTGGTAGGGCGGAGCCTGTCAATCCCCGGGCAGAGTAAACAAGGAGGAGATGGTCCATGGTGGTTCCCGAATTCGTCCATGGTTCTACACACACATACACGCATACACACACGCGCGCACAATTGAACAAATAATAATAAAAAATATTTAAAATGTTTTTAAAAAATTAAAGTAAATGCATATTAATTTTTAAAAAAATTACATCTATGATGTTTTGAGTTAGAATTTTTATAAAATTGTCATCACTGGACAAAACTGTCATCACTGGACAGAGCAAACCGGCATTATCTCCCTCATGGGACTTGCCATTCATGACAACTGGGGTTGAAAAAGTGGCATTTGCCCCTTCAAGAACACAGTGTCTGAAGCAATTGTAGGAGAGCCTACCTTAGCCCATGTATCTTAAATTGGAAGCTCATGGGCTTCAAAGTAGATACAAATTCTTAGTCTTCATTCTTTTATTGTAACAGAATATCTAAGATTAGGTAATGCATGAAGAAAGGAGATTTGGGGGCATTGCAATTCTGAAGGATGGAATGAATCTAAAGTCAGGTGATCAACTACATCCTGTAATGTTTCCTAACATAGTAGTAGTCTAAAGGCAAGCAAGACATATAGAGACTAAAACAGAGACGTATATTCTCAGCTCATAGCTATGTTTCTAGCTACAGAACAACCAGCTTTATAACCCAATCCTGATCCAGTCCTGAAAATGAAGATGGAATTGACCCTTGGAAGTCCTGACCCCTATTGTGACAGACTCAGTTAAATTCTAACATGAGTTTTGGAGGGCACAAGCTACATTCAACCCATGAAAATGATCATGGTTAGTCACAGCATGATATACAGCTCCTTAAATACCATATTTTAACTTAAAGCTACAAATGCATATTTAGTCACCAAATTTTTAACATGGGACCATGACATTTTCTTAGGTTTGTGGATTAGCATTTATATTGCAGTTATTCTGCATGTTGCTTTATGATGTCTTACAATAGTCCAATCTCAGTTCCTTGTCCAGTTTGGCAGAAGAGCAAAGACCAACACCAGGGGCTGAGGGAACTGGCCACACCATATTCATACATCCACAGGATTGTTGAGAAAGAGACAATCCGTACTTGCCAGACTAGCATGTCTGGCCAAGTATACAAAATGATGCCAACTTCCCTAATTAGTTCCCTCTATGCTATTCACCTGCCCAGAGACTAGTCCTATCCACCTTCGGCTGGGCCTTCCTCATCAACTAGGCAATTTCCTGAAGGGGCACTTGGGGCTAACTCAACTACTAGTTCTCTACAAATGTTCCCAGAGTTCAAACCCTCAACCATCAAGTCGATACCTATACATAACTATGACAGTTTGTATAAACCATCTTTAGAGAAACTCTCCCTGAAATAGCACTTGCCATTTACAATGTCAGGGTTGATTTTTTTTAGTAGTAGATTCAGATCCTAATGACACTTCAGCAATTTTCTAACCTTTTGTGATTGACGCTCAAGACACACTGTTCAGCCACAGATTTTGTTTGATTTCAGCAACTTGTGCTTATCCAGCCTTTGAGAGGAGGTGGAGCTTCTTTCTCTTCATATTCATTGTTTATCATTGCATGTAACCTGCAACCAAAGTACAAAATTACCATAACAAGTATAATTGTCAGAATCGCACTTAGAAAAAGAGATTCCTCAATTTCATGTCTCAGCTGGTAGAAGCACAAGTGTGGGACATTCCACAAACTTGACTGTTAGTTCAGTGTGTCAGCTGGGCCATCAGTCAGTATGTTTGACAGACATAATTGAGATTCTTTGCTATTCAAGCAAGTCAGCTACGCAGCAATCAATTGTGAGAACTTCTATTAAACTTCTGAATGTGGCCATAAGTATATGACTTCTGTGAACTCTGAGATCATGCTTTCCATCCTGGATTTCATAGAACCCTGGGGATTGCTCAGAGGGTCGCTGACATCCATTTTGATCAGTACAAGCTGTGTTTAATTTTTAAAGGAAAAAAAAACCTTAGAAATGATCGAATACTTAAACAGTAGATAGGGAATTATTAGACTTGTAGGAGCCTGATCACACTAGGGGACACACGGTCACAATCTTAAAACTTTATTTTTATTATTGCTTGCTATCTATTTTGATAGGTTCTAGTCATTTTGTACATCCCCAGTTTCTTTCCCTCTCACACCCTCCTTATTCTGTTCAAACCCTTTTCCCCAACAAGTCCCCTTCTATTTTCATGTCTTCTTTTTGTGTGTGACCCACTGAGTTTAATTAGAGTATGTTGTCTTAATGTAGATGGGAGGTTGCTTACTGGGGCAAGGGTAACTTATCAGCAGTTATGCCACCCGAGGAAATGACACCTCCTCTGCAAACACCCTTAACTTTTCATTGGTCCCTTTGACAGAGATGCAGCTTCATGCCCAGCCCCATCCCATGAAACATTGACTTGAATCTTATGCAACTCTTGTGCAATGGCCCCATCATGTCCTAAAGATGCTTTATTACTGCATAATTCTCCTCTCTCTGCTCATAATACCTTCTTCTACCCACTTCTTCCTGATTTTCCCTGAACCTGGAAGAGGTATACTTCTATTTAAGGCCAAGTGTTACAACATCCTATATTCTAAGCTAGTTGGCCAGTTTAGACATTATAAATTTTGACATTAACTACTGCTCTAAGAAGCTGCTCTTATGAAGGCTGGTTATAACATTGTTCTGCAGGAACATTGTTCTACAGGAACATTGTTCACAGGAACATTGTTCTACAAGAACATCATTCTATAGGTGTTTAAAAATTAGTTTAACAATGTGACCATTTAATAAAATAGTAGTTCAGCACCCCCCCACCTCCACCGGACTATATCTCCTGAGCCACTGACTGGCATGAGTTCCTTCCTGTAGAGTGGCCTCAAATCCAGTCAGATCACTGTTAGTTATCCCCATAACAGACAGGTCATTATCACACTAGAGGGCACATTGTGCCTGGCAGGTCATCATTTTGATTTCCAGGACTCATAGATGGGTAAGACTTTGACTTTTCTTCCCCAACAGTTTGGACAGCTCCTCTGACAATATGAAAACTAACTGAAGGGAGGACACATGATTTGAGTTGTCTAGTTTGAACCAGGTTCCTTTCCATTATTTCTGAGTCAGTATCAAAGTAGTTTTATTCTGGCACACTTATGTCAGAGTACCATGAAGGAAGGGCTTAAAATAACAGAATTGTTAGTCTGGAAGCGGAAGACAAGCTTGAGCAAGGGTCATATCCTTGAATCCTGTGGATTCTGAAAGAAATTCTTCTGGGGGCACTCAGAGCTTCTGATGGTTTCCTGGCAGCCTTTATCAGTTGTTGGCATGAGGCTGCATAACCTTAACTTCCACCTTATTGCTATATGGATTCTCTAGGTGCATTTCTGACTTTTTCACCTTCATAAAAAGCCAATGATACTGAATTAGAGGCCCACCATGGTGCAGGACTTTGTTTTAACTAATCACATCTACTCTGTCTGTGTGTGTGTGTGTGTGTGTGTGTGTGTGTGTGTGTGTGTGTGTAGTAAAAAGAAGTAACATTTTTAAAATTCATTCTGTTCTTAGTTCTGTGTGAAACAAAGTCAACCTTTATTTTATTTTATTGTTAATGCCTTTCCCCAAGTCCTAACAAATATATTTGTCATTTCATGTTTCATCTGCAAGTAACAGAAAATACATCATTAATTGTCTTTAACTAGAAGATCATGCATTAGCTGATTCACCAGAAGCTAGAAATAAAGTCAACTTCAGTGTTAGCAAAATCCAGGGTCAGCAGATCTTTCTCCTTGTGTGGCAATTTGACCACTCAGCAGTAGGTTGTTGCAGAAGTGTGGGACATCTGCACCACCCCACTCCATGAAACAGAAGGAGTTTAGAAGGAGCAAGAATGTTCAAGAATGTTCAGTTGATCTTCTTATATCCTTGATATAGATTTGTGTACACTCCTGTTTCTCCATCAAAATACTGTCAAAGAAAAAAGAACCACACTAGTAAGCTCTAGGAGGGGGGGAGTATTAGCTTCCCTCTGATGGTTCCTGAGAAAATGTTTCAGGGTGAGGGGTTTTTAATGTCTTTAGGTTCTTGTGTCCAGCAGTTGAAGACTGAAAGCAGAACGTGCTAGAGGATTAAGGTAGAGTTTATTAGAGAAGAGAAAGAATGGAACTCATGGACATGGATTCCACGAGAGCCAAAAGAGCCATCTGATGCATTGTGCCAAAATGTGGCATTCTTGTGTCCAGGATTAAAGTGGGAGAGCAGCGTAAGAGGATTAGAAGAGAAAAAAGAAAAAAGCTCACAGATATGGCAAATGACCCAGAAAAGACCTCATGGACTCCATAAGGAGCAAGAGAAAGACAGAAAAATAACAAGGGAGCCCAGAGGAACTCATAGACATGGACTCTGTGAAGGGCCAAAGAAAAGCCTAAAAAGGACTCATGAATTCCAGACACCAAGTCCATGAGGGGGGAGAAAAAAGCCAGAAAGGAACTCATGGATTCCAAACTCAGAATCCTGGAATCCATGAGGAGCAAGGGAACCCAAGATGGCTGCCAGGATCAGGGATATTTATAGGATTAGGCAGGCCTGGGAAAAGTGGTTTTCCTCATTGGTTAGCTTCAGTTTCTGCAAACCTAATTGGAGCTTTTGATCTTCTACATCTTATTGGTCTGTTCATATTAGTACCCAACCCAGTTGATCTTGTGATCATGGTTGAGTTTATCTGCAATGGAGAGCACATCTCCATATGCTTTCATGAACATAGGGTTGGAGAAAGTTGGCCACCTTGTCTCTGTGAAGGATTAGAACGAGTTCCTCCAAATTAGTAGGGCGTGTTCCTTCATGATAATCCCAGCAGTGGGAGATGACCTTGGAAGACCTTCCCCAAATGGCTGCTCTAAAACTGTCCAAGAAGGAGAAGGGATAGTCACCCTCCACCCCAACTAGCAGCCCAGCTTGCAAATGAAATGCATGAGATTTAAGAATAACTCATTTCTTTGCATAGTCATGCAACTTGTGTTAGAGCAACAACCACATGGGCCACTAGTCATCTTCTAGGGTTTGGAGAATAATTACAGAGTTACAGCTAATGGATTAGGCATGTCATCTCCAGAACCCTTAACTGTGCATCTTCTAACAGGATTGTAAAGTGGGAAATACTATTGTGTTATTGAGTGATGAAAAAGAAGTTTTGGGATGCTCTTGGTGGGAGGATCTGCTCCAGGAACAGCTACTCTCAGTGGGACCACTGTGGCACTGCTCTTTTAGCTTGAATCAACTCTCCTCAAGATGTCAGGCAGGGACTAGAGAGATGCTTCAGGAATTAAGACTCTGCCTCACAAGCAGAAGGTCCGGAGTTTAGATCCCAGATTCTACATTAAAAACACCAAGCAGAAATGGTGGCAGCCTGCACCTCTGGCCCTAGTGGACAGGGCCTGAGAAATCCCAGAGTAGAGCAAAAAGGAGGTAGAAGCAATCCAGGATGATTCCCAAAGTCACTGTTGGTCTTCCACAGGGACACATAGTGACATCTTTTACACACACACACACACACACACACACACACACACACACACACATGATAGATAGATAGATAGATAGATAGATAGATAGATAGATAGATAGATAGATAGATAGATAGATAGATAGATCAGACAGGCTGAGTCACCAAGAAAGGTTGCTTCCAAATGATGAAAGGTATCTCTCCCCACCTTTGCAATCAGATGTGTTGGGTCTTTCTTACAAGTGAAAGAATTTCAGAAACTGAGGACTCTCTCAGGAAACAGGTGGGATCAATGGTACTTAAAGTAGTGCTGCCACAATACTGGGAAGTGTCAAAACTGGAAGAAAACTTTGCTGTGTGCCTGTCCATCACAAGTGATGTGAGGGAGGTGAAGCAAATGTCTTGGCTCAGACCTTGGGGACAGCCTGGGCTTTGAGGCTAACCTGAGTTGAACTCTTTTCTGGTGTTTTCTTTAGCCCTAGGCTCTTCAAGACTTTCCCTAGTGTCACTAGAGGGAGATTGCAAAATCCAAGAGTTTTTCAAGGACACTTTTTTCTTATCAGTCTTTGACTCTTTGTCAAAAGAAGAAAAAAAAAAGAACTGCTTTACCTATTATTAACCTTCAGGCTAATTGTTTCTTTTTCATCTTCTAATCATCAGAAGCTCGTGTTTTCATTTCCATTTCAATCATTTGCATCCAAATCAGAAACAACTTCTAATGACCAGAAGTAAACAGCTCTGAGTCTTACCTACCCATGACTGACAGTTTCTACTTGCCTTGGAAAGTACAGTGTGTTTGATTCATACAGGGGAGTCAAATCCAGAGGAAACACTACCAAGACTGGTGCCCTACCAGGCCAAAAGAGCTGCTAAAACAAACAGGGTGGTTGTCATTTTCCGAAAGCCCTTCAGACACTCTCCTTCTTGAGCCCATGGGGAGTGGTCCCAACCTCATTCTCATGGCAGGTTGGAGGAAGAACTGAATGAGGTTTCTCTGGAATAAAACCAATCATTTGTGTACCCTTGGTCTTCCACATCCCTGTCACCCCAATCTCTACAAAACCTTGTTCTCCCTGCTTCTGCTGCACATCATCTTCTTAGCCCCAAGCTTGTGATCCTCCCAAGCCCTTCAGCTGTAGGTTTTCTTCCAACCCCAAATCCTTGGGGTCCACCAGCCAAACCATAATTAGCACACTCAACTTTTCCACGGCCAAACCCTTTCTGAACAAAAAAAGGTAGGGGTAGTCAGTAAGTAGAGCTCAAAGCCAAGCTGTTGTGCCAGATGGAAAGGACAAGGAAGTTCTGCTCCTTGGTCCTCTAGGCTATCTCCCAGTTCACTTCTCTTCCTTCAAATCCCTCTACTTCTTCTCAGTATTGTGACATGTCATAGATCTGAACCTGAGGATGCTGCGCATCTGGCTGGTATTCTTGGCCATTCCCGCCTCCTGCTCTGCAGCTCTGTCTGCCCAGCTGAAAGCCATTGTCCATGTATCCAGAAGAGTCTTGTCCCACAAAACTTCCTCCCCATGGAGATGGAACCCTCTGCCAGGGCATGTCTCTCCCCCTCCATCCCCCCACCTCCCATTTACTCTGGATCTACATATCTGGCCTCCAAGGCTCCTGTTGAGCACAGACCTCTCATCCCAGCATGGTACTTCTCAACTTAACTTCCCTCCTTGGAAGCTTGGCACACCAAAGTACAAACCTATAACTAGGAAATAACATGAACACCCCAAGAGAGAGTGACCTGTCATTTCTATCTAGATATCTTGAACCAAATGCACCGTGCATCTGTGATGCTTAATATTGATTGTCAGTGTGTCATATCTGGATTCATCTAGAAGACAAACCTCTTGGGGTATGTCTGTAATGAGGTAACTAATTTGGGTTAATTGATGTGTGAAGAAACTCTCTAAATGTGGGTGATAGCATTCCATAACCTGAGTTCCTGGACTGACTAGCAAGAAGAAAGCAACCCAGACACCAGTGTTCATCTCCTCTGCTTCCTGATTGGGGATGCAGTTGACCAGCTGTCTCATGCTCCTGCCACCAGTCTGTCCCTACTATGATGGGTTGCATCCTAAAACTGTGAGCCAAATATAACCTTTCTTCCTTAAGTTACTTGTGTCATAGTAAAAAAAAAAAGTGGACAATGAAGTATGCGTGTGAAAACTCTTCTCACACCTTGTGGGAAGTCTGCATCATAATGAAACCAGGGGGTAGTGTGCACACCTATAATCTCAGCACTTGGAAAGTTGATGTATTAGGATCAGGAGCTCAAGGTCATCCTTGGCTACAAAACAAGTTTGAGGTCAACTTTGCCTATATGAGAATCTGTCTCAAAAAAGAAAGACAATGGAGGAAGGGAGAGAGGAAGGAAGGAAGTCTATGGCATTGAGAATAGTCACATCTAAGCAAGGTTAGGATGCAGTCACTCTGGGCATACAAACTGGAATCCCACTATTTTCTCAAAGGAAAGATGAGTGGCGTGACAGATATAGTCCATCCCCTTATGCTCCAAAGCTGCTTTGGGGCAGGAACTAACTGAGGCAAAACAGCACCTCATTGTCTCTGTCACTGTAGCACTGGGTTGCTGCAAACAATGGTGCACAACTGATTCTTGTCCTCTCAGGGACAATGTGAATAAAGTTCCTGAGTCCTAGGTGGAACAGTCCTGGGAAAACTTTGCTCCATACTCTTCTTTAGAAGCACCCAGAAGGTTCCAGATGTGAGAGTTTCCCATTCATTCACTGGTTGCATCAAAAATCATCTGTGAACCTTTTCCATGCCAGGCCCGGGGCTTGGGTTCTTGGGATTGAATGAAGTACTGTGGGTGTTACTTCTCTGAAGAGTTACAGGGGACCCTCCTCTTAGAAGAAACCTGAAGAGTTACAGGGGACCCTCCTCTTAGAAGAAGCCTGAAGAGTTACAGGAAACCCTCCTCTTAGAAGCAACTGATAGACTGTAAGGAGTAAGAGGCAGAGGGAAGAATGATATGAGTGACGCTCAAATGACAGCATGATTTTTTTTCTCTTGGTATTTCCTTACTGTTCTATTGCCACCACTTCTCAACAGTTAGTCCCTTGAATTATATAGAATCTGAATGAGTAGTCTGCATTCATAACATTTTCTACCTATGCCTTCAAGATACCCAGCTAGAACTCAATATATTCCTTGGTCCTAACATACTGTTTTTCTCCATCCCTGAAACCAGAAGTGACAAAGGGTATTCATACATTGCTGTCCCTAACCACTTGGCATTCAATTACTTTTAATTTGCATCCCAACTAATCTAATCAGGGAAAGGCTTAAGCAAGGACAAAAAGAAAACTAAGAAAATCTATTTATCATGAAGGACATCAGTCTCCCTCTAGTGGAGCCCTCTTCTAAGAATGGGCAAAAGCCATGTGTCATTAACCTGTGTCCATAGAGCCTCTCCTGCCTCTCCACCCAGCTTGGACATACTTGATAAACAAATAAATGATGTTTGTACCCTGAAAGCAGCTTGTTCATCTTCTATCTTAGTTCATCTTTCGTCCTAGCTCAGGGAAATTCTTTGGATTTCTTAAGCCTTCTGATATTTTTGTACATATCTTTAAACATACACACATGTCACACACATAAGTGATATAGATGTATATAATATGGGAGTTCCTACCACATAAAAATGTCTCAACTTCTTCTTTTAAAAAATATGTACATTAAGAGATTCTCTGTGTGACCCATGGGGTTACACAGTTCATGTGTGAGATTTGTGTTCAAGTTACATGTGTTTGGGACTTAGTCCATGCTGGGTTCCCCCATTGAAATCTGTCCTGGCAAAGGTAGCTTAATCTTACACCTCCGCAGAGGCTCTCCTCATGTGTTTGCAAAGGTATGAAACTGAAGTTTTAAGATAAATGAATGACCTTTATGGGAAGCCACAAATTCTCATGATGGACCTGTTCAGTAACATTCACTATAGCCAATTTGTTCAGCTAGAGCAACTATCCTTTGGGATGAATCCCTGAACTCTACCTGATAAATACTCTCCATTCCAAGTTTGTAGCTGCCTATTTCACTGCAGTGTGGAGCTTAATAGTGCAATGGTAGCCAAAATTTCTGTCTTATTAAATTTTATATTATTTAAGACTAAATTTCTCTACCAGCCAGTTGACACTAATGGATTAAGCACAGTGGGGAAGTCAAACACTCTCATTCATTCTTTTTACTTTCAAAGTCAGGTCAAAGTGGAGAGAGAAAGAACAGAAGGAAGTGATCTAAGGGGATCTCACGCTCATATCATATGATCCACAAATCGGAATTTTCTCGCAAGTCCTCACTGTGCGCGATCTTTCATTCAGGAGAAAGGACTTTCTTTTTTTTTAACTTCCCTCATTGCAAAACATTGAAATTGTAAACTTGGCATTGTTTGGTTGAAAACTCGCTCATGGAGGGAGGAAAAACAAGTCAAGTTTATTCTTAAAAAATCAGTGAGTATGCTTTGTCTTGTGCTTGGGAGTGTGTCCTTTCTGGCTGCTCTTGTGGGCTGCACTGAGTGTTCTCCCGGGTGCACAAGGGTGAGCACCAATAGGAGGTTTCCCACCAAATGCCACTCAGCAAATTACAGTCATAAGTAATTTTAACAATGGTGTAAGAGAAATGAAGCTTCAAAAGTTAGGAAATTTCAGCTTTACCCGAAGAATTGCATGAAGCCAGATTCTCTGCTCTTTCATCTTAAAAAGGCACATGCTAAAATATTACGATATAGGACTGTGGAATAACGTTCGCTAAATCTTTAACATGGAAGCAAAGAAGAGCTTTCTAGTCTCTCTAAAATTGACCTCTTATTAGTAATTATAGGAAAAGGGCCTTGTGTTTCAAAAAATCTACCTTAAAATTTCTAGACACATCAGGAGTATATCATTATTCACTGATCAAGCAATAGCTGGCCCTAGACTGGGAGATCCTGAATACCAGGTTAATGCAGTTGTATCACACATGAAGACAGCTTCTAACCACTCAGTGAAGGGTATGTGTGCCTGTTGTCTTTCCTGTGGGTTGACCAGTTCTCCTCACAGCACAGCAGCTGCCTAATGAGCAGTGTAATCTCCCAATACGATTGAGGGCCTTGTGGGGATGCATTATTTCATTAGGTCACTCAGATCTCACAGAGCTGCAGACTATTCATTTTCTCAATTGCTCCCACAGGGGTGTGCAAAGCTGATGAACTTTCTTACTTACACTTTGAAATAACTCATTGACCACACAAGCTGTGGCCCAGACAACCAGGAGCAGTATTGTGTGAGTGCACTTGAAAACCAGTGCCATTGATTTGAGCATCACAGACAGTTAATATTTCAGAACATGTTGCCAATGTCTTTCATAATGTTTTGGTAAGAATTTAAAATCATGCTAGGGGCTGGTGAGATGACTCAATGGGTAAAGTGCTTGCCGTACAAATACAAGGACCTGAGTTTGGATCCCCAGAATCCACATAAAGCTAGATACACAAATGTGCATTTAACCTGAAGTTCCTATGGTGAGAAAAGAGATAGAGACAGTATCTCCAGAGGCTTGCAGATCAACTAGCATGGCATATGCAACAACAAACCACAGAGGCTGTCTCAAAGTGGAACATGTGGACATACACCAGAGGTTGTTCTCTGATCGCCACATTTCACCTTAGCACAACTGAGTTCACATGCACACAGGAACACACACACACACACACACACACACACACACACACACACACATACACGTCTGCTGATTGAGCTGGTAGAGCAGGATAGCCATTAGACTGCCTAAAGGAAGTTGAGTGATGCTGGCAGCCATAATGTATTTGCCCATTAAAAAGTACATCTATGGTCATTTTAATTCCACTTCTGAGAGGAATTTTCTGTTCTGTGTTAGCATGTATTCACTTGTCAGAAAACTTGGACTAGGGGAGGCAGAGGAGGGACCCACAGGGAACTCTCTCATCTGCAAAGGATGACAAGTGATGTGATCAGTTTCTGGACACCAGGGACCGAAGCGAACCTGGGGAATGTGCTGTCCTTGGAGGCAATGCTGAAGCATGCAGGCTTCGATACCTCATGTTGCTCCTTGCTGGCTCCCATCCTGCTACTTGCCAGCTACTTGTCCCCCTGAGTGAAACTCTTCAGCTCTGCACTGTGATTTCTTCACGAGTCACGCCTGCTAGGGATGCATAGTCCTTAGCTCAGTGGTTGCCCAAAGAAAACATTCCATAGATGATGTCTGTCCATGGCTGATATGCATATACAATTATCTGTCATTCCTGTCCTGGTCCATCATCAATATCTGTGTGTATGCATAAGTGAACTCATACTTGGAACAGTCAGAAAAATGCTCACCCTCCCTCTAGTAGAGAAAAGCCCCTCCTTCCTCAGCACGGTTGTCTGATTGCTTCTCCAAGCATGGGTGAGATGATGCAGGTGAAGTCATAGTTAATACTTACAGTCTGGACCATGAAGGAGCTTGGGGAGGAAGCCTGGTGGACTCCTTGGTGGTGGTGTCACCAAGCAGCAGCAGAGCAAGCAGGACTGGAGACATGTCAACTTTTACTGCTTGTTGTAGGACATTACTGTCTCTGTTTTTATTTTTGTCGTGCACCCTGCATGGAGGTAAGAAAATGTAGCATTGACACTTTATGTGTCATGAATAGCTTGGCTTTTGAGTTACTGGATGCTGCTCATGTGCGGCTGCTGTCATTGTCCTCTGTGCCTGCTGGTTCTTTTTTACTCCAAGTCATAGATTGAGTAGAGGAGGAAGCCCCTTGCTGTTGGCCCCACTGTGTGTGCAGAAAAAGACATGCAGGGAGATTTAGAGCATCTTAAGACAGGACTGTCCTTCTGTAGAAGTGCAGGCAGAAGCAAGCAGCTTTCTGTTTTCTGGGGCAGAAGGAAGTGCATTTATGAATTCTCCACTTTAGTCAGAGGAGTTCGTCTTGTTGATAACAGGTGCCCTGTAGTAAAACTTCTAGACGCTATTTTCCCTCATTTGCCTTTGGGGATTTGCAGAGATTTACTAGCATCTAAGGTCCTCTAGAGAGAGATGAAGTTTGGGTTTCAGAATAATTGGAAATCTGACTGATATGGTCAAATAAATGAAAGTCTACCTTACTGGAGTAGTTAAGAGTCATATATTTTATGCTATTTAGCCCCCAAATCTCTTTTGTCTAAGCCTACAACAAGTGATTAAAATTACAAATCTTGGAAGCAAACCATTTCTTTTTTAATTATTCTTTTATAGTTTCATATATGATTATGGTGAATTTATAATAGTTTCATGCCTTAATTCCCAGTCGCATCTTCCCTTCCCTTCCCACTACAATCCTTTTCTTCCCTGCCAGTCTGCTTCCTATTATTATTTTTGGTTTCTTTGCTTGAGTGATCTACCAAGTTCTATCTGGGTTGCCTTTGATGCCATGTGTCTGAACACTGGCTAGAATATGAATCATATCAGTGGGTATGATCTTGAAAAAATCTTCCCCCACCTCTTCATCAGAGTTGACCCTCAGGGATGACCATCAGTCTCTCAGAGAAGAGTAGAGTAGCGAGTTCTCTGCCCTTTCCTGGCACCATGTTAAGTGACAAATCCTGTGTAAAAGTCTTATGCAAATATATATATATATATATAGCTGCTGTGTGTTCATGGATATGACAGCCCTTTCATGCCCAGAAGATAATCCATGGCTGCACTTCCTCCCATAAGGCAATTTTAGCGTTATCTTCTGCAATGTTCCCTGCACCTTGGGACAGGTTTGGTGGCTTGGATAAATAGGGCTGAGCTGTCTTTCATCCTCTGTTTTCTACAGTTTTGCCAGCTGTGATCTTCTTTAACAAAACACCTATAGAAACAAAACACAAAACAGAAGGGCGTTTCTTGGTTGAGTGCTGAGTGTTCTTGCATTTTAAGGGGTTAATAGCAAATACTTAAAAGGCAATTTGATGAGGTGTTTTTATTGCTTAACTTTGCTGGTTTGCATCCCATTTTTTCCCTCCCCTTTCATAGGTTCTTGTCCTGACTTAGAAGACCAAAAATGTGACTCCTGTTGAAAAGTAGGCCTTAAATCCAAGCAGAAAGCTGTTGATTGCCCCCCTTGACATGTCACAGTCACAATGATGATCAATCACCCTCTTGACAGGATGACTGTTATTGTGACTTTTTAGCTTTTTCTTGAATTAATGAGACTATTTATTGCCTTTATCCCCAGGAAGTTTGCATAGTACTTTCTGTTACTAAGGGAGCTGTCTGGCAAGGACACTTTCCAGACCAGCACCAGCTGGAGTGTGTTATCCATGCCCTATGATGAGTATGTAGCAACCCGTTTCTCTAAGTTTATAAATAACACTCGTGTCACTAACAGTCATTCATACTTTATCATGAGATGGTTCCTTCACATTTTTCTCCCTAGAGTTAGCTAATGTAAGAGGAGAAGAAGGGAGAAAAATAAAACTTTCATAGTCTTCCAAAAAGGTGGTCTTCAACACGGCTAGACAATCAGGTGTTCCTGATTGCAAATATATATATATATATATATATATATATATATATATATATAGAGAGAGAGAGAGAGAGAGAGAGAGAGAGAGAGCTGCTGTGTGTTCATGGATATGACAGCCCTTTCATGCCCAGAAGATAATGCATGGCTGCACTTCCTCCCATAAGGCAATTTTACCGTTATCTTCTGCAATGTTCCCTGCACCTTGGGACAGGTTTAGTGGCTTGGATAAATACTAATACTAATACGGAGCTACCTCGTTTAGCATAAGCTTGCCATTGTGCTGGTCTGTTTTTTCTCAGAGAATGTTCTTATAACTCACTCCTTGGTATTAGTGTGAGAATTAACCTAGAAAGACTCTAGAAGACTTTTCCTAGCACTGATTTAAACAGGGACTATTACATGTTATGTTCCAAAGAACATCATTCATAGTATTGCTAGCAGATACAATACATAAAAGTGTTCTGCGGTCCAAAATATCCTTCAAACACAAGTTAAGTGAAGAGTCCTGAACTTGCTAGACATCCACAACTCTCCAAGGTACCCTTCACATCCTTCCTTGCTCATTAAAACAATTTACGAATGAGAATCTCTTAACTGGGAATATTGGGGCAATGAAGGAATCAGGAGTCAGAAGTCAGATTTAGCTTCTTCTGCACTATTTACCTGCTGTTTCACCCTAGAAAGATGCCTTAGTTTCCTCATCTGTAATAAAGGGATAATAAGTATTTCTGCCTCCTACAGTTTTTAGATAACTGAGTGAAATGAATCCTAAAAGGCATTCAGAAACTTTGGTACTGTGCACTAAATATTCTGTAAGTCTTGGCATTCCACTTGTTTATAGTGTCTTAAACTATACGCCTGGTCTTCTTAGATGTGATGCCAAACATCTACACACAGCTCATGTGAGGTCTCGTTCAGGAGTAATGTGTGTTCTTTGCTTTAAGATATGAAGATATGAATTAGAGACACGTTCAAAGTGGGAAGCAGAGTGAATTATTAGATACCATCTCATTGTAAATTACCAGCACTAATTCACATTATAAATATATAAACATAAATTTGAAGTGCCAGATAAGATTTTTTGCATCATGTTTTGATTACAGTGAAGGGCATGCCTCAGCTTGGGCAGCAAGTAGAGGAACTGGATACCCTGGTGTCAGGCTGTTGAGAAAGCCCACATGAGGCGTAGCTACACAGCAGCATGTACCTGGGTTTCCTCACTATCCTATGTAGGAAAGAAGGAGGGGGAATATTTAATCATGGGAGGCTAAAGTACAAATGTGAGCAAATTCAAAAGGGCAAAAAGAGAAATTTGGTACTATGACCTCATTCTGAACTGGTCTCATTGCCCATGGCTGTCAGCCTCCATTCAGAGATCTACCCAACTCTAATACTAGACCTGCCATTCATTACAGATGCATTAACCATGCTCTTTAAAGGAATAGGAGTCCTGGGAGCCCTGACCCTAACCTTGTCACAATGTGTGACTTTGTGAAAGTCAGGCAGACTTGACCCAGGGGACAGTCTGCATTTGTCCTGAACACTGAAAAATGTACAGAGATGAGAAAGGCTTCTGGGTCTGGAAGTGGGAATTTTCCCCTCCCTCCATCTCTTTGCCTTGGGCAGCTGGGATCTTCCTTATGTAACATGTTCAGGAAAAGGAGGGCAGGAAGGTAAAAATACTACCCCGTGCTATAGCCAAGTTGGTACCAAGCTGATTTCTGGGGATGGAAGAATGAAGATGAAGGGGACCCAAAGGGAACCCAGAAGGATCCAAGCATGCGCAAAATGGAGAAGGCTGCCTCTGACCCTAGGCATCCATCTGTATGGGGTCCTCTGGGTGGCTGCTGAGGCTGCAGGAGGAGAGGAGGCTGAGGGCTGGGCTAGAGGGGAGACTCATCAATCACCATTGCTCAGTGTTTAATTTTCCAGAGACCGTCATTAAATAAATTTCGGCTGCAGCCTAGCAGCCCTCACAGACATTTGTGGAAGAAAATTACGAGTAGGTGATTTGTCTGAGGTAATCACCAGGCTGATTCTGACTCTTAATGGCATTTGAACCTTTCGCTTTAAAAAAGAAATTGCATGTTAGAAAATTCATTTTCTAGCCTATCTTTGCATGCACAATGGAGGGGTCAGGGCAAAGTGAAAATAAAAAGGAGTAACTGCTGGGCTTTCAAACCCAAATGAAAAGCCTAAATGAAGTTGGGGGCAATCTTGGAGGCAGATGCAAGGGAAGGAATGCTAGGTTATGAGATTCTAGTCAGAGGGATCCTTGACTGGAAGTTTCTATCTGTTCGTGCTGAGAATAGCATCTTTTCATAAATTAAGGTTTTTTCTTTTGTGCATCGACTGCCCCCTCAGGAGTAGGGGGTAGGCAGAGGGTAGATCTGAGGCTGAGCTATGTATAGATTGTGAGGTTCTGGTTTCCCAGACTCTGGAAACCTTCAAGCACTCAAAGAGAGAAAGTCACGAAGAAATGATCGCTCTGTTTGTTCCTTGAAGTATAAATGGTTTTATTTTTAGACATTACTTTTTTTTAATCTACTGACAGTTGTCTTCAGAGACAGCCATGTAGGAGAGCTCTGCCAAGGAAGAGCTTCCTAAGATGTCATTGTGCTTTGGCCTCAGCACCCCTGATATTGCAGATTGGAGAATGCTGGGTTGTGGGGAGCTGTCCTGTGAATCATGCCATGTAGAACAGCACCCCTGACCCCTGCCCACTGGATTCCAGTAGCACCTCCACTTCTAGATGGGATGTTCACACAGTCCCAGCATTCTCAGGTGGTGGGCATGGGGGGAGCAGGGTTGTCCCCAGTTGAAATAACTGCTCTGACTTCAAAGTCACTGGCACTAGCCAGTGCATAACGAAGACCAGAAACCAAATATCCTGCAAGTGTTCAAACCCCCTCTTTGTTCTTCTGTTGTGAGCTGTGTCTATCTCCAGCTCTCTTGTGTCCCCTTTTCTTCCAGTGTCCCGTGCCACCATGCACAAGGGCACTGACTGCCCCTACCATCATCTGCCAGCCACTGTAGACAAAGAACATCCTCCCTTCCTCCTGTTCCCAGTCTGTAGAATAAGCAGGGCGCTGGCAGTGTTTCTCGGAACGTCTACATTATGTTCACCACGTGCGTTCCTGTTAAGTAAAAATGTGCCAAATGTGCTGCTTCGGCAGGAGAGAAGACATTTCCTCTCGTGTTTCCCCTTGGCTTTGTTTGTGTGTGTTCTGCAAGGCAGTGCCAAGAGGATGCATTGGTCCTAGGGTGGCTGTGCTTCTGCCTTTTTAAGTAGTGTTAATTTCTCTGTGTTTCCCAATACTTCTCCCCAGAAGGAGAGCAGAGACATGTTTTCCTGGTGGGAGGACCTCCCTATAGATGTGCAAGGCTCTTGTGTCCCCAAACAATCTGTATTGGTTCCCTCCCCTTTCCCCTGCCTCCCGAGGGAGAGACACTGCTTTCCTAAGAATGGCAAGAAAAACCACGGGATCAAGGCCAGGACCACCGGGCAATAATCTCAGATCTAAATGCACAACAAGATCTACATTTAGAATTTGAAGATGGAATCTGGCTGGAAAAATAGAATTTGGAATTGCCATTGTTCTAATGCACAGCTCTGATGACTACAGAACTTCCTTCTAGAGCCCCTCAGTGCTCCTACAAGATGACGCCAACTGCTTTGGCCAAGGCACAGAGTTCCTCTGACCCACCCCTGCACACCTCCTGGCCGGGCTTCCCTCCTCCATCTTGTTCCCTACCCAGAGATGTGAACCACTTTCATTTTCTCTTCTTCGGGAGTGATCTTGCCTTCTCTTCTCCCACCTATTCTCAGTCTGATTCAGACATCCTTTGGGTACTTCTGTGCTTGAAAAATGCTGAAATTATCTGTTGATGATATTTTTTAAATTTCCATCATTTGATAACAAAGTAGGCATTCTGCATTAAGTAGATTGGGGCACAATCTAGTTCTACAGAGATAATTTTGGATTTTCCATTCAGAAAAAGAGTTTCCTTCTTAAAAAAAAAAACTTTCCTTATTGTGTATGTGTTTATCAGAGGGCACTGTGTGTCCCTGCTTCTATCTCCTTTTTGCTTTAACTCTAGGCTTTCCCAGACTCTGCCTACAACGGCCAGAAGTACAGGCCACAGCTGTTTCTGCCTGACATTTTTAAGTGGGACCGGAATCTAAACTCAGGACCTTCTGTTTGTGAGACAGAGTCTTGACCACTTCGCCATCTCTCCAGCCCAAGAGAAGAGTTTCTTTATTCACTAATAAAACTTCCCCTCCAGCTCTAAGCCCACAGAGGGGCTCTCTGCTGTTGCAGAGCCAACCAGCACAGGGTTTTGCCACAGGCTCATCTTTGTGATGTTCCCATTGGTCAGGGCATGTTGGTATGTTTTCCTAAACTTTCATTTGGATTCCTCTTTGTTTTACTGCCTTACACGAAGATATAACATTGATGTACACAGTGTTCCTGAAAGACATTTGCCCAATTTCATAAGGAATTTCCCTCCTTACTGAAGTAATAAATCTGTTATTTGTATAAGGTTACAAATGTGAATATCTTCCCACTAAATAATAAACAATCTCTCCTCATTCTTTAACTAATAGGCTTTTGAGGGGTATAGAAACCTCCACTACCAAGGAGCTCACAACCTCTTTAATATTCCCTGCCGACAAAGCACACCCTCCTAAAGTCCTGTGCTGGGAACTGGGCTGACAGCTTATAATAGAGACTACATAGGAACAGGTTTCACCTGTGTATTAGTTACTTTTTCATTGTTGTGACCAAATACCTAGCAAGAAGCAACCTAAGAGAGAAAGGGTTTCTTTTTGACTCACAGTTCAAGAATTTCACAGTGTAAATTAGCAGAGAAATCATGGCATTGGAGCTTGATGTTGGACATATCGTATCCACAGTCAGGAAGAAGAGTATGATGAATTTCTGTTTGCTACAATTATAGCTTTCTTCTGATTTTTCATCCAGGATCCCAGCCCATGATGCTGCCCATAAAGTAGGTATCTTTTCATCTCATGTAACCAAGGAATAGTTGATCTCCATAGGCATGCCCAGAGACTTGTATTCTAGGGGACTCTAGATCCTATCATGTTAACAGTATTAATCATCTCACCCTGGTATGCCCCCATGGAGTTCAGTCTCTTTTCATTCACGCTGCCTTTTTTGTTCTGATGCTAATCATTCCTCATCATTATCATCTTTAAGGAAGACAAATAGTACAAGAAGAGGTTCTATGACTATGAGAGGCATTAAGCTAAGATGCTGCCATTGGTTTACACATTGAGGAAGATGAATGGGAAGTGGAAGTTCTTAGACCTAGAACTATGCTGGCAACAGAAGCATTTAGGGCTGCCTGGAACTGAGCAAACCTTTCTCCTGAAGACCTTGTCTCAAATCAGTAGCATATTCATCTTTAAGTCATATCCACTATAACATAGAGGCACTCTTTGTTTTCCTTCTTCCTTTTCCTTCGCTGTCAAGTCATTTTGGAGGTTTCTTCATTTTTTCAGAGAGTAGAGAACCCACAATCCAAGAATAAAACTAATTATAATGACAAATTGACCAAAATGAGAAAAATGACAAATAATCTGTGGGCTGAAATTTTCCCAAAAGCCAGGAATAAATAAAATGTCTCTTAAAATGTCTGGTGGAGGAGGTTGATAAAAGAAACTCAATTATCCATTGATTTTTTTTAAAAAAAATCTATGATATCTGAATTTAAAATGAAAAAGACAGTAAAAAATTAAAGATGTAATATAATAATAGAGGTTAATGAACTATTGTGAATTTGGAGATTGAAGGAAAAATAGAACTGTAATAATTGCTAATGAGTGTTTAGATTTGCTTTAGAAAATCACATCCCTAAGTCAGCCTCCTCTCTGCTATGTTAAATTGTTCTAGATAGACAACTGGACATGTGTTCATTACTTTCTAGACTTTTAAACTTTTTTGTTTATTTCATTTTCTTGAAATTCACCTTACTCCCATAAAGACATTAACAAAAATTAGTAAGAAACAAATATTCAGAATTCCAAGTCCTTGGGGGAAATTCCACAATAGGAAAAGAGCTCAGGACCCTGGAAAAGCAACAGATGCAGAGGAGTCCACGAGCACGAGCAGTGACTTGACTTTGCCTGTCACCATCCACCACCCGATGCCCATCAAATGCCCCAGATGCAATCTTTTCTCAGGGGTTCCTCTTAGATGAACAACTTGCAGAGCTAAGAGACTTCCATAATTTGAAGGATTTGTATGTGTGATGAGTCCTACCTAGCTCAGTCTTTTCCCACTAAAAGATATTTTGGACATACAGATCTTCTATGTATTAATAAATTCTAATGAATTCATGTATATTTATTGAATACATTCAGTGCACCAGCAACAATACTTGACTCTTAAGTCACATGCAAGAAAGACTCTATTCCAGTTTAAAGGCAGTCATAGAATCAATAATGAAGCAATAACTATAGTAAAAGTAGTTCTCGTTGTCATTGTGCTTGCTGCTATTTGTGCTGCCAGGACATCAATGCCTGCATACCATGTCATGTCATTTTCAACCTGCTTTGGGATAGGGGACTGTTATTCATACCCATTTTATGGCTGAAGCAACTCAGGTCAAGAGAGGTTAAGTCATCTACCAAAGTCACATAGCTCATAAGTGGCAGAGCAATATTCTGAAGATAGATGATCTGGTACAGTGAGCCTGTTGTTGATCACAGGGCCACACTACTTCTCAGTCTTCTGGGCTGCTATAACCAAATATGTGCTACTGAATAATTTATATATAATAGAAATTTGTTTCTCACTGTTCTGAAGACTGACAAATTCGAACTGAAAGAGCTGGCAACTTCAGAGTGTGTTGAAACTCACTCCCTAGACTATAGATGGAGTTTTCTTTTGTATCTTCATGTGGCGAAAAGTCTTAACAAACTCCCATGGGCTTCTCCTGTAGCAACACTAATGCATTCTAATTGCCTTCCAAAGACTTCCCCCCACCTCTTGTTATTATTGCACTGGGGATTAGATTTCAACAAAGGAGGTTTTGGATGACATAAACATTCAGACCACAACGGATCTCACAGTGATGGCTTAAATGTGCCCAGAAAGGCCTGTGGGCGTGTAAAGAATGTCATGACTTCTGGGATAGTCAAAACAAGAGAACATTCCAAAAGATGTGGTCAGCTTAACAGCAAAAAATTAAATCAGCAATAGAGAAAACGAGGATAACTCTATTCTTACTACTTTAGAAAACGATTTAGTATGGATGTGCTTTATGCCATATTTTTAACATACAAACCATAGTAATCTGTTGAGATTCATTGACATTTGTGCACATATTATGCATGGTATGTAAATTAACATATTGGGTAAGAGATTATGTTTTAGAATATAAACCAGAAATCATGTTCTAATTAAATTTTAAATACCATATTGCTTTGGACATTGTAGCAGTTGTTTTGAATCTCAACACATCAGCAAAATGAGACAAAACAAACCCTTCCGAGCCCTGAGTTCAACCTCTCCCCAGAGATAGTGCCAAGTAACAATTACTACTCTGGAAAGCATTCCAGCATCCAATCAGAGCACATCTCATTCAGAGAGTAAGAATGACTTGCTTTATTCACACAGTTACTCATTTTCAGTGACTGTTTTACTCAATGAATAATTTGGGGTTAGGTCCCCTGTAGGCTGAACCCTGAGTGGTTTGGCCTAGGAGCACCTTAGCCAAGTTAGAAGACGCTAGCTATAGCTGGGTCTCACAGACCATACTGGAAGAATGAAGTCTGAAACTGGAACAAAAACCTCTTAGCAGTCCAAAGTAGAACACCCAAGGAAAGAACCACAACATACCTGATATAGGACTGTTGATATCAAAAGGGTGGAACTTTTGACAACATCCCCAACCCAGGAATTTCTAATAGTGACATACCATTGTGCTTGCTGCTATTTGTGCTGCCATCCATATGGCATAAAGCACAATATAAAGGAGCTAAGATATTAATTTTAGAAATCAACCAGTAATTTGCTGGCAGGGGCTAAAAAGTCAGGCAAGGGGCTGAAAATGATCGAAAAGTTGTTCCAGTTGCAACCAAATTGGCAGTGATTTTTCAGTAGGAGCATGAACCCAGCATCCACCACAGAGTGGAGATAGAAACTGCAGTTCCCTGAGCACTGGGACCAGACCTTCCTATTGCACTGGCTTGCAGCAGTGTATGCAGATCAGCAGCAGCTTCACATCCACAATTTGCAACCCACTCTGTTTTAGGCATGGTATTTACAGTGTCTGCTTCTCATAGCAACACAGCAAGGTCGACGATCCCATTTTGCAGATGAAAAAACTGAAAGTTAGCCAGTACATGGAAGAGTCAAGATTCATATCCTGGGATATCTGATCCCAAAGTCTATGTTTTACCTATGTTCAACCTGAGAAAATTTCAGATTTAATCACTGACCAGAGAGACTGGTTCAGGAACTTATCAGGAATGGCCTTAGGTCTTAATTGCCTCTTAGTGTCTGAGCAGTCAATATGCAAAGGCAGAGACTGCGTGGTGCTAAATGCTGTAGGATGTGCTCCAGGAATGAATGGTTATCTTGAGTAATATCCATTTCATGCTTAATATAATGGAGCACACAGTGCATCCTGCCTTCTAGGATCTTCCAACACATTTGTTTGTTTGAAGATTGAGCTGCAAGCAGGAAATTGCTAAGTCCATGTGAGTTATCTTTATTGGAATGCTAGAGTCGGTCTCAGAATGAAGTGCTTGCTGTTAGCCCAGGTATTGGCTGACTGGATGAATGAAGACATGCTTGCTTGCTCTTATAGAGTAGTTCTCTTGCTACAGGCAAACCAAAGGAAAAAATATTTCCCGTTACCCTTCAAAGCATGTCTTCTTTGTTTTGTGGGAGGTAGCAATTTATAGACCTATCTACAACATTGCTTTCTAAAACTCAAGTATTTTGGAAGAGCAGATGGAGCACCATGCTGTATAGACTTGTCATATACTTTGAAATTTATTTCTTTTGGAGCAATTCAAATTTAGCAAATGTTTGAAAGTTTTAAAAAGCAACAACCTAAAGAATACACATGGCTGATGTTTTAATGGATAAACCCTGAGGTTCAACCATGGTCCTCATATCCGTGTGCTCCCACCTATAGAGACTTTGTCATAGCAAAGGGTATGGGGCAAGTGATCTTGTTTAACTGCATTGATACAGCCACTGAAAACAGTCTTCTATGTACATATCTAAGTGTTTCTCTTAGTATTTCATTTTCTTTTTTTAATTTTTTTTATTTCTTCCACTCATACAAAGCTGATAAGTACCCCAGTTCCCCTCCCTCCTCCACCCCTCCCTGGATTCCCTTGCTCCTTTTCCCCTTCCTTCCCCCTCCCTCTCTCCCAGTGCCCCCTCCCCCCTTCCTGGAGCATCCTTTAGTGTGCATGTCAAACTTCCCTCTGGGTCCTTCTCTCTGATTAGGTGTAAGGACTCAGTAGCATTGGCTAGAGCTCTTTTTTGTGGTCCCCTTTAGTATAGGAACACTATTGTGGCTGTTAATCCCTTGCCTCTAAGGATCCTACGGCCTGTGATCCATGCTAGACTTTGGGGGTTCAATGATATGTTGATCATTGCACAGGTCATGCAAAGTCCTATTATGATTACTTCAGCCCTAACTTGTGTGGAGTATTTTGCATATCGTTGCTTCTCCCCATCTTTAGGCTCTTACAATCTTACCATCCACTCTTCCATAAATTTCCCTGAGCTTTAGGATGGGGAGAGATTATGCTGGCCTGGTTCCATCAGGATGAAGCTAAGGGCGGTGCAGGAGCAACAAAACTGAAAAAAAAAAGTATTTCATTTTCTTAAGACTCATATTTTCATGTACAAAATGACTAGTGAAACAGAGGGAAAGAAAATCCATATTTTATGTTTTCTAAGGGTTGTAGCAAAGCAATATGTGTTGAACAGGCCTTACATTGCCAGGAAATGACTTTTAGAGGTTTTTTTAATGTTCACAATAAATCAGAAATATTTAAAAAGCTAACTTGTCTTCCAATAAGGAGGTGAATTATAAGTACTCCTCTCCTCGATGAGGTGAGTTATAGATGCTCCACTCCTTGGTACTTATCATTATAAGTCCATGCACGATCCTCTTTCTATTTCTGTTTTTCTTTATCCCATTCTGCATACCCACTCTCTTTCACAGAGAGCTATCTAAACAGCTAGAACTAGAATAGGCATATCTTTAGGAGCATACATAGCACTCAAGTGTCTGTTTTTATCATATAAGTGATAAGTCTATAAAGCACAATATTCATAATGTTTTCAGTAATAAAAACCATGTTGCTATGTAGATTTTCAGCATAGACTATTGTCCCAATATTAATATCCCCTCTATTTTACCTATATTTACCCCATTTTGATAGACATTCATGTTTCCTCAGCTCCCTGCAGTCACAAAGACTTCTGCAGCCTTTTTCCCCTGGGACTTACGTAGAATTATTTTTGGGATGAAAGAGTTGGATCCTGGAATTATGTGACATATGTATATTTAATTTTGTATTGCATAATGGTTAGAATTAACTGTCAGTCTGATATCTAGGATACAGGTTCCAAGGTCCACTTGAGAGATATTTTCTATATTAAGATAGGTTACACCCAAAGGAAAACTGGTGTGAGAAGACCCAGCCCATGGTTTAGGCAGTTGGTCCAGTACTATGTAAAGATGGAGAGAGCTAGCTGAGTATAGGCAAGCATGCATGCACTGATTCATTGCACTTTGCTTTTGTTATAGAATGTGATGTAACCAGTTTGTTTGGCTCCTGTTGTTGTGACTCCCCTGCCATAATGAACAGCGGCCTGGAATCCATCCTCTGAGTTGCTTGGGTTAAGTACTTTTGTCACAGTAAGGAGTAATGTACCTGAAACAAATAGGCCAGCTTCCTGAATGGAAATAGCACAGGAGAGGTTCATCTTATTTGCCCATCAATAAGCCAAAACATTTGCAATTTGGCCATTCATATATATGACTGAGGGTGGCATTTGACTAGACTAGTTCTTACATCTTATCTGAGTCGTTTGTGTATCTTCTCATGTTACTTTTGCATCTTAACTTTACCTTCTCAAATAGCTTTTTTTTGTATCCTTAATCTACTTTATTTCTTACTTGACTAGATACTAATCTCTTGTCAGTTTCAGATGCTAAAGTAACTCCAAGTTTCCAATGATAATGCATCAATTTCTTTTTTAGCCAATATGTTATTTCTAGTAGATAAGTCCAGGAGATATTTTTATATATTATGGTTAATATCTAAGATCTTTGTATATAACTTTTATTTTATTTATTACTACTATATGTGTGTATTATGTATATGTGTGGGCACATGTAGAAATCAGAGGAAAACTTTGTGGAATCTGTCTCTCCATTCACCTTGATGTAGATTCCAGGGATTGAACTAAGGTCATGGGGCTTGCACAATTGCTTTTGCTTGCTGAGCTATCTTCCTGGGTACCCCTGAGATCAATTTCATGAAATAATTTTCCACCCAAAATAAAGATTTTGATTACTGATTTTATGAATGACTAACTTAGGAAATTATTCCTTAGTTGGTATTACTGCTTGTCAACCATCACCAATGACTTGAAACTCAGTAATTAACTATTTGCAGCTTAAATCATGGCATTTATGACATTTTTAATGCAATGAAGTATCATATAAACAGAAGACATCCTCTAGTTTTATACATTCTGAAGTCTCTCTCAGTCAGATTTCACTACATTTTCCTTTCTGGCCCTAAATTTTTTCAACGTGTAAATTGCATTACAACCAAGCTAGTTGAAATTATAGCTTTGGCTTTCATTAAGCTAATTGCTACTTATACCCAAATGGAGCCATTTCCCTCAAGTAACTTTAACACCCTTTCTTGGCGATGTTTCTGCCTTGTCTAGGAAAGTACATGACTAGTGTATGAATGATGTAGCTTCTTAGGTCGGGGACATGACTGTGTTTCTCTAAAGAACACTTGGTGTTTGTCCACAGTGTAATAGGAATGGTGGGTGGGAGCAGCTGGAGAGACCAAAGAGTAGTTGGACATAAACTCCCTCTTGAAATTTTTCCTACATAAAAGTTACTTTTATTCGTTTTCGTAAATTATGTGATATCTTTTCTATGTTTGAGAAGAAATTCTCCTGCTAAGAATATGGAGTGCTTGAGAAGCATTGTCTTATAAAACTAGGCTACTTAATATAAATGCACATATATTCCTTTTCTACTTACATTTTACAGTGCTTTACATCTAGGAAAACACTATTGCATTACTTAAATTTATGAACTTCATAAGATACACGCATTTTAACAGCCGTGGCAAAGTTGGCTCATTATTAAAGCTCTGTATTACAGAATCCATTCCAGCAAGCAGTACAAAGCTGTCGTCAGGTGCATGGTTTAAGGTGGAACCAGGTGACCTCTAAGTCCCCCAGATTGTGCAAAAACACTATGCCTGAGATAACTGGAAGGGAACATGAAAAGATTCACCTAAACCGAGCCTTTGGTGGAAGGACTCCACTCAGCCTGTGTCTTTCCAGGCACCACCTCCAAGCCAGGTTTCTCTTTTCATTGTAGCCTTAGCCCATTGCAGGGATGGATGTCTTTCAAGATGACAGAACAGCCTCATACACATGGGGGGGAGGGTTGTAGCTGTGCTCCACCCAGCTCTCCAAATTCAAACTAGTGCTCTTTTCACTCTCGGATCATGACTCCACAATAAACATTTTGTAAATTAGCTTCCTGAGCACAGTCCTGAAGCAGTTACTGTTTAGAAAGCAAGCAGTTCAGGCTTACCCCGCGCATCTGCTTGATGCTTCCATCCCGTCCAGCTCTGCCCAGCTTTACCTGCCACATCATCTGTCACCCACAGCGACATTCATCCTCTTTATCGCTGAGGTCACTTGCTATGATTCAGCCAGCAGCATCCTTCCTGCTTTGATTTCGTGAGCCTGCAACACAGGCCAGTGCTATTTTTAGCTCCTCTCAAACACGGAGTTAGGAAGGCAACAATGCATCACCCTCTCTATGTGACTTTCTGTCTTTTTCCATGAGTTTGACCTGTGCTTCACGTTGAAATTATCTTTGGTTTTGCTCCATAATGAGAATTCCTCAAGGTATGAAATCACTCTCTTTTCCCTAGTTTAAGGAAATGAATACACAAACTGAATTACATGGCTGAGAAGTTTTGTTTCACATATGTCATATTATGATTAGTATCTGCAGCAAAATCAGAACAGTTACCCAAAATCAGTACTTCTAAGCTTAGACTTCTGTGCCCACAGCCAGTGGTTTAAGAAGCTGCTCTAGTAAATGTAAGCTCTCTGCTCTTCACAAATTGAGCTAAGGGAAATTTGTCTTTTATAGGAGAAATTAAGTTAATCAGATGTTTCTGATCATTCTAAAATAGTGGAGAATAAAAATGTATGTTTATAAAACACCTTATAATACATGAAATTCTTTATAGACATTGATTATTTCATTTTAATAACTTGGAGACAGATTTTTAGAATTTGTATTCAGAAGCAAAAAAAACCCTTTAACTTTACAAAAATCAGAAACAAAAACTCCCTAAACTTTATAAAGGAGTCTCAGTTTCGAAGAATAAATATATGTAGGAGATAGAACATATTCATCTAGATATAACATGTGCAAAAACCTGTTTTTTTACTATAAACAATACTGTGATAAAGAATTGGTGGTAACTTTAGAACAGACAATCAATATGAAAATGGTAAGTTCGCGTTGTTACTCAGCTAAGCTGAAACTCAGGGCAATATAAGAGCAACTAGATTCATGAAATTAAGAAAGGTTTCATATTCTCTTGCTTGGCTCTTTGTTGACTATTTTTTGCCTTTATCCTTTCCTTTAGGGTAAGCTCTTGGTAGCCAACTTCCATAGACCTATTTCAATTCTGCAATTCCTGAGGTAGAGACATAGAATATAATACAACTTCAAGCTGTTTGTAGAAATCCTTAATACATGACATGGAGTTTTAAACATACCTTTGAGCTGTCAAATCATCTATGGAGAAACTGTCAAAGTTCTTCTTCTGCAGCTGTGATAGGGAGGTATAAAACTCTAGCCCCGTGACTATTTGTCAACACATGCCAACAGATAAGCAAGCAATAGCACTACCTGTAACTGTAACACATTGACTCATTTTAACTCATCTGCACATTGTTCAATTCCATTCTCATTAATTGATTAAGTCTACTGAAATTTCCCAGAAATGTAAGAATGAAAGGACACATGCTCCAACTTGGTTATTGTTTAGTGACTTCTGTATGACCTTTCTTGCTCTAATTCATGATATAAGACAAGGATTCCTCAATGAATGCAATAACAATGGATTTCCTCTGCATCCTCTGCTTAAACTGGCTAGATCTTGTATCAGAACTCAGCTTTTGTATACTAAGAATATAAACATGCTACAGTTTTGACATTTGTATTTTGACTTCTTTCCACAAACTTAACACATTCTGTTTCTTTAAGCAGACATCTTCTTGGCATTCTTCTTTAATGCAGCAGCATCCTCTAACTTTGAAGATAGAAGTCTTCCAATACATACAAACTAATAATGTAATGTACTTGGTATATTAAAGGTGTCCCTAAGATTCCAGACTAATGGAGGAGACAAATGTAAATTTGTAAGTTACAAACTGGATCATTAACCTAAAGACAAACCCAAATTTCACAATTTGGATACTATCTTGTCCCTTAATTGACAGGTTGAGTCCTTTAGACAATTTTGAGTGTCATACCTTTCCTTAGCAGTGTGCTAGGTGGTCTGTAGACAGATCTTCAGATAAATTTTGACTTTGAGATACTTTTACCACATCACAAAGATATTCATAATAAGCTCTATGAGTGGCAGAAATTACATGGGCCATAAATAGAAAAACACTAATATTTAATTGTACATACATTATATGCCAGAAATTATTTTCAGTACTTTCTCTCATATCATCTAAATAAATACCCCGAACAAGGCTTTGAAATAGATATAATTCCAGATTCACTATTACAGCTCAGAAACAATAGGCTGTTAAGTCTGCTTCGTTTCTAAACATCATGTTATTTCCATTCTGTATCACTGAAATGACTCAGAAAAAAAATGTAAGATAATCAAGAAAGAGAGAAAAAGTGTGACTCAGTTAATGACTATCAACATCCCATCTTCAACTTCACCTACCTCTTTTCTCTTCCTGCTTATAGGTTAGGCTTGCCTGCAGCCTATAAACATATTGGCAATTTAAAAAGTAAATCATTGGACTAGGGAGGTGTTTCAGGGATTAAAAGCCTTTGCCTCATAAGCAAAAGTACTTGAGTTTGGATCCTCAGATCCTATGTAAAAATTCTGAGGGGATATGGAAGCTGTCCATAATTCTGGCTTTGGAAGATGGAGCCTGGAGAACCCAGATCAAAGCAATAAAGAGATAGAGCAATCCTGGAATTCCAGTGTCATCCTTTGCACCACATTCAAGTCCCTTCTGATACACACGTAATCTCTCTCTCTCTCTCTCTCTCTCTCTCTCTCTCTCTCTCTCTCTCTCTCTCTCTCACTGGTATGCAAAAATATCTTATTGGATGTGGTTCTGCCCCCTCTCTCTCTCTCCTCTCTCTCTCTCTGTCTCTCCCCCCACCACTGTCTTCCTCCTGGGATTCACACAGCCCCTGCAGCATTCATGCTTTGGCATAACTAACTGATCTGCTTCTGTGGGAGACCGTTTTGTGGACCTGTCCTCTCTCCTAAGCATGAACTTTCCTACGAAGATCCAGGCATAATAAATACTTTTTCTTATCTGTATTATTCTTTTTAACAAAGCAAGCCTGACCTGGTGATTTCCTTTCTGTAAGAGTTATCCATTTGGTATCACAGAAGTTGCTGGTTATACTCACAAAATGACTCAAATTTCATCCCTCTCACAAATTAACACTCTAAATAAATGTCAGCACATTTCAGTGCATTGAAAAATCACTGCAAGTCGAAAGCAACCTGGATATCAATATTTGTCACAGCCTTCCTTAGTGTAACATCTGAAGCAATATTCACTTAGTTGACTTGCAAGCTCTGTGAAGTATCTACCCAGCAGTCATCACTCATGTTTGATCGTGAGGTGTTGGGGTGATGAGCCAAGCCGTTGTATTCTCAGCTGGGCCTGCAGCCTGCTTAGTTTGGCACTGATTAATGGTGTGTGCGGAGTAAGCAATGTGCAGTGGCACCTTAGAAACCCACTTAGCGAAAGACAAATAGCTGGAAGTAGGCTGATAGCAGCAAGAGTGGTGGGTTTGGAGAAATAGGAGGTGCCAATGTGACTTTTGGTTATCCTAACTAGAAAAGGGTAAATGCTATTTTGGGGTCTGGTTGTGTAGTAGGCACCCCAGGATCAGGTCTCTGACATGTTACTGAGGTACATGTGCTCCTTGACTTATGATGAGTTTATTTTCCAATAAACTCATGCTAAATAGAAAACATCAGAAGTCAAAAGTGGGTATAGTTATACGTTCCTGTATGCTCACCTATTCAGGAGGTAAAAGCAAGAGAATTACCTGAGTCTAAGAATTCAGGGACAGCCCAGACAACATAATGAGGTCCTATTTAAAAAATATATATACATTTAATACACTTAACCCATGTGCACATCATATCTTAATGACACAGTGTTTTGTAGTGTCTCATGGCAATACAGCTGAATGGTCAATGTGTTTCTTTGCTACTGCCAAGTATGGTTTGTACTGAATGCATCCTCCTTTTACCACCATCTCAACATTCAGTTGAGCCAGCCCATATGGTTTAGATTCCATCTGTATTCATAAATTTTCATTTTTCATTTTTTTCTATGTACTTTGGGACTCATGATTTACAAATTTACTTCTGAACTACTTTTCAGATTCTCCTTGAGACAAAATGCATAAGGCACAGTAAAGCAGGACACAAAGCACTCTCAGATGTCTTGACACTACTTAGCAAAGAGAAAGCATTTGCCACCTTACCTTTTCTTTCCAAGTGCACTTTGCACTGAAAAATATTTCAATGTGTCTGATTGTACTAATTTGGTACCTTCATTTCCTCATTTCAATCTCTTATTGCACTGGATTGGCTTTGCAGCCATATCTTTTCTCAAATTTTCTCTTTTTTGCCTATTTTTTAAAACTTCCCTCTCCATAATTCCTCCCCCCCCCCCTTTTTTACCTTCACACTATCATGTCTGTCCCTGCCTGGCAGAAACAGCTTCCTCTGTTTTACTAGCAGTTCTGCTGCCAATGCCTGGCCTGAGATGTTAGAAACTAATATTTTCTAAAGATAAACAAGTCTTGTTTGGAGGAGATTTTTCTCGCAAGTGCCTCCACAATACTCAACTAAAAAGTAACAAGAAACCAAGCCCATGTAGGAAGAGTACAGAAACATGTGGAGATGTGCTTAAGGTTTTACAAGGGGCATCATGAGCAGAAAAAAAGGGGGAAGCCAAATGGTCTTGGTGTCCTGACTTTACTGACCATTCTTGATTTCTTTCCTCACTTCATTCCTCTGCCACGAAAGCTTGAATTGTTACACTTCCTGCAAGATGCAGTTCAAACACCATCTTTCCATGTGGCCATTCTGAGTGCCCACAATGTGATCTCAACCTGTCTTCCACCTCCTGCCTCTTCTTTAATGAGGTCTGCACTCACTGTCCAGTTTACTGTGAATCTGAGACCTACAGAGGTTCAAACATTTACTCAAGGATGCGCAGTAAGTGAGGGAACTTGTTTGCCGACTCCAGGGCTCACTTTTCCCTTAGACGTCATTTAAAGCCAAGTCGATCTAAATGGCTACTTTCCAATGACCAGGAAGCCCTCTTCCTTTTGGACCTAGGTCACTCTTACAAAACAGGAGTCTGTCTGTTCATACTGTTTTCTGACTACCTGAGCCTAGCAGACCTTCTACCTTTGACCCAAAGATCACTTAGAGCTGATCATTTGGCACCAATGTCCGTGCAGCAGAGAGCAGGAAGCAGTTGGGAGTGAGCTTCAGGTCCCTTTCCGAAGATGGTTTTGAAAAGTTACTGAATTTTGTCTCACGAGTACTGCTGATGCAAAAAAGAGTTAAGTAGACAAGAAATGGCAAGGGAGGGAGGCCAATCCCCACCCCTCCCAACCTCCAAGGCGAGAAGATCCTCCCCAATGCCAGGATGACATCTGGAGACTAGTAATGACCACACTGACCTTGGTTGTAAATAAATTAAATGTAAACGGTTAGCTCACATTCCTCTTCTTTACCTATAAAGTAGATTGTCACTTAGAGATGGGGGTCAGACGCATCAGAGATTTCCCAGAGTCTGTCCCATATGTGTATATGTATTATTCTTTTAATAAATCTAAATCGCCTCCTCTACTGCACCTGAGTGGATTCAACATTTCCATTTGGGAATATAGGAGTATTCCCAACAATACAACCTAACCTTTAGTTTCAGTCAAAAATTCCAGGATTCTAAACATATTCTACACATATATACATGCCTGCATGTTATAGGCTATCTATAAGAGTTGAGTCCTATGATAGCTCAACTTTTCTGCTATCTAGTAAACTATGTGTAAGAAGAGGAGACAGCCAAATAGAGTTGTAGGCTCATTTACTCTTCTGTTCTAAGTCACTCCATTTTATTTACTCATCTATTTAGTCATTCTTATATTTTCTGTTCATATTGAATTATTCTATTATGAATTATTCTATTACTTTGCAAGATTCTTTCTGAATATCTGGAGGCCTCACCTCTGCTTTTGGGATATACAGTTATCTATTTGGATTAAGGTTTTGGAGATATGATTTTAATGTATATACTTCACCAGAACAAGTTAAGTCCCTTGCTCAATGTGAGATCTCAGAAAGGAAATTTGAATAAGCATGAATAAGCTTTCTAATAGCTTTCGCATCCGAGATTTTCCAGCTTTTCATCCATCCTCAGGCACCTGTATGCAGATCCACCGTCAGCTGGATAGAAATATGAATAGTTACTAATTAATAGAACTCACCAGACTCCATTGTAGTCCAAGAGAGCATCGTCATCTGTGCCATCTCCAGTGACGTGCAGCACATCTTTGATCAGGTTTGACTCCTGCAGGTTCTCAGACATTCATTTCAAGAGATGGTGGTTCTCCACATCACAGCAGCAGGCACTATTTTACAAACAAATAGTCATATTTGTCCCCTCAAGTTTTTGGACCCTAATTCTCACTTTGCTGACACTCATGCTAATTCCCATGCTCCTTCAATAACTATAATAGTAAAAGTAAAGTGATTGTGCTGGATGGATTTTATTTATAGTAGCCACTTTCTTGTTTCATGTCTACTTGAGTGCCTGCTGGGAAATGTGTATTACTAATCTTTTTTCCTACTTAGTGCAGAACATTTGTTAACTGTAGTTTAAAGCAAGCTGTACTTGTCATTCAAGTCTATTACTCTATGCCAAATGAAACTCAACACCATACACCGCAAGTTTTGGAAGTTCAGGATTCACATACCTCCCTGTCACCACTGTAAATTATCCAGGTTTTTGTTTCTAGATCCAAGAAAGTGGATAGACTCTGCCTGGTAGGATTGTTATGAAGATGCCGTGAGTTTAATGACACCAAGCTGAGAATGTTGTGCCTGTACCAAATGTCTCATCTTGCTGTTGTCGCTGACACAGAAGAAGTGCTTTGTGTATTCACATCACAGCCAGCCTTTGTAGGGTGCCTAACAGAGTGGGAGAGAAGATGCATGTAGAATTTATTCTGAGTTTAAAAGTATACTTTTAATTATATAATGAGCCAACGAAACCTTTATACTTCTCTTAAATAAGAAATTGAGAACCATCTTGGTGCAGTTTAACATTTATTTATTCTTGAAGCTTGTTTTTGTCATTATATTACAAATGATGCTTTTTAAAATCCTTCATGCTATCTTTTAAAAATACTTTTTATTTCTGAATAAGTGGGGTGAGAGAAGGAGGGGGATGTATGCCATGGTACATGTGGAGGTCAGACGACAACTTTTAGCAATCTTTTCTCTCTTTCCAACATGCAGACTACAGAGACTGAATTCAGGTTGCCAGGTTTGCACACAAGCGCCTTTACCCACTGAGCCATCTCACTGGCCCTCACACTGTTTCTGAAACAAAATTAGTAATATTTGATAAGACATTAATTCTCCCAAGCTATACATTGTTTAATAAAAGACTATCTTTTGAGAAATGCATTGTTATATAAATAAGCATAATAATAACAGGACTATCTTCTGAGAAATACATTGTTATATAAACAACCATTACTTCTCATAAAGTCTCAATTTAACCAAAATTATATAATTCTAATAGAGTTTGCTAAAGATTGAATATACTTGGAAATTATTTTTCTGGAGACACTAATTATTGAATTTAAAAAAGTTATAAAAGTAATTGCACTAGATATTAGAAGATCTTGATCTAGTGTCTACTTACTTATTTGTAGTACGACTCAGCTGTACCTGAATCCTTGGCTATAGAGCAGCCCCTGACTATGTCTTTACCATAAATATGCCATTTCTGGAGATATTTTTATGGGATTTAGTGACCAAAATGGAGGTAGAAACGCTATTTATTATTGGACCATAGAAAACTCTCAGAAACACATAAAATTAAACACAAACTTAAGTCCTTAAAGTCCTTGGACTAATTCATAAGGAAATTTTATTAGTGGACATTAGAACTTTAAAGAAAACTTAATCAAAATGTATTCCTCTATCCTTTATATATATCTAGTGTTTACCATACCAGAGCTAAAGGATGGGTTTCATTATATATGCCAGATTCAGCTGTTTCAAATTAATAGCAGTTTCTTGCATATGGCATTCTGGCTCAGCAAAAAAAAAATTACTGAAATTGATTAGTGATTTCTGCCACTGGCATGGTGAAGAATAAGATAGACATGTGTGTCACATTACTACTATCAGTGCTGTTTCCTGCTGTGATGCACCAGTAAAGAAGGAGCTAGATTTAGGTAAAAGTATGACAGATTAAGTGGGTTTTTGGAAACTACAGGGACACAGCTGTGAGATGGGTGACATCACAGCCAGCCCTTGTAAGGTGCCTAACAGAGTGGGAGAGTGCCTAACTGGAAAGGGAGAGATAGTGCATAGAAAAATACAAGAGCCATTTCAGCTCTCCATTGGACCCATTGACTCAGAGCTACCAAGTTCTGATGCTTTAATTGTCTGAGCTGTGTGGCTGTAGTGGGTGACAGGTTCTTCTTTACAGATAATAAATGACTCACAATTACTTTTACTTTGGAAAGTGCTCTTCTGCTGGGACGCTGTAATAACCAGCCGTAGAAGAGAAAAGGCCTAGGGATTTATGAGATGTCCCCATTTCAGCCATCTGGGAGAAATAGAGCAGGACATTGGTATCACTGTGCGTTAACCACAGTTAATCTGTCATTGCTTCTACCATAAACCCTCTTTCTTCCTGCTTAAGACTATCAGGGATCTGTCCCTGGCCTTCACAAAGACTTGCCAGAAATCATTTTTTTTTCAAACGTGCAACTCCAGAAATATAATCTAGTTGACCTTCAATTTACTGGACCGAAGGGGATATTTTGTAGGTACAAGGGATTCTTAAATCCACTGGTGATAAAAGGACAGATGAGATGCAGTCTCTTAAGGGCTTAAGGTCCTACTCGAAAGACAGGAAGTGAATAAATCTCAATATACTCTGAGAAATGCAAGGCTGAAAACTTAGGGGTAAGAATAGAGTTATGTGTGCATGAGAGGAAAGGCAGGGGTATGCTTCATTCACCTTGTCTTTCCTGACCTCTAATTGTATAAATAGCCCATGTCTGTGATAGCACTTATGGATTTCCATTTTTATTGTTTACCCAGCATCTCCATCCTCAGACTTCAGATCAGCAGGTCTGCCTCTTGGCACTGCCAACACCTTGTCCATGTTGAGCACATGTCAAGCACTTGAGAAATGTTAGCTGTGCAGTTGAAGGATTGATAATGCTTCTAAGATTTCTAATAGTGATACCAGGACCCAACATTTTTACATACCTGGAGAAACAAAAGTGCACCAGCTGAATTGACTGGGAAATTAATTCAGATGACATGGTAGTCTCAACGTTTCATCTGTGTCAGGGTAATGAACACATTGACTTGGAGGTTTCATGAAAGGGTGAAAGTCTTTGGAGAAGAGTGGCAAGAACAGTCTCTCTCTCTCTCTCTCTCTCTCTCTCTCTCTCTCTCTCTCTCTCTCTCTCTCTCTTTCTCTCTCTCTCTCTCTCTGTCTCTCTCTCTCTCTCCAGGCCAGCGCTATTTATTCATGGACTCTGAGTCTGCTGACTCAACCAATTGAAGATCAGAAATATTCAAGGAGGGGGGTATTGGTGCTATAATGAATATGTGCAGCCCTTTAATTGTCATATACCCTAAACAATGTATTGTGACAACTGTTGCTCACAACTATTTGTCCCCCTGCCCTGTTCCATCTATCTGCAGAGGAGCATCCCCCTGCTCCCAATTCCCATGCTGGATTTTGTCTCCTGGTGGAGTACTTACTAAGGCAGCCATGCATATCTTCTTGGCCTTACTAGATGCCACAACTAGTTTACAGGAGCCAGACTTTGCTTTTCCCACTCCATTTCCCCTGTTGTCTTGCCTAAGCAGTCTGCTTAAGAAAAGTTTATTAAATCTCCCTCCAAAGGGACAGGTTGTCCCATTTCATTTGTCACTGTTTTAACTGAACACAACACAGATCAATCTGCATGCGCAGAGCTTCAGATTTTACCATCAAAATGATACCAGAGACACTTCATTTATTTCTTAATGGTGACTAATCTTGTCATCATCTGAGGCCCTTTTATTCTGCCCAGCTATAGTCCTCATCTCCATCTTCATTCACTTTACAAATGTTTATAAAGCTGACAATTAGAGTGCGGGAGATGAATTAGCTGAAGTCCCAGACTTTGTGGACATTAAGACACAGCACAGGAGATCGCACAGCAACGATTCCCTTCCTTTTCTTGGCCTTAAAATTAATGGACTGAAGAAGAGACAGTGATAGAATCTTAGATGTGTCAGCAATCGATCTGTGATGCAAAGAGAGCGTCACGGTCAGATACTGGTGTCTGACTGGGCAATCAACAGTTGAGGGTTCAAGCTCTGGGCAATTCGTAAAGAATCAGTAATTGAATTAGGCCCAGGAGATTGTCTAGTTGATGGAGAAGTTTAGCTCATGGTGCATGGGGCTAGTCCCTAGATAGGTGGATAAGATAAACAGAGTTGGTTAAGAAGTTGGTCTGCCAAGTAATAATTGCCCCTCTTTCAGCAGTCTTGGGGATATATGATATGATGTAGCCATTTCCCATGCCCCTTGCTATTTGCATAGGCTTTCCTGCCAAGTTGGACAAAGAACTGTAACTGGACTGTCTTAAGAGAAAATAAAACCCCTTGTTCCTTTAAGCTGTTTTGCCATGAATTTATCAACTAGCTGCCACAGAGAGACAGCTGTGCATAACATGTAGTCACTAGAACAAAACAAAGAATTCATTGTTCTTATCATCTTGTATCTTGCCATGATGACTATGTGACTTTAAAAAAATAAACAAAATACCAACTGGTTGGGGGAAATGGATCTGTTGGGTGAGAAAGTACTTGCCACCTGAGTTTGATCCTAGCAGTTACATAAAAAAATCTGGGCACAGGAGCATACATCAGTAACTGTAGCATTGGGTAAGAGGTGACACGGATCCCTGACACTGGGCTTGCCAGTGAATCCATGAACTCCAAGTTCAGTGAGAGAGCCTAGCTCAGAAAATAAGGTGGAAGGGTGGAGTGCTTGCCTAATCTTCAAGAGGTGCTAGGTTCAATACTTAATGCTGACAGGAAAAAAAATTAGAGATCAACTGAGAGAGACACCCCATACTAACCTCTGCACCAACAAAAACAAAAGTTCAGTAACTTCTTTAAATTCTCCTAATCTGGGGGAGCTCCTAGCCTAGTCAGTCTACCTCATTATTCCCCCACTCCACCATCAAGCAGCTGCAGTTTTTCTAGTATCTCCCATTCAAGAGACTTCCCAATTATAAGTGTTCTTTGTAATTTCAGAAAAACCTTGCAAAAGATTTCAGCTCCTAAGCTGGTAAAGTGTGAATGAGTTTTGTGAGCAAGCATTACTATAAGACAAACTGCCCTTTTACCCCAATCCTGATAAAGGAATAACCTCCCCAACCTGATCCCTGCCCCAACACACACACACAACACACACACACACACACACACACACACACACACACACACATGAGTTGTGACTAATTTGCTTGGCCTGTTGGTTATTTAAAGCTCTGTATTCAATGTCACCCACAAATGTGTTTTCCTCAGACTTCCTTTTGCCTAAGGCTAGCTCTAACAGATGCTGGTAAAAATAGTTTCTGTGGTTTACCAGTACCTTCAGTTAGCTAACCAGTACATTCAGTCTAATTGTCCGTGTTAAGTTGGCTCCCAGTTTCAGTGGGGAAAAGCAGTTGGTCATGCAAAGGCTGAAGGCAAGCTTCAGAGAGACAGCCATGATCCCAACCTCCCCTCTCCTGCTTTTCTGCTGGACTGACTTTCCACAGATGCTGAGGATGGGGTGGAAGCTGTGCTTCCGTGTTCACTGTTTTTCAACAAACCCAGCGCTGATTGATTTTTAGATGAATCAGTGGGTGAAAGGTTTACTATTTTTACCAGCTATAAAAATGTCTTAAACCTCAAATTAAAAGGCCTTCTCTGGAATATCAGGGCAGCTGCTAATGGCGCATGACTTAGTCTTTGGAACAGGGCCTTTCCTGATTACCATCAGTGTGGAATGGCAGGGTCAGGCATTATAGAAGGAGCTATTTGGGGGTAACACCAAGGCCCTCAGAGATCTCCATTTGGATGATGGTCAGATTGGCAGGACACTTGGAGCTGCCCTGCTTTTATCAGACGCTCAGAAGCAGAGTAAAGCAAGGTAAGAAGCAGCTGCCTCCCCCGTCAACATGTCCCAGGGCACACTTGAAGAGTTATCTGTGATACTCTTCCCCCAGCTCCCAGTATCCCACCTGGACTCTGCCCGTTCAGGGTTGGCATGCAAAGACTGACTGTCCTTCTCTAATCAAGTGTTTATGGATGCTCATAAAAGGATCTCCAGGCTGTTTGGGAAGAGGTTGGCTGCCTTGGTAAACTGGGCTTAGTCAAAGAAGACAGATTCTGCAATAACATGGCCATGTCTTCCTTAAAGAAAGGAACCCAGGGAACAGGATCCGACCCCCAGGGGGTAGGCATGTGAGGAAATGGTCAGGTTCCTGCCATATTGGACTGTCCACCATGAGAGTGTTGATGGTGTGCACATTTTAGGGAATTTCAGGTAGAAACAGCAAGCACTCAACTCGCATCACATTCGGCAAGCAAAGCAGCCCTTCTCCCTTCTCCTAGTATGGCAGGCCTCCAGCCCTCCCTTCTCCATCCTCTTGGTTCTCTTCTGGCCAGGATTCCACAACCTCAGCTGTGAATTAGCATTTTTATGGGAACTGCAAAGATAAAACCTGCTTCTGGAATGTACTCCTGAGTCAAATTCTCCAGGGCTGAACCAGGGACGATATGTCATGCACTTTTATGCAGAAGGTTGAAGACTACTAATTTCAGAGGCTGTTTCTTTGTTTTGTTCATTTAATGGACTAGCTAGTCACCATAAAGCAGAAGATTCCCTGTGCAGGTTTGGGAGATAGAACAGTGAACAAGGAGGACACAGGTATCTTCACTGTGTTATGAAGATACACAGGTATCTTCACCCAGTGTTATGATGGGAGATGACAGTCCAACTTCAACTTTGTGAGAGGACATCAAGGTCAATAAAGGAGTATCCAGGGTTGCTTCTAAGCCAGGACTTGACAGATGAGCAAGTATTAAAAGGAAGGTATTAGGACTGGGATGGTTCAGAGGCTAAAGGCACCTGCATGCAAACACAGGCACTTGAATGCAAACTTGGCCTCCTGAGTTGGATCCACAGAACTCATGTTGTAGAAGGGGAAAACCAACTTCCAAGGATTGACCTCCATATATACACTTGCATTTTCTCTCTCTCTCTCTCTCTGTCAGTCGCTTGCTTTCTTTCTCTCTGTGTCTCTCTCTCTCTCTCTATCTCACTCTCTCTCTCTGTCTCACTCTCTCTATTCTTTTATTTTTACTAAAATGAAGGTATTAGTTACAGGAGGGAGGAAGAGCTGGCAAGAAGGCAATTGAGTGAGAGTCAGGGCACAGAGAAGTTCTCAGTATAATGAAATCATGAAGTCAAGGATTGGGCCCAATGAAGATTTATGTGCTAGAGGAAGAGATGGAAAATAACACTGAATTGTCAAATCTGCACCCAAACTGCAGTGTGAGCCATTGTAGATTGTCAGCAGTCCAGTGAGGAGCTTGGCTTTGTGTTTTGAAATGAGCTGGCATGGGCAGAGCAAGGGCAGAGTTGAAGTTAGAAAACGTCTCCGCAAACAAAGGCAGGCTTTGGAGCAGCAGTCCTGGGAAGAGTCTGTGTGAATGGGGCTGACGGAATGGACAGTTAAGCATCAGAGTCACCGTCCCATCGCACTGCACTTGGAAACTCTGACCTGAGAGCAGAATTCTTAGCTCCAAATGGTTCCATTTTGATGATCTTTGAGCCTCAGACTTGCTCAGAGTCACCAGTCCAGGTATTTGGTACTCAAAGAACAGGCCTGACTTCTTGACGAAGGACATACAGGACCTGTAATTCAGAAGGAGTAAAACCATTGGAAAGATTTAGTCCCTGGTGAAGTGTTCGTTTTCTTAGCTCATGGCCTTTAGCTCTTGATAGAATGTGCCACATAGCTAGAAGCCTACCACCTGCTGATTCGTGAAATGCCACCTTACGGTGAAAGAGTTTGAGGATCTCACTGCCCACATCAGGCACAGACTGGCATTTGTGTATGAAATAAGACTGTATTGCTCCTTCACACAGATGTCTATAAAGACTGGGATCTTAGAGGGTTGCAAGAACCACACTGGAAACATGGAAGCAAAGCCTCCTTACTAGACACCAAATGCAGGGAAGCATTTTTTGCATTTACTAATGAACAAAATGCTTACGATTCATAAGTCCATCTGGCCTAATTGAGGACACAGGGTAAAATAAAGAGAGGCCAAAAGTTGCATACTGGTTGGGCTGGCCTCTGTGACTTCAGAGCAGTTTTTCTTTATTTACATTGAGCTTGAACCACACAGCTCTGGACAAGGGAAGCGTTGTACTACAGCTACAGTACCAGGGCAGGTATACAGCAAAAAGAAGCAAGGGATGGCCACAGTATCCACTAATGTCCCAAAACTACTGAAAGTGAAAAGAGAGATAATGTTTAAAGAAAATCTCTTGATGCTGAGAATAAGTGAAGGTTGAGACACTGCCCCTCAGCAAGGCAGATACACCACCCCCTAAGGCCTAGAGACCTTTGCGGAAGAGGAGCAAAAGAATGTTGCAGCCATAAGGCAGGGAATATCCTAAGAGGATATGGCCATGGCAATCACAAGTCCTTAGCAGAGGTAATTTCTGACACTAAGTCTATAAATGGACCTCCCTGGTCAGCAATCAGCTGAGAGCTGAGAAGCCCATGGAGTCCCACAAAGTACTGATGAGCAATAGGCAACTAACAGATTTAGGGGATGAGGCAAAAGTACCCACTGTACCAATGTGGGAACCTACTAGGTACCCGAGACATTCTCAAACACAGAATCCCACAAAAAGACATGAATATGGGAGAAAGAGTTACAGGAAAGGGGGTCTTGCGCAAGGGAAGGGAGATGAGAAAAAAACAGGTGAGCTAGTAATCAGAACGTATTATATACATGTATGAACTTGTCAAGGAGCAAAACCTATCACTAAAGAAAAATGAGAGGGAAAAAAGAGAGAGAGAATGCCCCTTTGTGATCTGGTGGAACTAGTTCTATGCAACACCACCTGAATGTAATCTTGAGTTGTCCTCCAAGTACTTCGAACACATGGAGTGATTATTTGAAATATACCTTCCAGTAGGCTGAGTTTGAACAGCTGAGAAGTCCTGTTGAAACCAGCCTCCTTCCACTTGCTAAAAGCAAAAGTCCAATGCAGACTCCAAAAGCATGTTGTTTTTAGTATCCACCTTAGAATTCCCACTGGCCTCCATGTCTCAGCAAAAGTTTTGTCTTCCTTATGCAGACTTTCTTCTAACTCCCCTTCGTACTCCAACTACAGTGGCAATAAGAACTATTTTGCAAATGTCCAAACATACTTCAAATCAGTGATTTTATAGCGTGTCCCCAAATCTTCTGCTGACTTAACTTTGGTTCTAGCGGCAGAAAAAAACAACAACACTTTTCTCATCTTAGTCATTTAGCTCACACACTGTTTTGGCTCAGCATGCCTTTCAGTTACACCTTGAAGATACACCTCTTTCTCTTGCTAAAAGAGATTCCCACATGTCCTTCCCCACAGCCTTTTGCCCTCAAAGCATAGTTGTTTATCCCAAGAATGATCTCTCCTCTACACCCAAGTGTATGCATGAGGCTCCCTCTCAAGATGCAGCAGAAGTCCTGGTGCTGTGTCTTTGTCCCCTCAACACTTGAGAGTGTTTGTGGAAGGAATGCCTGGCCCTTTGCTTTACAGTACCATCACTTCCTCCCTTCGGAGAGGCCAGTGTAGTTGCATCTACTCTTGTAGGCTCATCTATCACAGGGCTCCCAGTCTTATACTGAGTAAGTGCTCAAAAATGTGTGTTGGGCATACACAGACACACACAGACACACACGCGCACACATACACACGCACATGCACACAGTTGAATAAATAATAATAATAATAATAAAATTTAAAAAAATGTGTGTTGGGTAGCAGATAACTGTATGAAGACTGTGGGAAGAAATACAGGATCTACGGCAGGCTAAAAACATAGGGAGATTTCATCAGATCTTGTAGTAAGATACAAGTGCACCATTTAAATGAACAAGAACACCAGGGACACAATTGGACTACTTTATAAGAGGCCTACTGGATTCTAGAAACCAGTCTTTCAAAAGCCAGTTTCTTCATGTGAAGTACAAATGTCTTGTGGAAATCCCACATTTTTATAAGATATTAACAGAGAACAGCATGCTGCAGACACTGCATGAGTAATGGGCCAATGCTAAAAGCGAATGCAGATTCTAAGAGTGTGTTTTCCTTGGTATTTGTGGCAGAATATGGGCTCACTCACTGAAAAGCTTAGCCATTGATTTGCTGATAGCTCTGCCACACATATGCAGATTTTGCAAACAAATGGTGAAACTTTCCGTGTTTTCCCAGGAAGAGAAAGTTAACAATAATTTAAATTATGTATGTGGATTGTTGAGAATTTGTACCATTGATCATAGAAGCTGCTTTGCAATAACAAAGAAGGAAAGCTGACATATAATTATTTTTGTCTTAAAAAAAACAGTGGCCTCTTTCTGCTTGTCATAGAGTAGTGATAGAATTTGTTAGGGTCAGTGCTAAATGAAAGAGGGACATGAAGCAGGCCAGCTCACACCGAGCTCTACCAGGCTCTGTTCTGTGATTTATAGTTACCACTTAAATAGTTTGTCCTTGGCCCACCTACTAATAGGAAAAGGTCTTTGCTTCTTTTATGCACCAGGTATTCTTTTTCTATGCATCGAAGTCTTCCTCTAGAGAATTGATGAAGCACAGGAGACTGCATGCTTTCCATGCTAAAGTCCAGCCACATGCATATAATGAAAGGTGAATGATTTTCTTAATAAAGTAGTATAGTTCTCCCACTGCCTGAGTGAGCTCAGACCCATGACCTGGTATTCCTTAAATTTCATGCAAATATTTATTGCTGGTGGCAAGAATCCCATTCAAAGCAAGTGAGGGAAAAGAAATATTCCCATCACCAAAACACCACAAGGAAGGTTAGTATGACTTTCTGGTAGAAGAATGCTTAGCCGTCCTCAACACTCTCTGTGTAATTACATTTCTCTGCTCTCCCTGATTCCATTGTGCTATCCTGCACGCTCCCCGACATGGTCTTACAGTTCCGGATCTGAGAAAAATAAAGTCTATACAAGTTACTCTCTCTGCTGCTGTGATACAATGTCATATGACCAACTTAAGGAGAGAAAGGGAGACTTATTTGGCTTATGGTTCCAGAAGGGAGATACAGTCTATTATGGCAAAAAAGGCATGACTGACTGGCAGAAGCTGTAGGAGGCTTAGGTCACTACCAACGTCATTCGAGCAGAGAGAGCAAAACTATAAGAGCAGACATCACACAGAAGCAGGACAGGACTAACCAACCTCAAGGCCCACCTCCTGTGATGTTCCTTCCTCCAGCAAAGTTCCACCTCCTAAAGATGCCATGACCTTCGCAACAGCAACTAAGGATTCAAACACGTGAGTCTATGGGAGACAATTTATATTTAAACTGACAGGTTTCAGCTGTATTTTGAGTTATTAATAAATCAGAAAAGTTTTAAACAAAGATACTGCTTGACCAGTTTAGATCATATGCTCACTTATTAGTCCTATCATGAACCTAGACGGAGGTAGTGTGGAAACTGCCATCACTTAGGATGCCTCCTTAAAAAACACATGCAGGGAAGAATCACTTGGCTCTCCGAACTTCTGCTGCTTCTTATGTAAAATGAAGTGAGTGGACCAGTTCTAAACTGCCTCAGCTTTAACCTTACTCCACCATAATTTATTTATTTTTGGTATTCTTATCATTGTCATCTTTGTCAGAAGAGCAAATAATTTTGCGGGGGGAGCAATGACCTCACTGCCTAAGTTCCTAGGCTGTCTATGCAGGGAAAGGAGAAACTTCACAATGTCCATCACAGAAGACAGCAAAGCACGTAGTTCAGCCTTAACCATATTTAACTACTGATGATTTGAAGTGGCTAGATTTTGAAAATTCATCAAGCATCCAAATTTGCCTTTTGTCTAAGTAAAAAAAAAAAGATTGTCTAGAAGATCAACTGGAATTTTTTAAAAAATGTTTAAAAACTTATTTACGTGTGTATAAGTGTGTGTGCATCAGAGGGCACTGTGTGTCCTTGTGGAGGACCAAGGATGACTTCCAGGAATCATCCTGGATTGTTTCTACCTTCTTGCTTCCCTCTGGGATTTCCCAGGGCTAGACATGCAGGCCATTGCCTATTCCACATGACCTTTTTATGTGGGACCAGGAATCCAGACTGAGGACTTTCTACTTGGGAGACAGAGTCTTAACCCCTAGCCATCTCTCCAGGCCAACTGGAAATTTTTTTATGCCATTATGCTTGGACCATGAAATGATGCTTAGATAGTTGGTTCTGATTTAGATGTAGCCCATGTTCACAGTAGCTAATATGGGGCAGTGTTTCAGATTATTAATTTCTTTACGCACTGTTGAACAGCCATTTTTCCCTTAAAACAACATTAAATGTCATCTTGAATGTGGTGTCTCCGTCTACCAATGAAGTCCATCAGTCATTCTTCTCCATGCTTCCATTTTGGGCCATTTGCCATATCTCTTGTCAGACCATTCACTCACCTAAGGCAAGGTCTATACTGTATTTGTTCAATATCAAGTCAATAGTTTATGCATCATATTTGGTCTCTTGTGATTCATCTAGATATGTGTGATCTGATATAACGCATCAATCCTTTCTCAGTTTCTTCGTGTGAAAAATCTTTACATCCTATTATAATGTATTGAGGGAAGAAAAATAATTAACAAAGTAATTGACATCAAATTCATCATATAGCAGAGATGCAGATATAATTTTGTCTTATTTTTCAGTTCTCAGACAACAGAATGGTGGCCTGAGTGGTAGTATGATACAGTCTCTATCGTTCTGAGATCAAATCCCAATCAACTGAGATTCTGAGCTAATTTCTTATTCTGAAACTCCGGTTAATCTTATGCAAAATAGAGATGTTGGTCATATCTGAATGATAGATTTAATCAGAAAAAGAGTACATATATCATATTTCTAAAATATGCCACCCGGGTACTAGGGACATGGTAAGCACCTGATGAAGGGCCGTGTTTGCTCTCAACCATAATGGAGGATAAAAGGAGCAGCAGCAAGATAAGCCCCATAAACGCTGCAGTGTATTCTCTGGTCTTTTTTGCTTTACGTATTTGCATGGAGGTGAACCCACCACAGTGTTAGAGGCCATGGATAATTATTTCCTGTGAGTTAGAACAACTTGGAGTCAGCAAATTACTGGATTCTCTTTCATGGAGTTTTCCAATGGAAATATCTATTCTAATTTAATAAACTTCTTTGTTCAATGACTAACTCAGTGAGATAGTACACGTGCCTGTTTCCAGAGGAATAATTTGTATGAACATTCAGGCCCTGTCAACATGGGAAAGGTCTGAACTGGTGCAAACAAAACTTCAGTTAATTGTATCTCACTCATTTTCTCCAGGAAGAAATAATTAACATGCAGGCTGCTGACTATAGTTTGGCCTTTGTTCCTTTCTGCCTCTTTGAGTGTTTGCTGTTTATAGTGTTGCTTCATCAGCTGTCATGTAATACATGGAGGCAATGGAACCTTCTTCTCTGCCATTCACTCTAACTTGTCCATTTCCTTCTTTGTGCTTCCCACAGTACAAGAGAAAATGAAGTGCCATCCAATGGGAATTCATGTTTTAGAAAAGCACACTCAGAGTTGAAGCTCAGAGTGCATGCCTAAGTGATCAGGGAGTATTAATTAACATGGGGGGCTTTTCTGGACAGGCAAGGTCAGCCCCCATGAAATGATGGTCTTCCTTTCATTGCCAGGTAATGCAGGTGGTGAAGGAGCAGGTCATGAGAGCGCTCACAACCAAGCCTAGCTCCCTTGACCAGTTCAAGAGCAAACTGCAGAACCTGAGCTACACTGAGATCCTGAAAATCCGCCAGTCTGAGAGGATGAACCAGGAAGATTTCCAGTCTCGCCCGATTTTGTAAGTTACCCACCTCTGACCTTCATCTCCGCAAAGGCTCTGACCCACCATTACTCACACGGAATGATGGGAGACTGGGGCTGTGTTATGAGCACAGTACAGGATACAGAAGACCTTCCAAAATGCTTAGGCATAAGCATTTTGCAACTCCTCAAGAAAGGGCTGGTGGGGTGGGGTGGCCAAACTGAGGGGAAATTCAACGTACTTGTAGTCATAGTTATCCTTCAGGGATTAATGGGTTAAACGCTCTGGACTTCTTCCACATTTGTATTTTGCCTATGAAACTGTGTTTTGCATAGATGTCCTGAGTGACAAAATGTTATGCTACTAGAGAAAGCCCCCCTACACCCACACACCCAAAAGGAAGTGAGCCAGTCATTAGCAGTGTGAACCCTGTGATAGCATGAGCGTCAATGAGTGTGGTGAGAGTTTTAGAACTGCCCTTCCCTCTTCCTCACAACCTGCAGGCTCCTTCCCTGGATGGTTCTGTGACCTTCCAGCTTTCACTGAGTTCTTTCCCTCCACCTGCAAATGCAGGTAAACAAGACCATCACCACCACTGCTCAGGCCTGAAACAGTTTTAAATTGTCATTTTACTCTCTTACCCAGGTTCTTCCTCCATTCCACATGGTTTAGATCATGTAGTGTGGCACTTACCCTCACCTTCCCCCCAACATGTAAGAATCGCAAACTCCCTACATCATAGGAAACTAAAGCATTTTTTCTCTCCATCCAGTACCCCATTGCACTGTCCATATTGCAGTGCCCATGCTCTACTAATGTGGGAGGATTGCAAAGTCTCTCCCTTCAAGACATCATCATACTGTCTATGGTATGAGGCCCTTTCTCCTTTTGCTCTGTCACTTCTGAATTTCATCACAGCAGCTTGGCCAAAAGTTTGGGTCACAGTGTTTTATCACAACTGAAGAGTAACTGGAACAGACCTGTGCACTTTTTAATTTCTCCTAAAACTCTCTTCCGAAAAGAAGGTTCAGTTTCCTGCAATAATTTCTAACAGGCATCCCAGCTTTAAACCTACAGACTCCCAGTGAGAGGGGAGTAGGCCCCTTTTATACAAAACTTTACATTAGTGATGGAGAGATGGCTCAGGGGTTAAGACTCTGCCTCAAAAGCAGAAGGTCCTGAGTTCATATCCCAGATCCCACGTGAAAATGCCAGGCGGAAACAGAAGCAGCCTGCACTACTGGTGAGTGGAGCCTGGGAAATCCCAGAGCAAAGCAAGGAGGTAGAAACAATCTAGGATGATTCTCAAAGTCAGCCTTGGTCCTACACAGGGACACACAGTGCCCTCTGATAGACACACATGCACACACACATGCGCGCGCACACACACACACACGATAAATAAATAAAAATAAAAAATAAAGTTAAAAAACTTCTCATTAAACATCACTTGGAACCATTTCAAAATTCCACCTATCTTCATCTCCAAAATATTCTGAAAGTAGGTGAGAACTGTCTTGTTTGCATCATTGTGTTCAAGCTCTGGCCTGTCTATGTTTGTCTAGTTACTCTTATATTTTATAGATAAGGAAGTAGGAGGGAAAGTGGGAAATAGAGAAGTGCATCGATAACTATTCCTATGCTTCCTTCTTCAAACTAGACACAACCTCATCTAAACTTTGGTATGAAGCCAACTTTTAGCATAGGTTCACACAAGTCTTCAGCATGCTTCCAACCCTCTGTTTCTCACTGTCACCTCCTTGCCTCTCTCTGCATGCCTCACTCCCATACACATGATATTTCTATTGGGTGACAATTTATGAGGCACCTTGGATACTATTTCATTTCTGCACATTCCCAAACAAGTGCACGTAGCCTAGTTAAGACCCTGGCCTTGAACCCACTAACCTCTCAGTCATTGCTTCACCTACCTTTCTTGAATGTGTAAATCTGAAAATAAATTTCTAAAAGTCTGAGTCAGTTAAGCTTCTGTTGTGATAAAATATGCAACCCAAGCAACTTACAGGGGAAAGGGGATATCATTTTGGTTTACAGCTGATGGATTCCATCACGGTGAAGAATGCATGGCAGCAGAAGGAGGCTGGCTGTTACATCAGCCACATTGAGGAAAGAGAGGGAGAAGGAAGTAGGATGTGTAATCAAATTTCAATTCTTGCCAGTGACTTGCTCCTCCAGCAAGACTCTACCTCTGAAAGGTTGGTTCCATAACTTCTCAAACAGTTCTGCCAGCTGGGGACCAGTATTTCAATCACATGAGCCTATAGGGACCATTTTACATTCAAACTAAAATGAGATTTTAAAAGACATTAGTCAAGTGGTAACAGCTACTATCTGTGTTCAAACTTAGTAAAAGCTATGAATTAGAGCTGAAGACTTCAGTGGAATGAAGTTAGTCATCAGAGCACAGAAAACACTTCCAAAAGACTTTGACTCACATCATTGTAAACCCTAAATCACACACCCACAGAGCACTAGTCCTCATAAAAGGGACCACTGGGACGTTTTTCTTGGTCCTCAGTCAAGAGAAGGTCACAGAAACACAAAGCACAGAGCCCCTGGGATAGGTGGCTGGCTCAGGAACATTCATTTACTCATAAAGAGGCACAGTGGTGCCACCCCCTGACCAGAGTCTGTAGTCACGAAATGCTGCATTGTCAAGTCTGTTCCAGAAAATGCGCAAACACAAGGACACTTTATTATGCTTTTGACAATTCCTAAAACCCAAGGGAGACTCAAAGAATCACTTCACTGAAAGGCCAAATGATTCTAAATTAATATCACTTCAGTTAAAGCCAAGTGGTTCTGAATCAATGCTAGACCATGACTTTGTTCCAAGCGAGAATGTCATCTGCATGTCCAGGGTGAATCCTCCACTCTGCCTTTATATCTTTACCTAAAGGCTCTGTCTATCACATCTGAAGTTCTTTTCACATTATTACAAGAAGCTCTTACTTTGACTTTTACTGTGTAAGGAGAAGCAATGTAAATAGAAAGGGATTCTCCTGCATAGGTGTAGCTTTTACAGCACTCCTGGCCATGAGACTAGAGAACACCAGGGCATGCCTGGAAAACGCAATATATAGAGCCACAGTAAAGTGCTATCTAGGTGTTAGAAGCTTTAGCATCTAGCAGCAAGGCCAGGGACCAGCTTGATTTTTATCACAGCCTCTAAAACCAGCAGGTGGGAGGCGGAGATATATTTAGCCTAATAGAGAGATCTGTCCTCCAGGGATGTGTTTTGTCTGTTGCAGTGATGTGCTAGATAGAAACTTATCATGGGACTGAATGCAGTCTGAGTACCACCAACATGATCCATGAACCTAGACAGAGGTAGTGTGGAAACTGCCATCACTTAGGATGCCTCCTTAAAAAACACATGCAGGGAAGAATCACTTGGCTCTCCGAACTTCTGCTGCTTCTTATGTAAAATGAAGTGAGTGGGCCAGTTCTAAACTGCCTCAGCTTTAACCTTACTCCACCATAATTTATTTATTTTTGGTATTCTTATCATTGTCATCTTTGTCAGAAGAGCAAATAATTTTGTGGGGGGAGCAAATCCAAATCAGCCAAGAGAAAAAGGCAGATCATGCATGTTTATTTTCCTCTGTTTCTTTTATTTATTTAACAAGCATACATTAAAGAATGTCTACATGCCAGGCTCAGTCCAAGGTGTTGAAAAGTAGCCTCCACTATCCAGGCTTTAAAAATGGGAGTATTAATCACAGACTAATCAAGCGTTAATTAAGGAAGCACATTTGAGTTGCCCCCAAAACTACATGAGATGTATCTATCCAAGCTCCAGAGCTAGGATACTGAAATTTTGCAGCTGAAAGACATCTTTAAGACCGTTCAACCCAAGCCCTTCACCTTGCAGACAGGGCCGGCAGCTTGGCTGGAGCCTGAAATCCACTAGTCATCAAACCACACTCCTAACTCTGTACTGTATCACTGCCTGTATGTTGCACACAGCACATCGGCAAACCTCAGTCCCAGGCAGACCCCATAAGAAATGTTTATGTGTTCTATGCACAAAACATAAGCTCCATGTGAACAAATATTTGAGAACCATCTACTCTGTGAACTGAAGAAACAGCTCTCTTTTCACTTCTTAGTTCTTGGCTCATGACTTTAAAGGGCAGACATTTTTAATTTCCTATTTACTATGCTTTACAGAGAGTATAAATCTGTTCACACAATTAATTCACATTAAAAGATATAAAAAGCTTAAGTTGTCCTGAAAGAGGCCACTTCATCTTGAATTGGAAGAAAGTGCAGCAAACACCAGCATAAAGGCAAAACCAGGATGGGGGGCTGACAGAGAAGGCAGGTTTCAGTACTGCCATTGACAAGCACTATCCAAGTGAGATATGTAACCTGCTATAAGCCTGTCTGCTCCTCTCTTAAGTAATTAATTGATTAATTAATCAATTAATTTCTATGTGTTTGTGTATCGGAGGACAAAGTATATGTCCATGAAGGCCCAAGGACGACTTCAACAATCATCTTGGGTTGCTCCTCCCTCCTTTTTCCTTTCTTCTGGAACTTCCCAGGCTCTACCTTCTTGAGTTAAAAGTGAAGACCACCACCATTTCTGCCTGTTTTTTTTTTTTTTTTTTTTTTGGTAGAAGTCCAGGATCCAAACTCGTGTCCTTTTGCTTGCAAGGCAGGGTCTTAACCTCTGTGTCTTGTTCTTCTGTAAAAGTGAAAACAATGAAAATGTCAATATCATTAGGTACAAAGATTTCAAATGGTAGTAAATGCTAAGCCCCTAGCATCTGCACAGCCCATAATATCATCCCACTGAATGATCATTCATTATTTAAAAACACAGATCTTAATGAAGCAAACTGCTATCATAAGTGTATTTGTGTATGCTTCATGTTGTCTCACAATGTACAGAAGAAGTAGAAGTGAAAGAAAAAAATTTTGTGCATGTGTATTTGTGTATGTGTGTGCATGGGTGTGTGGGCATGTGTCCATGTGTGTGGGCATATGTGCATGTGTGCGTGGGTATGTGTACAAGAGTACATTTGAGTTTATATGTCTGTGGAGGCTCAAGGGTGACATAGAAATTATCCTGTCTGTTCTATTGCTTTGCTCAGGCTGTGCCAGAATTGCAAGCTGGTGACATATCTGCCCAGCATTCTTACATGGCATCTAGGGATCTGAACTCAGATCCTTTTACTTTTCAGGCAAAGGCTTTAATCCCTGAGTCATCTTCCCAGCCCAACAGGTTTTTTTTAAGAGGCTGGCACCAATGTCACCTTCCTGAAGACCAGCCTCATGGTTCCAGTCAGTCTATTGACAACAGGTCATTTTGTAGATGTACACAATGTTCAGTGTTCAAACACTTGGTAGATATTTATTGAGTACATGATACATGCTGATGACTGTTATATGTATTAATGATTCAGCAGTTTAAAAAAAGATAAAACCCTTGTTTCTTTGTAGATGAATTCTGATAGGGAAAAAAGATACAGCATGTAATAAATAAGGTGATATGAACATGAAGCAATGGGTAGATGAGTGAATAAAGCAGGATAAGAGGAATGAAATACAAATTTAAAGTAGATCTATTTAATTAGAATGGTGGTTGTCTTAGTTATTTTTTCTGCTGTTGTGAGACAACATTCAAACTCAATCAACTTAAGGGGAAAAGGGAGATTTATTTAGCTTATATTTCCAGAGGTAAGATACGGTCCATTATGGCAGGGAAGGCATGGCAGGTGGCAAAAGCTAGAGGAGACTCAAGTCACTGCAGACATCATGAAGGCTGAGAGAATCGGTTACAGACAAAAGGACAAACTGTTTGAGCTAGGAGAAGCAAGGTGGGGCTATCCAACCTTAAGGCTCACACCCTGTGGCATTTCTTCTTCGAGCAAGGCCTCCCAAAGTTGCTGTAACCTTCTCAAACATTAACAGCTGTTAAGGGTGCAAACACATGAGCATGCGAGGGGCAACTCACATTCAAGCAATGGCATTTCAGTAAGATTCTTATTGGATTCATGCAACAGGCTGTGTAAATATTTGGAAAGAGAGTTTTCTAGGCAATGAGAATTACCCTTGTATGGCCTAAGTCAGAGTAGAGCAAGTTTTCGACATGTATTGAGCTAATGTGGCTGGATCAGAATATATGAGGAGGAGAGTAAAGGGAGGTAATGTCAGTAAGGTATCTGGAACCTGATCCCATAGAACCTTATTGGGATCTGTTAGAGATTGGAGCAGAGGATTGATAGCACTTTCTCTGTTGGAAACAGACTGGAAAGAGACAAATTTAGAAGCAGGAAGATCCCCAAGGAAACTCTTTCAATATCTAAACAAGGGGTGATTAAAAAAAGTTGGTTTCTCCTCTAGATTAAATATTTTCGAAGGTAAGAGAAAATAGTATCTCCTGGTTGATTAGATGATGCAGATGCACAAGAGAGAAGAGCCAAGATTGAGACCTTGAACAACTACCGAGTAGAGGGAGCAGGAGTTCAGCTCTGAACGTGTGAAGCCAGAAGACAGTCAACAAGGTGCTGGGACAAGTGAGTCAGAGAGGTTTAGATTGGGTTTTGAGAGTTGGTAATGAAAGCCATGAGTCTGTTTAGTTAAAGAACAAAGAGGATCAAGGCAAAGCCCGAGACATTCTAGAATAGTGACAGAACCATCAATTTTATGAAACTGACATCCTATCTCCTTCCTTCCCTTCACCATTCCCTCCCACTCTCTGCCACTCTTCTGCCTGTATGCTTCTATGACCCCAGGGTTCACTCTGACCTATCTATTCCTGTGGGTGCTCAGGCCTCTGTGGCATATCAAGTTACCTCTCTTCAGGTCACTCCACTGATATGTGCATTTCCCTTCACTCATCCAGCTTTAGACACAAAAGTTTCCACTCTAAGTTCCCATTCAATGGGTATGATAACAGCTACCTACAGAACAGTTTGATATACTGTCTTCCTATCTATAGTTTTATTGGCTGTATTCCCTATTGATTTATTTCTTTACCTTTTCTTTAGGTTCTTGTTCTAGTTTGCAGTAACAGGGATATGTACCATTCTGACAAGCAGGTCTTGAATACAATCAGAAAGCTGTTGGTTGTCTCCTTGATACTCATCCCTCTATTACACTGGTGGTCACCTACTGCCATGGTGATTTATATTGAAACTTACAGATCTCATGTCATGATGACCATGTCTGAGCCTTAACCCAAACATTGTAAAATATCATTTAAAATTCTTGATATTGCCACCTTGTGATCTTTTATCTGCATCTTCCTCTCCACTTTAATAGTCCAAGCATAGCCTAGCAAAACTAAGATTTAAAGACACACATGTAACCTAAGACTCAATGAGCTTCCAAAATTCTCTCTCCTGGGTTCTCTCCATGCTCAGATGCCATCTCTTCCTCTCTGCCTAATCACTCAGCCCTGGAAGTCAGGAGCTGTGATTTATTATCCTGAGCAGCTGCCCATGCAGCACCTTAACCTTCTCCATTCAGTACATAACTCATCAAAGCTACAATTTGTTCTCTATTTTACAGAAATTGAGCACTGATAACAAATTGTTTTAGTTATCTGAAAGCCCAAGCTGAGACCCTCTGAGTACTGTGCAGGGAAGGTATTAAAAACGTCCCAAAGTGTATTATTAGGACACATTTCCACTTCATGCTGTATAGCTCTAGCATTACCAAATGATAGGAGTTTGAGACCAGTTAATCAATCCCCAAATATTTACTAATACAGAACGAAAATACTGTTACATGCCCAAATCTTTTTGTTTCACTTTCTATCAGCACATGATAACACAAGGAATATTGGCATCTATAAGCTTTTCTACCCTTAACCTTCTTCAGAAGTTTCCCATGTGTAAGATAAGAATACATGATAATAGTCATACTTATCTTAGAAGTTTGTTTTTATCTGGAGGGAATGACTTTATATAACACAAAGTTATAGACTCATCCCCCACCTGAGAATGAAGACCATATCAGACCAGGTGGCTCATTACCTAGTGCCAAAGCAAGTACAGAATTAGCAAGCTAATGATATGTGAGCCTAGACTGCTTGTAATATGGACAACTGGAGTGTTTGGGATGAACAAAAGAGAAACTATGACCAAAGAAAAATTCAGGAAAAACTTCCGTTCCTGCCCAGAGACTTATATTCACACTGTATCTATGGGATTGACAGCATTTCCCAGGAATTAGTAAATTGAATCTTTGAGGAGCTACATGTAACTTTAGTCCTACACAACAAATTAGATTCCAGTCTTGATCTGTGTTGTAAGCCATGCTTGCAAAACTGCTGTGAGGGCTGAGCTATGAGGCTCTCTGACCAGCTTTGATAGGAGCAAGTCCGGCTTTACTAGCTTCAAATGCCAACGTGCTAATGAAGCATCTTTAAAAAAAATCTTAAAAACACTTAAAAGACATTACACCCTGTCACAGTATCTTCACAGATTAGTTCATCTAAAACTAAATTACATCCTAGTAACCTGAGACAAGATACAAATAATTTTAATTTGGCCCATCATTATCTCAATCTCTGTGGGCTCAAATCTAGGACAATGTTGTGGTTCTCAATCACGATCCTAGAATTTGCTCAAGATAAGTTAGTTGTAGACTAGCATTTGCATGGCTGCCCAATAGTCCTGCTTAGTAAGATCACAAAAGCAACCTAGGAGTTTTTCTACAGTGGATGGGGAAGAGATGAGGGCCAGGAATTTACTGTCTTGGACTTCTGTGTTAGTTTTTTGCCTTTGTAAAATAGGGGAAGAAATTACTCAGAATACTTTTGTAGGTATTCTGTAAATGCTAGAGGCTCTTTGGCACTGTTGTAATAGGTAACCTTGGCCTAGATTCTCTAAATGTCATTTAGAAGATTTCTGAATGCTCTTCTTCACAACAGAGGGGAGAGGTGGGGGAAGGAGGGGAGTGCTAGGGTGCTTGTGAAAGGATGCTTTTCTCATTCCCCTGGTTATCTATCTATTAAAAGTTCTGTCCATCATAGGGCCATCTCTCAAAGTGCACTGTGGAATATGCATTTGTCCTCCCACAGGGAATTAAAGGAGAAGATCCAGCCAGAAATTCTAGAGCTGATCAAACAGCAGCGCCTGAACCGTCTTGTGGAAGGGACCTGCTTTAGGAAGCTCAATGCCCGGCGGAGACAAGGTAATGTTTGGGGACATGCCACATTTGGGACCCACAGTAGCTTACCTCTGGGGTAATCACGAAGATACGGTTCAAGGGCAGCACTATGCTTGAGAAAAGAATAACAATTCAGGGTAGTCCTCATTTCTTGGCCCTAAGGAGCAATTTTTTGCCATTTAGTGACACAGGATGCCAGTGGAAATATCAACAATGGCTAACATGTACTGTGAGCCTGTTGTGCCAGACTCTACTCAAAATACACGTACATAGTCACATGCCCCAGGTTATTTCAGTTGATAATGAACCTCATATACAATGGTGGTTCCCTGGTGGCCTTATAGCATCTTTGTTTGTATGTAAGTACATTCTTGTACCTTCATATGAAGTAATCACCTAAAGATGCATTTTTACCAGAGCCTCACCCCATTATTGAATAATGCATGAATGTGCTTACAGTTCATATTGTAATACAGCTATTGTAATTACATGCATTTAATGATGGCAAAGTAAAGATCCTGAGAGTTACTTACAGTTACAGAAAAGCAAGGATGCATTTTCCTTTTAAAGGCTCCTGTGTTGGCAGCCTAGCTGGCTCCCTCTGTCAGGTTGGATCTTCATACTTTTGGTATGGATGGCCAGTCTCAGATCCGCACATTGGCTCTGACTTGCTTAATGTGGAGATTTAGGTGACAAATCAAGATAAGGTAGAATCAGTTCTGACAGATGCCTGAACTATCTCCATAATTTTTGCCTCAAAATGTCAAATTGACGACGTGTCATTAGGTTAGATCCACTAGGCAGAAAGAATTCCCATTTCTGTCTTTGCCTTGTTTGTTTTCTTGCTCTCTTGACACATTGCTGATTGTACCAAGTATTCATAGTATACCATTCTAGAAGCAAACAACTTGGAAACAAAACTGAAAAATGAGGTTTGGTAAGAAGCAAAGAAATTGAGAAAGAGTTCGGAATAAGCTGAGACATTAACAACTGTGCTAAGGCCAAATATCAGTTATGATGTGGAAGAAAATGTGGCAGGTAATTTTGAAACCCAGTGAATGCCTTGCTCAGACACAAAGTTCACTCACTGAGGACAATAAACGTTTTGTGTCTGCACCCCTCTCCCAGGCCATTTACTTTAACTGCTCTGGACTGAGTGTTCAGTAATTGAAATATGTCAATGTTACCATTAAATTCACACTGAAGGACTTCAAAAGGCAGAATTTCCTGGAGGAAGTGTGCATTACAGACAGTCCCCTGTTTAACTCAGTGTGACATATGCACAAGAAGGGACACTGGGCTAAGATCAAAGTTTGTCAGGAAGAAATCTCCCAAGAGAAGGAAGAACAGCAAGATGGGGACTAACAATAACAATTGCATTGCAATTGTAAATAATTTAAATTAAAAGCTATTAACAAAAAAAACCTGTGTTATTCACAAAGAACAGAAAGCCTTGACAGTGAGCTCTCATTGGATAGGATGGGGCAGAGCAATGAAAGGCTGAGTTGCTCTTGGAACTGAGAAAAGCTTACATTAAGAAAAGCAGAGAAAGAAGAGAGAGTTCATCTCCTTCATTCAGCTATTGAAAGATGAGTTCACGCCCTTCTTTTCTCATTGTATTCTTTGCAATGGGCATCCTGTCCAAGTACATGATGTTCCAAGAACGCATTATACTGTAATGATAAGGGAAGATGTCCTGAACCAAATGGTGTTGGCTTGCCCTTGTCCAGTTGTATGAACTTGAACAGTTTCCAATCAGATAACAATACCTATATCCTAAAGGGCTTGCAAGGAAGACAGGCAATCATGAATGTAGCTCTTAGAACTTGACACAAAAAGTAGCTACTGTTATTCTGGAACAATGCGCAAGAAAAAAAAAAGAGCTGAGAGTGAAGAGGCTTGATTCTGGTCCTCTCAGTTCTGTAATTAGCTATTAGAGTGTTTTGAAGCCAGACATGTAACTTCTGAAGGCCACAAGTCCCCAACTATAAAGGAGGCTAGCAGTAAAGGATCTGAGAGCTCAATCAGGCAGACACTCAGTTGCATGTCGTCATGTGCTTCTTGCCTTTGGTGGAGATCCATAACTTCTATACATATGATCTCACAAATATAACTTATGATATTATCTTTTAGAAAAATGACACAGAAGTGTTAGGATGGGGGATATGTTAGTTTCATCTTCCCACTGCTGAATGAAAACAAGATCCAAACAGTTTAGGAGCACATAGGTTTATCCCAGCTTATGATTTGCGTTTCTATTCTTTGATACAGTAGGATATTGTTTGATATGGTAAGAAAGTTTATATCAATATCAGTAGCCAAGGGAACTAGTCATACTATATCCACAACTGCTGAGAGAGAGACACACTTTCTTGATTGTCGGCCTGCCTATATGCCAAAACACCGAACCAGTTCTATCCATCTTATTCACTTGCCTAGAAAATGATCCCACTCTTTATGGACTGGATCTTCCCACATCAGTTAGATGATCTCTCACAGACTGGCTTAGAGCTTGCCTTAATTATATTACTCTTCATAAATGTGCTCAATTCTCAGTTGTATCTAACTGGGTTCAAGAGACGTTGAATGGATTCCACCAAATGTTCTCATTGAAGTCCAAATAAAACTCTTATACTTAACTTCAGCTATGCTTAACCTTCTAGCTAGTACCTCGTTATACTTCCCTATCTAGACTGAAATGAAGAGATGCTGCCAGAATACCTCTGTTTCTAGATGTAATCATCGCAGATCTCTGTTTTAAAAAGCAAAGTTCATTCCTCATTATAGATGAACTAAAGCATTAGCAACTAGAGAAGTTAGCTTAACTCCCAAGCGAGCATAGCCATCTGTATTTAATGCAAGAATTCCTTCTACATGCAGAAAGGCGGGGGAAAGGGCAGTTGGCAAGTGAGTTCATATCTGGTTACTGGCCTTCTGCTTAAAAATAATGATTATAATTAGACTGTGCTGCACTTAATTTTCCCTTCACTCTATCAACCACTGTATTAGATTTGCACAGGCTAATGAGGGTGTAATGTAAAACTGATTTTCACCCCTTCAAGAACATGCACTTTCAAGGGGACCCCAGACTAGCAAGAACACCTGTCTGTTAGGCACTCCCTGTGCAGAAATCTTGGCCATACTCCCTTTAGAGAGGAGGACACAGATGAATGGGTTCAGTAATTAAGTTTATATGTGGAATTATGAAAGCTTCCAGTGCCACAGAATAATAGAGGAGAAAGTATAGAGTCTTGTCCTTTGCTGCACCTGATTTGAGTGTCCCCTAGTTGGTACTTGCCTGTCACTCCACCTGTCTCAAACACAATTCTCTCATGTGGACAATATGATATATAGACAGACCTGGGATTCAGGAACATTTGGCCATATTAGAATTGGGAGGCAGAAAATCATGTAAGACATTAACCTTGACTTACACCGCAGCTTTCTCACTCCCAAGCTAGGAGGCCTTGGGCAACGTCCTCATCCCCCTTTCATCATACAAGAGTGATGCTCTTTCTTACACAAGTAGTTGAGGAGTTAAATCAAATTGTACATTTTCAGTATGTGACTATTGGTATATTATGAAATGTTCATAATGACATTTATGATTAATGTTAGCTTGTAGTTCCTCAGAATGTCATTTTTAAACTTGAGAAACTGAATAATTTTGGATGCCACAGTCTTGATTCCTGCTTTTGTACTAACTACACAATGTAAGGCTTTGCTATGCTTCTATGTCCTCTGGACCTCTCTATGGGAGAGTGAAGATGAAATCCCAGAGGTTGTCTATGTTGTGATTGTTGCCCTATACCTTCTGTATTTTAGAAATTAAGATTCCTTAGAATTATGTGCATTCAATGGTATTGATAAAGGCCCTGAGCTAAACACTGAAGTGCATTTCAAAACATGATATCATGAAGCTAGTTTCTCACTGAAGACACTGGAGAGCATCCCTATTTTAAGGACTAGAATCTCAGAATTCAGTTCTGGATTCAAAGTACTCACCTTCTCCTTTTCTGTCAGGAAAGCCTTTGTACTTTGCATCACTTTTCCGGCCAAATCAGAAATCTAGGAACAAATGAAACATCTAGGTGCAGTAACCATGCAAACTTCTGTTGGAGAACAAGCTGCTGTTCTTTTTTTTTTTTTTTTGCAATCTGTCAGGTAGCACTTTAATAAGTCATTGTTTTCCATGGTTAATACAATTACTGTTGGGAACAACCGTGTAACTCCAAGACATTTTGACTTAACAGAAATAAGTAGACCAGAAATAAGTCACCTGCTCCAACTGGACCAAATGAGTGCCGAAGCCAAGAAATCAAGAAAGATAACCTGAACAAAGAGCATTGTACTTAAAATAATAATCAACAGTAACTCCTTTAAATAGTTAAGACTCTTAACTGTTATTTTTTTGCATTATAAAATTTGAAAAGAAATACCCAAATAAGTGCATATTTCTCAATTGAAGAAAAAGTAGTTGAGTTTTGGGGAAAAAACATTTTTTCCAGTAGATAAAATACCAGAAGATCTCCATTTCTGAAATGTGGAAGAGTGCCGAAGCCAAGAAATCAAGAAAGATAACCTGAACAAAGAGCATTGTACTTAAAATAATAATCAACAGTAACTCCTTTAAATAGTTAAGACTCTTAACTGTTATTTTTTTGCATTATAAAATTTGGTCTTGCACATCACATATTCAAAATATATTTTCACCATAACATCACGAAAATCACTGCATTCAGCAAAATTATCGCGTACATCTTCCACAACACCCAACTATTTATTTATTTTCTTTTTTTATTATTATTTCCGCTCATACAAACTTAAAGGTACACCAGTCCCCTCCCTCCCTCCACCTCCCCCCGACTCCCCTGCTCCCCCATCCCCTTTCCCCTCCTTCCCCATCCCCCAGCGCTTCCCCCCCAATCCCCAGAGCATCCTTTACTGTGCATGCCAAACTCTCCTCTGGGTCCTCCTCTCTAATGAGGTGCAAGGACCCAGAAGCATATCCCAGAACCCTTTCCTGTGTTCCCCTTAAGCTTAGGAACACTACTATGGCTATCAGTCCCTAGCCTCCAAGGATCCTAGTGCCTTTAGTCAATTTTCTTTTAGTATTGTATATATCAGATCATTTTAATGAAAAGAAATACCCAAATAAGTGCATATTTCTCAATTGAAGAAAAAGTAGTTGAGTTTTGGGGAAAAAACATTTTTTTCCAGTAGATAAAAATACCAGAAGATCTCCATTTCTGAAATGTGGAAGAGCTAATGGGGAAGTCACCTGCTCCAACTGGACCAAATGAGTGCCGAAGCCACGCTCTGTCAAGGATGCAAATTCTATGCTTCATATTGGTCCTAGTTCTTTAGTTATGACTATTATTTTACAATAAAAGATCAAGGATCCCTTCTTTTGTCAAGGCCTTGCAGCTGAGTCTAGGACCAGGTGTGCGACTCAGGTCTGTGTGACTCCCTGGTATTCATCAGGCTGAATTATCTCCTGAGTGTCTAGGAAACTTGGAACCAGAAACGAAGAAAGGAGGTACTGAATCAGATCACAAGCCTCTGGTTTCAAAGAATATCCAAAGAAGTGAGAAGGATTTGGAAGATAGAGTGACCTTCCCCGATAACAAAACCTACTGTTCACTTTCACTAGATCAACAAAGAAACGGGGGGGGGGTCTCATGATGAGAAAGGAATGTTTCTTTAAAGGGATGGTCCAAACTCCTGTTAAGATTGTGTCTTAGGTAGTGGACCTTCTTGAGACAATGAAGGAAAGACACACTTCAGGGCAGCCTAGTAAGATACTAAATCCTAATAGAGATACTCTAAGATCTTCTGTCATTTAGGAAAAGTTGCCCTTCTCCCTGACACAGGGCACTTGCAGAAGCAGCCAGCTGCTACCACAGGCTTTGTATCACATGTAAGGAACTTTCCTGCTTCCAGAGTAGAGGTAATCCAGACTCATTGTCACAGGACAATTCTTGTGCCGCATGGAACAACCAGCGTGTCATATTGATGCTAACAATTGCTCCATGTGCTGGTCTCCCCTAAGACCTGGAGGCATGCTACTTGTGTTTAAGGTGATTAAAATGAAAAAAAATTCAAAAGTTGTTTTCTTACAGGATAAATGCAGACACAGAATATGTCCATCTTGCTTTCATTGGACAGTATTACAATTCCACTTGACAGTGATTATTAGCTCATAATAACCCATGCAGCTTTGGAAATAGCTTCAATCAGACATCCTTCCCAAGCTGATTCCTTTTGAAACCAACTTTTTTTTCTGATCCTTCACACAGTGGAATAGGAAGAGTAGAGGGAAGTAAAGGAAGCTGGTAGGGAGAAAGCATGAGAATGTGAACAAAGGAAAAGACTGAATCACAAATTGTCTTCATATTTTTGAGTTCAGAGATGAAAAGACAGCTATTAAACACTTTCATTTGTAACTGACTGGAAGACCTCCATATTAATGCTTACTTTCTCCTTAGATACTAGTAAACAATTTTGGATAATGTTCTCAAGTGCTTCCTGCTAATTGCTTTTAGTGATGAAATCCACTCTTCCATTGCCCAAAGGGATGGAGGAGCTAGTGGTATCGTGCTGTGTTCTGAAAAGAAATACACATTTTCCTCACTGTAAAAGAAACTACAAATCAACCTGATGCTGGTGGTTGGTAATGAGTTGCCTCCATCACCATGTCACTGATAGGCTGGTGGAAACTGACAGCTGCACCCTGCTTCCTAGAGACCCCACCAAGATGGAAATCTCCATGTCAAGATGTCTGTAAGCCTTCCCAAACTGAGAGCTCCAGCTTCCACGTCTAAGAAAATTATGCCTGAGCATCCTCCATTCAATTACAAGTCAAGACAAGCATCTTAACCTTTTCAGTCCCTCCTTCCATGCTGTGTTACCCATCGAAGACTTCCCACTTGTTGAAAAGAACACATTGTGTATATCCAGCATAGCTTTTCACTCTTGACCTTTTTAGTGGTAGACAGAGCATGAGACACTTGCACAGGATAAGAGAATTAGCTAAAGGCAGGAGGAAAACCCAAGGAAGGTATTTGTTAGACTAGAATTCCAAATAACCCTTTGTGTTTCTCTTAAATAAATATCCATCCAACTTTCAAGTTAGGTGGTCACTTTGTTCCTGGAATTCTAGCAAGTAGCCCCTGTCCTCTAGTGGCCTATAAATTAAAGGGATGCTGTACAAGAGACCTTCCCTATTCCAGTTTTTCCCTGCAGTCTAGCAAGATTTCCTGGCTTGTCTTTGTCCCTATTTCTCAGACCTGGAGACAAGTGTTTGTGATATCTTTCTTTCTGCTGCCAAAAAGAATGGAGGGAGCACCTTCCTTGAACTTCTGAGTTTAGTCTATCATGTCTCACACTCATTCTAATGATTCAGTGCTACTCCCAGTGGATACTAGATGAATTATACACTTGTTGCAAATATTCATAGGTAGATAAATTCATCCTGAAAGTATAAGCAACAAAATATTTTGAAATCTCAAAGTTAATATAACTTACAAATGAATATCATGAAGTTCACTCCATATCTGTATTAATTTGTGTAGTCAGTTTGGTTTCTCAATTCCTCCCCTCAAACTTCACATAGTATATTTACATAGTGCTATACCATGCTGACTCCTTGGCTTCAAATATACCACTAACCCCTTCATCCAACCCCACCCAGCTCATAAAAAAGGACACCTATCATGAACATGTAGAGGCCCTACTTAACAGAAAAACAGCATGTCAAAGTCTTCCAAGTCTTCATGTCTCACTGACTGCCTTCCCAGCTTTGATCACCCACCCCAAAATCTCATTTCAGAGGAAACAGAATAAGGAATCCCTTTGGCAAGCTGGAATGTAGACTGGAAGAATAGTCCTTGTGTGGAAAGGACACTCATGGTCTGTCCTGTCAGGTCCCCAGCACCTCTGTGTGTATTCAAAAGTCCTGGCATCACAGTTCCTGCTAGAAATTTTAACTCACATCTAAATGTGTTCTTCTCATAGAAAACCAGAAATTACATATTACCTAGTTAGAATGTCTGTGAGTAACTGAGGGGATAACTACTTTGCCTCCCAGAAAATTAACTTGTGTTTGGTATGTGTATAATATGATTTTGAAAAGTTCAGGATATATTCCCAGGCGTTATTTGACCTCATTTCTCCTCTGATTTTTTTCACTGGAGTTCAGATTCCTTTAAACACACAGTTGCCAAATTTTAGCTACACTCAAAAACTCTCAGGCAATCTAAAACCTCTTGTGTACACTAAAAAGGCTAGAATCACAGACGCATTTTCATTTTGTGACTCGAGATGGGGCATTTTCTTTGTTTGTTGTATGGCATTCTCCAAGTTTTTTGTCTATTAAAAGAATTACAGTTAAAACATGGTTTCAGTGAAAGCAATTTCAGACAGAAAAGCCTCTTTCCTTAAAATGTAGCAAAGGACATTCCAGTCAGAACAGTTTCAACTCAACTTGGGGCTGCAGGCACAGAAATGAGGTGACTTGACCACAAGCATAAAGCAAACAGTGGCATAAAGGTACAGAGGCCTGGCAGGCCATGGGCATGGTGTGCCAGAAGTGTTTGCACCAAGTCCCCCAGGTCTGCATTTGTTGGATTAGCCAAGACCAACCATGCCACTATTCAGTGTCTGGCACTGCACCAAGAAATTGGGACACAGATATGACAGCAATGGTTGTTCTCAGAGAGAATGTTACCTCCACACACTTACCAGGGATGATGAAGAGCCTAGTCTTTTCCCATCATTCTTTGTTCACGATACACGTACTAGAACAAGTTTCTTGCCTAAGGGCTGTGGCAGATGAAGGGTGACATAAGGTGGTTAGCACCTATGCACCAATGATACCTGTTCATGCGGTGCTAGTGGTAACTGCTGGAACAGCTCAGAGGATGGTCACAGGCTTTCTGGAGGAGACAGCACCTGGACCCAGTCTTGGTAACTCCACAAACATGGTTGTCCTTCAAGTTCCTTAGCTGTAAAACAACAATCTGTAAAAAGTATTCTTCTTTTTTCCCACCTCACACGTCTTATTCAAATTCTCTCACCACTCGTAAGGGCAGAAGGAGTCTTGGCCATTCCCTTTAGCAGAACTAAATTTAAAAAATTAGAAAAGAGAGTACTTGTGAATGTCTTCATTATTCCCTTCAATTTCTGAATCACTCCAAGGATGTCTCATGCATCCCACCCACATGTACATCCCAGCCTCCTGACAATTCACTCACTGATGGTGTATGTATTGGATGCAGGGGTGGAATATCTGTGTCTACGAAGACATCACCTTATACAGCCATCCCAACAGCCTGAGGATCACAGAGGGGAAAATGGAAGCAGATGAAGATCTAGAAAAGCAGTTTCTTCTTCATTTCCCTCCCCACTTTGCTATACCTATGTGTCTAAGGAGCATTCTCCTTGGTAGTTATGGATACTGATAAGGCAGATATCAGAAAAAATTTTGTCACTGAGCTTGAAGGATTTAGTGAGCTCTCCAGTGTTTACCAATGCAGGCAGAGCAGGATAGGTGACACTTAAGTATCAAAACCAGAAGGGGACTCACTGACCAAGACACTCCGATTCATTCTTTCTCAAGACCTAAAATCAAGTGAGTGAAAGAGCCAAAGGAGGTCACCTGTCTCCTAGGAGAAGATTTCACACAATTCTTATAATTTTTCAGACCACCTCACAGGAGAAACAGATCTGAGACAATTAGAGACTGAAAAACATCTTGTCCAGGATTGCTCCGGCTTAGCTCTTGCCTTTTGCTTAAACCTGAACCTCATGTCAGGACCACAAAAGGTGAACTTGGGAGGGGGGTGTCTGTCACTAGACTTCTTTATTCTTTTTCTAAATCTGACCATGTTGAATAAATATCCTTTTTCTCCTTAGAAAAGGAGGAAGAAAAATAAGGAGAGGAAGAAAGAAAGGAAGGGAGAAAGCAAGAAAGAGAAAGAAGAAAGAAAGGAGAGAGGGAAGGAGGGAGGGAGGGAGGATGGAAGGAAGGAAGGAAGGAAGGAAGGAAGGAAGGAAGGAAGGAAGGAAGGAAGGAAGGAGGGAGGGGAGGATGGAAGGAAGGAAGGAAGGAAGGAAGGAAGGACGGAAGGAAGGAAGGAGGAAGGAGGAAGGAAGGAAGGGAGGGAGGGAGGATGGAAGGAAGAGAGGAATGGAGGGAGGATGGAAGGAAGGAAGGAAGGAAGGAAGGAAGGAAGGAAGGAAGGAAGGAAGGAAGGAAGGAAGGAAGGAAGGAAGGAAGGAAGGAAGGAAGGAAGGAAGGAAACTACCATATGACCCAGCTATACCTCTGTACTCCTACTGAGAATATTCCCAAGGGACTGTGTGTCTTACTTCAAAAGCACTTGTTCTTCCAGGTTCATTATAGCTCTGTTAACAATAGAAAGAAAATGGAACCAAGGGACACGCTCATCAACACAATGGAATACTACTATTCAGCTATCAGGAAGGAGGAGTTTGTAGAATTTCCTAGCAAATGGATGGATCCAGAAAATATAATGTTAGGTCTGTTAACGTAGATGAAGAAAGATAAATGCCACATGTTCTTTTTTATATGTAGATCCCAGCATTAAACTCTTATCTGGAGTATTTGGCCTTGGAAGGAAGGAAGGAAGAAAAAGGAAAAAAGGCAAGCCAAATTTTTTGAAATCCAGGACCACTAACCTTGCAAACTTGTGTTTTTGTCTTCAGACAAGTTTTGGTATTGTCGGCTTTCACCAAATCACAAGGTCCTGCATTATGGAGACTTGGAAGAAAGCCCTCAAGGAGAAGTGCCCCATGATTCCTTGCAAGACAAACGTAAGTAGTTTCCGACCTTGTGTAAGACCCCTGAGTTTTGGCTTGTTATTTCTTAGCCGAAAGCTATTAGCCTAAAGGAACTCTTTGAACTTGCTTGTAATTCTCAACCTGGATATTCTCATCAAGTGCAAGAACATGGAACATGGGAGATTTGAGACTGAAGGAGACCCTGTCAAAGGAATGCCTATTTGTACAGCATTCAGATGCCTACTATGTACAGCATTCAGATGCCTACTGTGTACAGCATTCAGATGCCTACTGTGTACAGCATTCAGATGCTTACTGTGTACAGCATTCAGATGCCTACTGTGTACAGCATTCAGATGCCTACTGTGTACAGCATTCAGATGCTTACTGTGTACAGCATTCAGATGCTTACTGTGTACAGCATTCAGATGCCTACTTTGTACATCTATCCAGATAAAGCAATATAAATCTTATTTTATCAATAATAGTATCTTTAGTAATACAGATTGATTTCTCATAACTTATCTACATGACCTCTACCATAGTTATTCATTTGTGGTGTATTGTATTGTATCATGTAATGTTAAATCAAAGTCAAAGAATGACCCAAACTCGAATACTTTAGAAACAGCATCAGTGACATCCAAGGAGCTAAATATTTGTTAAATATTCCATCAAGATATGTAATATTTGCCTTTATTTTCTTTTTCTGTATGAGAAGTTTTAGCATTTGATTTTGATGTGTGAGAATCCTTGTTTTGCTTTTACATGTGTATGAATGTGGGTGCACATGTGAAGGAGGTACATGTGTACGTGTGTATGTATAGTTGATATCAGGTGTCTTCCTCAATTGAGGTACATGTGTACGTGTGTATGTATAGTTGATATCAGGTGTCTTCCTCAATTGCTTTCCACTTGTCTTTGAATTTAACCCAGAAGTTGTTAGTCAGCTGAATGAACTAGCCATCTTGCCCTGGGAATTTGTCTGTCTCTCCAGTGCTGGAATTTCAGGCAGCAGCCATATTACCTGGGTTTGGAGGATCCTAACTGTGGGTCTCATCCTTATAGGGCAAGCACTGTGTCCACTGCTGCCCATCACCTACCAAAATCAGGATCCAACTCCACGGTCCAATACAGATTAAATAGAGTATTAACTCATCATTAAAACATGCCAGGATAATGAATTAATTTGGAAGAGAAATGAGACCAAGGCAATACATCCCTGAGGACATCTTGGATAGAGAATTCAAAGAGAGGGAACAGTCAGGACACTTTTAAATCTTCAAAAGTCACCCTGACCCTGCAGTTTTCAGATAAACCCATCCCAAGCAGCATCTTTGTCCTCCACTGTGTGCCACCTCACACCTGCCCTCCTCTTACCCCAGGGACCCTGAAAGCCAAATCTGGCCTGCCTGCTTTACAGCTTAAGACTATAGGAAGCAAAAATAAACCACGAGTGGGAAACTTCCTGACACTTCAGGCTCAATGCTGACACTTCAGGCATAGAGCCTAGAACATTCTCTTCCTCCAGTTTAAAAATGGGACATTCTGGTCTTTGTAGTGTCATGTAGTTCATTTCCTTACACAGGAGACTTGCCTTCCAGCCCACACTATTGTCACCCCACAATAGGAAGAAGAGATTTGAAGCCCAAGGCAGCAGGCTGTGCTGGGCCTCGCTGTCACAGGATCCTGAGCTTCTGCCTGAAGATGGCTCTGGGGTCAGAATTTAGGAAGCCAGACTCATGCTTCATTCAAATATGGCCCTGTACAAGACCATTAGCTTCTTCTTAAGAAAGCCTGTTCAAATGCCCCCCCCCCATCTTTTGAATCAGCAGCATCTGTGTGGGTGGAGACTGACAATCTTTGTTTCAACAGATCCTCAAAAAATTCAACTCTAGGTAGTCTATGGTGGTTGTTGAAAACTGGCTTTCATTGAAAAGTCCTATTTTTAAGTGAATCAGTAGTATGTTGTCAACTTTTAATTTTGGCAAGAAAGATGTATAAAAATAAACAACTGATATGCAGTATCACTAATTTTTCCAAAGAAGAAAGATCTATTGATATCCCAACTCCCCCAAAATCAGCAGGCAAGAAACATTCATCTTAGAATAAAAGATAGACTTTTCACCTGAATGGAGTTGGCCGATTGTGTCTTCATTTTTTCTATTTGGTTTAATTGGTGAAGGTGCTCCTGAACTAGAAAGTGGCAGCGGCCCGTGATCTTACAAACATTAGAGGTTACTGGTGGACAAAGCAAGCACAGCTGCATCTCCAGGCCCTTCCTCACCTGACCAAGAAATGGAGAACATTTCCTTGACTGGAAGAATCACCACTGGACTTGCCCATAACATAATACTTGACTCAAGTCTACTCAGTTCCCTCACCTGCAAGGCCCCAGAGAGGAGATCCCTAGCAAAGAACCAGATATGTGGGCAGCAGAAAGAGTTGCCTTGTCTAGGTGGTTGTCAAAAGATCATGGCCAGAACTGTGAATCTGCAGTCTCCACACAGATTTTTAATAGCAACCTTGGACTAACACTGGTTCTTGGAGGAAGTTGCAGGTGTTCCTCCTGAAGATACCTCCAAGACTTGTCTATCTCTTTCCTTTTTAGCCTTCTAAATCTAGTGATGCTAAGTTCCAAAGACTGCTCCACAATTTTTCTAATGCAAGACAGGTGGAAAATGCATAAATATGAAGATATGTAGATGTGCATACGTGTGTATGTGTGTGTGTGTGTGTGTGTGTGTCTTGGAAGCTAGTAGATATGATCCATGTTTGTGCTAGAGTAGGGAGTCTTTGTGTGTAATAAATGGAAGCCTAGTCCTAGGAAACTAACTTCACAGCTTCAAGCATGCCTGGTGCCAATTCTGCATTCTGTCTCTAACACAATAGTCATGCTTCTTGGAGCCCTTAAAAATCAGAAAAATTATTCCACTAAAAAAATGAGACTTTGCCTTAATTAATGTTAAGAGTCATTGTATTGCCATGTTTTTTGCTCTCTCTTGAGACTAAGGGAAAATTGTCTTTCATTCCTTCAGTTAATCAGGATGAATAGTGAGATACTGATGAATCGCACGGTGTGATTGAATCCTCTCACTACAGCCAGTGCTAGTGAGGATAGAGGGTCTCTCCATAGTTGTCTTCCCAAAGCTTTGAGAAATTTTTCTTCATAATATCACTGTTTGCTAAGTAATACAGCTGCTGTATAGCACATTTCCTTGCTCCCCTCCCAGGGCTTACAGGCTGATATTGCCCCCTCCAAACATGAGACTCCTTTGTTTTCCAGCTGTGACCAACACCCCAATGTCACCCTTTGAAAGAATCTAGGGCAGTGTTCTGAGTCTCCATATCAGAGGGATAAGGCAGCTTAGGATGGTGCCCTCCCCAGAGATTAATCCTATTATGGAAGGTGGAGACAGCAGCTGACAGCTAGGCGAATGGGGAAGATTTAGGTCATGGAAGCACAGAAAGAATTCTGGCCCCTCCATCTACAGCGAGAATTAATGTCGATTACTGATAATAGGAATAATCACAGATGGCATTTGCTAAGTGTATAAGACAGGTTATGCCCTGCGCTCATGGCTTATGTAAGTTATCTTCTATGCCAGCTGAAGGTGCTCCATCTATAGTTACAGACAAAGAAACACAAGTAGAGAAAGATGAAGCATAACTAGATGAAGGTCATAGTTAGTAAACTGTGGGGTAAAGATCTGCCTGCAGTTAGCAACTCCATGGCCACTTTTTACTCACTACTTTGTTGCCTTGACTTAAAATTTTACCTGGTGATAGGAAAAACACTATGTATGTATAGTGTTAGTTTCATCTTGTATGTAAGGAGTAGGCTCTGAGTCTTTAAGCAAAAACTAGTAGATCAAGAACTAGATCTAGAACTCAGAGCCTAAGTCTGATTTGAAAACTCAGCATGGCCCATCAGTGTACACTGCAGAACTGTTAGAGGTTAGAAAGAGCAGATTCTGACTCCGGTGTCCTGGAGCAGCCTGCCTCCCTCCATCTCCAGCCACAGAAGATTCTACCACAGGTATTAGTACACAACATTAACTATGCACAGCACAGTTTTGCCTTGACTTAGCTCCCAGTGGTAAAAGCGGAAGCTGTAGCCTTATTTGTTTTCAGTGAATTTTTAATTTACTTTTTATTTATAGATCATCAGCAAAGAGTTTCCTGAATGTGTTTACAGTGACCACCACACTTGGGGTTCTATTCATCCATGATGTAGAATTTTGGCACCTTCTAAACAGAAATGGTCTGGCAAAGCAGGGTGGAGCATTAAGCCCAGCTCTGTTCCTAACTAGCTATGTGACTTGGCATAACCAATCTCCCCCTTGAGGACTCATTCCTCCTCTCTGTAAGATGACAGTAGTAAGTTAAAACAAATAGTTGTGAGAAAAGATGGGAATGGGGTGGTCTCTTTACTAGTGCACAAAGACCTGATCAAATTGTAGCTTGGTTTTGATGTCAAGATCATCCTCACTGTTTCTCAGAAGCATGTGTCTAACTACTCTGTTTCTGCTGAGGAGACTATAGAGGCCAACATTATTTAGCCCTCTCATGTTTAACTTTCTAGCACATCCCGAGACAAGCCATACAAAAATCAGTCTATCAAAATTGCTTTTTATTTTTAGAATTTTTTGTTTTCTTTTTGGTCATAATACAGTGAGTGATAACACATCTTATCTCCCTGGTGTGGGACGATGCATATTTCAAAATAAAATGTGTACTGCCACAAAATCCAGAGAAAAAGGACTTTTCCTATTAGTCATTCTGAAGACTGATCCATGACAGTCTCTTATATTATTCCGTCCCATTGCATGCAATGAATTTTTGAAGGGCTGACTGACCATAGGCTAGGCTAATTCTCTGTCCTTCATTGACCACTTAATATAAGAAAGGATTTCCTGTGATGTACTTGTAATCCAAATACTGTTATTCAAACCCAAGGTGTTTTTTTAAAGATTGGTTTTCCAATTAGATCAAAAACTCCATTCATTGTCTCCACTGAAAATTTTACCAACTTCCTCAAACTTTCCAGAAATCCTCTGTAACGTCAGTATTAGTTCCACCAGTGCCGTCTAATAACTATTATCTGCTCCTACATATAATACTGTTACATCCACCATTACTATGATAGGTGTTATTTTAGATCCTCATTTTACTTAACCAAACTCTGCTTATGAAAAATCTCTCTTTTTTCTGGAAGCTTTTTTCTAGAACATAATGTTTCAGTGTCTGGTCTTCGAATACTGTCTGACTTCTCTTGCTCTCCTCACCTCTCTTCATTTTGTTTTTATAGAGGTCTCTAAAAATGGCAGTCATGGTAGCAGATTCAATGTTTAATCTTGTTTCTCTGTTGACATTACTTTCAATGGTGTAAATTTCATTATTTTTATGAATTACAGTGCCAGTTGCAGATATCAAAGCTGTAGTGACGGGAAAGGACTGTCCTCATATGAAAGAAAAAGGTGCCCTTAAACAAAACAAGGTATGATTTTCAGAATAATGCCAATGGTTCTGTCTGTACACTCAGTCAATGTGGACCCAGTACTCCTCTATAACAATGTGATGTGTACATTTCCCATCTACACATTCTTTTCATAAAAATTCTTACTCTTTCTGTCCTTGACTACTTTTTAATATCTTTTGTCTTTTTTATTCTACCATTTCTTATCTGATTGTAGCCCTAGGAATTTCTCAGGCTGTTCTCACTCTCCTTTTGCCCTCCTCTACTCATGCCTATCTATTCTCTGGGCCCCTTCCAATCTCCTGTTCAAGGTCCCTCTCCTATTTGCAGCCACAGTAGACTTAGTAGTCTTGCAGTGAAGTCACAGACAGGCTGACTCAAAGAATCCTAGAAAACCTTAAGCATCTGATAACTTTCAACATCATGGAAAGTAGACTGTGAAATATCTCAAATATAGCATAAAGGAGGATGTTATTCTAGGAGTATATATTGCTTAAACCTTTTCATCCTCTATTAGTTTGCTAACAGGTAAACTCATCATGTTTAAATGATAGTTCATGTTCTGTTTTAAAGGAGGAGGAGCAGACATGATCTGGAAAAACATGTTTCTAACTTGAAGGATCTACCAAGTAGCCAGCTTTTTGCTTTTTCAGAAATATATCACCCATGAGCAAAAGTATTTAGATGTTTATGGTGGCATATACCGAAAATCCTAATACTGAGGAGGAACATAAGGTAGGAAAATCATGGGTTCAACATGGGCTACACAGCAAGCCCTTGCTTCAAATAAAGAAAAATCCCAACAGATTCACCTGACTTCTCTGGATATCTTGGTGCCAAAAAAATGCCAGATGGATCAATATGTTCCTTTATTTCCAGCATGAGTATTTAAGAAGAATTCAAATATTCATTCAACCAAATAGTCTCTGCTCTCCAATTCTAGTATTCCAAGATGGAAATGGATCCTGATCTCTGAAGGATGATTCTGTGAATATTTAAGGAAAACCAAAATACTGTGAGAGTATATTCAGGATGACAGAAGGAAAAGATCTCTAGGCAAGGAAGGTGATTGTGAGATCTTTGCTTCTGTGATTACGTGAATATAATTCATCTCAAGCTCATCTGTATTCTTTCCTTCCTTGTTAAACCCATTACAACACTATAAGGAGCTTCAATGTCAAGCATAAAGATACAGAGACATGTCTGAGAGCCCAGAATCAGGGCCATCTGTTGTATAGCACCTAAGCAGTTTCCACGTCTAAGAGACAGAGATTGTTTTGTTCATCGAATTCATAGAAGTGTTCTGAACTATGGCAACTAGTCCCCAACTCTCATGGTTTGCCTTTTATGGGGCCAACTTCCTCCAACTCCAGCAGGAATAAACATATGTTTCACATGCCAGGTGTTCCCTTACAAGCTCAGAGAGCACTAGCTCTGCTCAACTTCAGGTTATATAGCACTTGGAATGGAGCAGGAAAACATATGAAGAAATCAACCAGCATAGAAGTATAACTTAGGGAGGGTCAGGAGAAGACTAGGAGGGACAGTGGAACAATCTTCTAAGATTTAACCATGTTAAATATAGACAAGGAATTATATAAAATATTTTCAGAGAGACTTCATGTATGAATTCCAACAAATAAAGATCTTGGCAGCTATCAGTCCCATCCTCAGAGTAAGATTAAACTGAACAAAGTAGAAATCAACAACTTTTCTTGGATCTGTGAGAGAAATAAAAATTAAGGTCAACTTAGTCACTTTTCCTATTGCTATGATGAAATACTCTGACAAAGGAAGCTTAAATGAGAAAGAGAGAAAAAATAGAAAACAAGATCATGCATTTGTGTGTGGAGGTCAGAGGACAACTTTTGGAAATTTAATACTTTCCTCTACAATGTGGACTCTCTGGATCAGACTCAAACTGCCTTAAGTTAGTGTATGGGTGCCTTTACCTTCAACACCATCTCTTCAGCCTCTCTTGCCTTGAAAGTTCCTCTGACAAACAAATTATTCTATTAATATTAAATTAGCTTCACTTACATTCTCAAGATTCAGACAGAATGAAACCAGAAAGAAATTCTATTCTAAGACATGAATGGCTACTAGTCTATTTCCTGTCAAATCCTCATTCCCCTCATGAGTCAGACTTTCACTGTCTGCATGTCTTTCAGTCTTCCAGGTTCCCACCAGAGTGGCTTATTAAGTTCTCCTTCCATGCTAAGGCTATCATAGTCCAAATTGCCAAACATTTCCACATTCCAGCCAAAGGCCTCATGGTCAGGTTTATTATAGTAACAGCCCCATTTCTGATATCAATTTATGTCTTATTTAGTTTCCCTGTTATTGTGATAAAATACTGTGAGAAAAGCAACTTAAAGGAAAAATGGTTTATTCTGTCTGTTAGTTCAATTTATCCTGTCCATTATGGTAGGGAAGTTGAGGCAACAGGAGCTTGAAGCAGGAGGTCCCACTGCATCCATAGTCATGACACAGAGAGAAATCAAATGCTATGTGCTCAGCTCACTTTCTCCTTTCGTATAATTAATGATCCAAGTCCAGACAATGGTTCAATCCATAATAAGTAGGCTTTCCAATCTCAGTTAACCTAATCAAGATAATCCATCACAAATGCTCCTTAAGGGTTCTTTTCTAGGTTATTATAGATATTCGTATATTGACAATTCATTGTAAGTTATTTCACTTGTTACACATATATTGTTGACAATTAGCAATAAAAATTACAGAGGTAAACCATCACCATGGAAAATCAGAATAATCAGAGAGTCACCTCCAACATTTGATTACCATGAATAGAATCTTATGGAGCTCTAAATTACAGGAACATCTAAGGCATTATATATACAGAATCTTACTATTTTTCCCTGCTTATTTGGAACATATGATCCTCTGCCTCATCTTCCCAAGACTGGTATTACAGGTCTGTGCCACTATCACCAGCTTGATATTTTTTATGAATTTCTGCAGTGTGACCATTAGTGTGAGAGTAAGAATCTACTGTAGAGTACAATCTGGATAGGATGGCATTCTTGCAATTCTAGAACCTAAGCTGGTTCTCACAATGGAAATTTAGGTAAGTGCCCTCACAAATCACATAGGACATATGGAAAAAGAATTGTGAAACATTCTGAAGCCTATTTCATAACAAAGTCCTGTTCTCTGGGCTTTTTCTCATATTGGGAAAGGAATTTTTTAATTCTAACATCTTTTAACTGTCTTAACTCTAGGCTGGAGATGAGGGAGCTGGCTAGGAAAGGAAGCAGAGACAGAAAGAATTAATCCGTATAACCTGAAAATCCCTTTAAAGCTCACAACCTCAAGTTGTAAAACCCTAAAAGTTTGATGATGAACTGGAAGATTATAGAATGCTCTTCTATTCTCTACCTCTAAAATAGCAACAAAGCGTTATAGCTAAAAGACCAGCAAGATTCCAGTTGATGAACACTTAAACTAAAGTCAATGATGGAGTCACAAGCAAGGATACTAGAGGAAGTTGCTGACACTTGTGATATAGCAAACATCAACTTAGCTCAATATTTTTCCATATTTACAAAGACTATCACTTTAAAGGACTATTTAACTCATTTCTATTACCTGTTTGTCTGTAGTGCAAAAGAAATTAAAACATCCATAAACAAATGATCATGGAAAAATATGGAAACTGCAGAAACCAAACAAATTAAACCAGACTGCTAATATAATATAGATATGGGAACTTTCATATGGTAAGAGACATGCAGAGTATCAGAGAAACGGTAAATGAAGACAAAATAAAAATACTAATTTTTACTTCATCCATCTAAAAGGTAGCTAACATTGCTTAAGGTCATAATAATAAAAGTATATCATTAATTAAAACATATGGTTAAGTGAAATGAATAAATGTACACAAGAGCAAGAAGGAGGTACTCAATTTAATGATGAAGGAGAAAAGAAGAAACAAAGGATGAAGGCAGCAAATAGATAAGGGTTACCAACATGATTACATTAATCTTTATACATCACAAATCATTTTAACTATACATGGTGTGTGCACATCAATTAATGATAGTGCTTTTCAAACTGATATCTAAAAATTTAAGAGCTATCTAATATCTGCAATAAACTCACCTTCATTATAAAATAATATAGGTTAAAATTAATGGAATATGGAGAGCTATGTCTTACTAATACTAATCACAAGAAAAGTGAAGTATCAGTATTGACTTGAAGCACTAGTCATGTAAGTGTAAGAACTGAAAGAAGAAATAGACAAACTCATTATTGTATTGAAAGCTTCAACATTCATCCCTCGGTGATCAGCAGAGGTCAAGCAGGCAGAAAATCAAAAATAATATTGATGGCTTGAATGGCACCATCAATCAATTGATCTAACTAACCTTAGTAAAATAATGTACCCACAGCAAAATACACTCTTCTCAAACCAAGGAAAAATGTACACCTGTGTATACATGAAAATGTATACCAGTATATACACATTTTGAGTCATAAAACATACTTTATTTTTCACCATAGTAAAACAAAGCTTTTTTATTTTGTTATGAACATTTTATTAAGATTTTTTCATATTTAAATGTAAATGAGTTTATGTCCTCGCCCCTTTCCCATCCCCTTCTATTACCCCCCTTTCTCGCACCTCCCCTCCCTTTACCAATCCAGTCATGTCCCTCCTTCCCCCATGTCCCTCTGCAACTCTGACCCATGAAGCTTCCTTGGGGCACCTGTCTCAGGAAGGGACAGGTCTCTGTGGTAATACAGGTGGGGAGATTCCCTTGTTTCATTACAATTTTTTTGCCTAGTTATACAAGCTCAATAGGTACCCCCTTCTTCTCCTTGTTGTTCCCCATTCCACTTTCTCCCCCTCTTCCCTCTCCCTCTCACCTCTTTTCCTTCCCTCCTCCTCTCTTGATGGTTCCTGCTTTCTCCCTCCCATCTTCCAGAGCATCTAAAACAAAGCATTTTTAAGTTAAGAATAATAATTCTACAGAGCAAAGTCTCAGATCAAAACCGAAGTGAAGTTAGAAGTTTATAGCAAAGAGTGAGCTAAAAACAAAGGCAGATGCTTGACAATGTGTCAGCATACTTCTTAATAACCCATTTTTTGAAGAATGCATGCAAGAAGTTGAATATTTTAAACCAAGTAAATTTTAAGGAAAAAAGCAATTCAACAAAATATGTGGAGTAGAATGAAAATGAAAGCATCGTTTATAGGAGAATTTATATATTAGATGTATAAATTAGAAAAGGGAGATGAGAAATCCTTAATGTTTCTACCATAAAATACTAGAGAAAGAGGTACAATTTAAGCTTAAAGAAATAACTAAAAGAAATAATATGAATTAGAAAAGAGTTCATGAAGCCTGAAACAGGAATATGACAGAGAAAGAAACACAAATCAAAAAGATGCATAAAATGAATTTCTTTAATCTGATGGAAAGGGAGGAAAGGAGAAGGCAAGATACAAGTGGTTTAACTCACCAACATGAAAACAACTGTGGAGATAAAGGGATTCTCATTAGGACTTATTATGTGTGTGAATTTGGTCTCTTGTGTTAGACTCTATTTAAGGGACTTAGGAAGCAAAACTTTTGGTGAGTGATACCTTCAAAGGTATTGCATAGTGTTCATAAGAAATCGGATACATGCATGAATGATGTAAATATGGTGTGCAGAATACACTGAAGGGAGGCAGGGAGGGAGGGAGGGAGGGAGAGAGAGAGAGAGAGTTGCAGCTTCAAGTAACTAAAGCATGTCCACAGAAGTTATGTCAATGCCTTGTGCCCAACAACCAAGGCATGATGCCGACTCTTCAGATGGAATTTGCTGCTAGAAGTAGCTTCTCTCATTTTGGGCTTGAAAACACTTTGTGAACTTATTTATCAAGGCCAACTTAAATATTAACACCTAGAAATGAGAGATTTTTGTCAACAGAATAAATATTAGTGACTAACAGTCTTATCACTGATTTGTCATCTACTGGTATGCCTGGCACCGCCCAAGGCCATCAAGTAGAAATACAAAGGAAATTGATGCTTCTCTTGAGGTGTCTGCTACAGAGCATCTGTATTCATTTGAATTCCCGAAATGTGATGAGCTCTGACATAGAGTGGTGATCAGAGCAGACACATTCCTGCCTCCTGGAGTTTAGTGTCAAATGACTTTAACAGAGGTCAGTTTAGAAGCAAATTTCTGTGGAAAAAAGAATCCTCAGTGTAGAAAATTTCTGACTAACATTTGAATTATCAGATATGACAATTCTGAATTCATACTCAGTGGCTTATAAAATAATCTGATTTGTTGCTGTGTATCGTGTTTTGAAGTATGTATCTTGGTGCTTGTCTCACTGGATTTGGGGCTTATAGCTTATGGTACAATCAGTGTATCATCATCAAATGGCTGATCTCAGTGGAACCCATGTATTTACATAGGAGTTTATTTGCTGCAAAAGAAGCTTCATCTCCCTATGTTCAGAGTCAAGCCTCTGTTTTGCCAGTGTGATTCTCAATACTGATCTCAATAATGAAATATTCTATGAGATGATGATGTCTTGGCATCATCTTAACCAAAAGGCCCATTCTTCAGATACACTTCATTCATCATTCATTTATTCAGCGAGCATCCTCTCTGTTGCCAGGTGCTGGAAATACGAAGATTAATATGGCCCTCAGGTGTCCAGCAGATTAAGACTTATGTATTTACACATGATTAGTATTCATCACCTGTGCCAAAAAATAATAAAGAAAGAAGCACAGTGGTGACCAGGGAAAGCTGAGAGCAGCTCAAGCAGGAAATGGAGCCTCAGCTGGGTCTCCGAAAGGTCCTGAGCAGCTGGAGAAGCCAGGGCAGACTTTCCATGCAGAGGAGTGTGACAGTGCCTTGCCATGTGAGAAAGCACCTTCACTTGGGAGACAGTGAGTTCCCAGCATGGAATAGGCAGGGAAAAGGAGATGGGCTTTGAGAACTAGTGGCCAGTAATTCCTTTAAGATGATTGGAGCCAGAAGATTTATCTTCCTGAAAGTCATCTACCATGTGCATCATGAATGAATGATAGATTTTTTTTCTTTTAAAACAGAAGCATTAATTCATCTGTATATAGGTGAACAATAACACACTCTAGCTGTGAAATCTACTATTGTATCTGTGGCCATGCTGAGCATTCACATGCCAAATGATAGGCCTGTGTCTCTCTCAAAATGACTGGATAGATGGTGAGCCAGCAACTACATGAATGTGAGGAAGAAACTGGCCAGTGTGGCTAAGTTACCCAAAACAATGTGAAAATGACAGCCAACCCTACATACTGAAAACACATCGTGGAAAACTCTCTTCCTATGTTGTGGGTACATCATTTACTCATAGGAGAATACGCATTTAAACACCGGCTCGCCGAGCACTCTTCCTTAGAGTGTTCTGACCTGGTGTGTCTTGACACTGGTCTCGGGGACAGAGGATTAAATTATGAGGTCAGAGGCCATATCACACATGGCAGAGAGGCAGGAGCTGCTTTGAGGCATTGCTCAAGTTTTCCCTTGAACTCAGAAAGGGTTTGGGGAGATAGTTCAGAAGTTAAAACCTTTGCCTCACAAGCCAAAGGACCAGAGTTCTAATCCCCAGATCCCGTCTAAAAACATTTGGTAGGAACTCACTGAGGTGAGACTTGTACTTACCAGACCTGCATAATGACTGACATACCAACATGCCCCCATAGACTATAAAGGAATTCAAGAGAGATAAGAACATAGAGTGGAAACCTTGGGGACTAAAGCCAGATAAGAGAAGGGAAATGCCCCTATCGGTGAGGTGGCCTAGCGTAAGGCAACTTGATATGCCACAGAGGCCTGAACCCCCACAAGAGTAGACAAGCCAGAGGGAACCCTGGGATCCATAGAAGCAGACAGAGCCTGGGAAACCCCAAAGCAGAGCAGTAAGGAAGTAGAACGATTCAGGACGATTTCTGATGTCACCCTTGCGCCTCCACAGGCACACACACACACACACACACACACACACACACACACACACGTGCCCTATTGTACACATACACATACACACACACACAAAGTACTTAATTAATTGATTAATTAATTAAATGAACCCAGAAGAAACAGAAAAATTTCAATAATGAGCAATTAAACCCCAAAACGTTAGATATCTGTGCAATTATTGTGATGTATGCCAGCAAGTCCCAAGGGGGACAATGTCCCAGATCCATGCCAGTCTGCTCAAATGCCACCTGGCACCTCTCTTTCTCCCAGGCTGTTTGGACAGGAGGCAGCTTCTGAAAAGTCAGCCTGAGAGGCGCTGTGGCTCCCAGCTCAGCACCTGCTCTCCTGGAAATGCTGCAGAGCTGACCTTCACCGGTGACTCGGTGACAGCAAGCCGGGGATGTCAATAAATCCCATTAAACGTGATAGCAGCCTTTCACACAGGCGTACGGTTCAGAGAATTAATTCCTCCCACCCCTCCTAGGCAGCCTTGGTGAAATTAAAGCCGGGATTGACATTCTCACGAATTTCCTATTTCCTGAGCGTGTTTATCAGGAATCTGGGTCATGACAGCTCTGATCTTTCATGCTGTGAGCAGCATGCACCAGAGTCAGAGCAGAAGGTGGGTGTGCTGCTCCCCATCTTCCTTCTCCTCCCTCTGCGGAAGAGTAAGTGGCCTGGTATAATAGCGCTGACATCCTGGGCTTCAGTGACGTCAGCACCTAGCTAAGGACATGTCAGGTGTCTGTGCCGTGAGGTGTTCACACCAGCTGCTGTCACAGTGATTGTTCAGGTTCGGGCAGGAAGACCTTGGGGGATTTCACTTTGTCCTGTTCTGTGAAGAATCCTGCCTGCTGCTGGAGTCTCAAAGCAAAGTGGACTCTCCTTTGTCTCCAGTTCTCAAATGAGTCCGAGTTTTCCTAATGAATAACCTCCAAGTCGATAAGGGAAAAGTCATTGATATATAACAACATTTCTAATCTGAGGACAATACTTCATACATTTTTGAGATTATGCTGTAATGTGTTATGAAAAGTACGTCTTGTGAATACATGATCCCAGAACTGGTGGCCGTCTTCATTTTGCATGCTCACGTCCCGTCCGTCTGCAACCACAGCCAGGGCTTGTCAGAGCTGCGATAAGCAGGTGCAGTTCCTCTGCTTTTGTTCACTTGTGACCAAACCTTCACAGTTACGTTCCTGGATGGTTTGCTTATATTTACAGATATCAAAGTAGAGAATGATATGAGGGGTCTTGGCTTTCTGAGGAGAAAATGCTTTGTGGGCAGTTTCTGAGCAGCAGGTCACAGCAGGGGAGAAGGGGAGTCATCAGTGGTGACTAATAAAGACAGAGAAGGAAGGTATGCTAGATATATATGCTAGATATATCAGTGCAAAATCTGGTATGGGTGAGGTGACCTATCACCTCCAAATTACAAGTCACTGGAGAGCTGGAAAGTGCTGGTGGCTGCCACCGTCCATGGGTGCCGCCACTCGGCTGACTGCTCAGGCTGGTAGTTTGTAGCACACATATTCAGAAAAGTATATTTTTACCTTAGTCAGATTTGTCCAACTGCAATGAATTGAAAGTATCACTTAGTCCTAAGTACTATGGGCCTAATCTGTGGTCTACCCTCAGCAAATGCTCATAATGAATGGGTCTGTGTCTTCTGTCGCCTAAGTCCATGCTTCCCTCTCATGCCCTGCAACCTCTAAGGAATAAGATCTGGGTTTTTGTATCCTTTGTTTACACAGTAAAGCAGAGTCTGAGATTAAACATCAAGATATGAGTTCACCCTAAAACCTCATGACCTCTGGTATCACTTCTATACTTTGGGGAGTCCATGTCATTGTAGCCTAATATATGGGGTGAATAAGGTAGTCCAGCCCTTAATGCTGCTTACTGAAAGAGAGAGTTTACTATTCTCTATGTCTTCCTGGAAGTGGGTATTGAGCTCTGGTCTCTCTGAACTCTATACCCTGTAAAAGGACAATATAAAATTTGCTATGTGGCTGTCATAAGAATTAGATGGTTCATGCCTGCTTGAGCCAAATGGAGAGAAAAGCCATGCTGGGAACCTTGAGAGTCTTGCCTTTTCTACCCTCTGACCTTATCACTGCTACTTGTGTTTGAATGGGAAGCAATTCATATTCCATGTTTAAGCCATAGTCATTTGTAACTGCCAAAAAAAAGAATATGCCAACTTCATTTAACATGGTGTTTTCTCTCATCTCTTGTAGGAAGTGCTTGAACTTGCTTTTTCCATCTTGTATGATTCAAATTGTCAGCTGAACTTTATTGCTCCTGACAAGCATGAGGTAAGCATTCTGTGGGGTTAATTTATGAGAGAAAAATAGAAGAAAAGGTTGGAAAATGACTAAAGTACATCTTGCTGACTTAGAAGAGAAACTTCCTTAAGACCTGCCAGTTATAACAGGTCCACCTACTGAGCGGCTGGATTGACAAGAAGTTCGTGTGTTCTAGTCAGCTTTCCATTACTATGACAAAACACCTGAGAAAGCTTGGAAGAAAGGTTTATTTTCAACTCCTGTTTTCAAAGGTTTCAGCTGGTTCCCTTACTCACAGACCAGTTCTGTGGCACTGTAGAATGTCATGGTGGAAGCACATAGAAGTGGAATTTGCTTCCTCATGATGGTCAAGAGGAAGGAAGAGTCAGGGAAGGGCCAATATCTCAATGACCCTAACTCTCTCTACTGGGTCCAACCTCTTAAGAGTTGCAGCTTTTCCCAATAGCACCATAGGCTGGTGAGTATACCTTCAGCACATGAATCTTTGAGCATATTCAAAGTCCAAACTATAGCGTCATGGCAAAGAAAATCAGTGTACAAATAGTAAATACTTAACCATTAAAGAGTCCATTTTGGAAAGCCGGGAAGACAGCTCAGGTGTTAAAGTCTTTGCATTGGGAATAAAAGGAACTGTGTTCAGATCTCCGGATCCCACATAAAAATGTCAGGTGGCTATGACTGCTACCTGCAATACCTGCCCTGGATGGCAGAGCCTGGGAAACTCTAAAACAAAGCAATAAGAAGGTAGCAATCCAGCATGATTTCTGATGTCACTCTTAGGCCTCAATAGGCATACATACTCAAGTACCCTCTTTCACATGTCCACAGATATACATACATGTATACACACACACTCACACACATACACATTCAAAAAAAGAGTTCATTTTGAAACATAATACAATCCCTGTCACAAATTATGTGGCAGTCTTGGCTTAAGCAATGCAAATATAATAGACTCAGACTCAGCAAGGGCATCATTGTTAGCACTTTGTTCAGATTGAATATGTTGGTTTTGGTCTAGAACTTCCCCAGATACTGGTCTGCATTGCTAGAACATCTGATGAAGTAGTTCTCTATCAAGTTTTTTTAAGTTATTTTAAGAGTAAAGCTGTCTCTGCTGTTGAAATTTCATTTCTAAGATGATTTTATTCCTTTTTGACATCTTGTTATATGTATAATTTGTTTCTCTTCTCGAAGCACACTGCCAACTATATTTAAAATATTTAGCATAAATCTAGGAAAATGCATTTGTAAGATAAAACAGCAGTTATGGTTGATTTAACTTTTTCTCTTGTAAACTATATTCTCCACAATCATGCTTGAAACTTTTATTTTTAGATGAAACCATTCGGATTTTGTTTTGTATGTAGCTGCATAAACAGTTTTTAGAAAGGAAGGGAACATTCTAATAGAATCTGACTTGTGTTCCTACTTCCCTCAGGAGATTCAACTCATTTAAAAGGCATTTAGTGTCTGGTTTTCACTGGTTTGAAGCTTTTGAATAAAATTGTACATCCCAGAGAAAGAGGAAAGATTAGACACAAATCCTGCATTTAGAATGGTGCTTAAATATAATTCTGTGGCACTTGACATTTAGTTTGCAGAAGGGTAAGACTCCATCTTCATTTTTCTCAAAATAGACACCATACCCTCCTATTTCTGGTTTTAAATAAAATTGTGGTTATGAGCAGGCCAACATATTCAAGATGTATAAGAGAGGCATAAGAAACTACTTAAAATAGTAGAACTTAGACTGTTACTTAAATCAATGCCAAGCAATTTTCTCCACAGTCTGTGCATTAATTCCAAATAAAGGTAAATGCCCTGGACTTGCCAGGCTTTATCTATCCCTTCATGTAAATAGAACAAACAGAGCATGTTATATGTTTATGAACACTTTTAATTTCTTTAAAACACTTGCCTCTCCATTTTATCTTCATAATTATTGCATAAAATAGACAGTTCTATTGCAGATATCCTCCTTTATCAAATAAAGGGAAAGAAGTCTCTCAAAACTGAAAACCTTGCAAGAAAAAGGATAACAATAATTATAAGTAATCTGGCTCACTCTGTGCCTAGTCTCACTAAACACAATAGGCAGATATATGATAGATACATAGTTGAATAGACTGATGCTAGCTAGATAATAGATGCTAGATAGATGATAAGTATATATAGGCAGACAATAGATACATAGATAGATAGATAGATAGATAGAGCATCATTTAATCTTTATGTAGCACTAAAAAAAGCAGTAGTATTCCCATTTTGTAAATAAGGAAAATGACATACATGGAGGTGAAGTGAATTCCCAAGGTCAAATTAAATAGTAAATGACAGAATTGAGACTTGAACCCTAGCAGTCTGCTCCAGAAAACCCTTCCTACCAGTCCCTACCCAGTGAATGGACCTCCTAATATCTCTCTACTCAGCTTTAGCACTGATCAAACCAACCAAACCCAGCTTCCACCCCATGCAGTCTCTCTACAACCACACTCAGCTGCCCCCCCCCAGAACAATTGGTAGCAAATCCACTGTGTGTGTATTCTCTCAATAACAATGAAGTGCCTCTTGAAATATAACCACACTGTCACATTTAAATGGTTCAAGTCTTGTTTTAAACTATACAAATTCATGGTCTTGGAATCTTGGCGGGGGTGGGGGGAGCAGCACAACTCTATGGTATAGTTCTCATTGAGCCAACATAGACATAGATGGCAAGAGGCTGAATTCCTTCCCAGAGCTCCAGGGAGAATCATGTCCTTGCTGTTCCTGCTTACAGAGGCTGTCTCCATGTGTGGCATCTATCAGATGCATCAGTAACAGCTTGAGCCCTCTCCTCAAATCATTCTTACCTCTTCCACGGCAAATTCTTCCTGTCTTTCATTCTTTTGATTTTCCTTCTCACTCTCTTTAAAGATGCTTGGGATTACATTGAACTCATCTGTGTTCTCTACAGTAATCTCTCTCTCCCTCTCCCCTCTCTCTCTGGTCAGCCTATGTCGGCCTTATTTCCTCTTTCCACTTGACCTAACCTTTCCTAGGACCTGGGGAACAAGATGTGGGCAACTTTAGACAACATTGCTCATATCCATCTTTCCCTGGGTTTCCTATAAAGTGTAGTTAGAAGAATAACCTAATTCAGGCTCAGTTCTAAAGTAGTAGCAGTGGCCTATTCTTTGTCTTCTTGTACCTCTTTTTTAAATGTTAGTAACCTTGAGTGATCACTAACTAGATTATTGGACCCAGTAGTGTTTGTCCAGGGTTATCTCTTCATTCTGTCTTTTCATAGTCATTTATTAGTGGGAGTTATAAAGAAGAACAGGAATTAGCAGCTGTTGGCTAACCTATAATTGTACAAACTGTATGATTACAGGATCAGTTTTGGATTGTTTCTGCCAGATTTCAAAATAATAAGCATGTCTGAAAGAAAGCCAGAGAGGCATACACAGTGGTCAAATATCATTATGAAGTCACGAATTTAAACATTTGTGTCTTACTGTGTTGCCGTTATTATCATCCAAATTGTGTTGCAGTTATTAGTATCCAAATTATCCTATTGGGAACAGTATGTACATCATCAGGTTGGTTTATGAATTCTAATGGCATGACCTCTACGTCTTTAATCACTTTCTGACATTCTAGTGGTTTACCTTGCAGGTTTTCTACCTTTTCCCACATGAAACCTGTTACAGTTAATGGAAAATAGTAATTAACAGCCAGAATCTGGATAAAAGACATTTTAATAACTACCTGATCATTGTTTATAGGGTTTTGGGAGCAAAAAGCTAAAAGTAACTTATAAAAAATAAAATATACCATGAACTAATATTGATAATTCCAACTCACATTCAGTAGTATTTTTTATTATTCAATACAGTTTTTGATGAAATGTTCTCTATCTGCTGCTTTTCAAAAAAAATGTTCCTTTGGGTTAATCCGGACCAGAAAACTGGCCAGAGCCAAGAAGGCTATTGTGTTCAAGGGGCAATATAAAGACTGGAGCACAGAACTCAGTGGTGTGCCATGTGTAAGTGTTCATCAGAATTATCCAGGAAACACTTATCAATAGTTTTCCTCACCCCTGACCAATTTCTCTCCAGGGTAAAAAATGAGGTGTCCATTTCTATCAATGATGTTTATGAGATAGCTGGTTGCTGGATGTTCTCAGGGGGCTACATGCTTTGGCTGATGTCATAATCAAGAGGGAATCAAATCATTACATTGTTAAGCTGCTCTCCCCAGACATGGGTATCATGATACTTAAGTGACACCATTGACATGCATTGTGGAAGATTTCCATGACATCTCAGTAACTCCAGACGCAGTTGACTGTTGTTGAGTCATATTCTGGAGCACAGGCTAGGTAATCACAAAAGCACTCCTTTGTCTAAGTAGGACCTAGAATTGCAACCTGACCCAATGAGGCCAGGAAAAGGTGGAATCTAGGGAAAATGCTACAAGGAATATTAATCCAACAGAAACCACAGCAATTGTTTCCAAGGAGTCCCAAACAGGGACATTCTACTAAGTGAGCATGCAGGGCATCCCACACTTGGGCAGTTTTCTCAGAAACTGGTGACAAAGGCTGACTGTAGTCATCTTTGGTTCTCTTTTGAGGTCAGGAGGGCAGGACTGCTTCTAAAAGAGAAAGTGACAAGAACAAAAGTTTTCAGGTAAATGAGAAATATAGTTCCTTTTCCCTTGGTAACTTATGAAATTCTTAAGGATGCACCCTGAAGGGTTTTGCAAAGTAGGTGATGTTTCCAGGGATTAAGTGGTAAAAACCTGGTAGAGTGAAGCTCTGGGCATTGGGATCAGACAGAGATCTCCAGATTGGCAGCGAACCAAACTCTTATTAAGGCCGCCAATAATCTTGGTCACCAAATATTAAACATCTAATGTTATTTCCTAACTCTTTAGCTGAAAAACACAAAGGCCAATATTGGCTCTACGACTGGAACTGTCATTGTACATGCTAGAAATTAGATGGCACAGCCCAGCATTAGCTACTAGATAGGAAGCTGTGATTGCTATCAAAGAGGAGAAGTAGGATCCTTGTGATGACCCAGCAGGTAAAAGTGTCTGCACATACACGTGATAACCCGAGTTCAATACCAGGAGTCCACACAGTGGAAGGAGAAAACCGATTTCTGAAGGTTGTCCTCTGACCTCCACACAGGCAACTCTGAGACAACTGCACCCCAAATATATAAATAGAATTACATAAAGAAAGAAAAAGAAGCAAGCTTGGTCTACTGCTGAGTCCAGAAATACTGAAATACCTCTCCACAAAGTCTTTTCTTAAAACAAGTTTTTAAAAATATTGTATGCGTTTACTGAGAAACAGAGAGAGACAGAATGCATTCTATGACACGTGGGTAAAGGTCAGAAAGTGACTTTTGGAAGTCAATTTTTTCCTGTGGTTTCTCTCCATGTGCGTTTCCAGCAATCGAACTCAGGTCACCAGGTTTGCGTGCTGAGCTATTTCTCCTCCCTTCAAAATCTTAGATAGCAATATTATTATACTGCATAGTCAGGAGAACCCAAATCCTCTGTGTGTGATAGGGAAATGTTCTTGCATAAAACAGCAAGCCTTTAGAGTCAAGTTGCCTGAATTAGAATCCACTATCATATCACTTCATCTCTCTGTGCCTCGATTCTCTAACTTGGAAAGCAAATAACAACCAAAGCATTAATACTTTAGAGATGCTATAAATGTGGAATGAGTGCCTAGCACCGAGCCAGGTAGGTACTAACATAGGCTGGTATTACTCTTCCTGTAATTGCCATCAGTAATGTTCACTGCCACCTCCTTTCCTGCCAGTATTGTATCTGGACAGATGGGCTGAATGCGCTGCTTGGGAAAGACATGATGAGCGACCTGACGCGGAACGACCTGGATACCCTGCTAAGCATGGAGATCAAGCTTCGCCTGCTGGACCTGGAAAACATCCAGATTCCAGATGCACCTCCACCCGTCCCCAAGGAGCCCAGCAACTATGACTTCGTCTATGACTGTAACTGAGGTGGCTGGGCCTGGACACATTCCTATCAAACTGGAAGATCTAGCTAACAGCAGAGAGGAGCGCAAACATATCCATACTTTGGGATCATCTTGGTTGAAGCTGCAGGCCGACCCTTCCTTTGCTCTCACTCTAGCTCTAGCTCTCTCTGACCCTTTCTTGGCATCTTGCCGTCTCCCTGACTCCATTTCCAGATTCAGTGCTTTAAGATTACTTCCCACTGCTACAGTTCATTGGTGGGACACGAGCAGTAGCTACCCCAACTGAACAAGTCTAAAGGCCTTCGCATTCCAACCCCTGGCAGGCATGACCTTCTGTCCTGGAGTAGGAAAGTCAGTAGCCCCCAAACACCCCACATTTTCCCACCAACCCAAGAGAAAGGCCTAATACTGGGCCAGGAAAAAAATGGTCCTGCTACGAAATAAGAAGACCAAGTGCCACAAACTCCTGACCTTTGTCTCTGAAGTCAGTTCATTCCATCAGTACCATGTGAGTTGAGATCACTTTCATATTCCCTTCCTCCCCTACCCAGCCTTGGCCTTTCCCTGGCCCTCTGTGGTCCCAAGAGCAGAAGCAGCCTCATCATAGTCCTTACCAGCATCAGGTCTCCCAAACAGTCCCCAGAGCCGGTACCTTGCTCCCAGTCTGCACTGCGTCCATGATCATGACCAACCTCTGTAGCTAGTCTCAGGCTTTCTCTCCCCACCCAGCCCAGACCTGCCTTCCACGTGCTCCCAGCCTCTTCGCAGAAGCACAAATGAAATAAGTAGTCATACGCCATCTCTGATAGACTATACCTAAACGCCTTGACAGCAGCTGTTGCTACTAGTAAGGGTTCAGTGTCAGCTTCTGGGGGTTCCTGCTGTAGCCCGGGTTCCACAGGATGGTCAAACTGTCAGACATCCAAGTTTACATCGTTGTAATTATTCCAGCTCTTTACAATTTGCAAGAGTTTTGGGTTTGTTTGTTTTAGTTGTTGTTTTTCTTTTTGCTTTGTTTTTGTACAAAAGAGTCTAACATTTTTTTGCCAAACAGATATATATTTAATGAAAAGAAGAGATACATAAATGTGTGTACTTTCCAGTTTTTGTTTTAATTATTTTAATCCCAAACATCTTCCTGAGAATAACATTCCCTTAAACATGCTGTGGAATAAAATTAAGTGTGCTGAGTTGGGGAGCTGGTGTTTGATTTAGTAACTTAGGTGCATTGGCATCACGTGGGAGCTTGTTAGAACTGCTGAATCAGAGCGCCCCTTTAGGTGTTCTGAACTGGGTGGTTTGTGTGTGTGTTAACTTGGGAAACACTGATCTCATCATCAGCCCTGAGCATCATTGCTCTCATTTCTAGGAAGCTCAACTCACCAAGGAAATCACACTTGCTGTTTAAGAACATAATTATTCATGTTCTCTTGCTGCCTCCCTGCCACGCTTTCTCCATTTCTTTTTTACCAGTATAAGGTTTATGGAGTCAGCCCCATTAAAGATGTCATAATTCTAAAGGATTTATTTACCAGCCAAAAAGAATGCAAACTCACACACTTGAAGTCAATGAAATCCAAAATAAATAAATCTCACAGTGACTTAGTAGGCGTGGGCCAGAGCAAGCAAAGGATTTTTCTTCCATCACTTCCTATAAAGGCATCTTATGGTTCATAAACTCCCAGAGCTGGGAAGGGCGACAGAAGGCGTCAGGCACACAGAAGTCAGCGTGGTACAGTCAAGCCACTTGGACTCACAGTGCAAGTTGTACATGCACACAGGTGACTGCTCCTTAGGTTGTCAGGCAATTGCATAGTGACCTGGGATGTAACAACACACTCCATAGCACTCCATAAATTGCAAAATTCCATAGTTATTCCCAGGGGTCATTCTTCCCATCAGAGCACCCACACCTGAGTGTCAGATTGATAATTCTTGTATCGTTACACTTAGCTTATTAACATGTGTATCCTCCCTGTCAGGACCATCAGTTGCACTTCCTGCATCATGATAAAATGTTAGGTAAAAGAAAGCAAATAGAAATAGCAGTTTCCACTTAGAGATTTAAGAGATCTATCTGTCTGGTGATCCTAGCTGAAAAGAAAAAGCTCTTCTCTCTTCTATTCTTACTCTGGTCTACTAAGTAGACCTGTTCATGAATACATAATAATTATACATATTTGTGTTACAATGTGGTGTTTGTTTTATGTGTATATTGGTAATTACAAAAAACAAGAGGAATTTGCATGCCCATTATTTTAAGCCTTTATTATTATTTCTTCATAGTGATACACTCAAAATGCCCCCTTCTAGCTATCTCAAGACATTCAGTGTATTCATGATATATTCATCCTTCTGTGCCACATGCTCCAGAACTACTCACTGTCTGACTATGTCATTGTCCCATTGGTCAACCTGGCCTAGAGCCCTCTCCTCTGCTCTCCTCAGCTTCCAGTAATCACTGTTCTATTCTCAGCATCTGTGGGGATCACCTTTATTTGATTCTGCATATGATCAGAATGATGGGATGTTCTGTCTGTCCCTTATTTCACTTAACATAATGTCTTCCAGTCCCATCAATGTTGCTGCTGCAGATGACTAGATTTCATCCTTCTGTGGTTATATAATATTCCATCATGTTCATATACCACATTTTATGATGAACAGTGAAGTTGGTTCTATTCCCTTACCTTTGTGAACACTGTGCCAGTAAACATGGGAGTCTTTGACAAGTTTTCATTTCTTTTGTGTCTATGCTGTGGGCATTAGAAAAAGCATACATATCCACTCTCAGAGAGCATCCTAAGAATTAGTTGTCACTGTTGTACATTTCTTCATTTTGTCCACCTTGCCTCTCCCAATGCTGTCCAAGGCATTTTCCATGCACTGAGCACATCACCCCTAGTTGTGTCTTTCTAGACCACAGTTCTCTAAACCCAGAGAAAATCAGCCACATTTAGCACAAAAGGGAAGCAGGAAAAAAAACATTTGTCTTGAACCCCAGATTATAGTCTCCAGTTTTACCTGCACTAAAATATTTCATCTGAATCTGCTGATATTTTTATTGTTATTATTCTCAAAACTTATAGGAGTAATTGGCCCCCTGAAACCTTGGCGGAGACTATTTTTAAGGTTAGGGAAAGCAGAGTTCCTGCAAATGAAGATGTGCAAGGCTGATATTCCTCACCGTATCCATGGTTCATCGAAAATGGCTTTCCAAATATCAATCAAAGCATTTTCTACTTACCAGATCTTATAAGGAATGAAGCACTGGTGACCTGACAAACACATTATTATTAAGATATTTGGCATTTATCACAATCCTTTACCTTCGGGATAAAATTAAATATACAATCATCAAAACGTGTTTAGAGCTAGACTCGAGAATTACAGCAAGAACAAAATGTGTGGAAGCAGTGAAGTAAGAATGATGTCATGTGGTTGGCAGAAAGGCAGGAAGTTTCAGTCATGGAGAGTGTGAAGCAGGAGGATCTCAAGTTCAAGGCCAGCCTGAACTCTAGAGTGGAACCCTGCTCAAAATGTGAAAAGAAAAACAAATAAGCAAAGTAAAGGAAAAGCAGCAATAAATACAGTTAGGTCTTAAAAGAGAGAAGACTCCCACCATATTGAAAATGGACCTTCTGGACTGGAGAGATGACCCAAGGGTCTCCCTGACAAGCAAAAGATCCTGAGTATGGATCCCAAGTCCCATGTAAGTATTCCAGGTAGAAATGGCAGTGGTCTGCACTTATGGCTGTGGTGGTCAGAGCCTGAGAAAAATCCAAGAACAAAGTGAAAAAGATGTAGACGCAATCCAGGATGATTCCTGACGTCACCCTTGCTCCTCCACAGAGATACACAATGGCAGTCTAACACACACACACACACACACACACACACACACACACACACACACACATACACACACACTAAATGAATGGATAAGGTTAAAAAAATACAAATTTAAAAAAAAGAAAATGGACCTTCTGTATAGCTTGGAAATGGATAAAGTCCTTCTTTTGTACATATATGAACCAGTATTCAGATCCTCAGTGTCCACTTAAAAGCAGGACAGATATGGTGGCTACCTGTAATCCCAGCACTAGGGAGACAAAGACAAGGATCTCCAAGACAAACTGTCTGAGTAGACTTGGCAATCAGTGAATGTTGGGTTCAATTGAGACCCCCTACTTTAATAAAAGAAGACACACCCCCAAGATTAGTTTCAGGCCTCCACATGAATGAGCACACAGGTGTACTAAAACACACATGTGCCCCCATGATGTGAAGACATGTATGCACATGTGAAGGATCAGGAGAAATCTTGTGATAACATGTAGAATGAGGAAGCATGAAAATTTGTGGCTGCATGGGAGTCTGCAAGCCTTTCCACATGGCTGGCGAACAGGGTCCACACAGAAAAGCAAAATTCCAATACTGCTAAGGAAGCAAGGTAGAGAGCAAGACCTCAGATGGAGCTGAAAGAGACGAGAGGAAAAGAGCATGCATTATAAGGGGCAATGCTACCCATTTTGCTGTTCAGAAAAATCCCAGAGCAGCCAAATGCGAAAAGACTAGAGCAGAAGGAAACTGAAAGCAGAGAGTAGCAAAAGCATAATGGAAACAGTCCCAGGCAAGAGGCTCTGAGGTTCAGATGTGGGATCTGCAATGGGCAGAGGGTGAAGTCATGGAAGAGCCAGAGCCAGAAACAGGCGGGGGCTGAGGGAAAGAGAATGCAAAGAAGCTAGGCTTCTGGAAGTTATGAGTAAGCAGACAACAGGCTGGGCCAATATCTAAAATCAAGAAGAGAAATGGGAAGGGAAATTTCAGGAAAGGGTAATGAAATGACATCATGAGGTAGAATGCATTTGAGTTCTTCCAATAGGAAAACGAGATTAGAGGCAAGTCATTTAACCACTGTGAGTCACTTATAGAAATCTCATTACTTGAAACTATACATGAGGTAACTGGAAACCGTCACTGTTCAGTAAAACTAGATCTTCCCTCACTGCACCCAATCCCTGCCCTTTCCCTTAGACACTCCCTTTCCTTTCTGCTTGTAATAGTTACTCTTCATTGTTGCTGATAAATTCATGATCAAATGGCTTAAGAGAACAAGGGGTTTTTATTTTGGCTTAAGATTGTCAACTGTTCAGTTACAGTTCCTTGTTCAACTTTGGTAGGCGAGCCTACACCAACATCAGGGGTTGAGGACACTAACCACGCCATACATGCACAGGACTGCTGAGAGAACAATCCTCACTTTCCATACAAGTGTGGCCAAGCATAACAATGGTTGCCAACTTTCCTAACCAGCTTCCTCCATCTTATTCACCTGCCCAGAGACCAGTCCACCCATCATAGGCTGAGCCTATTAGCTAAACAATCTCCTGAAGACTTGCTTGGGTCCTAACTCAACCACTGATTCTTTACAAATGTGTTCAAAACCCAAGCCCTCCATTATCAATGAATCTATGACATTGCCCAAGTGGTCTGCAAGTAGGATCCTCGGCAAGATTGAACTAAATGACTTACCTCAACAAATTGAGTGTAAGCAAAATAAAATGGAAGGAGGAAAAATGGAAAAATTAAAACTCATCACAAAACTTCTTAAATATTTGAACTCATACAAAACCAAGATTTAGATAAATTCAGAAGGAATGTATGTGAGGCATAGAAGCCCTTATGAAAATGTAATTAAACCTATATCTTTTAATGGAATTTCAGTTTTTCTGACAGTGACTATATATGTAAAATAAATACTTCAACCAAGTGCTTATAGAATAATTAGAATATGCTCAGATTAAAGAAGACAACCCCACAGAAGTACAAGAAGAAACTCACGATGTGATAACCTAACTCTGGAGTTTCTGGAAGTCAGTATAAAGGAGGAGCAAGTTGGGATTTCCAATATCTGAAATTCCAAACACTTTTAATCCCAGGCATTTCAGACAAGAGCTATTCGATCTGCATAGCAATTGTCGTACTCAACTTAGTCTTGGTATTTTGACTGAATAACTGAGATATTATGTTAAAGGTGAAGCAACTTTGGCCTGTGATTTGATTGCTCTCCCTGCTCCCCTTTTTAGAGCTTAATTCCTTCATAAATTTATGTCTTTGGTGAGGCACCAAACATTGGGAAAGATGTGCTACTAAGATGACTATCCTCCTCCAGGAGATGCTTCTCAAAAGGTAATTTTTGTTGTTGTCGTTTTCAGAATGAAGATGTGACCATCAGTCATTTGAGAGAGAAAACAAATAGGGATCATTTGAGTCCCGAATGAATGTAGGAACAAAGAAATAGTAGAATGGAGAAAAAAAAAAAGGAGTCTGTTATTATAAAAATAATACAAGTAGACAAAGTGTAAAAAATACATGACTATAGATTTACTTGGACCTAAACAAGACAGCTAAACCACCCCGAACTCACCCCAAGACTCGGGGAATATAGAGGCAAAAGGGGGCAGTAAGATTTTAAGAGCTGAAGTGGGACAGTGGTGGGCCACACATCTTCTCCTAAATATGGTGGGGTTGTAGTATCCATGATTCCACAGCAGACATGTGTATTTTCATAAGAACATAACTGTAATTATTCCATCATCATTTCACCATGGAAGAAGAAAGATCTCAAGAAGCTCCATGCTTCCCTAAGAGACAGATGACGAGCAATGCTGATAGGAAAGAAAAGATATACCTACTACTCTATGATACTTGCTGGAGTATAAATCATATCAGACACACATCATCAATGGCAAGCCAGTGATGAAGCCAGTGGACCATACAAATGAAAAGGCTTGAAAATAAGAGGGAGTCTGGCAGGGAAGATGAAGGGTTATAAGAGGAAAAGGAGAGGGTGGGACTAGGGATTAAGGAGTAAAATACTGCAAATTCATTATATTCATCGATGCAACATTAATATATATGTATATATTTAAAAAGAGAAAAGGAATGTGAAAGTAGCCAACAAGGAAGGCTGACTCAGGAAAAAAAAAAAGATTCATAAATGTCTGAGGAGTCTACAGATTTAGAGAGGGGCTTGGTCAGGGCCAGAGAGCAATAACATAGAACCCCATGGACTGTGCATTGACCACTGCCTATCCTTAGTGCTTTAGGCATATTATTTATAAAAATAAATACAGAGCTCTGTGTTCAAGCTGCTCATCAACTAGAACAATAGACAGAGACAAACAGGTGTGGTACGTGAAAATGACTGTGTTGTACAAATGCTGGACTAATCCTGGAGCACTAGGGCTGCCTCAGCTTCAGGGAAGGAACTACCCATTAATTGTCAAAAGGGCCTCTAGTGCACTGTGGTCAAGGTCATTCCTGCTCACTGTTTAGGTCTCACTTTGGTTGTCATTTTTTTCAGAATGGCATTTCCTAGACATCTAAGTCAGCTGAAGAGAGTTTTCTACTTGCCCCTTGCTATAATTGCTTGAAAATCTTATTTCACTAGGCATGAAATCCATAAGAGAAGCAACCAGCTAATTGTTCTCACCTCTCCTTTACACAGACCTTTAGCACAGTACTAGCACTTCCAGGAACAATGTTGCCCCTTGTTATCAACAAGGGTGTGGCTATATGACTCTGTCAGATACTAAAATCTAGATCTTCAAATCCTTCATATACAATGGCTTAGTATTTACTTAAACCTATGCACATCTTCCTTTGTTTTTAAATCATATCTAGGTTACTTATAATGCCTAATACATAAATGCCAAGTAAATAATTGTTACACTATATTGTATGGGGCTTAATAAAAAAAATCTATAGTTGCTCAATAATGACACTATTTCTTTTTTAAATATTTTTGATCCATAGTTGATTGTACATGGATGATAAGTACTAATATGTAGGGCTGACTGTATCCTCTAAATAAACTAACAGGATATTTCAGGAAGAAATAATCTGCATTAGAAAGAAGAAATTTATTATGGCTCAAATAATCAAGGTCAAAATAGTTTGGGCAGGAGGGAAAATAGTAGGGCAGAGTTGGACAAGGTAGAAACCTTGGGTGACACACTACTAAGTTGGAAATGCATTTTCCCCATATCAGAGGCCAGTGACACTTTACTTACAAAAGTTGATTTATAATTTAAGATCACCACTATCACCCTGATACAACATTTGCTGGGGTCCAGTGAAATAGGAGGCCGGGAGAACAAGCAAAACATGGACCGAAGGTGCTTCACTTTTAACATAACATCTCAGTTATTCAATCAAATTACCAAGACTAAGTTGAGTCCAACAGTGACTATGCAGATTTAATATCCCTTAGCTGAAATGCCTGGGATTAGAAGTGTTTTGAATTTCAGATTTAGAAATATTTGCATATACACACTAAAGTATTGAGAGATGGAATTCAAGTTGACACATGAAATACATTAGCTTAAAGCTAATTTTATGTATAATATTTTAGTGTCTCCTGTATTTTGACTGTGACCCATCACATGAAGTTGGGTTTAGAATTTTCTGCTTGTAGCATCATGTTGTCTCCTATGTTACTTTTCTCATTACTACAACAAAATAAACATAAACAACTTCAAAGAAGAGATAATTATTTTGCTCATGGTGTCAGAGGGTCCAGTCCATCATTGTGGGGAGGATGTGGCAGAAGAGCAGGTGGATCAAGAAGCAAAGATGGGAAAAAGTCAGACGTAACCTTACTCTTCATAGGCACCTTGACCCAATGAAACTGACAATAAAAATCACTCATCTCACCCCTGAAAAAGTTTCATATTTTGAATCTTTGGAGTTTGAATTCCAGACATTCAACTTGGTGGTAGTTAGAGGTACCAATTGAAAAATTGAAGGCTGAATGTTTAGGCACATCTGTAAAGAGTTATTAAGCTCCACATAAGCCTGTAGGAAATTATCTAGTTGATATAGGAATACCCAGCTCACAGTGGATGGGACCATTCCTTAAGCAAGTAGATAGGATTTGATTCAGTACAGATCAGTAAACAACTCCTGTGGATACGGTGCGATCAGTTCCCTTAGTTGATGCAGGCATGAATTCTTCTGCCATTAAGATGAAGTATAATCAAGAATCATAATCAAGAATAAACTCTTCTTCTCCTAATTGCTTGGATACCATTCAGAAATGCAAAGATGAAGCTAACACAGACCAGTACATAAGTTGCAAAGACAAAGGGCGCATTTTAAAAACCTAACATACTCTAAATATTTCCATTGTTTGATGTAGATGCTGAAAGCAACATTAAACAAGTGTGACTATATGAAACTAAAAAACTTTTGTTCAGCAAAAGAGACTGTTAATTGAGTAATAAGTCAACCATATGTATTAGAAGAGCATCTTCAATAACCACACGTCTGATAAAGGACTAATATCCAGAGTATACAAAAAACTTGAAAAATTAAATATCATGGAAACATTCAATCCCATCAAAAATGGGCTATAGAACTGAAAATAAACTTTTTACAAGACGAAATTCGAATGTCTAATAAATACCTTTAAAAATGTTCTAACCCCCTAGTCATTAGGGAGATGCAAATGAAAACCACCCTGAGATATCATCTCACTCCAGTCAGAATGGCTGACTTCCAAAACACCAATAACAACAAATGCTGGTGTGGATGTGAGGAGAAGGGGACCCTCACACATTGCTGGTAGAAATGTGAACTCATACAACCTCTTTCAAGATCAATTTAAAGGTTCTTAAAAAATTAAATATTGAGATACCATACAACCCAGCTATACCACCCCTGGGAATATTCCCAAAGAACATTGTATCCTGCAACAGAGTCATGTGTACAACCATATTCATAGCAGTTCTTTTCACAATAGCTAAGAAATGGAACCAACTTAGATGTCTAAGAGTTGATGAATGGACAATGAAAATGTGGTACATATATATCATAGAATACTGTTTAACTGTCAGGAAACATGAACTAATGAAATTTGCCAGTAAATTGATGGAACTAGAAGACATTATACAATTATACTGTGTGTAATATACCAGATGCAGAAAGATAGATGCCGTATAGTCTCCTTTATAAGTGCATTCCAGCACTAAACCTTCTGTTTGATGTAATTAAGCAGAAACTCTCACAGCACCCACAAATGCAAAAGAATGCAAGCTAGGAAGGGAGAAAGAAGATCCCAAAAGAGCAGAAAGAACATGACTAAACAGCTTTAAAAAAGACTTTTAATGTAAGAAAAGTCTTAAAAGGAAGGGAAGAACAGAATTTAGGACTCAATAGGGTATATGGTAGTCTCCAAGTACCAACCACCTGTTTACTAGCCCCTAACCACCATCCCTGCCTCAATGACAGGGATCACACACCCAGTAATGTAAGCCAGTCTAAACAGAAGTGGATGGGAAGAAAAATAGCACTATGCACAATTAGATATCTCAACACTAACCATAAAATCCTGATAGTAAACCTCATCTAAACACCTCTCATTTTATCTTTAGATAAGAAAAGATTTTACCAGCCAAACAATGCAGCCTAGTGCATGGAATTGAAAAGAATTAGACAATAATCACCCATTAATGAGGAGAGTGTCTACAACCCTAGAAGGCTCAGTTGGAATCAGACCAACCAAGTCTATTCTTTTTTTTTATAACGTTTTTTATTATTATTTCCGCTCATACAAACTTTGTAGGTACACCGGTTCCCTCCCTCCTTCCTCCTCCCCCCGACCCCCCTGCTCCCCCTCCCCTCACCCCTCCCTCCCCATCCCCCAGTGCCTCCTCCCCAATCCCCAGAGAATGCTTTAATGTGCATGCCTGACTGTCCTCTGGGCCCTCCTCTCTGATGACGTACAAGGAACCAACGGCATTTCCCTGAACCCTTTCCTTTGTTCCCCTTAAGCATATGAACACTACTGTGGCTGTCAATCCCTTGCCTCCAAGGATCTTGGTGCCTTTGGCAAATGCTAGACTTTGTGAGGTCAATAGTGTGTGGGACATTGCGCAGGGCATGCAAAGTCCAATTATGATTGCTTTGGCCCTAACTTGTGTGGAGTATCTTCTTATCCTAAAGTCAGGGAATTTTGCAGAAGAGGGAGCAGTAAGACTATAAGAGTCTAAAGGTAGGGGGGTCATTCCACTCAAGATCCTGATACTGCATCCAGAAACTCACTGCAGTGAGACTTATCCTCACCAGATTTGTACAATAGTTAAAATATCAACATTCCCCCACAGACCAGCAAGGAACTTAGGGGGAATCTTAGAAGTTACAGCTAGATAGGTGAGGGGGAGAGTCCCTATTATTGGATATACCCAAGGAAGAGTCACCTAATCTATCACCGAGGTCTGAGCCCCTACTAAAGTAGAAAACCTGAAGGGAACACTGGGGCCCACACAATAAGACAGGTAGGAGGGTGGAAAGGATAGGGATGGATTGATAAAGGCAGGGGAGGGGACACATGAAGGGTGAGAGAGGGAGCAGGCAGGTACAACCAACCATTCCTCATGTTTGTAAAACTACCATAAGGAAAATAGAAAAGAAAAAATGAAAAAAACTAACATACACATTTGAAACAGACTTAGCACAAAATCTTTCTCAAAACTAGAGAAATCTGGAAAAATGCAGGTTATAGATGTGTATCTAAAACAAGTGATGTCTAACAATTGAAAAACAGAGATAAGCAAGGTAGCCCAGTGGAGATTCAAGTTGACTTAGTAGATGTAATAGGAATAAAGCAAGGAGCAAACAATGTGAAATTAAAATTGAAATGATATTAATCTAAAAATAAATGTATGAAAATAAATATAATGAAATTTTAGATGATGAGAAAGCTATTTTGTAATAAATATGAAATACAAATAACAGGAATATCTGCATGCCAAATAAAGTTATCTGAAATAATATAAACCCAAACCATTGTACATGCAATAAAATTAATGAGCACCATTTAAAGGTAAAAACTTTAAATAATGTTGTATAAGTTTTAACAAAATGATGAACTATCCTCAATAGATGTTTCTATGTAATCTTCAAGCCATATTCATTATATATGTCTTCAGAATATGTTCACCATTTTTCATAAAGTTAGCTACAGAGAAAGGTCTTTACATCCTAAGATAAAAATAAAGTTAAAAGACTCAGCTTTAGCTGTAAAAATTAAATTCCCTTGCAAACGTTTTTAAATACAATTTAAAAAATGCTAATACAAAACAGGGGAGATGACAGGGATTGAAGCTTTTGCCTCTCAAGCAAAAGGACCTGAGTTCAGGTTCCCAGACCTGATTTAAAGAAGAATGTTGGGGCATTATGGCGGTGGTCTGTTATTCTGGTCCTAGGAGGTGGAGCCTGGAAAACCCCCAAATAAAGCAATAAGGATGATGATTCCAGTGTTACCCTTGGACCTCCACAGGCACATGCACTTAAATACCTCTGGTACACACACTCCACACACATATAAATTAATTAATTAAATTATGTATACAATGAAAGTGACTTCATGTGATTTTGCTAGAACTTTATTTTAAAGAGAAAAAGTTATAGGCCCCAACAATACAGAGGAAAGTAAAACCTAAAGCTCTAAGCTTGTGACCAAGGCCATGCTGCCCCACTGTCTTTGAGGTCTTGATGGCATGTGGACCTAAAAGTCAATTAAAAAGTATTCTGAATACAGGACAAGCTATAAAAGAATTCAACAGAAAAACCAAATGCCATTAAAACGTTCTGCTTGTGATGAAAGAAACACAATGCAGAGTGCTATGCAAAGAGTACGAGAAAGAAAATAGTTTGAAATTCAATGTAATATGGAATAAATGCAAAGTAAAATGAAATAAATACATGAAAATTAAATTAAAACACCAAGAATTATAAAACTGTAACAGAAACAATAGATCTGAAAATAAATGGGCATTAAAATAAAGAATTGAGGGATTCATTAGACTCAGGGATGATTCAACTGAAGACAGAGCTGCAGATTGACAGTTAGGCCAGAAAAAAAAAAAAAAAAAAACTAAGGAGAAGAGAGAAATGAGAGAAAAGTGTTAGTGAGGACTAAGCAGCATGGAGGCAAGAATTCTACCAAAGGTTCCACAAGTAAGAATAGTGAGCATTCAGGGAAATTTGTGGAAGGGGGGCAGTAAGATTGTAAGAGCCTAAAGATGGGGAAAAGCAGCAATATGCAAGATACTCCACACAAGTTAGAGCCAGGGTAACCATAATAGGACTTTGTATGATCTGTGCAATGACCAACATAGCATTGATCCCCCAAAGTCTAATATGGATCACAGGCACTAGGATCCTTAGAAGCAAGGGATTAACAGCCACAATAGTGTTCCTATACTAAAAGGGTACACAAGAAAGGGCTCTAGGCAATGCTACTGAGTTCTTACACCTCGTTAGAGTAGAGGACCCAGAGGGAAGTTTGACATTCACATTAAAGGATGCTCCAGGGATGGGGGAGAGGGGGCACTGGGAGAAAGGGGGGGCGAGGAGAGAGAAAAGGGGGGAAGGAACAAGGGAGTCCGGGGAGGGATGGAGGGAGGGAGGGGACCGGGGTACCTGTTAAGTTTGTATGAGTGGAAAAAATAAATTAATCAGTTAAAAAAAATGGAGACCTTTAAAATTAGGCCACAGTATAAAAAAGGAAAAAAAAAAGAATAGTGAGCAGTAAAAACACGTATTTTGAGAAGTAATGGTTGGGGGTGCTTCAGTGGGAGTGGTAGGGTGGACATGATTGAGATGCATCATATACACATATGAAGCTGCCAAAAAATAAATACAAAATTATGTGAATAAACAAATCTTTAGAATAGGAAATATAAAATGCCATCCAGGATAAGTCAACCTATAAGAATAAAAGTTAAAGTGGTGCTGCAAACCAACAGAGACAAGACAGATGGGAGCTCTTATGTTAATGGTGATTTTATCTCAGATGGACCACAGGGCAGCCAGTGCTCAGAGAGTTTTCAGGCCCTAGTGTGTACCACACAGCAGATGTGTCGCTGTTGGGAAGCCCACTGCCACACCCCACTGTGACACCTCTTAACCAGAGCATCCATGCTTCTGCATATTAGAGACTTGTCCCTTGAGTACAAGGAGGAAGGGTGAAGCACTGTGTGGGCTGAGAGGCTCTAGCATGGTGGTCTGAAGATAATGGAATCAATATCAATATTCACAACACTAAACATAGAATCCTAAACTAGAAATCTGTTCCTTGCTAAAGTCTCACTGATGAGTGTAAACCTGATTTTTTTAAAAAAAAAAACTTTTCAATAAGTTTCAAAGAAATTTGTCATTCACAAAAAAACTCTAAGATTGTGAGAAATAATGGATAGTTCTGAGAGTAAATATGCACCAAAAATAGTTCTGTAAAAAGTAGCAACGATAATTAATTTAAGGTGCATTACAACACTATGGAATTAAAATACAAAACAAAATTATCTTGTGCAATGGAAGAACAAAATATAACCTACAACAACTTTTATTTTTCAACAATCTAAAAATATTAGTTATCTTTAGCTTTTAAATCAACTCCATATGTTAAAAAATTTAGGACTAGGGGTTTGAGATATGGCTCAGTGGTTAAAGTCTTTGCTTCAAAAGTAAAAGGACCTGAGTTCAGATCGCCAGATTCTATATAAATAAATGCTGGATGGATATGAAAGTGGCCTGTAATTTTAGACCAAAACAGTAAGATGAAAAAACAAACCAGGATGATTCCTGACATCACCTTTGGGTGGGCCTCTACAGGCTCACACACTCAGGTGAATTCTTTAATACATACCTACACAAACGTGTACACATGCCTGCGCAGACACACACACACACACACACACACACACACACACACACACACACACACACATGCAAAAAAGCCAAAAAATTTGGGAATAATTTTTGAAGTTTAAAACTAATTTTTAGTTCAAAACTAAATGAATGACTTCCTTATTAACAGAAGGAAAAACATAAAATAGTCAAAATGAAATCAATAAAATCAATTCAATTAAAAATGGAAGAAAATGATGCTCCATTTGAAAAATGTAAGGAGGAAATTAACAGACATTGCACAAAGTTTAAAGTATGGATAGCCAGTGGAGTGATAGAGGGACCATTGACCATGACAAAAATGTGAAGAAATACATACTAAATGATGCTGATCTATCATAATTATAGATAATTTCTCTTAATGTAGTCATGGTCTAATAATTTGATAGGTAAAGCAGATCCTTATAGAATATTCTAAAATAAGCATGAATTTGAACCAAGTAAATACTCTAGGAATCACAAATAACCAAATAAGCAAAGAAATTATTCAAGGTCACAATGTTATTAAAAGGTTCAGGAACAGATCAAGACATAGTTTTACACAGGAATTTTTTCAAACACTTAGTGGTGGTAAAAGGACAAGGAAAAACATTTTCACAAAATCTCTGAAAAAAGTTCTCTTTGAAAAGTAAGGTTTTCAAAATATGACCAATATGTAGTTCTACTCATCAAACAAAGCTGGTCTGCATTGTCTTATCTACTTTCATACTAAGCCCTTGAGTACAGTTAATAGAAAGGTTCAAGTGTTTAATTAAAGTGTTAAAACCCCAATTAAGATAACCATAGGACCCCTATTTATACCTTATTGTAAATGACTGACATTGAAAATATTTTGAGATATTTCATTATATAGATGTTTGTACTGGTAACTCTTCTATGTTACTATGAGATATTACTCAGGCTCAAACAACTTAAGGGGAGAAAAGGGAGATTTATTCATCTTATGGTTCCAGGGGGGAGATACAGTCCATTATGATTCAAAAGGCATGGCTAGCTAGCAGAAGCTGGAGATAGCCCAAGTCACTGCAGACATGACAGAGGTTGCGAGCTACATCTGCATGCTCAAGATTAAACCCACTATCTCAAGTAGAGCATCCTAAGACACCTCAAGGCCCTCCTTTCTGTGATTCCCTTCCTCCAGAAAGACTTCACCTCCTAAACAACTAAAGATTCAAACACATGAGCTTTTAGGGGACAACTCACATTTCAGAACATGACACTCCACCCCTGGCCCCCATAGGGTCATTGCCATCTCATTGTACAAACCATACTCAGTCCCAAAATTTTAAAAGTCCTCATAAAGTACATTAGAAGTCCCAACATAGCACAAAACTCCAAAGTCCAAACTTTCCTGTAAAATCAAAAGACAACATGCAATGGCATGGTCTAAACATTCCCATTCCAAAAGGGAGGACCAAAAAACAGCAGGACAAATTCCAAATCCTAAGGCTCCATGTCAAACAAATGAATTTCTTGTTGAAATCCTCTCAGTTCCAAAAGGATTTGGTTCTGCCCTCCAGTGCAGCTGCACAAAGAACATATTCTCTTGGGCTGGCTTGGTACACAGCTCTCCTCAGCAGATGTCCCAGATTGGCTCTGACATCTGAAGTGTCTTTACTTCTCAGTGGCAAACCAGGTTTTAACTCTACAAACTCCCCTTCTTGGACATCTAAAATGCAGGCTTCCTACCTCACACTGCCTGACATCCACCATTCTCTGAAACCTTAGTGGAAGGATCCTCTAAAACCAGGACCATGTGGATGATGTTCCCAAGTTCTGCTGTAACTTCCAGGTGGAGATTGCTTCCCTCCCACACCATAATCACAGGTGATTCAGCTTCTCTGCTGTTGATTCTTGGCAAAATCTTTTTTGGGCTCTTGCTTTAAAGGATCAGGCAATTCCCTTGTAGCCCTGCCCTTCAGCTCTTAAAAGAATTTGAATTCTTATAGGTAGAAGCCTTCCCTGAGGATCTTGCCCTCAGGGTGCAGCCTCTTCTATTATCCAAATGAAGAGCCAGCTTTGGTTCATTAATTGGTCTAATATCTTCGACAACAGCCACCATTTTGCTCTTTGCCTCCTCCATCAAGTTTGCCATTGTATTTTTTTCTCATCAAACCTCCCAGTTTCCATCTCCTTCTGCTTAATTTCTTGCTTTATTTCTCATAACTCTGAATAGGAGTGCTAAAAAATAACCATGTCACACTGTCAAGACTACATTGTCTTAAAACTTTGTCCACCAAGCACTTCAATTTAACTTTAGTCAAACTTTCAGGATGGGAGCAAAACTTCACTAAATGCACAATCAAAGCAGCACTCTATTTGCCCCTAATACAGTTATTCAATATTTGCACCCCTCCGGACTGACACAAGCTGGGCTTCTACTTACTGTGTCTCTCACAGCGTTACTCTCTTGGTCCATGCTCTCACTAGAATAGCCCTTTAGGCCCTGTCTCCAAGACGCAAACACTCTGCCAGTACAAAGTCCCAAGGTTCTCCATATTTCTCCCAATGAATAGTTCTAAGGGCACACTAGCTGCATCACAACAACAGCCATACTGCTGGGTACCAACTTCTCTCAGCTTTACAAACAACAAGTTCATAAAGCAACACCCCATTTCTCTGGAACTAATTTCTATACTGGTTACTCTTCTTTTGCTATGAGACAACACTGAGGTCAACCAACTTAAGGGAAAAAATAAAGGTTTATTTAGCTTATGGTTCCAGAGAGGAGGTACAGTCCATTATGGCAGAAAAAGGATGGCTGGTTGGCAGAAGCTTGAAGTAGCCTAAATCACTGCAGACATCATGGAGGTTGAGAGCTATTGCGTCAAGCTGAAGAGCAGACTCACTCACTCAAGCAGGACAGGCCTAACTAATCTCACTGACTACCACATGTGACTGCCTTTCTTCAACTTTTCTTCTTAAAGTGTTTGATTTGCGTTCAGAAGATGTAGGATAAATTCTTGCAGTCCTTATTTACAGAAGTTAAGTTGTTGTAACTTACTTAGGACTTTGAAGGCTCTTGGACTGCAATATCTAAACTTCTATATTAGTGTGGATAGGGGTAGGGATAGGGAGGTTATGATAATTAAGATAAAGGTACCATGACCTTCCAAACAACTAAGAATTCAAACACTTGAGCTGTGACAATGTTGATTGAAAAAACTTTGGATCAAACAGTATGCAAGGTACAGGAACTTTTGCAAATATGTTTATTACATATGCCTTAGAAAAGAACTTAGAATAGTGTGAATTGAAGTATTTTTATTGATTTCCTTTGAATTTTTTTGTTTATATTTTAAAACTTTGTGGTCTGTACTTTTTATAATGCGCAGGCTTTACTTTGAAATAAAAAACACTTCCCGTTTTCAAACCTTTTCTCAGTAGAGTAATAACCTGACATTTTATTCACTCTGTCTTTGGCAGTCTCCCATCTTGCTTCAGTCTTCCTCCACAACCCTCAGGTCTGTGACTGTCATGCAGTTAATTCCCCTTGACCTCTGATCTCAGCTATGGTGTCTCTTTTCTTGTCTTGCCTTTCTGACCAGACGCTACCACAAGCAGTTGATCTGTCTACATCCCTTGATCATCTGTCCTAGTTTGCTAAAAACTTCTAGGAATAAAAAGGTTCCTGCCTGATCCTTAATCTACCTGTAAAGTTTCATTCTTGATCCAGCTTCTGCTGGAACCAGTGTTTATAGTGTTCATAGCAGTGTCAGCCAATAAAATGTCTCCTTGCAGCACAAACTAATCTAAACATACAAACATAAGATTGTTCATTACATTTAGTAATTTTCAGTACCCTTAAGGCTGCATAAATATGTTCAGTCCATGTTCATGACACTTTTGAATATCGGAAGATAGCTACTTGCCTCCCTTTTGAGATTTTTCCAGCCATTTTCCTTTTGTTCCTTCTTGTGCCGAATGACTGATAACTCATCTCAAATAAATTAAATGTTAAATTAAAAGTTGAATTCTACTTCCTGATGTTCTATTTAACGTAGCCCACTTGAAACCAGTACAGTTTCCACAAGCAAAAGACCTGACTTAACATGTGGTGTTATGAGTGATTGAAGCTTAAGAACACAACCATTTCTGTTTTATTTCAATTCGTTTCATTTTTAGAACCAGATAACATTATCAACCAAAAATTCCAAGAGATTTAGCAGGGTTTAATGAAACTAAACATGATTTTCAAGAACAAAGACATAAAATAGGGTAATAAAAGGATACATGAATGTTTTTCTACTTGTGACTATAGAAGTGATCTTGGGAGAGGCAGTGACTATGTGTCTGACAATCAACGTTTCTTTGAAGGAAATTCTATTCTAGGGTTCAATTTATGTGTGCATGTATATATATGTGTGTGTGTGTATCAATATGTACGTGTGAAAGTGTGTATTTGTGTGAATGCATGCATGTATGCCTATAGGTACATGTTCATGTGTGTGTGTCTATATATGTGTTTATGTATTGATTTGTATGTATTTTGTGTGTGCATATGCATGTATATATATTGTATGTATAAGCACGTATGTATGTGTATGTGTGTTTGTGTACATGCATGAATGTGCATTTATGTACATGTGTGTGCATACATATATGTAATACACACGTCTTGTATGCATGCATGTGCCCATGTGTATGTAGTATATGTATGTAGTATATGCATGTGCGTATACATGCATAGAATATATACATACATCTGTGCTTTGATGTTCTGGGTCAAGTTGCAGTATTATTATTTCCAGCTTTATGACTTCAACCCTATTATTTCCTGAACTCTCTCTCTCTTTCTCTCTCTCTTTCTCTTGTTCTCATTCAAGGTATTCCTAGCCTTTGGGAATTTTCATAATTTCTATAAAGATCCTAACTTTGCTCCTTGCCAATCTTGAGGCATGCTGTTTAGGGTTCTCAGAGTCTCCAGTCCCATCGTCTTCTGTTTTAAAACAAATGTAAATATTCTCAACTCTTTTCCTGCTTGACAATTCATTATTTTGTAGAAAAAGTGAACCCATTCCTCTTAGATCCATATCATACTAGGGGTTTGGGAACATGCAATCCAGTAGATAATAGGGATTGTTTTGCTTTCAGATTGCACCCCACAAGAGTATTGTTACCCACTTCACAGATAAAAGACCAAAAACTCATAGAATTTAGGTTATTCCCCAGTTACCCAATAAGAAAGGTGTTGAGTCAGGTGTTGACAGGCATCCTTGTGAAGGAAAGTAAGTGGGGAGACCAACCTCTATAGCAATGGAACAGATATTTATTTTAAGCCCAGGAAGAGTGCTCCTCCCCACCCAGGAAGAATACTCCTCCCCACCCAATTCAAATAGCCAGAGTTACCATGAGTTAGGCAGGGTGGGATGCCTGGGTGAGAGTTTTGACCAAGGTTCTATATCTTAGCTTAGACTTGAGAGATGGGGATGAGGAAATATGTGTGCTTTGCAGTCACTCTTGGCCCATTTGTCACATCTCTGAGCCCAGTGAAGCTGCTGTGAGCTGTTGATTCCCAGCTCTTTAGATGAGCACATTCCATTCTGGTGTTCTGTGTTATAGACATCCTGTAGCTGTTCCCTGCATTCACCTTGGACTCTGGGTTCCACCATCCTCAATAAGTCATAGAAGCTCTTCACCCTGTGATAATTTTGTGTTTTTTTTACTTTTAATATTCTAATTTGGAGCTTCTTTTTTCTCTCCAGGCTTGGGGAAACAAAAGGTTTGATTTTGCTATCAGAATCCCTTGCCTCACACATCAGTCTTCTTCAGAAGCCCTCTGAGCTGTTTTCTGCACTCAGGCCTGTTTGAGAGCCTACAGTTCCTGGTGTGATCCCTTTATGTGATGCCTCACATCTGAGCATGTCTACAGCTGGATCAACTCTTCTAGATTTTTCACGAGACTTCATAATGCTTTATCTATTTTTACTCACTGCTCTCAATATTTCGTACAAATCTCCACCCATCATAGGCTCTTCAAACTCTTATTCTCTTCCTGGTTCTGTTCTCTGTTCTATAATCTCTTGGCTAATCTGCAGGTGCTTCTCAGTCTCTATGGAATCACTGTTGTTTATAAAAACTGCCAGAATACCCATCTGAGAGAGTTGGCTACAAAATTATTATCTACGCCTACAAGTTATAATTCCAAGATACAATACATACCCCTTGGTTGACATCAGGTCATTCCCTTTTAACAGGAATCTAAAAGACTCTTCTTCTAAATAGATGACCCCCCTTCCCTTCCCTCCTTGCAGTCCCCTCACTGCAAGCAGCTCTCTGAGAGGTGAAAAAGATTCTTCTCAGGACAGTTTACCTTTGGAAAAGAGTGATATGGTATCGCCACAAGATGCAAAGAAGCACAAGAGCCCTGGCTGGAGCAAGCTCAGTCATGCAGGCTGCTAGGTGGTATTGTCGTGCTGTGTTTTGCCATCTACACACATGTAGCTTCCCAGGAGCCCAGGGCTGATTGACCACCTCTGTGAAGAGGAAAGTCATATCACTCCTCCTGCTCTGTCCAGGGGTCATTTATCCTGGCACATACTGTGAGTACAGAGAAGAGAAATGAACAGTCAAATATGTCATTTCTTTTGCCAAACCATTTCAGCATCTGTAAAGCAAGAATTCATCTATCACTAAATAAAGTCATTACTGAAGCAGCTATTACCCAGACGTGACTCCCAGTTGGAAAGCTGGAACAGCAATTTATCTGTTAGCAGCAGCTCGCCAGCATCTAACCTGCCACTTACAGAGGCAGAGAAATCCTCAGAATATGCGGTCTGAGAAAAAAATATTAAAAATGACTCTTTAATTCTTTTTTAAAATATTGTCTATTACTTCTTAATATTTTAAAAACCCCAGAAAATGTTCTAAAATGCAAAAATAGGTACACAGAGGAAAAAGTACTTCCAATCAAGAAATGATATGGTTACTGTTTTAATGTATTTCTTATCCCGACATGTAAAACTGAGAACACACTTTACATTGACATTCATTTGGATCACAAACTGAATTATGTCAGCTGGAGATAACTGGTTACAGACCTTCCTCGGTGTAGTCAGATTTTCTGGGGTCTCATCAGTGACCCTACTGGCCTTCCTCTAGAGTAGCAGCTTTTTTCACAAGACCATGTACCAGGTCCTTTAGAAAGACCTGTTGGCAGGTCTGGATCCTCTGGCCCTCGCATGCCAAACACCTACGTGTTTCTCAGTGTGTAATGCAATAAACAAGAAGGAGAGCAAAATGAAGTAAATCCCACATACACGGGGCCTCAAGAAGGACACCAGAGCTGATGGATTCGGAAGGAGAAAAGAAGTACAATGACTCATTTGTTTTATCCTCTGGACAACCTCTGATGGTAAGCCTCATTTTCCATTCTATCGATGGGAAAACAGGCTCAGAGAAGGTAATCACTAGCCCAAGATTAATCACATAGCAGACAAACAGCACAGGTGTCTTCCTAGCAGGGAAATATCTGTCCAGAAAGATACTCCCTGGAGGTAGAAATATCTTAGAAATCCTCGATACATAAACCTGCATCAGGAGGCTTGAATCCAGGCAGGCTTAAATGACACCAGAAATCCTCCAGTTTGTTTAGAATTATATTGTCAGCAAAATTTTCATCGGAGTGTTTTGCGTACTGATTGGGCTCTGCAATTAAGCCTCCCTTGATGAAGGCGCATCAGGGCTAATTTTAAATCTGATTACTGTCAGCACGGCATCCACTCAAAGCTACTTTTAAACAAGTGCCAGTAATTCTCCCAAGGATGCCAGAGCTAGAAGTCTCTGCCGTAGCGTCTTCTCTCCCACTGTCATCCCTTCCAGACACTGTGATCTCCCAGTGTGTTAAGCTCAAAGCGTTTCCCTGCAAGAAAAGCCCCAGTGGATCTCTCAAGAGCTCAGAAAAGCTGTGCATCTAAGTGCTGGCCTGAATCAGATAGTGACAGAAGATTGAGTGTCTAATCAGATTAGTGAGAGAAAAGGCTTTAGGGCCATGGCCTGAGTACCCTTGATTTGAATCGTCCTGTATTAATAAAAATAAAACATGGCCTGTGTAGCCTCTGCTCCATTGTGGAGGGATAAGGGCAGACAGGGATTGAAGTGGATTATTAAAAAGCTTCTTGGCCCCAGAGCTTTCCACCATCTCTCAAATCTTTTGGTCTTTCTTTGAATTAAATATATGCTAAGCAAGATGGGAGCTATGAAGGTTGGTCTCTGAAGACCCAAGTCAATCAGTGGAGGAGCTGGCTAGTCCCCTCTGCTGTCTGATTGATAAGTGTGCCAAGCTATGTCAAATGGGGAAACTGGAGAGACCCCATTTCTTAAAAGTTTCATAGCCTCAACACCATAGTATAGAACAAGCTATCAGTAAATTGGCCTTTTTAGAACAACCAAATTCACATCCACAGCATGACCTACAGGAAAATCACAAGCCAGTGTTACGTAAAATGTTTTGTATTGTGGGATGGGGGAAAAGCTGAAGGAAACAATTGGTTTCTGGTCGACATTTGCAGACAGCCTTGAAGTGCTGGAAGCATGCCCACGCGCAGTCTGGAAGATCTATGAACATCTTCTTGGCCTCAGAAATGTCCACAGGCTCTGAAAACCACAGTTTACTTGCTTTCCTGTGACTTTCATTATCATCATTATTATTTTTAATATTTTATTATTTGTTTGTTTGTTTATGCGTATCCAAGGACACTTTGTGTCCCTGTGGATGACAAAGGGTGACTTTGGGAATCATTCTGGATTGCTTCTACCTCCTTTTGGCTTTGCTCTGGGATTTCCCAGGCTCTGCCCACCAGACCTAGAAGTGCAGACTGCCTCTGTTTCCTGGCATTTTTACGCAGGACCTGGGATCAGAACTCAGGAACTTCGGCTTGCAAAGCAGTCTTAGCCCCTGAACCATCTCTCCAGCCCTATCATTATTATTTTTAAAACCTCAAGTTTAAAATGTCTTTTTGTTGTATTTTATTTTATTGACTTTATCTTTAAAATTTTGCCAATTTTTCTTGCATTCAAAGGCATGTGGTTTCAATTGACTGTTCTTATTCAATCTTTAGATTTCAGATTTTATTTTTCAATGTCTTTATCCTTTTTATTGTATTTTTCCTACTTTTGTAAGCTTAATGAGTATTCTTCCCAGCTTCCCTCCCTCTCCTTTCCTTCACCCTCCTTTCCCTTCACCATTCCCTTCCACTCCCTCTCACCCTTCTGCCTATATGTTTCTGTGGACCCCAGGGTTCACTCAACTTTGTCTACTCCTGTGAGGGCTAAGACCTATGTGGTATACCAAGTTACCTCTCTTCAGGCCATCCCCACACTGTCCTTCACTTATCCAGCCTTAAATCCAAAGATTTCCTCTATAAGTTCCCATTCTATGGGTATAATAACAGCTACCTACGAAACAGTTTGATGTACTCTCTTCCTACTTATAGGTAGGTTTATTGGCTATCTTCTCTATAGATCTATTTACTTCCATTTTTTTGCTCTCATTCTAGTCTGTAGTAACAAGAATGGGTACCATTTTGACAAGTGGGTCTTGAATCTAATCAGAAAGCTCTTGGTTGTCTCCATTCTTCTGTTTTAAAGTTGGTATCTCCCAATCACTATTTTACTAATTTTCTTCTTTCTAATTTCTCTTTTATTCATACTTTTTATTCTTCCTATGATTTTACTCATGAACTAGACTTTTGCATAAAGGTGCCTAGTGTAATTTCTCCAATTCCTACATGAAAGAGAAATAGATGTTTGTTTGTTTGTTTGTTTTTTGCATTGTAATTGCATGCCCACTTTTCTTTTATAATGTATCTAATAGATTTTACCACACAGGGCTTTAGAAACAAGAAGTTTAAAAGTGTACACACATTCACACTTCTTACTTCAGGAATAAAACTCCTTTCCCATCAAGACTGAGAACCAACCACTTGTAGAAGCAGCTATAAGTGAGCAAGCAGTCAGCCAAACTCTGTTCTTAGGCAACTTAAAAAAAATGGGATGGTTCACCTCACATCTCTAGGGATTTAGAAAGCTATTATACTATAAGAAGAAGCTCTGGACTCCTTCTCTTACACAGATGTATGTTCAACTTCCTTTCTATTAGTCATTCTGTTAAGTCTATTAATCTGAACCTTGGATTCTTCTAAAAAAGATGGTTGGGCTAGATGTGTCCCAAGTGTCATTTTTGTGATTAAATAACACCGCATGCTGCTTTCACACCTACTATTTGTAATTATCAAGAACCTGCCATGAAAGGATTCTGAGGACAACTCTGTGATTCCACCAAAAAGTAAAGATAAATTCTAGGTAACTCAGTCACTGATTTATTTGCTTTGCATTAGCACAGCCATACACTTTTTTGTTGACACTAACTTCGTGGGGACCAATGTGGCTGGCCCTTAATAAGTATTAAAAAACAGTTGCCAATTATGTGATTGCTCTGTATATAGAGAGCATTCCAGTGGAGATTACCTTTCCCTAACTTCCATAGGCAACACCTCTGGCCACAGGATTGAGTCAAAGTCAATACCGAAAACCAGACCTGAAAAATGTGTAGGTGTTTAATCCATCTCTGTGAACCTCAGTCCTCTCACCTGCAAAACAGAGATTGGTTTGGAGATATAGTAATAGTGATTTATTTATGAAAAACCTTTTAATCTATTGCTGAGCTAAAAAAAAAGGAAATGAATTTTTGTGAAAGGCTTAACTCAGCAATACAGAACTTGCCTATCATTGCAAGGTCCTGGGGGTATGATCCCAAAATCCTCCCAAATGTTTTTAGAATAAAAAATGACAAGAAAACTTCTAGGAGTTTTGAGGAGACCTGGATCTAATTCTACCTACTGGATCACAGTATTAATAGCAATAATACTGTAGTATTCATGATATAGTATTATTAATAGAAGGAAAAATGATATTTTCTTAAGATATTAATGTTTGGTTCTCCCACATTTGGAGGTAAAATTTCGGAATTTTATATTATTGGACATTTACTTTGCTGCCATGGATCATGTGAGTCATAAATATATGATGCAATATGCAGCATTTAATGTTTTTGAGAGTGTGGGCAGTGTGATCAATAATACATCTTACAGTGGTACTTTCATTTGTTATCTATTACTCTGCCACCGATGACCACATTCATCATTTCATACAGTAGCTAGTGACTCAACAGTGCAGGAAGTGCCAAGCAGGATGGTTGAGGCTGAGCACGTCTCTCCAGACTGCTATCAAGATGTCAGCTGAGGCTACAGTTATCCATAGATTTGACCAGTGCCTGGATCAACCTCCCAGGTGGCTCACTTAAGTGACTAGCAAGCTGTGTTTGCTGGATGTTGGTAGGAAACCTCAACTCCTTACCACAGAGAACTCTTTACAGAATTCTCAAGTATCCTTAGTATATGACAGACAACTTCCTCTAGAGAGAAATCTAAGAGCACACAAGATGGAAACTATAATAATATTTATGATTTAGATGTGAAAGTGATATTTCACTGCATCTGTCACATTTCACTGGTTATGCAAATCAACCTATTTATGCATGAGAAGAGAGACACAGGTCATGTATCCCAGGAAACAAGGAATATGGGCATCCACCTTGGCACCTTGGAGAAAGGTCCACCTAATATCCAATCACTGTTTGTCAAATGGAAATTCTAGTGCTCCATCTGCATTTTTAACAAGCTTCTAAGATAGAATGACTGAAAAGTTCAAGAACAACTGTTTTGTTGTAAATGTGTATCTACATATTTTTACATTGATATAAAAGAACTGAAATTATTAATGACTATTCAAGGGAATAAGACAGAGTTGAAGGAATGACAAGATGCTACTTTTTCTAATAAGACTCTGAATGGAATCATTTTAAATGTTATTATGCAATTTCTTTGGATGCTTTCCTGTGATGTTCAAATCTCTTTGGACTTGAAGATAGAAAGAAGAACAAACTAAAAGAACACAGACTCTGAATACTGAGCTTCCTCCTGCTACATTAAGACAGAAGTTAGAATTCAGTGAAGTGCCACTAAAGGAAACACACCTGTTCTGGTCTGACACGCTCCTTTCCAGAGGACTGGAAACTAATCAAGGAGGCAGAGTGGCCCACTTTCTCTCCCCAAACCTCCTCTCACTGAGGATACATCAGACATTCTAAAGGGAACTTGTTGGTGTGAGAGAATGAGGACGTCCTTGTTTTAACACCCCATCTACTTTCATTGTCCTACTTTTAACAGTTACTTACATAGCCCCATGCACTTACAGGGATACTTCCAGATCAAAATCCTTCAACTGGTTTTAGTTGATCAAGAGCATAAGCTATGATGAGCATTCTCTCTAAGGACTTCAGCTAGGGTCAAACTCTGACCAACAAGGGTAAGTGTAGAAAGATGAATGGAGGGTAGACAAGAAAAGAGAAGAGAAATAGGAAATTTACAGTCATATGGACTGTGGACCATTTAGATTAATGTCTTGGCTATATGTAGTTAGTTTTACAATCCTCCACTATGGATACTGCTCTATCTTCTGAGAAGACAGAGATGAGGCAGGTCAACACTCCCATATAATGTGCCCAGAATCACTTCTGTGTGCAGGAGATCCCTGCCTCCATCTTTCCATCTCTTAGCCTTTGCACATTTTCATTTCACTGAGATAAGCACCTATTTTAAATTTATCTGGATCAGCATTACTAATGGAAAACTGGCTCAAAGGAAATGAACAACCTTGAGAACCTTGACTCAAATCTATTAATTAGGCAAATGTTGGCTTCTTCCTGATGAATGGTCTATTATAGACAAGAGTTCTCTAACACACATGGTTATGGATGCTGCTAAAGACAACACACACACACATGCACAATTGAATAAATCAATAATAAAAAAGACAACAGAATGATCTGCAATATACATAAAACTTCACTTACTGCATTTTACTGGTATGAAGCATTTGCTCACTGTCTATTGACAAACTCACTGCTCACTATTTGTTGGCAAGTCATAGTCAATTTAAACACTAAGCACTACTAACCCAGGATACATAAACAAAAGTGGGGTATGTGGTTCATGGGATGCAGGTAGCCTGATAAGCTGATTAATCCATATGTTCTGCTGCTTATGAAAGACTGGAGTTGTAACTTCTTTTTTTCTTTTTAATATTTTGTACTTATTCTTTTTGTCAGCTTTTCATATGTATTCATTATGTCTTGATCTTATCAATCCCTATTCATACATACTGGCGAGGACTTTAGAAATTCAATTATGACTGTCTTTTAAACATTTATCATTCGAGCCATAGACTGGCTAAGCATTCAGCACTCAGCCTAGACACTTCTTTATGCAATGGAAGATGTTTATTATAGAAAATCACAACTTTCCAAAGTGCAGAAAGTAAGTGACTGTGACTCCCGGACCTTAAGCAGATCATCTAAGCCATTCCCTCATCCAAAGTTCAGAGAACATGGCTGAAGAGGGAGCAGTAAGATTGTATGAGCCCGAAGGGGACTAGGGACATGGTCAGATATATCTTCTGGACACTGCATGACAGTGAATACACTGCAGTTATGTACATTTCCACAAGACCTACATGAGATTTGTCTTAACATTTCACCATGGAAAGGGAAAAATAGAGGCCCCACATCTCTCCAAGAGACTGATGAGGATGAATGCCGATGGAGGAGAAGAAACAATGTTTTTCTCAGTGATGTACCCACTGATACATGATTTATGCTCCTGCAAGTGCTCAGGAACATCAAAGGCAAATCAGATGAAATTCAGTGGGCCGCACATGGGAAAAGACTTGCAAGAATGGTTGTAATTGTAAAAAGAGGAGGGCGGGATTGGGGATTAAGATATTAAAGTATATATTATGAAATACTAAAATAATAAGGAAATTAAGTTACAAGTGGAGTTTGATATGATCAAATTGCAATTCTTACACGGATAGGGGAGGGGCACATGAAGTCCTATTCCCTGCTGGTGAGCTGTTGGCAATTGATGGTTGCTAGGGGATAGAGAGTCATTTTCCTTCATAGTTGTGAGTTCTAATATGCTCCCATGATTCAGTGGTTGGCCCATATCCATGCGCCTGTGAGAAGCACTGCTTGGATTCAGTTGATTATTTAAAAAATTAATTGCTCTCCCCTTCCCTCTTTTCTTTTACTCCCACTACTGGCAATTCCTCTACTTGCCTGCAAATCTCATTCCCTGTGTTTAGCCAGGGCCTTGGGACTGAAAATTTGAGTCTGTTGTGTTCGTTGGTGGGTATACAACATAGGTGCTATGACTCTCAATGTAGAAGACTCTGTTAGTTTTCAATGGCAGTAAGTGCCCTTCACTTACACATTGCTGTCTGTTATTCTTGCCAGTCTTGGAGACCCAGTCCTTATAACTGCAAATACTGTGAATGAATGATTACCATGGCTGACACAAAGTGGGAGGGGCATGTGAGGGGTCCTGGGAAGTGGGGAGACAAGGGTGGGAGTGCATGTGATCAAGACACATAGTATACATATGTCAAACAATCAAAAAGTAAATTAAAAACAAGCTGTAACTTATATGCAGTGATTCATACTTTTTTAAGTATATATGCGTTAATGGCTTTTAGAATATTTGCAATGTTGTAAATCCCCACAACTTTCTAACTCCAGAATGTTTTGATTACTCCAAAAATAAACCACATGGTGATTGTCAATCATTCCCAACTTTTCTAACCTCCCCTCCTATTACAATCATTGACCTGTTTCCTGTCTGTCCACATTCATCTATTCTGGATATTCATGTAAACAGAGCCACCCAATGTGATATTTTATGACTTCATTTTTGTTAGTATACAGATACCATATTTTGGTCATCTTTTCTGAAATAAAGAAGTATTTTGTTTTGAGACAGGGGTTCATGTAGCCCAGTCTGGCTTCAAATTCATTCTATAGCTCAGGAAGGCTTTGAACTTCCAATATTCCTGGCTTTGCCTCAGGAGTACCAGAACTACAGACAGTGCCTCTACATCCAGATCATGGGATCAGACTCAGAGTTCCATGCATGCTGAGCAGGCACTGTCCCAACTGAGCTGCATCTCTAGTCATGGATATTTTGGAAACATTTTCAGGCATGAAATTCACAAAGAAAAATTGATAATCATATGTGCCTTCCTTGTTCTTTGAAAAATCCTTGCCAAATGAGTAACCAGGATCATCCTTAAAAACTGTTACCAGATCCCATCAAAAAATGTCCTGGACCAAATGGATTCAGCACAGAGTTATACCAGACATTTAAGCAGTTAATAACACCAATACTCCTTAAATGTTCCATCAAATAGCAAAGGAAGAAACACTACCAAATTCCTTCTATGAAGCTAATATCGTCTTAATCCCAAAACCTAATAAAGATACACTTAAAAAAGAAAACTATAGGCCGATCTCTCTGATGAACACAGATGCAAAGATTCTCAACAAAGTCTTAGCAAATAGGATTCAAAAACATATTAAAAAGATCATCCATGGGGACCAAGTAGGCTTTATCCCCGGCACACAAGGTTGGTTCAACATACGCAAATCAATAAATGTAATTCATCATATAAACCAGTCCAAAGTCCAAGACCACATGATACTCTCGATAGATGCAGAAACAGCTTTTGACAAGATCCAACAGCCTTTTATGATCAAAACGTTAGAGACAGTAGGAATGGAAGGAACCTTTATCAATATAATAAAAGCTGTATACAACAAGCCCACAGCAAGGATTATGCTCAATGGGGAACAATTGGAAGCATTCCCACTTTGATCAGGAACTAGACAAGGCTGTCCAATCTCACCACTTCTATTCAATATTGTACTTGAAGTCTTAGCCGAAGCCATAAGACAAGAAAGGGACATATGAGGGATTCAAATCGGCAAGGAAGAAGTCAAGCTATCCCTATTTGCAGATGACATGATCTTATACCTGAGTGATCCCAAAAACTCCACCAGGAAGCTCCTGGAACTAATTGAGAAGTTCAGCAGGGTAGCAGGATACAAAATAAACATACAAAAATCAGTTGCTTCCCTATATGCCCAGAATGAAAGAAGTGAAAAAGCCCTGAGAGAAACAATCCAATTTACTATAGCACCTAAAAAAATGAAATACCTTGGTATAAATCTAACCAAGGAAGTAAAAGACCTTTACAATGAAAACTTTAAAACCCTAAAGAAGGAAATTGCAGAAGACACCAGAAGGTGGAAAGACCTCCCATGTTCCTGGATTGGCAGAATCAACATTGTAAAAATGACCAAAGGTAATATACAAATTCAATGCTATACCAATTAAAATCCCAAAGCAATTCTTTAAAGAAGTTGACCAAACAATCTCAAAATTCATATGGAGGCACAAAAGACTCAGGATAGCAAAGACAATCCTGAGTAACAAAACCACTGCTGGAGGTATCACCATACCAAACCTTAGTCTATACTACAAATCCATTATAGTAAAAACAGCCTGGTACTGGCTCCAAAATAGACATACAGATCAACAGATAAGGGTTGAAGACCCAGATATAAGCCCACAAAATTACAGCCATTTGGTCTTTGACAAAAAGGCCCAAAAAATCCAATGGAAAAAGAACAGTATCTTCAACAAATGGTGCTGGCAAAACTGGATCTCTACATGTAGAAGACTGAAACTGGATGCGTACTTGTCACCTTGTACAAGACTTAATTCCAAATGGATCAAGGAGCTTGATATAAGGCCAGAGACTATAAAAACCATAGTTGAAAGGATAGGGAACACCCTCGAGCTGATTGGGCTAGGCCAACATTTCTTAAACAGACATCCAATGCACAGTCACTGCTACCAACTCTCAACAGTTGGGATCTTGTGAAATTAAAGAACTTCTGTTCAGATAAAGAGATTGTAACACCAGCTCATAGGCAACCCACAGAATGGGAGAAAATCTTCACTGACCACATATCTGATAGAGCTCTACTGTCCAGAGTGCACAAAGAACTTAGAAAACTAAACACCAAGAAAACTAATGGCCCAATTAAAAAATGGGCCCTGGAACTTAAAAGAAACTTTACCAGGGATGAAATTAAAATGTCTAACAAATATCTTAAAAAATGCTCCACTTCCTTAGCCATCAGGGAAATGCAAATCAAAACTTCCCTGAGATATCATCTCACCCCGGTCAGGATGGCAAAAACCACAATACAAACAACAGCAAATGCTGGAGAGGATGTGGAGAGAGAGGAACTCTCCTACATTGCTGGTGGGAATGCAGGCTCATACAGCCACTCTGGCGAGCCGTCTGGAGATTCTTAAAGAAATTAAAGATTGAAATGCCATATGACCCTGCAATTCCACTTTTGGGAATAACCCCCCATGCAGCAGAGGTTCATCTCGATAGCACAAGTGCGACCATGTTCATAGCAGCACTGTTTACAATAGCAAAGTCATGGAATCAACCCAAATGTCTAACAGTTGACGAGTGGATAAGGAAACAGTGGTACATCTATACAATGGAGTACTACTCAGCCATCAAAAATGATGAATTACTGGAATTTGCCGGGAAATGGATGTCATTAGAAATAATAATAGGTGGCTCCTAGTACCAAACCCACCCAGCCCACCTTGAGACACTCATAGGTAAATCTATGTATTACCTACAGTAATTGCAAGGATTATGAACAGGAGGGATGGGGTTGGAGGGCCACACCAGAAACAAGGAGAGAAGTGACCTTGTTACAGTAGAGAAAATAGGCCTCCATCAAGGACTGCAAGTAAGTAATGTGACACCTGGTTAAGGTCACGGACTGTTCGTTCCTGATCATTTACAACTAAGGGGGTATGATCTCACCAGAAGGGGAGGGCATATAGTCTGGCAGATAAAAAGTAACCATTTTGCAAATGGGTGATTGACCCCTTCCTCACTGAGGTTTCCTACTTTTATTACATCTACCCTTGAATATGCTCTTATAATAAGACTCCAATTTAACAGCTTTTTGTCTCTGGCCAGGGTGACATACAGTGCCCAGGATGGAGTGAAGGGCATTGCAGGAGCAGCAAAACTGCAAAAGAAAATCAACAAACCACAATCCAGAACTTCAGAGACTCTATATCAACCACCTAGAACTAGGACCAGACTAATCTCTCCCCATCCTGAAGCTCAGGGACATTTGCAGAAGAGGGGAGGGTAAGAATGTAAGAGCACAAGGATGGGAGGAGCAATGATTTGCAAGATACTCCACACAAGTTAGGGCCAAAGCAATCATAATTGGACTTTGCATGCCTTGCGCATGTCCAACACACTATTGACCTCACAAAGTCTAGCATCTGCTAAAGGCACCAAGATCCTTGGAAGCAAGGGATTGACAGTAGTGTTCCTATGCTTAAGGGGAACATGGGAAAGGGTTCAGGGAAATGCCACTGGGTCCTTGTATGTCATCGGAGAGGATTGCCCAGAGGAGAGTCAGGGATGCACATTAAAGGACTCTCTGGGAATTGGGGTGGAAGGCACTGGGGGATGGGGAGGGAGGAGTGAGGGGAGGGGGAGTAGGGGGTTTGGGGGGAGGAGGAGGGAGGGAGGGAACCGGAGTACCTATTAAGTTTGTATGAGCGGAGATAATAAAAAATGTTTAAAAAAATGTTACCAGAGTGTCCACAGTCCACAAAATCCTTTCCCAGTTTAATCATTCCCAATCATATCCACTCTAACACTACAGATGAGTCTTGCTTTGTTTTAGAAGTGTTTTATAAGTGGAGTCATAGAATTTTTATTCTTTTGTACTTGGTTTCTTTTGCTGACCTAGTATATGTGAGATCCTTATTATTTCATGTAATTATGGTTGACTTTTCAATATTTCAATTTTTGCATATTGCAGTTTTGTCAAACATTCTACCTTTGATGGATATTTGGGTTTCAATCAGGAGCCATTGTTAATGGTTCTGCTCTGAATTCTTACACATTTCCCAGTGACTAAGTGTGCACATTCTTGCTGACTATATGTCTAGAAGTGAAGTTGCTGGCCCTTAACATAGATTGGTATTCAGTTTAATAGCTACTCATAGATATGTTTCCAACACTGTCCCCAACATGTTATGTTTATTATATTATGTTATGGTTATTCCCTATCATTACCAACAAAGATGATGGACTGATATTTACTCACCATTCTGCACTACTGTCACATAGCCCTTGAAATTTAATTAATTAATAACTGCTGATGCTTGGCAACATTTTATATAGCAGTTAGCCATCTGGAGGCCTAATTGTTCTGTAGTGTCTTTTCAATGCTTTTTCTTATATTTCTACCAAGTTGCCTGCCTATTCTTATTAATTTTTAGAATTCTTCACATCTTATACTTGACTCTTATGTTGGATAGATGCTTTACAAATATCTTTTATTCTGCGACTTGTCTTTTCACTGTCTTAATAGTGCCCTTTGAAGTAATTCTACATTGCAATGTAATACAACATTTATTAACATTTCCTATTATGAATAGTGACTTTAAAAATATTGCATCAGGGCTGGAGAGGTGGCTCGGGGGTTAAGCCTCTGCCTTGCAGGCAGAGGGTCCTGAGTTCGGATCCTAGACCCCATGTATAGACACTGGACAGAAGCGGGGGCGGCCTGCATTTCTGGTCCTGGTAAGGTGGAGCCTGTGAATCCTGGGGCAGAGTAAACATGGAGGAGGTGAAAGCAGTCCATGGTGGTTCCCGAATTTACCCATGGTTCTACACACACACACACACACACACACACACACACACACACACACGCCCACGCACAATTGAATAAAAAATAAATAAATATATAAACTAAAAATATTGCATCAAAGATATTTTTTACTTCCAAAATCATGAAATTGTTTCAATATTGAAATTCTATACTAAGGTTGAAAACAGCTCTATTTGGGCCCAATCACAGAGGTATGCATAAATGAGAGAGATGTTTCAGGTGAAAGTAAGACAATCGGCAGAGAACACTGTGGAAGAGGGACCAGTAAATAAGATTGCAACAGTCCAAAGGGGACAAGGAATGTGGTCAGATGGTACCTTCTTGGCATGAAAGGGCTGCTGCATCCATGATCACACAGAAATTACATATACTTCCATAAGACCTTCAGCAGGATTTCCCCTATCAACGTGTCACTATAAAAGGACAGAGAACTCCCAAGACCTCTACTCATTTGCTTTACCAGATAAAACTGTTGTGGATCACAGGGGAGAAAGCTCCAGACAGTAGGACTCTTAAAGGCAAGTGATTAAACAGTCATAATAGAGTTTCCATACTAACGGGGAGTCCAAGAAGGGGCTCTGGGCTATGCCACTGAATCCTGAACCCTCACTAGGGTGGAGGACTCAGAAGGAGGTTTGGCATTCACACAAAAATGGGAGGCACTGGGAGGGGCAGAGGTAGGGAGATTAGGAAAAACGTAAAATGTGGGAGAAAAAAAGGACAAAGTTCTCAAGTGGTCCCAAACTTCCCTGAGAGACTGATGAAGGTCAGTCCTGATGGGGGAAGGAGATGCTTTCCTTAGAGTTATGCCCACTGATTCATTCTCCACAGGCACATGTCATCAAAAGCAACCCAAATAAAAATCAGTGGGCCACCCATGCAAAGAAAAAAAAATAAGATAATAGTATAATAGGAGAGAGACTGACAGGAAAGAAGAAGGGTTGTAGTGGGAAAGGGAAGAAGATGGGACAGGGGGTTAAGGGGCAAAACTGTCAAAAACTCACTGTATTCATAAGTGAACCAATAAAAGAATTATTTAAAAAAGGGTAAGAACAAAACGATAAATCATCTTCTGCAATTTACCAGAGCCTCACGATCTGCAGGCTTGTCCCTGACAGTATTCATGCTTAAGAAACATGACCCAGAATTGTTTGACTCACGCTCCTTGCTATCTTCATCATCCTCATCCGTGGCAACGATTACTTTTGTGTCATTACTCTCTGTCTTGTCATCTAAGAGGAGATAATTCATGATTTTATTAATTCACTCTGCAACTGGTCCATATAGGAGCGAGGAATTTTGGGGGAAGGATAGCTTAGCAATGCTCAGCTAGATTTATCTCCCCATCCGAAGTTGCCAAGTATTCTTTCAATTACCAATCTGGTGGCACTTGTAGCATCATTACAATTCATGTTGTAAAAAGTCCAGTGGGGCAAGAAATAGAAATTAACAGATCTTCAATGGATTTACACTATCTTGTGAAACAGAGGACTTATGCACAGGCCAGTACCTCTCCAAGGGTCACAATGCCTTCCTCAGTTTACCTAGAAGCAAATAGTACTGACATCAGAGTAACAGTGATAATTGGGTCTGATTTTGTACCATATTAAAAAAATGTACAGCACAATATTCTGTTAAATTAATTTCTGCCAAACATAAACTGAGCTACACAGCCAGATTGTGGACAAAAGGCTGATTCATGGGTGGATGAAGAGTAGACTTCTCAGACAGCAGTGTGTCATAAGTTCTCATGACTCCCAGCAGAGTCACCCCGGCCACATAGCTGGCTATTCGTGCAGCCACCTTTTATTTCTTCCATGAAAATTATCACCAAATGTACTCTTGAGGTATCACAGTCATTTTGAACCCTCCTGAAACTTTGAAACTTCTGTTTCACTATATTCATGGAGTTTGAGACAGGATTAGGTATTGTAGGTGATGGAATGTTTGTGAAAATAATGGCAGTCACAGAAATAAACTGGATGAGAATTATAGACCAACATTCTGAATAAAAATGATGCAGTTTAACTGGAAAAGTGTCAGTATATTGCAAGTTGTACAGACAGTTATTTCTGTAATAAATGCACAGGCCTCACTGTGAAGTTAGAATGGTGTACTAGTTTTCTAAGGCCTTGTAATAAATGATTGTAAAACTGGATGCAAGTTATAATTTATCGTCTCCCATTTTTGAAGATTTAGCATCCAGGGATGGTCAAGCTAGATCCATGATGTTCTGGGCCTCACATTAGGTTGTAGTCAAGGTGTCAGGGGAGACAGTCTCTGAGGAAGTTATGGATCCTTCAGGATTTGCCCTCAGGCTTGCTTCCAAGACCAATGACAGAAGGTGCCAGCTGCTCTTTTGCTGGCCTCCGCATGGCACTGCCCAACAGCATAGCTTCTTCAGCAGTGAGTAATCCAAAAGGGAGAATATAGGAAAATGAGGACCAACAGAACCTTCTCACACCTATTCTTGCAAATATGGTATTATCACTTGCATGGGATGCCACTGATTACATAGAACATGTGGGCAGAATGTAAGATAGGCCTATAGCAGCAATACGCAAATGATGAAAGGCAGGACCATCAGGGCAAACTTCAAAGCTGGCCATCCTTCTTCCCCCCTCTTTATTCCCCTTCATACCCCTCTTTCTCTTTCCTTATCCCTCTCTTCTCTCTCTTATGTAAATAAAATAAATTTAAAAAACAATGTCCTCATCCATCACCTTATTTAGCTTATGAACTAGTCCTTGCTTACTTTACTTATATAACAATTTTCAGTGATACAAAGGTTTACTTTACTCAGATACAGTCTGAGAAGTCTCTTTCCCTGATTTTTTTTTTGTCCTGAAATGGGTTCCTTTTTTTTTTTTAAACATTTTTTATTATTTCTGCTCATACAAACTTATTAAGTACACCGGTTCGGGTTCCTTTTCAGAATGTGGCATCTCTGCTCTAATTGAAGCATCTCTGTTTCGTGGCATCAGTAACTTTCCTGATTTCAGCTTGCTCTGTGGAGTGGGAAGTGGAGCCGTTCCTGCCTCTTTGGAAAGCAGTGAGCCCTTCAGGGTAGCACATAGATTCCAGGAGGCATCACCAAGTCCCTACCAAATGTAAGCCTTTCTATAGCAATCATATGCCCCCATTAATCAACAATTTAGCAAATGGATGCCGCAATGCATGCAGGCCAGTGAATTCTAGTTTTAGTTCATCTGAAAAACTACATGGACAACTTTGGAAAAAATTCCTATATATTTTCCATCTTCTGATACAAGTCCATAGTTTGCATGTTTGATGTTTCAGTCTTCTTTTTCAAGTGACTCGAGTGATTCTGATGAAACAACTTTTGAAATGTGCCAGGTTAACCTAGATATGGGAAGTAGAAGAGAGTCATTGAAGCAAAGTCACATCACAGCTTTGCATGGGCTAACACAAGGTCCAGGAAGCTACTTTTATTTCAGTAATTTATCATGACAATGTTCTGAGAATGAATTCTCCTGCTACATTGGATTTCCCTCTTCCTAGTTCCTAAGCTTCTAATGGGCATTTCCTCTCTTTTTCAATGTGAGAAGAGTTGGAAAAAGCAGACCCTCCCAAATGTTGTGGGAATGTGTTCTTTAACTGTTGAGAAATTTTTCTGCCAGAAAAAGGTGGGTAGAGAATAGGATAAACAAATACAGATGAACACCTGAACATGCCACCACAGTCTCCAACTGCTGATATCCTGCATTTATTCATCTGTTTAGTTTGCGGTTTTTAGTAGTGTGCAGTTGCACTTGCAAAGAGAAAAAGAGAACAGAGTAAACTGTCTTTTTAATCCTTTTTCAAGAGTTGGGTGATACCAAGTTTGAAGTTATTAGAAGGTTCCAATTCATCCCTACTCCTGGAAGCATGTTTGATGCAGCTGTATAGAAAATGTCCTCATTCCCATGCTTATGCAAAATACAGGATAATTTCAGCTCCAGCTTTAAGCTAGAAATCATTCTTCCCTCCAAAAGGCATTTTGAACATTCTTTGCTTTGCTATGTGTGAAGCATTCAGCCAGGAAACATTCAGTTGAAAGCTTTGGGCAAAACAGCCAGAACAAAGAATGGCAAAATCTGTACCCACAACCAGCATTGGTCAATGCATCATAAGCAAGCGATGCACTTTAGAGAAAGCACTAGCAAGGACTCATAAGAAACATGATCTTTATGGGAAATGCAACCAAATACTTGGGATCTTAAAATTTTGAAACAAAGAAAAGCAGGTGTCCACTTCCCTTATGAGTCAAGAACATTGTGTAGCACTCAGAAAAGGACCAGGCAAAGAATGATTATAGCACTTTTAGAGACACGAATTCAGGTGAGGAGTCAATAGAAGTTCTCATTTTATCATAGAACTGAGTGATATATAGAGAAATAAATGGTCAAGATAGATAGGTAGGTAGGTAGGTAGTAGATGGATAGATAAAAAGGTCGATAGGCAGATAATAGATTGCTGGGGTGATTCCCCCAGGCACACACTGTGAGGACTCCAGGCCATCAGGCAGAGAAAGGCAAATATGCTGCAGGCCCTTTACCCCCACCCAAATCCAGGAGACTCCGGACACAGCAGGGAGTCTGTCAAGGTGACACTCTGTCACTCACTCATTCATTCACTCAGTTACACAGCTCCTGGCTGTAATGACGAAGATAAGTAAAGCCTGACCGCCCCCACCTCCACCTCAGCCCTCCAGAGACTCACCCAAGGACAGGGAGTTTGTCAGAGCAAGATCTCAGTTTATTGGGGGTAACAAATCAGCTTATATAGACAAAGACTCAAAGCGTGTGAAACAGTCAGCCAATTACCTTAATGGCCAGTATAGCACATACTCTGCATAGGTCAGACTAAACATAAATCTATGTTGGCTCCTATAAGCCAATTAGGACTCTGTGTAATGTGATCAGGGTTACGCCTAGTACACTAGCTCCCAGCGCCATCTTTGGTTCCATGTGCTAAGCCATGCCCTGCTCACTCCCTCCCAGACCGTTATCTCTGGGTGGGCCCAACAGTAGATACAGATAGATGATAGCTAAGTACATAGAGGAATGAATATATGCTTTGTATAACTTTCCTTGATGAGCTGATTCTAGATGTTCCCAATTAGTTCTTTAGGCGCCTCTAAGCAGTCTAAACTATACTATTTTTCCAAGGACTATGAAATAAATTCCCCGATTACTAGCAGGCAGGGAAAGTTACAGCGCCAAGGTTATATCAGGTGCCTATGTCCATGCCAGAATTTAGCAGAGTTTCTTTCTGGGAGTATATGACAATATCCAATGCTATGCTACTTAGTAAATCTTTCTAAAACAATTGTGTGTGTGTGTGTGTGTGTGTGTGTACATGGGGGTGCAATGTGGATGAATACATTCCATGGTACAAGGGGAAAACCTTCCAGTGTTCCTCACCTTGTTTGAAATTTGGTCTAGTCTCTTCAGTACCATTGTGCAAATATATATGCATAGCACATATGTCATTGAGATTCAGATTACATAACATATAATTCTCAACTTTAACAATGCTAAAGCTCTGTATCATTATGTTGTTTTGCAGAATATTTCCCCAACCCAGATCTTACCCATGAAGCAGTCATTTCATACCACTTTATTCTGAGCCCCTTTCAGTCCCTTATCTATTTATTTTGAATCATTCTATTCTGCTTTGTTTTGAGGCAATCTCCCTCTGCAATCCAGGCTATTCTAGAACACACCATGCAGATGGGCTGGAATGCTTGGCAATTTTCTTGCTTAGCCAACCAAGTTCTGGGATTGTGGGAGTTAGCTACCACATGCATCTGGATATGTCCATTATAAATATATCATATAATATGAATTGAATTATTCAAATTTGCCATATGCCACACGTTGCTCTTACTTTGCATGACAATTCAAGTGTTTCATGTTGTGTATATGCTAATAACATCATTTCTTTCTTGATTGAGTAGCAGTTCACACTTTTAGCCATTCATCCCTTGATGTATATTTGGATAGCTTCTACTTCTTAGTTATATATTTCTACTTTTTAGTTATTATGATACCATTGCTGTAAACACGTGTTCATCTGGTTTTAGCTTTCTTAGATATATCTACAGGAATGGAATTCACAGGTCATATAGTAATTTTGTATGAGGAACTGCCAAACTGTTTTACATGACAGTTGCAATATATCACATCCCTGTGAGTGATACATAGGGTACCGGTTTCTACATCCATGCCAACATTTGTTATTCCTTTTTCTTTATTATATCCATTAAGGAAGGAAGAGGCACTTCATTGTGATTTTTCATTACAAATGACTGATGACATTGAGCACTATTCCATAAGCCTTCTGGCTTCTTATGAATATTATTTCAAGAAATATTTATTCAACTCTTCAGTCCATTTTTCAGAATCTTTTATTAGTACATATTAACTGTACATAGCAGTGGATTTTATGGTAACACTTTTATATAGTATATAGTATACTTTGATTACATTAATTCCCCACTTTCCTCTCTTGTCCCATTCCTGTTGATACTTATTTCTTCCCCCCAAATGCCCCTTCTTCTTTCATGTTTTTTAAAATTTCTTCTTTTTGATCCAGTGAGCTTCATTAGAGTTGCTTGCAGAAGCATGAGTAAGAAGTTCTTTACAGGAACATGACAACCCTACAAGGGGCTGTATCAAAAACTAGTAACTGCCTAGAGATCCTCAGGGAGGAGGTAAAGCCTCATGAAAATATCCCCACTTTATAACAGAATGTTGACAGGCCCAACAGTATATGTCTTGTGCATATAATCACAGCAGCTTTGAGGTCAAGAAACCAGTAACCACATTATTCCCAGAAAGCAGAATTTAACAACATTCCACTCTTTCCTTTGCTCCTTCATTATCTCTGTCCTTCTTCCATGATGTTGCCTGAGTTTTGAACAGTAGTGATAAAAATGTTTAAGGATGAGCATTCAATTGTCACTTATTCTAATCACTTTGACCAATTACAGGTTACTGCTTCTCACTGTAAAAAATTTGCTTGACCAAAGCTGATAAAAAGCACTAATCCATAGGATTATAAAGATTTAGAAGGCAATTTGACAGGCATATAAAATCCATTTAGGGAAACAATAACATTGGCTTCCCTGCTAGGACCTATGACATACCCAGTTAGGAGCATTTACCAGTTTCATAGTACAAAACCTAAAAGCCTTTTTTGTAGGGTGGATTCCAAATCTAATAAGAAAACAGGTGGTCACCCCATAATAGACTTGCCATTATTAAACCAGTGGGCATGTTTCCTGAGCTGTTGTTAGTGTAGCATTCAAAGTCCACAGCTGGGTAAGAGAGTTGATAACAACTGTCCTCTAGAATCCTGCAGAGCACCTTCTGGAACCAGGAAAGCTAGTCAGCAGGAAGGAAGCTCCCAGATCTGTTCCACCTTGATCTCTTTATGTTCTGCAACCAAGTCGTGTGGCATCTTCAGCAATAGGAGCTTACCATTTAGTTCTGGTATGCAGTCAAGAACAATGGCAATAGTCTGTATTGCTCTACAGGTTTCTGGGATCCCCCTGAACACTTCATACAATAGTGACTTGCCCCTGAGATTAACACTTACTAAACTATGAATTATGGGAATAGAATTATCCCCCCCCACATAAGATACTACTGCTCAAACTTTTAATTGTCAATTAGATTATCAAGTATTAGATTTCATAATGGTTTTTCTTTCATACATCCTTAGTTTGTCTGATCCTCCTATTATCTCCCATCTTCCTGTCCCCACATCACTTAAGCTTTTCTACCCTATATCCTCACTCTCACTTTTATATTACCCCACATTTAACCCCCATACTCTGAGAACCTCCCTCATCCCATTTCTCCCTTTGGGGTTCTTGACCTCTACATGCACCCACTTCCACATGAACATTTATACTTTAAGGATCTGCATAGGAGAAAGAGTATATAGCATGTGTCTTTCTGACCTAGGTTATCTCACTTGGTATACTGCTGTTTTCCTGAAAATTTTGTTTTTCTATAGTGTTCAATAGAATTCTATTGTTGTGAATATGTATCATATTGTCAATATCCACTCATCGGTTGATGGGCATCAAGGCCAATACCATTTCTCAGTTACTATGAATAACTGACTAACAATAAAAGTGTATGTACAGGTATCTCTGTGGTTAAATGTCCAGGAGTGGTATTATTTCATTCTGGGTATCATTTATTCTGGGTCATATTCATAGTTTTTGATAGTGGTGCACAAATTGACATACCCACCATTTGTTCCCTTTTCATTATATACTTACCAGCATCTATGGTTATTCGTTTTCATGATGATAGCTATTCTCAAAGTGTTTTCAATGTTTGTTTCACTTTTGACTAAGGATACTGAAGACCTTTAAAAATATTTATAGAACATTTAGATTTCTTATTTTGAAAACTCTCTGTTCAGTTCCTTAGCCCATTTTTTTTTACCTACTCATACAAACAATAGGTACCACAGTCCCCTTCTTCCTTCCACCCCTTCCCAGTCCCGCTTGCTCCCTCCCCCCTTTTCCCCATCCTTTCATCTTCCTCCCTTTCTCACAGTGCCCTCCTCCCCCCCCCAATCCCTGAAGCATCCTTTAGTGTGAATGTCAAACTTCCCTCTGGGTCCTCCACTCCAATGATGTGTACGGACTCAGTAGCATTGCCTAGAGCCCTTTCCTGTGCTCCCCTTTAGTATGGAAACACTATTGTGACTGTTAATCCCTTGCCTTTCTAAGGATCCTAGTGCCTGTGATCCATGCTAGACTTTGGAGGTCTTTGATATATCAGTCATTGCTCAGGTCATACAAAGTCCTATTATGGTTACTTCAGCTTTAACTTGTGTGGAGTATCTTGCTTATTGTTAGTCCTCCCAATCTTTAGGCTCTTATAATCTTTGCTTATTTACATATTGTTTATTTTTTTTAGTTTTTTGCATATTCTATATACTAATTCTCTAGGTATATATTCTAGGTATTTAGTTGACAATGATTTTGTCAAATTAGTTCATCCAATGTTGTCAAGTATGGTTTCATGTATATGAGAGGTAGCTGTTAAGTAACATTGTAATTATAATGTTTTCTTGATGCATTAATATTTTTCTTAATTAATAATATCCTTTGTTCTTTGCTATATTGTTATGATGTTGATTTCATCTGATATTAGAATATTCAGATTCTTTTTGCTATTGCCTGTGATAGATAAATTCAATAGTCAACTAGACACAGTCTAGAAATCACCTGAAGGATTATCATCATTATTTTAATTAATGTGGGAAGCCACATGTTAGTTGTGGTCAAGACCATTCCCTCAGCAGGGGATCCTAGGCTGTCTAAAATGGAGAAAGTGATCTGAGTGCTAGCATGTGTGCCTCAATTCTTTGCTTTTTGCTCTTGAATATGATCATCATTCAGACTTCTGCCACTTTGACTTCCCTTCCACGATGCACCATGACCTGGAATGGTGAACGAGGTAAAACATGCCTCCCCCTTAAATTGCTCTTGTCAGGGTGTTTTTCATAGCAACAGAAAAAGCAACTAAAGCACTGCCTCATGAAATACATTTTCTAGAAATCTATTTATATTTTAACTGTACAATGTGTCTCTTGTAGTGATTAACCTGAGGTTTTTGCCTTAAATATTTTCGTTGATTATTGTTTCTGTGAGAAATTATAACTGTTTGCCTTTTAATTATCTGCTGACTCCCTGCCCTCTTGCCACTGCCCATTGTCCTCCTTTAGTTGTCCCCTCTTGAGTCATGGTCCTCATCTCTGAGCTTGAGACTTGCAGACAGAGGTTTTCAGCATGGAGAGGCTAGAGTCTGAGCTTTCCATCTGAGATGGTCCAGGTACTTTGTACATTCTCTATTACAGAAACCTTGTTTTTTGAAGTACATTCATAAGCAAATGGCTGCCTTTCAGAGGAAACTGGTGATCACTGGCAATGGTGCTTGAGATAAGACAAGCTTACTTATAGTCTTCAGCAGTGACTTCCCAGAGGTATATATGTCCACGGTATTTGAGAACTATGTGGCAGATACTGAAGTGGATGACATGAAGGTAGAGCTGACTTTGTGGGACACAACTGGACAGGAAGATTATAATCATCTAAGGCCTCTCCCCTCCCCAGACACTGATGTTATACTGATGTGCTTCTCCATTGACAGCCCTGATAGCCTAGAAAACATCTTAGGAAAATGGGCTCCAAAAGACAAGCATTTCTGTCCTGCTTGGGGATCTTTGGAATGATAAGCACACAAGACAAGAATTGCCAAGACAAAACAGAGGACAGAAAAAAAAAAAACAAAGAAGGCAAAAATATGGCAAACAGGATTTGCTCTTTTGGGTACATGGAGTGTTCAATAAAGGCTAAAAATTGAGTGAGGAGGCTTTGGAAATAGCCACGAGAGCTGTTGTGGAAGCCAAAAGTGGAAAAAGAAAATCTGGATGCCTTGTTTTGTGAAATCTTGTTGCAATAATGGCCCTCATGCAGTTAATTTTGAAGTGTTGTTCATTAATTTTAGTGTATGTATACTGGCCTTTTTCATTTATCTATAATTTACCTAAGATTACAAATCAGAAGTCATTTTTCTACCAGTATTTATCAGTGGGGTCCAACCTGTCTGACCCAGTGAGGTCCTTCTGATACTGATCTAGTAGCCCTCTCTGCCCTCCACTTGAAATGTGTCATAGTTAACCACAGGTGTCAACCTGACTGTTGAGGGTTTGAGCTCTGGGCACAGTTGTAGAGAGTTGATGGTTGAGTTAAGCCCAGAGCAAACCAGAAGGAGATTGTCTAGCTGATGGGGAAGACCCAGCCCATAGTGGGTGGGGATTAGGCTCTGTATAAATCACAGAGAGCTGGTTGAGAGAGTGGGCATCCTTCTGTCACGTCTGGCAAGTAAGGATTGTCCATCTCTCAGCCATTATGCAGTGATGGTGTGGACAGTTCCCTTGTCCCTGGTATTGGTGCGTGCTCTCCCGTCAAGCTGGACTGAGAATTGTAACCAGACTGTCGCAAGAAAGTAAACTGGGGCTGGAGAGGTGGCTCAGGGGTTAAGCCTCTACCTTGCAGGCTGAAGAGTTCGGATCCTAAACACCGGAAGCGGAGGGGGGGTGGCCTGCCGTTTCCGGTCCTGGTAGGGCGGAGCCTGTGAATTCCCAGGCAGAGTAAACAAGGAGGAGGTGGAGGCGTCCATGGTGGTTCCCGAATTCGCCGGTGGTTCTACACATACACACACACACACACACACACACACACACACACACACACAAATGCACACATGAACAATTGAATAAATAATAAAAAAATTTATTAAAAAAAAGTAAACTCCTTGTTCCCTTAAGCGGTGTGATGGTCATTTATCAGCAACCATGCAGGTGAACAGCAACAACTTGCCAGGTACTAATTCAAAGAATTTCTTAATTTCTTGCATTTTTCTAGAAAGAGAAACAGTTACTAGCTTTTGTGAATTAGGTTATAATATATAACTTTATATAGCATCTCCTGCTTTTCTTCTATGAATTGCAAGGAGCTCTGGTGAGTCATTACTTTAGAGTTTTTATTCCTTAACAAATTTGATTGACATAGCTTCGGGGTGGGCATCCAGTGTTTTAAAAACATTCTCAGCCAGAAAAGCCCAGGTCTATGCTGCTGTGGCAGAGTTACAAATCTGTAGTTTTATGTTAGTTGCCTTACAGTTACTGCATAATTAGTACCACTTAATATATGCAATCAAAATAAATATATCTACCCAGACTAGATGTACTATTTTCATGTAATTGGATTTCCTAATACTGATATTTGCTATTCCCATAGAAAGTGTATTGCTTAAACCATAATTCAGAACATCAGAGACCCTACATTAATCACCTGGAACCAGGCCAGCCTAATCTCTCCCCATCCTAAAGCTCAAGGAAATTTGCAGAAGAGGGGGTGGTAAGATTGTAAGAGCCTAAAGATGGGGAGAAGCAATGATATGCAAGATATATGCAAGATACTCCACACAAGTTAGGACTGAAGTAACCATAATAAGACTTTGCATGACCTGCACAATGACCAACATAGCATTGACCCCCTCAGAGTCTAGCATGGATCACATGCACTAGGATCCTTAGAAGCAAGGGATTAACAGCCACAATTGTGTTCCTGTACTAAAGGGGAACACAAGAAAGGGCTCTAGGCAATGCTACTGAGTCCTTACACCTCATTAGAATGGAAGACCCAGAGGGAAGCTTGACATTCACACTAAAAGATGCTACAGGGATGGGGGGAGGGGACAATGGGAGAAAGGGAGGGAGGGGGGAAAGGAAGGGGAAAAGAGAGGAGGGAGCAAGGGGGTCCAGGAAGGGGTGGAGGGAGGGAGGGGACCGGGGCACCCATTAAGTCTGTATGAGTGGAAAAAATAAATACGTGGGGTCTAGGATCGGAACTCAGGACCTTCCACCTACAAGGCAGAGGCTTAACCCCTGAGCCACCTCTCCAGCCCCTGTCTTTCATATTTTCAAACAACCTTTTTTCCAAATGTGTATCAGTGATCAACCCTGACACATCTTATGTCAGAATGGAGATGATAAACTCAAGGAAAAATCCTAAAGCTGAATCAACTAATTTATAAAATTAATTTATTTGGTATTTGAACATGCAATGTATGTCAGATATTAATTTACACACATGAAATATGTAAGAGAACAAAAAGAACCAAATCCTTCATGGAGGTAGGCTTTGTTTAAAGAGGGAGAAATGATCTATTAATATAACAAATGACAGTCTACATTTACATTTCAAGGTGATATATGCCATAGGAAGCAACAGAGGAACTGATTAGTAATCAATCATGTAGATTGGGAGAAGTCACAAAAGGCTTCTTTGATACCATACTTGATCTTAGCCGAAAGGTCAGGAAACAGTGTGGAAGTCTTAGATGAAGACTTGAGGAAAAGAAGGGATAAGCCAATGTAAGGAAGGAAGGAAATCAAAGAATTTGGAGGTGGCCAATGCAAGTTTGGTATGTGTCAATTTTGAAGTGTACATGTGCCATACAAATAGAAACATCAGATAATTAGATGTGTTCATGAACATTGTGCTCAGGAGTAAGATCTTGATTGGAGATAAAATGGACTACTGTATAGATTTAAAGTTATGAGACAGAGCCTCTCCATTGCAACAGAAAGAAGAACCAAAGCTTTAGTTCTGGGGCGCTCAAGGTAGAAAAGTTGGAAAAAGAGAAGGAACCTGAGACAGTGGTCTCATAAGAAAGCTAGTGAAGAAAAAAATGAGGAAGACAGATTAGCTTGTCAAATAATGTCAAGTAAGATTCAGACTGAGAATTGGTCAATAGTGCAGAGCATAGAAAATACTAAGGATATTTTGATTGGAATAGTAGTAGCTTATTCAAAACCTGATTCATTTATTCAGACAAGAGTCCTCAGTAATTCACAAGTAAAGGTATACTAATTTTTGATCTAAACTATAAAAGCATTATAGAAGAAATACAAAGTTGCCTTAAAGTTACCAAAAAGATTGGTTTCTACTTTTTAATTTATTTTTAATTTTGAAAGCTTTATTGTGTCAAAAGATTTAAAATAGGAGGTTACTTTACAAAAAGTTGTGTAGGAAATAAAATACCTAAACTATAAGTAAAAATGTAACATTACAGAATATCTTTTAATATACAAAGACATAAATATAAAAGAGTTGTATACTGTCCAAAAACTTACCTAAATTTACAATTCTTCATTAGGAGGACCACATTACTATACTAATATTTCAACAAGTAAGCAATATTTTTCAATTAACTATGCATAACATAATCTTTGACTAAATCTGCTGTAATCGCATCAACATATCTAACCTTATTTCTGAGCTTTACATCACAGAATTGTCAGCTGACTCATGCAGTTCAGGCCCCAAAATAATTGTAATAAATTGAGTATATACAAATTCCATAATAATATTGCAATTCTAAAGCCAAATGGTTCAGTCAAGTAGTCAATACTTTCTAATAGAAAAAGTTTGAAAATAACATGAGAACGCATTATAATACATACAGGGTAAGGCTAGATCTGTTAGGATGAGAATGAATTGGCCAGGAAACATACATAAGGACAGCGCCAAGAATGTAGATCCTATCCCAGGGCAGGGATTCCTAGTGAGCACTGTGTTCTTGTACCTACAACAGAGATGTCTCATCGATGTCAGCAACTGGATGTCATGCATGCTATGATATTATTCATCTTCTGAAAAATGAAATCATGTTCATTTTATAGTTTAACTAGCCAGTACTATGAAGGTTGACTTAAGAGTTTAATTTTCTAAGTTTCCCCTTGTAAGCCCTCTTGGGGGGACAGCTTGTTTACTTTCTTTCAGCAGTAGACTTCTTTACACCAGCATCTGAATTTCTGTATCAGAAACTATGCACTTGTTTGCTATGCATTTGGGTTCATATCAAATTAAAAGAACATTTCTGAGCTCAAGTGCTCACAGGATTACCAAAGCAATGCTAAGTGGTGGCTTCATAGTCAGAGAGAATGTTTCAAAGTTGAAAGGACAAATAATAAAGCGACACAAGGGCCAAACAACAACTCTGACAGCCTCTCTCCCATGCCAGCCCCTCTCCCCTGCCAGGTCCTCTCCTAGGGAACTACTCTAGCCAAAAGTTGAAGCTTGGCTTCAAGCTAAGTGTCAATTTCCAGACTGCTCAGTTCCATTTAATGTTAAGAGACACGGTTGCTTTGGGAAAGAGACCTGGCTTCAAATCATACTGAATTTAATTGCTGAATAACTTAGGAGACACAACTGGCATGAACCACTTACCTTCTCTGGCTGTGGTGAGAATTAGAAGCATGGAAAAGACAAAAAGAAAATTACTCCAGCCCAGGGTGTGGCAGTTCATGGACTTAGGGAGCCCTTGTGAGTGCAAGTGAGATTCATTCAATTTATCTAACCTTTAAAACCCACTGTGGTTTCACCGAGAGTGTCAAAGCTTTGAACAGCTTTAGACACAAACTCAAAGTCCCTTCCTTCAGCCCATTCCTTCTATATCTCCCAGTTTGTACCACTCAGTCTAAGGATGAGAAAGATAAAAGCAATGAAGGTTATAAAAAGCCTGATTTCTTTATCTTTTCTCTAAGTACAGTCTTTTGACAGCAACTTTAGCTAAATCTATGCTCTATTTTTGGTGAATTTCATTGCATGGTCTTTTTATACTGTTTGGTAAAATGACTATTCTTGGGATGGCTAGAATCATATTGACAGACTTCCTGCCATTCTCTTATAATCTATAATCCTGTGAGTGAACAGGGTCCTTTCCAAGGCTGTAACCTAGTAGAGCACATGGGAGGTGTGTACATTGTCAGAAATAGGTGTCTGCTCTGCTAACATGCTAGATCTCATCTAGCCTTCATTTCTAGTGATTGCTCTCCCTCTGGGCTAGTGCTGGATCCTAATGAAGAGCAATCAAGAGCACTTGCATCTCAACTCTAATACTGACCTATGGTGCTCCAAAATTGTGTTTAGGCCATTCAGTCCTTGAAGTAATTTGGGCAGCCTCATCAGTGACCACGAAGGCCATTAGGCAAGATGTCAGCTTCTTCTTTTTTTTTTCACCCCACCCCGCTCCGCCGGTCGGGACGTGCACGCGAGGTCCAGCCAGGCCTCACCCCACGCCCTAGGACCCCAGGTCAGCCCACAGGGACCCAGCTCCGACTCCCACCATCCAGCTGGGGCGGAGGGACGAGGAGGACCCCCCCTGCGCCTGGGCCCCGCCCCAGCTGCCCTCGGGTTAAATAGCTCCACGCCGATGCGCCCATCCTCACTTTTCACCCCACACCGCTCCGCCCGTCGGGACACGCGCGCGGTCCACCCGGGCCTCACCCCGCGCCCTAGGTAAGGCCCTGTTCGGGCCTGCCCACCAGTACCCCAGGCCAAATAATTCAGTTTAGTGAAATTGAGAGATCTTAAGAGTTAAAATAACAATGCCAAAGTCAAAGTGCAAATCCATGAGAAGCAACACTTAAGTAAACAAATTTCCCACTGAAGAAATTAATCCCATAATGTTAGACTCCAACAAGAACAAACCCGCGGAAAAAGGCCAAGAAAGCCTGACCCAGGATAACGAGTTTCAAAATATGATCATTACCATGTTCAATACTATGAAAGAGGAAATCCGGGAGGAATTACATAATCGAATCAATCGCTTTGAAGAGGAACACAACAAACATCTGGAGGAGTTGAGAAAAACAGTGCAAGAAACAAAAAGTGGCATAGAGCAGTTAAAACAAACTCAAGCAGAGTTTAAAACTGAGCTAAAAGACAAGTTATCTTCAACCCAGAACGCCACAGAGAGTCTTATCAACAGAACTAATGAAGCAGAAAACAGAATTTCAGACCTTGAAGATAAAGTGGGAGTACTAACCAGCTCAATGGAAGAGGTTGTTAAAGCCAAAAAGATACTTGAGAGAAATATCCAAGAGATATGGGACACCCTGAAGAAGCCTAACATGCGTATTCATGGAATACCGGAGCAAGAATCTCAAAATACCACCCATGAGGAAATTTTTCAAACGATCATCAAGGAAAACTTAACTCATCTAAAAAAAGAGAGGCCCATTCATATACAAGAGGCATTCCACACCCCAGATACGACCAAAATAGAAGCACACCGCGGCAAATAATAGTTAAAACACTCCACATTCAAGATAAAGAACTGGTGCTGAGAGCTTCAAGGGAGAAAAAACAAGTCACTTTTAAAGGCAAACCTATTAAAATAACAAATGACTTCTCAGTCGAAACAGTAAAAGCAAGAAGAGCTTGGAGAGACATACTTCAAGTATTGAATGAGCAAAAATGTCAACCCAGGATGATTTACCCTGCAAAACTATCAGTCATGATCGAGGGAGAAAGAAAAATTTTCCAGCACAAAGACAACTTTAAGGGATACATGTCCACCAAACCAGGCCTTCAAAAACTGCTAGAAATGATACTCAAGTGTGAAGAAAAAAACAGGCATATCCAGGAGAACAGAAGGCAAATATAACACCATTAAAAGCGAAGCAATATACTTATAAAAGCTACTAAACATAATAAATGTCTGGAATTAACAATAGTTTCTCCATTATAACACTAAATGTTAATGGACTTAATTCACCGATCAAGAGACACAGATTACAAACTTGGATTAAAAATCACAATCCATCAATCTGTTGCCTGCAGGAAACCCATCTCACCACAAAAGATAGGCACGCTCTAAAAATAAAAGGCTGGTCAACAATTCTACAAGCAAATGGAAACAGGCAGGGGTAGCCATTATGCTATCAGACAAAGTGGATTTCAAACCAAAAAAAATTATAAGAGACACGGATGGATACTACATTTTAGTCACAGGTACAATTCACCAGGAAGATTTCACAATACTGAACATATATGCACCCAATACGGGCCCCTCCACATTCATTAAGAAAACCCTACAGCGTCTAAAGCAAGAAATCAACCCCCAAACGATAATTCTTGGGGACTTCAACACCGCCCTCTCTACATGGGATAGATCAACAGGTCAAAAGCTTAACAGAGACACTTTGGAACTTAATCAAACCCTGAAAGAAATGGACCTTACAGATCTCTATCGAACTTTTCACCCACGCACCAAAGAATACACATTTTTCTCAGCAGCACACGGAACTTTCTCCAAAATAGATCACATATTGGGCCACAAAATGAATCTACACATATACAAGAAAGTTGAAATTCTAACCTGTGCCCTATCAGACCACCACGGCCTAAAGCTGGACATCCACAACACATCAAACAAGAGAAAATACACTAACTCCTGGAAACTTAACACTATGATGCTGAATGAGAACTGGATTCAGGAAGAAATTAAAAAGGAAATTCAAGATTTCCTGAAAGTGAATGATAACGAAAATACAACTTACCAAAATCTCTGGGACACAATGAAAGCTGTTCTAAGAGGTAAGTTCATAGCTCTTAATGCCCACGTCAAAAAAATGGAAACATCAGAAATAAAACTAACAATGCAGCTTAAAGCTTTAGAGAAACTAGAGCAATCTGATCCCAAAAGCAGTAGAAGAGAAGAGATTAGCAAAATAAGGGGAGAAATATCTGAAATCGAGACTAAGAAAACGATAGAAAAAATCAACCAATCAAAGAGCTGGTTCTTTGAAAAAGTCAACAAGATTGATACACCCCTAGCTAAACTAACCAAAAGCAAGAGAGAGAAAACCCAAATTAACAAAATTAGAAATGAACATGGAGTTAACACTACTGATACCCAAGAAATCCAGAGAATTATAACATCATATTTCAAAAACTTATACTCTGTGAAGTTTGACAACACAAAAGAGATGGATGAATTTCTAAGTAAACACAACTTACCTAAATTGAATCAGGAAGTTGTGAATTATTTAAATAGTCCTATAACATACAAGGAAATTGAGGAAGTAATCTCGAATCTTCCCACCAAAAAATGTCCTGGACCAGATGGATTCAGCACAGAGTTCTACCAGACATTTAAGGAGTTAATAACACCAATACTCCTTAAACTGTTCCATCAAATAGCAAAGGAAGAAACACTACCAAATTCCTTCTATGAAGCTAATATCGTCTTAATCCCAAAACCTAATAAAGATTCACTTAAAAAAGAAAAGTATAGGCCGATCTCCCTGATGAACACAGACGCAAAGATTCTCAACAAAGTCTTAGCAAGTCGGATTCAAAAACATATTAAAAAGATCATTCATGGGGACCAAGTAGGCTTCATCCCCGGCACACAAGGTTGGTTCAACATACGCAAATCAATAAATGTAATTCATCATGTAAACCAGTCCAAAGTCCAAGACCACATGATACTCTCGATAGATGCAGAAAAAGCTTTTGACAAGATCCAACAGCCTTTTATGATCAAAACGCTAGAGACAGTAGGAATGGAAGGAACCTTTATCAATATAATAAAAGCTGTATACAACAAGCCCACAGCAAGGATTATGCTCAATGGGGAACAATTGGAAGCATTCCCACTTCGATCAGGAACTAGACAAGGCTGTCCACTCTCACCACTTCTATTCAATATTGTACTTGAAGTCTTAGCTGAAGCCATAAGACAAGAAAGGGACATAAGAGGGATTCAAATCGGCAAGGAAGAAGTCAAGCTATCCCTATTTGCAGATGACATGATCTTATACCTGAGGGATCCCAAAAACTCCACCAGGAAGCTCCTGGAACTAATTGAGAAGTTCAGCAGGGTGGCAGGATACAAAATAAATGTGCAAAAATCAGAGGCCTTCCTATATGCCCAGAATGAAAGAAGTGAAAAAGCCTTGAGAGAAACCATACCATTTACTATAACCCCTAAAAAAATGAAATACCTTGGTATAAACCTAACTAAGGAGGTAAAAGACCTTTACAAGGAAAACTTTAAAACCCTAAAGAAAGAAATTGCAGAAGACACCAGAAGGTAGAAAGACCTCCCTTGTTCCTGGATTGGCAGAATCAACATTGTAAAAATGACCATCCTACCAAAGGCAATATACAGATTCAATGCTATACCAATCAAAATCCCAAAGCAATTCTTCAAAGAAGTTGACCAAACAATCTCAAAGTTCATATGGAGGCAAAAAAGACCCAGGATAGCAAAAACAATCCTGAGTAACAAAAACACAGCTGGAGGTATTACCATACCAAACCTAAGTCTATACTACAAATCCATAGTTATAAAGACAGCCTGGTACTGGCTCCAAAATAGACACACAGATCAATGGATAAGGATTGAAGACCCAGATATAAGCCCACAAAGTTACAGCCATTTGGTCTTTGACAAAGGGGCCCAAAGAATCCAATGGAAAAAGAACAGCATCTTCAACAAATGGTGCTGGCAAAACTGGATCTCCACATGCAGAAGATTAAAGCTGGACCCGTACTTGTCACCATGTACAAGACTTAATTCCAAATGGATCAAGGACCTTGATATCAGGCCAGAGACTTTAAAAACCATAGTTGAAAGGATAGGGAACTCCCTCGAGCTGATTGGGCTAGGCCAACAATTCCTAAACAGACATCCAATGGCACAGTCACTGCTACCAACTCTCAACAGTTGGGATCTTGTGAAATTAAAGAGCTTCTGTTCAGATAAAGAGATTGTCACACGAGCTCAAAGGCAACCCATAGAATGGGAGAAAATCTTCACTAACCACATATCTGACAGAGCTCTACTGTCCAGAGTGCACAAAGAACTTAGAAAATTAAACTCCAAGGAAAACACTGGCCCAATTAAAAAATGGGCCCTGGAACTTCAAAGAAACTTTACCAGGGATGAAATTAAAATGTCTAACAATTATCTTAAAAAATGCTCCACTTCCTTCGCCATCAGGGAAATGCAAATCAAAACTTCCCTGAGATATCATCTCACCCCGGTCAGGATGGCAAAAATCCACAATACAAACAACGACAAATGCTGGAGAGGATGTGGAGAGAGGGGAACTCTCCTACATTGTTGGTGGGAATGCAGGCTCATACAGCCACTCTGGCGAGCCGTCTGGAGATTCTTAAAGAAATTAAAGATTGAAATGCCGTATGACCCTGCTATCCCACTTTTGGGAATAACCCCCCATGCAGCAGAGGTTCGCCTCGATAGCACAAGCTCGACCATGTTCATAGCAGCACTGTTTACAATAGCAAAGTCATGGAATCAACCTAAATGTCCAACAGTTGACGAGTGGATAAGGAAACTGTGGTACATCTATACAATGGAGTACTACTCAGCCATCAAAAATGATGAATTACTGGAATTTGCTGGGAAATGGATGTCATTAGAAAGAATTATATTAAGTGAAGTATCCCAAACCCAGAAAATTAAGCGCCATATGTACTCCCTAATAGGTGGCTCCTAGTACCAAACTCAACCAGCCCACATTGAGACACTCAAAAGTAAACCTATGTAACACAGTAATTGCAAGGATTATGAACAAGAGAGATGGGTTAGGAGGGCCACACCAGAAACAAGGAGAGAGGGGACCATGTTACAGCAGAGAAAATAGGCCTCCATCAAGGTCTGCAAGTAAATAATGAGAAACCTGGTTAAGTTCACAGACGTTCTTTCCTGATCTCACCAGAAGGGGAGGGCATATAGTCTAGCAGATAAAAAGTAATCATTTTGCAAATGGGTGATGGACCTCTCCCTCAGTGAGGTTTCCTACTCTTATTACATCTACCCTTGAATGTGCTATTACAACAAGACTCCAGTTTAACAGCTTTTTGTCTCTGGCCAGGGGGTGACATACAGTGCCCAGCAGAATGGAGTGAAAGGAATTCCAGGAGCAGCAAAACTGCAAAAGAAAATCAACAAACCACAATCCAGAACTTCAGAGACTCTATATCAATCATATAGAACTAGGACAGCCTAATCTCTCCCCATCCTGGAGCTCAGGGACATTTGCGGAAGAGGGGGCGGTAAGATTGTAAGAGCAAAAGGATGGGAGGAGCAACGATTTGCAAGATTCTCAACAATAGTTGGGGCCAAAGCAATCATAATGGGACTTTGCATGCCCTGCGCAATGTCCAGCGCACTGTTGCCCTCATAAAGTCTAGCATCTGTTAAGGGCACCGAGATCCCTGGAGGCAAGGGATTGACAGCCATAGTAGTGATCTTATGCTTAAGGGGAACAAGAGAAAGGGCTTATGGAAATGCCACTGGGTCCTTATATGTCATCGGAGAGGAGGACCCAGTGGAGAGTTAGGCGTACACAATAAAGGACTCTCTGGGAATTGGGGGGGAGGCACTGGGGGAAGGGGAGCGGGAGGAGGGGGGAGGGAGGGAACTGGTAAAAAATTTTAAAATGTATAATTAAATTTTTAATAAAAAAAAAGATGTCAGCTTCTTATTAGGCCTGACATACATGACTGTAAAAGCTGAATGCTTTAATTTGGGAGGCATGCAATGAAAGCAAAAAAAGAAAAAAAAATCACTTCTGCATTGGGGGGGGTTAGGGAGAGGGTCCATTCTCTTATTGCAATTTCTGATTAATCAGACCAGCTGGCAGTCTGTGGGTTTGGCTCTGTAAATAGAAAGCAGATGCCACTCTAGGGGCTGCCAGAAGAAAGAAGACAAATAGCAGAAATGACTTCGAACTGTAACAATTTCAATGAAACAAATTTTGAGAAATAAGTCTTGAGAGATTTTACTATAATTAGTAGAAGGTAGAGACAGCCAGAACGCCTCACTCTTGTCAAAGAAAAGTTGCCCACAATACATTTCAGGAAACTTCTCCAATCTTGTCACAAGCAAGCAAATAATAACAAAAGGATATAAATTACCAGTTAGATGTCCGATATACAACCTTGTGAATGCTGCCTGTGTTTATGAAGTGGATGCCCATTCTCTCAAGAAAGTAAAAATCACATCTTGTCTGTGCCAGGTATTTACAACCATTATGCAATTGGTTCTCAGACCCTTTCAGAAAACTGACTTTTGTTCTAATATTGTCTTCTTCTGAGAACCATCAAACTGACACATACATATCTATGACAGACACCACAGAGGAATAGGCAAGAGAGTTGACCAAGAAGTGAGCCTTTTGGTCTCAGAGAATCCCTCTTTTCAGAAGTAAAAGACAGAACTATTGAAGACTTTGGAGTTTAGCAAAGTATAAAAATGCTGAAAGACATTAAGGAATATTTTTGTTCCATAGTAAAAACTTCTTTTGCTGTAACAGAGACAAATACGGTAGAGGCAGTCCAGGAGGAACTTATAAATGGAAAAAAAGATGAATAAGCAAATATTTTTAAATGTCTAAGTTAGCAATAAAGCATTATCCCAAGAAATGCTTTTCCTCTACTGATACATATTCTAATTAGAGCCCTGCATGGCCTTGTAGCCAAAGCTATGGCTCACTAATTCGCTTTCATTTGTGTGAATAGACAATATTTTCTTGAGTAAATCATTGCAGTTGATGAGTTATATGGGAAGCCCATATTTAAGTCCATTCCCTATCTAATTTTGATGATAAGAAAATAAAAGATTGGTAATTAGTAGACTTAAAGAGGGGATGACCCACACCCTCCAGCTCTTACAGTCTCAGCAAAAAAGAGCCAGAAGTCAGGGAAGCAGCCAGGGCAAAACAGAAATATCAATACTCAGCCTTCAGCCATTTGGAAGTAGGAAGAATGTAGTGTGCCCACTGCCTTATGTAGCTCTTGTCTATGCCATTCTGATACATCCCTTGAGGACTGGAATTTGTACTCCTTACTCTAGAAGAAAGACTTGTTTCTGTTTGGGTAGGCAAATGAAGGATAACCAGAGATTTTTTAAAATAAATCTGTGGTACAAAGGAAAGGAACTTTATGGAAAGGAATTTTATAGAAAGAAGAAAAGACCCACCACCCAGCCTGAGCCACGTAGGGCCTGGGAGGAGGACACCCCCTCTGTGCCCGGGCCCTGCCTCAGCTTCCCCAGGTTAAATAGCACCCCACTGACGCACCATCCGCCCTTCCCCCAATCAGCTGCCCGGGACGCGCGCTGTCCAGCCTGGACTCACCTCGACCTAGGTAAGCTCCGTCCCTGCCCACCCCCAGAACCCCAGGCCAAATAATTCAGTTTAGTGAAAAAAGCACAGAAATTGAAAGAAGTAATCTCGAAACTTCCCACCACAAAATGTCCTGGACCAGATGGAGTCAGCACAGAGTTCTACCAGACATTTACAGAGTTAATAACACCAATACTGTTCCATCAAATAGCAAAGGAAGGAACACTACCAAATTCCTTCTATGAAGCTAATATCGTCTTAATCCCAAAACCTAATAAAGATACACTTAAAAAAGAAAACTATAGGCCGATCTCTCTGATGAACACAGATGCAAAGATTCTCAACAAAGTCTTAGCAAATAGGATTCAAAAACATATTAAAAAGATCATTCACGGGGACCAAGTAGGCTTCATCTCAGGCACACAAGGTTGGTTCAACATATGCAAATCAACAAATGTAATTCATAATATAAACCAGTCCAAAGTCCAAGACCACATGATAATCTCAATAGATGCAGAAAAAGCTTTTGACAAGATCCAACAGCCTTTTATGATCAAAACGCTAGAGACAGTAGGAATGGAAGGAACCTTTATCAATATAATAAAAGCTGTATACAACAAGCCCACAGCAAGGATTATGCTCAATGGGGAAAAATTGGAAGCATTCCCACTTCGATCAGGAACTAGACAAGGCTGTCCACTCTCACCACTTCTATTCAATATTGTACTTGAAGTCTTAGCTGAAGCCATAAGACAAGAAAGGGACATAAGAGGGATTCAAATCGGCAAGGAAGAAGTCAAGCTATATATATATGCAGATGACATGATCTTATACCTGAGGGATCCCAAAAACTCCACCAGGAAGCTCCTGGAACTAATTGAGAAATTCAGCAGGGGCAGGATACAAAATAAACATACAAAAATCAATGGCTTTCCTATATGCCCAGAATGAAAGAAGTGAAAAGGCCTTGAGAGAAACAATCCCATTTACTATAGTCCCTAAAAAAATGAAATACCTTGGTATATACCTAACCAAGGAGGTAAAAGACCTTTACAAGGAAAACTTTAAAATCCTCAAGAAAGAAATAGCAGAAGACACCAGAAGGTGGAAAGACCTCCCATGTTCTTGGATTGGCCTTATCAACATCGTAAAAATGACCATCCTACCAAAGGCAATATACAAACTCAATGCTATACCAATTAAAATCCCAAAGCAATTCTTCAAAGAAGTTGACCAAACAATCTCAAAGTTCATATGGAGGCACAAAAGACCCAGGATAGCAAAGACAATCCTGAGTAACAAAAACACTGCTGGAGGTATTACCATACAGGAACCTTAGTCTATACTACAAATCCATAGTTATAAAAACAGCCTGGTACTGGCTCCAAAATAGACACACAGATCAATGGATAAGGATTGAAGACCCAGATATAAGCCCACAAAATTACAGCCATTTGGTCTTTGACAAAGGGGCCCAAAGAATCCAATGGAAAAAGAACAACATCTTCAACAAATGGTGCTGGCAAAACTGGATCTCTACATGCAGAAGATTAAAACTGGATCCGTACTTGTCACCATGTACAAGACTTAATTCCAAATCGATCAAGGACCTTGATATAAGGCCAGAGACTATAAAAACCATAGTTGAAAGGATAGGGAACATCCTCGAGCTGATTGGGCTAGGCCAACATTTCCTAAACAGACATCCAATGGCACAGTCACTGCTACCAATTCTCAACAGTTGGGATCTTGTGAAATTAAAGAGCTTCTGTTCAGATAAAGAGATTGTAACACGAGCTCAAAGGCAACCCACAGAATGGGCGAAAATCTTCACTAACCACATATCTGATAGAGCTCTACTGTCCAGAGTGCACAAAGAACTTAGAAAACTAAACATCAAGGAAACCAATGGCCCAATTAAAAAATGGGCCCTGGAACTTCAAAGAAATTTTGCCAGGGATGAAGTTAAAATGTCTAACAAATATCTGAAAAAATGCTCCACTCCCTTAGCCATCAGGGAAATGCAAATCAAAACTTCCCTGAGATATCATCTCACCCCGGTCAGGATGTCAAAAATCCACAATACAAACAGCAAATGCTGGAAAGGATGTGGAGAGAGGGGAACTTTGCTACATTGCTGGTGGGAATGCAGGCTCATACAGCCACTCTGGCGAGCCGTCTGGAGATTCTTAAAGAAATTAAAGATTGAAATGCCATATGACTCTGCGATTCCACTTTTGGGAATTACCCCTCATACAGCAGAGGTTCACATGGATAGCATAAGCACGACCATGTTCATAGCAGCACTGTTTACATTAGCAAAGTCATGGAATCAACCTAAATGTCCAACAGTTGACGAGTGGATAAGGAAACTGGTACATCTATACAATGGAGTACTACTCAGCCATCAAGAATGATGAATTACTGGAATTTGCCGGGAAATGGATATCATTAGAAACAATTATATTAAGTGAAGTATCCCAAACCCAGAAAATTAAGGGCCGTATGTACTCCCTAATAGGTGGCTCCTAGTACCAAACTCACCCAGCCCACCTTGAGACACTCATAGGTAAATCTATGTATTATCTACAGTAATTGCAAGGATTATGAACAGGAGGGATGGGGTTGGAGGGCCACACCAGAAACAAGGAGAGAAGTGACCATGTTACAGTAGAGAAAATAGGCCTCCATCAAGGACTGCAAGTAAGTAATGAGACACCTGGTTAAGTTCACAGACGTTCGTTCCTGATCATTTACAACTGAGGGGGTATGATCTCACCAGAAGGGGAGGACATATAGTCTGGCAGATAAAAAGTACCATTTTGCAAATGGGTGATTGACTCCTCCCTCACTGAGGTTTCCTGTTTTTATTACATCTACCCTTGAATGTGTTCTTATAATAAGACTCCAGTTTAACAGCTTTTTGTCTCTGGCCAGGAGGTGACATACAGTGCCCAGGATGGAGTGAAGGGCATTGCAGGAGCAGCAAAACTGCAAAAGAAAATCAACAAACCACAATCCAGAACTTCAGAGACTCTATATCAACCACCTAGAACTAGGCCAGACTAATCTCTCCCCATTCTGAAGCTCAGGGACATTTGCGGAAGAGGGGGCGGTAAGAGCGTAAGAGCAAAAGGATGGGAGGAGCAATGATTTGCAAGATACTCCACACAAGTTAGGGCCGAAGTAATCATAATTGGACTTTGCATGCCCTGCGCAATGTCCAACACACTATTGACCTCACAAAGTCTAGCATCTGCTAAAGGCACCAAGATCCTTGGAGGCAAGGGATTGGCAGCCACAGTAGTAGAGGGAGGGAGGGAACTGGTGTACCTATTAAATTTGTATGAGCTGAAATAATAATAAAAAATGTATAAAAAAAGAAAGAAGAAAAGGAAATATTGCTCTCTACAAGCTAGCAATAGCCAGATACAAATAAGATATGTCATAGTTTCTTTTATGTCACTGTGATAAAATACTGTAACCAAAGCATCTAAAAGTAAAAAGGCTTATTTTGACTCATAGTTCCAGAAGGGTGGAGTTCCCTGTGACAGGGAAAACACAGTGATAGGAATATAAGGCTGTTCAGTATCCTAACTATACTGGAGAGACTGCTATGTTTTAAATAGCCAATCAAAATGATCAGAAAATAGATTACTTAAATATGGGCTGATTCAGAAGGTGACATCTGCCCCTGTTAGATGAAAGAAATTCCATGAAGAGAAAGTACAGTCTAAAGGAAAGAAGACCAAAAACCTTCTGAACGCTGGAACTATTGTACTAGCAGTCACATGAACATCTGCAAAATGCCTCTAAAAGAAGTTTATACAGATGTTGCTGCTTTCTGATATGACCTAACCAAAGGCACACAACCCCACCTCCGATGGATTCTTTCCACAAAAAGGTGAAACAGAATCTGACCAAAGCTCTAAAGCTAATGGTTAATAGAAGGCACAAGTGAGGAGATAGAGGGGCCAAGATCCCACGAGGCTGTAAATATCAAGAGCAGATATTTGTAAGACAGCCAGAGATGCCATGGATCAGAAAGACACAAGGGAAGGGACCATGCTGGACCGGAGAAACTTGTGAGAAATAATGATCAAACTAATGTAAAAGAAAAGCTTTCTTACAACACAGAATATTGTGTGAGACCAAGAAGTAAAATTTATTAGATAACAGTGGCATGGTGGTTTTGATAGAAAATTCACTTCTTATTTTAAATGTGCATATATCAGCCCTTAGGAATAAAAATGCCAGAAAGTCTGGGATTTACTTTAAAATATATCAATGAAAAAGAAGAAGAAAAAATTTAAAAAGTGTCGTGACGCTTGTGATTACGATTGAACCTGGATACTGATTTGAATGAAGATCACCATTTTTTATGAGAAGTCCAAGGGGAAAGAAGTCAGGTAGGAACCATTTAACAGAACATATGGAATAACCAAAACAATGCAATATTTATGAATCACAGAGGCCACAATATGCCTTGGAAATCAAAGAGGAGGGGGAGTTGTCTGAAAAATAGTAAGTTTGTTGGGGGAGCAAGAGAGAGAAAAAGGAAGAGAGATCCAAATACTGAATCCTTTCCTGCACCTAAGGCATCACTTAGGTGGATGTCCTATGAGAGGTCTAAAGCAAGCTGAAGGGAGTTCTGTGGAGTTGTACTGACAGGGAGTCAACACATCATCTGTCCAGTTAGTATAGTGCATGGGATCAGTGGAGTAAGATAAACAGGTTTTACCTAGTTGTCATGGGAAAAACCGGTGCCAGGAGGTGTGGCAGAAAGCTTCAGTGTAAATCAACCATTCTTTTGAGCTGGAAGGAAGCAGAACTGGAATTTCATTTCCATTTGCTGTGATAAATATACTGACAAAAGTAAACTTAATGGAAAGAGAGAGTTTCTTTGGCTCACAATTCCAGGCTGCAGTCCATCTTTGTGAGAAAGTAGAAACAGAGCTTGAAGCAACTAGGTCTCTTCCACAGTCAAGCAACAGAGAAGGAATAAACACAGGCATTCTGACTAGTACTCAGTCCTCGTTCTTGTACATTTTGTGACCCTCTGGCTAGGGAAGAGGCCTGTCTACCACAGGTTGGTCTTGCCACATCAACTAATACAAACAAGACAATCCCTCACATGAATGTCCAGAAGCAAATCTTAGAGAATCAGAATTCCTGTTAAATAGGCCAAGGGACCTGTCTCCTAGGCATCAGGCTGACAATTAGCACTACCATTAGAGTGCCTGAGCCCTACTTCTGGAATGAAAGTCCCACTTAGGGTAAACAGGATTATAACAGGGATGCTGAAGCAGTGTGTAATTATAGAAATTATCTATGGACAGTCAGTTATGCTCATTTCTTTGCTTTTTGGTGTGGTCAAAAGTACTCATTTAATTTATTTCTTATTGGTACATCATAAAAATTAGCATCGTTTTTCTGCTTGATGTTCCCCATCCAATCCACTATTTAAAACAGGTCTTTTCTGAGATGCAGTATTCATTTATCCTTGAATCCTCTGCTGTAAAAGTTATACTGCCATGAACTCTGCAACATGAGATCTGGATGATCTGGATGTGATCCAGATGCTGGAGTGATCTAGCTATGGTGTCCTTTCAGGAAGGAAAGAATATTGCACCAGATTCCCAAGGGGTTCTCTGCTGATGTCACCTAATGGGCTTAGCCAAGGGGAATTACCTCGGTTAAGGTCGTGGATGCTCCTAAAGAGTAGTTCACAGTCATCTTCAAATCCATATGATGCTACAGCTCTTTTTACTTCCACATAGATTAAGCCTGAAGGATGACATCATCCTCAGAAAGTAGCAAATGTTCTTTTTTTGATGGTATTGCAGTTGACCTTGTCCTGCTGGTGAAGCCTGCTGTCACTGATCCCTACAAGTGCTATCACTGTGGATTCCTACAAGTGACATTTGTAATAGTAAGGGCTAATAAGCCTCTTACATACAAATTTATCTCAGCTATTGTTTCCCTGGAAACCTAAGCTAGCGTGAAAAGACCTCTGTGATCTTTTGTTGAATGAATAAAATAACTTGTAAGAACAGTATAAATAGAAAGTTTCCTTGCATATAATGAAGAAAGAAAAGCATGTGTTTGTATGTGTAAATAATCAAAAAAGAAGCATGGCAGCATATATATCTTCATTGTATGTGTACGTGTGTGCATATATATATATATACGTACATGTGCTTTATCTGTGTAAGTATAAATGTGTGTGTGTGTGTGTGTGTGTGTGTGTGTGTGTATGGAGGTCATAGAACAATCTTGGGTCTCATTCCTGTCCATCTAGTTTTCTTGAGACAAAATTTCTCACTTTTCTGCAGTTTGACCAGTAGATTATGCTGGAGGGCTAGTAGGTTCCAGTAATCCACTGGTCTTCACTTCCCTCAGAGCTGGGATTGCAAGCACATACCGTAATGCCTGGCTTTTTACACAACTTCTTGGGGTTGAACTGAAGTCCTCATGCTTCCAAGGCAAGCACTGACCTTGTTCCCCAGTCCTATTGGATCTTTTTCCCTGGAGATGGGAAAATGAGCTGAGAATATGTTAATGCAATTTTAATTTTATTAAATTGTTTCAACTTTTGTCAGCAGTTCAGAGTAATTGGCTGGTCATATTATTAAATTAATAGTATGTTCTTTTAAAAAATCAATCAATGAACCATTCAGAAATCTCAAGACATTCTTAAAGATATGATATGGAATAACTCCAGGATCAACCTGCTTGCCAGATGAAAGGTGCACACAGCTAGGGAAGTACTGCTCTGCTACCCCACAAACCCAGCACTGACGGTCTCCTCATACCAGGTAGGAGATAGATGGAGCCAGGTGAGGGACCAACTATCCACCCCAAAACCTTCTCCCTTTCCCCATGTCACTGACCTCCAAGGGGTCAGCCTTATCACACAATCAATACATACCATTCAAATACAGAGTAACTTTCAAAACAACAGCCAAAGTCAGACAACCTTATCTGGCTCAGGAGAGCCAAAAATAATTACCAAAGAAATCAGTCACGGACTTAGCAGAAAATGTTCAAGTCACATCGTAAAACCACAAAATACATTAAGTATCAGGAAAGCATGTCTCCTACAAAAATACCAGCTCTCTTGCGATAGCTTCCAATTAGAACAACCTCATGGATACAGTCAGAAAAGCAATATTGAATAGATCATACATATTGATCAATATATCAATAGAATAGATCAACTAGAAGATAGAATATCAGACCTGAAAGATTCAATTAAAAAAATTGAAAAGTCTAGAAGGAACATAAAAGGTATATCCAAGAACTGTGGGATACCACGAAGAAGCCAAACCTAAGCATTCATGGACTCCTCGAACAAAAAACCCAAGAAAACACTCCAGTTCAGATTTTTCAGTCAATCATAAATGAGAGCTTTCCACACCTAAGGAAAGAGCACCCCATCCAAATACAAGATGCATATTGCACACTACCCAGATATGACCAAAACAGGAGCACAACAAGGCAAATAATAATTAAAACATCTCAGATATAGGACAAAGAGAACATTCTGAGAGCTGCAAGAGTAAAACCAAGCACATTTAAAGGTAAGACTTCTCAATGGAAACAGTAAAAGCCAGAAGAGCTTGGCAAAACATTTTTCAAGTCACAAAAGATCACTAATGTCAACCCAAGCTGCTATATCCAGCCAAACTATCAGTCATTCTTGAAGGTGAAAGAAAAATATTTCCTAACAAAAATAAGCTAAAATCCTTCTTATCCACCGACAAGGACTGCAGCAAATACTAGAAAAAAATTCTCAAGACAGACAAAATTCAACACACTCAAGAGGATAAAAGGAAAAATAATACCAATCAACTACCAGACAGAGAGCTACGAACACAAAAAAACACAAAATGATAAGAACCAACAAAAACTCTCAATTAAACATCAGTGGGATCAACTCCCCAATCAAGAGACATATCGATAACAGCATGGATTAAAAGCCACAACCCATCAGCGTGCAGCCTCCAAAAAACAAACCTCACTTGAAAAGACAGGCAAAATGTCAGGGTCAAAAGATGGTTGATCATATTAAAATGGTAATACTGTTAAAAAATGGTCATAGAACACTATAATGCATAAAACAACAAATCAACCCAAACACAATAAATTTCAAAATTTCATTCTTACCAATAGACATAATAGAAATAAAGCAATCTGTAAACCAAATGAACCTAACAGACTTCCACCAAACATTCCATCCTAATACCAAGGAATATACATTATTTTCAGCAGCTCACAGAACTTTCTTCAAAATAGATCAATACAAGGAAACTGAGACCACCATCTATACTCTATCTGACCACCAGTGAATAAAAATGGACATCCATAATAACAAAAACAACAGAAGTACACAAATTCTTGGAAGCTTTAACAATATGCTACTGAATGAAGAATGAGTTCAAACAGAAATGCAAAAATTCCTAGAACACAATGGTACTGGAAACACATCACATCAAAACCTCTGGGATACAATGAAGGTAATCCTAAGAGGAAAATTCATAGTAGTCAACACCTACATTAAAAAAATGGTAACATCCCAAGTGAACAACCTAACAATGCAGTTTAAAGCTTTCAAGAAACAAGAACAAAACAACCCCAAAAGAAGTACTGTGCAGAGAAGAGATTAGCATGATCAGAGGAGAAATAACTGATACTGAGACAAAGAAAACAATACAAAGAATTGATAAAACAAAAAGTTAGTTCTTTGAAAACTTAATTAGATTTACAAACCTTTAGCCAAATTAACCAAAACCAAAAGAGAGAAAACACATATTAATAAAATTAGAGACAAAAATGGAGCTATTACAAGAGATGCTAAGGAAATTCAGAAAATCACAATGTCATACTTTAAAAATTTATACACCACCAAGTTTGACAATCATAAAGAAAATGGACACGCCCAAGTTAAACCATGATGAATTGAACTAATTAAATAGTTCTATAACAAGGTATGAAGTTGAAGCAGTAATTATGAATTTCCCTATCAAGAAAAACTTGGGACAAATGGATCCAGCACAGAATATTTCCAGATATTTAAAGAATAATTCATACCAATACATCTTAAATTATTCCACAATAGAAAAGGAAGGAATATTTCCAGATTCTTTCTACAAAGCTGACATTACACTGATCCAAAAACCAAATAAAGACACAAGAAAAAAAAAAGAAAACTATAGGTCAATATCATTGATAAACACAAATGTGAAGACACTCAGCAAAATTCTTGCAAACCATATTCAAAAGCATATCAAAAAGATCATTCACTATGACCAGGTTGTCTAGTCCAGAACCACAAGTTTGGTTCATTATATGTAAAAAAAAAAAAATCTATAAATCCAATTTACCTTGTAAGTAAATGTGAGGTTGAAAATCACATGATTTTCTCAATTGAAGCTGAAAAAGTTTTTGACAGAATCCAACATACATGATAAAGACCCTAGAGAAAATAGTGTTGGAAGGAACATTTATCAACATAATAAAGTCCATATACAAAAAGTCTATGGCAACAACTTATTCTAAATGGAAAAAATCTGAAAGCATTCCCACTCAGATCAAGTACTAGACAAGACTGCCCACTCTCAACCACCTCTATTTAGCATTGTAATTGAAATCTTAACAAAAGTCATAAGATAAGAGAGAGAGATAAAAGGAATACCACTAGGAAAAAAAGAAATCAAGCTATCCCTATTGGTAGATGTCATGATTCCATACCTGAAAGATTCTTCCAGGAAACTCCTGTAACTAATAAATAAATTCAGTAGAGTGAAAGGATATAAAATTAACATTCAAAAGTCAGTGGCTTTCCTATACACCAAGGATAAACAAAGTGAGAAAGACATGAGAGAAATAATACATTTACTCCTAAAAAAATGAAAGACATAAGAATAAACCTAACCAAGGATATGAAAAATCTATACAATGAAAACTTCAAAACCCTAAAAAGAAGAGATTACAGAAGACAACAGAAGATGGAAAGACCTCCCATGCTCCTAGATTGGCAGAATTAACATTGTTAAAAATGACCATGCTACCAATTCAATACAATACTAATCAAAATTTCAACCCAATTCTTCACACAAATTGTTAAAACACTATTAAATTTCATATGGAAACATTAAAGACCTAGAATAGCAAAAACAATCCTGACTACTAAAAACTCTGCTGCAAGTATCATTGTACCAGACCTTAAACCATACTATAAAGCCCATTGTAATAAAAAACATTGTGGTACTGGCTCCAAAAAAGAGACATAGATCAAAGAATTAGAATTGAAGACTCAAATATAAGTCCACTCACCTACAGGCAACTAATCTTTTACATAGGTACAAAAAAAATTCCATTGGGAAAAGGACAGCATCTTCAACAAGTGGTGCTGGCAAAATTGGATATCTACATTGAGAAGAGTGAAACTGGATACTTATTTGCCTCCCTGCATGAAAATCAATTCCAAATGATTCAAAGATCAATGTTACACCAGATACCATAAAACTCCTAGGAGAAAAAATAGGGAATATCCTAGAATGTGCCAGAATTTCCTCAATAGGACCCCAAAGGCACAGAGAATAAATCCAACACTAAATAAGTGGGACTGTATGAAATTAAAAAGCTTTTGCTCAGCAAAATAGACTGTTAACTGAGCGAAAGACAACCTACATATTGGGAAAGTGTCTTCATTAGCCATACATCTGATAGAGGACTAATATCCAGAGTACACAAAGAACTTGAAAAATTAAATACCAAGGAAGTAAACAATCCCATTAAAATGGGCTATAGAACTAAAAAAAATTCTCACAAGACAAATTTCAAATGTCTAACATATATCTTAAAAATGTTCTACTCCCTAGTTATTAGAGAAATACAAATAAAAACCACCCTGAGATATCATCTCACTCCAATTAGAATAGCGAAGGTCCAAACAGAAACAACAGGAAATGCTGACATGGATGTGAGGAGAATGGCATTATGAACACATGTAACCTCTTTGGAGATCAATTTTTAATCAAAGATTAAAAATTGAAATTCCATATAGCCCCTTGGAATATTCCCAAAGAACACTACATTCTGCAACAGGGTGTATAACCATGTTCATTGCATCCCTTTTTAAAATTGCAAAGAAATAGAACCAACCTAGATATCCAGTTGATGAATGGTTGATGAAAAGGTGGCACATGAACAACGGAATATTGTTCAGCTGTCAGGAAAGATGAATTGGTGAAATTTGACAGTAAATGGATGAAATTGAAAGAAATTATACTTAGTGAAATCATACTGAGTGAAATATCTCAGATACAGAAAGATAGACACCGCATATTCTCCCTTATAAGTGGGTCCTAGCATAAACCTTCAGTTTGATGTAATCAAGCAGAAACTCTTACAATACCCACAAATGCAATGGAACACAATTAGGGGTGTGAAAGAAGAGCCCAAAAGAGCAGAAACAAAAGAACATGGGTAAACAGTTTAAATAGGTTTTTATGTAAGAAGTCTCAAAGAAGGAGGAAGAACAGGAATAGGACACATGGGGGGGGGTAGCTTCCACGTAACCACTCATCTGCTTACTAGTCCCTAACCCATTCCCCACGTCAGGGAGCACATGCCCAGCACTGTAAACCAATCTAAACAATAGTGAACAGGGAGATAACTTATAGTAGAAAAGAGCATATGCTTCAATACTAACCACAAACACCTGAGAGTAAATTTCCAGCTAAATATCTCTTTATTTATTTTTAGGTAAGAAAAGATCTGAACATCCAAACATGACACAGCCTAGTGCAATGGAAAAGCAGTGAAAGAGACGATAGCAACCAACAAGAATGAAGAGTATAAGCGACTTAAAAAGGCTCAGTTGGAATCAGGCCAACCAAATCTCTTACCATACTAAGGCTCAGAGAATCCTGCAGAAAGGCGGTAGTAAGACTGTAAAAGCCTAGGCCCCGCCCCAGCTACCCCCAGGTTAAATAGCGCTCCCAGCCAACACCCCATCCTCCCTTCCCCCACTCTGCCCCTCCCCCAACATGCGCGGTCCAGCTGGGCCTCACCCGTGACCTAGGTAAGCTCAAGCCCCCCCCCATCGGCCCCCCTTCCCCGAACCCCAGGCAGCCCAAGGGACCCAGCTCCTCCCGCCATCCAGCCTGAGCCGGGCAGGATGTGGGAGGAGGACACCCCCTCTGCGCCCTGGGCCCCACCCCAGCTACCCTCAGGTTAAACAGTGCTCCCCGCCGATGCCCCATCCTCCCTTCCCCCACTCTGCCTCCCGGGACGTGAGTGGTCCAGCCAGGCCTCACCTAGGTAAGCTCCGTCTCCCCCCACCCCCAAAACCCCAGGCCAAATAATTCAGTTTAGTGAAAAACACACAGAAATTGAAAGAAGATCTTAAGAGTTAAAACAACAATGCCAAAGTCAAAGTGCAAATCCATGAGAAACAACACTCAAGTAAACAAATCTCCCACTGAAGGAATTAATCCCATAATGTTAGACTCCAACCAGAACAAACCCACGGAAAATGGCCATGAAAGCCTGACCCAGGATAATGACTTTCAAAATATGATCATTACCATGTTCAATACTATGAAAGAGAAAATCTGGGAGGAATTAAATGATCGAATCAATCGCTTTAAAGAGGAACACAACAGACACTTGGAGGAGTTGAGAAAAACAGTGCAAGAAACAAAAACTGGCATAGACCAGTTAAAACAGACTCAAGCAGAGTTTAAAACTGAGCTAAAAGACAAGTTATCTTCAACCCAGAACTCTACAGAGAGTCTTATCAGCAGAACTAACGAAGCAGAAAACAGAATTTCAGACCTTGAAGATAAAGTGGGAGTGTTAACCAGCTCAATGGAAGAGGTTGTTAAAGCCAAAAAGATACTTGAGAGAAATATCCAAGAGATATGGGACATCCTGAAAAAGCCTAACATGCGTATTCATGGAATACCAGAGCAAGAATCTCAAAATACCACCCCTGAGGAAATTTTTCAAACGATCATCAAGGAAAACTTTCCTCATCTAAAAAAACAGAGGCTCATACATATACGAGAGGCATTCCGCACCCCAAACAGATATGACCAAAACAGAAGCTCGCCACGGCAAATAATAGTTAAAACCCTCCACATTCAAGATAAAGAACTGGTGCTGAGAGCTTCAAGAGAGAAAAAACAAGTCACTTTTAAAGGTAAACCTATTAAAATAACAAATGACTTTTCAGTCGAAACAGTAAAAGCAAGAAGAGCTTGGAGAGACATACTTCAAGTATTGAATGAGCAAAAATGTCAACCCAGGCTGATTTACCCTGCAAAACTATCAGTCATGATCGAGGGAGAAAGAAAAATCTTCCAGCACAAAGACAACTTGAAGGGATACATGTCCACCAAACCAGGCCTTCAAAAACTGCTAGAAATGATACTCAAGCTTCAAGAAAAAACAGGCATATCCAGAAGAACAGAGGGCAAGTATAACATCATTAACACGAAGCAATATACTTATAAAAACCACTAAACATAATAAATGTCTGGAATTAAAAATAGTTTCTCCATTATAACACTAAATGTTAATGGAATTAACTCACCGATCAAGAGACACAGATTACAAATTTGGATTAAAAATCACAATCCATCAATCTTCTGCCTGCAGGGAACCCATCTCACCACAAAAGATAGGCATGCCCTAAAAATAAAAGGCTGGTCAACAATTCTACAAGCTAATGGAAGCAGAAAACAGGCAGGGGTAGCCATTATGATATCAGCCAAAGTGGACTTCAAACCAAAGAAAATTAAAAGAGACACGGATGGATACTACATTTTAGTCACAGGTACAATTCACCAGGAAGACTTCACAATACTGAACATATGTGCACCTAATATGGGCCCCTCCACATTCATTAAGAAAATCATACAGTGTCTAAAGCAAGAAGTCAACCCCCAAACGATAATTCTTGGGGACTTCAACACTGCCCTCTCAACATGGGATAGATCAACAGTTCAAAAGCTTAACAGAGATACTTTGGAACTTAATCAAACCCTTAAAGAAATGGACCTTACAGATCTCTATCGAACTTTTCACCCACACACCAAAGAATACACATTTTTCTCAGCAGCACACGGAACTTTCTCCAAAATAGATCACATATTGGGCTGCAAAACGAATCTACACATATACAAAAAAGTTGGAATTCTAACCTGTGCCCTATCAGACAACCACGGCCTAAAGCTGGACATCCACAACACAACAATCAAGAGAAATTACACTAACTCCTGGAAACTTAACAATATGATGCTGAATAAGAACTGGATTCAGGAAGAAATTAAAAAGGAAATTCAAGATATCCTGAAAGTGAATGATAATGAAAATACAACTTACCAAAATCTCTGGGACACAATGAAAGCTGTCCTAAGAGGTAAGTTCATAGCTCTTAATGCCTAAATCAAAAAAATGTAAACATCAGAAACAAATAACTTAACGATGCAGCTTAAGGCTTTAGAGAAACTTCAGCAATCTGATCCCAAAAGTAGTAGAAGTGAGGAGATTAGCAAAATAAGGGGAGAAATATCTGAAATCAAGAATAAGAAAACGATAGAAAAAATCAACCAGTCAAAAAGCTGGTTCATTGAAAAAATCAATAAGATTGATAGACCCCTAGCTAAATTAACCAAACCAAGAGACAGAAAACCCAAATTAACAAAATTAGAAACATGGAGTTATCACTACTGATACCCAAGAAATCCAGAGAATTATAACATCATATTTCAAAAATTATACTCTGTGAAGTTTGACAACACAAAAGAGATGGATGAATTTCTAAGTAAACACAACCTACCTAAATTGAATCAGGAAGTTGTGAATTATTTAAATAGTCCTATAACATATAAGGAAATTGAGGAAGTAATCTCGAATCTTCGCACTAAAAAATGTCCTGGACCAGATGGATTCAGCACAGAGTTCTACCAGACATTTACAGAGTTAATAACACCAATACTCCTTAAACTGTTCCAGCAAGTAGCAAAGGAAGGAACACTACCAAATTCCTTCTTTGAAGCTAATATCATTTTAATCCCAAAACCTAATAAAGATTCACTTAAAAAAGAAAACTATAGGCCGATCTTTCTGATGAACACAGAAGCAAAGATTCTCAACAAAGTCTTAGCAAATCGGATTCAAAAACACATTAAAAAGATTATTCATGGGGACCAAATAGGCTTCATCCCCAGCACACAAGGTTGGCTCAACATACGCAAATCAATAAATGTAATTCATCATGTTAAACCAGTCCAAAGTCCAACACCACATGATACTCGCAATAAATGCAGAAAAAGCTTTTGACAAGATCCAACCGCCTTTTATGATCAAAACGCTAGAGACAGTAGGAATGGAAGGAACCGTTATCAGTATAATAAAAGCTGTATACAACAAGCCCACAGCAAAGATTATGCTCAATGGGGAACAATTGGAAGCATTCCAACTTCAATCAGGAAGTAGACAAGGCTGTCCACTCTCACCACTTCTATTCAATATTGTACTTGAAGTCTTAGCCAAAGCCATAAGACAAGAAAGGGACATAAGAGGAATTCAAATCGACAAGGAAGAAGTCAAGCTATCCCTATTTGCAGATGACATGATCTTATACCTGAGTGATCCCAAAAACTCCACCAGGAAGCTCCTGGAACTAATTGAGAAGTTCAGCAGGGTGACAGGATACAAAATAAATGTGCAAAAATCAGAGGCCTTCCTATATGCCCAGAATGAAAGAAGTGAAAAAGCTTTGAGAGAAACAATCCCATTTAATATAGCCCCTAAAAAAATGAAATACCTTGGTATAAACCTAACCAAGGAGGTAAAGACCTTTACAAGGAAAACTTTAAAACCCTCAAGAAAGAAATTGCAGAAGACACCAGAAGGTGGAAAGACCTCCCATGTTCCTGGATTGGCAGAATCAACATCGTAAAAATGACCATCCTACCAAAGGCAATATACAAACTCAATGCTATACCAATTAAAATCCCAAAGCAATTCTTCAAAGAAGTTGACCAAACAATCTCAAAGTTCATATGGAGGCACAAAAGACCCAGGATAGCAAAGACAATCCTGAGTAACAAAAACACTGCTGGAGGTATTACCATACCGAACCTTAGTCTATACTACAAATCCATAGTTATAAAAACAGCCTGGTACTGGCTCCAAAATAGACACACAGATCAATGGATAAGGATTAAAGACCCAGATATAAGCCCACAAAATTACAGCCATTTGGTCTTTGACAAAGGGGCCCAAAGAATCCAATGGAAAAAGAACAGCATCTTCAACAAATGGTGCTGGCAAAACTGGATCTCCACATGCAGAAGATTAAAGCTGGACCTATACTTGTCACCATGTAAAGACTTAATTCCAAATGGACCAAAGACCTTGATATCAGGCCAGAGACTATAAAAACCATAGTTGAAAGGATAGGGAACACCCTTGAGCTGATTGGGCTAGGCCAACATTTCCTGAACAGACATCCAATGGCACAGTCACTGCTACCAATTCTCAACAGTTGGGATCTTGTGAAATTAAAGAGCTTCTGTTCAGATAAAGAGATTGTAACACGAGCTCAAAGGCAACCCACAGAATGGGCGAAAATCTTCACTAACCACATATCTGATAGAGCTCTACTGTCCAGAGTGCACAAAGAACTTAGAAAACTAAACACCAAGGAAACCAATGGCCCAATTAAAAAATGGACCCTGGAACATAAAAGAAATTTTGCCAGGGATGAAATTAAAATGTCTAACAAATATCTTAAAAAATGCTCCACTTCTTTAGCCATCAGGGAAATGCAAATCAAAACTTCCCTGAGATATCATCTCACCCCGGTCAGGATGGCAAAAATCCACAATACAAACAACGACAAATGTTGGAGAGGATGTGGAGAGAGGGAAACTCTCCTACATTGTTGGTGGGAATGCAGGCTCATACAGCCACTCTGGCGAGCCGTCTGGAGATTCTTAAAGAAATTAAAGATTGAAATGCCATATGACCCTGCGATTCCACTTTTGGGTATAACCCCCATACAGCAGAGGTTCGCCTTGATAGCACAAGCACAACTATGTTCATAGCAGCACTGTTTACAATAGCAAAGTCATGGAATCAACCCAAATGTCCAACAGTTGACGAGTGGATAAGGAAACAGTGGTACATCTATACAATGGAGTACTACTCAGCCATCAAAAATGATGAATTACTGGAATTTGCTGGGAAATGGATATCATTAGAAACAATTATATTAAGTGAAGTATCCCAGACCCAGAAAATTAAGGGCCATATGTACTCCCTAATAGGTGGCTCCTAGTACCAAACCCACCCAGCCCACCTTGAGACACTCATAGGTAAATCTATGTATTATCTACAGTAATTGCAAGGATTATGAACAGGAGGGATGGGGTTGGAGGGCCACACCAGAAACAAGGAGAGAAGTGACCATGTTACAGTAGCGAAAATAGGCCTCCATTGAGGACTGCAAGTAAGTAATGTGACACCTGGTTAAGTTCACAGACATTCGTTCCTGATCATTTACAACTAAGGGGGTATGAACTCACCAGAAGGGGAGGGCATATAGTCTGGCAGATTAAAAAGTAACCATTTTGCAAATAGGTGATTGACCCCTCCTATTACCTAATGCCATATGACCCTGTGATTCCACTTTTGGGTATAAGTATTACATCTACCCTTGAATGTGCTCTTATAATAAGACTCCAGTTTAACAGCTTTTTGTCTCTGGCCAGGGGGTGACATACAGTGCCCAGCAGGATGGAGTGAAGGGCATTGCAGTAGCAACAAAACTGCAAAAGAAAATCAACAAACCACTATCCAGAACTTCAGAGACTCTATATCAACCACCTAGAACTAGGCCAGACTAATCTCTCCCCATTCTGAAGCTCAGGGACATTTGCGGAAGAGGGGGCGGTAAGAGCATAAGAGCAAAAGGATGGGAGGAGCAATGATTTGCAAGTTACTCCACACAAGTTAGAGCCGAAGCAATCAAAATTGTACTTTGCATGCCCTGAGCAATGTCCAACACACTATTGTCCTCACAAAGTCTAGCATTTGCTAAAGGCCCCAAGATCCTTGGAGGCAAGGGATTGGCAGCCACAGTAGTGTTCCTATGCTTAAGGGGAACACAGGAAAGGGTTCAGGGAAATCCCACTGGGTCCTTGTACATCATCAGAGAGGAGGGCCCAGAGGAGAGTCAGGGATGCATATTAAGGACTCTCTGGGAATTGGGGCGGGAGGCACTGGGGGATGGGAAGGGAGGGGTGAGGGGAGGGGGAGCAGGGGGTTCGGGGAAGGAGGAGGGCGGGAGGTAACCGGTGTACCTATTAAGTTTGTATGAGCGGCAATAATAATAAAAAATGTTTTTAAAAAAGACTGTAAAAGCCTAAAGATGGGGAGGCCCACTGGTGGCCAAGATATTCCCCTTTAAAGCAAAGCTGCTGCGTCCAGAAACTCACTGCAATGAGACTTATCCTCTCCAGACCTGCATAATGGCAGCTATATTAACATTCCCCCCATAGACTAGAGAACTCAGGAGAAATAATTATATGGAGTGAGAACCTTAGGGGTTAGAGCTACACAGGTGAAGGATAATGCACCTATCAGTGGGTCTACCCAAAGAAGGGCCACTTAATCTGCAACAGAGCCCTGAGTCCCTACTAAAGCAGACAATCCAAAGGGAACCATAGGGCCCCCAGAAGCAGATAGACAGAAGGATGGGAGGGAGTAGGAAGGATTGATGAAAGGAGGGAAAGGAGGGAGAGAAAACGGAAAGGAAGGTAGGGAGAGATGTGGGTATGGGGGGAGACAAGGAAAACCACTCATTATGCTTACAAAACTACAAATAAAATGGAAAAGAAAATGGATGTCATTAGAAGCAATTGTATTAAGTGAAGTATCCCAGACCCAGAAAATTAAGCGCCGTATGTACTCCCTAATAGGTGGCTCCTAGTACCAAACCCACCCAGCCCACCTAGAGACAGGAATTCCAAGGATTATGAACAGGAGGGACGGGGTAGGAGGGCCACACCAGAAAGAAGGAGAGAAGGGACCATGTTACAGCAGGGAAAATAGGCCTCCACCAAGGACCCAAATAAGTAATGAGACATCTGATTAAGTTCACAGACTTTTGTTCCTGATCATTTACTACTGAGGGGGAGTGATCTCACCAGAAGAGGAGGGCATATAGTCTGGCAGATTAAAAAGTAACAATTTTGCAAATGGGTGATAGACCCCTCCCTCACTGTGGTTTCCCACTTTTATTACATCTACCTTTGAATGTGCTTTTATCACAAGACTCTAACAGCTTTTTGTCTCTGGCCAGGGGGTAACATACAATGCCCACCAGGATGGAGTGAAAGGCATTGCAGGAGCAGCAAAACTGCAAAAGAAAATCAACAAACCACAATCCAGAACTTCAGAGACTCTATATCAACCATCTAGAACTAGGCCAGCTTAGTCTCTCCCCATCTTGAAGCTCAGGGAAATTTGAGGAAGAGGGGGCGGTAAGAGTGTAAGAGCATAAGGATGGGAGGAGCAATGATATGTAAGATACTCTATACTAGTTAGGGCTGAAGCAATCATAATTGGACTTTGCATGCCCTGCGCATTGTCCAACACACTGTTGACCTCACAAAGTCTAGCATCTGCTAAAGGCACCAAGATCCTTGGAGGCAAAGGATTGGCAGCCACAGCAGTGTTCCTATACCTAAGGGGAACATGGGAAAGGGTTCGGCAAAGGCCACTGGGTCCTTGTACATCATCAGAGAGGAGGACCCAGAGGAAAATCAGTCATGCACAAGAAAGGACTCTCTGGGAATTGGGGTGGGAGGCACTGGGGAATGGGGAGGGAGAGGGGTGGGGAGGGGGAGCAGGGGGTACGGGGGGAGGAGGAGGGAGGGAGGGAACTGGTGTACCTAATAAGTTTGTATGAGCTGAAATAAAAAAAAATGGAAAAGAAAAAATATGGTATGAAGACCTCCAATACAGGTAAAAACAACATCAACTACAAAACCAAAATCAAATCTGAAAGGAAGGTGAATTAAGCTTGGAAATATAAGAGATGTAGATCCAAAGGACCTTGGGTAAAAGAGAAATTCTAGAAGCAAAGAGAACAAAATAGAAGAAGTTTAACTAAATAATGGAAGGAAAAATTCTTAAACGGGCCAGCATCATCAGAACAAAAAAGTTCCCAGTTACTGGGAAAATATTACATGGTAGAATGTTTAAACTTGAAAGATATGGAGGAAAATCTTGTAGACAAGCAGAGATTAAAATTAAGCTATTTTTTCAGTTTTAAAGTCAGTTCCATGGATGAGAGAATTTTTGAAAAGTGCCAAAGGCTTAAAATCAATACATTATGTCATGTTTTGAAATGTGTCCCTCATGGTCTCATGAGTTTGGCAAGGTCATGGCACCTTTGAAAGTGGAGCCTTGCCAGAAGAAGGCTGTCACAAGGGGTGGGCTTTGCGGTGGATTAGTCCCACCCTACCTCCAGGAGGAGTCTGCCTTTGCGGCAAGCATTCTGGTAGCTCTCAGCCTCTCAGACAGGTGTGACTAGCCTGTCTCCAGCTTCAGATAGCCAGCCATGCTGCCTCTGCCATGAAAGACTGCATCTCCCCTCTGGAACTATAAGCTGAATAAATCTCCCTTTCTACCTTAAGTTGATTAACTTTGAATGTTCTCTCACAGCAACACACAAGAGTAACTATTACAGATTATCGTCAGCATTTCTGCTCACAATACTGAAACTGGTAAGAATGCATCCAACAGCATGTTTTAATATACACTAGCAAAGGATTTTAACAATCATTGTTGTTAATAACCTGATATCTCTAGTTAGCTAGCTGTCGTGAGTTACAATTATTACACCCATTCATCATATACTTAGAAAAATCAATTTCTAGGGGTACATAATAGATTTCAGTAATTTCAAAAGAGACATTATATTAACCAATTTCTCCAAGATGGCACATTATTAGCACACTGGTTTTTTAAAACTATATGGAAACTGAAAAAATTATTGAATAACAATAGAATCAAAGAATAAATTAAAACCACAGATAAGGATGACTGGGAAAGTGATTATAATTACTAGAATGCAGTTCACATTTTAATAAAGGAAAAGCTAAGTTATATCAAAGACATTTCAGAAAGAATCAAAACACACAGCCAATGCTTTTTAGCAAGAAATTGAATAAAAAGTATATAAATTGAAATTCATAAAGTAAAGCAGAACAATTGAATTACAAAAGAGATTTAATTTTGAAAAAGCTAATAAGGCACAAAGACAAATAAATATATACCACTGAGTGTAAATATTATTGCAGAAAATGAAAAAAATTATTAGAGAGAACAAGACTAAAGTCAAACAAAAATTATGAGTAGGTTATACTCTTTCATTGTAAGGCAATTCATAATTTTTTTCAAATAAGAAACACATTTAATAGCAAGCGATTAGAGAGTTTTGAATAAAAGAAGAAGGGGAAGTTTTATGTATTATGCATTGTACTTATTTTTAAATGTGCCAGAAGGTAGGGGGAGCAATACTAACTAATGAGAATCTGAAGCAAAAAATATTAAATTAAAGAAGCTTGTTCTTAGTGACCAAGAATAGAATTTTCCATGGTAATACAGACAGCACACACCTTACAGAAGGACAAGACGAGTGAATACTCACAATTGTGATAGGTATGGATAAAACTTGGAAAATCTTTTTTATTGGCATTATCATGTGAAAAATCATCATTCTCCTTTGAAACAAATGGAATTAATAAGCTGTGATAGCTTTTCCAAGCTTCATATTCCTTCCCACAGAGACCTTTTAATGTTTGCAAAATTCCTTCGAGCACTCTCTCTCTGTCTAGAAATGATGCTTGCTTGCTGTTTAATGCTTCTATTAGAGAAAAGGAACAAACAAACAAATCAAGATGGTCCCTTAGCACTTCAAATCTAATAGCCTCGTGATTAGATGGCATCCATAGGCACTATAATGATTCCTCAGGAGAAATAATAAAGTGAAGGTACCATAATCCTTTGCAACCAGCCACACACTAGAGCCTACCACCTTGAATCCTCTGCCAAGGCCAACTCCTCCTCATGTCCCGCATTTATTCAAGGAACCAGACTCACATTGGAGTGTGGGATCACATGGAACAAAGGAGAAGAACCCCCATCTCTGTTATTGTACCTTAAAGAAGGCTATCTTTAGAGACCACCAAGCCTTCATCTCACTATGTTTAAGAAATTCAAAGTAAAGTCAAACCCACAAAATTAATCATTTCTACTTTTAGTAAAGACTAAAACATGATAGAAGGTTTTTAAACAGCTTTCTTCATAAACTGAGAGATCGGACAGACAGAAACACATACTGATTCCAAGGCTCTGAAGCACTTTGGTTCTAATAAATAAATATAAAGCTGCTTACCATAGCAAAAATAAGGTACTCTTCTAAATTACTTCTGAAGCATTAACAAAATGGGCTATAAATGCAACACCTATAATGATAAAAGTTAAGATTTTATAAGCCCCATTTTGTCTGATTCATTTGCACTTTCATTCACTCAATATTTAATGAGAAGCTCTCAGTTGCCAAGCAAAAAGCTAAGTGCTGATGATACAGACAGAAAAAAAGTAAAATTTAGAGAAAAAAATTAAATTTAAAATCTTCACTTTTGAGATTGAGGGAACTCATAAATATTTCTACAAAATAGCTGAAGTTAAAAAATATATTAAAGAACAGGGGCTGGAGAGATGGCTCAGGGGTTAAGCCTCTGCCTTGCAGGCGGAGGGTCCTGAGTTCAGATCCTAGACCCCACGTATAGACGCCAGGCGGAGACGGGGCGGCCTGCGTTTCCGGTCCTAGTAGGGCGGAGCCTGTGAATGCCGGGGCAGAGTAAAACAAGGAGGTGCAGGCGTCCATGGTGGTTCCCGAATTCGTCCGTGGTTCTACACACACATACACACATACACGCACACACATACATACATGCACACACATACATACACGTACACACAACACATACACGTGCACAACTGAATAAATAATAAAAAATTTAAATTTAAATTTAAATTTAAAAAATATATTAAAGAACAAATATAAACTACTTTGACAATATTAATGATAATTATAATGCATTCTGATGAAAACTGTCTTCTGGGAAATTTACATTTAATGCTTTCATTATTAAAGAAGTAATATTTAAGTGGGTAAATTAAAAGTTTTCTGTTGACTGCAGCTAGCTCACCAACTAACCAAAATGCTGAACCTAGAATGTATTCATAGATCAAGAAAGGTAAGTCAGAATCCAAGCTTGGGAACCCATCATATCCTTCCCTTATGATGCTGAAATTAGTGGAATCAGCAACAACTACCCTCCATCTCTGGATGCCTGTTGTGATAGTTAAATATAGGTGTCAGTTTGACAGTTACAGGCTGAGTTCTGGGCACAGTTGTGAAGAATTGATAGTTAGGGCCAGCCCTTGAACCAGTCTGCAGTAGATTGTCTAACTGATATGGAAGACCTAAAAGGAAAGACAATGGGGAGAGACTTGCTCTCTCTTTTGCTCTGGTCAACTTGCCGTGTAAAGTTTGCTGATGGTCTGGTTCTGCTGCTGTCAGAGCCTAGCCTCTTCAGTCATATCTACTGGACTCCTGTGAGACCTTCCAGGAATGCTTTAGTCTCAACACTAGACTAAGATTGCTAAGATATTCAGTTCAAGAACGGAGCAGCTACAGGCTGCTTTTGAACTATTAAGAGTTTATCTTGTAAGTTAATCATATCTATATGTAAACATATATATAATTCTGCTCAACAGATAGGGAATACACATTTTTCCCAGTGGTGCTTAGAAACTTTTAAAAAATCGATTGCATCATAGCCAGCCTTAACAAACATAAAATAGTTTAAATAATTCCCTGCTTCCTTACAGTCCACAGTAAAATAAACTAGAAATCAATAGCAAGATTAACCTCAGAAAACACACAGACACATGGAGACTTAACAATACACTATTGAATGAGATAAACACCACGATGAGAAATATAACAGAAAAGCTATAACATCCTCACCTACACATGAAATTTTGAAGATAATATTTAACCAGAAATGCGTCAGACCTTTCTAAAGAAACTGTTTTCGGAAGGGCATAAAACAATAAAAACAAAACAAAGCTACACATTTTTTCATTCCTAAAGAGGAAAACTTGGAAATAATACAGAATTGTTTAATTCTTAATATAAAATATACTTTATTAACTTTTGCACCACACTTGTAACAATAAATGTATATACCCCTAAACTGTATGCATCAAAATCTCATGTATGATGACTCAGAAGAGAAGACTTCGGTGATTTTCCTGTTAACTAAAAGAAATTTCTTATGTTTCTGCTTTAATTTTTCAGGATTGAATTCTAGCTTATTAATGAAAAATAAAAATATACACATGGAGAAACAACCCTAAAAAGTATTGAATGACTCAAAGTCTTCCTCTCTTCGTTGTAAATTAATCAGGAAGTTCCAGGTGAAGAATAAGCACCAGCTTGCTTTCAATAATTTTAGTTCTTCTCTGGTATTGTAATGCATGATTATTGTTCATTCCTAATTCAGTTGTGTTACCAAATTATACTCTTCTGTGTATTTCTTACATGTAAGATCATAACATAAGATAATAAGATAATAACAGTCATAATATGCTGAGCCATGGAATAGTTTGCTTACCTACTGAGATTGCTGAGTCCTTATCTTTCACCATATGGGACTAGCAGGGACGTATGCATAAATGTCATATGCTACATAGTGACAGAACTATCACAATCTAATCCAGGTATCTGTGTGTGTTGAATTAAGGAGGCAGCTAGGCAGAAATAAGACTCATGGTTTCATTTCTCAGACACTAAGTTCTCTCCCGCAGTCATCTCTCTTTTTGCAAACATACACAGACCCATGTGCACTGTCAATGAGGACACTGCAGCGTGGAAAAGCCTCTCACAGTCTAACGTTTTGTGCTGTCAGGTGGAAATCTATAACTCTCCAATCTGTTTATAGTCCTGATTGGGAAGCACACTTACACACTTGCATTTGCTGTGTGTTAATGTGCAAAAGTTTTTGAGCTTTAGACAAGCCTGATATCTTAGCTTCATTGTTGGCTAAACGTGTGTGTCAAGTCATTTGACTTTTCCTGTAAGACACACATATGTCATTATATACTGTGGTTAAGACAACATTTTGGAACTTAGACTTCTGTGAGATAGTGGATATATAAAAAAATGTGTCTTCCTTTTAGCGTGTTATGGCTTGAATCCGAAATGTCTCTCGTGGGATTATATGTTTTAATACCGGGTTCCTGCTGATGGCATTGTTTTTGGAAATTGTAGGGCCTGATATGCCATTAAAATTGTGTTTTTAGGGGCAGGATGATAGCCTGGACCTTCTTCTGGTACCATGGCAGTGCCCTGCTTTTCGATTCAGCAAGATGTGAGGAATCACCACCATACATACCACCACTCTGAACTCTACACCCGCTGTTGTGATGGACAGAAAGAAAGAATCAAAATAAATTCCTTCTCCCTTAAGCTGCTTGTGCCAGCATTTTGTCACACAAGAAACTAATATATAGCAGTACTAAGAGCCTTCAATGCTGTTGGTGTTTGCAAAGTATGAGCATGATATACAAGGCCTCCACAGTTGTCCCTTTTCTGTCCATGCCTTACTCCAGTTACTTCATTGCTTCTCTTTCTTGCTGACTCGGGTCACTCTATTGCTCCATAGAACCTCCAAATGAGACTGAGACAGAAAGCAGGAAGAACAAATTAATAAAACTTCTTATGGCTAAAACCACAAATCACTGGTGAGAACAGGAGCTGCTGACTTGTTACAATTACTTTTCTTTTGCTGTAAGACAACATTCAGACTCAAGCAACCTAAGAGAGTTAGAAAGACTTATTAGCTTAAAGTCCAGAGGATATATAATCCATTCAGGTGGGAATCATACAGTATTAGAAGGCATGGCTAAAGACTGAAGCAGGAGGCCAATCAAATCATTTCAGCCATCAGTAAGGCCGAGAGAGCAAGAGAACAACTGAGAGGAAACAGAGCTTGTCCACCAGAACTCAAAGCATGACCCCTGTGACATGCATTCTTCCAGCTAGGCTCAACCCCCCAAAATTGTCATACCATTCCTAAACATTACTAATAGCTAAAGATAGAACCACATGAGCCTATGGGGGACAATTCACATTCAAACCAAGCTGTTAAACACTCAGCTAAGGGTTCTATAAGCTTTATCAGAATGCAAATGCCTCTGCCCATCTTTGCCCATGTAATCAAAGCTTGACACACCACTCATTTGTCTGTTTACCAGTTAGGATATGTGTAGAATGAGAAGCTTAAATTGAAAAGTCGCCTAAGTTTGCAAGCTGCAATGAAATAGATCTTGCAAGAGAATTGCGTGTTTGTCTGTTTTTTTCTTGGCATTGACTTTGACAAAGACTTTTAATCTCAGAAGGCAAATTAAAGACAATGCGTGCCATTTATTCAAGTACATGATGGGTAAACTGGCTAATGGAATCTGGCTTATTTCCCTGTACAGATATTTCTATTCCTGTGGAGTAATCATACTGTAATTATGTGGCCCATTATTCTTTACCTTACACAGTATCTCTCATTGAAATGAAGGCTTCAAGTGCCTCCATTTTCCTGAGATCTCTGATACATATCTTATATAAAAATTTTAAGTTTTCTTAAAACATAAGGGTAAAGAAAATTCTTCCATAAAAGTATCACAGGATAAAAGTCAGTAAGAAACAAAGAATAGTAGTCATTCAGTAAGTTACAAGCTTATATGATAGATGGTATAGTCTAAGACATCCTACAAATGTGCTGCCACAGTTATGCTAGAATTTGAGTGAAAGATAACAGCTATGTATTCCATTTTTTAAAATTTTTTATTATTTTATTCAATTGTGCGTGTGCGCGTGTGTGTATGTATGTGTGTGTGTGTGTGTGTGTAGAATCACGGACGAATTTGGGAACCACCATGGACCGCCTCCACCTCCTCCTTGTTTACTCTGCCCCGGGATTCATTCACAGACTCTGCCCTACCAGGACCAGAAACGCAGGCTGCCCCTGCTCCGCCTGGCGTCTATACGTGGGGTCTAGGATCTGAACTCAGGACCTTCCACCTGCAAGGCAGAGGCTTAACCCCTGAGCCACCTCTCCAGCCCTTGTGTATCCCATTTTTTGACCACTGCAGACGTAGGCCTGGGTAAGGGTGAAGTAGGGAACTGTGAATTAGCAATCTCCTGATTGATGAGTCCACCTTCACTTCTACAGGAGTATGACTCAATGGAACTACTTAAACAGACACATAGTCCAAGATTCAAATTTCATACATCCAAAATAAAGCCTAAAACCAGTTTGAAGTTTCTCAGAAAACTAAATCCAGCACTTGGAAGGAAGAAATAGGAGAACCACCATAAGTCTGAGGTCAACCTCGGCTGTATAACTAGTTCCAAATCAGTCAGAGCTCTATAGTGAAATCCTTTGTCAAAAAAATAAATAAATGAAAAGCAAGCAAAACAATAAAACCTAGATATAGAACTACCATGTGATTCACTTGCACCACTCCTGGTTGTATGCCTGAAGTAATTTAATTCAGTGTACCGCAGTGATATATTTATGTTTACAGTAGTCAATATATGGAATCAATTAAGATGTTCATCAATAGGTGAATAGGTTAAAATTTGTGGTACAATCTGTACTTGGCAGTTTTATTTAGCTGTAAAGAAGAACAAAACAAATTAGAAGAAAATAGGTGATTTTGGAGATCGTGATGTTAAGTGAAATCAACCAAACTTAGAAAGGCAAATATTGCATTTTCACTTATTTATAAGATACAGATTTTAAAAAGTGTGTGTATGCATGTCTGTGCATGTGAAAGTAGAAGAGATGACACTGGGAAAGGAAAAAGAAAGTAGTGACTGATTAACTGTTTTAATTCTATCTGAAATCTTATTTTTTTTCTAATATGCATGAAATATATTTTCAGCTTCTAAGAATTAGGATATGACTATCTTTCAGGAGTATATTATTCCGCCTACCACAGAATTATTGCATAATTTAGAGCTAGCTAACATGAATTCCTGAATTTGAATATTGATCTCTCTGATTGAAAAGCTTCAACTATTAACTCAAGAGCAAAATGTTGCCAGAAGCATTCTATCAACAATATCTCTTTCTAAGACCATCCTCCAAGGAAGGAACTATCTTGGATATTAGAAATTTATACATGAATAAGTAGTAACCCTGTCTAAGAAGGACTCATGTATTTGTTGAAAAGAAAAACTTGCCAATGTCAATAAATGACAATGATGATAAGGAAGTTTATGTAAAGTACTGTGGGCGCACAGGGGAATGATTAATTCCACAGGAGTAGAAGACAGTGAGAGATGGGGTTAAAGAGTGTATTTGAAATAGACCTGAAGGATAATTAATTCACTCTACTGGGGAGAAGCATGCTTCGTGCATAGAGAATAATGTGAGGAAGGCCGACCTAAAGAAGCCACTGGGTATTTGTGAGGATAATCATTCGGGGATGCCTATGCTGAGTTTCTAAGGTAAGAAGATGAGAACTACAGTTCAAAAGGTGCAGAGCTTCTTCTGGAAACTTCTCTGAAGATGACTGGCTAACAGATTTGGAGTGAGTCAGTGAGGGGGAAATAGAGACATTGAGGAGTTAAGGATGGCTGGTGATAACGAACATGCTAGCAAAGGACATGTTGTGGTGACTTTAATAGATGCTAGTGGGTGTGTAATAGAAAAAGGGTCAGTGAGGAGTCAAGAATTCATGCAGGCTTTCTAAGTTAGGAGCTGTGGTGGCACCCAAAGCTGAAGTGGAGTATCATGCAAACCCACTCCTTTGTTCATTGCCAAGGACACTTGTGAATTTTAACACGAGATTTTTCTAGAGAATGAAGCTTCTCCTTGGAGTATGAATCTCTTTGCAAAAGGAATTGTATTGATGGTTGTGATTGCAGATTCTGAAGTAAGCGGGTTTGTGTGCATGTGCATGCACATGTGTGTGTGTACGCGTGCGTGTATGCACATGTGTGAGTACATGTGTTCAGGAGGGTGTGCCCCTGCTGAAGCAGTAGCTCTTTGTGCTACTGCAGAATTCGGTGCCTCTTTCCTCTGCCACACAGAGCCACTGTGAGCAGAGACTCAGGTGTCTGCACTTTATTTTCAAGCCACACTATCACCTACATCCTTCATCCCACTTTGGAATCTCTCCAGCTCTCTGAGTGGGAGCTAGAAGTGATATTCTAAATAACTTGGTAATGAAAAGGATCTAAACTTTGCGTGTTTGTATACATATTCTACTACATGGGTTTATGTATTTCTGCTGGTCTTTAAATATGCGTTTGAACAAGAGTTACCAGATTTGGAAAAGAAGATTCAGAATGCACAACTAGTTAAATTCCATTTAAAAGCAGAAATAATCCTGTGTGCATGCACCTGTATGCTTGTACACATGAAGAACATAGGTCAATGTTGGATGTCTTCCTTGTTTTTTGAGGTAGGTTTTCACAGATCCCAGAACTCACTAGTTGATTAAACTGGCTGTTCAGCAAACCTCAGGTATCCTTCTGTCTCTGCATCCCCAGTGCTGAGATTTTAGATATATGTTACTTTTTAATGTGAGGGCTGGGGATTTAAATTCAGATCTTAATGCTAGTTCAGTAAGCATTTTACCAGCTGAGCCATCTCTTTAGCGCTAAATATTCCTTTTAATATAAATATAGCCCATGTGTGTTTTTGCATGCCTTAAGATTTATTTACATTAAAACATTTAATCATTACTTATTCTAATATATAGCATATGTTTGTGCATGTGTGTGTCTTGTGTGTCCATAGGTGTATGTACTTTGATGCACTTTGCCTTTTCTTATGTGCCTTCAAACGTATGTATATCTAAGTACATGTTTATGTATGCAAGTATGTGCTTTGTGTGTGCTTCTGTGAATCTGGATTACAAGACTATCTACAAGAGATTTGTCTTAGCCACCTAGGTCCTGGGGGTGGGGGGAGATAAACTTCTTTACTTCAAGAACAAACAAGCAGTCAGATATTTTTGCCTTGTTAATTAATTTTGACTTTGAACAAATTGCTGCAAAATGAAGAGGCTAAACTAGACTTGTTCGTTGAAATATTTACTGATTGTCCTAAGAGTAGAAGTAACAAAGAGAAATAATTCATCAAGGACTCACAGTCCAGAGAAAGGACAGCTATATAACTGACAAGGTTACGACGATACAATAAATGCCACAATAAATGTGCATGCCTGGAAACCAAAGATGGCGGCAGTACCTTCCAGCTTTTTGTGCCTGTGAAGCCATCCCTGCAGTGAAAGCAGAAAGATATTTCAGTGTGATGCTTTTATAGCCAGGAATCTTTAAATTATGATTATTGATGGAAGCAGGCCTGCAGCTCTGCTAAACACAAACGATCACCCAGGCGTCAGGATGTATTGCTTCATCTGTCAAGTTTGTTTGCTTTTAATGTTAGCAGTGCTCATGAAAGCCAAGAAATGTCACTGCTTTCCGCATCTGAAGCATTTCTCATCACCCCTCCTGTCACCATGGGAAGTGTACCTTGCTGATTCCCAGGGCTGCCAGCCTCCCCTCTGGAGCATCCAGCTGGTGCCTGACACGCAGCCTCTCCCTGCTCTTATGCCTGCTTGACTTGTCCACAGCCTTCAGGCCTTTGGACATAAAATTAGCCAGCTGAGTGTGGTTCTGGACATTCTGACTTGAAATCTGCCTCGAGCGCACGTTCACACCCCATGCAAGAAGATGCCTTAATAACATAATTGAGTTATGTAGGAGGGTCTCAATCCAACAGTTTAAAGTTAGAAGCAAAGCAAGCTGCTAGAGTGAAAAAGATGTCAGGGGGCGGCAACAAGACAAGAGTTTATTTCTTGCTTGCCTCGTCATCTGAGCCCATGCAGTCCCTACTGACACTTCAGTCCAGAGGGACAGAGAGCCCAGTTCCTTCTGGCTTATAGTTCTGCTGCCTTTAGTCAATGGCTCTCAATTTATGGTCTAAATCAGTTCTCAGCAACACGGCCCATCCCAGACAGCACGAGAAAGAAAGGGGAAGAAACACAGCAATTTCTTGTAAGAGGAAGACCCTGAAGGGCTGGAATCACTGCCATTCTTAGCCCTGGGTAAGAAGAGAACTCTTTCTGGGTTTGAAAAAAGGTAAAAAGGTAGTCTTTATTTGATCATTGCAAGACTTCTACCACTGTGAATTAAAGAAGAGTGGACATAAGGGAAAAAAGAGTGGATATTGAGGGAACATAGCAATCTCTGTGCTCCGAACACATTTGCCTTGAAATAATTAAACAGTCACAGAACAAATAGCTCTCAGAATATACTTGCCTATTACACACATGTTCACCAGTCCTTGCTGGCAAAGAGCCTGAGTAGCAAGTGCCGCTGCTGAAGTAGGCATCCAGGTCTGGTGCTTTAATCTGTATACCATCTTTTTGCCTATAATCAAAGATTAAATGAAGCCTTTGGGTAAGTGCTGAGTCTTCCATGTATCTAGCCATCCCTACCCACAGAGGAGCCAGTCAGCAAGAGGTACCTAGAACACAGAGGACTCTATCTTGCTGAAGCGGCTCTCTATCTATAGACATGGGAAAATGGATTTTTTTTACAATTCCTTTCAAGGGTCTTCTGAGTCAGATCTTGGTCATGGTTCCTCTGTCCTTCACACTGGTCTCTGAGCTCTTGCAAATCACTGATAACCCCCTGATTATTACACAAAATGCTCTCTGTCTGGGATTCATAGACTGAGTCTTCTACACATGGGAAATGGTGATAGATTGATTGGATTGGGGTCATTCTATGTATGGCATGGGATGAACTGGGTTTCCCATTACCAAGCCTACTTTGGGCACAAGATGCAGCCTACATGAAGACTAATATTTTTTACTTATCAAATGAGGTTAACTATCCAGAAAACTATTGCGAAGATCACATGTGACAAAATATTTAATGATAATTAAAGTAACTGGTAAATGATAAATTACATGGCATTATTATCACTGCTAACAGCCAAGCATTAGATCCTAAAACATCTGTTTACATTACCTGTCCTCATTTCAAAATAAGAAAGCTAAGAAACAGAGTACTGAATTAACTTTGAGATGATTGCACAACTACTTTTTGAGAAAGTCAGGAAATGAACCTAATCTCTCTAGTTTCAGAATTCATACTTTTAATCACTATACGTGTATTTCTGTGAATACTGACACACAACAGGCTTGCTTAGCTCCACCTACTTCCTCAACCATTAGTTTACCAGAGTTACCAAGGACAAAGATCAACAAGAAAAAGTTACAGACATGTCAAATATGAAATAACCATGCCCAGTGGGTTCTCTGTTTAGTAAACACAAAGTTAATAAATACAACCAGATGATAAAAGAATGAAGGAAGACTTATTACCTCTAGTAGGTAAAGAGACCACAGGAGTTATTGCCAAAGAAAGATTCTATTGTAACAAAAGAAGCATGGGGCTTTTTAGTCAGTAACCCTAAGGTACTAGTGAAGAAAGCATAGGGGGGTATACATTCCTGAGGTTTCTCAGTTTTAAGATGTGCATAACAACTATTCTCAGTTTAAGATTATAGTCCAAGAAGATAAGCATGCTTAGCTCAAGGTCACAAAGCACATGTTTAAAAGAATAAAATAGCACCAGGAACATTTCTGGGCATGTTCAGCTTTCCTATATTCTTTGTCCTGGGGTTTTAGCTAAAACTGAAAGGAAGGTGTGTTAACAAAAAGTTTGCCTCTAAGTGCACCAGCTGTTGTGATTTGAATGTGAAACGTTCACTTCGTGGACTCATGCTTTTGAACACTTGGTCTCCATCTGATGGTGCTGTTTGGAAGAAGTTGTAGAATCTTAGGAGATGGATCCTGGCTGGAGGAAATGGTCACTAGGGTTGACTTTTTGGTTGCGGAGCCTGCTTTACTTTCTGTTTGTTGAGTGTGGCTGCAATGTAGCCAGCCAGCTTCATGCCTTATACCCATGATGCCTCTGTACCCATGTCTTTTCCTGCCTGCTGTCATGGCTTTCCCACCAAGGTGGACTATATGATCCTCAACAGTAAGCCAAAATAAATATTTTGAAGTTGCTTCTGTGAGGGTATTTATCACATCAATAAGAAAAGTAAGACAGCATGCTAACAATAAGTTCCTAATGATTTCAAGATCCCAGTATTCAATGGGTTTGTTTATTGAAGTGACTAGTCCCTGGCTAATTAAAAAAAAATCTTAAGATTCAATTCAGGAGATTTATGGAAATATCTGAACACATTGTCGCAACTGGGGAAAAAAAGCTGTAATGGGGAGTCAGTGGTAAGAGGCCAGAGATGTTATCCAATGCCCCCAGTACCGGAGCATACCAGTCTTTCCCTGCTCCAAATGTCACCAGTGTTTCTTTTGAAAACTCTTGCTGTAGGTGTGATATGAATAATGAAGACTCTCTTAGGTCGTGTTGTCCAAAATGTGACATGTGACTATTTAAATTTAAGTAAATAAAAAGAAAAGGAAACTTGAAATGTAATCCCCCGGTTGAGCTTGCCAAATTCCAAATGATCAACAGCCAGATGTGGCACAATAATAAAGAATATTTTCATCCTTTCAGGAATTCTTTGGAACAGTAATTCAAAGAGTTTTAACTGGGAAGTTCTACTTAATATCTCAAGCCGTAGTTCTTTTTTATTTTACGAGAAATCTAAAATTAAAATTATGCTTTTAAAAAAGATAAACAGGCCTATGGACTTGAATTCGGAGAAATGACTGCATTTGTGGAATCCTTGACTTAGGTGTTTGTTAGGAGGACATTGCCCAGCACGGCTAGACAAGGTGCACTGCCACAAATTTAGAGCTAGATTAGGTGCACTGCACAGATCTAGAGTGATTTAGGTTATCTTCCAACAAGTCAACAGAGTTATCTCAGATCTCTGGAGATAAATTTTCTTGTCTTATACTGGTGCTTCTTGGTTTCCTTTAAATGCTGAGCTTGATCTTTGTGTGAACCCTTAGTGCTTAGGCATTCTTTACATAGCTGTCATGGGCCATACAATAGTGGAAAGAAGTGGAACCTTCGGAACCAAAAACATTTTTGGAGTGCTAGGGCATTGAATTGGAGAATGGCACAGTTTGGAGAGTTGCCCTGGCTGGGTGTGGCTAGGCCAGTCAAGCTGCAGGGAAGTGGCAGGGGGTTGTGCCTGTTGGTACTGACCTAGCTTGGTATCATTCTAAATGCCTTGTTATGGTTTGAATCGTAAATATTATTCTCATGTTAAAGGCTTAGTCCCCAGTTGGTAGCCCTGTTGAATGGTAGTGAACCTCTTGGGGGCCGGGGGCGTGGAAGTTAGTTCACCCTGTATGCCTTTGAAAGAATAGTGGATCCCAGTTCCTCCTTCCCACCTCCCTTTCTCAGCCATCATGATGTAAGAAGCTTTGCCCCCTTAACATGCATCCCTTGATGTCTTGTCTTACCACAAATTCCAAAATGTGCAGCCAAATAATAATCCAGAATAACCATTTCCTCTTAAAAAATTAGTTCACTGGGAATGAGGGGATGGGAGAGAGGAGGGACAGAGGGACTTATAGAAAAGCTCAAAGATGGTAGGAAGTGACCCCAAAAGAACGTCCTCTGCTAGTAATATGTCAAAAAAAGACTTTCAAAGAAAGGAATAAAAATGAGCAGTCCTTAGGCAGAGGAGCATAGAGTGAGGAAAACAGGGGAAAAATAATAAAATAAAGACCTTGAGCTGATCCACTTAGAACCCAGGGACAAAATTACACTAGAAGTAACAGGAATTGGCACTTCCTGATGAAATGTTGGTCAGAGAGGACTTAAAGGCAACCAAACATTAAAGGCTTTTGCCATTGCTCTTGATTGGTATTCAAAAACTGTCAGTAAGACCCTATTACTGAAAATGCAACACAAATGGATCATAACACACAGGCAAAATGTATCAACTGGAACTGGTCTGAGAACTTTCTCCTTGATGGATAGCTTATACAGTATCAAGGAGTCCTGTAGAAGCTTCTAAGGGAGAGGAATAATCACAAGTCCCATCAAAGGCATGAGGTCTGTAAGTTGCAATATAAATCACCTTTAAAACAGGTGACTACCATGTAATAGTGGCATGAGTATCAAGGAGACATCCAACAGCTTTCTGATTGGACTCAAGGCCCACTTGTCAGAATGGTACCCATCCCTGTTACTGTAAACTAGAAAAAGAACCTAAAAACAAGGGAAGGAAATAGATTCATAAGTAAGATAGCAAATAAATCTATAGGTAAGAAGACAGTACATTAAACAATAGGCAGCTGTTATTATACCCGTAGAATGGGAACTCACAGTGGAAACCTTTGGGTTTAAGACTGGATGAGTCAAGGAAAATGCACATACCAGTGAGGTGGCCTGAATAAAGGTTACTTATTACACTATGGAGGCCTGAACCCACATAGGAATAGACAAGCCAGAGTGAACCCTAAGGTCCATAGAAGCATACAGGCAGAAGAGTGGAACAGAATGGTGAAGGGAAGGGAGGGAATAGAAGTGAGGCAGGAGGGAGGAAAGCTGGCATGAATACTCAGTATGCTTCTAAAAGCAGAAAAAATTAATAAAAAAATTTAATTCTGGCACATTGTAACAATTACTACTCTCGCATTGTCTATAACCAGTATTTGTCACACAGTGATAGGAAGCTAATGTGTGTCTTTTGCATTCTGAAATTCAGATTCCATTAGCAGATGAAGCTAGATAATTTTTGTGTTCAACAAATGTTGATGGCTTGCTCAATTTTGTCCCGTCTGTTTTTAAAATGAATTCAATGAGACCTGTCCCGTTGTCCCTGCAGGCCTTATTATGCTTGCTCTATACTGCTTTTCTGTAATTCTACCAATAAAGTAATTTTCATATTGAATTTACTTAAGGTATATTAATGTCCTTTGTTGGTTTCTACCTCTGAATAGCATGCAAGCTCCACAAACACAAGATTCGTCTCCTTTCTATTTTAGATACCAGCACCTAGAAAATGCCAGACACATAGTAAATTCTCAATAAATATGAAAAAGATAAATAGGACATATTTTATTTAATCACATTGTTTGCAATGTTTTTCTAGACTTCAGTACAACTGACATATTTGAAGATGTTTCTCCTCATTAAGACATCGTTTTATTTGTTTATAGAGCACTAAAACTGAAAAGAGAGTGGAAATTTAAACCTAGAATTGGCAAAGTTTCTATCAATTGAACCTCAATGTAAGTGTTAGATCACAAACCCATTAGCTGCCACTTTCAGTAAATCAGGCCATGTCCCCCTGCATTTCTTTACAGCACCTTTCCCTATCCTTGGCACTTCCCCCTCCCAACACAACACACACACACACACACACACACACACACACACACACACACACTTGAAGCTATAAGCAAGCTCAGTCTCCCTCCTCCCCCACCCAGGACCCACACTACTTCAAATTATAGTCAGTTTTGTCAGTATCTTCCTAACTTCTGGAATGTGGGAAAGCCAATATCACATGATATCAAACTTCCGGCCACACTCTGGAACAGCTATACAAGTCAAGCCCCATTTTGCTGTGGGGACTCTGAGGACAGTGAGGCTTCAGAGTGATTTCTCTGAAGTTTTCCAATAGCTACCCCCACCCACACTGCCCCTGTTGGCTGTCTCTCCTAGCCCCCTCTTTGAGGAAAGCTGCTGTTTTAAAGCTCTCTAACCTTAAGGCCAACTTATGGCCTCCATGGCTACAGCGTTCTTTCCCTTAATGAATTTTGTTTTTTTTTTTTTTTTTAAGAAATATCCATTCATTCATTCATTTATTTTTATTTATTTGGAAATGGACAGAGAAAGAAAGCACACACATACATATCATGGTGCATGGGTAGAGGAGAGAAGACAACTTTCAGAAGTCAATTCTCTCCTTCTGCCTGAATTCAGGTCACCAGGTTTGCGAGCAAGCGATTTACACACTGAGCTATCTCACAGTTCAGTGACATTCATCCTAAAGGGTAATTACCTGTTAGTTTTCTTATGTATGATTCAGCTAGCCAACCAATGTCTGATTGTTTTGTTTTAGCAAGGACATAAAGAAGCTCTGAAATTTCAGTCTTAGCCAAGATTACAGCCAAGTTTCGAGTTTAAAATAGAGCTTCTCTGGTACCAGAGGTATTGTCTCAGGAGGAGCAAACATTGCGGAGACTGGTGAAGCATTTTGACTGACTGTACAGAGACACAGACAAATCTCATTTTCTACCTGCTTTCAGGCAATTAATGACCCCTTTCTATGCTCTATTTCATCCCTACCTACAAGGCCTATTTCATAGATGAAAAATGGAGAACGAGGATGACTGTAGCCAAACCCGAAGTGGAACATACATATTCCGATTTCCAAGTCTGCATTTCTTTACTACGCTGACCCACATGAAATAGTAAAGAACTTCACTGCTGTGTGCTGAAGCATACACCAGCCCCACTCAAAATTCTCCGCTCAACCTCTAAGGAATATGGTGGCACTTAGAAAGGTAATGACCTTCAAGCTTGCCAGAGGGAAGAGGGAGAAATGCAAACCCTCATATAGAACTCCACAGACCTACTGGGTTATAAAGCATGTTGTGCAACTGCTGACCTAGAATTGTTATCAGAAAGCATCTTCAGTTACCCATCGTCTTTCTCTGTTCCACAGTCCTGGATTGCCACCACCTATTTAATCAGGCTTCAGGAAGCAGGGCTTGCGAATTTCCCTTGGAACAGCTCATTAAGTTACTGGCTTTTGTTCCCACCTCCTGCTCCTCTCCTGTGTTCTGCACCTTATTTGTGCTTTTCCTTTAAACAAAGAGCCTAGAAAACTCCCTTATGTAAAATTTGAAAACTCGGCTGTATTTTCACCCTAGGTTTAATTATAAGAAGTCATGATTATTCTATACTTAAGGCTTTTTAAATTGTGCCATTATGCAGAACAACCCACAGACGCAAACCTCATTGGTAGTCTAATCTGCACAGAGCTGTCCTTATTGAAAGACCGTAAATAGAAATAATATTCACACAAAAAGGAAATTGCTATGAGGGCTGTGCCCAGCAGATCTTTCCCGCCCCAAACAGAACTTGAGGAGTTAAGTGTGACACGCTTACTGCTTGATACATCGCAGCCACTACTAAAATAGCTGTGAGACAATCAACTGGTTCTTTTCATTTGCCTTTGCCATTCACCCTCTGTTTTCCAACCTTCTCTGCTCACTTCTACTCTGACCCAGGGCCCTGCATGTCTCAGGGTCATTTGCTTTGTCCTTTTTCATTGAATGCAAGCTGGAGAATGGACAGAGAGACCGATCAAATCTCCTCCCTTTCAAGTGCCTCTGAATTTTGTTCTGACCAGGCCACATATACCATGGGGTCAAGGGAAGGTCTTTAGAAAAAAAAATTGTCTAAGTATAAAGAAGAAAAGAATATCAAAAGTAGTTTTTTAGCTATTAGCTTGTACATGCATTATAGACAGGTTTGCTATGTGTGTGTTTATATGTACTATAAAATAGTGCAAATAATTGATAAAATTGATATGCAAGGCCCATTATGTCATCTGCTACCCTACCTTTTCACAAGAGCTGAAATCTTTAGTATTACAAACACATGGCTTTAGGAAAATTGGGTCTAAGTGGGTCTCAGACAGGAATATTTTGGTTTCAGGCTACAGGTCCAAGCGATTTTATAACCATTGATGATCAAAAGTATCAATAATGACACAGATTTGCACTACTTCAGGGCTGCCATGCATTCTGCCAGAGATAGAATCAGAACAAATGCCTTCTCCTCTGTCTCACAGGTACATTTTCCCCAGTACCTTCTTCTGTAACATTGGCTTGATTGTAATGCATCACGGTTCTCCTTCCTTACAAGTAAGAAGCATCCAACAGAGAAAAAAAATACCAAAGAAATAAAGACAAGCAAAAGGAAAATAAATCTAAAATGACCCATAATCTTCCACACTGCAGTAACCAGTTTTTGCAGTTTAGTATGTAACCCTCAACAGATGGATGATAGATGACCAGCCAGGAGAGGAGAGAAGAAGTGCATGTTTTATAACTTGCTGTTTTCACTTAACCATATGTTTTAATATCTTTCCAGTTATTGCCTACTATTTTAGTATCCTTTTATTATTGAAAATATTTGATTATCTGAATTTGTCACAGTTTGGCTACCATACTGTCTACTAAGATACGGCTTCTTTCCAGTTCTCCATTTGAAGATGATACCTCAAGAGTTATCTCTTTTTTTCTTTTTTTTAATTATTAATACATTTTTTATTATTTCAGCTCATACAAACTTAATAGGCACACCAGTTCTCTCCCTCCCTCCTCCTCCCCCCGTACTCCCTGTTCCCCTTCCCCATTCCCCTCCCTCCCCATCCCCCAGTGCCTCCTGCCCCAATTCCCAGAGAGTCCTTTCTTGTGCATGCCTGATTTTCCTCTCCGTCCTCCTCTCCGATGACGTACAAGGATCCAGTGGCCTTTCCCTGAACCCTTTCCCGTGGTCTCCTTAGGTATAGGAACACTGCTGTGGCTGCCAATCCTTTGCCTCCAAGGATCTTGGTGCCTTTAGCAGATGCTAGACTTTGTGAGGTCAACAGTGTGTTGGACAATGTGCAGGGCATGCAAAGTCCAATTATGATTGCTTCAGCCCTAACTAGTATGGAGTATCTTACATATCATTGCTCCTCCCATCCTTTTGCTCTTACACTCTTACCGCAAATTTCCCTGAGCTTCAAGATGGGGAGAGATTAAGCTGGCCTAGTTCTAGGTGGTTGATATAGAGTCTCTGAAGTTCTGGATTGTGGTTTGTTGGTTTTCTTTTGCAGTTTTGCTGCTCCTGCAATGCCCTTCACTCCATCCTGGTAGGCATTGTATGTTACCCCCTGGCCAGAGACAAAAAGCTGTTAAACTAGAGTCTTGTGATAAAAGCACATTCAAAGGTAGATGTAATAAAAGTGGGGAAACCACAGTGAGGGAGGGGTCTATCACCCATTTGCAAAATGGTTACTTTTTATCTGCCAGACTATATGCCCTCCTCTTCTGGTGAGATCATACCTCCTCAGTAGTAAATGATCAGGAACAAAAGTCTGTGAACTTAATCAGATGTCTCATTACTTATTTGGGTCCTTGATGGAGGCCTATTTTCTCTGCTGTAACATGGTCCCTTTTCTCCTTGTTTCTGGTGTGGCCCTCCTACCCCATCCCTCCTGTTCATAATCCTTGGAATTACTGTCTCTAGGTGGGCTGGGTGGGTTCAGTACTAGGAACCACCTATTAGGGAGTACATATGGTGCTTAATTTTCTGGGTTTGGGATACTTCACTTAATATAATTGTTTCTAATGACATCCATTTCCCGGCAAATTGCAGTAATTCATCATTTTTGATGGCTGAGTAGTACTCCATTGTATAGTATAGATGTACCACTGTTTCCTTATCCACTCGTCAACTGTTGGACATTTGGGCTGATTCCATGACTTTGCTATTGTAAACAGTGCTGCTATGAACATGGTCGCACTTGTGCTATCGAGGTGAACCTCTGCTGCATGGGGGGTTATTCCTAAAAGTGGAATCACAGGGTCATATGGCATTTCAATCTTTAATTTCTTTAAGAATCTCCAGACGGCTCGCCAGAGTGTATGAGCCTGCATTCCCACTAGCAATGTAGGAGAGTTCCCCTCTCTCCACATCCTCTCCAACATTTGTTGTTGTTTGTATTGTGGATTTTTGACATCCTGACCGGGGTGAGATGATATCTCAGGGAAGTTTTGATTTGCATTTCCCTGATGGCTAAGGAAGTGGAGCATTTTTTCAGATATTTGTTAGACATTTTAATTTCATCTCTAGTAAAGTTTCTTTTAAGTTCCAGGGCCCATTTCTTAATTGGGCCATTGGTTTCCTTGGTGTTTAGTTTTCTAAGTTCTTTGTGCAACTCAAGAGTTATCTTTATAATTACTCTTCATTTAAATTACCGATCATGCCCAGATCTCTTTAGTGTGATAGCCATGAGCTTTGCTCTCCTTCCTTATTTCCAAGCATCTGCAGTGACACAAGATACCAAGATTACAACTGCTAAACTTTAAGGAACAGAACCTGCCAGTGTGCTTCTTTTTTGAAGCCTGGATTCTCCTGGTTCAAAGAACCCTTCTCTTCACATTCTCCAATTATCTTGGGAGTCTCGGGTAATTAGTCAACATTTTACTTAATATTTAATTTTCCTGATGAATGCTAGCAATAAAAGAAAGATAGGGATGCTCTGTCTTCCTGTTTTTTACATGTTATGAATTGTGTATGATGTCTTTTTAAGTTATGTGATACATTTCTTAAGTATAAGCCAATGGCTATAGCTGATGCGTTTATACTGGAGAGGTCATAGTATCATCAGGGTTTCTGTCTGAAAATATTCACAGATCACCATGTATTTTGTATTCTTTGCCACATGAATATGATCATGGCCTACGAAATCAGAGATTTACTGATAAAACACAAAGTCCCCACAACTGGCCTAAGTTGCACAGAATTATTATTATTGTGATAATAATCAATGTGTGCTACCTTTTGAGTGACTATCAGGTTAATTGAAATTTAGCTTGCATAGATTTCAGTATAACACATTAGGGACACATATTTCAAAAAATATATTTACTCCACAACTTCCATGCATCTAACATGTGGGAGGAGCTCGGGTTACAGTGATAAGCAGGGATAACAGCCCCTGTTCTCAGGCTCACATTGAGATAAACCAATCAAATGAGCTAAGTTATTCATGTCAAGTGCAGGGTGCAGTGAGTAGCACCCAATAGGCATGAGATCAATAGTGTCTGGTAGAAGCACTATTTCTATTGGTCGTAGAATGAATGAGAGAAAGAAGGCAGGAAGTTCAGATAGTAAACTATGAGCAGAAGCTGCAATTGCCATGAGGCAGAGTTCTGGAGAGAAGTGGAAATGAAGTTAGATGTGTTAGGTAACTTTGAGTAGCTGTGCACAATTACTTGAAGCTATTTGCTTACAACGATAGAAGGTTTACTTTGAGTCACATTTTCAGGGATTCTCTTGTGACAGCAGCTTAGCATGTCAGGAACAGCGAACAGAACAGTGGTATCATGAGGCCGGAAGCACGGAGAGGCAGGGAAGGATGAGAGAGAGGCAGGGAGGGATGAGAGAGAGAGAGAGACAGAGGGATAAGAGTTTTAGAGTCTTATTGGAGAACATGCTTCTAATGACCTGTAGATCTCCTGCTAGACCCCACCTACTAAGGGATCACCACACCCAATAATACCCTCCTGGTAATCAAGTCTTTAGCATGTAGGGAGACACTATCCCTGTAGAAACCACAGCAGTGAATGGAGGAGTGAAAATGAAAGAAGTTGAGCCGTGAATATAGTGCCGCTACAGCATAGTCCTGAACAATGGTCCCTTCTTCCTAAAGCAGTTACCACTCCAACACAGTCTGTGACTTCCTTCTCCTGGTTTCCATAGGTACCCTAAGCACCTGTGCTCTTCACAACCAAGTAACCTGGCTAGGAAAGATGACAATTTCACAGTTTTCACACTAGCATAAGAGACATTTTCTCCTTGTTAGTGTTTCTCATTGTCACGGGCACACAATTCTCCTTTGATGTCGTTTCTGCCCTTGTGAGTGGCCCAAATGTTGTCTTGTGGCACTGAGGAGCACATAGGAGGCGCCACACCCTGCAGTGCTTTGGTAACAAGGGACTGTGAGATGCTGCCTGAAGACGTCACCTGGTCCTGCTCCCCCTGCTACTTCATTTTACTGTCATCGCTGAAGGAATGGGAATTTTGTTTCTCCTTATCTCCCGAGTCTCTGCCTCCTTAGCTCAATGAAATCTAATTTGTATAGGATTTTAAATGTGTCTTCATAGTGCAACTGGAATCTGATCACCGTGATGTTGTAAAGATTTGGCTAAAGCAATTTGGCTACTGTCTATTTCAAGAAAAAAAAGCCAAGTTTAGCTCCGTACTTTCATGACTTTGTAGAGAATGGCATGCAGCATGATGTCAAGGACACAACACACATTTGGAGAATGGAACTCTTGTGTTTAAAACTAGCACATCACAGCTATATACGCTTCAGTGATGTCAAGGGCAAAATGGGGAAATACTAGCCTGCTCACAGAGAATTGTAAGAGACTATCTATGGGTCTTCAGTGGGAATGATTGGCACATGTGAAAATTAGGGTCCTTTATTTCCTCTGCCCCACTCTCATTATCTCCTTATGCTGATCCCTGGTTCAATGCATCCTGTATCAGCATCTGATTTCTTACACCTGCTTCAGGAAGGACCACGGAATCCTGCAGCTCCCCAGGGAAGATGCTGAAGACATGGAGGTGGAACCCAGTGAGCTGAGAAATCAGACAAGGAGGCTGCAGTTGGAGGAACAAATCTGAGTCAGACAGTGCCCGCCATTAAGATGATTTAGTACAGAATCCCCTGGGGAAAGAAACACTTGGGGAGAGGGAAGAGAGAGGACTGGAGGAATGCACATGGATCTCACTCCTATGCCTCTTTTAATGGCTGTTAAGACAAGTCTGGTTGCACCTACAGTCAAGTAACTACATTAACTACATTCTATGGTAATATTCTGACTCATATGGAAGTTTTTCCTTGTGGTTAAATTTACTAATCTCAAAAGATTTCCCGACTGTCTAGGTTTCAGTTTGTGTCTTGCATGGAGATCTAGCTTTCCAAACCCTGGACGCCCCTGCCCAAGGTGTACTGACTTCTGCCTTTGTGTTGACCTCTCAACTCTTCTATGCCATTTTCTCTGCAGCTCCCACATAAAGAACAAAGTGTCCCACCAATGGCAATGAGTCTGTCATCCATTATGAAATTAATTAGGTTGTTTAGACCTGGAATCCCATTCTCTTCATCTTTTCAGCTGCTTTTCTGTAGCAATTGCTCACTGTTATCATTTATCCTCAGTCCTTTCCTCTCGGGCCCTCCCATAATAAAAACATACTAAATAAACACCACCACCCTAATGGCATGCATCTGGAGCACTACATCTTTTCCATATCTCTATTTCTTTACAACTTCTGCCCAACAATCTGCTAAACTTCCTCTCTCCAAGCTAACCACTGAATGCCACAAGCCAAGCCTAATGAATGGGTCATCGGTCCAGCCCACTTTTCTTCTTGTTATCTGACATTCACTCTTTTTCTCAGGAATATTAGCATCATCTCTAACTCCGCTTTCTAGTCTTGTACACACATTAACATGGATACCAAGTCATTTGAACTCCACAAATAATCCTAGATTCTACCTATTTTTTCTTCAATTTCTCCTAAACCTGGATTACTTTATTTTCCTTTTCTCCTTCTTTTTCATGCTATAATTTTTATTTTTGTGATTAAATTTGTCACTTCTTAACGACCTAGCATTGTTTTTAAGATAAAACTTAAATGCTGTCACATGACTCCCCAGGTAGTTCTCTCATGCTTGTAGCAAGCGTTTGTCGTCTCTTCATTCAACCTTCTCTGTTTACTGCTGTAAATTTCCCATCAGGAGTGTGGTGACCACGTGGCACATTTGCACTTCACCTGCCTAATTGGAAATGGTGTAAATCGAGCCTTTGCATTTTCCCCTCCCTCAAGCTGGAAGTCTAAATTGGATCTGACCTATTTGTGACTGCAAAATAACCACCACACTAACATTTCCTGTTAACCTCTGCCATGGAACAACACACTTTTATCTTCCTATAACTGCCACTCGGCCTGCAACCTGCCTCTTATTATCACATGGAGCTATAAGGGCTCTTGCCTCATTCCTCCATCTCTACCCCTTAACCTTCTCATACAGCAAAGTTGAGAAGGAAGACAAAAGCTCTTAATCTGTTGAATCTGAGCATCTTTCCCTGTTTACCCTAGCCTGTGGCCTAACTAGCAACTTGTTTTATCTTTATCCTATTCTTGCTCTCATTTTGAGAATATACCCTATATTTGGTCCATAGCTAGTTATGATTTGCAGTGTAGCCCATGTGCTACATTTCATGTTTATGCACATGCTTTTCCCTTTCTCCAGAGTGGTCCCCTTCTTATTCTTCCCGAATAATGCCTATGCATGCGTAAGCACATGCTGCTGAGGTTTCAGTTTCTATTTGAATTTTATCTAACATGTCACCCCTATTTCCATTTCCTTATGCTGACAGTATCCTGTGTATTTTATTGCAAGATTCTGTGATCTCTGAATAGCTTCTATTTATGAACATCTTGGTGGTAGGGACAATTTTTATGTCAAGTAAATAATTGAGGCACAACAAATGTTGACTACATGAAAAGCCACAATAAAGAAACAAACAAAAAATAGCAAATAAAGAGCCAGAAAAATTAATGTTCTCTGGTGATGTTGATGATGTTATGTATGTGTGTTTGGGACTGAGTTATCTTAACCAAAGTTTTAGGGACCTACAGAACCAGAGAACTGTAAAAAAAAAAAAAAATCACAGTTCAAGGGAAACAAGCTGGATACGATGCAAAGTCAGTCTAAGAGCCAGGAGTAAGGGAAAAGAGCAGGAGGTAGACAGAAAAATGTCCTCATCCCTGAGACTTGAGAATATGTTAGACTATGTAGCAAAGGGCATTAGAGTGGGTAGGATTAAATCTGTTAATCAGCTGACCTTCATATCTAGCTATCATTCTATTCACAATGATGCTTAAAAGTAGAAAATGTAAGTGAGATGGAGAAGCAGAGAAATAGTAGAGTCAGTCAGTAAATGTTGCTGGTTTTGATGATGGAATGAAGCTAGGAGCCAAGGAGTGTGGACATTCCTTTGGAGGTGGAAAAGGCAAGGAAGCAGACCCCCCACATATATACTGCCACTACTAGACCCTCCACAATGGGAAGCAGCCTTGCCAATGTGTTTGTTGTAGCACAGTAGAACCTGTTTTGGACTTCTGACTTCTAGAACAGTAAGGAAACAAATGTATTTTTTAAACAATGAAAAATTGTTGGTATCCTGTCATAGTAACAATAGAAAAGTAATAAAATTATTGTCTACTGAATGAAATTGGACAAGATGTTTACTCTCCTTAAATATCAATCCTGTTATAATATGCAGATATATTCATTGGATAGTTTTGAAGCTTGAATTAAATATTACATAAAAAGTCTGGCAACATATTTGTTGCATAATGAATGCTCTATGGATTGCTACTATCCTTTTCAAAAATGTCATCATTGATGTCATCATCCTTCACTTGTTGTTCAATAATTTGCCTAATACATCTGGGAGGGAAAGAGACAGGAGAGGGTAGGAAATAAAACAATAGATCATATTTAGTTTGGAAGTAGGTAGCATCATTGGCTTTAACTCTCTTGTGATGTGCCTTCGTTATGTGTAGGAAAATCTCCATTTCTTCTACTTCCTTTCTCTTGTTATAGGTATTAAGATCTATTTTAAATTTAGTTATTTCAAAGTCTCCCTGGCATCATATAAATGTTACACCATTAAATAGATATTCATGAGTGCTCTTGCAGACTGGCTTCCCTGCCAAGAAATGGAGCCTGGGTAGGTGGACAGGTGGAGGATGACAGATACCCAGCTGCCCATAGACTGCTGTCTCTACCTGTGACAAGGACCATATTTCCTGAGTTCCAAATCAGGATGTGTGGTCTGACAAACACTTTCCCTCTTGTGTTCCTCATTTATTTTTATGAAAAGACTTTGTGGTATATTAAATCACATGAATTTTACTGAATAATCTCTTTACTGTGAAGAAAGAAACCCCATGTGACAATTCAGGGAGAAAGTATATCCATTTTTATAATATTTGAACATGAAGCATCTGTGACAGATGAGAATGGCAGGCTTAGTTGGCAAATCTGTGGACTTTTGTTCTGTTCCATGGTGCCGTCAGGTGCCCTTCTCCACTACTTTCTCCTCTGAGGCTGACATCCCCCCTTCCAATCACATGACCCTAAGAGAGTGGCTACACAGATAGTTCTCTTCTGGTTCATGGAACAAAGAAGTGAGCTGGCTATGGCTGGTGAATGATCCCCTAAATGGCACCTGGCCAAATGCTGCTATGACCCCTTTTTTTATCAGGCAGTAGAGATATGTATGGAGCCTGTTGCCTGTCACACTTACTCTCCAGAGCAGAAAGGACATCTGCCAGAAGTGAAGGAGTCCAGAGCTCAGAAAAAGGAAGAGGCGAAGGACAGAGAGGAAAAAAGTTTCTACAGATGACTCTGAGTTCTCCTTCCCCCAGCTGACCATTGACCACTAACCATCTTCTCTTGCTCTGTATGTGAGCCAATCAATCTTTTTGAGTGAGGTTCTCATCTACTGAAATGAACAGAGCCCCAGATAATGCACAGAAGCAGCAGCAGGAGATCTTGAGAAACATGCCCTGACATGAGGGAGGCAGAGGCAGAAAGAATGGAAAAGAGCAGAGCCGGCAGTAAGGTAAAGTGAGATGCAGTGTTAGAACCCCGGCCACATGTCCAGCTCTGCAGCACACTGAAGATCAGGCTATGGGTGAGAGTAGAAAGACTAATTTGGGCTCAGGATTTCAGTCTATGGCGAATGAGCCACATTACTATGAGCCTGTGGCAACACAAAGTCGGGACCATGCAAAAGAAGAGCTACTCACTCTTGACAACAAGAAAAAAAAATATGCAAAGAGCTGGGTTTCCAATAGCTCTTTTGAGGCACATTGTCAATGACTTAATTTCTTTCCATTTTCATGTGTATGTTTCTGGGAGTACATACATGTATGCATGTCACATATGTGTAGGCACAAGAACATGTGTAAACTTGTGTGTGCATGCACATGTGGAAACCCAAAGTTGATATCAGGAATTATCTTCAATCGTTCTTGTACTTTATTCTTTTTGGGATAGGTTCTCTAATCAAACCCAGAGCTCACCTTTAGGACTAGTTTGGTTAGCCAGCTTGCTGTGGAGTTTCCAAGCTCTGACTTTTGAGACTGAAATTACAGGTGGGCCGCCACACCTATGCAACATTTTACATGAGATCTAGGGATCTGAACTCAGATGTTTTTGTTTTCCTGGCAAACGCTTTGACTACCAAATCATCTCTCTATCCCTAGACTGTACTTCTCAAAGGCACCACCATCTCCCCGTCATTCTCCAGGCAATGGAACCTTCAGCATTGAGACTGTGGGAGACAGGTAAGATCCAAACCATGACAGTAGCATCTCAGTTGCATGAGCGACACAGTAAAGGACTGCAACGCTATACATATCACAATGCATTAAAGGCTTAGCTAAGAAAAGAAATATAAACATTCTTGATAAAATGTTAGGTACTTGCAAATGGCACCTACACAGAAAGCTGTAAGTTTAAAAGACTTCGTATTGCAACAGCCAGGAAGGTGAAAGATGGGATTTAAGTAGCTGAAATCTTTAGAAGGGAATATGGAAAACAGTTAATGGCCAAATTTTTTAAATATTCAAAGAACAGACTTTTTCTGAATATCATTGGTTTGAATAGTGATAAATGTAAAACATATGCAAAACCTGGTAAGCAATTCTAAAGCTATGTATGAGGTAAGGATGATAAGAGAGAAAAGAGAAGGGATCCAACATTTGCAAGGTGTCTGCAGTATCTCAGATTTTGTGTATCATATGCTCTTAATTCATCCATAGTACCATATTATGGGAGTCAAGTGTTGCTGCCCTTCTTTATATTGGAAGAGAATGAGGCTCAGAGCTTACATTCTAGGGTGAACTCACAAATGTATCACCAGATCACTGCAAGGCAACACTGTCTAGATAATACTTTTGAAACTCCAGTTTAAAGTTAGATGAAAATATTCAGATTATAAGAATCAATCATATATTTTAAAGAAATGCAGACTCCAAGCAAAAAATACTTTTGTTGTGCGTGGCTTTTTATTAGATTTAAAGTCTTTTGGCAGTTCATATAACTTTGTTTCTCTTTGAGTGTCAACAGTTACATAAAGTCTGCAAGTTTAGCCCACTTAGGAACAACTAATCTGGCTCTTATTATTTTATGATTTATGATTTTCATAGCACTGAAGTAGCCACATCTTTACATTGTTTTGTGTCTATTGGTCCCTACTTCACCCTGTCAATTTCCATGAAGGTTACACTGAGAGCGTCTGGTGGGTGTCTGCACATGGCAAACACTGTAGTATAGGAAGAAAATGCTGTAATTGGGGGATTTGATACATTCATGCCAAGCAAAAACAAGCCTGTTCTTTGGAGTAAGGTTTACTTCATCCCTCAAGATAGCTTACTGCAGCTCTGAGAAGGAGAAGCAGCTCATGCAAAGATTGGTCAGTTTCTTGTTTTTCCAGTGTGCCCATCAAGAATGTGTAGGAGCTTGGGGCCCATAGTTAATTGTTTCTTCCATCATTAAATCTTCTCTTGGTGATACTGGGGTCTTGGTGCCTGCTTCATCTCTGTATATTTCATTCTTTAATTTTCCATTGGAACCATCCTCCCCACCCCTCTCTGGTTGCAAACAATTTCCAGCTCTTACACTCTCTTCATCATCCACTCAGCCCATGTGATACTCTATGTTCCATCAGCTTAGCTGGGCAAAATTCCTTCCTGAAATGACGTTTTTAGTTTGTTTTCACTTAGGACAGACTGAAAGGCATATTTTCAATCAAGAGTTGGAGGACATAAGAAGGAAGCAACCATTTTTTCCGTGTTTTTCTATTTACTCAAGCAAACTCTAATCTAAATGTTGTGTACAAAGGATATATTTTGTCGTATCCATTGACTTTAAGCTTATCAAAAGGGAGATGATTGTAAGCAGACCTCACTTAATCAACTGGAAGCCCTTTAAAAAGACAGCTTTGGTCTTTCCTGAGATAGACACTGAAAATGCCCACTGTCTCTGCAGTGGCTCTGAATAGGTCTGAATGGCTTTGTAGTGGTTTTGAATGGCTTTTGTACTTGCAGTGACTTTGCAGTGATCTGCAGTAGCTCTGTAATGGCTCTGCAGTAGTTTTGAGTGGCTCTGCTCTTCAGTGACTTTGCAATAAGTCTGCAGTGACTAAGCGTCTCTGCAGTGACTTTGCAGTGGTTCTGAGTGAATCTTCAGTGACTTTAACTAATTCTGCAGTGACGGTAGTGGGCCTGTAAGTGACTCTGCAGTTATCTTGAGTGGATCTGCAGTGGTTTGAATAGCTCTGCAGTGGCTCTTGCAGTGACTTGCAGTGATCCACAATAGTTCTGTGGTGACTGTGTGGTAGTTTTAGATGGTCCTGCAGTGGCTTTCAGTGCCACCAAGTGGCTTTCCATTTTTATTTTTCGTAATCTTCATTTCACTGCTTGCTTGGGGACAAGTTCCAACCTATGCCTGTGACATTCCTGTCTGCATGTGATCTCTACCTGTTTGCTTGCTTTAACTCTGGACTTTCTAAGTCAGCTGTGCAAACCAACAACTTGTATAAAACCCTTAACATTCTATTGCTGGACAAATCACTCAACTCAAGACAGGGCAGCCACAGCCAGGAACTCAGGGCAATAGGACTTGATCTCATCAGACTTGCACAGTGGTGGTGAATATGTCAGCATGCCCTACGGACTGGCTCCAATCTCAGGAGAAATAGTTTCAGGCAGAAGGATCCTTAGGGGCGAGGAGTCGGACAGAGGTAGAGGAGTACCCATATCAGTGAGCCGCCCAAAGAAGGGCCTCTCGGCCTGCCACTGAAGCCAGAACCCCCATGAGAACAGATGATACAGAGGGAACCCCAGGTCCCATAGAATCAAAGGACAGGAGAATAGGAAGGATTAGATTGGGCCTACATAGGGATGGGAGCGAAGGTGGGATGGGATGAGAGTGGGATGGACAGGATGGAGGAAGAGAGGGGGGAATGAGGGAGGCAAGGAACACGTGTACAAAAATGTTAATTTAATAAATTTATTTTTAAAAAGAAAAATAAAATCCTTAATTAATATTTATTACTAAAATATATAATCAATGTACATATCACACTAAATTTGCTTCTTTAACTAAGCCCTTACTGGTACAAGTTCTCACTTCATGGAAACTGTTCATCAGATGTGACTTCAAAGTTCAGTAGAGTTCTGTCCTCACTTGGCGGGCCCTCCTCTAACAGCCCCTCAGATCACTTCGCATTGAATTGCAAATGCTTTTCACAGTCTTTTCCAGACTTCTCTATTTCTCCCCTTTTTTAGTTGCTGTAACTTTGGTCTTTTTCCTGGCAGTTTCATTGCTGTGTAGTCTACCCTTCCTTTTCTTATACAGGTCTCTTCAACACTCTGGTCATGATTATATTCTATACCTGTGACTCACACACCTGCTTCTCAATTTTACTATCTTGAAGTTTTTCAGTGTAATCTTGTCAAGTCCACTAAGTGAAAACTGCATGAAAAAAGAAAGTTCCAAGACTCTTGTTCCTCTGGACCCTAGAGAATAACATCATCTTCATCTTCATCATCACCACCATCATCCCTATCTTAACCATCACTACCATTTACTAGACTTTGATAGGTACTAGATACTAATTAACATACTTTACAAGTATCATCACTTTGAGTTATTGTAATATTGGAATTGATATTAACTGATAAGATATGATATGAAATTCATTTTTCTTATGAAATAACTAAGAATTTTGGAAAGATTATACAAATATTTTTAGGTACCAGTAAAAGTCTTTGTCCAAGCTCTACCAACTGACAATAATTGAAAGGCAGAGTCAGTAAAGATCATTTAAATCCATAGGAAGCTCCATTTACAATTGACCTTAGTCCCCTAATGTCACCATTCAAAACGTTGCAGTTATAGATCAGTTGTAGCTGATGTAATCACAGGTATCTTATGCATGTGGTTTCTAGTATAATTTTGCAAGTTTCCTTGATGCCATTCTCTACCCTCAAACAAAGGGCATTCAGATCTTTCCCTTGCCAATCTTCCCTACCTCCAAAGATGGACCGCTATCAAGTCATGGTGTGTTTTGCTATTATGGCTTTACCATTTCTGTCCCTTTGACCTTAACACAGCGGAAATGCAATCTCACCACATACAGAAGACACATCAGGCCAAGAATTTTGGTAATCATTTTGTTAGTGTCAAGTCAGCATTGCATTACTGCAGAATCACAGTTCTTAAAGCCTCTTGAAATAAACAGCAATAGAAAATTGATGCAAATAGAAAAAAAATCACCTTCTTCCTCAAACAAAATGCTTTGGCAAATGTTTTAGCCTTGGCTAAAAATGATATGATTTTTGGCTTGTGTTTACTTTATGGGCCAATCATCAAGTCCTGATGTGGCTATGAATAAAGATTATGTAGAATATGAAAAACAAATTACGGAGATGGCTATGGAAGGCATACAGATTCCGGAGAATATGTGCCAGGATGGGAGAGCATTTTGGCAGCTGCCAGCCTTGAAAGAGGTGGGATAGAGTGATTACTTATCAACTTTTTAGGATGTTTGTCCTCTAATTTTTCAAATAAGGAGAAATCACAGATGATACTGCCAGAGAGAGGAGGGGCGAGACGGGATTGCTCAGCAGACAAATACTAATCTGCACAGGGTGCCTCTGTTACTTTTAACCATTGATGATTTCTGTTTTTCTAAACATACATTTCGTTTGATTATAGACTTTTAGTATTTTCTAGATATTGTTTGACAAGTCTATTGTATTAATCTTCCCAGTCAGTAAAGTGACCAACTTGTTTGTTAGTTCATTGGCAAGAAGAACCCCAAAATGACCTAGAAGTAGACTCAACTCCTAGTTTACCTGAAAGCTGACTCTGTATTCTAGTAGAACACAAAGCTTTGGATAGAGGGGTAACAACAAACAGCAAACATTATCCCAGTCACTCCAGTTTTCCTGGGCTTCTAGCCTTCTGCACTCCAGCTACAGGGAAAATGGTACCAGGTGTTAGTCATTGGTGTAGGATTCAAGTTCATAGAAATAGTCTTCCTTGGGCCATTCTAATGTCCTATCTACCCATCAGCATTGATGCTATACCATGAGCAAGGAAAGCATAGCCCATTGTCACACTTCTTTCTCCACCACACAAGAGGTTCAAGTGGTCACAACACCTTGTGAGATATCGCATCAAATGGTAAGGCATTATTTGTAGGTACACAAGCAAAATGTTGCATAAGAATTCTGGGAAAGGAAGATAAATGCTTATTTAGTATATATATTTCTTCCTGTGAAGATAGTTAATGGCCCATTATGGAATGATGGTTTATCAAGGATTTGTAGTTGATCTCTGTTTTTGGAACGGGTCAGGGGAGGGCAGTCAGCAGTAGCTCTAGCCAAATGGCTGTCGATATTATGCCTTCTATTCTTGTCTTTGTGGCTACCTTGGAAGTAGTTTGTTGAACAGTTACCAACATGGCCAGGAAGGTAGCTTGTTTAGAAGCACATTTCCTACCTATTTAATGAGAACTTTCACAGTCAATAGCTGAAAACAAAATGGAAAAATGTGGTTATTAATTTGCTCTAGGGAAGACATCATATCCAGGCCTGGGTTGATCTACAATTGCTCTCTGAGACCCATCTGTTTCTTGTAGCTACCAAATAGATCATCTTTGATGTGACAGTGATCTTTTCCCATGTACAGAGATGCCACCTTGCTTTGGGCTTATTTCTGTTCCTAGATATTTCCAAATTACCTAGATCCTTGACTAGCACATAGTAGTCATGTGGTGATTCAATAAACACTTATTAATGAATTAAAATGATGAGTTGTAGGTAAAAGGAAAGAGGAGATAATGGCAACTTAATTATCATGTGCTACTTATTCTATGTCACCTTTAAGATGCCTTTGTGATGCCTTGTGATAAGATAGGAGGTTTGAGGTTGATTGGCTGGCTCCTATCTTCTTAGCCTCTCACTCAGTATGGATGGTGGCTGGGATATGAACTTGACTCCTGCTTCTGCCATCATGTCTTCCCCGACAAATTGGATTTTCTCTGGAATCTTTATCCAAAATAATAAACACTTTATCCCTTAAAAAATTATCATGTGTTAATGTTGTATCTCTTACTTTGTGGAAGTTCTGGGTCTTGGAAAAAAGATGTCAAAATGTGAACAGGAAGTAAAATGAAGAAGGCAAGTAAAGACATTTAATTTACTTCAGAGCAAGAAAGAGAAGGCTTTGTTTGGTCTGTCTTACTGTTTCTCAGTCATCTCACAGGAATATGACTATATTGTTTAAGCTAAGAAAAATGATAAACACTTGAAATAAAGCACACAGTCCAGATACATTATGCTAACCCTTCTTTCCCCAAGTGCCCCTTTCTTCTCCAACTTGCTTAGTGTCTCTTCCTTGGCCCAGTCCACAGTATTGCTTTAGGGGACTGGAGTGTATATGGGGAATACACAGAACCAAGTTTATCTTGTTACCAAGTCACTCCTATAGCTTCCTAAGTTTCCTCGTCCTATCAAAATTCAACTATACCATCAAAAACAGGATGCCAAGTAAAACAAAAGCGTAAGTGAGGTAAGCACCTTTGTATTTATAAAGACAATCAGGGCAACAAGCTCAAAGGCAACTACCATTACTTCCCTGTCCAATAGGACTTCCCTTCATTTGCTGACAATAGCACTTCTACTTAAAGGGTATAATGGATTAAGTTGTACGCCCTCCAAATTCAGAGGCTAACATAGCTTATCTCAATGGGATTGTATTTGGAGGAAGAGCTTTTAAATGAGATCATAAGGGAAGGGCCCCAAGTCAGTGTAACTGATGCTATTATAAAATGGAAACACAACAGAGACATGCACATGAGGAAGGGCCATGAGAGGGTGATTGGAAAGCCACAAACCTCAGAGAAATCAAACTGCTAACTATATGGTATCCAACTTTCAGCTCCAAAACTATGGAGAAATTAATGTTTAAGCAGTCCAGTGTGTTGATATACAGCCTACACAGATAAAACTGTGGAGTTATAATTCTCCCTTTAACATGGCATGACAAAATCAACAAAAAGCTGCTCCCATGCCAAGGCATCCCTAGCCAAGCCTGTTGTTCCACCCAGCCACCCCTGACTCCAAGCTTTCATTCTACAGGAAAAGATCCTAATGGACACCGCAAGAGCACTGTCCAAACTTGTCCTCTCAATTGAATCTGTGGGCATGGCCATGCTCCTCCATTTTTTGGTCAATCATCTTCAATTCATCCATAAACCTTCTTCCTGCAATAATGAGGAGCAGTGTTTTCTTTCTTCTTTCGCTGAAGCTAATCAGAATCATGCTGAATACCAACAACAGATAATAGGTGATTCTCCAGCAGACTGAAAATGGAAAAGTTTTTTCCCCAAGAATCCAACATAATGAGCTCTATTTCATGTTCTTATAAAGTCTCAATTCCCATGGGCAGAACGTGGTGGTTTAAGTGTGGGATCCTAGAAGATGGGACAATATGCATGAGTGGCAGAGGAGGGAATGAGGGGTCAGAATTAACCTACGCTTAGTTTGCCAGTAACTGCTATGGAACGAGAATTGAATGGGGCCTTAGAGACCAAAATACCATTTGGAACAGACCACATAATTTCCCAGATAATGTAGAGTAGGGATTTCACCAGTGTTTCAGTGAGATTAACATCAAAATCCCACAAATGGTCTTTTAAAAGTGTTGAATATGATGATATCCAAGTTAACAATATTATAAAGGCATATGATTTTCAGCCCTCAGGTTTAACTGGGTCCACAATAGCCAATCATTTGAAAATACACTTAGGTAACACAAGATTCAATCATTCCTCAATTGCAGCTGACAAAATTCTTGCCGGTAAAATCAGGTTAGCAGAAATGACTATTTGCATGCATCCTCTTTGGGTCAGGAAGTACTTCACCAGGATTGTATATCCCAGGTAGGCAGTCAAGAGACAAGCTCAGAATGCCCCATGCTTTGTTTCACGCTTTGCTCCTCCTGAAGTGCTTCATCTGTGCACCTGTGTTTCGTAAACCTGATGATACACTTGGACAATAAGCAGAATAGACCCATGCAGCCTGCCATGTCTGTTGCTCCATGCTGCTCCATCTGCATGGCCAGTCTTTGAATGGCACCATGAGCAAAGAATCCTGGTGGACTCTCAGGTCTGGAAGCTGTGGACTCAAGTGAACACAAGTCTTATGTCTATGATTGAATGATGAGGTGCAGACAGCCCTGGCATATTTTCTGTTACACTTGGCACTTGCAGATGCAGAAGGGGAGCAATATCTTTCTGAGGAGCTTGTTACATCCTTACTTTTTGGCAGTAGATGGTCACACACCAAAAATTGATCTGAATTTGAAGGGGACAAAGAGAATGACAACAAGAGCTCTCTTCTTTTCCATCTTTCCTCAGCACACTGGAATTTGAGTGTTGGTAGAATGCATGCATGTATTTTGTTTGTGGTGCAATTCTGCTTGCACTGTGTAGGGAAAGTGAACATGTGTAACTATGAGTAAACTATGGTTTTGGTAATTCCATGTGAGAATTACATTGTCAAATGCTTACGTTTATGCATTGTAATTACATTTAAAATCATACTACAAAGCAATAATGCAAATGGGAAGAATCAAGATAATGATTGAAATATTTAGTTTTTCTTTACCTAGAATAATATTATTTTTAATGTAAGTTTTTTAAGTATAGCAAGACCACAGAGAAACTAAAGAGAAAAGAAAAAGGCCATTATTTTGGAATTTTTCAAGGATACATATTCTCCCTTTCAGAACAAGGGAACTTACCCTTTCCTTTTGTGGAGGTAACAGTGAATCAGTAAGCCAGCTCAGCCCTAGAACACATAGATCATCAGCTCATGTGCATGCTAGTGTCATGTGGGTTGCAGTTCATCAACATGGCAGTAGAGTTCATACCAACATCAAGAGCTGAAGGAACTCACCACACAATATCCATCTAAAGACATGAGAAAGACGGATACTTTTTCACTTGCCAGTTTACCAAATTACTGAATCAGCTCTGTGTTATCCACTTATCCAGGAAATAATCTCAACCTACTAGGGGCTGAATCTTCCCACATCAGTTATAACCTGCCATAGACTTGCTCAGGGCTTGCCTCAACCAAATCATTCTTCATAGGTGTGCCTAATTGCTCAGTTCTCAAATGTCAATTGATACCTACATCTAACTGGTACAATATGACCATGGAACATTTTGGCCATAATTCAAGGAGCATAGGAATTAAAGCTCAGAAATGGCATGCACATTATTAGGGTATGTGGAAAGGACAAAGTAGTCTGATTGACAGCATCAGCCAGAACCCATTAGCAGTATATTTGACACTCTGCAAAGGACAATGGAGGAGCATGACTAAGCAAGGAGTGGTTGATGGGAAGAGGCAGGTTCTTCCCTCCAAACTCCTGGATAAGAGCAATATAGCACTCAGAAGCAATGCAAAGGAAAGCCTCTTCTCTCCTGTGAACACTGATAACCTTCTGTCTGTGACTCAAGTTCAATATCATGATGTATTTGTGCAGAAAAGCTGAGGCACTTGCTCCGAAGAAAGCTGAAAAACAGTCTAATAGATCAATTGATTTGTCAAGACCAGGGAGACGAAAACAGTTTCCTGGCTAGACTTGGTTAATGCAGATGACTGGTTCCTTTACCCTTTAATACACCTCACTCCATTCATGGATTACATTCCCAGGAGGATGTCATTGCTTCTCCAGAAGGCTCTGACCTCTCCTTTGCAGCATTTTGGAAGAAGAGATAATTCAACCTGAGAAAGTTGTTGGCAGGAGCTGGGGTGACCTGGACAAACAGTTAATGAGTAGCATGACTACTGCGTGTGCTGTTGAGATGCAAATAGTGCTGCTGCCGTCAGTGTCCAGTCACATATGTCACAAATATCATTGTATGTGAAGAAGTGGCACAGAGAACAAGCCATACACTGCCAACTCTATGCTGGGAGTGCCAGCACCCATCTAAGTGGCTGTAAGAATGAGCTGTTAGAAACGGTGTGGTAATGCAGGGTGCTGTACATAACCACATCTGGCCCTCACTCCCAGACTTTCTCTTTCCTGCACCCTCCCGTCCTCGTCTTTGTAACTCCAAGCAGCAGAGAGGAAGAAAAAAAGTATCCATCTACCCCTCCCTTGGCCATTTCTACCAGTATGGTCATGTGTGCCTTCAGACAGGCATGCACTCTGAGAAATGTGTTGTCAAATCATGTTGCAGTGTATCATCATAGCATGTAGTCAAACTAGCCTAGATGGTTTATGTCAGTCACTCAATTCAGACTCTGGAGGCAGTCAAGAGATATGTGAGACTACTGGCTCCTAGACTATTTTACAAAAAAAAAAAAATTCTAAGTATGAGTACACTTTTTTAAAAGGACAACACATATAGCATTGTGAAAGCATAGACACAGTTGTTCATGATCCTGTGTTATGTACTGCATCTCTTAGGTTCATATTCCATTATGAATACATATAACCAAAACAATTTAAAGGAATGAAGAGAATCTTATTCTACCTTATGGTTTCAGGCTGCAGTCTTTCTGGGAGGAGATTGTGCCAGCATCAGGAACCAAGGGAACTGGCCACAACATAGCCACAGCAAGAGAGAGAGGAAGGATCCATCCTGCTTTCAAGCTGGCCTCGTTCCAACTTTCTCTTTCTATCTTGTCCACCTGCACAGGGAACAGCCCCACGCACTATGGCCTGGGTCTTCCTACATCAATCATGCAATGAAGACAACCTCTTACAGATGGCTAGAGATGTAGCGACTAAATAAAAACTCACCCAATGTGCCCACAGGCCCACTTCTGAAGTGTCAGGTTGATAGACAAAGCTGCCTGTCACACTCTTAAACAGCTGGCAGCACCGTGGATTTATTTCCACAAACGTCACTGCAGATGCAGAAAGTATGTACAGTGACCTCAGGACAGCAGTAACATCACTAAGTGACAGGAGTTTCCAGCTTCTTTATAATCCTGTGAGTCCTTTCCAGCATGGGTCTGCTGCTGAGTAACATTATCGTACAGCTCATACTGCACTGCACTCATTTTACTCTTTCAATATAGCTTTCCAGCCATTGCGGGCCCGTGTCAGGGAGTAGGGATGAGCACTACACGATAGGCACTCCATTTGCAACCTCTTCTTTTCTCTAGTATTGTCAACCCCAGGAAACTTGAAGCTCCCTGCTTCCGCCAAAGCATTCTTTCTATTGGAACTGTTTTTTAATGCTGTTCCATCTATCTGCCAAAACTGTTCACTGGCTGTTGTGCAGCTAATCCTTCATCGTCTTCCAGGCCACACAGGAGAAACTACATTTCCCAGCCTCCTATCCTATGTTAGTGTAATCTAGTGACTGAATTCTAGCCCATAAAAAGTGAGCAAGTCATACTGTGTGGCATTTCCAGGTCTAGCCGACAAGAACCTGTCACACAAGATCAGCCAAACTCTTCTAGATTAAGAGCAACCCAAGGATCACAAAAGTGATCAGGCCCTGGGAAGGAAGAAATTCAGTTTTCTTAACCACCCTATGAAGGAAAGCCACCTGGCATTGGTCAGAGCCACCCATTTAGGACTCTACCCAAGTGATAAATAAACTTCTGTTCTGTTCAGGAGACATTATTTCAGCAGCCAATATTGCCACAAATTCAACTAACCTCCAATAACATTGTCCCTCTTTCTCGGGATCATAACACAATTGAAACCCAGGTGTCCTCTGGCCAGCTGGGGTCTTCTGTTCCTTGGCATTTGATTTCTTTTTTTAAAAAAAAAACATTTTTTATTATCTCCACTCATACAAACTTAATAGGTACACCGGTTCCCTCCCTCCCTCCTCCTCCCCCCAACCCCTCTGTTCACCCTCCCCTCCCCTCTCCCTCCCCACCCCCCAATGCCTCCCCTCCCTCAATCCCCGGAGAATCCTTTAATGTGCATGCCTGACTGTCCTCTGGGCCCTCCTCTCCGATGACTTACAAGGACCCAACGGCATTTCCCTGAACCCTTTCCTGTGTTCCCCTTAAGCATATGAACACTACTGTGGCTGTCAATTCCTTGCCTCCAAGGATCTCAGTGCTTTTAGCAAATGCTAGACTTTGTGGGGTCAATAGTGTGTTGGATATTGCGCAGGGCATGCAAAGTCCAATTATGATTGCTTTGGCCCTACCTTGTGTGGAGTATCTTGCATATCATTGCTCCTCCCATCCTTGTGCTCTTACACTCTTACCGCCCCCTCCTCCGCAAATTTCCCTGAGCTTCAGGATGGGGAGAGATTAGGCTGGCCTAGTTCTAGGTGGTTGATATAGAGTTTCTGAAGTTCTGGATAGTGGTTTGTTGATTTTCTTTTACAGTTTTGCTACTCCTGCAATGCCCTTCACTCCATCCTGATGGGTATTGGATGTCACCCCCTGGCCAGAGATACAAAGCTGTTAAACTAGAGTCTTGTTATAAGAGTATATTCAAAGGTAGATGTAATAAAAGTAGGAAATCACAGTGAGGGATGGTCAATCACCCATTTGCAAAATGGTTACTTATTATCTGCCAGACTATATGCACTCCCCTTCTGGTGAGATCACATCCCCACAGAACAAAAAGTCTGTGAACTTAACCAGATGTCTCATTGCTTACTTGTAGTCCTTGATGGAGGCCTATTTTCTCTGCTGTAACATGGTCCCCTCTCTCCTTGTTTCTGGTGTAGCCCTCCTACCCCATCCCTCCTGTTCATACTCCTTGCAATTACTGTATTACAGAGATTTATCATCGAGTGTCTCTTGGTGGGCTGGGTGGGTTTGGTACTAGGAGCCACCTATTAGGGAGTACATACGGCGCTTAATTTTCTGGGTTTGGGATACTTCACTCAATATAATTGTTTCTAATGACATCCATTTCCCATCAAATTCCAGTAATTCATCATTTTTGATGGCTGAGTAGTACTCCATTGTATAGATGTACCACTGTTTCCTTATCCACTCGTCAACTGTTGGACATTTGGATTGATTCCATGACTTTGCTGTTATAAACAGTGCTGCTATGAACATGGTCGCACTTGTGCTATCGAGGTGAATCTCTGCTGCATGGGGGGTTATTCCCAAAAGTGGAATCGCAGGGTCATATGGCATTTCAATCTTTAATTTCTTTAAGAATCACCAGACGGCTCGCCAGAGTGGCTATATGAGCCTGCATTCCCACCAGCAATGTAGGAGAGTTCCCCTCTCTCCACATCCTCTCCAGCATTTGTTGTTGTTTGTATTGTGGATTTTTGCCATCCTGAGCGGGGTGAGATGATATCTCAGGGAAGTTTTGATTTGCATTTCCCTGATGGCTAAAGAAGTGGAGCATTTTTTAACATATTTGTTAAACATTTTAGTTTCATCCCTAGTAAAGTTCTTTTTAAGTTCCAGGGCCCATTTTTTAATTGGGCCATTGGTTTCCTTGATGTTTAGTTTTCTAAGTTCTTTGTGCACTCTGGATAATAGAGCTCTATCAGATATGTGGTTAGTGAAGATTTTATCCCATTCTGTGGGTTGCTTTGTGCTCGTGTTACAATCTCTTCATCTGAAAGAAGCTCTTTAATTTCACGAGATCCCAACTGTTGAGAGTTGGTAGCAGTGACTGTGCCATTGGATGTCTGTTTAGGAAATGTTGGCCTAGCCCAATCAGCTCGAGAGTGTTCCCTATCCTTTCAATTATGGTTTTTATAGTCTCTGGCCTTAAATCAAAGTCCTTGATCCATTTGGAATTAAGTCTTGTACATGGTGACAAGTACGGGTCCAGTTTTAATCTTCTACATGTGGAGATCCAGTTTTGCCAGCACCATTTGTTGAAGATGCTGTTCTTTTTCCATTGGATTTTTTGGACCCCTTTGTCAAAGACCAAATGGCTGTAATTTTGTGGCTTATATCTGGGTCTTCAACCCTTATCCATTGATTTGTATGTCTATTTTGGAGCCAGTACCAGGCTGTTTTTATAACTGTGGATTTGTAGTATAGACTAAAATTTGGTATGGTGATACCTCCAGCCATGTTTTTGTTACTCAGGATTGTCTTTGCTATCCTGGGTCTTTTGTGCCTCCATATGAATTTTGAGATTATTTGGTCAACTTCTTTAAAGAATTGCTTTGGGATTTTAATTGGTATAGCATTGAATTTGTATATTGCCTTTGGTAAATGGTCATTTTATGATGTTGATTCTGCCAATCCAGAAACACGGGAGGTCTTTCCACCTTCTGGTGTCTTCTGCAATTTCTTTCTTTAGGGTTTTAAAGTTTTCATTGTAAAGGTCTTTTACCTCCTTGGTTAGGTTTATACCAAGGTATTTCATTTTTTTAGGGGCTATAGTAAATGGGATTGTTCCTCTCAGGGCTTTTTCACTTCTTTCATTCTGGGCATATAGGAAAGCCACTGATATTTGTATGTTTGTTTTGTATCCTGCAACCCTGCTGAACTTCTCAATTAGTTCCAGGAGCTTCCTGGTGAAGTTTTTGGGATCACTCAGATTCCTTGGCATTTGATTTCAAGGCTGATCTCTCCTCATACTAAGAGGTAATTTCAGAGCTGCTTCTCTCACATCCACCCTGACACCTGGTTCCCTTGGTCACTTCTGCTTCTAAGGACACTGCTGCCTTTTTCTGTGTGAGAAGCAAACTTGGGCATGAATGGGAAGTATAATGTATGGGGACGGTCAGTGCCTTGCTTAATCAGCTGTCAGGTGCTTTCTTTGCCCTCACTTTGAGTCTTGCTCCTAGCATTCCACGTGAGTGCTGCATTGTGGTGCTCTGTGGGTCTGGGGAGAAGGAAGAGCAGTGTCCATGTCACATGCATCATGCTCCTGCTCACTTTGACCTCCTGATGAAACAGGATTCAAAGAGGGTATGATTACAGCACTGAATCTTACATGAGGCTCTTTGAACTTGGGTGGCTATGTGACCACACAAGTCAAAGTCTGTGCCTCTGACCTTGGAGGACACGTCCTCTCCCCTGAAGGGAAAGGAGTGGGGTCTGAGCAAAAGGAGCACTGGGGGAGGCAGGGATGACTGGAGACAGGGCTCAGTGGAAAGTTGTTTGGGAGTCTACTTCTGAAATCGAAGGTAATGCTCATGAGCAGTTTTTCCTTTGGGGTATGTGACTCAGTGCTGAGTCATGCTTCAGGCCTGGTAAGGACAAAACCACAGCCAGAAGCTGGGTTACATCTTGCAGATTGGTGGCTAGGAGCCTTAAAATAAATAAACTTCAGGTAGGGTAGTGGATCCTCATTCTCTGCTGTCCTTGGCCCGATCTTCCGCTGACCTCCATCCCTCTTGAGGTCCTCGCAGCCTGCTTCTCCTCTTGGATTCAACCCGTTCCCACCTATCTTAGTTGTTCTGTCTTGGCTGACCTTTTAAAAATGCAAAATTGTTTTCCACTTATTATAGAACAATTATTTCTTTCCTGAGTCATTCCTATATGATTACCTATCCTAATGGCCAAATTAATCCATCCTGGTGATTTGCTTAACAAATTAACATGCAGACAAAAAGTGTCTCATTTCCTTAAAGAATTTGACTGCCGGTATTTACATAATTTTTTCTCTCTAGTTCTTTGCTAACTGATCTCCTCGTTGTGGCCTGGGATGCTCATAAACCCTTTCCATGTTCTCTAGGTAAGAATCTTGGATGATCACCTTCCACTGGTCTACTTTAAAATCAGGTGTCATAATTCAGAACACCAAAGATCCTACATTAATCACCTGGAACCAGACCAGCTAAATCTCTCCCCATCCTAAAGCTCAGGGAACCTGGTGGAAGAGGAGGTGGCAAGATTGTAAAGGCCTAAACATGGGGAGGAACAATGATAAGCAAGATACTCCATACAAGTTACAACTGCAGCAGCCAGAATTGGACTTTACATGACATGTACAATGGCTGACATGTCAACGACCCTCCCAAAATCTAGCATGGATCACAGGGGAGAAAGCTCCAGGAAGTAGGATCCTTAGAGGCAAGGGATTAAACATTCATAATAGAGTTACCATACTAATAGGGAGACCAAGAAGGGGCTCTGGGATATACTACTGAGTTCTGAACCCTCAGTAGGGTGGAGGACTCAGAAGAAGGCTTGGCATTCACACAAAAGGATGTTCCAGGGGATGGGAGGGTGGGAGGGGGAGGCACAAGAAGAAGGAGAGGGAAGAAGGAGGTGAAAGGAAGGAGGGAAGGGGTGAGAGTACAAGGAGGGATGGCTGGGGAGGAGAGAAGGAAGGAAGTGGATGGGGGTACCTACTGAGCTTGTATGATTAGGGAAAAAATGTGGAAGAAAAAAATCAGGTATCTATCCTACATATTCAAATACAAACACATATGCTTATTATCTATTGGGTAAAACAGAGGGGCATTCAGAAACCCCTGAGAGTGGGAATAATGCTGAGCTCCAACATGAGTGTACGAGAAGGCTATCTTGTCACAGGAGGCACAAATAACCAAGGCAGCAGGGGCTCAGGGAATAGGGAAGGGAAACATTGCATAGGGTTGGGCCAGTGGAAACATCATTAGGTGGCCATATTCCTGAGATAGCAGTTATGGAAGTTAGGACTCTATCCTCTTGCTGTGTCTTCAAAGAAGCTGGGTCTGTGAACACTTTCAAAGCAGTAGCTCCCAGGTCCTGAGACAGACATTCAGCATTGTAGAGGATGCATAGCCACAAGTGTATGCTCTGTATTTTAAATTTTATCTTCTTAGATTTATTTTTATCTTGTAAATAAACATGCATACTTAAGGCCTACAACATGATGTTATGAAATACATATGTATATATATGCATATGTGTGTATATCTATAAATGGCTAATGTAGGGAAATAAATCAACACCCATCGTTTTCACATAATTACCCACTTTAATTCTGGGAAAGCTCAATTTTCTCATTAAGCAAAAGTATAGAACACTGTTACCAACTGTAATCCTCATGTTAAACGTGCAAAATGAGTCAAAGCTCTCAGAATATTGTTACCAACCATAATTCTCATGCTATATGTCTAGAATGAGCATGTTACATGTGCAAAATGAACCAAAGCTCTCTCTAGAGACTCTTCTAAGAGGCATTGGACAAGAAACAAGTTTTCCTAGCAGCTTTGAGCTTCCTCTAGCAGGGATTTAAGTAAGAACTGGGGTCTTTGGGGAGCATTGTGATACTAGAAGCTAAGCTAGAGTCTGATCGTTCTTATAAGAGGTTAAGTCTGAATCATTGTGTGCCAAGAATTCTGTAGTTACCAAAACATTTCACACACACTCATACACATATATGTTTGTATCTATACATGCATGTGTCTGAGGATGACCTTTCTCAATGAACTTTCAGTCATCTTCTTGCCACAAGCATTTGGCCTAATCCAACAAATGCATGGAATGTAAATGTCATAATGCGTGGGCAACAAGGATCACACCAGTGTAGAAGCCCATGAGAACACTCTGTAGGGGCATCATCTAGGAGGCATTTGTAAGCAGAAAATCAGTGGCATGAAAGTCTAGGCAGATAGGCTGGGCCTAGGTTTTTTGGGCAAGTGTTAGCATTTTAAAATTTATTGCCTAGGCCTGTGCTGTCACAAATAGGTCAAGTGGCACTGTGTCAGGAATTAATGTTCAGACCAGGTAAACATAGTCTTTCATAGAACACTGCTGTAGTACAGTGCTTTTCTCAATGAAGAAAGCATTATTCCATATTAGAATGCCACCACAAAGCATATCTCTCCCCTCAAGGGAACAAGAAAGAGTTTATTCTAGAGCTGGATATTAGTGACCCTGAGCCTGAATTCAGGCTGCCCCCAAACAGTATGCTTAGATGTAAAGTGGCTTCATGAAGCTTTTGTTGCTCCAAGGCACTTTTCAAATACGTTGATCAAGACATGAAGTGGGTTGATCATAGCAAAATGGGAAGAATCTCTGCTATAGATGTCAAATGCTGTGTGATGACATTCTTGACTTTTGACTTTATGTAAGCTAACAGTCTATGAAGTGAATATATCTTGAAAAAGATTCACATGGCAGTCCCAAACATGTTAGAAGATGTTAAGTGAAATACAGAGGTGAGCAATAGTCAATAGCCCAAGATGATTTGGATCAGGGTCTGCAACATTCCAGTTGTCCATAGTCACAAAGTTCTAAGCTTTGCAGAATCTTTAACATAGTTATCACTTTTCTCCAGGAACGTTAGCTCCCAAGAATATCATGAAATAGAATTTAAAATTAAATTTAATCCCTGTTAAAATGAAGTTTGGGATTCTAACTACTAGACATTTTTGAGAAGGAACAGCTGGGAGTGGCTGCCTGACTGAGCTGCATCAGACACGATTGCAGTTAGCAAGATGCGGAGTGACTGGGAAACCAATTTGCGGATGTCAACCTGCTGTGGAGGTTGAGGAAGTTTTCTAAGAGCTCTGTAGGCCAAGCCAAAATGACTCTTCCAGTCTGAGAAGGAAAATCAACATGGCGGCTCCCAGCAGAAAACTTGAAAACATAGATAGGATGACAAGGAAGACTTTTCCTTCCTGGACAAGGGCGGTTGCATTGGTGCGGCACTGTCGCTTAGAGACAGGGAGACTGCTCTCTAGATTCTTCCCCAGAGCTTTACCAAGGCAAGTACTTTAGCATTCAGACCAGCATCTGGCAAGATACGGTCCAAATCAAGCCTGCCATTTGCTTTTGTACAACCCAGGAACTAAGAACGGATTTTACATTTTCAAGTGATTAGGGAAAAAAATCAAATGATTTTGTTAATATAGGAAAATTGAATAATGTGCTATTTCATGTTCTCAGTTAAAGCGGAACATGGGAATGAGTCCCAGCATGCTCACTTCCCTGTGGGCTACAATGGACATTTCCACACGCTTATGACAGAGATGGGTAGCTAAGATGGAGAACAGTAGTCCTCAAATCCTCAGCTTTCCTATCTGGCTCTTTGGAGGAAGTTAGAACCTTCATAGGGATGCGGGGATCCCACAGACACTGTGCCGCTACCATCCAATGCATCGCTCTCATCTTACGTTCTGCAGTAATCCATCTATACCTGCATTTCCTATGGTACCTGTATCATCACAGGTGAAAAGGCTAAGATAGGTCTGCGCTGATGAAGTCATGGAGAAATTAAGACCTCTCCTGTGAACTATAAAGTGCAAAATAGTGAGGAATTTCTCGTAAGACACCTCAACATAAGGGAAAAAATCCTTAGAAGTGTGCCTAACTTATTACTGTACTCAAAAGAGATAAATGAGATTCCAAAAAGAAAAAAAAAACACACAGCAATATCCCTTAGTGTTGTATGTATGATACGATATGATTTATCATTACTTATATTTTTTCCCCTTAATCCTCAATACTATCCCACCTCATTTTCATTTTATAATCCTTCATCTTCCCTGACAGACTTCCTCCTATTTACAAGTGTCATGGTTTAAAATGTGAGTCCCTCCCCAATTCATGTGTTTGAATCTTTAGTTGTTTGCAAGGCCATGGAACCTTTAGCAGGTGGAAAGCATGTGACAGCATGGGCTTTGAGGTGGATTAGCCCTGCTAGATTCAGTTAGTTAGTCTGTTCTTGGAGTTTGTACTTTGCAGTTCCCTCAGCCTCCACGATGAATATGACTTAGGCCACCTTTAGCTTCTGCCACCTGTCATGTCTTTTCCACCATAATAAGCTGTATGTCCCCTCTGAAACCATAAGCCAAATAAATCCCTTTTCTCTCCTTAAATAGTATGAGCCTCAGTCATATCTCACAGTAATAGAGAAGAGTAACTGGTATGCGTAATCTTCTTACTTATATGCACAGTATTCTTTTTGTTGTTGTTGTTGTTTTGTTGTTGTTTTTTAATTTTTCAATGTACTTTATTTATTATGTGACTTTCATCCTGTGGGTATTTTAAAAGATTTATTATTTTACTGTATCTTTTTCAAATTTTAATCATTAAATATCACAAATGTTTGTAAATTACATAATGTGGTAATATTTGAGGACTAAGGTAGCTATTGGTTCCCATCATGAAAGAGGAATTATTATGCAGTAAATGGTACTGTCTTTCCACAAAGTCCAAAAAAAAACACAAAAACCAATATATATGAAATAAAGATAGTAGGGCAATGTTTATACAACTGTAGACAATGCTTTGAGATACACAAATCAATGAACTCAATATCATAAAACTCAATTAATATAGTCATATAATCTACAGTCACTATACCAATATGGAACATTTGGTGATTTCTCTGAGATAAAAGGCCATTTATGTAACTCAATAAAGATGACTAGACTATTGCAAAACATAAATACAGTCAGTCCTAAGTTAAACTTAGTTATTTAACAATGCTTCAAAGTGTGTATGTGTGTATGCATGAAGCTTCATCATTAAATGATGCTATTCTTTATCAATCTGCTCTCACATCATAAATATACACTACTAACACAAAAACTAATCTAGAATGCTCAGAAATTGCATATATCATAGATTTTTTAAATTTTGAAATAGAAATTAGAAAAATATACCATTTGAGAGAACTTTTTAAGAGCATAAGGGCAGGTAATGGTAAAAATAAACTAACTTTGAGCAAATATCATGGTGGTTAGACTTTGAAACATTAAAAAATTCATACACCTGGAAATTAAAGTGGTGTAGAGACAAGTGTCAGTTCAAAACTGTGTTAAAATAAATTTTATGAATCAAGATTTTTCAGGAGATGCTTCATCTTTCAAACTTTATGAAAGAAAGTTAAGTTAAAACATCATATTTCTATTTGTAGCTTCCAAAAGAATTGCTAATACACTTTTTCTCTGTATCTGCACACACAACATTATGATCACTATATCTGCAATATCATTATAGATTATATTGTATACGTTACATATGGTATATTAAATTAATCTTTCCTGATTCATTTTTAATACTTATAGTACAGCTATTGATAAACCACGTTAATATGCATAGCATTATTTTCAACTGCTATTGAGAATTCCTTTGCGTTGATGTGTCCTATTTTTAAAAAATTTTACACACCATTATATTAACATATTATTGTTTCAACATGAAATCAATATAAATTATTTGCCAACTGGTTTGCATTTCTTTTATTTCCGCTCATACAAACTTAATAGGTACCCCAGTCCCCTCCCTCCCTTCACCCCTTCCTGGACCTCCATGCTCCCTCCCCCTTTTCCCCTCTTCTTCCCCCTCCCTCCCTATCTCCCAGTGCCTCCTTCCCCCCATCCCTGAAGCATCCTTTAATGTGTACTGATGTGCACAGTATTCTTAAAAATCATTTATCTGCTTGAAAATTTCATACATGTATGATGTATTTTGATCATATTCACCTCCTCCCATATCCTATATTACTCCTTTCCTATTTCCTGTGGATCCCTTCTTCCCAACAAGTACTCCTCCTACTTTTTTATCTTTTTAAAATTTTATAACACATTGAATTTAGTTTGAGGTGCTTCTATGTACACGGATATAGGATTATTTATTGAAACATAGGCAACTTACCAGTGGTTAGACCCCTAAATAAAAATGTCTCCTTTCCCAGCAACCATTAACTGCCAACAGCTCCTCAGCTAGCTGTGAAACATGGTGAGCTTGTCCTCCATCGATTCTGGAATGTTGATTGGCCAGCTCTTGTATAGAAGACCACAGCTGCTATGAGTTCATGAGTGTCAAGGCCTTGTCATGTCTAGACAACAGGGTTTCTCAGTGCTGTCCCCATCCTTCAGCTCTTACATCCTTTCCACTTCCTCTTCTGAGATATTCTCTGAGCCTTGGGAGAGGTTTGTGACATGGAGTGCTATTTAGGTCTGAGCCCTCAATAATCACTTATTCACAACACTTTGTCCAGTTTATACTTAGTGTTTTCATTTCAAAGATTTATATGCATACACTATCCAGAAGACTATGTCAGACTATAAATGTAAGTTATATTCAGAACAGACTTACAGGGGAAATCCTATGTATGCTTTTCATCTCTGAAAAATATAATGACTTACCATATGATAAAATGAGTCCGAAAAATAAGCAAAGTTTCCAGAGTTAAAGTTATTATTAGAAACACATATTGAGAAAGTTAATTTGAAAATAGTCAGCAATTCATTTCAATCTAGAGAACATTTATTCACCTTCAAGGCCAGGCATGGAAATGCCTATCAAAACAATAATTCACACAGCTGCTTAAGGGAACACTGGGAGATTCAGTTTATGAAAATTTCTCCTGATTTATGAATTTTGACTCCGATGCCAAAGCTATTTTAGTGTTGATCAAGTTAGTTAATACAAAGAAAATACATTGAAAACTAAAATGTTTCCTCTAAACAAGTACACACATCTGTCAGAACTCATCACAGTACAACTTCAAAGTCTACACATCTTGCTATGTACAACCACAACTTCAAAAAATGTGAAGGCAGACAAAAGCATGCATACAAACGATGCAACATATCTTTCCTTTCTGTCTTAAATTTTCAATGCATATTAAGTGTGCTGTAGTGAATCATTCTTTCATTGGTTTCACCAAGTTCCAGAGAACTTCCACTTCTGACAGCGATGGAGGGTTTGGGATCTGATGACTTCCCACTGGACACAATTATAAAGACTGAGCAGAAGAAAACAACAGCCCACCAGAAGACGTGGGAGAGACACAGGAAGTTGAGTTCCCTTACTATGAATGGGAGAAAGCCACTGGGGCACTTGTACCCCTCAAGGCATTTCATGTCCTTAAACCCTGGGACTGAATAACAAGAAGCTAAATAAAAGAAGTTTCTAGGAAGTGTGTCAGCAGAAAATTTCCAAATTAAACACATGGGAGAAAATGGGAAATGAAAATTTTAAAAGGCCAAAAACAGACTCAGGAAGGGTATAAATGAAGTAAAAAAATTTCAGGAAACATAACATAAAACAAAATAAAGAAGAATAAGAATGGGACAGAAGGTATTTGTGGAAATTGTCAAAAGAATTTTCTAAACCTATTATTAAAAAAAAGTAGAACAAATTCAAGGGGGTCAGCAGACTCTAGGGAGGATGAATGCAAAGGGAACCAGCTGTGTGCACATGCCAGAAGCTGGGGAAAGCCAAAGCAAGGTAAGCATGTACCAAGCAGTCAGGGGCTAAAAGACTGCACTGCTTTTAGGTGAACTGCCAGCAGAATGGGGCTGCTTCTCAAAGAAACTGGGGTGCACTTAATAACATTCAAAGATAAATCTCTGTAATACCTACAGTAATTGCAAAGATTATAAACAGGAGAGAAGAGGAAGGAGGGCCCCCCAGAAATAAGGAGAGAGGGGATCATGATTCATTAGAGAAAATAGGTCACCATCAAGTATTGCAAGTAAGTACCCAAGCATCTGGTGAAGCTCCCTCACTTTCCTTCCTGGCCACTTGTGACTGAAGAGGTTTGATTTCACAAATCAGGGAGGGTATAGGGACTGGCAGATAGATGGTAACCATGCTGCAAATGGGACACTGACCCCCCCCATCACTGCAGTCTCCTACTCTTATTCCATATACCTCTGAATCTCCTTTTATAGTAAGATCTTCATTTAAACAGCCTTTGATCTTTGGTTAGGAGGTGACCTATTACCAATACCAATCAGGATAGAGGCAAGGGTGATGCAGGAACATCAAGACTGAAAACAACAACAAACCATAGTTCAGAACACCAAAGACCTTGCATTGATCACCTGGAACAAGACCAGCCAAATCTCTCCCCATCTAAAGCTGAGGAAAACTTATGGAAGAGGGGGCAGCAAGATTCTAAGAGCCTAAAGATGGAGAAGACCAACAATATGCAAGATGATCCACACAAGTTAAGGCCACAGTAGCCATATTCGGATTTTGCATGACCTGCACAATGACTGACATGTCGGTGACGCCCCAGCATGGATCACAGGCAGTAGGATCCTTAAAGGCAAGGAATTAACAGTTATAACAGTGTTATCATAGGGGAGCAGGTGGGGGGAGTGTTCTGGGCAATGCCACTGAGTCCTTACACCTCACTGGAATGGAGGACTCAGAGGGAAGTTTGGCGTTCACACAGGGGGATGCTCCAGGGGATGGGAGTGGAGAAGAGGAGGCACTGAGAGAGGGAGAAGGAGGGGGGTGAAAGGAAGGGGAAGAGGGGAGGGTGCAAGAGGGACTGGGGAAGGAGGGAGGGAGGAACCGGGGTACCTACTGAGCTTGTATGATTGGGGAAAAAAAAAATAAATAAACAAATTATTTTAAAAAAGAAACTGGGGTGAAAATACAGTGTGACAGTATCATTGAAATGCTGGAAGAATATAATCAAAAACTTAAGAATTTTCCTTCAAGCAACAGAGATTTAAGTGGCATTTTCAGATATATAAAAACTAAAAAATTTCCCCCCCAACCCGGAGCAGAGCCGCCCGGCCAGCAGCACCCGCGCGCGCGACCGCCGGCTTTGCCCCCAGCCCCCCCTCCGCGCCGAACCCCGACCAGCGCCCAGGTGAGAGGGAGCCCCTCCCAGCCCCGCCCCCCACCCCGGAGCCGAACCGCCTGGCCAGCAGCACCCGCGCGCGCGGCCGCCGGCTTTGCCCCCAGGCCCCCTCCCGGAGCCCCGACCAGAGCCCAGGTGAGAGCGAGCCCCTCCCAGCCCCGCCCCCCAACCCGGAGCCCAGCCGCCCGGCCAGCAGCACCCGCGCGTGGACGCCAGCTTAGCCTCCGGGGCCCCGCCCCGACACCAGCCCCTTGTGCCCTCCCGCCCCCGCGCCCCTCTGCCCCCCCTCAGGTCGCAGGTGAAGAATTCTGCCATCAACATCAGACCCTCTGCCTCTCTGGCCCACCGGGGACCTACGCATGTGGTCCACGGAAGTCACACTGCTACTCAGAATTCAATAGAGTACAAAGGAAACTCAAGCAAAACTCTAAGGAACAAAGAGAACACAAGCCATACATCTGGACTTCACTACAACCATTGTATCACATGCGAGGCTCTTCACATCCAGCCTAAAGATAAGTAAACCTTTTTTTTTTTTCCTTACTCTTTTTCTTTTCTTTCACCTTACTGATCCTTTCTAGTATCAATGTTGTAGGTCAGCTTCCTCATACAGCCACCCCAAAAACATACAACTCCAGGGAGTACACGACCCACCCTCACATTTCACCAAGACACTAGATCATAAAAGTGCACTACCATACTTATATTCATCCCCTGGTTACGTAACTGACGTACTAACATCCTAGTAGTCTCATCTAGGATATAACAATACCAATACACAAACATACCCAATCCAAGGCAAGCACTAGTAACAACTGGCAGGTGTAACAATACCAACTACATCGGTTCAGTGAAAAACACACAGAAACTGAAAGGTTCTAAAAAACAAAACAAAAATGTACAAGTCAAAGTGCAGATCCACGAGAAACAAACCCCAAGAACAATTTCCCACCAAAAGAATCAATCCCATAACGATGGATTGCGACCAGAACAAATCCATAGAAAATAGCCATGAAAGCCAGACCCAACATAACGACTTTCAGAGTATGATCATTACCATGATTAATAATATGAAAGAGGAAATCCGAGAAGAGTTAAATAACCGTGTCAACCACTTTGAACAGGAACACAACAGGAACCTGGAGGAGTTGAGAAAAACAGTTCAAGAAACAAAAATAGGTATAGAGCAGGTAAAACAGTTTCAGGCAGAGTTTAAAATTGAACTAAGAGATAAGTTATCTTCAACCCAAAACTCTACAGAGAGTCTTATCAGCAGAACAAATGAGGCAGAAAATAGAATCTCAGATCTTGAAGACAAAGTAGGAGAATTAACCAGCTCAATGGAAGAGATTGTTAAAGCCAAAAAGATACTGGAGAGGAACATTCAAGAAATATGGGACACCCTGAAGAAACCTAACATGCGCATTCATGGAATACCAGAACAAGAATCCCAAAATACCACACCTGAGGAAATATTTCAATTCATCATAAATGAAAACTTCCCACAATTAAAGAATGAGAGGCCTATCCAAATACAAGAGGAATTTCGCACTCCAAACAGATATGACCAAAATAGAAAATCGCCACGGCAAATAATAGTCAAAACACTCCACATTCAAGACAAAGAAAAGGTGCTGAGAGCTTCAAGAGAAAAAAAGCAACTCACTTTTAAAGGTAAACCTATTAGAATAACAAATGACTACTCAATGGAAACAGTAAAAGCAAGAAGAGCTTGGAGAGACATACTTCAAATATTAAATGAGCAAAAATGCCAACCCAGACTGATATACCCAGAAAAACTATCTGTCATGATTGAGGGAGAAAGAAAAGTTTTTCAGCACAAAGACAACTTGAAGGGATACATGTCTACCAAACCAGGCCTTCAAAAAATGCTAGAAATGATACTCAAGCTTGAAAAAAAGAACAAGCGTATCCAGGAGGACAGAATGGAAGTATAATACCAACAAAATATAAATATCAAACAACATGCTAACAAAATCTACTAAACATAAAAAATGTCCAGAATTAAAAATAATTTCTCTATTATAACATTAAATGTCAACGGCATTAACTCACCGATTAAGAGAAACAGATTACAAACTTGGATTAAAAACCACAATCCAACAATCTGCTGCCTTCAGGAAACTCATCTCACCACAAAAGATAGGCACGTCCTAAGAATGAAAGGCTGGTCCAAAATCTTGCAAGCTAATGGAAACAGGAAACAGGCAGGGGTAGCAATTATGCTTTCAGACAAAGTGGACTTCAAACCAAAGAAAATCATAAGAGACACAGATGGATACTACATTTTAGTCACAGGTACAATTCACCAGGAAGACTTCACAATACTGAACATATATGCACCCAATATGGGCCCCTCCACATTCATTAAGAAAACCGTAAAGCGTCTAAAGCAAGAAATCAACCCCCAAACAATAATTCTCGGGGATTTCAACACCGCCCTCTCAACATGGGATAGATCGACAGGTCAAAAGCTTAACAGAGACACTTTGGAGCTTAACCAAACCCTTACTGAAATGGACCTTACAGATCTCTATCAAACTTTTCACCCACGTACCAAAGAATACACATTTTTCTCAGCAACACACGGAACTTTCTCCAAAATAGATCACCTATTGGGCCACAAAATGAATCTACACAAATACAAAAAAGTCGAAATTCTAGCCTGTGCCCTATCAGACCACCACGGCCTAAAGCTGGACATCCACAACAACACAACAAACAAGAGAAAATACACTAACTCCTGGAAACTTAACAATATGATGCTGAATGAGAACTAGATTCAGGAAGAAATTAAACAGGAAATTCAAGATTTTCTGAAAGTGAACGAAAATGAAAATACAACTTACCAAAATCTCTGGGACACAATGAAAGCTGTTCTAAGAGGTAAGTTCATAGCTCTTAATGCCTACATCAGAAAATTGGAAACATCAGAAATAAATAATTTAACGATGCAGCTTAAGGCTTTGGAGAAACTTGAGCAATCTGATCCCAAAAGTAATAGAAGAGAGGAGATTAGCAAAATAAGGGGAGAAATATCTGAAATCGAGATTAAGAAAACGATAGAAAAAATCAACCAGTCAAAAAGCTGGTTCTTTGAAAAATCAATAAGATTGATACACCCCTAGCTAAACTAACCAAAAGCAAGAGAGAGAAAACCCAAATTAACAAAATTAGAAATGAACATGGAGTTATCACTACGGATACCCAAGAAATCCAGAGAATTATAACATCATATTTCAAAAACTTATACTCTGTGAAGTTTGACAACACAAAAGAGATGGATGAATTTCTAAGTAAACACAACCTACCTAAATTGAGTCAGGAAGTTGTGAATTATTTAAATAGTCCTATAACATACAAGGAAATTGAAGAAGTAATCTCGAATCTTCCCACCAAAAAATGTCCTGGGCCAGATGGATTCAGCACAGAATTCTACCAGACATTTAAGGAGTTAATAACACCAATACTCCTTAAACTGTTCCATCAAATAGCAAAGGAAGGAACACTGCCAAATTCCTTCTATGAAGCTAATATCGTCTTAATCCCAAAACCTAATAAAGATGCACTTAAAAAAGAAAACTATAGGCCGATCTCTCTGATGAACACAGATGCAAAGATTCTCAACAAAGTCTTAGCAAATCGGATTCAAAAACATATCAAAAAGATCATTCACGGGGACCAAGTAGGCTTCATCCCCGGCACACAAGGTTGGTTCAACATACGCAAATCAATAAATGTAATTCATCATGTAAACCAGTCCAAAGTCCAAGACCACATGATACTCTCCATAGATGCAGAAAAAGCCTTTGACAAAATCCAACAGCCTTTTATGATCAAAACGCTAGAGACTGTAGGAATGGAAGGAACCTTTATCAATATAATAAAAGCTGTATACAACAAGCCTACAGCAAGGATTATGCTCAATGGGGAACAATTGGAAGCATTCCCACTTCAACCAGGAACTAGACAAGGCTGTCCACTCTCACCACTTCTATTCAATATTGTACTTGAAGTCTTAGCTAAAGCCATAAGACAAGAAAGGGACATAAGAGGGATTCAAATCGGCAAGGAAGAAGTCAAACTATCCCTATTTGCAGATGACATGATCTTAAACCTGAGGGATCCCAAAAACTCCACCAGGAAGCTCCTGGAACTAATACAGAAGTTCAGCAGGGTGGCAGGATACAAAATAAATGTGCAAAAATCAGAGGCCTTCCTATATGCCCAGAATGAAAGCAGTGAAAAAGCCTTGAGAAACAATCCCATTTATTATAGCCCCTAAAAAAATGAAATACCTTGGTATAAACCTAACCAAGGAGGTAAAAAGACCTTTACAATGAAAACTTTAAACCCTAAAGAAAGAAATAGCTTAAGACACCAGAAGGTGGAAAGACCTTCCATGTTCCTGGATTGGCAGAATCAACATCGTAAAAATGACCATCCTACCAAAGGCGATATACAAATTCAATGCTATACCAATTAAAATCCCAAAGCAATTCTTTAAAGAAGTTGACCAAATAATCTCAAAATTCATATGGAGGCACAAAAGACCCAGGATAGCAAAGACAATCCTGAGTAACAAAAACACTGCTGGAGGTATTACCATACCAAACCTTAGTTTATACTACAAATCCATAGTTATAAAGACAGCCTGGTACTGGCTCCAAAATAGACACACAGATCAATGGATAAGGATTGAAGACCCAGATATAAGCCCACAAAAATACAGCCATTTGGTCTTTGACAAAGGGGCCCAAAAAATCCAATGGAAAAAGAACAGCATCTTCAACAAATGGTGCTGGCAAAACTGGATCTCCACATGCAGAAGATTAAAGCTGGACCCATACTTGTCACCATGTACAAGACTTAATTCCAAATGGATCAAGGACCTTGATTTACGGCCAGAGACTTTAAAAACCATAGTTGAAAGGATAGGGAACTCCCTCGAGCTGATTGGGCTAGGCCAACATTTCCTAAACAGACATCCAATGGCACAGTCACTGCTACCAACTCTCAACAGTTGGGATCTTGTGAAATTAAAGAGCTTCTGTTCAGATAAAGAGATTGTAACACTGAGCTCAAAGGCCACCCACAGAATGGGAGAAAATCTTCACTAACCACATATCTGACAGAGCTCTACTGTCCAGAGTGCACAAAGAACTTAGAAAACTAAACTCCAAGGAAAACACTGGCCCAATTAAAAAATGGGCCCTGGAACTTCAAAGAAACTTTACCAGGGATGAAATTAAAATGTCTAACAAATATCTTAAAAAATGCTCCACTTCCTTCGCCATCAGGGAAATGCAAATCAAAACTTCCCTGAGATACCATCTCACCCCGGTCAGGATGGCAAAAATCCACAATACAAACAACGACAAATGCTGGAGAGGATGTGGAGAGAGGGGAACTCTCCTACATTGTTGGGCGGAATGCAGGCTCATACAGCCACTCTGGCGAGCTGTCTGGAGATTCTTAAAGAAATTAAAGATTGAAATGCCATATGACCCTGCTATCCCACTTTTGGGAATAACCCCCCATGCAGCAGAGGTTCGCCTCGATAGCACAAGCTCGACCATGTTCATAGCAGCACTGTTTACAATAGCAAAGTCATGGAATCAACCTAAATGTCCAACAGTTGACGAGTGGATAAGGAAACAGTGGTACATCTATACAATGGAGTACTACTCAGCCATCAAAAATGATGAATTACTGGAATTTGCTGGGAAATGGATGTCATTAGAAAGAATTATATTAAGTGAAGTATCCCAAACCCAGAAAATTAAGCGCCGTATGTACTCCTTAATAGGTGGCTCCTAGTACCAAACTCATCCAACCCACATTGAGACACTTAAAAGTAAACCTATGTAACACAATAATTGCAAGGATTATGAACAAGAGAGATGGGGTAGGAGGGCCAAACCAGAGACAAGGAGAGAGGGGACCATGTTACAGCAGAGAAAATAGGCCACCATCAAGGTCTGCAAGTAAGTAATGAGAAACCTGGTTAAGTTCACAGACGTTCTTTCCTGATCTCACCAGAAGGGGAGGGCATATAGTCTAGCAGATAAAAAGTAATCATTTCGCAAATGGGTGATGGACCCCTCCCTCACTGAGGTTTCCTACTCTTATTACATATACCCTTGAATGTGCTATTATAACAAGACTCCAGTTTAACAGCTTTTGTCTCTGGTCAGGGGGTGACATACAGTGCCCAGCAGAATGGAGTGAAGGGCATTGCAGGAGCAGCAAAACTGCAAAAGAAAATCAACCAACCACAATCCACAACTTCAGAGACTCTATATCAATCACCTAGAACTAGGCCAGCCTAATCTCTCCCCATCCTGGAGCTCAGGGACATTTGCGGAAGAGGGGGCGGTAAGATTGTAAGAGCAAAAGGATGGGAGGAGCAACGATTTGCAAGATTCTCAACAATAGTTGGGGCCAAAGCAATCATAATGGGACTTTGCATGCCCTGCGCAATGTCCAATGCACTGTTGCCCTCATGAAGTCTAGCATCTGTTAAGGGCACCGAGACCCCTGGAGGCAAGGGATTGACAGCCATAGTAGTGATCCTATGCTTAAGGGGAACAAGAGAAAGGGCTTATGGAAATGCCACTGGGTCCTTTTATGTCATTGGAGAGGAAGACCCAGTGGAGAGTTAGGCATACACAATAAAGGACTCTGTGGGAATTGGGGGGGGAGGCACTGGGGGATGGGGAGGGAGAGGAGGGAGAGGAGGGGGTTCGGGGGGAGGAGGGGGGAGGGAGGGAACTGGTAAAAAATTTTTAAAATGTATAATTAAATTTTTAATAAAAAAAAAAGAAAATCAACAAACCACAAAAAAAAAAAAACTAAAAAATTTCAAAACTAGCAGATTCCAAGGAATAATAATGAAAGTGATTTTACAGGAAAGCATGGCACTAAAGGTTGAAGAAACTGAATTCAGATTAATTTCAATGAATGTTGCCATTTTAAATATGTTAATGTCTATGTAATTTAGTAGGTATGTATGGTTACATATATTGCATACAGTCCAGTTACATGTAATATGTAATATAATATAGCATATAAAGGAAATACTTGAAACTGTAAAACAAGAGAAGGAGGAAGAGATGATGAAGTTAGCATATTAGAACATCCTTATGTTGAATGAGAAGTGGTGTAAGCAGGAATTTACATGCATTGCAATCTACAGATCAGCAGTTCCCAACAAGGGAAATGTTGCTTTTCAGAGCACATCTGGAAATGTCTGGAGATATGGAAATTTCTCATTCAGTGGTGGAGGCTGGAGTGTCAGAATTACAACAGGCATTAGTGGGCAGCAGTGAAAGATACTGCTTAACATCTTACTGTGTACTGAACAGTCCTCATGATGAAGACTTATTTGGCTCAAATTTCAACATTTTAAAATTGAGATTTGTTGTTTCCCAGAACCAGCAAAACAACAATAAATGCATGTAGAGTTAACAAGCTAACAGAAATTGTGTCTGTAATGATGAAATCGATGCATCAATCTAAAAGAAATATAAAAATGTCATTAAAAATGATGAATGAGTGAAATCTAAAATGAGAACAAGGTATGATTATCAAAGCAGGACTCCTTAGGAACCTCCTTGATGTTGCCTTAATGCCTGGATTTGTGCGTTCTTGCTTTAGCCCTCGCCCCGCTTGATGTGGTGATGCCACAGCAGGTCTTTTGAGATGCTTCCCAGCGATGTCTCAGCAAGGGACAGGCTCAGAATGCTCCTGACAGGATCATCCATCACAGACTGGGAAACGTTGGTGTGTCATGTCCCCTGATCTGCTACAGGCAGCCCAAGAGCTTCTTTCAACATGTCTCACTTTCCTCTGGCTCTCCTTATTGTGGGGAAGAACCCAATGGGCTTAGAGGGTGGAGCTTAAGATCCTTCTTCCAGATCCAGTCTACAGGAAACTATAACCTGTCTAAAATCTCTACTTACAAGTCTTTTTTTTTCTTCAGAAATCTAAGGAGTTTTGTGCCATTATAAACTCATAAACACGCAAATAGTGTTTTAATTCTTTTTCATTTTAACTTAAACATAAACATAACTTTCATTTTAACTTAACATAAACAATATTTTGTCAACAAGTCAGAATTATACACATTTATAGGGCACATTATGGTTTCTGTGTGTGGTATGCAAGAGTAGGGTGATTTGATCATATCACTCATCTGGCTATTTTATCTTGAGACATTTAAAATTTGTTCTTAGTTATTTTGTAATAAACAATATATTATTATTGGTTGTAGTAGCTTCCCATGAAAAAATCTATTCCTCTTGAGGGCACGAAATCCTAGTCTTTGATCAACAATTCTATACTCCCATCCTCTTGGCCTTATGCCCTGACTCTCAGTTAACGATTATTCCACTTTACTTCTATGAGCTTCATTAAATTCTACATGTAAATGAGAATTTGCCTGTCTATACTTGGCTTAGTTAACATCATGTACTTCATATTCATCTGTGTTGTCGTAAATGACAGGTTTGTCCCCATGTAAGGCAAATAGTATTCTACTATGTATATGCAGCACATTTTCTTTATGTGTTCACCCATAGAAGGACACTCAGATCATTGTCACAGTGTGGCCCATGTGATTAGTGCTGCAATGTGAATAGGGAGGGCAGAAATTGATACTGATTTCATTTCCTTTAGATGTATACTCAGGATCCACTGAGTATTCTTGAAGGGAAGACGTTGACTTTTATCAGATCTTACTTTGCATCCTGCACCTTGAGCTTCACCTCACCGATCAGCAAAGAAGCATTCCTTGATTCTTGAGCTCAAGTTGGAACTATGTCCTAGATGTGTCCACTATATGCAGTTTACATGAGACATTACCTGAGCTCTTTTAGGTTCCTCATATTGTCTATTGAGCAGAATCATTTGCTCTAGCACCTGCCACACAAAGTTCAGGTTCAGATCTTGTGAAGAGAAATAACAAGATGACAAACATTCAGCTTTCTGCGAATGAGCGGTGCCCTTAATTCTCCACAACAAACTGCAGAAATCATCCAGAAAGTTATGTAACTTTAAGCTTCTATTACACACAGGCACAACAGTAGAAAGACCAGAGCTATGCAAAAGAGAAAAGCAGTGATTAAATGAAAAAAAAAAAAAAAAGATCTGTTGGCAGCTGGACTAGGAATCTAGAGGATGACATAGGGCCTGGAAATTAAACACTTGAATCAGAATCAATGATTTGAAAATATAAACTCACAACAAGATTATTTATAAAGGTGGGCACCACAATCTAAGTCCCGAATTTTCAATTGTCGGCTCCTTTGGACTCATTTGTCTCAAGATAAGACCACAGCATAATTGGCCCAGTAATTACTCTGATCTCAGGGATCAGAACACTTGCTTATACATCTGGTCAAATCATGTCAATTAACTCCAGATCCCTAAACTTTATTGCATACCTCTGGCATAATCCTCACTCTGAACTTGCTGAGTCCAAGGATGCACAGTCTGCTTTGTAGCAATGATAATAAATGTCACTGTGTGGATTATTAGTGTGTCCCAGAAAGTCCAGGCTGAAGGACACTGATGAATGACAAATTACATATGACAAGTAAGGTTATTTCTCTACAATATCAAGATTTAAGAAATGATCAAAGCCACTTTTTCTTTAACTCTCACCATCTCCCCTCATCTTTTTTTTTATTATTTATTCAATTGCGCGTGTGTGCGTAAGTATGTGCGCGCGCGCGCGCGCGTGTGTGTGTGTGTGTGTGTGTGTGTGTGTGTGTGTGTCTGTGTGTGTGTAGAACCACAGACGAATTCGTGAACCACCATGGACGCCTCCACCTCCTTGTTTACTCTGCCCCGAGATTCACAGGCTCCGCCCTACCAGGACCAGAAGCGCAGGCTGCCTCTGCTTCTGCCTGGCGTCTATACGTGGGATCTGGGATCCGAACTCAGGACCTTCTGCCTGCAAGGCAGAGGCTTAACCCCTGAGCCACCTCTCCAGCCCTCCTCTCATCTTTAAATGCCACGCTAAACACCTGGGTATGTATGCTTTTATTTACATACGCTTTTTACAAAAATGAATAACTTGACATCAGAAGAAACTTCTCAAGCTGACCTGAAAATAAAACAATCAAAACTACATTAAAATGATATCATATGCCTCCTTTAGATTCATTAAAGAGATGGAGAAAATCAGTACAGACACCTATTCTGAAATCGCAATGCAATGCTTTACCAATGTTCTGCTTCTTGTAATATTCCCCCACCTAATTTCTTTACAGTAATAGATGAAGACCAAAAAAAATGCTGATTGGGCCTGAGTCACCGTCTGCAGCTCTGTTGCCTGAATGACATCCAAGAGCGTGCTGACCTGGCTTTTCCACTCAAGTCTAAGGAGAGGAAAGCCTCAGATTATCTTCTGCCTGCTCTCACTTGCCTTTTCAAACTTATTCTCCCTCCCTCCTAGAATTTGTTTAGCATAATGGGAGAAAAGCCATGTCCTTTTGAGTAGCCTGGAGGGAGGAACCTAGATGTTCTTATTTTAGTTCACCCCTTTCCTCCCACCCACAGTGTTGGTTTGTGTGCACTTTTACACCCTTGACCTATCTTTCTCCTTTGTAGAGTCAGTGGGTAGAAAAGACAGAAAATCAGTCTATTCATGAGAAACTTACATTGAGACAGAAAAGTTGGCCCTGCAGTATGTAAATTCAGAAACTGCTGGTTTCCCTTTCCACAAGAAATAGAAAATAGTTCAAAACCAAAGGAAAGAACAACACAGAAGCTCTGAGAAAAAAAACATGAAGGATTCCCTTTGTGCTGGTTACTTTTTGTTGCTGTAACAAAATCCATCAGCTTCTGGCCTCCTGCCAATCATTCTGACACCTGTGACAATCAGTTTTGGGCAGTGCAGCAAAGTCGCATCTCTCTGACTGTGTGCTCTCCCATCTCTGCTGTCGCCTCCTCTGCTGTGCTGGCTCGAGAGGAGCATGTTCCCTTCCTATCCGCCTGAAATGCTGTATCATTTCCTTCTCCTTGCCATGGTCATTAAATCAACAGGCCTCAGAGCCTTGGGAAAATGTCTGTAGGAGGAGTCGCCCAATGAATCCTCCTGGTTTCAATCTGTAAGAAAGTTACAGGACAACAAAGAGTTAGAAAGTGCTCTAAATGAAAACATACTGCACTAACAGCCTATATGGGCCTAACTCTTTTACTGTTAAATGTAACTGAATGTATAGTCTGCCCCTGCTGGTTTGTCTAGTTAAGAGGTAATAAATACTATAGTCTATGTATCATTTTACAGGTTTCACAGCAGACCCACTTGGTAAGTATCACTGCTTATTGCATAGATGAAGACCCTAGGATCAGACAGGTCAATGTGACAGAGCACAAGAGACATGATTGAGACTCAGAGACATGTGGCTCCCAGGTCTGTTCATCCTAACACCCCACCCAAGTCTTACTATCACCTGGATCCTATTCACCTAGGATTAACTAGTATTAATGAAAGGGTGAGTGAAGGAATTCCACCAAAAAATTATAGTGACCTTAGCATATAATCAAATAGTAGAGACCAATGAAACTTTGACAGTGACTTTGACAGTGTTAATCCTTTATACTTTGCAAATACTTCTGGCATCTTTAGGATCTGGGGAGGAAGAAACGAAAGCAGGGGTTATTGAAGTGCATTTATCAGGGGAAAAGGCTGAAACAGATAGCATCAAGGTGTACAAACCCATACAACTGGAGTCTTGTATTCTGATTGACTTCACTTACTTACGACAAGGCAGAATAATAGTGAATACTGGTGATTTAAAATAATGTGTGGGATTTGCATGTAATAATATATTGATGACCCCATTTATATGATGAACACTTATCTGGAATGCCACAGTAAACTCTCAAAGATCACAGGATATGCCTCTTCTTCAAGTTTCCGCCACTGCTCTTTCCCTTAATATTTGTTAAGTCTTTAATCTACAACTGACCAGAATTATCATTTGAGAGCAGACAATCATGCATTCTTCTACGAGAAGACCCCGAGGAAAGATACAGAAATGCCATAAAAAGCATGTATCATTAGATGTGTGAATTATAGCCACCTAGAGTCAGTAAGGAGAAACAGTCATATACAATAACTTCAACGACTACAGCAAGCCCTGCCTTTTAGATGCTTTAGGGCTGTGCTTGCCCTGGAGCCTCAAAGAGGGCATTGTCCCTTATTTGTCTTGTCCTCAGAAGCTACCAGTGTTCCTTCAACTCTGAGTTCTAAGTTTTGTTTTCCTGGTCACATGTCAACTCTTCTTTTGATCTCCTTCTCTTTAATCATGACTTTTGTGCAGGGAACGTGGCTCAGGGGTGAAGCAACTGCCCAAGATGTGCAAGGCTCTGTGTTCAATTCCAAATGCCACTCAAATAATTACCTTTGTGATTGGTTGGTCTTGGACAGTTTCCTGACTTCAAGATATATATGTAAATATCGGAAAATATCTACCTATCAGAAAAATCTCTTTGGCTTTGTAAGGGAACCTGTTTGCAGACTCAAAGTTAGTACAGCGACATTTTGGGGAGGGCATTTTAAAAGTTTCCACTATGAAATGCAAATCAAAACTTCCCTGAGATATCATCTCACCCCGGTCAGGATGGCAAAAATCCACAATACAAACAACAACAAATGCTGGAGAGGATGTGGAGAGAGGGGAACTCTCCTACATTGCTGGTGGGAATGCAGGCTTATACAACCACTCTGGCGAGCCGTCTGGAGATTCTTAAAGAAAATAAAGATTGAAATGCCATTTGACCCTGTGATTCCACTTTTAGGAATAACCCCCCATGCAGCAGAGGTTCACCTCGATAGCAGAAGCACAACCATGTTCATAGCAGCACTGTTTATAACAGCAAAGTCATGGAATCAACCCAAATGTCCAACAGTTGACGAGTGGATAAGGAAACAGTGGTACATCTATACAATGGAGTACTACTCAGCCATCAAAAATGATGAATTACTGGAATTTGCCGGGAAATAGATGTTATTAGAAACAATTATATTAAGTGAAGTATCCCAGACCCAGAAAATTAAGCGCCATATGTACTCCCTAATAAGTGGCTCCTAGTACCAAACCCACCCAGCCCACCTAGAGATACTCCATGATAAATCTCTGTAATACGGTAATTGCAAGGAGTATGAACAGGAGGGATGGGGTAGGAGGGCCACACCAGAAACAAGGAGAGAGGGGACCATGTTACAGCAGAGAAAATAGGCCTCCATCAAGGACTGCAAGTAAGCAATGAGTTCACAGACTTTCCTTCCTGATCATTTACAACTGAGGGGGTGTGATCTCACCAGAAGGGGAGGGCATATAGTCTGGCAGATAAGAAGTAACCATTTTGCAAATGGGTGATAGACCCCTCCCTAACTGTGATTTCCTACTTTTATTACATCCACCTTTGAATATACCCTTATAACAAGATTCTAGTTTAACAGCTTTTTAATCTCTGGCCAGGGGGTGAAATACAATACTCATCAGGATGGAGTGAAGGGCATTGCAGGAGCAGCAAAACTGCAAAAGAAAATCAACGAACCATAATCCAGAACTTCAGAGACTCTATATTAACCACCTAGAACTAGGCCAGCCTAATCTCTCCTCATCCTGAAGCTCAGGGAAATTTGCGGAAGAGGGGGCGGTAAGAGTGTAAGAGCACAAGGATGGGAGGAGCAATGATATGCGAGATACTTCACACAAGTTAAGGCCGAAGCAATCATAATTGGACTTTGCATGCCCTGCGCAATGTCCAACACACTATTGACCCCATAAAGTCTAGCATTTGCTAAAGGCACCAAGATCCTTGGAGGCAAGGGATTGACAGCCATAGTAGTGTTCCTATGCTTAAGGGGAACACAGGAAAGGGTTCAGGGAAATGCCACTGGGTCCTTGTAAGTCACCGGAGAGGAGGGCCCAGAGGAGAGTCAGGCATGCACATTAAAGGATTCCCCGGGGAATGGGGGGGAAGGCACTGAGGGATGGGGAGGGAAGGGTGAGGGGAGGGGGAGTAAGGGGGTAGGGAGGAGGAGGATGGAAGGAGGGAACAGGTGTACTTATTAAGTTTGTATGAGCGGAAATAATAATAAAAAATATTATAAAAAAAAGGTTTCCACTTTGACCAATCAACTTCCACAACCAATTCTTAATTAATGCCACTGTTCCATTCTCGGAAAACCTCCCACCCACAGCTAGGGAAATGGAAACCACCTACAATGGTATTCATCCCCCTGTTCAGCAGATTTTCTCAAAAATCAAAAAAACACAAACTCACAAAATGGCATGTTCAAATGTGCAAAGCCAATATACATAGAAGTCTTAATTTTGTTACACAAGTTGGAAAGAAGAAATGAAAGGTCATGACATCTAGCTTGAGGAAAGCAAGGCAGCCTCAGGCTCAGGTTTCCCACACAACACATGGTCTCATGTCAGCTGCGGAGCACAGGGACATCATGATGGGACCTTGCCCAACAAGAAGGGCTTATACCCCCACACTGACAGAAAGCTTGTCCCCAGGGTTTTTACACAATGTCTAAATCCAAGTGACTAACTCTAAAGAGGGGAATTTCATTCATGACAATTTCACAATTGTGGTATAGAGAAAAAGTACTTATAAATGAAGGCCTTCCACCCCAGAGTTTTTTGACTGGGTAGAGTTCATGAACCCTTAAAAGACAGAATATTTTAAAATTCAAGTATAAAATTTAGTATTCTTATTTTGTATACTTTTTTCAGAAAGAAGACATATAGCTTCATAATAAGCCAAATGAGTCAAGGAACCCAAAGCCTAAGGTAAGTAATTAGGACGACCAAAAGCCCAATGTCATTAATTTTCTATATAAGAGTTATGTTCAATCCTGGAATGTGTGACAGTTAACACAGTGCCCAGCCCACACAGGTCCTGGAGACAACCTCAGAGGTGACTTCCACTTATGGCCATGATAGACTTAGGAGTTTCTAAAGGCAGTGTTTTGCATGTAGCTGTCAGCTCTGTGATTATGTGGCTAAAAAATGACAAGATGAAAAAGTAATTTGACCATATTTTAAAAATCCACTTGGCAAATAGCACAAGTCAAAAGTGATGGCAGGGGGCTGGAGAGGTGGCTCAGGGATTAAGCCTCTACCTTGCAGGCAGAAGGTCCTGAGTCCGGATCTTAGACCCCACGTATAGATGCCGTTCGGAAGCGGGGGCGGCCTGCATTTCTGGTCCTGGTAGGGTGGAGCTTGTGAATCTCTGGGCAGAGTAAACAAGGAGGAGGTGGAGGCAGTCCATGGTGGTTCCTGAATTCATCCGTGGTTCTACATACACACATACATGCACACACGTGCACACACGTACACACGCACACACAATTGAATGAATAATAAAAAATTAAAAAATTAAAATTAAAAAAAGTGATGGCAGAAATATGTACAAACTTTCTCATCTTCTGTGCCTATAACAGTCCCTGCTTGGGAATAATCAATAAATAGGTACAGAGTGAATGAGTCAGTAGAATTTTCCAGTTCTCATGAAGATGGCAGGTTGATTTTTTGGTTTGTTTCACCATTAATAAGAAATGTATTTGATTTTACTTAAGAAGTACATATTAGCATTAAACACAAAATTATGTTGGATTTATACATGTTTCAGTACTGCAAGACTAAAATTATTCACTGAAATATTTAGATTTTCATCATTGTATGATTTCCCAGTTTTTATATTGAAAATTCACATATAAAAGAAATCAAGGGACAAAAGTGAATATAGAGTTCTTTCTATTCATAAACTTACAGTATAAGACCTACAACTCCATGGGAAGAAAAGATATTAAGTTTCAGAATTATCAGTGAAGGGATGAATGGTCTCTGTCATCAGTGACTAAGGATGAACTATTTCCAGGCACAAGAGTCTTAAAGCACATTATTCACTAGTATCATTTGCTGATCCTTTAATCCCTGTAGTCTGAAAGCTGTCCAGATTTAGCTTTGGGGCAGCCATTGTAAGCTGACATGGATCACTTCTAACACTTGTATCTTCAGATAGGCCCTCCAAGCAGGCCTAACAGGCCCTAATGTTCCCTTTCAAAGTTCAAACACTTTATCACATTAAAGAGCACTAAGAAAGCTTCTAAACCCAAAATAAGAGTTCTTATTTCAAGGCTGAACTTTACTTATCTGTCCAGGAGAGAAGTCTCCCCAGATATCTGACATAAGATATTGGTTGTGTGTTACCTGCTTGGCTCAGTTGGCAGGAAGGTCTGAAAACAGGTTCACTCATGATGAGATCAAACAGAGCAAGGCTGATTAGTGACTAGACCACAATAATCAACTAACTTCATAGGCCTTATTATAGGCTCAAAAGTTTGGTTCTACCCTAGAGTGACTCCAACCATGGGATATCCTAACTCAGATGGTATCAGCTGCCTATACCCTGCACTTTAGCTTTGCAGATCAGAGCAGATGGGAATGATCATAAGCTAAAGTGGAAGGAAAGGTAAGTTCTCCAGTCTAGTGCTCCAGAGAGTCAGGAATTATTTCACATAGACACCAATAACTTGAAAGGTTCTGTCAAAGAAACAGGTTTAACTGGAATGAAGGTGACAAGTAATATGTAAGTAAATTCAGGTGTGCAGGAGGATATGGGAGATCAGGGCACACCAGTGAGACCTCAACATCCACCTGGGGCTGGGGGGGAACTGAGTACATTCTAGACCATAGGAAGGGGCAAGAGCTTGCTGGTGGCAGAGCCTATCAGTAGGAAGATTAGATGGGTGTCACATCAGGGGGGGACCTGTGTGACAAGGAGCTAGAGCATCTGGCCCATGGAACTCCCTTTCCAAGCCAGCACTGAGCCTAACCATTTCAGATCTCTCTGGTGTAAACAACTGACATATCTTCCTATTCAGCATTTAGTTAGCTAGAGGAGGACTTGCCTCTTTCTATACCTGACTATGGGATGAAGCCATGACCAATTTCACCCTGACCTTGACTTAATGACAAAGTCCTTACCTCTGGCCTAATTATGTGGAAAAAGAAGAAAGGAAGAATTTGTTAATTGTTTTAGCAAGGCATATTATTACATGAATGTTTTTTAATTATGGAATTTAATGGCCATGTAGGACCATTAAAGCAATCTGATTATATGTTTACATGTGATTCCTAATCAATCAACAACCTTTTATTTTATTTTAACATTCTCTTGAAAAATATTCATTCAATTAAAATGTGGATAACTAATATCATAATGGTCTTTAGAAACCATGGGGAATGAGGATATTTGGGGCAGAACTTCTGTCCTGTTCTCTAACCCCAGGCAGTCCTCTCCAACTCCCTGACATCTGCTTCTTTAGTGATCTATGTATGTTTCAAGCCTATAACCTGACTCTGTAGTCAAAGTCTCTATCTCCCAAGAGATCAGAGTCAAAGCAGATGCCTCACTTGACAGTTTTGTGATGGCAAGTATCAGCCTCATGATGTTCAAGGGAACATAGCTGTCACTCCAGCTGCAATACAGTAATAACCCCCAGACAGGCAAACTCATGACCCACCTTTCTCTCCTCCTGCCCCGATCACAATAATGACAAGCAATTGACAGTATTATCAGACTGGAATGGTGAGAGCTTCTATTTCATAATGTTTAACTTTCAAGATCTTATATCACTCTTTTCTGAGTTTTTTTTTTTGTGTGTGTGTGTCTTTGAGACATGCAAGGTCATCTCTGATTACCTTGCAAAATGAAAGAACACATCTCTGGATTGGTTTAATATAAAACTGAAGAAGTAGTCATGGTCAGGAAAAATCCTTAACTGGAATGGTCCAGTCTGGAAAATCATACCCAGTATCCAATTTCACCCCCTCTTCTCATTAATTGCTGTTAAGTACAAAGTCTTAAGACAACTACTCTTACATTGTGGAGCACCACTTGTGTGATTCTGTTTCCAGTAGAGGCAACTGGAGGTCTGGCTAGTGGACCTGTCTAGAGGGGCTGAAAATAGTTTTTCTCGGGTCTGGGAAGTCAAAGCTGAAATATGATCACATTTCAGATTCCTTTGCAGGCAAAGTTGAGAGGTCAGAACAGCAGCAACATCACCACCTCTGCTTACATCATTTCAGAGTCTGTTGTGTTCTCTTCAGTACGAAAATCCAGACTTCTTACTTAGAAATTTAGACTCCAAGACATGAAGTCGAGGTTTTCACTTCTATTAAAGATGAAGCCTTGTGCAGTCTCAGAGATACTGTCACAGGCTAGTCACAGATTCAAGAGAAGGGCATCGTGTTCTTTCATTTTGCAAGAGTGTATCGGTGACAGTGTGTTTATGTGTGTTAGGGTGTGTCTAAGTGTGTATACAAGAGGACCTTATGTGCCTGTGGAGGCCCAAGGGTGACTTTGAAATCATCCTAGATTTTTTCACTTCCTTATTGCTTTGCTCTGGAATTTCCCAAGTTCTGCCTGCCAGGGACAGAATTGCAGGCCACTGCCATTTCCACTGAGCATTTTTTATGTGGGATTCAGGATCTGAGCTCAGGTCCTTCTGTTTGTGAGGCAAAGCTCAATCTCTGAGCCATCTCTCCAGCTCCAGGGCATATATTCATAATGGAAGCTTCTTGAATCAGCATGTGCCTACACACATGGTCACAAAGGGTCTTTCCTTGGTCATGTCTAGCCTGTGTTTCCTCAGACCTTGTCTTACATAGATCTCAACCTTGGCCTAAAAAGCTCAGAGCAACAGTAACAGTTTCTAATAGCACATGGCTGCAATATCGGACAACCTCATCTTCCCTTAAGTACCTGCCTAAGAGAACTCAAGGCTTTCTGCAGAATTTCTAGTCTGTCCTACTCAACATCTGAAGTCATGCTCCATCTCCCAGTGTCTGCAGAAGGGAGGAATCTGACTTTGGGAAGTGTCAGTTAGCAAACTGTGGGGACTCCATTTGGAGTGGTTCCACGTGTATTCTAGAACTGTACAACTAGAGTACAGGAGGACAGAGTCACTTTTAAAGTTTTTTGAGGTGTGAGTGGAAAGAAAACCAAGGTTTACTCAGACTTGCTCCCACTCGTTTTATCTGGATTCAGGCTATGACCCCTTCTCCTTATCTGGCCAGCAATGGTTGCTTAAATCAGCAGTTCTCTGGCCTTATATGAACCTCAAATGGAGGCATGAGGCAAGTACAGCGTGATCATCTCTCTACTCTGAAGAGCTCTGCTATTGTGTGGAGGTGCAGGGTCCGCGACTGCACGGACCATACTCCTGCTCCTCAGAGCAGCTCTTGCTTGGGAGGTCTAAGCATCAGCAAAGGGACACCAATGCTGCCCTACTTCACTCCCACTGTGGGCTGAGCCAGACCCCAATTCATTAAGGAAATGAAACTTGCCATCTTATTACAAAAAAAATTGTGACAGACCTGCGGAAAATTGTGTGACTTTAGACTTTACAGCTAGAAAGCATAGTCCTCTTTTTTTTTCCCATCCAGACCAGGACTAACTCTCACATCTCACTTTGGAGGGCAGCCCTTTGAGAATCTTTGCTGACCTCCTTTCTCAGAATTTACATTAAGGTTTAGTGCTGAGCCCCAAATTTACTGCTCCAAATGTTTTCCTTTTATGTAACACTGCTAAGAACATTGAAAAAAATTTTTACCTATCCTGCTGACTGCAGTAATATCTAATATGGTTCTCTCTCTCTCTCTCTCTCTCTCTCTCTCTCTCTCTCTCTCTCTCTCTCTCTCTCTCTCTGTCTTTCCTCTGCTCACTTCTCCTTTCTCCACAGATATTTCCAGAGCACCTACAAGAGTGAGGTACATGCTCTACAGTAATGGTGCTAACCAACCTGCCTTCCTGGAACACACAGGCAATGGGAAACACAGATGTACACTGATGATAAAGGGCTTGGGGAGCACTCTGGGTGAAGCAGAAACTGGTTCTTGGCATGGAGGGCCTCTAAGGACAGGTGGGTTTGAAAGAAAAGGAACATTTGTAAAAGACAGGGTGGAGGTTGCTCCAGACGGGTGGGAACACGTGCAAAGGCACGGAGACGTAGCTATCTGGGTGTTTCTTGAGATAGCATGCATTATTTATTGTGACTGGGACACAGAACAATGAGGAAAGTGATTAGAAACATGACTAGAGAGAAGAGTAGGCTTCAGGATCTGATAGACATTCTGTTTTCATTCTTGATCTGATGACACTAGGAGTTCTGAGGGGCTTAAGTGATGGGGTGCTATGTTAGATGAGTACAGGGTGAAGTCACTCATTTCCTTTCACTCAAACGTCATCTTCAGTCATCTTCCTGTGGCTCTTTTTCTTGAAGAGCCCATAGCATCTTACTGGAAGTTCAATGTCCATCCAGCTGAACTTTACTTTTCATCTTGGTTTATGTCAGTTCCTTCCACTGTTTGAATGTGAAGTGCCCCTCTCCCCAGGTTCATGTGCTCAACCATTTGGTCTCCAGCTGACAATGCTGTTAGGGAAGGTTATATAGAATCCTTAGTAGGAAAAGCCTTGCTAGAGGAAATATATCACTAGAGAAGGACCTTAAACTTTTTTTAAAATCTGGCCTCAATTCCCATTTTTTCTCTGCTTCTTTAATGTGGATGCGATGTGAGCAGGCCGTAGCCCTCCCTGCCTGCTGCTATGCCTTCTTCCCTGACGTGGACTCTCTCCATGTGCAGCTGTGTGCCAACATAAATCCTTTCTCCCTTAAATTGCTTTTGTCAGGTTCTTTTATCACACAGCTGAGTTTCGAGAACCCATTTCTCCCTTTTTTAAAAGCCAGATTTTTTTTCTAAGCATATTGTCCACAGAATAAAGATTATTGTTCCCAGTTTCCCTTGCAACTAGATGTAGCCAATGAGATGCAAGCAGAAATGTCGAAAGAGACTTTCTTCAAAGGGAAGCATGTTAACTTTGCTAGCTTTCCTCTGCCTCCTTAGCCTGCAGACCTAAACACAACTACTATGGCTGGAGCATGAGCAGTCATTTTAGACTTATAACTGCTCTTGACGATGAAAGTCAGCCTAGGGTACTAGAACACGAAATGAGGTCTTCTCTACTGACCTGAACTTCCTACTTCTGGGTTCCTTTTATCCGAATGCATGACTGAGTGTGTGCACTACCTCTTGCTTGAACTGTGTTTACTTTGTTCTATTCAGTAAGTCTGTTTAACCTTAACTTTATCCCTTGGCGAGTTAGGTAAACACGATTTTAACATACTCTTCTCCAATCTATGATGAAGGAGAAACTGGAGCCTCCCTAAGATATCTATGAATCCATGAGCTGTGAGTATCCATGGCTTCTACATCGCTGCACCAGCTTCTACCATCCCTCTTAGTTCCACCTTGGTCTGATTCAAACATGAAACTCAGCTTCCTCACTGTTTTCCACAATACAGGCACAAAGATATAAAGTAAGCATTCAGAAAACCTCAAAGATCTGGATACATTGTCCCCTCCCTCATGCAGCACCCCAAATCCATCAGCCTCCTCCTGTTAGCTCTAGCCTTTCTGCCCCTCTGCCCCCCACCCAGCAGCACTCCCGTCACTCTCTAGCCAGGAGCATCCCAGAGTTTGCTCCTGCCCTGCTTTCCTGACTCCCTGTGCCTCAGCTACAGTCCCCAAGCTATCAAATGCCCAGCAGGTGAAAGAACTCTACTAAGTGGAACTCATCCTTTTTTAGAAGACAGTTGTATTACAAATGACTCACTTTCCCAATGGATACAACTTTTGGAAGCTGAAGAAAAATGGTCATAAATTCTCAACTTCAAAATATGACTTTGTTTCTAAAGCTCTCAGAATCTCAAAGTATATAAAGGAGGAGTGGGAGGGCAGGATGGGGATGTCAGAACACAGAACCTATTGGTCAGTTGTAGGACCTGCTGCCCTTGACTGCATAATGAGGCATGAGCCCTGACTCGTTGGTTCTTGGCCTCTTAGGAGTGATTTCCTCAGATTTCCACGCTCTCCCACCAGTGAGGGTACCCATGGCTGACATCCAGTGAACTTGCACAGGAAGATCTCACCTTTCAAGAATGAAAATCATTTACTTGATGAATACCCATTAATTCATTTCTTTGAGGTTTTCTGAATGCTTACTTTATATCTTTGTGCCTGTATTAGCAAAATAAATGCATTAAAATGTTTTAAGATACACAAAATGATATGTATTAAAACGCAATGCCATTTGAGAAAGGTAAAACTGATTCACTGTCAGCTTCGAATGTTTCAGTTTTTAATTGATTCATAGTAATTTTACATACAGATGGGGTACAATGAAACATTTCAAAATATTTACACAGTGCATAATGTTGACACTGAGATGCCCAGTACATTGATCACTTCAGAGGTTTGTCATTTCTTGTTGATAGCTTACATCTATCACTTACTGTCAGTTTTTTAAGTCACATTATCTTTACTATTCATAATTTTCCTAAAATGGCACTATATGCACCATTTTATAGTTAATTAATATTCAGAGAATCAAAGCAGCTGCCTCAAGGCTCACTGTGACTAGGAAGTGAAGCCATTTGGACGGGGTAGATTCCCCATCTGAATCCTGGAGCTCTTTTAGCACATGAAAGCTTCCTGGTTAAGATCAATTTACCACTCCTGAGAAGATAAGGTACAAAATAGGGCTGGAACCAGCCCAGAGTGGGGAGGTGTGTGCCCACCCACAAAGGGTCTGATAGGTCAGGATGGGCTAGGCCCTGGGAGCAGAGTGAGGAGAGGAGAGTGCCAACCTGGGCACAGAGAGAGAAAGCCAAGGCCAGTCCACCTCCGGGCAGCACTGTCTTTTGCTGCATCTGCTCTCACCTGAGTCTTTTTGTCCCTTTCTTTTCCTGATGAACACTTGCTGTGAATGAGGTGGGAAGACCAGTGCAGGTCAGAAGCAATCAGGAGGGGCATTCATACTGAAGATGGCCACCACAGAGCGGCACTCCAGGAACACAAATCTCCGCCTCCTGCTGAAAAGAGAAAGGCCGAGGCTTGAATCTGAATAACAAAATGCTGCAAGGAAGCAACCTCACTCTCAAGAACAGATTTTGAGAAAATCATAATTGGAATGTCTGACAACAGGGGTCCTCTGGGGATATCACACAGGGTCCCACCCTTTCTTGCAATTCACGGGTAGCCCCAAGACTTTTCGGTTCAAACTAATGAGCAAAGACAGCCCGGTGGTGGGGGGGGGGACATGCCAGAGAGTCGGAGGCATCTCCACCTTCATTATGGGGGCCACTAAGTTTTTGTTAGTGATAGTGCACTTTGTTTGTAGCATCAGCTGGCATAATCCCTTCCAGTTTCTATGTTCTTTTAATCTTTCTCAGGAAAGACTCACCCTCCAACCAGGAACAACACTTCTATTTAACTGAGTGCCTACTACACAGAGGGTACCGCCAAGACACACCCTTGTAAAAGAGACAGTTTTCCTTTTTTTTTCTAAACTCTCCGCCACACAGCTAAGTCAGGGGCACTTACTATGCCAAAGCAATGCCTGAACTCACCATCTTTGGAAACTCACCGTTGTGGATGGAATAAACTGACTCAAATACACATTATAAAGAACATAAAGTGTGCACAGAGCCTAACTCTAAGGTTTTTCTGCATGCTTGTAGCTGCAAATCTAGGCAGGAAGATTCTCAGAAGACTTAGAGTATTCCAAATGATTTTCTAGAATATTCTTCACCAGTCTCTGCGTTAGATAAACTAGATCATACACTCTTTAAGTTTCGCCCAGCACAGAGTAACTATTGAATAAATCCAGCCCCTTTGTGTACACACTACTTCTCCAAATATTACATATTGCCCTGCAAATATCAGAGAACCTCACAGAGCCTGGCCTGGATGACAGATGTGGCCACACCCCCACTGGGAAATAGCTAGAGCTTTCTTTAGCTATGCATTTCTTGCCAGGCAGGCTTCTTTGGATTCATCATCTGCTTGAGTCTTTGTAGTAATGCTGTAAGTAAAATACTATCTTTATCACAAAGTAACCGAGGGGACTGAAGGGAGAAAACTGATTCTCTAGTCTGACACATTACTCAAGTAAAAATAGATATGAGAGTCAAATATGAGTCTTTCCATATTCCAGCAAACTCAACCCTTGCAATGGTGCTAATGGCTGTAACACTTACCTTAACCTCAAGGACAGGCGACTTATGTAGCAGCCATATGGCCTCAGAGGAGGTCTCAGACTCTTAAGCAGACAAAATCCTCCAGAGATACCCACAGTATTCGTTGTTTCAAGCTGTGTTGGTGTCGAATGAGGAAGAGACACGTCTGCTGCCTCTGTCGCCAGTGGGAATTTTAGACCCACTGACATTTGTAAGACAAATACCTGCCCAATTGTCTCCAAACATAAAAATTTAGTATTTCCGGCATCTGGGAAAGGATATAGTTTAGAACTTTATGTGCTATTCAAAATTCTGTTCTACAAAATAAAAATGCTACCCACTTAGCTTCTGTGATATTTCCAAGCATGTAATAAGCTTCCCTTAGAGCCCCAGCAGGGAAGGAAAGAATTGCATGATTTCCTGTACTTATCTCAACTGAGGTACTCTTTCTCTCTGCCCTGTCCCTGAGCTCATCTGAGAGTGGCATGCATGGGACTCTCCTGAATCTTGTTTTAAAATAAAGAATTCTGATTACACTTTTTTTAAAAAAATATTTTCCAGATTTCTTTTTCCCAGTAACACAGTGTCGAGTTCTCATATTCAAAGCAGAAAATCAGTCTCTTAAAAATGAACAAGTTGCTTTCTGCCCTGGACCCTGACCAGGGCAGACTCCCTGGTCCTCAGGAGGTAACCTTCAATACCAAGCTTTGAGGATGGAGCCAAGGGTGGTGCAGGAGAAGCAAAACTGAAAATTCAGAACATCAAAGACTTTACATTAATCACCCAGAACAAGACCAGCCAAATCTCTCTCCATCCTAAAGCTCAGGGAACCTTGCAGAATAGGGGGCAGCAAGAGTCTAAGAGCCTATAGATGCGGAGGACCAACGATATGCAAGATACTTCACACAAGTTAGGACTGCAGCAGCAGCCATAATTGGGCTTTGCCTGACCTGCACAACGGCTGACATGTCAACGACCCCCCAAAGTCTAGCATGAATCACAAGAGAGAAGACTCCAGGCAATAGGATTCTTAGAGGCAAGGGATTAAACAGTCATAATAGAGTCCCCATACTAACAGGGAGCCCAAGAAGGCTCTGGGCTATGTCACTGAGTCCTTACACCTCATTAGGGTGGAGGACTCAGAGGGAGGTTTAGCATTCACACAAAAGGATGCTCCAGGAGATGGGAGGGGAGAAGGAGGAGGCACTGGGAGAATGAGAGGGAGGGAGGGGGGGTGAAAGGAAGGGGAAAAGGGGAGTAGAGTGCAAGGGGGGCCTGGGGATGGGTGGAGGGAGGGAGAGGACAGGATACCTATTGAGCTTGTATGATTGGGGAAAAAAATAAAGTCTGGGAGAGAAAAAAATGAACAAGTCATCCACAGGTGGGAAATATAGATGCATTTTGAAATTCTGAGAAAGAGAGGTGTGCCCTGCCTGGGCGAGAAAATGTGGCGCATTTCATTCTAACACCTCTTTTTCTTGCTCTATCTAAAATCCAATCTTCTGACCTCACATTATTTTCTGTATATCAAATGAGAGATTTCAAAAACACTGGACAACACAGTGAATAATCCATTTTCACCAGAGAAGAGTCGCCACCACTCCATCAAAATGTTCTTTGACAACAAAGCAAAGTTCCTGTCCTTCCTTGATAAGACTGTTTAGAACAAAGCTGAGGACTCTCTGGATGTAATTTCTGCACTTGGTGGTAGCCGTTGATCAGATTACTAAAGGGCGGGTGCTGGTGGTGTCATTCTTTTCTCCTCCTTCAGTTTTTATTTTCATTTAGCTCTGTTTTGCAAGAATGAAAGGGGAAGGGGGCCTCTCTCAACCCAGCAGAATGGTTCCAGCAAACCTCAAGGTCTATGCGGTTTATGGCCACTGACATCAGTCAAGAGCCGGAAGTGCTGCTGCTGACTCTTTGCAACTTGGGGTTTTCTTTGCTCAGAGCCTTCGCTCAAAGGAACTCCGGCTCCTCTCACACATTTCCCGTATATTCCACGGGATCTCAAACCAGTCACCTGTTTGACCCTTGCTGCAAAGTGGGAATTCAAGGGTGTGGCAAAGAGTGCAAGAACAGAGAGAGGGAAGAAAGGCAGACCGACCCTGTGACCAGAACTCTCACAGACTTTGGTCAGCAGACGCTGTGGCCGGGTGGTAGCTCCGGATACACGGTCCAGGATGAAGCCCCCCAGGAAAGGCGTCATAGTAGCCCCTCTGCTCCTTCTCCTGCTCTCCCACTCCTCAGTCTCTGCAACCCGTGAGGACCAGCCAGGCACTGGCTACTCCAACAGTCACAGCTGTCTGGGTATGTACATGCTTTCGTTTTTTTTTTTTTTTCAGGTAGAATTAACAGTGGGGTCTGATACTTTGCTCCTGTGACAATGCCTGTAATCTTACCTGAGTAAGGGAGACAGGAGGATCAGCAGATGGAGACAGCCTGGGCCACATAGTGAAACATTGTCTCAAGAAAAAAAAAAATTGGAAAGTCCTCTACACATTTGTAACTGGAGTTATTTTCTTTTGCTTAGCATCTATTTTATATACATTGACATTTTTACCCAGAGTTTTGATCTCCGACACCTGGGTTAGAATAATTGCCCACAACCTCCATCTTTTGCCCAATTTTTACTGTCTATTACTTACTTCCCTCCTTGACTCTGTCCTTACTAATGATTAGGACTAATACTGTCTACTTCACGGGTCATTTTGAACTCTAAAAGCATGTGTATATGTTTGGCATATTTGTGCAACTAAGGATACAGTCGTCTTAGCTTCTTTCATCCCTTAGGGAATTCAGCCACAGTGGTCAACCAGAAACTGAATACTGACATATGGCTCCTTGACTAATCTTCAATGTAGTATTTTATTTCCAAGTTTTTTTAAATGTTTGGTTTGGTTTATTTTCATTTTGTTTTGTTTCTTCTTGAAGTGAGAACTTTCATACTCTTTTGTACTGAAGCTTCATAAGAGAAGAGGACATTTATATGAATGAGTCCCTGGAGCCACATAGATTCAGAACTAAGAAATAATTGTTCAGTAAACAGACTTCAAAGTAGAAATGGTGACTATATGCTACACATGGAAAATCTGGGCACAAATTCTAACACTAGTGAATTATTTCTGCAGACAGACTACAAATGTCTGAATTAGTCATGTTTGCCCCAAAGCTGTGATTTCATTATACACATTAGAGTAAAATGCCTCTCATTCCAAAGGCTCCTTTTAAATTAAAACCTAGAGAATCATATTCCTTAGGGCTCTGCTCTTCAGAGATCAGGAAACAGGTTTAATGTCCCTTGGAATGGTTAACATTTGATTTCTTAAAGTAGTGGCTTACTCAAAGCAAAACTCTCAAGCCTGTCTAATGGAAATCCATGAAAGACAGACTCCAGTGAGTCAGATCAACTTCCAGGCCATTTACTAATGGACTCCTCAGGTTTAGTCAAGTTATCTGAGTTCCTCGGACCTTTGCACCAGTTAAATGGATATGAAGTTCTATTCTTTTCCCTGTCCCATTCCTAGCAGGGCCACAAAAAGAAGAGGTATTGAGAATGTTTCCTATTTATCTACTGCTGCACAGCAAACTAGAATAATAATCACTGTTATGGTTTCAAATGTGTATTTTCTCCTACTGGCTTGTGTGTTTGAATCTTTAGTTGTTTGGGAAGGTCATGGCACCTTTAGGAGGCAGAACCTTGCTGGAGGAATTCAGTCACAGGGGGTGTGCCTTGAGGTGAATTAATCCCACCCTATTTCTAGGAGAAGTCTACTTTTGCAGTGTGCAATGTAGCATCTCTCAGCTTCCTGGATAGATGTGACCTAGGCCTCTTCCAGCCTTTTCCATCATGAAAGACTGTATCCCCCTTCTGGACCCATAAGCTGAATAAATCTCTCTTTTTCCCTCTCAGTTACTTGACTTTGGGTGGTCTCTCACAGCACTAAGAAAGAGTAACTGGTACAATAGCCTTGTAGCATGATTTTGTGAGTTAGGAAATTTGTTTCAAATCTTGCTGCTGATTTCTTTGAGTTATGTAAGAGTAATTTAAGTGATAGAAGATCTTCAAATGATGGGCTGATGTGTTTAGGACTTGTGGCCTGATAGATGATTTAGAAGGGTAGCTTGTCTGGGAATGTCCCTCAGAGCATCTATGTACCACAGTGCCAGGGGACAAGACTTCTCACATGGTGAAACAGGGATCTCAGAGAGAAAAATCCCCAAAGTCAGGAACTAGAAGCTGCCAGTCTTTCAAAGGTCTGTTCTTGAAACTATTAAGAGCAGAACATCACTTCTGACATTCAATATCCCATGCAACTCTGGAAAATTCTGCCCACATAGGTCCACCTGTTGTCACGATAACAAGAAAGTTGGATGCAAAAGGATCTTTTGACATGTTTAACATGAGCCAAGTCCTTTGTACTGACCCGGGTGGCTCATACTGATGTCTTCTATTTCTTGAAGCTGGGTCTTAGGGAAAACAGACTTTGGCATTTTTGTGCTTCAGTTTATTGTGGAGTAGTCTTGAGAAAGGGCCAATGAGGGAGTGAAAACCGCTGGAGGGAAGGAAGAAGGAGGCCTGCAGGAGCAGAAGGCACTGCCCATCCTACAGAAATCTGACTCTAAAAGGCTTTTCACTGGACAATCTGGAGATATGTGCTGGCCCCATGGGAGGTGATTTTTTCACAAATTTATTTTTGGCAATCTCATACATGCACATGATGCTTTCTTCTTACTGTCTCTTCCATCTTGTCTTTCTCCCTTTCACCCCAGTCAAACCTCCTCTTTCCCACGTTCATGCTTTTTTTAAATGTTGTGATCCACTGAGTTCAAGCAAGGCTGTCTGTGTGACTGAGGGTTTAGAATTACCCATCGAAACCTTCTTACCTCAACAGTGGTTATACAACTGAAGACAACAACTCCATCTCTTAGAGTCTGATAGCAGCCAATAGTTCAGCAGAGAGGGGTAGGATTCCCCGAGACCCTACCCTATGGATGACTGACTGCTAACAGGTCCAGTCTTGGGAGACTGAGAGCAGATAACCATATCTGCTGGAGTTCCTGATTATAATGGTTGTCTCATGCCCAGACGATGGCATTTCCCTGTTTTCTGGCTCTTATGTTCTATCTGCACCTTCTTTCATGATGTTCCCTGAGCCTTAGAGAAAAGTGATATAAGTGTCTCAAAAGTCACTAATCCTCAGCACCTTGAGTGACCGTGAGAGTCTGTTTCGTTGCTGTACCTTGCAAACAGGGCTTCATTGAATAAGGCTGAAAGTAACTTTTGGGTACAAATAAATAGAAGGCAATTTGATGCTATTGCAGTTGAACTAAAAAACAACAGTAAGTTCTTTCCTAGGGCCTACGATCTCCCAGGTATAGATTTTTTAACAGGTTTTACAGCACCACACATATATTCTTTATTTGCAGCAGGTTCAAATACAATTAGAGGGGACTAACTTCAAGTGTGAAGTCTTCCTATTGTGGAAACATGCCCTGCAAGAGGCTTGGGTGCCACTAAGATTCTTCACATCAATACTCAAAGAAGAGAGGGAGAAGATGAGGATCTCCAAAAGTGTATCCTGGTGTGCTTTTTCTCATACACTAGAAGTATCTTTGGAATTTCTCACAACTGGTGAGAAGAACATCATGGAAGGGGTTAGAGGAGACATGGGATTATGAATGGGTTCCTATTAACTCTGAATTTGTAGTTACCACCCTTACAACTTTCTGACCAAAGTAGATTTTATGTCTTTAAGCTTATTAGTGGAACTTCTTCCTCCCCTCAAACATTTCCTCATACTCCTTGCATACTTATTGAAGCACCATCATATGTGAGACTCTGTGGATATAAAAATGAATAATAGGAATTTTTTAAATGCCTATCTTCAGAAAAATTACCATCTAACTTAGAGAAAAGCAAGAATCTAGAGACCAATAAGATTAAAATTCCTAAAAATGAAGAGTAAATTTGGCGTTTTGTATAGCCGAAACACCCCTCCCTGCACTCCTGCAGACCAATGTCAAGGGTAGGTATGTGGACCACCAGGGAACACAAGTCAGGAGCTGACAGCTTAGCAGCAGACAGCTGACCATCACTCATAAAATCCCAGGAAGAAGGTGAAAGAGACAATTGAGTTAAAAAGTTTTAGAATTTTAGACGTTTGTGCCCAGAGATACACACTGAAAAGCAGAAGCTTCAGTTATCTCAAAGATTGTGCTGCAAGCACTTCCTTTCCTGAAAGACCATGGCCAACAAAATCCTACAGTTTAGTAGTGGATTAAGCATGTGGGTGTTTACTGTCTCAGGCAGCAAGAAGCATTCATATTTGTTGTAGATAGATAGCATCTATCTTTCTGTCATCATTTCAATACAAATTTTTTCTTTATCAGAGGAATATGTGTCCCTGACTTGACTAAAATTGAATTTCAGATCAAATAATAATAAAACGCCACATGAAACAAAATATTTACAGTCACCTATCCAGCATTTGGAAGTAATTCTCTTTTCCTGCTTTTCATGAAGTTTGATTGCCTTGAGTTTTAGCATTTAGCAATTAGTAATCACTTTTGTTCTTACTTTATAAAACTTATTCTGTTTTTGTTTCAGCATGGACTAAAGGCACTAGGATCCTTGGAGGCTAGGGATTGACAGTCACAGTAGTGTTCCTAAGCTTAAGGGAAACACAGAAAAGGGTTCTGGGAAATGTCCCTGGGTCCTTGCACCTCATCGGAGAGGAGAGCCCAGAGGACAATTTGGTATGCACAGTAAAGGATGCTCCAGGGATTGGAGGGGAGGGACTGGGGGATGGGGAGGAAGGAAAGAGGGGAGGGGCAGCAGGGGAGTTGGGGGGAGGTGGAGGGAAGGAGGGGACCGGTGTACCTGTTAAGTTTGTATGAGCAGAAATAATAATAAAAAATATTATTTAAAAAAACTTATTCTGTTACACTTTTATGGCCATTTTTTGAAGTGATCTAGAATTTCTCTGTGGGGCATTTGCCCTCCATGTTTACTAGATTTATGCCTACAGAAAGTAATTATATCCAAGCATTCTTCAGCCATACAAATTGGATTTGCAAACTAATATTTATAAGTATTGGTATTTGTTGAGCAATTGCTGTGCAACATTCTTCCAAAAGAACTCACTTCATTTAATCACCTCAGTGACTTTACAGAGTAGATTCTTTCCCCATTTATTATATGGAGATAACTAAGAGGAAAATGAACTTGTTCAAGGTTACACAGCCAGCTGAACCTTGGTATATTCCCTACTGATAGAATTGTATTGTTTCATTAAGTGATTAAGTCAGACTTACGTGTTTCTTCCTCCATATCTTTAAATAATTACTGATAATCAACATTGACATTTAAATCATATCACATAGTTTTCCCTTCTAAAGATAAAGTTAAGTGGTTTAGTATAGTCATATGTTGTACATGGAGTATTAATATCTAATTCCCAAATTCTTCATCAAAAGAAAACTCATTACCCATCACTCCCGGTTGCCTTCTCTTCACAGCCTGGAAATCACTGTCTTTCTTCTGTCTATAGGGGTATCTTCAAAGATGGAATGGCTGGCAACCTTTGCTACATGCTTCTTTGACATAGCATGATATTTTTAAGATTCATCACATTATAGCAGGGTCCCCCAGCTCATATTTCTTATAGCTGAGTAATTCTGCATTTAATGGAGAAGCTCTATTCCTTGCTTGTGAACATTTCATGTCATTTCACTTCTTGGATGTTATGACTGATTCTGTTATGAACATTTGCATGTAACTCCTTATATAGGCTTGTGCTTGTATTTCCCTTGTGTATATACTTAAGAATTTTGGAGGTACATGTTAACTCTATGTTTAGCATTTTGAGAAACTACAAAGCTATTTCCCATAGTAGTTTCATAGTTTTCATTTCCACCAACAATAAATGAAGTTGAGATATCTCCACATTTTCATCAATGCTTATTGCCCACCTTTTCCTTGTAGAATTGCAATCGACTATGGAATAAAGTCTCATTGTAGTTTCAACTTGTATTTTCCAAGTGATGATGCCATCAGCATCTTTATATATATCATATTTATTGATCACTTTCATATTTACTTTAAGAAATATTTGTAACACCTGACCTGAACTATCACACCATTTCTTTCATCTTCAATTTATTCTTATTATTGTTCATTATTGCAGTGCTTAGGATTTAACCCAGGACCTTGGGCTTGCTAGATAAGCACTATCTAATGAACTATGTCCTCAGGCCTTCTTTTCTCTTATAAGTAGGAGCCTTTTGTGGACATGATGGTCTTGCTCTACCACTTTCTATTCCATGTAGAGTGGGTGGGGCAGAATGGACACTGTAAAGGAAACAAATTCAGCTCTCCTGTTGATCAGGCATCAACCTTGGATCTGATGAAGTCTGTTGTGATTCATGCACAAATCCTTTGGAAGTTAGTCTGAATGCAGCCACTGGATAAAATCTGGTTTATTTTTCTCAAAGCAGCAAACAAGGAAGGGTATTTGATGAATTGGAAAAAGAATGTCATGAATACTTAAATGATAAGCTAGGGACAGGATGTGATAGGAATCGGTAGTTATTCTTCAACCTTACTTTCTGTCTTCCTTTTGGTCACAGAACCATGTAGATTCATGAAGTCTGAAGTCAAAGATCTTCTTCCCTGTCCTATCTATGTGGCTACAAGACTGTGTGGCCTTTGGTGATGGGAGATATTTGTAGAACTTCTCAAATGATTTCCTCTTTGGATAAAAATTTGGCAAGTCCCAAGCAGATGTCTATAAAAATATTCACAAAGCCACACTGTGGACTTCTTTGAGAACTCATTCCAAGCTTTTGTGTTTTAGATCTGAGAAATGACACATGCTGAGGGAGGCTTACAGTCTTCTCAGTGGAATGATCCATTCAAGATCTTGTGCTATGTGACAAAACTTTCCCCTTCTTCCTTACATGGAGCACTCTTTAAGGTTTTTACTTGTTAGACTTGGTTTTGCATTCTGTGTTTCTCTTTTGCCTTAAAGAAATTAACTCAGTCAGGTTTTCTTCAGCTCTGATGTTTGTATTTTTATCTGACTTTCTTGAAGATAAACTGTTTATGAATTTTCCATTTGTTTCTTTCTGCTTGCAGGGAAGTGACTACAACTGAAAGTATGGTTGTGTTGACCTCGTGTTACTCTCTATTCGCTCCTTGCCTCTTCCCAAGCACACCTCTTCTAATTCAATGCTTTTAAAAAGTAGTCAAGTATTATACAAAAGAAAACATGATATCTGAGTCTGGCCCATAGTTATGCCAAGTTATGCCCTATAGCATGATGATCTCTACTTCTATTATGCTCCTGCAATTGACATGACTTTGTTGTCTTTATAGGTGAATGATATTTCAACAGCATATGTGTCATATTTACTTTATCCATTATCTAGTGATGAGCACCTAAGCTGAGTCATAACTTAGCTATTGTGAATAGTGTGATAAACATGGTGTCTCTATTGTATGCTGACTTTCTATCCATTCCACACCTAACAGATGGGGAGTTGAATTCTATGGTAGCTCTGCTTTCAGGCTTCTGAGAATGTCTTACTTATCTCTTTAGTGATCAAACTAATTTGCATCAACCTGCATAAGGATTCCTTTTCTTCCTATATCCTTTTTTTTATTTCCGCTTATACAAACTTAACAGGTACACTGGTCCCCTCCCTCCCTCCATCTCCCCCAACCCCTCTACTCCCTCCTCCCCTCTCCCCTCCCTTCCCATCCCCAAGTGCCTCCCCCTCCCAATCCCTGGAGCATCCTTTACTGTGCATGCCAAACTCTCCTCTGGGTCCTCTTCTCCGATGAGGTGCAAGGACCCAGGGGCATTTCCCAGAACCCTTTCCTGTGTTCCCCTTAAGTTTAGGCACACTACTGTGACTATCAGTCCCTAGCCTCCAAGGATCCTAGTGCCCATGTGTCCATGCTAGACTTTGTTGGGTCAATAATGTGTTGGACATAGCGCAGGTCATGCAAAGTCCTATTATGATTGCTTCGGCCCTAACTTGTGTGGAGTATCTTGCATATCATTACTCTTCCCCTCTTCTGCAAATTTCCCTGAGCTTCAGGATGGGGAGAGATTAGGCTGGCCCAGTCCCATATCCTTGACAATACCTTTTCCCCCTCAATGACACCAAGTCTGACTGTGTTGAGATGGGATCTCATTGTAGTTTTGATTTGCATTTCCCTGGTGGTTGAAAATATTACAACTATTGTTCTCATATATATTTGGCATTTATACTCGTTTTAACAAACACCTGTTTAACTCATTTGTCCATTTTATATTGGATTATTTCTCTTTCTGTTATCCATGTTTTGATTTTATATGCTAGATACCAATCACATATGAGATATATATCTGACAAATGTTTCCTCTAACTTGTACCCTTTATTCACTCTGTTAATTGCTTCATTTGCTGTCAGAGGCGATTTAATTTCAAACAGGTACATTTTATTATTATCTTTTGAGGTGTTAGAATCTTACTTAGAAAGGTATTGCCTTTGTCTATATCTTGACTTTTGTACAAAACAAGAGATATATAGACTCATTTCTTCTGTATGTAGATACTTGGTTTCATTTTTCTTAAAATCATTTGTGGAAGGAGTTGTCTTTTCTGCATCATGTGTTTCTGTACTTCATCAAGAGTTGGCTAGCTATAGTTCTGCATGTTTTATTTCTGGATCTTTGGTTCTATTATTATTCATTTGTGGTTTTGTGTCAAAGTTACTATGACTCTGCAGGATAATTATCAATCAGGTATTATGAAGCTTTTCTCATATGGGGTCTTTTTTTTTGCTTCCATATGAAATTTAAGGTTGTGCTGTTCACATTAAAGGATGCTCCCGGGATGGGGGGGATGAGACACTGGGAGATAGAGAAGGAGGGGGGAAAAGAAAGGGGAAAGGAGGGGAGGGAGCAAGGGGGTCCAGGAAGGGGTGGAGGGAGGGAGGGGACCGGGGTACCTATTAAGTTTGTATGAGCGGTAATAAATTTTAAAAAAAAGATTGTGCTGTCTAGTTCTGTGAAGGATATCATCAGAATTTTGATGAGAATCACACAGAAATTATAGATCATGTAGGAAATACAGCCATTTTAAAATATGAATCCTGCATCTCAGTGATATGGGAAGTTTTGTTTTGATATTGTTGTGAACAGATTGTTTACATCATTTCTTTTTTAGTTGTTACCACTATAGCCATATTGTGTAATAAATCTGCTGATTTTTTTTAATTTTATTATTATTATTATTATTATTATTTATTCAACTGTGTGCATGTGCGTGTGTATGTGCGCGCGCGTGTGTGTGTCTGTGTATGTGTAGAACCACGGACGAATTTTCGAACCACCATGGACGCCTCCACCTCCTTCTGCCCCGGAATTCACAGGTTCCGCCCTACCAGGACCAGAAGCGCAGGCTGCCCCCCCGCTTCCGCCTGGCGTCTATATGTGGGATCTGGGATCCGAACTCAGTACCTTCCGCCTGCAAGGTGGAGGCTTAACCCCTGAGCCACCTCTCCAGCCCAAATCTGCTGATTTTTATAATGACAAAAAGAAGCATCTATTCAAGTTGTTTGCCCATTTTGTTTTGTGTGTTTGTGAAATAAAATTTCATTGTGTAGTCTAGGCTGGATTCAAACTTGTGATTCTTCTGCTTCAGCCTTCTAATAGAAATGAAGATATACAACATCTCACCTGGCCCTTTACTTTTATGTGTGCTTATATGTGCTTTGCATGTGTGTTTCTACATGTGTGTATGGGCGAGTGTACAAGAGTGCCCTTGAGTGTGTGTGCTGCAGAGATCCTGAATCATCCTTGATTGTGCTTCCACCTTATTGTTTGCTCTGAAGTTTCCCATGCTCTGCCTTCCAGGGCCAGAATTACAGGCTACTCCTTTATCTGCTTGGCATTTTTATGTGGGATCTGGGAATCTGAACTCGGGTCTTTTTGCTTGTTAGGTAAAGTTTTTAACCACTGAGCGATTTCCCCAGATCACCCTTTTTACTTTTCCATTTCAAAGTTATAAAAATACACACACACACACACACACACACACACACACACACACACATCCAAATATGATCTCAAATATATAATTCACTGGTATTTTCCCCATCCCTTGAGTTTCTTCCGACATATTCTTGGGTTTTTTTCTACATTTAAGATTATGTCCTCTTACAACAATATTTTGATTGCGACGCATTCCTATTTAGTTTTCATGTCTTATGCTTTAGAGCCCACTTTTTATTTATTTATTTATTTATTATTTACAATTTTACCTAATTATACAAGCTCAATAGGTACCCTATTTCTTCTCCTCCCTCTTTTCCCCTGTTGTCCCCCATTGCACTTTCACCCCCTCCCTCTCACCCCTTTTCCTTCCCTCCTCTTCTCTTGGTGCCTCCTGCTTTCTCCCTCCCATCTGGGTGCTGAATTTTCCTCTCAGTCGTCTATACTGGTGAGGGTTCAGGACTCAGTGGCATAGTTTGGGGCCTGTTCTTGGGCTCCCCATTAGTGTGGGAACTCCAGTATAGTTGTTTAATGCTTTGCCTATAAGGATCGTACTGCCTGAAGCCTTTCTCCTGTGATTCATGCTAGACTTTGGGAGTTGGTTGACATGACAGCCATTATGCAGGTCAGCAAGGTCCAATTACATTGTAGCTATATCCTTGCTCCTGCAGCCCTGACTTGTGTGGAGAATCTTGCATATTGTTGGTCTTTATAATACCCACTATAATTGCAAAGGATTATAAATAGGAGAGAAAGAAAAAGAAGATCTCAAAAGAAAGGAGACAAAAGAGCATATTTCAATAGAGAAATTAGGTCATGGTCATTTATTGCGTATAAGTAGCAAGACATCTGATGCAGCTCACTCTCACTTCCTTTCCTGGTCCCTTGGGACTGAATAGGTTTGATCTCCCCAGTCAGGGAGGGTATAGGGACTGGCAATTAGATGGTAACAAACCAGCAAATGGAAGACTGACACCCCCCCTCACTGCTGTGTCCTACTCCTATTCTTCCATCTACCTTTGAGTCTCTTCCTATATTAAGATCTTCATTTAAACTGTCTTTTATCTTTGGGTAGGAGATGACCTCGACAACCAATCAGGACAGTCCAGGAATGGCAAAACTGAAAACAACAACAAACCATAATTCAGAATGCAAAGATCCTACAATATTCATCTGGAACCAGACCAGCCAAATTTCTCCCCCATTCTAAAGCTCAGGGAACCTTGTAGAAGAGGGGACGGCAAGATTGTAAAAGCCTAAATATGGAGAGGACCAGCAATATGCAAGATACTTCACACTAGAGTCCAGTTTTTGAGTTGCTATTATCATTGTATTTCTCCTCTTGCCATTTTTCCATTCCTTTCTCTTGTTTCCCAGATATTGAATCCCCAGTCAACATTTTGGTGCTCGGTGTGTAACGCTTATAAGACCTTCAAGTAAGAGGAGTTAAATTGGTGCTGGGACAACTCAGTGGCAGAATGCGTGCTTAGCAGGTGTTAGTTCCTATTACCCCAAAATAAAAGAATCGAAATAAATTCAGCTAAGCATAATAGGAAAGGCAGAAAGGCAGAAACTTTTGTATGATAATCTAAACAATGGAGTCAGAATCAAATGGTAGATAGACAATTGAACCTAAAAATCAAGCCAGGAGTCCATGACAGTGTGCCCTATCTTCATACCTCAGTGTTGCCTCCAGTTCTGTCCTGCAGATTAGTTTGTTTCATTGCATTCAGCCCTGTGACCAAGTCTTACAATCTGAAGTTTGAATGCAGTAGTGTAGCCCTTTCCTACCTAGGTTGTCCGCTGTTTGCCAATCCCAGCTTCCCAAAACAGAAGGGAGCTGGACTAAATCTTCACAACACTGCATAAAAGGCAGTAAAGCTCAAAATACAGAGGTAGCTTCCAAATGAGTGGGGTAATGAATGAAGAGATACTCTAAAAGAAACCACCATAGAAAGTACTAGGCTATTGAGCAATAACCCATCACAAGCCATTATCCCAAAGAAGAGCCTGGCAGTGGGGTACTGACCACTAGATGGGAAGACATGGTCCTCACTATATTCTTAATAAGACCACACTGCTCCCACTGTTCTGGCCACCCATCCAGTCTTAAGCACACGCTCTACCTCATTGTCCCCTGCAGGTTGTGGAATTGATAATAAGCTAGGCTGGTCTTTGTAAAACACGGCTTTCTGTACAGAATAATTAAGGGGGAAGGTAGTCCTTACATTTTTTTCAATGGCATTTAAATCAATTCATTGAGTTCCAAGGTTTTTAAGGTACTATTCAATACTTATAAAGTCATTTAGGTGTTTTATAAAATCCCGTTTATTATTTTGGTTTGGTTAAACATACAAAATGCCTTCAGAGTCAGGTTATGCCCATCTTCCCTCCTATAACCCTTGCACAATGGTCAGAGATGATTCTGGTTTGGATGATAACAAACAAAGGCTTTCCTGTGTTTTCAAAACACTCTGAAGTGGAAAAGAGTGTCACTAACAAAATAAGAAAGATTTAGACAGTAGTTTATGATCATGATTTAAATGTACAAGAAATGTCATTTTCTCATTCCTTTGTAACTGAGCACAGGATCATAAGACACCATTCTCGCTGACAGCAGAAAACATTTCATCTTGCCATTTATGTGTTGAAATTCGGTTTTCTTCAGGAACTGTGGCAGTTAGCTATAAATGCCAACTGGTTAATTGAAGACTGAGCCTTTGGGTGCATATGTGAAGAATTAGTAGTTAAGGCAAATCCTGAGCAAGACTGTGGCAGATTATCTAATTGATTATCTAATTGGAAGAGTATCTGATCGATATAGGAAGCCTATTATTCCATGCATGGCGTATAAGATGCATAAGAGCTGGTTCCATAGTCAGGCAGACTTGCAAACTGGCAAATGAGAAGGTTTGACCCATTTTTGGAAATTCCTATACATATTCTGTGGGCAGTTTCCTCAGTTCCTGATGTTAATATGAACTGCCCTGCTAGACTGGACTATGAGCTATAAATGAATCCTAAGTAAGAATAAACCCCTTGTTCATTAAGTTGCTTTGTCATGTATTGATGAGCAACATAAAAAGAAACTGCAGCAGTGACTCGGGACCTCCTCTTCATCCCTCCACCCTGACTGTTGTCTTGGTCCCTCAGATCATCTTGACAGTGACAGAGCTCAGACTTTGGGAGGCTCTGTCCTCAAGCCATACAGCTTCCACAGCTGCAGCTGAGGAGATCACAGTGTTATCTCAGCACAGCAGTCATGTGGTCTCCTCCCACCCCTGCCATCTGTCTGTCACCTACAGCTCCAGGACTGCAGAGACCCTTTGGGCCTAAACAGACCTGATTCCCTGGGTGCCACGCTGTGCACACAACCTTCGCTTTGCTGATTGCCTGGTGCACTCTCCTCTCATCAACCTTCTGTTTTTACTTTGAAGTTATCATTGAATTTAACTCCAAACTCAGCACAAACAGTTGTTTCTGATCATTTGAATTTTCCACATTCCATCTACTTTCTTTTTCTTGAATTACCTACCCCATGATCATAACTCTGAAGAACAAAACTAGACGGGCACAAGATAGCAGCAGTTCATGACACTGAGGAATGGTTACAGAGTGGGCAGAAGCAAAAGCATCCAAAATAACAGCATGCTTCAGGAATGAAGTCAATAATACTGTTTTTCTTTTGTAAATGCACTATAGAAAAGAGAAAGAAAAAGGGAGTTACCAAGTATTAAATAAACCCCCCTTACCCTATAGCATGTCCATCTCCCTGTTTAGATCACTATCTTCCTAGACAGACACAACGGAAGTGCTGCTTATGATGATTATGTGGTTCTCTCTGAATGGTGATGATATTCGTGGTTTATATTTTCTTTCCAATACTTTTCTGAATTTTAAAGCTTTTCTTACAAAATAGTAAGACATGAAGTTCAAGTGAAAGAAAGCCTGATCTGTTAGTCAGATGACCTGGATTTGAACCCTGATTCTGTACAAATATGATGTTAAGGACATAGCTTCACTTTCTTTGCCTCCCTCCCCTTGCCTGCAAAATAAGAATTACAGAGGGCAAATCACATAAAATACTTAGAACTGTCCTGTTGTCGCATAAGTAGTAATACTGAAAAGAGTTTTGATTATTTAATCTTTTGGCTACCAGGTAAGAAATATACTGAGGGGCTGGAGAGGTGGCTCAGGGGTTAAGCCTCCACCTTGCAGGCGGAAGGTCCTGAGTTCGGATCCCAGATCCCACGTATAGACGCCAGGCGGAAGCAGGGGCGGCCTGCGCTTCTGGTCCTGGTAGGGCGGAGCCTGTGAATCCCGGGGCTGAAGGAGGTGGAGGCGTCCATGGTGGTTCCCGATTCGTCCGTGGTTCTACACATACACACACACACACACACACACACAGACACGCGCGCGCACATACACACACACATGCGCACAGTTGAATAAATAATAATAAAAAAAAGAAATATACTGAAACTGTGTTCTAAAAATCATAAAATTATACCTATCATTAAAAAGAGTCTTAAGCACCTGAATGACCATATATGAAAGTATATCTTACATAAAAAGATTCTCAAATACAAAAAGTCTAAAGAAAGATCATGCATGACAATAGCTTCTGAAAGACAGTGAATGATACACAGGTATGGTTTTAGCTAGGGGATTAGCTAGGAAAAATTGGATAACAGGTAATGGAAGAGAGAACAGAACAGGAAAAATTTAGAGAGCATTATAGAGGGATCAGTACAATGTGGATAGTTTCCTGCTCCAGTTACAGGGAAAGACCAGAGCCACAATTGAATCAGAGAGTCTCGCAAAGCAAGCATTGTGCTCTCAAAAACAGACATTTTTTCCATGTTTTATTTTTTTCCTAATCATACAAGTTCAATAGGTACCTCCATCATCTCCTTCCTCCCTCCCCTCCCTAGTTGTCCCCCTCCTTGCACTTTCCTCCTTTCCCCCTTCCTTTGACCCCCTCCCTCTCATTCTCCCAGTGCCTCCCCCTTCCTCCCTCCCCATCCCCTGGAGCATTTGTTTGTGTGAATGCCAAACCTCCCTCTGAGTCCTCCACCCTACTGAGGGTTCAGGACTTAGTGACATAGCCCAGAGGCCCTTCTTGAACTCTCCATTAGAATGGGAACTCTTATTTTGACTGTTAAATCCCTTCCCTCTAAAGATCCTATTGCTTAGAGCCTTCTCCCCTGTGATCCATATTAAACTGGGGGGTTGTTGCCATGTCAGCCATTGTGCAGGTCAGGCAAAGTCCTATCCTGGCTGTTGCAGCCCTAACTTGTGTGGAGTATCTTGCATATCATTGGTCCTCCCCATGTTTAGGCTCTTACAGTCTTACTGCCCCTTCTTCTGCCAGGTCCCATGAGCTCTAGGATGGAGAGAGATTTGGCTGGTCTGGGTCCAGGTGAATAATGCAGGTTCTTTGGTGTTCTGAAATTACGGTTTGTTGTTGTTTTCAGCAAAAACAAACAATTTAAAAACACAAAGAGGGAGGAATTCAAATGCTGAATTGCAGCAGCAGAGGGGGGAGAGATACTGGGGAAACCCTCTTTCCTTGGCATAGCACTCAGGAAGGCTCATCCAGGGGGTAGGGTTAGCATTAGAAGCCAAACCCCTGAAAGGTCACCTTGGCATGTGATCAGCATCTGTGACCCAACTCATGAGATACCTTCTACTGACAGAAGCCTCATCCGTGACTTGACCTTCCTAAGGACAAACCACAGATGTGACAGACATCTGGGAGCTTGGAAAGCATGCTGAGAAGCCAAGGTTGGAACCAGCAAACAGGAGAGCATGCATTCAAACTCTGCTAATCCAAATCTCTCCCCTTCACATTTGTCATGCTTTATTTAATACTGCTTATAATACAATATTTAATTTAGCAGGCTATTTCTTTCCTGCCTAGTTCTCATCCTTTCAGTCTTATCTTCTCTCATCCTGTATAACTCTCTTACTTTTTTTCATCTTCTCTTCTCTTTCTGTATAATTCTCTCTTCGATTTTCCTTTGGCTTATTCCAAAGGATGTAGGGCTCAGGTTGGGGAGATGACCCAGTGGGTGAAGCATTTACCAACCCAGAGTAAGAGCCTGAATTTAATACCCAGTACACACCTAAAGCCAACTCACACTTGAAATCCTAGCACTTGTACTGCGGGAGGGGAGTTAGGGCAGGAGAATGCCCTAGAAGCTCACGGACCAGCTAGCCTCGAATACACAGCAGTGAAACAAAAATTTTTCCATTGAAAAAAGGTAGAAAGTAAGGACTGGACCCAAGATTGTCTTTGAACTCCACATGCACTCTATGGCATGAACACATCTAGAGGGAGAAAGAGAGAGAGAGAGAGAGAGAGAGAGGAGACCTACATAACCAAAAAAAAAAAAAAATGGAGATAGCACCATACCTGATTTCAAGCTATCCTACATAGTCAAAAAAAAAAAAAAAAAAAAACAGCATAGTACTGACACAGACATGTAGATCCTTGAAATAGAGGATTTTAATATAAATCCATACAATTAAAGCCATCTGAGTTTTACAAAAGCAGCAAAAACACACATCAGGAAAAGACAGTCTCTTTAGTTAACAGTGCTGGTGATATTAATGTGTAGAAGACTGGAACTAGATCTTTATCTACCACTCCACAGAAAAGTTGACTCTTGTCCTAGTTAGGCATAGGTGTCAACTTGACAGTTGAGGGTTTGAGTTCTGGGCACATTTGTAGAGAATTAGTGGTTGAGTTAAGCCCAGAGCAAACCTGCAGGAGATTGTCTAGCTGATGAGGAAGATCCAGCCCATGGTGGGTGGGATTAGGCCCTGGAATAAATCACAGAGAGCTAGTTGAGAGAGTTGGCATCCTTCTGCTTGCTTGGCCACACGTGCTGGTCTAGCAAGTAAGGATTGTCCGTCTCTCAGCCGTTAGGTGGTGATGGTATGACCAGTTCCGTCGGCCCTAGTGTTGGTGCATGCTCTCCCATCAAGCCTGCTAAGAACTGTAACCAGACTGTCATAAGGAAATAAACCCCTTGTTCCTTTAAACTGTTTGATGGTCGTTTATCAGCAACCATGCAAATTGACTGCAACCATGCAAATTGACTGCAACCATGCAAGCTGACTGCAACAGCTCTAAATGGGTCAAAGATCTTGATATAAGACTGAAAACTCTGAAGTCATTAAAGGAAATACAAAGAAAAGCCCTCTTAGTTATAGATATAAATGAAGAGTTTCTGAATAGAAATCTAATCACACAAGAAATGACACCAATAATTGGTAAGTGAAACTTCATGGAAAGCTTCTGTATGGCGAAGGAAACAACTGAGTGAAAAGACAATCAAGAAAATGGGAGATAAGTCTTTTCCAGTTAGTCACATGACAGATGATTAATATCCAAAATATACAAAGAACTCCAAAAACTAAATAAGAAATCATATCAATCAATGAATGAGCTAATAAAATGGACACATAATTCTTGAGATGAAATGTAAATGGTCAATAAACATAAGAAAAAACATTCACTCTCTGGAGCCATCAAGACACGCAAATTAAAACTACAAGATTACATCTTACCCAAGTAGAATGGCAATCATTAAGAAAACAGATATCAACCAATGATAGCAAAGATGTAGAAGAAAGGGACACTACTGGTGGGGATGTAAACTAGTCCAATTACTATGAAAACACGCAGTGCATAGACGCACGCACACACACACACACACACACACACACACACACACACACATGCATCTACCATATGACACAGCTGTATTTCTTCTAGGTGTTTACCCAAAGGATTCAAAATCACAGAGATATTTGCACACCAATATTTATTGCAGAATTACTCACAATAGCTAAGTTGTGCAACTATCCTAGGTCCCAACAGCAGAGGAATGGGTAAAGGAAATATGCTATATATGCATAATAGAATTATTTCAGCCATAAAGAAGAACAAAGTTATATTGTCTTCAGGAAAATGAAGGCAGTTGGAGATAATCATACTAAATAAATTAAGCCAGTCTCAGAAAGATAAATATAGCACGTTGGTTTTTATTTGTGGTTCCTAGACTTTATATAAATATATAACATTATATATTACATATAACACAAAAGTAAATAGGAAATTGTCTAGGGTAACTAACAGGATTGGGTAAGAGAGAATGAGAAGTAAGGAAAGCTGGAGAAATATGTTGAATATATAATATAAACTTGTATGAAAATATCCTTAATGACACAGTACATGTACAAAGAACATATGCAATTAAAATAAAAATAAATAAATTTGCATGCTATCTATCAATAACTAAAGCTGTATCTCTATTTAAGCAATTAGCAATATAGCTATTTCTTTCTTGACCAACACTGGCTAGATATTTAAAGAGATTCCCTGATTATTTCAGGCACTCAAGAAAAAGCATTAACCCAAAGTAATTTGATTAACAGGCTTAATTATACACACAAATCCCTTTTGTCATTGTCACATAGCACAGGCATGGAATTGATGTTCTTCCTTTACTTAGACATACACACCCGAAGTAAAAGCCGTATAATTTAGCTTCCCAAATATATAACTGCTCAAAAAGAAAGGAAAAAGTCCTCAGACTGAATACTGTGAAAATATTATGCGAGAGAAACCCAAAGGCATTCACCAAATAGACATGAGTGAGTGTGCACGTGTAGTAGAGATTAGTAGGTGAACAGCAAGTTTCAGACCACTTGAATTTTTTGCTTTGGATTCTTACTTGTATGTTTCATGTTTTTTCCTCCTTAGGAGTTTTTCTATATACAAGCTTCTCATAGATTTCATACTGCAAATTTGGAGAAAAATTGCTTCATTAACACATACCTTTTTGCTCATAAACTGTCATTTCATAATACTAGGGAAAAAAGACAAACCTCTGAAGATTTCTATGGGAAAAAATCCATCTTTTAAAACAACTCCCACAAGTTAACAAATTTTGAGTACAAATTAGTGTCCTTTATTTCAGAAATCTTCAGCCTCCAAGTTGCATCTGTTTGAGGGAATTCTGATTTCGAAGGTATGAATGGGTGGGAGATTCCACTGTACAAAAGACTAAGCATAAAATGAGCAATGCTAACGTAAACATTCTAGAGCGCTGGCAATCACTACAGCATACAATGAACTGTGAAACACTTTTTTCTGAGACTCCTCGAGCTTCAGGAAAAGCAAGAGATGTGGTGGGACATTCCGTTTACCACTATGAAAACAGTGGTGATAGCTTTGTGGAACTGCCTGTAAAAGCAATTCAGTCCACTGCTAATACAGCAGACTCGATTTGACCAGGGTTCTAAGATCATAGCTTTGTTGACTAAAAGTAACAGGTTCCGCTGTGAATTGATAAGAGCCTACAACTCTGCTGCCTCTAGTTACAGGTCCCAGATGGAACAGTGACAATCAGTATCGAGAATCATATAGAAGGGCCGGCACAAGTTCTTTACATATTCCTGAGTGGCCGGGGACTTATGAATGTATTGGGAAGAGCATAGGAGGAAATGAAAGTCAATCTCAGCTGGGAAGGGACTGCAGACTGGTAAATCAGCACAGCCTTCCCCGGGGGGTTTTTGGAGCACCACATCCTGCAGGACGCTGGGAAAGTCATTAGAAAGATCCCACAGTACTCAAGCAAGTAAAAAAGAGAGATGGCATTTAAAATAACCAATTATCAATACAGAGAAATACTTGACATGCAACAAAACAGAAATTAGAATCAGTGCTTAGAAAACAGTAAGTAGGGCTAAAGTGACAGTTCAGTAATTAAAGAACTTAGTGTACAAGCAAAAGGACCAGATTTCAAATCTCCAAGTCCACAGATCCACACAAAAATGTCTAAATGCCAGGCCAGCATGGTGACCTACCTATAGATCCAGCTGTAGAAGGCAGAGACCGGGAATCCTCACTACCCAGACTAGTCTTGTTGAAAAGCTCTAGGTTTAGAGACCAAGCCTCAAAACACTTAGGCAAAAAAGCTACCAAGGAGGAGTTCCAGTGTTATCCTTGGACTTCTACATGTATATGCACATACAAACTTGTGTACCTACCCACATGCAAATTCATATACACACATGCATACACTGAATATATATACATGAAAAATGAAAAAAATAGTAGAAATTGACTGCATGGAAATAACAAAAATTTCAAAGTAATCACAGAAAATCATTGCTTTGTGGAAGTTATTATAACAATACTCAGAAAATAGAATTTCAACAGACATAAATTTTAATAAAGGACCACATGGAAATTCTACACTTAAGAAACATTAAAAATGAAAATTTCACTAGATAGGCATGGAAAATGGTTTGATTCATATATGAAAGAATCAATGATCTTGAAGCAAATGAATGGAAATTATTTAAAAACAAGTAGCACTTGAAAAAAACAAGTAGAGCCTCAGAAACATGATGTAAAAAATGCACTATTTCAACATCTGTGAAATGGGTGGCTCTAGAGTACAGGAAAGAGAAAAGGGAAGGTAAAAGTAGGTGGAAAGTTAAGACATTCACCCACTGAACCAAGAATCTCCACAAATTTCAAATAGGATAAACACAAGTAAATCTTGACACCTCATAGTCAGTCTTCTTAAAATCAAATACGTGAAACCCCTGCAATGCAGCAACAAGAAAACTGATGGTAGACCTTACAACCTGAGGAAGCAGAAGGTAGAAGAATGATGGTATATTTAAAGAACTTGGCAGGACAGTGAGGAAGCTCAACAGGTAAAGTGCCTGCACACAAACACGGTGAAACCTGGAAACCTGAATTTATTCCTAAGCCCACATAGTGGAAGGAGAGAATCTGTTTCCAAAGTTGATCTCTGACCTCCATAAGCATGTGTGCTGTGACTGTGCATATAATCTCTCTCTCTCTCTCTCTCTCTGTCTCTCTCTCTCTCTCTCTCTCTCTTGATATACATAAAATAATGTGAATAAGATTATGAGGGGGGAAAGCTATTAACTCAGAGTTCTATGCTACTTAAACAACAATGAAAAAGTGAATATGAACACATTTCTAGTTAAATAAAACTTACAGGAGTCATTCTTAGAAAATTTGTCATGCAGAAAAAAAGAAAATATATGACACAATAACCTAGATCCACAGGAAGAAATGGAAAGTACAGGAAACCACAAATAGAAGATATTTTTCTTTGCACTTTCAAGAAAAAGCCATTTAAGACAATTACTTATAAGACTGTAGTTTGGTTTATAACCTGACAAAATTAGCCCAAAGGAAAAGTGAAAAATGGAGTAATATTAGAGCAGAGTTGTGATATTTTACCATAATTGAATTGATATTAACCCGAAATAAATCTTGATCAATTAAAGATGTACATTATAATCTCAGTAATAATTGCAAATGCAAACACCCTAAAAAAAAACTCCTAAAAATATCACGAAAGGGAAAAATAGCACTAAAAGACACTTGTTTTCACAAAAATCAGCAGCAAAGACAGACCAAACTAACAGAAAAAAAACAACAAATGCAGACAAATGGAAGTCAAATCATCTCAAAATGACATTTCATATGAAGAAATTATGCTAGACCAACAGAATCAAGATAATCAGACAGGTTATTTTTATTTTTCTACTTTTACAAGCATATTGAGTATTCATCCCTGCTTCCCTCCACCTTTCCACTCCCTCACATCCCCTCCCTTCCTCCATCCATCCCTTCCATTCTTTGCTACCCTCCTGCCGTATACTTCTATGGACCCCAGAGTTCATTCTGGCTTGTCTACTCTTGTGTGGGCTCAGGCCTCGAGTATATCAAGTTACTTCTCTTCAGACCACCCCACTGATGTGGGTATTTCCCTTCACTATTCCAGATTTAGACTCAAAGGTTTCCACTGTATGTTCTTATCTTTCTTGAGTTCCTAGGTAGTCTATGGGGGAATTTTGGTATGTATGCAGGTTTGGGAAAGACAAGTCTCAAGACAATCCACTCACAATAACCAACATGTCATTGACCCTCCAAAGTCTAGCATGGATCAGAGGCTCTAAGATCCTTAGAGGCAAGGGATTAACAGCCACAGTAGTGTTCCTATATCAAAGGGGAACACAAGAAAGAGCTCTAGGCAATGCTACTGAGTCCTTACAGAAGAGGACCCAGAGGACCTCAGAGAAGAGGACCCAGAGGAAAGTTTGACATGCACACTAAAGGATGCTCCAGGAATGGGGGGGAGAGGGCACCCGGAGAAAAGGAGGAGGGGAAAGGAAAGGGAAAGGGGGGAAGGAGTAAGGGGATCCAGGGAAGGGTGGAGGGAGAGAGGGCAATGGGGTGCCTATCAAGTTTGTATGAGTGGAAAAAATAAATTTAAAAAAAGAAAAAGGAAATAAAACTCAAATCTAAAAAAAAAAAAAAAGACATTCCACTCAAGGTACATCAGATTGATTTTTTTCAAGCAAGATCCAGCTAGGTCTGTGTACCTGAGATATGCCCTAGATTTAAAGGCACAGTATGTTGAAAATAAAATAATAAATAATGTGTGTGTGTGTGTGTGTGAGAGAGAGAGAGAGAGAGAGAGAGAGAGAAAGACAGAGACAGAGACAGAGACAGATAGAGAAAAGCTGTAAGAGATTTGCTTTCTGGGACAAATCAAACATCGAGATATGGAATAGCCTAAACACAGGAGCATCTTTGCATCTTTTAGAATGAAAAAGGGACCACTGTATCAAAGAGAAGTGAATATTACTATTTCCTTTGCTTGCTGTATTATTCCTATTTATAGAAACTTAGCAACACCCTAAAATATAAGAAAAAATACTGACAGAATTATAAAGAAAAAGCCTGCAAGTTAATTTAATATAATTTATAATTGAAAGTTTTAATACTTCTCTCTTTTTAGTAAGTAGAATTAAACCAAAGATAAAGCTATAAAGATCTGAACAGTGCTAAGAACAAAACACAGCTATTATATACAAGCACTTCATCTAACAACAGCAAAATAGATATTTTTTAAACAATTCTTGGAACATGCTCCAGAATAAACCACACTTATTTAATAAAGAAGGTATTTCAAACTTTAAAAGTTTGAAATCACACAGGTTTTTCTCAAATTAGGTTAAAATTCAATAATAGGGAATATTTTGGAAATATTAAAATATATGAAAGCAATATGTCATTTCCTTTTATAAAACACAAAGGAAGAAATCAGAGGACAATTAGAAGATAGTTTGACAAAGTAAAAATAAAAGGAAAGTATATAAAAAATCTTTGATTTCAGCTAAAAATAATACAGGAAAAGGTATCCCTTTAAAGATCTAAAGTCAATAAACTATGTTTCTACCTCAAGAACACAAAGAAATGATCATTCAAACCCAAACCAAGTAGAAGGAGGGAAACTTGTATGAGAGCAATAAAATTTAAACAAGCTACCATTTTTGGAAAAGATGAACAAAAATGGACAAACTCTTAAGTAATTCTGACCATCTAAAAAACGAGAAAACCAATTTATCAAAAATAGCACAGCAAGGAACTTAAAATGTAGAGTCAAAGGTAATGTAAATGATTGCAAAATAGTATTACATTCTCCTATCTCTAAATAAGGTATTTATGAAATTCCTTACCTATCCAAGAATGTAGTTTCAAAAGCTAATCAACAGAAGCATCTAAGCCTACTTTATTTCACTAGCATCAAGATAGAAATAATTCTAATAGTACATAACTTTTCTTAAAATAGAGAAGAGAGAAGAAAAGAAGAAGGGTTGTAATGGGAAGAGGAAGCGAAATGGGATTGGGGATTAAGGTGTGAGAAAATGATAAATTTACTATATTTGTGTATTAAACAATATAAGAATAAAATGGATTTTAAAAAAAGAATGGAGAAATATGTCCCATTTTTGTGTTATGTTTTACTCTAGTGTTGATTCCAGACATGAAAGCACAAAATAAAAATATTTATAAGAAATTAAAACCATAGATGAAAAATCTTTAACAAATAAACTATGAAATAAAATAAATAATATGTAGAATAAAATGAATGATACACTCTGACCAAAAGGTATACATGATAGAAATGTATGACTGTTTCAATATTTGAAGATAGATCAGTGGAACAAATCGCATTGGTAAAATAAAGGATATAGCTCCATTAACATCTCAGCAAAAACACCAAATTTGGCAAGACCTAGTCGTGTTAAGGTCTCTTAACAAACTGGGAAGGAAAGGAAGTATGCGGGTCACTTTCTGTGTTGTCGTGAGACACCACTAAAACTCAAAGAACCTAAAGGGGAAAAGGGCGATTTAATCAGGGGAGAAACAGTCCTTTACAGTGGAAAAGGCACGGCTGGCAGCAAAAACTGGAGGTGACCTAATCACTGCCCACATAATGAGGCTGAGAACTGCAAGGTTGCCAATTGCAAGAGCAGAAGACTCCCAGAAATAGGATGTGGTTAATCCACCTAAGGCCCACTCTTGTGACTGCCTTCCTTCAGCAAGGCTCCACCTCTTAAAGGTGCCATGACCTTTCCAAACAACTGAAAAATTCAAACACATGAGCCTATGGGGGGCACATTTCAAACTGTAACAGGGAGACTCCTCAGTATGATAAAGGAATCTGTGAAAACTCTGCTGCTCACTTATAATTAATGATGGACACCATCATACCACTTCTACTCAGCATTCCACTCAATGACAAGAAAAGAAAAATGGTGCTCACTTCGGCAGCACATATACTAAAAAAAAAAAAATTGGAACGATACAGAGAAGATTAGCATGGCCCCTGCGCAAGGATGACACGCAAATTCGTGAAGCGTTCCATATAAAAGAAAAGAAAAAATGAAAGCTTGCAGGTTTGCATGTTTTGCGAGATGGCAGCTTCAAGATTAATATATTCACTAATAGCCACAATAGTATTCCTATACTAAAGGGGAACACAAAAAAAGAGCTCTAGGCAATGCTACTGAATCCCTACATTCCATCAGAGAGGAGGACCCAGAGGGAAGTTTGACATACACACTAAAGGATGCTCCAGGAATGGGGGAGAGGGGGCACTGGTAGAAAGGGAGGGGGGAAAAGGAAAGGAAATAGGAGGGAGGGAGCAAGGGGATACAGGGAGAGAGGGAGGGGAATGGGGTACCTATCAAATTTGTATAAAAATTATTAATAAAAAAAGGATGCTCCAAGAATGGGGGGAGGAGGCACTGAGAGAATGGGAGTGAGGGGGGAAAAGGAAGGGGAATAGGAGGGATGGAGCAAGGGGATACAGGGAGGGCTGGAGGGAGAGAGGGGAATGTGGTACCTATCATTGTATGAGTGGAAAAATAAATTAAAAAAATAACAAAAAGATTAGTATATTGTTTTAGCCTTTTTTCTAGGAAAATATTTAAGCCAGACCATTTTATAAAAATAGAAACTGATGTAACCTATGGTTCTGGAGGTTCTGTTTTGGATATTTCTAAGATTGGAGTCTAAGAGCTTGGCATCAACGTCTAAAAAGAAATTCTCTTTGTATCATGATACGTTAGTAGACATCACACAAGGAGACAGGTGTTAATTTGGAGGTGTTAATTTGGGCCTCTATTCTTCCTCTTATAAAACCACTAATTTCATCCTGTAAGCTTCATCTAACCCTAATTTCTTTTCAGATAAAGTTATAGATATATTATTGATATAGATCTATCTTTCATAGAGGGAACTGGAAAGTGAAGTCACAGTTTATTTACACTGTATTTCTTTTCCACTCACACAAACTTGATAGGTACCCCATTCCCCTCCCTACCTCCACCCCTCCCTGAATCCCTTCGCTCCCTTCCCCTTTTCCATTTCCTTTCCCCTCCTCCCTCCATTTCTCCCAGTGGCCCCCTCCCCATTCCTGGAACATCTTTTAGTGTGCATGTCAAACTTGCCTCTGGGTCCTCCTCTTTGATGAGGTGTAAGGACTCAGTAGCATTGCCTAGAGTTCTTTCTTGTATTCCCCTTTGGTATAGGAACACTACTGTGGCTGTTAATCCCTTGCCTCTAAGGATCCTAGTGCCTGTGATCCATGCTAGACTTTGGGGGTGGGGGGTCAATGATATGTTGGTCATTGCACAGGTCATGCAAAGTCCTATTATGATTACTTCATCCCTAACTTGTGTGGAGTATCTTGTATATCGTTGCTCCTCCCCATCTTTAGGCTCTTACAATCTTACGGCCCCCTCTTCCACAAATTTCCCTGAACTTTAGGATGGGGAGAGATTAGGCTGGCCTGGTTCCTGGTGATTAACATAAGATCTCTGATGTTCTGAGGCTGGAGAGGTGGCTCAGGGGTTAAGCCTTTGCCTTGCAGGCAGAAGGTCCTGAGTTTGTATCCTAAATCCCACATACAGATGCCAGTCAGAAGCAGGGGCGGCCTGCCTGCGTTTCTGGTCCTGGTAGGACAGAGCCTATGAATCCTGGGGCAGAGAAAACAAGGAGGAGGTGGAGGCGTCCATGGTGGTTCCCGAATTTGCCCGTGGTTCTACACACACACACATACACACACACACACACGCACACACACACAATTGAATAAATAAAAAATGACTTTAAAAAAAGGTCTTTGATATTCTGAATTATGGTTTGTTTGTTTTCTTTTTTCTTTTTTCTAGTTTTGCTGCTCCTGCACTGCCCTTGATGAGTATTGGATGTCACCTCCTAGCCAAAGATAAAAGTTGTTAAAACAGAGTCTTATTAAAAGAGGAGATTCAAAGGTAGATGGAATAAGAATAGGAGACTGTGGTGAGAGGGGTCAGACTCCCATTTGTACGATGGTTACCTTCTATCTGTCTGACTGGTGACATCAAACCCCCTCAGTTGCAAGCGACCAGGAAGGACAGTCTGTGAGCTTAACCAGATGTCCCATTACTTACTTGCAGTCCTTGATGGTGGCCTATTTTCTCTGCTGTAGCATGATCACCTCTTTCCTTCTTTCTGGCAGGGCCCTCCTTCCCCTTCCCTCCTGTTTACAATCTTTGCAATTACTGTAGGTGTTACAGAGATTTATCTTTGAGTGTGTCATTAAGTGGGTTTGATACTAGGATCCACCTATTAGGGAGTACATAAGGCGCTTGATTTTCTATGTCTGGGATACTTCGCTCAATATAATTTTTTCTAATTTCATCCATTTCCCAGCAAATTTCATTAGTTCATCATTTTTGATGGCTGAGTAGTATTCCATTGTATAAATGTACCACATATTCCTTATCCACTCATCAACTGTTGGGCATTTGGGTTGATTCCATGACTTTGCTATTGTAAACAGTGCTGCTATGAACATGGTCGTGCTTCTGCTATGAGGTGAATTTTTCCTGTATGGGGGATTATTCCCAAAAGTGGAGTAGCAGGGTCATATGGCATTTCAATCTTTAACTTTTTTAAGAATCACCAGACTGCTCGCCAGAGTGGTTGTATAAGCCTGCATTTCCACTAGCAATGTAGGAGAGTTCCCTTCTCGCCACATCCTCTCCAGCATTTGGTGTTGTTTGTATTGTGGATTTTTGCCACAGGGGTGAGATGATATCTCAGAGAGGTTTTGATTTACATTTCCCTGATGGCTAAAGATATTGAGCATTTTTAAAGATATTTGTTAGACATTTCAGTTTTGTCCACAGTAAAGTTTCTGTTAAGTTCCAATGCCCATTTTTTAATTGGGCCATTTGTTTCCTTGGTGTTTAATTTTCTAAGTTTTTTGTGCACTCTGGATAATAGAGCTCTATCAGATATATTGTTAGTGAAGATTTTCTTCCATTCTGTGGGTTGCCTTTGTGCTGGGGTTACAATCTCTTTATCTGAACAGAAGCTCTTTAATTTCATAAGATCCTATCTGTTGATTGTTGGTTGTAGTGACTGTGCTATTGGGTTTCCATTTAGGAACTATTGGCTTAGTCTAATCAGCTTGAGGGAGTTCCCTACCCTTTCAACTAAGGTTTTTATAATCTCTGGCCTTATACTGAGGTCCTTGATCCATTTGGAATTAATTGTTGTACATGGTGACAAATAGGAGTCCAGTTTTAATCTTCTGCATGTGGACATCCAGTTTTGCCAGCACCATTTGTTGAAGATACTGTTCTTTTTCCATTGGATTTTTTGGGCCCCTTTGTCAAAGATCAAATGGCTGTAGTTGTGTGAGCTTATATCTGGGTCTTCAACCCTTATCCATTGATCTGTGTGTGTATTTTGGAGCCAGTACCGGGCTGTTTTTATAACTATGGATTTGTAGTATAGTCTAAGGTTTGGTATGGTGATACCTCCAGCAGTGTTTTTGTTACTCAGGATTGTCATTGCTATCCTGGGTCTTTTGTGCTTCCATATGAATTTTGAGGTTGTTTGGTCAACTTCTTTAAAGAATTGCTTTGGGATTTTGATTGGTATAACATTGAATCTGTATATTGCTTTTGGTAAGATGGTCATTTTTATGATATAGATTCTACCAATCCAGGAACATGGGAAGTCTTTCCACCTCCTGGTGTCTTCTGTAATTTCTTTCTTTAGGGTTTTAAGTTTTCATTGTATAGGTCTCTTACTTCCTTGGTTAGATTTATACCAAAGTATTTCATTTTTTTAGGGGCTATAGTAAATGGCATTGTTTCTCTCTTTCATTCTGGGCATATAGGAAGGCCACTGATTTTTGTACATTTATTTTGTATCCTGCCACCCTGATGAACTTCTGTATTAGTTCCAGGAGTTTCCTGGTGGAGTTCTTAGGATCACTCAGGTATATGATCATGTCATCTGTAAACAGAGATAACTTGACTTCTTCCTTGCCAATTTGAATCCCTTTTATCTCCCTTTCTTGTCTTATGGCTTCAGCTAAGACTTCATATACAATATTGAATAAAAGTTGTGAAAGTGGACAGCCTTGTCTAGTTCCTGATGGAAGTGGGAGTGCTTCAAGTTTTTCCCCACTGAGTATAATCCTTGCTATAGTCTTGTTGTATGCAGCTTTTATTACATTGATAAAGGTTCCTTCCATTCCAACTGTCTCTAGGGTTTTGATCATAAAAGGCTGTTGGATCTTGTCAAAAGCTGTTTCTGCATCTATCTAGAGTATCATGTGGTCTTGAATTTTGGAATGGTTTATATGGTGAATTACATTTATTGATTTGTGCATGTTGAACCAACCTTGTGTGTCTGGTATAAAGCCTACTTGATCCCCTTGGATGATCTTTTTGATACTTTTTTTTTTATTTCAGCTCATACAAACTTATTAGGTACACCAGTTCCCTCCCTCCCTCCTCCTCCCCCCGTACCTCCTGCTCCCTCTCCCCACCTCTCTCCCTCCCCATCCCCCAGTGCCTCCCCCCCCCCAATTCCCAGAGAGTCCTTTCTTGTGCATGTCTGATTTTCCTCTGGGCCCTCCTCTCCGATGACGTACAAGGACCCAGTGGCCTTTCCCTGACCCCTTTGCCTCCAAGGATCTTGGTGCCTTTAGCAGATGCTAGACTTTGTGAGGTCAACAGTGTGTTGGACAATGCGCAGGGCATGCAAAGTCCAATTATGATTGCTTCAGCCCTAACTAGTATAGAGTATCTTACATATCATTGCTCCTCCCATCCTTTTGCTCTTACACTCTTACCGCCCCCTCTTCCGCAAATTTCCCTGAGCTTCAAGATGGGGAGAGACTAAGCTGGCCTAGTTCTAGGTGGTTGATATAGAGTCTCTGAAGTTCTGGATTGTGGTTTGTTGATTTTCTTTTGCAGTTTTGCTGCTCCTGCAATGCCCTTCACTCCATCCCGATGGGTACTAGATGTCACCCCCTGGCCAGAGATAAAAAGTTGTTAGAGTCTTGTGATAAAAGCACATTCAAAGGTAGATGTAATAAAAGTGGGAAACCATACTAAGGGAGGGGTCTATCACCCATTTGCAAAATGGTTACTTTTTATCTGCCAGACTATATGCCCTCCTCTTCTGGTGAGATCACACCCCCTCAGTAGCAAATGATCAGGAACGAAAAGTCTGTGAACTTAATCAGATGTCTCATTACTTATTTGGGTCCTTGGTGGAGGCCTATTTTCCCTGCTGTAACATGGTCCCCTCTCTCCTTGTTTCTGGTGTGGCCCTCCAACCCCATCCCTCCTGTTCATAATCCTTGGAATTACTGTCTCTAGGTGGGCTGGGTGGGTTTGGTACTAGGAGCCACCTATTAGGGAGTACATATGGCCCTTAATTTTCTGGGTCTGGGATACTTCACTTAATATAATTGTTTCTAATAACATCCATTTCCCGGCAAATTGCAGTAATTCATCATTTTTGATGGCTGAGTAGTACTCCATTGTATAGATGTAACACAGTTTCCTTATCCACTCGTCAACTGTTGGACATTTGGGCTGATTCCATGACTTTGCTATTGTAAACAGTGCTGCTATGAACATGGTCGTGCTTGTGCTATCGAGGTGAACCTCTGCTGTATGGGGGGTTATTCCCAAAAGTGGAATAGCAGGGTCATATGGCATTTCAATCTTTAATTTCTTTAAGAATCTCCAGACGGCTCACCAGAGTGGCTGTATGAGCCTGCATTCCCACCAGCAATGTAGGAGAGTTCCCCTCTCCACATCCTCTCCAACATTTGTTGTTGGTTGTATTGTGGATTTTGGCCATCCTGACCGGGGTGAGATGATATCTCAGGGAAGTTTTGATTTGCATTTCCCTGATGGCTAAGGAAGTGGAGCATTTTTTCAGATATTTGTTAGACATTTTAATTTCATCCCTGGTAAAGTTTCTTTGAAGTTCCAGGGCCCATTTTTTAATTGGGCCATTGGTTTCCTTGGTGTTTAGTTTTCTAAGTTCTTTGTGCACTCTGGACAACAGAGTTCTATCAGATGTGTGGTTAGTGAAGATTTTCTCCCATTCTGTGGGTTGCCTTTGAGCTCGTGTTATAATCTCTTTATCTGAACAGAAGCTCTTTAATTTCACAAGATCACAACTGTTGAGAGTTGGTAGCAGTGACTGTGCCATTGGATGTCTGTTTAGGAAATGTTGGCCTAGCCCAATCAGCTCAAGGGAGTTCCCTATCCTTTCAACTATGGTTTTTATAGTCTCTGGCCTGATATCAAGGTCCTTGATCCATTTGGAATTAAGTCTTGTACATGGTGACAAGTACAGGTCCAGTTTTAATCTTCTGCATGTGGAGATCCAGTTTTGCCAGCACCATTTGTTGAAGATGCTGTTCTTTTTACATTGGATCCTTTGGGCCCCTTTGTCAAAGATCAAATGGCTGTAACTTTGTGGGCTTATATCTGGGTGTTCAATCCTTATCCATTGATCTGTGTGTCTATTTTGGAGCCAGTACCAGGCTGTCTTTATAACTATGGATTTGTAGTATAGACTAAGGTTTGGAATGGCAATACCTCCAGCTGTGTTTTTGTTACTCAGGATTGCCTTTGCTATCCTGGGTCTTTTGTGCCTCCATATGAACTTTGAGATTGTTTGGTCAACTTCTTTGAAGAATTGCTTTGGGATTTTGATTGGTATAGCATTGAATCTCTATATTGCCTTTGGTAGGATGGTCATTTTTACGATGTTGATTCTGCCAATCCAGGAACAAGGGAGGTCTTTCCACCTTCTGGTGTCTTCTGCTATTTCTTTCTTTAGGGTTTTAAAGTTTTCATTGTAAAGGTCTTTTACCTCCTTAGTTAGGTTTATACCAAGGTATTTCATTTTTTTAGGGGCTATAGTAAATGGGATTGTTTCTCTCAAGGCTTTTTCACTTCTTTCATTCTGGGCATAGAGGAAGGCCACTGATTTTTGTACATTTATTTTGTATCCTGCCACCCTGCTGAACTTCTCAATTTGTTCCAGGAGCTTCCTGGTGGAGTTTTTGGGATCACTCAGGTATAAGATCATGTCATCTGCAAATAGGGATAGCTTGACTTCTTCCTTGCCAATTTGAATCCCTCTTATGTCCCTTTCTTGTCTTATGGCTTCAGCTAAGACTTCAAGTACAATATTGAATAGAAGTGGTGAGAGTGGACAGCCTTGTCTAGTTCCTGATCGAAGTGGGAATCCTTCCAATTGTTCCCCATTGAGCATAATCTTTGCTGTGGGCTTGTTGTATATAGCTTTTATTATATTGATAAAGGTTCCTTCCATACCTACTGTCTCTAGCGTTTTGATCATAAAAGGCTGTTGGATCTTGTCAAAAGTTTTTTCTGCATCTATCGAGAGTATCATGTGCTCTTGGACTTTGGACTGGTTTACATGAAGAATTACATTTATTGATTTGCGTATGTTGAACCAACCTTGTATGCCGGGGATGAAGCCTACTTGGTCCCCGTGAATGAACTCTTTAATATGTTTTTTAATCCGATTTGCTAAGACTTTGTTGAGAATCTTTGTGTCTGTGTTCATCAGGGAGATCGGCCTATACTTTTCTTTTTTAAGTGAATCTTTATTAGGTTTTGGGATTAAAATGATATTAACTTCATAGAAGGAATTTGGTAGTGTTCCTTCCTTTGCTATTTGATGGAACAGTTTAAGGAGTATTGGTGTTATTAACTCCTTAAATGTCTGTTAGAACTCTGTGCTGAATCCATCTGGCCCAGGACATTTTTTGGTGGGAAGATTCAAGATTACTTCCTCAATTTCCTTATATGTTATAGGACTATTTAAGTAATTCACAACTTCCTGATTCAATTTAGGTAAGTTGTGTTTACTTAGAAATTCATCCATCTCTTTTGTGTTTCAAACTTCACAGAGTATAAGTTTTTGAAATATGATGTTATAATTCTCTGGATTTCTTGGGTATCAGTAGTGATAACTCCATGTTCATTTCTAATTTTGTTAATTTGGGTTTTCTCTCTCTTGCTTTTGGTTAATTTAGCTAAGGGTGTATCAATCTTATTGATTTTTTCAAAGAACCAGCTTTTTGACTGGATGATTTTTTTCTATCGTTTTCCTAATCTTGATTTCAGATATTTCTCCCCTTATTTTGCTAATCTCCTCTCTTCTACTACTTTTGGGATCAGATTGCTCTAGTTTCTCTAAAGCTTTAAGCTGCATTGTTAAGTTGTTTATTTCTGATGTTTCCATTTTTTTGATTTAGGCATTAAGAGCTATGAACTTACCTCTTAGAACAGTTTTCATTGTGTCCCAGAGATTTTGGTAAGTTGTATTTTCGTTATCATTCACTTTCAGGAAATCTTGAATTTCCTTTTTAATTTCTTCCTGAATCCAGTTCTCATTCAGCATCATATTGTTAAGTTTCCAGGAGTTAGTGTATTTTCTCTTGTTTGATGTGTTGTGGATGTCCAGCTTTAGGCCGTGGTGGTCTGACAGGGCACAGGTTAGAATTTCAACTTTTTTGTATATGTGTAGATTTGTTTTGTGGCCCAGTATGTGATCTATTTTGGAAAAAGTTCCGTGTACTGCTGAGAAAAATGTGTATTCTTTGGTGCGTGGGTGAAAAGTTCGATAGAGATCTGTAAGGTCCATTTCTTCCAGGGTTTGATTAAGTTCCAAAGTGTCTCTGTTAAGCTTTTGACCTGTTGATCTATCCCATGTTGAGAGGGCGGTGTTGAAGTCCCCAAGAATGATCGTTTGGGGGTTGATTTCTTGCTTTAGACGCTGTAGGGTTTTCTTAATGAATGTGGAGGGGCCCGTATTGGGTGCATATATGTTCAGTATTGTGAAGTCTTCCTGGTGAATTGTACCTGTGACTAAAATGTAGTATCCATCCGTGTCTATTATAATTTTCTTTGGTTTGAAATCCACTTTGTCTGATAGCATAATGGCTACCCCTGCTTGTTTTCTGCTTCCATTTGCTTGTAGAATTGTTGACTAGCCTTTTATTTTTTGAGCGTGCTTATCTTTTGTGGTGAGATGGGTTTCCTGCAGGCAGCAGATTGATGGATTGTGACTTTTAATCCAAGTTTGTAATCTGTGTCTCTTGATCGGTGAATTAATTCCATTAACATTTAGTGTTATAATGGAGAAACTATTGTTAATTCCAGACATTTATTATGGTTAGTAGTTTTTATAAGTATATTGCTTCGCCGTTAATGGTGTTATATTTGCCTTCTGTTCTCCTGGATATGCCTGTTTTTTTCTTCACACTTGAGTATCATTTCTAGCATTTTTTGAAGGCCTGGTTTGGTGGACATGTATCCCTTAAAGTTGTCTTTGTGCTGGAAAATTTTTCTTTCTCCCTCAATCGTGACTGATAGTTTTGCAGGGTAAATCAGCCTGGGTTGACATTTTTGCTCATTCAATACTTGAAGTATGTCTCTCCAAGCTCTTCTTGCTGTTACTGTTTCAACTGAGAAGTCATTTGTTATTTTAATAGGTTTACCTTTAAAAGTGACTTGTTTTTTCTCCCTTGAAGCTCTCAGCACCAGTTCTTTATCTTGAATGTGGAGTGTTTTAACTATTATTTGCCGCGGTGTGCTTCTATTTTGGTCGTATCTGTTTGGGGTGCGGAATGCCTCTTGTATATGGATGGGCCTCTCTTTTTTTAGATGAGGAAAGTTTTCCTTGATGATCGTTTGAAAAATTTCCTCAGGGGTGGTATTTTGAGATTCTTGCTCTGGTATTCCATGAATACGCATGTTAGGCTTCTTCAGGGTGTCCCATATCTTTTGGATATTTCTCTCAAGTATCTTTTTGGCTTTAACAACCTCTTCCATTGAGCTGGTTAGTACTCCCACTTTATCTTCAAGGTCTGAAATTCTGTTTTCTGCTTCGTTAGTTCTGTTGATAAGACTCTCTGTGGCGTTCTGGGTTGAAGATAACTTGTCTTTTAGCTCAGTTTTAAACTCTGCTTGAGTTTGTTTTAACTGCTCTATGCCACTTTTTGTTTCTTGCACTGTTTTTCTCAACTCCTCCAGATGTCTGTTGTGTTCCTCTGATAGGTTTTTTAATCCAATTTGCTAAGACTTTGTTGAGAATCTTTGCATCTGTGTTCATCAAAGAGATTGGCCTATAGTTTTCTTTTTAAGTGTATCTTTATTAGGTTTTGGCATTAAGACGATATTAGCTTCATAGAAAGAATTTGGGGAAGGGAAGGGGGAAGCAGGGGGGCGGGGGGATGGAGGGAGGGAGGGGACCACTGTACCTGTTAAGTTTGTATGAGCAGAAATTAAAAAAATTTAAAAAAAAGAATTTGGTAGTGTTCTTTTGCTATTTGATGGAACAGTTTAAGAAATATTGGTATTATTAGCTTCTTAAATGTCTGGAAGAACTCTGTGCTGAATCCATCTGGTCCAGGACATTTTTGGTGGGAAAATTTGAGATTACTTCATTGATTTCCTCATATGTTATAGGATTATTTAAATAATTCACAACTTCCTGATTCAACTTTGATAAGTTGTGCTTACTTGGGAATTCATCCATTTGTTTGTTTTTTTGTTTTTTTGTTTTTTTTTTCACTTGTGGAAAATTTCTTTTTTTTTTATTTCAGCTCATACAAACTTATTAGGTACACCAGTTCCCTCCCTTCCTCCTCCTCCCCCCGTACCCCCTGCTCCCCCTTCCCACCCCTCTCCCTCCCCATCCCCCAGTGCCTCCCGCCCCAATTCCCAGAGAGTCCTTTCTTGTGCATGTCTGATTTTCCTCTGGGCCCTCCTCTCCGATGACGTACAAGGACCCAGTGGCCTTTCATTTGTTTTGTGTTGTCAAATTTCACAGAGTATAAGTTTTTGAAATATGACATTATAATTATCTGAATTTCTTGGGTATCGGTATTGATAACTCCATTTTCATTTCTAATTTTGTTAATTTGGGTTTTCTCTCTCCTGCTTTTGGTTATTTTAGCTAAGGGTATGTCAATCTTATTAATTTTTTTCAAAGAACCAGCTTTTTGACTGGTTGATTCTCTGTATCATTTTCTTTATCTCAATTTCGGATATTTCTCCTCTGATTTTGCTAATCTCCTTGCTTCTACTGCTTTTGGGATCAGATTGCTCTAGTGTCTCTAAAGCTTTAAGCTGCACTGTTAAGTTATTTATTTGTGATGTTTCTTTTTTTTTTTTTTTTGATGTAGGCATTAAGAGCTTTCATTGTGTCCCAAAGATTTTGATAAGTTGTATTTTCATTATCATTCACTTCCAAGAAATCTTGGATTTCCTTTGTAATTTCTCCCTGAATCCAATTCTCACTCAGCATCATAGTATTTAGTTTCCAGGAGTTAGTGTATTTTCTGTTGTTTGTTGTGTTGCGGATGTCAAGCTTTAGACCATGGTAGTCTGATAGGGTACAGACTAGAATTTCAACTTTCCTGTATATATGGAGATTCATTTTTATGTCCAAATATGTGGTCTATTTTGGAGAAAGTTCTGAGTGCAGCTGAGAAAAATGTTTATTCTTTGGTGCGTGGATGAAAAGTTTGATAGAGATCTGTAAGGTCCATTTCAGTAAGAGTTTGATTAAGTTCCAATGTGTCTCTGTTAAGTTTTTGACCTGTTGATGTATCCCATGTTGAGAGGGTGGTTTTGAAATCCCCAAGAATTATCGTTTGGGGGTTGTTTTCTGTCTTTAGATGCTGTAGGGTTTGCCTAATGAATGTTTTGGAGCCCATATTAGGTGGATGTATGCTCAGTATTATGAAGTATTCCTGATGAATTGTACCTGTGCAGTCACAGTTTTCTAAAAAAATTCTGATTGTTTAATTTCTTGCATAATAAAACCTGGCTTTATTATTTAGATTTATACCAGGATATTTATCATAACCATTAGTAGATTTGTAATCCAACATTTTACGTATATTTACATATAATCCAACATTATATTATATATAGTTTTATATTAATGTAATATCTATATTACATATAGATTGCATTAAGATAATATTTGTGAGCTAGGGATATAGCTCAATAATACAATATATGTCCAATACATTCAAGGTACATGGTTCCATCGCCAATGCTACAAAAAAATTTAATTAAAATTATACAGGTAAAACTGAATGGAAAATAGCAACATTTTACTTTCCTGTTTTTTCTTATTGTACTAAATTTAGCAGTTCTACACAAGATAATAACAGATTCATCAAAAATTGAGGAAGTGAAAGATTCCATTGATTGACGACATATTTTATCAGTCAGTTGAAGTTCTTGGATTTCAACAAAATTGGAGGAGACAATAAAGTTGCCAGGCTATAGAGTATTTAAAACAATTTTAATGATGGATCATGTGAAGATTTTTGATATTTAACTCAGAAGGAGTTCAAAGGATGGAATGGCATGACTGTATTGAAAGTACTTCCATTCCTATAAGTAAATATGTTTCTCAACACTTGTGCTCATATATATATATGTTTATGTATATATATATATGTGTGTGTGTATATATATATATACACACACACACAATCTGATTAATGTGGAAAGACCCATCTCATAGTGATAGGACCATTTTCTAAGCAGGTGGATAAGATGGAGGGAGTGGGTTTAGCAAGTTGGCATTTTTCTGCATCCTTGGACATCTTGGCATGGAGATATTGTGACAAATGAAGAAGTCTGCCTGTCTCTCAGCAATCTCTATGAACAAGGTATGGTCATTTCTCTTGGATCCTGTTATTGCTTTGAGCTCTTCAGCCAAGCTGGACTAAGAACTGTAACCAGAATTGTAAGAAAGAGTAAAATTTCCTTGTTTCCCTAAGGTCTTTGGTCATGAACTGCAACACATTTATATGTTTCAAAATTAAAAAATAGAAATGAAAGTAATGCTGAATAATATCTCTACTAGAATAAATAAACCCTAACAGATACAGATATTAAAAATGAGTATAAATTGGCAGTGTGTAGTTTATGTAAGTTAACTTTGTTAATAAAGAAAACCTTACTCAGAAGAATTTTCAAAAGTACTAATTTATAGAAATTTTGCATATTTTTAGTGTAGAGAAGTATAACAGTATGATACTAAAGTATTATTAACCATAAAAATGCATCACATTCTGACAAAATTATATGATGTCAGAGGAATTAAAGGAGTAGATTTTTCCCTGCAGGCTTCTGGCAATAGCTCAGCAGTAGGGCATTTGCCTGGCATAGAAGGGGTGGCCAAGATTTTTCACTGCAGTAGGGTTCAGGTGAGAAATTATCAGCATAAAATCAAAAGAAAAGAAGTGTTTGATCACATGTGTTTAAGAATGTGTGAAACAAGTCACTGTGGCACTGATATATATATATATATATATATATATATATATATATATTTACATTCACATAAAAGATCAATTTTATCATTTTATTATAGCATTTATGATCTGCCCCAATTCAACTAACTAAATTGACATCCACTAATAAGTTTTATTATGCACTAAAATGTGTAAAGGTTACACTAAATTTTTAAGTTTCTTTTAGAAGATACAGAGCAACATGTTTGCCAGTCACTGACATGTCTCCCAGGAACCACCCCAAGCTGGTGCTCTGTGACAAGACTGAAGCTCCTGACCGGCCTGCCTCACTCACTCTTCCCTTCCACACACCTGAGTGCTAGACTGAACCATATTCCCCTTTCTCACCTACTATAGACATTCTTGTCTGTGCTTCTCCTGCTTACCTTTGTATACTTGAACACATGCCTTAGATACTGATAAGCACGTGTTGCATAAGTAACAGGATTGACTTCTCCTGGGAGCCTCATTCACATTTCTTGATAACTAATTTTGAATCTATTTCTAACAGCTACACCATGTTCCTGTGTCTCTTCTCACAGTCTTGCTTGACCTCTGTCTGTCCTTCAGTGCCTTCGGCTCTTGTTTTCACCAATAATTGCTTCATATGGTATCTCTCATGTTGCTAATGTTCTTGATAACATTGGTAGTTTGCAATTCACTGAGCATTTTCTCATCAAAAGCACTATTCCAAGTGGCAGTTAGGTTAAGCCATAGAGCCTAAGCCATGCAAATGTAAAAAAAAAATATAGAGATATGCAATTACAGAAAATTCCGCCCTAGAAAAATAAAACATTGATAACACCATTCATTTTTCATAGATGGTCAGAAGCTTCTATGTGCAAAAGTGTTCATGAAGACTGACTCTGTCCCTTGTGGCAACTGGAGAGGGTGGGAGGGGAGCTTCTCCAAGCACCATGTGTCATCTGCATTGCCTTGTCTCAGCAATTCTATGTTATGATCACCCTATGCACATTACACTCATTAGTCAGCTAGAGTCTCTGAGCTGGCCACAGCTATGGCAATTGCTGAAATGCTCTAGGCTCACTCCTGCACTGCACTTAGCTAGTAGACAGTGGCTCGGCATAGATGAATGGTCTCACTCACAAAACTAGTGACTGGCAGACTCTTGGCTGGGATGCTCCGATTTCTCTCCAACAGCTCATGCTCACAGCTGCAGCGACAAAAAGGTCAAATGCCGTTGAGAACCACAAAGCCACTTTGAGGGCTGAGCTCTGCCCCAAGGCACTGTCATTTCCTGCTCATTCGATTGTCCAAAGCTTGTCAGAAGGGCAGATCCCAAGGGCTATGAATTAAACACTGTTCTTCAGGAGACATTTTTAATGTACCACACAAACAGGCATTATCAACCTATTCTGGAAGTGTCCAAACATAGATTCAAAGAGATTAGCCATCCTGCCAAATATATCACCTTGTAAGTAATAAAAGCAGGGTTTGAACCCAGTCCCATGTCCCCTACTTTCTAGTATAGATCTTTGTGGTTCTGGTAGCATCTTTCTTCATTTACTTCCTTGTTTCTCCGTCCCTCCTGAGTTGTCTGATCTGGGTGGGGAACAAGGCTGGTTGTGGAGTAAATTTCATCTGATCTCATTCATATCTTTCCATCTTGATCCCTTTTATTGTGTGTGTTCAAGCCCCAGTTCTGCTTATTGGCTGGCTAAATCTGGCAGGATGCTTAGCAAGGCTGAGCCTCTGTGCACTCAGCTGTAAAATGAGACTAATCATCCCTGCATCGAGACTTGTTGTGAAGTAGGAATGAGAGAACAATGGATGCAAAATCCTTTGAAAACTGCGGCACTCACTCTAGCAGGTGATGAATTATTGATGTCTCTGCTCAGGGTCGGAGAGGAAGTGTAGTTACCAAGGATCCTGGGCTGAGTGGGCTTCTAGCCAGGAGCGCTGGATCTAAGAAACGGTGTTCCCCTCTGCTCTGGGCTCATTTCCATCCTGCACAGATAGGATTACAGTCAGTTTCAAGAACTCTGTCTCCTTTCAAAAGGATTCTGAGCAGTTTGCAGTCTACCTGCTGTGTGTGGCCAGAAGCGGATTCCTGTGGCAGGTGGTTGTAGTCAGGCCTCTGTGTTTCCTTTCCGACACCATCATGGGCATCTGTTTCTGTTATCTTTACTATTTCCAGATGTCAGGTGAGAAGAGATTTTCCATATGTGAGATCTCAGATGATAGCCAATGAGCATAATGTATAGTTCTCACCTCTCCTCACTTCCCAAATGAATAGCAGCTTGGACAAGCTCATGCTAGCAGAGCCAGGCCTTTTATTGGTGGCCTGAGAATAATTCTGTAATGGAAGGAATTACTCAGCCCATGCATCTTTCCCAGAAAAAACATTTGTTAGCTTGTCAAAGCAGTGAAACCTCTCACTAGAAACTAGAAATCCCCCTCCCATTCTTGCTGCTAATGGATTCAAGGCACATCCCACTGCAGAATCTAAATTAACAATCCAACTGGAAGAGAATCCAGTCTGCCAGAGAGGCATAGGGATACATCCCACATCAAAGCTGAGCCAAACCCAAGCATTCACTGTTCCAGACCCTATTACCTGAGCTTCAGCAGGGTCTTTTTGATTGGAAGTCTTCGCTAGACAAGCAGATGAGAGCAGCAAAATCCACCCGGTCTTCAGCCACGACCTCCTTCTCCCCCACTCCCTCCTCTCTCTTTTTCTCCCCGTCACTCCTTTTATCCACCCAATGATTTTCCAATTTTAGCCAGCAGTGTTGAAGAGCTGTAACATTCACAAGTCTTTGATGGTGTTTCTCTGAGTCGATGTCAACAGAAAAGCCTGTGTCTGTAAGGCCAAAGACAGAGATTGGTCTCCAAGAGCCCAGCGCTCTTCTGAGTTGTCATTTAAGTCATGGATTAAAACAAATGCAAATGAGTGCTTGGAGTGGAATATTCCAGGAAGGGAAGCAGTGATGAGTGGAATTTCTCTGGAGTGGATGTTCCTCAATGTCAGATTCTAAGAGGGTCCCTTCTATGATCTTATGACCCCTACACTCCTCCAATACTGAAATAATTGCTACTTTCTAGGTCTCGTATCTAAGCCAGTCCATTATGCAATGAGCAATTAGAATAAACTGTTATTTCAGGTACCAAACAGAATGACAATTTGCTGCTCGCCAGATTATCAAAAACATGGAGAAATCTGCGGTGCTCTTTGAGACCTTCGAGTCATGTTTCTGTCCTGAGAATGCTTTTTCTCCTATTTGTACTACAATTGTCTCCACAAAGTCATCTCGCACCAAAACTTGACTAACTGCCATTAAATTGCTGAGAATTTGGAAACGACACTCTGAGTCCCTGAGGATAGGGGCTGTATTCTATTCACATGAGTGTTTATCAAAGTCTAGTGTTTATAAAATATTTTTTCATTTTTTGTTAAGAACTTTTTATGCACAAACAAAATGAGTTTCTGTCCATGCTCCTTCTCTCTCTCTCCTTCCTACACTCTCCTCTCCCACTCTCCCCTCCCTTCACATGTCCATCCATGTCCCTCCACCCTCATGACTCTGCATGTGTGGACTAACAGGGCTCCTTTGAGGGCGCCTGTAATAGTAAGGCATCAGACCTCTGTATTAATATAAGTAGGCCCTTCAGTGGGTAAACCCACAGGTGGGAAAGAACCCCTTCACTTGTCTGGTGCCTACTCCTAGGATTCCCAATGAGTTCAGTTGTTTCTCCTGAGATAACCTTGATGGTTCATGGAGAAATGTTGATATGTCAGTCACCTAGTGGTTGTAGATCTCATTATAGTGATCTCCTGGACTCAGCAGCCCCGTCGTGACTGGAGTGTCCTGACTGGCAGTATACCCAGTCCCAACTTTTAGGCTCTTACGATCTTGCTATCTCGTCTTCTGCAAGATTTCCTGAACTTTGGGATGGAAAGAGATTTGAATTGCTTGATTTGTGCTGAGCATTGTAGGATCACCAAAACTTTGCACTTTGGTCAGTTTTGGTTTTCTGCCTCACTAATCTTCCATTGCAATGGGATGCATCTTGATTGAATAATGATCTCCCCACCCCCCGTGTGTGTGTGTGTGTGTGTGTGTGTGTGTGTGTGTGTGTGTGTGTGTGTGTGTACACATATGGAAGCCTGGGGTTGATATTGGGAATCATCCTCAATCATCCCCAGAGATCAACAACAAGGCTAGTTTTGATTCTGAGGATTTCCAGTCTCCACCTTCAGAGACTGTAATTACAGGTGGACCACTATATCCACCTGTGGGATCATGGGATTCCAACTCTGGTTCTCTTGCTTGTGCCACAAGCTCTGTAACTGCTGAGCCGCCTTCTTAGCTCACAATATAGATTCTTCTTTGAGGAGAATAATATGCTAAGACTCAGGATCTTAAAGATTGATGACTAAAGGGAAACAGGCAACACACAACTCAATTGTTTTCACGTGTGCCCTCATCATCTTATTTTCAACAAGAAAATACCTCTGAGTCTATATTCATCCAAAGATGGTCTTTAGCCTTATTACTTGCACAAATATTTATCCTGCCTCATTCAAGTCTAGAACTACCTCCTAAATATTCTTATCTCCCCCAACTATTCCATTCCCACACCCCTCATCAACCACATTCCCCTCACTTAAATAACCCTACAAGTTTCTTGTTTCCTTTAAAGGTACAAATTTCAGTGCTTTACATAATTGAAAACTATAGCAACCTAGGTCGGAAGTAATGATGATTTTTTCTCTGGCTGCAAGTATCTGGAATATTAATATTCAAGCAGCAGCAGGTTAAGTCTCTGATATGATTCCCAACAAGTTCTCTCTGCTCAGTGCCATACTAGGTCTCCTCCCATCACTTCCAGATTCCCTTGCGCACCCTGTGTTACGTCCACTCTGGCTGCCAATTGAAGCAGCTCACTGATGAGATGGTAAAAGGAGCTATTACAGAGTGGGTTCTTGGCCCTTCTCCACCCTTTCCTAAATTGATCAGAAGCTTCATGCTGTGTCCATTTCCCACAAAACCTACTGTTTGGCTCAAGGGACTCCCCCCATTGTCCCTCTCAAAATGAAGAATGGAGCCATGTACAAAAGTGAAGACCAGAACAGAGGGATAAGATCAGAACAGAGAAACAGCTTCCTTTCCCAGGAAAATAATCCTGCAACTGATACCCTATGATGCTTCTAACAGGGCTCAGGGCAGCTCCATCCAAGCAAGCAAGTGGTTCTTGCCATTATCCAACCAAGCACTGTGCCAGTCATCCAAACTTAGAGACAGTGAGGGCCCATTCCATCCTCAAGGAAGTCAGGTTCCACCACTGAACTCATGGAAGTGCGTTCCAAAAGGTGGGCCACCTGTTGGAAGTCACATTAGCCAGGGGCGGACCCAGAATTTGAACCCAGTGTTGTGGGAATTTTTCCTCAAAGCCTTTCCCTTTTAAACTGAATCCTGCAACAGACTCTTCTCACAGCAGAACTACTTGTTGTTTTCCACTTGAGCTTTCAACTTTATTAATGAACTGTATTTGATATACAAAAGAGAAATTGGTTATTGCTGGAATTATTGGATAGTTTATTAATGTTTTCTGTTTCATATTTATATTTTTAAAAACAGGATTGTTTTGTTTTTAAACTATTGTTAAAATAAAATAAATATACATGAAATGCTTTTTAGATCATAAAACACTAATGAATATCAGTTATTAAATGAATTTTCACTGTAAGAAAGCCCTTGAGGGCCATGAATTAGTTCAAAAGTTCAGCCAATCAATCTTGATGGTGACAAACACATCACTGAGTTCTGGCACCCCACTAAGAAGACTGTTCTACAAATCTAGGTAGTCCAGGTTTGGGGCCCTCCTTTGCCCAGGGTAATCAGAGAAGATGAGAACAAAATGTCATCAGGCAGTGCTGTGGATAGAGAGATGGATGCCTGTCCTTTTTTCACTGCTCATATCTATTTCATAGGTTATTTCTTCAGTCTATAACTGTCCAATGGCATTGCTTATGTGTGTTATCAGATACCTTCTTTCAGGACCATCGTGGGAATTTGCTCTTTATGACACTAGTATGTATGTACACTTAGGGTCCTTTTCATTAAGTGGATAGACAAGCACAAGTCTACTCCTGGGTCCAGGCTCCTGGATCTTCTCACATTCATGAAACTTCTAGTCAACTTCTGCTGTAGCTTGCCTACATATCGTTGATAAATTCACAACCAAGTAGCTTAGGAGAACAATGTGTTTTATTCTTTCTTATGGCTGGGCAGGAGAGTTCATATCAGCACCAGGAGCCTTGGAAAACTCACCATACAACATCCACAATGATTGCTGAGCGAGAGGCAGATATTATTTAGCACAGAAAATGTGCAAAAGTATGCTTAAATATTTCAAACTACTAAATCAGCTCCCTCCATCTTACCCACCTGTCTAAAGAATATCCTGTCCACCATAGCTGGGTCTTCCCCCATCAACTAGATACTCTCTTGCAAGCTACTTAGGATTTGGTTGAAGTACCATTTCTCTACAAAGCTCAACCTTCAACTGTCAGGTTGACAAATATATCTAATTAGCATAACTTCTTCCTCAGAAAATAATTTAACAAGTATTCACTCTTAGTATGTGAAAAATCTAACAATTTCTTGTCACATACTTAGAGATGCTGGGCCATTTATAATACTTTCATATAAAAGAGTCTCTTCCTTTTGGAAAAAGGATGTTTATGCTTCCCCTGGAGTTCAGTAGATTTAGCCAGGTGATAGATAGAGCAGAAGTGTGAGCTGAGCCATTCTAGGTATTCACATTTATCCTATATCAAAGGAGGAGAAAGGGAATAAATCTAATGTAGTCAACTTTTCTGGTATGCCCAGTAGTATTGGTACATAGCTCCACCAGTGTGTTTGGGATGTTTTCCAGTGCACTGTGGCTTCAAGGGCACACTCAGCTGACTACACTCAGCTGCAATACACTTAGCACACTTAATATTAAGTCTTGCTTAATATTCACAAGAACACTAGAAAACTCTTTATCTCCTGCTTTGTTAGACGCTGAGGTCCAGAAAGCAAGGAGAGTGAGCTCAAGGTTATGAATTCAACCCCAGGTGTTTTGAGAGATGTTCACCCCCCACTATTCCAGAATCAGAAATCTATTGTATGTGGCAGACCCAAGCTGTGTAGGGCAAGCTCAGTCTTACTGTTAATGCATTTACCTACAGCTGAAGAGAGAACAGGAGAGATGAGAAGCTAGTATCTATCCTCTAGCCTGTAGAACTTTCCTTATACTGTCTCATTTAAACATCATCTGGTTTCTCTTAATTTCTCTGGAATTTTAAGCAAGATTTGATTACTTTCCCCAAAGTTACAATTGCTTTGACAACCCATGACTTCCTAACTCCCAAACCCACACGTTTTCTCACCAAACTTCACAACTTGCTAGGTGTTTGTGTTTGAAGAAGGTATCCATGTAAGAGCAAACAGTAAAGAAAAGGTCTGTTCTGGGGAAGACTGAGAGTCTGAAAGCCACCTCTGCTCCTTTTCCTCCCTAGACCCTGTAGCTTTTCAGGGTGTTGCTGATGCACTCCTCTGTTCCCTGCAGGGTGCGTGTTGGTGATATCTGTGATCGAACAGCTGGCTCAAGTTCACAACTCCACCATCCAGGCCTCAATGGACAGACTGTGCAGTTACCTGCCTGGTGAGTCTGCGAGGAGCACCTGTCCTTCACTGCTTGTCTTCTCACACAGGAGTCACCATGAGCATCCTTGAGGAGGCTAACAAAGTGGAGTCGCTGCAGCAGCTCTTGGGTTGATCTGATTATAGAAATTAAAGTAAAACGTCCAGTCCAGACTTTCATTCTCCATCATGGCATAATGACAGTGCTGTGGCCATTAAAGGAAAACTGTTGAAGGACTGACTGTCCTTCTACGTGTCATATGTGTAAGGACTTGTCCATCTGGTCACCACCTTCAATACTAAGAACTCAAAATAATGAAGAATTTTCAACATTTTTGTTAGCTTATACACACATTTTCATACAAATCTCTAGGAAGAGATTTCAAATCTCCAAGTGGCAGGAAATTCTGGTACATTCTTTAGATGTCAAATGCATGTCAGTCTCCCATCCATCTTTGAAAAGAAGGAACCAGTTACTACTTTTAAAAAGTTGCATTATTTCAGTCTCAATAAAATGTGAACTCTAGGGACTGGAGAGGTGGCTCAGGGGTTAAGCCTCTGCCTTGGAGGTGGAAGGTCCTGAGTTCGGATCCTAGACCTCACGTATAGATGCCAGGGTAGAAGCGGGGGTGGCCTGTGTTTCTGTTCCTGCTAGGGCGGAGCCTGTGAATCCCCGGGCAGAGTAAACAGGAAGGAGGTGGAGGCGTCCATGGTGGTTCCCGAATTCGCCTGTGGTTCTACACACACACACACACACATACACACACACATGCACAATTTATTAAATAGAAAAGTGAACTCTATTTTTTTTTGCAATGTGGTTACGTGAATAAACTTCCTTGAGAATCTAGTATTCTTTCTCTTGATAGAAACTAATTTATAAAAATGTCTGAATCTAAATTGTGGTAGGAGAGATGGCTTAAGCCTTTGCCTTGCAAGCAAAAGGGCCAGAGAATCCAGATCCCACATAAAAATGCCAGGCAGAAATGGTGGTGGCTTTCACTTCAGGCCGGAGAGATGGATCCTGGGAAACTCCAGAGCAAAGCAATAAGAAGGTAGAACAATTGAAAACTGATTCCCAAAGTCATTGTTGACTCCACAGGCACATACTTTCAAGTGCCACCCATAATACACATACATATCCACACCCATACCTACACTTACACCTACATATGCAAAAAAAGCACTTGAATTGTTTTTTCAGTTAAGGAAGATATTTGGCCTAACAGTGATTTTATCTTTGATTTACTTAACACACTGTAATAACAAATAAGATGTATTCAAAAATTTATTGTATGTAGTCATAATATGCAGTCCTAGGATAAAATATTTAGATCTCAAAAAGAAAAACTAAGAGTAACACACCAAAACATACTTATAATATCCCAAATTAATCGTTGCTATGATCCTGACATATTTATATGAAGTCTTTCTTTTATAAAATTCTTTTGTAAAATTCTTTCTGCAGATAAAATTGAAACGCCCTTTGGCTTTGCTATCCCCTGGTTCTATTTTCCAACAATTCCCTAAAAGGAAGAATAAATTAAATGAGTGTCATTCTTGCCAAATTGCATACATATTCATTGTACAAATCCATAAATCACTGTATAATATAGCTATGTCAGTGACTTTTTCAAACCTTTTTGGGTATAACAAAATGGTATCAAAAAAAACCATACAAAGCAAATATACAGTTTTTCAGATATTGAAAAGTGCACTCTCTCATAAACATCTAAGTCAAGAAAGAACAGATATCTACCCTTATCCACATGCTTCTTACCTTTATAGAGCCTTCTACCCACACATCAAAAAGATAGCACCCTACATTTTAGAGCAATCAGTTTCATCACCCAAGTGAATATCCCTGGACACCATCCTCTTGCCCACGTTTTACATTTCTGATGTGTTTTTCAGGTTTATTTCAATTTACAACTTGGCTTTTCATCCCCCATTTCTCATAGACTTTAGCTGTGAAGTTTGACCTGTGGTGTGGCCCACAATGTGGGCTATACTGACTTCATGTGTGTCTGTGTAATTAACAAACTTTTCTCTGAGCTCTGCAGGTCCTCAGAATTGGAAGCTAGAGCTCGAGGCTTCATATCACTGCAGCTTGGTTCCTTTAGCAAGGTCATAAATGGTGAGGTTTTTCTCTGCCAGTTAGTTTCAGTTACCAACTTGACACTTGGGAAGAAGGCCTCTGAACACACCTATGAGAAGTAATCTAGTTAAGCCAGGTCTTTGGGCAAAATTGCTTTAATCAAAATGGGAAGACCTGCTCATTGTGGTCAGCACTATTCCCTGAATAGGTGGATAAGCTGGGAAACCAGAAAGCTTGTATTCAGCATTGGTCTGTAAGCCCTCTGTTCTTGCATTGGAGATGGCATGGCCAAGTTCCTGGGCTCTTGCTGGTAGTTGTCCTGCCATGGTGGGCTGTGACCTGGAATTGTGAGCCAAAAAAAATGCCCTGGTTTCTTTAAATTGTTTGGGTCGGCTGTTTACTACCATAGCCAAGTTACAAAACTGAGACAAGAAATCACCATACCTACCTACCTCTTTGTAATTCTAGCCATTATTGATGATCTAAAGAGAGATCTATTAATTTACTGAAAGGTGTAAAACTGAGATACTCTGATCTATCACTTATTTTTCCATTATTAATTGAAATACATTAGATCAGTTCCACCAACATCATTATCAGAATATAGTAAACATTCTCTAATTGCACTTAGTGGTACTGATCATATGTAAAATGAAGGAAAAATGCTTGGTTCTTTTCCTTAACAGTTTTCAAAATAATGCATTAGTTTTCTTTCATCACCTCAGAGTATTCAGTTTTCTTTAAAATGCCACAAAATCATGTATTTAAGCATACCTGATGAGTTTCTGTCAATTGCACTTACCCTGCTGAAGTTCAAATAACCTCTTCTGCTACCACAAGGTCAAATTGTCTTCAATTTCAATTTGACCATGAGCTAAAATAACCTTGGGTATCTTCCTTGGTAAATGGAGTGACAAGGTGTACCAACCCTGTCTTATTCATTTCCAGCTTTGAGCATGAAATCAGTCATTTCTCTCAGAGACCCGGATTTCTCTCATAAGCAAGTACTATTTCAAGACCACAGCCTGGGAGTTTAGGAATTCTCATTATTACTGTCCATCTCTTCAGTGGAGAGTGATAGGAAATACATTTGTGTGCATTTAAATATATAATGCTAATAAAATAGCTAATGAGTTTATGCTGATACTTTAAGTTCAAAACCAATACTGACTTTTTTCCTTGCTCTTCTGTATCCTGATAAGTTTTTCCTTCTTTCCAATGTCCTTTCCTGCAAAATTCTAATTGTCAAAGTGATTGATAGAATTAAAATAATCTATAACTGCTCATTTATCTGTTCCCTTTACATATGAAATAGTCTCATAACATCAGTTCTGATATACTTCATGCTTATTGAGAAGTTAAGACGTTTCCCATTTATCCAACTTTTCAATCATTGAAACATGAAACCACTGCACAGAAACCCATTCAATCAAACTGTATGATTTGTGTTCACCCCACCCCTCCTGGATGTTCTTCCAGTAGCTGTTGTTTGAAAGCTCATTTCCTAGGAATAGATCAAGGGAAAAATAGTCCCTAAATTCTTGCATGTTGACAACAGGCTATCTGTGTCCTTTGAACATGACAGTCAGCATTTTTCTTGATATGAAAATCCTTGGCACGCAATTTCTTTCCTTGAATATCATAGATGTTGTTGTGGTTTGAATGTGAAATGATCCATACAGCTGATAATGTTGCTCGGGAAGGTTGCAGAACCTTTAAGAGGCCAAACCTTGCTGGAGGAACTGTATCACTAGAGTGGGCCTTGAAGTTTGAGAACCTGACTCCTCTCTCTCTCTCTCTCTCCCTCTCCCTCTCCCTCTCCCTCTCCCTCTCCCTCTCCCTCTCCCTCTCCCTCTCCCCCTCCCTTCTCTCATTATTCCCCTTCCTGATTACAACTAGGAAGCAACAGCTGGTCTCCTGCTCCATAACCAAATCTTGGCTTACCAATCATGTGTTCTCTGCAATGATAAGCTGTATCCGCTCTGGAACTCTGAGCTAAATAATAAAGCCTTACTCCTTTAAGTTGCTTGGGTTATTTTTATCAAAACAACAGAAGAGAGGCTGGGGCAAATGTATTATTAGAAAGCCTGATATTGATCTAGTTTTCTTTTTCTTTAAACTTCACTTGCTACTTTTATCTACCAGTTCAAAGGATATTTTTCTTTTGTTTCCATGAAGGTTAGTCATCTAAGTAGAAAATATCTCTGTAGTGTTAGATACTGATGTCCACAGGCATGCAGTATGCTTTCTTGATATGTAATCTCAAATATGTATTTTTCTAGTGCAGAAAGTGTCTTTTAGTGTTTCTTCAGTTTCCTAGTTTAGATTTCATCTGGGATTTCTCATATCCATATATTGAATCTTCATTCCTGTCTTTGATATTTTGCCTACCTCTTGAGAACTTTTTTAAACTCTTTCTTTTTGTGTGTGCATGTGCATGCTGCAAATGGAAGCCAAGCCCTTATGTGTCTAGGCTAGTGTTTTTCCATTGAGCAACACCCCTCCTTTTCTTATTCACTCATGTCTCAATATTAAAATTCTTCTTCCTTTCACCTTCATTTTCTCTTAGGAAATTTTCTGTTGTTTCTACTTGTTTGTATTCTTTTTAGAGTAGACTTCATTTGTTTTATAATTCTGTTCTTCCTTGAGTTTTTTATTCCATATCAACATTTAGTAATTCTGATTTCTGCTCTTCTTTCATGTCTCACATTATTTTATAATTGTATCAGTTCATTTTGAAACATGCTAGGTTTTAAACTCTTTTTTGGGTGGTGCACAACTTCTTGGCATGATTTTACTATCTGTAGGAATACTACTTTTTTTTTTTTACTTAGATAACTTTGTATAGGAGCTGACCTAGATACATTCCCATTGCTCATTTTTATGAAATTAGTTTTTAAAAGAACTCTAAGAAAGAAGTGGTTCAAGCTACTCTTTCGAAATGCCCAGAATACCTTCTTTGTTGTTTTTCTAGTGTTAAAATATAGGTTAGCTCGCTTGCTCAAATTGTTTGACTCTTTGCCCTATGCACTTTCATCTAGAACTTCTTTCAATTTTATTTTTATGCAGCTCAACTTCAATTCAAACCTACCAGCTTCAGCTGAGTGTGGGTCCTGCTCAGAAGGGATTCTGGGGTGAGGGGAAATACTGCTCTATCATCTTAATCCTGCTGATGCTGGGTCCTTGGTCCTCTCTCCAGTTCAGCCTCTGTCCTCTTCTGGTCTGTCCAATTTTCCAGTCAACACAACAGCTTCTAAGGCTCTCCTCTGGAACAGATGTTGGTGAACTGCAAGTCTTATGAGTGAGTCATCCTTACTTAACCATCTATTAGGCTCATGGAGACTCTAAATTTGTTGCAACTGTTGTTGTGGCCTTTGATATCCAATTACATTTGTGTGTATGTATGGAGATTCAAAGAGATTCCAAACCAGCACCTTCCCATAATTCTCCTTTATAAATATTCTAATTCTGTACCTTCAAAACTATGCATTCTTTGCAACATCCTTTTTCATTCAGTACTATGCAACCATAAGACAATTTCTCACTAATGCTTTACCATATAAATGTCCTGTGCCACTGATTTATACCCTTAGAATAATAGGATGTTCACAATCTGTTATAAATCTTAATGCTATGGTTTGAGTGTGTCCCATACTGATTCATGCTGGAGGCTTAGTGTACAGTGTGACGATGCTGGATAATTTAGCCTAGCACCAGTAATTCAGCCATAGGAACATCACTCTGGGAAGGGATTAGTGCTGATCTTATGGAAAGAACAAGTTAGAAAAATGACAGATTTGCTTGGTATTTTAGGACATATCTGAAGTCCAAGTTATTTGGAAGGCTGAGGATCATGGAGTCCATGAACTCTTTTTTGATGATTTTTCTCTTCATATGTATGTAGTATGGTGTGTGTGTGTGTGTGTGTGTGTGTGTGTGTGTGTGTGTGTGTGTGTGTTGCAAGTGAGTGGACACACATCTAGGTGTGAGTACACGTTCACAGGAGTATACATGTGTGTAGAGGCCCGAAGGTGATATTGGGAATCTTTCTCAAGCACTCTTCAGCTTACTGTTTTCAGCCTGGGTCTCTAATTAAACCCAGAGCTCACCATTAAGGCTAGAGCTCTCCAGACTCTGTCTTCCAGGGTTGAAATTACAACCATGATTATCCAGCATATTTTATAAATTTTTGAAATCTAGAGATCCAGACTCCCATCCTTTTTCTTGTACTGAAAGCACCTTAAAAGCTTAGCCATTTCTCCAGCTGGAGTCTGTGAGTTCTAAACCAGCCCTGACAACATACTTGACATCATCTCAAAAAAACAAAAAAAAAAAAAAAGCAAGTCTGACCCCTGAATTTCTCTTGCTTCTAATCTCAATGAATACTCAATGTGAGTATTCATTCCCTTTTCCACATTTCTCCATCTTGTTTGGTGTGGACAGAGGACTCCTCACCAGAAAATGGAAAGTCTTGTACTTTCAGTCTCTGAAAGTAAACACTGAAAAAACTTCTTTCTTTATAAAGTACATACCCTTGATTATTTATTGTAGCAACAAATTTTCACACCTCTGAGTTAAAGACAGAAATATCACTTAAAAAGCATATAAAAGGAGAATTTGGAAGAATAGCCACAGTATCATCAAGCCTTGTTTCCACACTAACAGAACCATTTATACTTTGGAGTCTGATTTTTCTTTTTCTAGGAAAAGTTGTACTTTTTCAAGGTAAAAGAGTAAAAATCCTGACCCCTAGATTATTGTCTCTTCTTTCTATACCCTCAAAGTATCAGCAATCCACCTACAATAGCAGGTATCAGAGGAGCTAGGCTGGTCCTTGGTGAAGAGCAAGCAGTTTCCGAGTCTGCTAGGACAAAGGGAGATGCCGAGTGGGAGTCTGCAAGCTAAACCTCCTCCGAGAGAAGCAAAACCGAAAACTAGATTTTCAATGGTAGCGTTGCTAGTCAACTGGAGCAATTCCAGTGGATCAAGAAGGCTTTGGGCTTGGTTTTCATGTTATCAATTAATACTGTACTTACAGAAGGAATCTGGTAATCCTTTTGGTTATAACAGCCATTGCCCTCGACAGACTTAAAGGCTGGCTGGGTAGACATTATGCCTTGCTTCGCAGATGTGAAAACCTGAATAAGATGGGTAGGTGAATTGTCTGGAATGAAGACAGACAGACAGTCTCCTAGCTAAGGAGAAATCTTAACAGGCCTGGCCACTAGTGCCTACTGGAACCTAGTACTGACTTCTGTCTGCTAATGAAAAAGAACACGGGAAAAAAGGAGGCAGAATGATGTATACAAACACATAATTATTTTTCAAATGATGTCAAAATATTCTTTTTTGCCTCTAAAGCTAAGAAAACACAAAAATGTATAACCTTAACAGGCACCACAGGTGAGTAGCACTCTTGATGATTATCACTGAGTAAACTGCACGCCCTTTCACATGTGTAGGGAGACAATTTTCTATTTTTTATTTTTTTCAAATTGTGCCAAGTGGTTCTGACCTTCAGTTTCACCCACTGCCTTTTGCCTCTGGCTCTCATTAGTAAACATCTTAAAATAATCTCAGAATTGCTAATGGGAAAATGATTAATGGAATCTCACTGGGGGCTCAACAGAATCATAACCTCTGAGTGTCTCACTAGAAATTCACTTTTCTGGGTCACCTACACAGAAATCTTATCTCTATGGAATATGGTAGTTAAAAATTCATATGGACCTAAGAGAAAGGAACCAATACATGCATCGTGGAATATGTAGTTACAAAATGATTTCAGTAGTACAAGGGTCTCCCTGCAATTCAAGCTTCCAGGAAATAGTTAATGTTTAACAATTCCTGCTCTACCTCAGTTGGATAAGTTATCAATTAAAATGTTCTTAGCACACTGAAATGTGAGCAAAACAGCAGCTTTTGGAAATAAAAACAGAACTTTGGTCTTGGGCTCTCTTCACTCTGAGCTCTTGTTTGTGGAGTGAGATAAAGTTGATATTGCCTGAGAAGATCATATGTGCAGCTAAATGACAGCAGACATTAGCATGACTTACAGATGATAATGTCCTAGGTTTCATTTGCAAATACATGTGTGTTTGTCTAATGCATGAGGACTGCCCAGTGGTCCTTTAAAAACCTCTTTACCTGTTGGGGTAATTACATTTTTCTTTTTTCCTGTGCTTTTCCAGGTTTCTACTCTTTGGATCTGTGAACTTTTACAAATATTCGTATACCTTGCTCAGTTGCACCAGGGCCTATCAGTATGGGCTTTATAGGTTTTTTTTTTTCATGTTATTACTTACTGTATCTTCTGAGCTGGTAATACAACTCAGTGATGGAAAGCTTGCCTAGCATGCTCAAAGCCCTGAGTTTGAAGTTCCAATACCAGAAGAGGAGGAGGAATGTGGAGGTCGATTCTGGCCTTCCGGGGGTCTTTTGAGCCAATTGGACTAAGTAACAAGATCAACAGTAGAGACACTTAAGTGTCTTCTGCTCATTGGGCTGTGAAGGAGGTTTTGCTTTTCCTGTGATTGAGTATCAAGCCAGAAGCGATACCACAATGTTCTTTTCCTTTACAATAGCTTACCTTGGACAGACACAGCAACCTTGGACAAAAAAAAAAAAAAAGCTTTTCCAAAACTGCTGACTGCTTGAGAACACAGTAAATCACAAATATCTGTTTCTAGTGTACACTTGCTGATTGTTCAATAACATAGTAGCAACAACATAGTAAAGCATTAATGTCTTTATGTATTTCCTTGTATGCTTTCTTGCTATTCATTTTGAAATTCTTATCTGAACAAGATTTTGCTGTTGTTTGTTATTTTCTCTATGGTTACTGATTCTGGATGATTGCCAGAATCTGGCGCGTGCACACACACACGCGCACACACCCACCCACACACACACATATACACACACCCATTTATTTGAGAATAAAGTCTTGCATTCCTTCTGGCTGAGACCCCTCTGACCCTGACTTGGTTCAATTCCCACTGATCTCACAATGAACCTCACGGTGATTAATTCCTAAGTGCAGGCACTTACAGAGGAGAAAGAGAAGAAGAAGAGAAGGATGAGAATTAGTAGTAGGAGGAGGACAACAATTTGGTAGAAGAAAAGGAAGAGGAGGAAGGAGAGGAGGAAGAAGACAGGGGAAGAAAGATGAGAAAGAACAAAAGGAAATTAGAAGAAGCAGCTACCACAATATGCCCAAATAGCACCTTCATCCAGAAGAGACTACAATCTATAATAAACAGACATTTATTTGCCTCATAATTCTGGAGAAGGAAAGTCCAAGAGTACAACACCAGTATCATACTTCCTGCTCTGTCAACTACAGCAAGAAATAAAACAGGAGAAAGTGAGATGAGGGAAACAGAGCAAGGACTGTAACAAATGAATAAATGAAGTTCACACTCAGTAACTAACCCATTCCACCATGTGACATCCATTCTCAAGGCGATCATCTCTCTTGAGCCCTCATCCCCCAACACTGCTGCACTGAGGATTAAGTTTCTGTTGTATGAACTTGGGGGGCACTTTCAAAGCACAGCAGATAGATCACTATGGAAACTCTTGAGTTATAACAGTGGTACTCAGGGTGCCATGTGATGACAGCTGACTGGGGACATCTGGCTCTTTCCAGAGGCTGTGCGTATTTCTGATATGCACCCCTCCTTGCTTATCTTACTATTTAGCTTTGGGAGGGCCATCTCATCCCACATTCATGATTGCTCCAGGGGCTTCTTGAGCTAGCATCACAGAATCCAGCTGTGAAAAAGGACTGTTGAGCCAGCCTGCTCTGACAGTAAGGAGCCTGAAGCCATTCGCTTCGACTTGAGCAAAACAGTTCCAAGAAACACATTCACAAATGCCTCTTATCTTACTGGAGAGAAGATGAATTTTCCTTGCCTCTCAGCCAGTAATGCAAGTTAATCAAAGAACACACTAATGTCGGTTTTAAAATTGCCTTGCTCTAGGCTACGCTGGTTCAACATCAGCAATACTCTAAACTTTTTTCCAAAGTGCTTTCCTCCTTTACCTGATTTCCAACCTCTCTTAGAAAATTCTGAACCCATTTCATGTTGTAGTGCAGAGCCACAGTTTTCACAATAGGATCTTGAAGTCCACAAAAAGGAAGGCAGTATCCCAGGTCAGGGGTCAGCCAGCTAGTGCTGGAAATCAGGTCTCTTGAGTCTGTTGACATTGGAGCGTCTTGACCCTCCTTAGTTGCGTCCCTGAAAAGCAGCACTGTGCAAGAGGGGCACAGTAGTCGTTGACCTTTATATTGAGGCGAAATGTACATGCCATGCAAGTCACTTGCTAAAAGTCTAAAACTCAGTGGCTTCTGGTTTGTCCACAGCTGGACCTCTATTGGCACACTCAATTTCAGAACATTTTCATTACCTCAAAAGCCCTTAGCCATCATGCCCCATCATCCATCCTCCAAGCCCCCATCTGCTTTCTGTCTCCTATGTCCTGCCTGTTATGAGGACTTCCTATAAATTGAATCATATACTATTTAGTCTTTTGCAGTTGATTTCTTTTGTCTTGCATAGAGTTTCTTTTACCTCACACAACATTTTTTACATGTTTTTAGTGTTAAATCATGCAAATATATCAGAGCTTCATCACTTTTTAAGTTGAAAAATATTGCATTGTGTAAATATCAACATTTAATTTATCATTATATTTGTTTATGGGCACTTGAATGGTTAGTATAAACAATACTGCTGTGAATATCCAGATAGATGATAGATGATAGATAGATAGATAGATAGATAGATAGATAGATAGATAGATAGATAGATAGATAGAATATATATATATATATATATATATATTCTCTCAGTTCTTTCTGGTTCAGAAGTAAGAGTAGAATTCCATTCCTGGATCGAATCAAAAATTGATGAACTCCATGCTAAATTTGAGGAACTGCTCAACTGGTGACTAAAGACTTTCTACCATTTTTGTATTCCTACCAGCACTGCATGACACGAAATAGGTCTACATCTGTTTTATATATTTATTTTTGTATGTGTGCATGTGTGTATGTGTGTGTGAGAGAGAGAGAGAGAGAAAGAAAGAGACAAAGAAAGAAAGAAAGAAAGAAAGAGAGAGAAAGAAAGAAAGAGAGAGAGAAAGAGAGAGAGAAAGAAAGAGAGAGAAAGAGAACGAGTATAATTGTGTGAATGTGTATGCCTATGAAGGCCCATGGGTAATATCAGGAATCATCCTGGATTATTCTACCTCCTTATTATTTTGCTTTGGGATTTCCCAGGCTCCACTTTCCAGAACCAGAAATGCAGACTGCCACCATATCCGCCTGGTATTTTTACATGGGATCTGGGTATCTGAATTCAGGTCCTTTTGATTATGAGGCAAAGACTTAACTACTGGGTCATGTCCCCAACCTTCTTATTCTGTATATTATTATGATTATTAATCAGAACCCTTCACAGGGCTGAGGAGTTACCTCATTTAGCTTGAACCCTCACAAATATATTTTCCATGTACTTATTGAACATCTATATATCATTTTTGAAGCAATGTCTACTTATATGCTTTTCATGTTTTTTAATTGGACTATTTCTTTCTACTGTTAAATAATGTTAAAATTTCATCCATCTCATTTTTGGTCAGCCGATTGACTCATTCTTGATTATGCTTGAGTTGTTCCATAAATAATAAGCTAGCTACAATGAGAGCACACCTCAGCCTTCCCCTTCATATGTTGATGGTTTACTATATGCAGTCCACTTATCTTCCAAACATAGATCTTCCAAGAGGATCTCAACTATTATTAATCCCTTGAAAATAACTCTTGTGGAATTAATTTCACCCCTCCCAGAAAAATCTTTTCCAAATCATCTTGTCTGTCTAAAAATCTATTCATGCTCCCCCAACCATGTTTGTATGTTGTAAGACCCCTGACCATTTTACTCATTTCAACCTGATGATGGAGTCAACAGATTCTTGTCCTTTCTCAATTGACTTCTCTAATTGTTACCCTAAACTTCTGGTTATGAAGCTGCTCATCATTACCAGATTTCAGAACACGGAGTCAAGGCAATGAGGAATCTAAGTGGAGAGGTTTCCTTGCAGATACAAAATGGACTAAGGTGAAGCTTTTTGCACAGACCCAGGTCTTTGCCTACTTCTTTAAAAAGGCTTGCAGGAAGAACTCTTCCCTTCCTCCAGGTAGAGAGAAAAATGCCTTTATAAATAGAAATTTCCTTTATAGACTTTAGAAACAAGAAAAACTATGTTAAAGCAAGAATATATTAGGAAACAAGAACAGTATTTCATTGGCAGATGAGATTTGAAAAGGAATCCTGTGTGGACTAGAACATTCCCACCTGAGAAACAAAAAAGCCAAAGAAAAGGGCTGATTAAATTAGCTGTTGTCCAGGAGTAAAATCTTAGGGAGAGTCCTCAATAAGGTAGCATCCATGCTGTTCTTGGGGTGTTGCTATGTACCTAGAGAGTGAAAAATTTTATCTTCATTCATTAAAACTTTTCCACATCTGACTTGGTTAGATGCCACAAATCCCAAGGTCATACACACTTTCAAAGAACTGGGTAATCCTCAACATGGGCTCAATGTACAAAGAAAAATCTTTCATTCATGATTCTTGAATCAACTTCCAAATATAGGCTGGGTTAAAAATTTATTCAAACAAATTCTGCTCAAAATACAAATCCATGTTGCTTCAGAATCCAGAAAGAATGTACAATCCCCAGAGATAGCAAGAAACCAAGTAAAATAGAGTTGGCAGATACCCATTACCTGGTGCTCCTAGGGTCTGTACAGTTTTGCTGGCTATACAAAATCTAGAGAGTTTGGCATGCACATTAAAGGATGATCCGAGAATGGGGGGGGGAGGCATTAGGGGATGGGGAGGGAGGGGGAAAGGGAGAGGGATCAGGGGGGAGGGGGGAGATGGAGGGAGGGAGGGGACCAGTGTACCTGTTAAGTTTGTATGAGCAGAAATAATAATAAAAAACTAGAAGAAAAAAGTATGAAAAGGGGAAATCTTAAGATCTTTAAAATTTATAATATACAAAACAGAGTAGATATAATCTACAAAATAGTATATCTACAAAACACAAAGTAACAATTGATGAGTCAGACAGTTCTCAGAACTAAAGCTGGTTCAGAGGCATCCAACCAGAACATGAATTATAGAAAATGGTTAAGTGGTTAACTGGTAACAAAGCCTTCTGTATTTAACTTTAGTTGAGCTACTGTGATGAGTTCCACTTTGGTATGGAGTTTAATGAAAAAAACTGGTCCATATAATGGGCTGTCACAGGTTTTATTTATTACTTATAATGATCTTTTACATATTTTGGTATCTCATGTAGACATCAAGTATTTATTTTGCAAAAGTTTTCTCTCACTCTGAGACATGTCCTTTTATTGTTGGTCTCTTTTGAAACATAGACTATTGTTTACTTAATTTTGGTGATATCAAGTTTGTCTATTTTCTCTTGTATTTCTTTTACTTTTTGTGTTATATTTATGACCCAGAGACACAACATTTTATACAATTATTTTAACCCAGAGTTTTGTAGTGTTAGCTTTTCTATTTAGATTTTCTCTCCATTTTGAATAAATTTTGCATGATATCATGAGGTAAGGGACCAAATTTATTGTTTGAAGTGATCAGTTTCCTGATCATCATTTGTCCAGTTTACTCATTGAAATTATCTTGGCACATTTGCACATTGACTATGAAAGTTAGGGTTTCTAACCCTGAATTCCATTTCATTGGTAGATTCTTCTCATGCTAATACCATATTGTTTTGGTTACTGTAGCTTTTCAGGTTTCATGATGAGAAGTATACATCCTCTAGATTTGGTTTTATGTTTCAAGATTGTTTGAACTACCCTGGGTCACGTGGAGGTTAGGATCAGCCAAACAATATTTACGAAGAAGTCAGGATTTTGATAGAGATGGCATTGAATCTGTAGGTCAATTTACATAATATTGCCATCTTAATACCATTAACATTACCAGTCCACAAATATCTGTTTGTTTTTTTAGATCTTCTTTAACTTCTTTTCTGAGATAGGCTATCCTCTATAACCAAGTCTGGCCTTGAACTTGTGGCAATCCTCCTGCCTCATCCTCTCAAGTGCTGGGATTACAGGTATAAGTCACCATGCCTGACTGATTCATTTTTTGCTAAATTTATTTCTAACTATTTAATTCTTTTCAATTCTACCATAGGTGAAGTTGTTGTCTTAATTTTGTTTTTATTCACTTGTTTCTTCTTTATAGGAATACAATTAAATTTGCATTGTTAATTTTGTTTCTTGAAATTTTGCTTAACTCATTTATTCTTATAGTTTATTAATGGATTCTTTGGGATTTTCTCTTTACAAAATAACGTCATTTCACAACAGTTAATTTCTTTCTTTCCAATCTTGATGCCTTTTATGTCTTTTGTTGTCTAATTAGCCTGTGTGGGACTTCTAGCACTTTGCTGAATAGAAGTGTTAACAACTGACATTCTTGTCTTCTATTTAAGAAGGAAGTATTCTATCTTTTATTAGTAAATATCTTGTGAGATATGGAGTTGTGTAAATAACCTTTATTAGGTTGAATATTTCCCTTTTTATTGCTAGTTTTTTTTGGGGGGATTGGAGGCATTTTCATCATGAAGTGGTTTCTCTGGAATATCTTCATCTTTTAGATGACCATATGGGTTTTGTCCTTATGATGTGCTGTAATGTTAGTTTATCTTCATCCATTGAATATTGCATTCTTGAGATAAATCCCACTTGATTGCACGTAAAACTTTTTTCTACATTGTTAGATTTGATTAGTTAATATTTTGCTGAAGACATTTAAGCTATATTTAAAGAAATTTTGGTCTATGATATTTTTTTCCAGGGAGGCACACGAGATTCATTTCAGGGTAATGCTAGACTAGAAAAAGCTAAGAAGTACCTCCTCTTCTTACAATTTTAGATGAGATGTGATGAATCAGTGAATTCTCCAGTGAAGCCTTCTGGTCCCAGACTTTTCTTTTTTTCTTTTTTTCTTTTCTTCACGTGTTCAGGATTTTTATTTAATGTCTAGTGGACATCTCACATACTTCCCTCACCTTTTAAGTTAGTGTGGCAATTTTCCATCATAGATTACTTAAAAGAGAAGCTTTGGTCAAAAATGGAATGAAATAGCAAAAAAAAAAAGAAGAAAAAAGAAAACAAAAACCCATTGTTCCCTTTAAAACTCATACTTTCACCCATTGTATTCAAACATAGGCGACCTGCTTGATCTGTGTTTGCTGTGTTTCCATGGGAACAGCGCTCCTCAACTCCAAGCAAATGATAGAGCCATGATCAGCCGGGTTTATGAGGCTGGATGGTTGAGGCTCACGTGGCTTCACATTACCCAGAGGCCCTGGATCGAGGACTCTAGGGTCTTGAAATCCCAATCGTCATGACTCCACCGATGCCAGTAGTGGAAAATTTGCGACACTCTTGCTTGTCCACCTCACAGATAGACGCTTGAGTGATGCTGTTCTGGTGCAGCCTCTCCAAGGCCGCGTTGCCGTCCCCAGCTGCGGACTTCTTGTTCATTTTGCAGAAGCTCTCGGTGGCCGGCATGCAACAGCGCTGGAAGCTTTGCTTTGGAATGTCGAGCTTGGAGACGAAGGTCAAGCAGCCGCGGTCAACACAGTTCAAGAGCATCATCCAGCTCCCACCAGCTAGCAGCCACCACACTGTTCTCCGAGACAAACACACTCAGGAGTGGCAGGAACTCTGTTTTCAGTGTGGAGACCGGCACATTTTTTGAAGCATCGGCAGCGGACACGGTGCTGTCCTGACTGACCCAGGTCAGGCAGCTCCCAGTGGCGGAGAAGCTGCTGATGCCACGCACCCAGCCACCAGTACTGCTGCCACCACATCAGCCAAGCGAAAAGTATCTTGCTGCCCCAGGGTGCTCTGGATGACTTCTCATCCACTTCCTTTAATGTAGGCAGAAAACACTGCACTTGAAGGCACATGATCCAGCGGCCAGCAAAACATTGTTGGGATGCCAGGCCGAGCTTAGGACTGTGGAGCGAATCGGCTTTTTAATGTGTTTGCTTACTCACCAGTTATTTTCAGACTCAAAGTAGCAGACAGAAATGAGGCATGCCCGGCTCCCCACGGCGAACTTGTTCTCTAAAGAGAACCACTTCACAAAAGTGGCAGCATGGTTAATCCGCAGAATCCCCAAAGTTACCTTCCAGACGCCGTCTTCTGACTCCAAACATAGGCATTGCGGTCAGCCCCACGAGTGACGATGGGGTCGCTCTTAAGAGCCCAGTGGATACCTGTGATGGGGTCGCTCTTAAGAGCCCAGTGGATACCTGTGATGTGTCCTCTATGTTCCACGATTTCATGGGCTTTTACCCACTGGCTCTCATTCTTCCTACAGATGTGAACTTGGTGATGTTTGGACTAAGGGCAGTCTGGGTACGATCCCTGTTCCAGGTGTGAGAGGTAATCAGCTCCTGCAGAAACTGAGGCAGGGACGTGATTCTTAGTGTTGTTAATGGACAAGAAAGCTGGGATCTGGGTGGACCGGAGGACTCAGAGCAGAGGATCGTGGATTCTAATCCGTCAACACGGACTGGCTCCAGCCCTAGACTTTCCTTGTGAATAATTTTGAATTGTATTCCAGTCTTTCTGTGTCGTGTATGCCTATTTATCCTCTAGTCCAATTTATTATATTATGCCTGTCTGGCATAATATTTTCCTTTTTCATCTGAGTTCTCTGCCTTACTTCCATTATGCTTTTCACAGTTGCCTCTTGAATTTCTCAGCTTCATTAAAATCAGTGGTCATGGGGCTGGAGAGGTGGTTCAAAGGTTAAGCCTCTGCCTTGCAGGCAGAAGGTCCTGGATTGGGATCCTAGACCCCAGTATAGACGCCGGGTGGAAGCGGGGGCAGCCTGCGTTTCTGTTCCTGATAGGGCGGAGCCTGTGAATACTGGGGCAGAGTAAACAAGGAGGAGGTGGAGGCGGTCCATGGTGGTTCCTGAATTCGTCTGTGGTTCTACACACACACACACACACACACACACACACACACACACGCATACACGCACAATGGAATAAATAATAAAGAAATAAAATCAGTGATCCATATGGGGTGTGACTCTAATTGCCCACTTCAAAAACATAACGGGTTTGAAGTCTTATGTTTTATTGTAAAGGCAAAGGCAAATCAGCATGTGTATTTTAGCATTAAAACATTAACCTTATTTACTACACAGAGAACTATCAAGCACGTTCCTCATTTCTATTCTTCACTCTCCATGCAAAGCCTGCGTCCCCTAGTTTGAGATACATCTTGATTCCCTTTTTATAAGGACATCTTATCTATCTATAACCATATTCAAATCTGAATCACCACCATAGGTCAACTATAGACCCACAAAATGGAGAAGCAGTGTTGATAGCTAAAACTTTGTCCTCTAAATGAAGCTCCTTGTGTTCTGATAAGGCAGGCAGGACATTGTCTTCTTAAGGGCATGTATGTGTGTGGTCCTCTTCCATGTTCTGTGTCATTGACAGCAATGTGGGGATCTACCTCCTTTTTCTCTGGAATATAAACAGCAAAACTAACCAGCCAAAGTGACCCCTAGACTAACACTAGAAATGGATACAATCCAGGTTTCTTTTAGCAAATGAGATCTGAATACCAAAATTCTGTTATTTTCTGCTGTCAAGGGAAAAGTAAAACCCCAAAATGTAATTGTGAACTGTAATTATCCAATAAGCTAGTAGTGTGTGTGTGTGTATGTGTGTGTATGTGTGTGTGTGTGTGTGTAAAAGAGGAGGACATCGTGTATTCTCTATCATTCTGTCTTATTACTTTGAGACAAGGTTTCTCATTGAACCTGAAGTTTGTAAGTTATTTACCCCCAAAAAAACACATCATACCACGAACTAGATGGAAGTTTTAACAGAATTCCAGAACTGCTGGGCCAATCTCAGGAAAAGGGAGAAAAAAGGCCTGGAAGAAGGGAATGGTGGGTTTTTATACCCTCAGGGTTGGTAAGTGGGTTGAGGGGCGGAGCCTGGAGGTGACATCTGGGACTTTTGCCCAGCTCAGAAAGTGTGGTTAGTCAGTCTTTGACCTTGACCCAGCTAACACAATGATCGGGCAAGCACCAACTGATTATTAGGATCAGTGACCATCAAGCAGAAGTTTTGCCTTGAGTATAAAGGATGAGAATCCAATCAAAGCTCACCATTTTTGCTACACAGCAGGTCAGCAAGCTCTTGAGACCCACTTATCACCCAACTCCAGGATTATGGGAATATGAGGCCATGCCAACTGGAGAGGGGTGAGGATTTGAACTCAGGTCCTCTTGAAACTGGATCTCTTGTGGCTCCTGTGTCCCTCAGTAGAAGATTAAAACCAGAACACATGGAGAGGTTAAAACAGGGTTCATTCAAAATGAGAGAAAAGGGAAGAAACTCTTAGACACTGGGTCCAAGAAATGCAAGGAGGAAGCCATATCCCTAAGGTGTGAAAGCATTAGAGCAGAGAGATAGCTTAAGGTCAGAGACAATGGAAAGAGAGACTATATAACCAGATGGTGAGAGGAAAGAGCAGCCATAACCCCTGGCGAGAAGAAAGAGCCCCCATAGCCATGATGGCATAGCTGGAGAGCAGGGAAGGAGAGAACAAGGATGGTAGGAGCTATAATATTTCCAATCTCAGGCATTGCTGAGAAGTGGCGAAGTGAGATGTACTGAGGAGTTACCAAAGAAGTGAGCTAGTAAAGACTGGAGGGGTGGTTGGTATGGTTCCCACAAGACCAGAAATTCCTAACTATACAAGCTGTCCAAAAGAAATATACTCTATTACTCATGCTTGTACAGCAAGCACCCTTACCAACTGAGACTGCTCCCCAGCACCATAAGCTAATGATCTTTAGCACAGAATTCACATAAGCCTTGAATGGAAATGATATTTTAATTGCCACAATAACTTTAAAATACTGAACTATTAACTTAATACTCGAATTAATCATTAATCGATCACTCAATCTTAGTTCCTCCTAAAGATCATCATTAACTCATATTTTAAATGCTGATAATTAAAATATGTCCTATTTGTCTCTCTTTTCTTTTCTTAGAAAAATTGTTCTTGAAAACCACCTGTTATTTATTGGTTCGCATATTTGGACCAGACATCATAAAACTGTGAGTATGGCGTGACATAGAGATCCCATCTGGCTGCCGACCTGAGTGAGAGAAAGTAGTGTCCAGCATGCTGGACATTCTTCCCGTTTCTGTTAAGAAGGGGAAACTGAAGTCAGCTTGATGTTCTGTGGCACTAGCAGCTTGCTCCGAACCCAAGGTGCAAATCTGGCTCTGTTTCTCTCCAAGAGACTTGGGGAAGGGAGACGACAACTTCACAAGCAGCAGGGCCAAGAAATGACCCTCAACTGTCACTGACACGGACAGCTGACCCGCTCCTGAGCATCCAGCCTGAGCAGCCCCACCCCATTCTCCCTGCTGGCCTCCAGGTCTCCTTCCCATAGGGTGACCATCCTCTATCTCCTCACCCCTCTCGCCATCCCTAACTGTTCATTTTGTTTTCTTTTTCTTCTATCTTGAGCATGGAACACTGGGTTGGATAAATCATGTCTAGTTATAGCATCTTCTGTACACATGGCTTTCTTATTTGTAACCAAGTTATTTATTATTTTTTATTTATTATTTATTCAAGTGTGTGGGTATGTATATGTGTGTGTGTGTGTGTGTGTGTGTGTGTGTGTACGTGTACAACCACGGACGAATTCGGGAACCACATGGACACCTCCACCTCTCCTTGTTTACTCTGCCCTGAGATTCACAGGCTCCGCTTTACCAGGACCAGAAACAGGCCGCCCCCACTTCCGCCCGGCGTTTATACATGGGGTCAGGATCTGAACTCAGGACCTTCTACCTGCAAGGCAGAGGTTTAATCCCTGAGCCACCTCTCCAGCCCCCCAAGTTATTTATTAAATAACATCTTGTAACAAATACCCCAAACCACACCTCAAAACAAAGTCAATCCCTGAGTCTATCTCCAGAAACTCTCCCTTCCATTCTCCTACCCCTTCCTTCCCATGAGCATCATCTTAGAGTCCATGTTTAGCCTTCTTTCCATATCCTTTTGTTATAATTTCATTACATTAAAAAAGTGACAAGGAGACAGCCAGGAGGGTGGAAGGGAGACAAATGGATTTGTGAATGTAGAGGAGGGAGGAAAAAGAAAGGGAAAGGAAGAAGAAGAAAGGGGGAGGGTTAAAAAAGAAAATACATAAATGGCATAATATATATTTGGCATATTCCTTTAATAGGTATATCTTTAGTTCTTTATAGTAAGTTTATCATATTTTAAACATCCTTTGATGTTTATCACTTAAATCTGTAGACTGAGTCTATCCACATAACATTATCATCATGCTGTATTTCTAAAGGTGTATCTTCATGCAATGTCCCCCCCATGGGCATGTGGGCTGTTTCTGGCTCTCTCTTATGTTCAGTGTTCCTTTGAACATTCCCATAATATGTCATTATCTTGACAATTAGATGTACAAGAGAGAGGCTCAAAAGACAGTGTCACTCTTTGTAATGGTGTAGCCTAGAGCCACAGCAGCTTAAAGAGAGAGGAAGTTTTAAACAATCCAAAGCCGAGTGATGGGCAGTGTTACTCCTGTGCACCTGTCACTGTCAATCTTGATTTCATCCATTGCCACCAATGGGTTACTGTTTATGTATCTTTTTTTTTGGCAGGTTCTGGTTTGGTTTATCCTGATGATTGGAACCGGAGTCAGGAGCACCTGTAGAATAGACTTGGGGTCAGAGAACATCCATCACAAGTCCTGTCCTTTTTATCTCTCCAATAGTGAATTCAGTAGCAACTCCTGAGAATACTCTGATGTGAGGGAGTAGCTATTGGGTGGGAACAGCCCTGATGTGCATCTATATGTATTGTACATTTGTAGCTTTAAACTTTAAACTTTAAACTTTTTAATACATTTTATTATTATTTCCACTCATACAAAATTAATAGGTACACCAGTTCCCTCCCTTCCTTCTCCTTCCACCGAACCCCCTGCTCCCCCTCCCCTCACCCCTCCCTCCCCATCACCCAGTGCCTCCCGCCCCAATTCCCAGGGAGTCCTTTCTTGTGCATGCCTGACTCTCCTCTAGGCCCTCCTCTCCGATGATGTACAAGGACCCAGTGGCATTTCCCTGAACCCTTCCCCGTGTTCCCCTTAAGCATAGGAACACTGCTGTGGCTGTCAATCCCTTGCCTCCAAGGATCTTGGTGCCTTTAGCAGATGCTAGACTTTGTGAGGTCAATAGTGTGCTGGACATTGCTCAGGGCATGCAAAGTCCAATTATGATTGCTTTGGCCCTAACTTGTGTGGAGTATCTTGCAAATCATTGCTCCTCCCATCCTTTTGCTCTTACACTCTTACCGCCCCCTCTTCCACAAATGTCCCTGAGCTTCAAGATGGGGAGAGATTAGTCTGGCCTAGTTCTAGGTGGTTGATATAGAGTCTCTGAAGTTCTGGATTGTGGTTTGTTGATTTTCTTTTGCAGTTTTGCTGCTCCTGCAATACCCTTCACTCCATCCTGTTGGGCACTGTATGTCACCCCCTGGCCAGAGACAAAAAGCTGTTAAACTGGAGTCTTATTATAAGAGCACATTCAAGGATAGATGTAATAAAAGTAGGAAACCTCAGTGAGGGAGGGGTCAATCACCCATTTGCAAAATGGTTACTTTTTATCTGCCAGACTATATGCCCTCCCCTTCTGTTAAGATCATACCCCCTTAGTTGTAAAGGATCAGGAACAAATATCTGCGAACTTAACCAGGTGTCACATTACTTACTTGCAGTCCTTGATGGAGGCCTACTGTAACATGGTCACTTCTCTCCTTGTTTCTGGTGTGGCCCTCCAACCCTATCCCTCCCATTCATAATCCTTGCAATTACTGTAGGTAATACATAGATTTACCTATGAGTGTCTCAAGGTGGGCTGGATGGGTTTGGTATTAGGAGCCACCTATTAGGGAGTACAAACGGCACTTAATTTTCTGGGTCTGGGATACTTCACTTAATATAATTGTTTCTAATGACATCTATTTCCCGACAAATTCCAGTAATTCATGCTTTTTGATAGCTGAGTAGTACTCCATTGTATACTTGTAACACAGTTTCCTTATCCACTCGTCAACTGTTGGACATTTGGGTTGATTCCATGACTTTGCTATTGGAAACAGTGCTGCTATGAACATGGTCGTGCTTGTGCTATCAAGGTGAACCTCTGCTGTATGGGGGGTTATTCCCAAAAGTGGAATAGCAGGATCATATGGCATTTCAATCTTTAATTTCTTTAAGAATCTCCAGACAGTTCGCCAGAATGGCTGTATGAGCCTGCATTCCCACCAGCAATGAAGGAGAGTTCCCCTCTCTCCACATCCTCTCCAGCATTTGTTGTTGTTTGTATTGTGGATTTTTGCCATCCTGACCAGGGTGAGATGATATCTCAGGGAAGTTTTGATTTGCATTTCCCTGATGGCTAAGGAAGTGGAGCATTTTTTAAGATATTTGTTAGGCATTTCAGTTTTGTCCCTGGTAAAATTTCTTTTAAGTTCCAGGGCCCATTTTTTAATTGGGCCATTGGTTTCCTTGGTGTTTAGTTTTATAAGTTCTTTGTGCACTCTGGACAGCAGAGCTCTATCAGATATGTGGTTAGTGAAGATTTTCTCCCATTCTGTGGGTTGCCTTTGAGCTGGTGTTACAATCTCTTTATCTGAACAGAAGCTCTTTAATTTCACAAGATCCCAACTGTTGAGAGTTGGTAGCAGTGACTGTGCCATTGGATGTCTGTTTAGGAAATGTTGGCGTAGCCTAATCAGCTCAAAGGAGTTCCCTATCCTTTCAACTATGGTTTTTGTAGTCTCTGGCCTGATATCAAGGTCCTTGATCCATTTGGAATTAAGTCTTGTACATGGTGATAAGTACGGGTCCAGCTTTAATCTTCTGCATGTGGAGATCCAGTTTTGCCAGCCATTTGTTGAAGATGCTGTTCTTTTCCATTGGATTCTTTGGGCCCCTTTATCAAAGACCAAATGGCTATAATTTTGTGGGCTTATATCTGGGTCTTCAATCCTTATCCATTGATCTATGTGTCTATTTTGGAGCCAATACCAGGCTGTCTTTATAACTATGGATTTGTAGTATAGACTTAGGCTTGGTATGGTAATACTTCCAGCTGTGTTTTTGTTACTCAGGATTGTTTTTGCTATCCTGGGTCTTTTGTGCCTCCATATGAACTTTGAGATTGCTTGGTCAACTTCTTTGAAGAATTGCTTTGGGATTTTGATTGGTATAGCATTGAATCTGTATATTGCCTTTGGTAGGATGGTCATTTTCACGATGTTGATTCTGCCAATCCAGGAACATGGGAGGTCTTTCTACCTTCTGGTGTCTTCTGCTATTTCTTTCTTTAGGGTTTTAAAGTTTTCATTGTAAAGGTCTTTTACCTCCTTGGTTAGGTTTATACCAAGGTATTTCATTTTTTTAGGGGCTATAGTAAATGGGATTGTTTCTCTCAAGGCTTTTTCACTTCTTTCATTCTGGGCATATAGGAAGGCCTCTGATTTTTGCACATTTATTTTGTATCCTGCCACCCTGCTGAACTTCTCAATTAGTTCCAGGAGCTTCCTGGCGGAGTTTTTGGGATCACTCAGGTATAAGATCATGTCATCTGCAAATAGGGATAGTTTGACTTCTTCCTTGCCGATTTGAATCCCTCTTATGTCCCTTTCTTGTCTTATGGCTTCAGCTAAGACTTCAAGTACAATATTGAATAGAAGTGGTGAGAGTGGACAGCCTTGTCTAGTTCCTGATCGAAGTGGGAATACTTCCAGTTGTTCCCCATTCAGCATAATCCTTGCTGTGGGCTTGTTGTATACAGCTTTTATTGTATTGATAAAGGTTCCTTCATTCCTACTGTCTCTAGCGTTTTGATCATAAAAAGCTGTTGGATCTGATCAAAAGCTTTTTCTGCATCTATCGAGAGTATCATGTGGTCTTGGACTTTGGACTGGTTTACATGATGAATTACATTTATTGATTTGCGTATGGTGAACCAACCTTGTGTGCCGGGGATGAAGCCTACTTGGTCCCCGTGAATAATCTTTTTAATGTGTTTTGAATCGGATTTGCTAAGACTTTGTTGAGAATCTTTGCGTCTGTGTTCATCAGAGAGATCGGCCTACAGTTTACTTTTTTAAGTGAATATTTATTAGGTTTTGGGATTAAGATGATATTAGCTTCATAGGAGGAATTTGGTAGTGTTCCTTCCTTTGCTATTTTATGGAACAGTTTAAGGAGTATTGGTGTTATTAACTCCTTAAATGTCTGGTAGAACTCTGTGCTGAATCCATCTGGTCCAGGACAGTTTTTGGTGGGAAGATTTGAGATTAGTTCTTCAATTTCCTTATATGTTATAGGACTATTTAAGTAATTCACAACTTCCTGATTCAATTTAGGTAAGTTGGGTTTACTTAGAAATTCATCCATCTCTTTTGTGCTGTCAAACTTCACAGAGTGTAATTTTTTGAAATATGATGTTATAATTGTCTGGATTTCTTGGGTATCAGTAGTGATAACTCCATGTTCATTTCTAATTTTGTTAATTTGGATTTTCTCTCTCTTGCTTTTGGTTAATTTAGCTAGCATAATCAATCTTATTGGTAATCTGGTAATCAATCTTATTGATTTTTTCAAAGAAACAGCTTTTTGACTGGTTGATTTTCTCTATTGTTTTCTTAATCTTGATTTCAGATATTTCTCCCCTTATTTTGCTAATCTCCTCTCTTCTACTGCTTTTGGGATCAGATTGCTCTAGTTTCTCTAAAGCTTTAAGCTGCATTGTTAAGTTGTTTATTTCTGATGTTTCCATTTTTTTTGATGTACGCATTAAGAGCTATGAATTTACCTCTTAGGACAGCTTTCATTGTGTCCCAGAGATTTTGGTAAGTTGTATTTTCATTATCATTCACTTTCAGGAAATCTTGAATTTCCTTTTTAATTTCTTCCTGAATCCAGTTCTCATTCAGCATCATATTGTTAAGTTTCCAGGAGTTAGTGTATTTTCTCTTGTTTGTTGTGTTGTGGATGTCCAGCTTTAGGCCATGGTGGTCTGACAGGCCACAGGTTAGAATTTCAACTTTTTTGTATATGTGTAGATTCGTTTTGTGGCCCAGTATGTGATCTATTTTGGAGAAAGTTCCGTTTGCTGCTGAGAAAAATGTGTATGCTTTGGTACGTGGGTGAAAAGTTCGATAGAGATCTGTAAGGTCCATTTCTTTCAGGGTTTGATTAATGTCCAAAGTGCCTCTGTTAAGCTTTTGACCTGTTGATCTATCCCATGTTGAGAGGGCGGTGTAGAAGTCCCCAAGAATTATCATTTGGGGGTTGATTTCTTGCTTTAGATGCTGTAGGGTTTTCTTAAAGAATGTGGAGGGGCCCATATTGGGTGCATATATGTTCAGTATTGTGAAGTCTTCCTGGTGAATTGTACCTGTGACTAAAATGTAGTATCCATCCGTGTCTCTTATAATTTTCTTTGGTTTGAAGTCCACTTTGTCTGATAGCATAATGGCTACCCCTGCCTGTTTTCTGCTTCCATTAGCTTGTAGAATTGTTGACCAGCCTTTTATTTTTAGGGCATGCCTATCTTTTGTGGTGAGATGGGTTCCCTGCAGGCAGAAGATTGATGGATTGTGATTTTTAATCCAAATTTGTAATCTGTGTCTCTTGATTGGTGAATTAATTCCATTAACATTTAGTGTTATAATGGAGAAACTATTTTTAATTCCAGACACTTATTATGTTTAGTGGTTTTTATAAGTATATTGCTTCGCTGTTAATGGTGTTATACTTGCCTTCTGTTCTCCTGGATATGCCTGTTTTTTTCTTCACGCTTGAGTATCATTTCTAGCATTTTTTGAAGGCCTGGTTTGGTGGACATGTATCCCTTCAAGTTGTCTTTGTGCTGGAAGATTTTTCTTTCTCCCTCAATCATGACTAATAGTTTTGCAGGGTAAATCATCCTGGGTTGACATTTTTGCTCATTCAATACTTGAAGTATGTCTCTCCAAGCTCTTCTTGCTTTTACTGTTTCGACTGAGAAGTCATTTGTTATTTTAATAGGTTTACCTTTAAAAGTGACTTGTTTTTTCTCCCTTGAAGCTCTCAACACCAGTTCTTTATCTTGAATGTGGAGGGTTTTGACTATTATTTGCCATGGCGAGCTTCTGTTTTGGTCATATCTGTTTGGGGTGCAGAATGCCTCTTGTATATGGATGGGCCTCTCTTTTTTTAGATGAGGAAAGTTTTCCTTGATGATCGTTTGAAAAATTTCCTCAGGGGTGGTATTTTGAGAATCTTGCTCTGGTATTCCATGAATACACATGTTGGGCTTCTTCAGGGTGTCCCATATCTCCTGAATATTTCTTTCAAGTATCTTTTTGGCTTTAACAACCTCTTCCTTGAGCTGGTTAATACTCCCACTTTATTCAAGGTCTGAAATTCTGTTTTCTGCTTCGTTAGTTCTGCTGATAAGACTCTCTGTGGAGTTCTGGGTTGAAGATAACTTGTCTTTTAGCTCGGTTTTAAACTCTGCTTGAGTCTGTTTTAACTGCTCTATGCTAGTTTTTGTTTCTTGCACTGTTTTTCTCAACTCCTCCAGATGTCTGTTGTGTTCCTCTTCAAAGCGATTGATTCAATTATTTAATTCCTCCTGGATTTCCTCTTTCATAGTATTGAACATGGTAATGATCATATTTTGAAGGTCGTTATCCTGGGTCAGGCTTTCTTGGCCATTTTCCATGGGTTTGTTCTGGTTGGAGTCTAATATTATGGGATTAATTCCTTCAGTGGGAGATTTGTTTACTTGAGTGTTGTTTCTCATGGATTTGTACTTTGACTTTGGCATTGTCGTTTTAACTCTTAAGATCTTTCAATTTCTGTGCGTTTTTCACTAAACTGAATTATTTGGCCTGGGGTTTTGGGGGTGGGCGGAGACGGAGCTTACCTAGATGGAAGTGAGTCCAGGCTGGACCCCGCGCGTTCCGGGAGGCGGAGTGGAGGAAGGGAGAATTGGGCATCGGCAGGGCTCTATTTAACCTGGGGGACCTGGGGCGGGGCCCGGGCACAGAGGGGGTGTCCTCCTCCTCCTCCCAGGCCCTGCGCGGTGGCTCAGGCTGGATGGTGAGAGGAGCTGGTTCCCTTGGGCGGCCTGGGGTTCTGGGGGTGAGCGGGGACAGGAGCTTACCTAGGTCGCGCGGTGAGGCCCGGCTGGACAGCGCGCGCACTTCCCGGGCGGCGGGGCGGAGGGAAGGGAGCGGGTTACTGTTTATGTATCTTTAGAGGAAGAGAATGCATTTTTTAGTTAATACCTCAATTATTACCACTACCTATGCCAGTTGCCCTAAATTCCATCATCTACTAATCTACAGAAAGATTGGTAGCTGTCTAATGCAAATCTAATCACATTTTTCAACTCTGCACACCTGTTTTCCAAGACTCTTCATGGTCTGATCCTGATGGTACTTTCCAACTCATCCCTTACCACCATAGTACACCACATGACATAGTGGCTTTCCCTGTAAACCAGGCAGTTTTCTGCTACAGACCTGGGCAAATTTTCCTATGCTTGATACAACTAAAAGTCCAAGACACATCGCTCTACTCCTTTGAAGCATAGCTTCAGGACACCTCTTCTGGGATCTTCCATGATCCTCTCCAATCTGATATGGACATGTTGCCCCCAACCATACACACACACACACACACACACACACACACACACACACACACACACACTCCTGCATGCCTGCATACACACTCTCTTAGTACCTCACACAAACATCTAGCATAGCATTTCTCCTTTTACTTCTCTGAGTTCCTGCTGATTTGAGAGCTTTAAAAAGGAGGCAAAGACTCCTCATTTTATTCACACATCCAGATATGTATCAAAATACTGGCTACATGTGGGAGGAAGGAGAGGGGAAAAAAAGAAAAAAAGGAAAGTGGGAGAGAGAAGAGAAGAAAAGAGGAAAAGAAGAAAGGAAAGCTTCTTCTGAAGCAAGATAGACAAGTAACTGGTTCTGTCTATCACTTGCTGCTGGCTATAATGTCCTGGTGTGTATCCATGTCATTTACACGTAGACTAGAATCTCTTCTCACATGGTACACTCACCTTCCAGTTTGATTTAAGCAGTCCAAAACAGCTCTGGGTTGATGTAGGTCCTGAAAATGACAGTCTCATGATTTAATTTTACCTGAATATCAATCTTCCAATATTAAATGAATTTTCTAACCTAGAAGGTTAGAAGTCAGTTCTCAATAATTCATGGACTAATTACGCCACAATTACATTTTCTTTCTGTAGTCAGACCCATAGGCTTCTATAAAGAAGTAGGGCATCTGAGAAATAAGACATTTCCCCCACAAGACCCGAAAGCCTGATGCTTGATCTATTTGGACTCCTATAACAGAATATCTTACTGTGGAAAATGTATAAAAAATAGAAATCTGTCACTCATAGTTTTAGAGACTAGAAATATAAGATCAAGGTGTCTTCAGATTTGGTGCCTGCTGGGGCTCACTCTCTGTAGATGGTACCCTCTTTCTGAAACCTCATGTAGCAGAAGGTAAACAAGTTCCCTTAAGCCTCCATTCTAAAGGGTCCACCTATTGTTACTGTTGCATGAAAAGGGCAGACCACAGCAGGAAGGGGTTGCCTAGAGAGCAGTCCTGCTCCAGCCAGGGTCCTTGTGCTAGGTCCCCATCTGTCTCTCATGATCTCCACTGTATCCAACATTGCCATAGAAAACCTGACTCTGATCTCTCCTCATCTTATCTTGCTTCCTAGTAAATTAAAAATTCTTCTGTGCCAAGTCCAGTAGTTCTCAGAAATCAGGAGAGGTCCCATTGTTAACATTTTAAGAAGAAAGCTGCAGAGCAGGATTTGTAATGATTATTGTGCAATTTATATTTAATTAATGGTTTTTCTTGGCATCTGAAATCCAAAGCAATGTGACTATGTTCTTCACAAAATAATCATAATTATAGAAATATCTAAACCCAAGCTAGGTATGATGACTCACAAGTATCACAAGTATTATCACAGCCTTTGGAAGGCCAAGGCAGTTAGATCTGAGTTAAGGCCAGTCTGATGTACACGGAAAATTCTACACCAGTCAAGGCTGTACAGTTAGATCTTGAAAAAAAATAAAAGAAGTAACTAAACTCATAACATACTATAAAGTAATCCAAAAATGAGATAAGCTATTGGACTGCCTGTGAAAGACCTTTCAGCTCTGTTTGAATATCTCTTCTGCTATAATTATTTTATGAAACCTGCTTTGAGAAAATTGTCATAAGTCTACATTTCAGTATTTTCAAGTGAAAAGAGCCTTGTCCTCCATCCCTTCTATAAACTCTGCTTCTCTGCCCATCTGAGATGCCTTGCTCTTCTTGAGATTTTTTAATGATAGTGATCATGAACATCATTCCACTATTTAACACTGTCAAATATCACTGCCAAACATATCAAGCCTCCACTCCTGAACACTCACTCCTATACGGCTCTGTAAAGTAGAAAAAGAAGTAAGTATAAGTGGGTTCTGTGTACATCCAACTTGAATGTCACCACATACTCATTATGTCTGAATGACAAAGAAAATGCACTGAGAACTCAACAGTACTGCTAAGATCTATAAGAGAAGTGAGATTACTAGGCAAGCAGTGCTTCCAAATGTCAAAACAAACAGCATTCTTTCTGGAGCAAAAACTGCCAACCAGGTCAGCCCTACAATAGGATGACCAGGATTGTAATTGACCACACGTCAGAGGTTAGATGTAAACCAGAAACTCCAAGGCCACTTTGGTAAACTCTGCCCCTGGGAGTTTAGTTAGATTCTCACAGTGATTGCTAGAGTAAAGCATCTTCTCACGCTTCTGAAGATGGTGGAGGGACCTGTTCCTCCTAAAAAGATCTGCCATCCAAAGAAACCAGTAGCTAGAGAGATTTTTATCAGAGGCAGCTGAATTTAGGAAAAGTGAATACCCAACTCCAGGGCATCCTGGCCCATGGGAAAGAGATTTAAAACATAACAAAACAACCTTGAGTTGGGAAGAAGACTCCATGAGTAAAAGTGCTGTCTGTGTGAGCGTGAGGCTCTCAGTTTAAATCTCCAGAACCCATGTAAATGTCAGCTTATAGTAAGAGCTTATAATCCTAGCATCCCTACAAGGCTATTGCAGGCAGAGACAGGAGACTCTCTAGAAGTTTGCAGGCCAGCTAGAACAACAAAGAAATCCTATCTCAAAACTTTGTTGTGACTATCAGAAAAGGAATTTGAAACAAGTATGATTAATACTCACAAGTACTAATGGATAAAATGTAAACTATATGTCATAGTTAAGCACAGGTGTCAACTTGACTCTTGAGGGTTTGAGCTCTGGGCACAGTTATAGAGAGTTGATGGTTGAGTTAAGCCCAGAGCAAACCTGAAGGAGATTGTCTAGCTGCTGGGGAAGCCCATGGTGGGTGGGATTAGGCCCTGGATAAATCAGAGAGACCTGGTTGAGAGAGTTGGCATCCTTCTGTATACTTGGCCAGACATGCTGGTCTGGCAAGTAAGGATTGTCCATCTCTCAGCCGTTATGGTGGCCAGTTCCCTCAGCCCTGGTGTTGGTGCGTGCTCTCCTGTCAAGCTGGACTATGAACTGTAACCGGACTGTGGTAAGAAAGTAAACTCCTTGTTCCCTTAAGTTGTGTGATGTCATTTATCAGCAACCATGCAGGCAGACTGCAACACTATGCAAGAGCTGATGGGTAATGCAAGATAGAAGATGCCAATCCAAATTAAAAGTAAAGTTTTAACTGATAGAGAACAAATAAAGAATAATAAAAATTGGGACTGGGGAGATGGCTCAGTTGGTTACATATATGTGCAAGCATGAGGACCTGAGTTCAGATCCCCACCACATAAAAGTCAGATGTGACAGCAAGTATCTATGACCAACCCCGACCGTGTGGGTAGGGAAGGAATAATGGGGACAAGCAGATCCCTGGAACACAATGACTGACTAGCCCAGCCAAATCAATGAGCTGCAAGTTCAGTGAGCAACTCTGTTTCAAAAATAAGGTAAAGAACAATTGAAGAAGATACCCAACATCAACCTCTGGCCTCCACACACATACACACATGCATACATACAAATAAATACACACAAAAAAGAATAATAAAAATTTAAAATTCTTCTCATGGGATTGAAATGGGGAATACAAAAAATATTCCCCAATAATAACGATCTCTTATCAACAATAATCTTGAATATAAATGGCTTTAATCCGTGAATTAGAAGATGTAGACTAGCTGACTAATATAAAAACAAAGGCCAATCTGTCTGCTGTCTCCATGAAAGTCACATAAATAGGAAACACATCTTCTCTTATTTCAAAAGACATAAAGAAGGCCACCACATTTTAACAAATGGAATAATTCATCAAGAAGCTGCAAATATTGTCAATACATATGCACCAAACCTTGGGTGCCCCAGCAGATACTAAAGGTCATATAGGTCAAAATATCAGACATAAATAAATAGCCACTAGATAGATCTTCCAAACTAAAAATCAGCAAAGAAACTTCAGCTTTATTGCTCTAAATCAACTGGACTAATCAGATCTCTACAGATCATTCCACCCAAAAAATAGGGAATACATATTTTTTCTTGATGGTGCATTGAACCTCTCTAAAATTGATCAAATTATAGGCCACAAAGCAAGCCTTAACAAATACAAAACAACTAAAAAAACCTCTGTATCCTATCAGTCCACAGGGGAATAAACTGGAAATCAATAGCAGAAATAACTGTGGAAAATACATAAATATACTTTTGAATGAACAGTGGATTACTGAAGAAATTTATACTTACAAATGTTCCATTAAAACCTGAGAGAGATCCCAAATAAATAATCTAACAGTGTACCTCAAAGCTCAAGAAAAATACAGGCAGAAGAAACCAAACAAATATGTAGTAGATTGTGTAAAATAATAAAGGGAAAAATTATAATGAATACATGAAATTATTCATTATATGTATGAAAAATACATGAAATTACTCAAACAGAGAGTTGGTTCTTTGAAAAGATTAACAAGATTGACCAACTCCTGATCAAATTAATCAAAAAAGAGCTGGAAGAAATAAATTAATAAAAATAAAGATGAAAAAGGAGTTGTTACAACAGACTGTTCTGAAATCCAAAAGATCATTAGGAATACTTTGAAAGATTATGAACAGGAGGGATGGGGAAGGAGGGCCACACCAGTAACAAGGAGAGAGGGGATCATGTTACAGGAGAGCAAATAGGCCACCATCAAGGACTGCAAGTAAGTAATGAGACATCTGGTTAAGTTCACAGACTTTCCTTCCTGATCATTTACAACTGATGGGGTATGATCTTATCAGAAGGGGAGGGCGTATAGTCTGGCAGATAGAAAGTAACCATTTCGCAAATGGGCGATTGCCCCTTCTCTCACCCCGGTTTCCTACTTTTATTACATCTACCTTTGAATATACTCTTATAACAAGACTAATTTAACAGGTTTTTTATCGCTAGCCAGGGGGTGATATCCAATACCCATCAGGATGGAGTGAAGGACATTGCAGGAGCAGCAAAACTGAAAAAAAAAATCAACAACCCATTATCCAGAACATCAGAGACTCTATATCAACCACCTGGAACTAGGCCAGCCTAATCTCTCCCCATCCTGAAGCTCAGGGAAATTTGCGGAAGAGGGAGTGGTAAGATTGTAAGAGCACAAGGATGGGAGGAGTAATAATATGCAAGATACTACACACAAGTTAGGGCCGAAGCAATCATATTTGGCTTTGCATGCCCTGCGCAATGTCCAACACACTATTGACCCCACAAAGTCTAGCGTTTGCTAAAGGCACTAGGATCCTTGGCAGCAAGGGATTGACAGCCACAGTAGTATTCCTATGCTTAAAGGGAACACAGGAAAGGGTTCTTGGAAATGCCACTGGGTCCTTGCACCTCATCGGAGAGGAGGAGCCAGAGGAGAGTTTGGCATGCTCATTAAAGGATGCTCTGGGGATGGGAGGGGGAGGTATTGGGGGATGGAGAGGGAAGGGGGAGAATACTTTGAAAACTTAGTTCTTACAAATTGAAAAATCTAAAAGAAATGAATAAATTTCTAAATTCATATGACTTACAAAATTAGAGCTAGAGGATGTAACCAATTCAAACAGATCCATAACAAGCATTGAAATTAAAGCAGTAATTAAAATAGCAGTAATTAAAAACAAAGAATGGACAGATTCACTGTGGAACTTTATCACACTTTTGTGGAAGATTTAATACAAACACTTCTCACATTCCACAAAATGAAGAAGGAAAGGTTAATAACAAACTCATCCCATGAAACAATTATTACCCTGAAACCAAAACTGAATAAATGTACAAAAAAAAAAAAAACCACACACCAATTTCCTTGATGAACTTAGATGTAAAAATACTGCTGTAACAAATATTTACAAACTGCATTCAGGAATATGGTATGAAGATAAACATCATTTACCAAGTTGTTTCCATGCAAGGTTGGTTCAATATATCCAAATCAATAAAAGTAATGTACCATATTAGTAGATTTAAAGACAGAAATCACATTATCTAAACAGATGCAGAAAAGGAATTTGATCATATTCTCATGACTTCATGATGAGAATTCTGAAGCAACTAGGAACAGACAGGACATACTCCAACATACAACCAACATTATATTAATTGACAAAAAATTTGGATTATTTTCTCTAAAATAATCTTCTGGAAGATTTCTTCTGGAAGAAGAAAGTGATGCCTTTTTTTCTCCACTCTTATTCAAGATGGTGTGTGAAGTTTTAGCTAAAATAATAAGAAAAGATAAAGAAATAAACAGGATAAAAATTTGAAAGAAAGAAATTGAACCATCCCTATTTGTTGATTTCATTATTGCATGTTTTAAAGTTCCCATAAATTTCATCAGAAACCTTTTAGATCTGATAAACACTTTTATAAAGTACAAAGACAAAATGAAGATACAAAATCTCTAGCTTTGGTATATACCAGTAATGAATCTACCAAGAAAGAAATTAGAAGTATCCCATTCATAATGAGTTGAAAAATAAATATCTAGAATTAAACCTAACCAAGGTGGTGAAAACCTCCACAAGGAAAACAACAAACCCAAGAATATGATAGATTGGCAGGATTAATATCACATAAATGATTATAGTAATATTCAGATCCATTATATACCCCATCAAAATTCTAGTAACATTCATCATAGAACAATAAAACAATCATGACATTTATATGGAAACATAAAAGATCACAGATAGCTAAGGAAATGCTAAGTAAAAAGAATATTGATGGAGGTAATTCATTACCTGATTTTAAACTATACTACTAGACTACAGTGTCAAAGACAGCTAATTAAAAAAAACAGACATGTAGGCCAACTGGACCTAAAAGAGGAGCAAGAAATAAACCCACACAGTTATGCACACCTAGTTTTTGACTAAGTGGCTAAAGCATACACTGGGGAAAAAAACAGCTGTAAAATTGGATATCAACCTGCAGAAGAATAATATTAAAGTTTTATTTCTTGCCATACATAAAAAATTAATAATAGACCAAAGTCCTTAATTTAAAACCTGAAATTGTGAAAATGCTAGAGGAAAACACCTCAGGATGTAGACATACATAAGAACTTTCTAGATAGATTCCCATAGCACAAGAAATAGTCCCCAAGAAATGACAAATGGGATAACACAAAATGAAAAAGCTTCTGCAAAACAAAAGAGTGCACAGACAGTCTCCAAAATGGGACAAAATCTTTGTCAGCTATACTTCAGGTAAATAAAATTAAAAATATAAATATCAAATTAAAAATATAGACTTTATAAAGCACTACAAAAAATTTAAATACCCCCCACAAAAAATTTTGTCAATCAAAATCAATCATTGAACCAGATTATTCTCAAAAGGAGCGATGCACATGACCAGTAAACAGTAGCGCTAGATGGATGGTCCATCACAGGAAGCTCTCATCTGGGGCAAGCATAGAAGACCAGGGAAATAGTGGGAAGAGCAGAAAATAGAAAGGTCCCTCGTCATGCAGTCAGGTTCAGGGCAAAGCCTCTGTCAGCTGAGAGCCAAACATGCCACCACAGTTAGCATTTGTGGACAAAGACCACATTCCTTTAATATAGAGAAACTTCCAGTAAGACCGTGAAATTAGCAGAGCTGGTGAGATGACTCAGTGTGCAAGAGTGCTCAGCCTGAGGCTGATGGTCAGAATACACATGATGGACGGTGTGGTCCTGCCTATCATGGTCTCATCCACAGTCTCTCCTGTAAGGTGGTCTGGCAGGTTATCAGAACTGTATGAAATCTCTTTCCTGGAGACAATTTCATCTTCTGGCAGGTATCATGCTTAGCCTCCTCCCAGCCTCTGATTCCTAGGAAAATTCTAATTCCTCGGAGTCAACTGTTTCGACAGTCCCCAAAGGAGGAACACAAATGTTTCTTTAGTATATCTTTATACCTGTAGTATATCACATTCCTGTGTAAATGTGAGTTCCTAGAAATGATGTTTAGAAGTTGGAATATTGCAAGTTCATCTTTAGCTCCCTTAATAGTCATGTTACCCACCTCTGTATGTGACCTACCATCCTAGTGACTATGAAGTACATTCTTTGGAATGTACAATGAGACTCCTAGTTTCCAACAATAAAAAGCTTAAGAATGTCATCAGATGGCCTGTAACAAAGATTTCCCCACTTTGTTGTAACCCATCGATGTAATTGAAAAATGTCTTGAAAAATAAATGGCCAGTGAATACTTTTTAAAAGTGTTCCATATATTTAGCCATCAGAGAAACTAAAACTATATTGAAATTCTACCTCATTCAGGTCAAAATGGTTAACAGCAGAGAGAGAGAGAGAACTTTATTCACTGCTGATAGAAGTACAGTTACTATATTAGTGCAGTTACTATGGAAATCAGTATGGAGCTTTCTCAAAATTAATGATAAAAAAATATCGTATGACCCAAATGTACCACCACACATATACCGACAAGACTCTATGTCCTACCACGAGATAGTTGCTGCTCCATATTTATTGCTGCTTGAACCACAATAACTAGGAAATGGAATCAGTTCATTGAAGATGAATGGTTAATATATACAATGGAATGTTATTCAGCCATAAAAACAAATGCAAATATTAAATTTGCAGGAATATGAATGGAACTGGGAAACACATTAAGTGAGATGACCCAGACTCAAAAAGACAAATACCACATATTCTTTTTTATATATGAATCCTAGCTTTTAATTTTTATATATGTTTATTTGTATGAGAATGAGTGTTGGTAGAGACCAACAACCACTACCAGGATAAAGTGGCATTAAGGGACTGTGATAGGGAGGATAATAGAACATGTGTGAAAAGGTACCAAAAAAGATGGGGACAAGGAAATGGGGGAGAGAAGTGGTTAGGAGGAGAGGATTAATCAAAACTAAGTCTGCATAAAGCAAATTGTTCCTTTTGTATGCTAATTCTAAAAAAAAGAAGGAAAAAAATTCCTGGTAATGCAGAATGGACCCAATTAAAAACATTTAAATTGGAAAGGAAAAAAGAAATGGATCAGAAAAGAATCTCTGAGCTAAAGCACATGTCAATAGACATCTCTCCCCAAAAAGTCAAGAGAGCAAAGAATGAAGAAAAAAGCAGATATCTATGACTATTCGGACAATCACTAAATGTTTGAATGTATACAAAGGGAATGCAGAAGAAAGATAAAGAAACAGAGCACTTGAGGCATTGACTAAGAATTTCCCAAATCAAAACCAAGGAAATATGATCTGAAACTCTACCTAAAATAAAACCTTCCTCCTTTTAATTTTATCATCTCAGGTATTTTATTATACTCCATAAAACTGACGAGCACAACTCTTAAAAGTTAACAATAAAAACATTTTTAAAATGATGCAAAGGTACCAACAGATATTTAATCCAAAAATATATGAACACAAATAAGTACATATAAAGTTCCTTAACATTATATACTATTAGGGGACTGCAAACTAAGACAAGTAAATAACTATTGCTTATCATAGAATCACCAAATTCTAAATAATTTAAATAAGCAATGTTAAGCTCTTTAAAAAAAAAAACTTTCCATTTAATCTAGCAATGATAATTAATCTAACAATGATAATCCCAAATACTCTCACTATGTTAAGTCAGAGGTCTCTGGAGGAACAGAACCCATAATACGAATACAGATTACAAAAGAGTCCTATTAGAGTAGTTTACAATCAAGGTAGTCCAACAATGGCTGTCTGCATACTAGACAGTCTGATAGTTCACAAGATTGGATTCCTCAGCAGTTTCAGTTTAGTGCCGAAGACATGGAGGATTCCCAGAGAGCTGTCAATCTTTAGTTCATGCTGGAAGACCAAGGAAGCTAGATTCCAAAGTCAGAGAAGGATGGCAGCTGCAGCAGCAATAGAGTAGATGCCCTCACCAGCAGGGAGTAAAGGTAGGTGGGCAAAAGGATATTTCTTCCCCCTAAGACCTCTTTAGGTCTGGGTCATTGCAGATGTTTTCCACTCTGTGGGAGGGTTTTTCCCTTCAGTTAGTTTATCTAGGAAATACCTTCACTGATCCATCCAGAGTCATGTCTGTTCGTTGATTCTAGATCTAACCAAGTTGACAATCAAGATTAACCATCATATTTACCCAGTTAAGCTGAAGACTATGTCTATACAAACATATGCACATGAATGTATACTGGAAGCATTTTTCCATCATCATCAGAAACTTGAAGTGGACTGGAAAGATAGCTCAGTGGATAAAGTGCTTGCACGCATGTGCAAGGTCTGAAGTTCCGATCCTTCAAACCCTATAAAAGCTGGTCAGGCATGTGACCACTTATAATACCAGCACTAAGAAGAAGATTGGAGATCTCTGAGGCAAGGCAGGTAGCTGGAAAATCAGTCAGATCTATCTGGGTTCAGTGAGAGATGCCGCCTCAGTGAATAAGCTTTAGAATCACTGAGGAAAGCATATGATACTAGTTTGGGGGCTCCATGTATACACATACAATGTGCACATATACCTTCATACACATGTGAACATGCATACACTCATGTAGCACACACACACATACTCACAAGAAGCAACCATACTGTCTAGTAGAATTCAGAGAGAGAGATTTTAGAACAGAGAGTATTCCACTATTGCATATGTTACTATGCTTGGTACTGAAGGTGGTTATACCTATTTATCTTTCTTTCTCTCTCTCTCGCTCCCCCCTCTCTTTCTCTCTCTCTCTCTTTCTGTCATTCTTTAAACTCTTGAAACCACTGATCTTTTTTTTTTTATGTCTCCATAGTTTTGGCTTTTCAGAACACCATATAATTGGAATTACTATGTATTCCCCCACACACACCGGCTTTTAATGCTTAGTAATATACATTTAAATTTCTTTCGCATCTCTCTCAGAATGTGATAGTTCACTTTCTTTTATTAATGAAGAGTCTGTGTCTGACTTTCATCAGTCATTCTGTGTATCCAAGAATTCACTAAAAGTTGACAAACCATCTTGCCAGCTTTATTTGGCTAGAATGAAATTTGAGACCTTCAGGCTCAGCTTATGTTTTCCCCCAAAGGAAGTGGCTATTTGTAAGATGGTTCCTGTTCTCTGATGAGCTTTGATAAAATACACTTACACTGTGTTTTCAGTCACAAAAATCCATAAAATTTGACACTGTTCACAAAGAAGGAAAAGGAAGACATGGGCAAGAGGGAAGGTGATAATGATTACCCTAGTGACAGCCATGGTAATAGCTGGTGGAGATATACAAGGATGCAGAGCATATGTGTCATGGAACTCAAAGTCAGGACAAAAGAATAAAATAATACTAGGATGTCAGGGTAATCTAGGAACGTCCCCTTCTCAGGCTTCCTCCCTGTACACATTCTTCCTCAGAGCCCCTTCCTACAGACTAGCTCTTCAGATACACACTCCACATGGCAGAAAATAACTATGTCACAGTCCCAACTCCGTGTTGTTTCCTGAGGGAGAATCTGATCGGTCTCACTTGAAATACTAATATGATAAGGTACAATCAACTGGATAAACTTGTCTGGTGATACCTAGTCTCAGTTGCTTTCAGCCAACCAGAGTTTAAAAATAGTAAATAGAAAATTCTAAAGTAACTCATAATTTTAAACAACTTTTATTACTAAAATTGCTTCATTTTATTATCAGTTATTATAAATCTCCAATTATGCCTATTTTGTGAATTAAACTATAGAGTAGGTATGGATATGCAGAGAAAAATATAGCATATATGAAATTTGGTCCATGTTACAGTTTCAGGCATCACAAAACATCTTGGAACACATTCTGCATAATTGTGACCTCAAGTACCCATTCCTATAGGTAAAGGGAAACTGTGAAATGCTCATGCGAGCCTGAAAGAAACCCCCCAAGAGAGAGGCCAAAAGACAATAAAGTGGAAAAGTTGTTAAAGATGATTCCCAGTACCAATAACACTCTATTACTTTCTTAAGTATGAGTCTGTATAAAATGAAAAACAAAACCAAAGTTGCATGCTTTCAATATGCAAAGTCACATAAGATGCCCATTCTAAAAGACAAGAATGGAGGGCTAGCAAGGAAAGCTTGGACCAACATAAGACCAAAACCCATCAGTGCGAACAGCAGCTCCATACCCGGCATCTGGGACTCATGATGGCGTCATCTGTGTTCTAATAGGCTTGAAAAGACCCATCCTTTGAGTTCCTTTGTCTACAACAATTGTTACCTTTCTTTTGAACCAATATTATTCAGTGTCCAACTTGCCCCAACAAAATGTAGCACATACATTATTGACTCTGTCAACATCCTAATGACTCCATTTCAACATGGGCTTTTCATGCATGCACTGCTTGGTAGGTCCATTTAGACAATCTGATGCTGCTATTCATTGTTTGACTTTAGCAGCTTTCAGGAACCGTAGTTCAAACTTCATGACCTCTAAAGTCTTACATTTTCCCTTCCTGCCAAAACTCTTCCAAGTGAACAATGCCATGTTCAGTTGCCAGCACAAGATATAACTTTTAAGGCTCAGGATCTGCCCTCTTGAATCACAACTATGGCAGGTTCTGAGTGCCTGGGTGGCTGAACCTGAAGAAAAACTTCCCTGCGATGCCTTTCTTTTCCAGCAGAGTAACCTGAAATCTCTACCTTCTCAGATACTGTCCCTTCAGATGAATGTGCACTGATACCTCTGCAGGTGATGTGGGAGTCGGTTTTCACCGCATTTTTCTATTGTTCCAGGGAAAACTTCTTTTTAATATTTTGATTTGTATTTATGCATTTGTGTGATGCATACACATGAGTGTGTGGTTCAATACACACATGCATGTGTAAGCAGAGGTCAGAGCAGGCTATCAAGTGTCTTCTACTGCGCTCTACCACATTGTCTTGCTGAATGGAAGCTTACTGTTTTGGCTATGTTGGATGGCCAGAACACTCTGAGAATCTTCCTGCCATCATCACACACCCAGGGCCTGGGGTTACAGGCACATACAACTATACCTGACTTTTTACATGATGTTATGAATTCAAACTTGCTTCCAGATTAAGTACTGTTATACAAGGAACCATCTCTCCTATATCATACTTTCCTTTTACTGATGTTAATTTCTTTAACAATTAAAGATGCTGTTGGGGTTTGAATATGAGTTGTTCCCCCAAAGGCTCAGGTATTTGATTTGCATTCTTAGCTGTTGTCAGTGTTTGTGAAGGTCATGGCACTCTTAAGAGGTGGAACCTTGTTGGAAGAAGGCATGTCACAGGAACCTGGAGGTTGGGTAGTCCCACCCTTCTTCCACTGGCATTCTGTTCTAGCAGTCTATGCCTGCTCCACAGTGATGGAGTGACCTGAGCCGCCTGTCATGCCTTTTCCACCATAATGGATTTTATCGCTCCTCTGGAACCATAAGTCAAACAAATCTCCTTTTCTCCCTTAAGTGGCATTTGAGTAGTACCTCATAGCACAAAAAATAACTGCAACAGATGCTTTGTACATACCCATCTTGTCCACAGCTTTAAACTTTTTCATAATCCTTTATCCATCAAAATACTCACTTACCTTTCTTCTTTGCATTCTAATTCTGAATCTCATTAAAGGCAGAGATCAATAATACTTCCACAAGCTGCAGGTTATGTATTTTAGAAATTTGTACTTTAGAAATTTCCTCCACCAAACAGCATACTCCTTTGCATTTGCTTTCAGTCTCTGTTTAAATTACCTTTCCTGTTGTATTGACAAAATACTCTGACATAAGCAACCAAAGGGAGAAAGGATTTAGTTTGTCTCACAGTTAGAAGACATAGTCCATTATAGCAGGGAAGTTGGGGTGGCAGGAACTTGAAGCAGCTATAAAGTCAGGAAACAAAAAATGATAAGCATATGCCATGCTCAGCTCAATTTTTCCATCTCATAAAGTGCAGAATCTGAATCTAGGGATTGGTATCACCCACAGTGGGTAGATCTTCTAACTTCAATTAACCTGATTTACATAATCCCTCAGAGGTTAATCCACCCTAGATTATCTGGGAAGGTGTGCCCAGAAGTTATTTCCTATGTGATTCTAGATGCTGTCAAATTGACTGTGAACTAAGGCATGGACTCACTAAGCTTTTGAGGACATAGGCAAAATTCAGTCAGATTCTTTGTCAGAACAGAATATGAATGACTCTATTAAAACTCATGAGCACTCAGTGGTAAAAGATGAGTCCTAGATGTTTAGCATGTACAAGGACCTACATTAATCCTCAGTACGACCAAAGTAAAAAGGAATAAATGTAAAAAGAAAACAAGGATGTATTTTACTAGTGTTCAAGTATCACTTTAACATGATTTAGTTGAGAGTCTGAGAGCAATGATTTTGGAAACCAGCAGCTGTATCTATACACAGTCTTGCAAGTTATTAGTTAAACAACCACAGGTAAATTTTTTTTATTTCAGTATGCCTCAGTTCCCTCTGATGTAAAGTGGGAACATTGATTGTATATCCTCATAAGTTTCTTTGGAGGAATAGATTGACTAATACTTTTAAATCACTTGGGTCACAGAGACATACTAAAAGTATGCTATGAGTATTGTTATCGTCACCATTATATTCTATATATTCCAGAGTAATATGGTGTAAAAATTTGTTAAAGACAAAATGACTGTAAGGGTATACTGAACTGTACTGCAACTGTACTGTCTTTGAAGAAAACAAGAATGTAAAAATACTTTAACCACAGAAAAGCTTGTGAGCATAGTCCTTTCTAAGTATGTTTCTACAGGCGTTGAGATCTTCAGAATGCCCATGAGAATACAGTTTTCTAAGGCTTCTCTGTCCCAAAGCTCTAAACTATTCTACATTCTTCCTACAATCCACTTTCAAAGGCCTATGAACCATACGATCGTTTTCACACTGAGGATAACATTTTCTGGATTATTTACTTTCTCATTGCTTTGCCCGAACACCTAACCAGAAGCAACTTAAAGAAGGATTTATTTGGCTCATGGTTTGAGGGATGTAGCTAACCATACTGGGGAAAGCACTGTAGTAGAAGTGTTAGCACAGCTGGTCACACTGCATCTGCAGTAGAGTAGTAAGAGAGAACATCCATGGTGTGCCTTGGGTTTTCTACTTTTCTTCCTGTTACTCAGGCTGAGCCTCTAGTTTCTCAAGCTGGGCTCCTGCTTACTCAGTCTGGGCTCCTAGACCATGCATTGGCACCACTCACATTTGCAATGTGTGCTCCTTCCTCAGTTAAACCTTTCTGCAGGTGCCTTGCATAAAGTCTCCTAGGTTGTTCTAAGTTTACTGAATATAACAATGAAAATTAATCACCCCAGTTTGTCTTAGTTTCTTCTGAGCATAAACCACAATAATTGAAGAGCACGGGCCTTACACCACCCTCCAGAAAAGAAACAAATCAATCGCATCGTATTTTTCTCTGTAAGAATGATAAATATACTTACTTTAAAGGGATGGTTTGGATTACACCTAAGAAAACAATTTTAAATGTGCTAAATTATAAACTGTTTTGCTGTTAGGTACAGTAAATTTCAAAATATTATTCCCATCAAATGATATCCGTATCTTTTTTTCCTTTCTCTTCTTTTTGCATGTGAGTCTGTGTGTGCCTGTGTGTATGTGCATGTGTGTGCGTATATGTGTGTGTGTGTCGTGTGTTGTGTGTGTGCATGTGTGTGTGTGTGTGTATATGTATGTATCCATATGAATCAGAGAGCATTCTGTGTGCTTGTGGAGGTTCAAGGGTGACTTTAGGAATCACTTTGGATTGTGCTACTCCTCTTTGCTTTGCTCTAGAGTTTCCTTCAAGGCCAGAAGTGCATGCTTGCCAGCATTCCTGTCTGGCGTTTTCACGTGGCATCCAGGATTCTGAATCCAAACTCAGGTTCCTCTGATTACAACCCCTGAACCATCTCTCCTGCCCTCTTTCCCCTTTTTCTGTGGCATCGCCTGGAAAGACTTGTCCTAGCTCAAAGCTGTGTGTGTCTCCTCTGCCCTCAGGATTTTATGCCAGTTGCAGAAGAGCACCGCAGCAGGAAATCCTTAGGATCCAGCTGGGTAGGGTTCCAGGCCAGGCTGTGTTGAGGTCATCAGAATCAATTATTTGACTTTTTCTTTCTCTGTTAAGCTTCTGCATCCTAATGCCCAAGAGATCTTAAGAGCTTTTGCTTTGCTATTCCCCTCAGGCTTAATGTACACATGAATGCCGATGTGGTATGTCATGCTCTGGAATTTTGTAAGCAGGAAGCTGGCCAATCGCAGTGTCATCTCTACCCTCTTCCTCAGGTGAGTGGGTTCTTCCTTATGCCAGTATCTGATAGCCTGTGGGCCCTTTGGAATGTCATAAAGGGAGGCTCACCTTCACTCACTCAGTGGTTTGAGGACTGAACAAGATCAAAATTTCACTTACTTCTTGTAAAATAATAACCTCTTGTGTCATGCTAGATGATCCTTGTACGCCGAAAACAATGTGCTGTTCAACCACCTTGAACACTAATCTTGAGCAGGTCTTGATAATAAGAGCAGGTAGATAGTAAGAGAGCTGATCAAATAAGTGAAACGGATTTAAATCTCTCCCTACTGCTCAGAAATCAAGTTGTCACTCTTACAGGGTCATCAAATCGTCCCAAATTGCCCAGGAGGTTTCTAGGATTAGCACTGAAAGTTCCATATTCAAGGAAAACCTGGCATTTACCTCTCTCATCACAGCTCTACTGTACTTACCTATAAAATGTGTATGCTGCATAAACGTTTATTTTGCAGTAGGAGATTATCTAGAAATCATCTGCAAGGCATAATTAGGTTGTGTGCCAACAGTAGTTTCTTCCATTTCTGTATTATATAAGTAAATATTCGCATATTAAAATTTGATTTCTCCCAGAGTAAAATGTTATATAATGTATCTATATTTAAATAAAATTGTGGTAATATATTGATCAGAGTATAATGTCTGGGACCTTAGCCTGAACATGTGGACTTACAGTAACATAAAGAAGAGCAGAGATCAATCCATTGTGTATGTTATTATAATTATGGATTCTTGTACAAAAGGAAAAAGTGGAAAAACCTCATATTTCTTGTGTGAAGTGATGTAATATATATAATATGCATATCACAATACCTGATACATAAAAATATTTCTAAAAATGATGGATAATCAATTATTTTTTAACATTTTTTATTATCTCCGCTCATACAGATTTAATAGGTACACTGGTTCCCTCCCTCCCTCTTCCTCCCCCTCCACACCTCTGCTCACTCTCCTCTCACTCTCCCTCCCCACCCCCAATCCCCGGAGAATCCTTTAATGTGCATGCCACACTCTCCTCTGGGTCCTCCTCTCCGATGACGTACAAGGACCAAGCGGCACTTCCCTGAACCCTTTCCTTTGTTCCCCTTAAGCATAGGAACACTATTTTGGCTGTCAATCCCTTGACTCCAAGGATCTTGGTGCTTTTAGGAAATGCTAGACTTTGTGGGGTCAATAGTGTGTTGGATATTGCACAAGGCATGCAAAGTCCAATTATGATTGCTTCGGCTCTAACTTGTGTGAAGTATCTTGCATATCATTGCTCCTCCCATCCTTGTGCTCTTACACTCTTACCGCCCCCTCTTCCGCAAATGTCCCTGAGCTTCAGGATGGGGAGAGATTAGTCTGGCCTAGTTCAAGGTGGTTGATATAGAGTCTCTAAAGTTCTGGATTGTGGTTTGTTGATTTTCTTTTGCAGTTTTGCTGCTCCTGCAATGCCCTTCACTCCATCCCGATGGGTACTGGATGTCACCCCCTGGCCAGAGATAAAAAGTTGTTAAACTAGAGTCTTGTTATAAGAGCACATTCAAAGGTAGATGAAATAAAAGGAGGAAACTACAGTGAGGGAGGGGTCAATCACCCATTTGCAAAATGGTTACTTATTATCTGCCAGACTATATGACCTCCCCTTCTGGTGAGATCACACTCACTCAGTTGTAAATGATCAGGAAGGAAAAGTCTGTGAACTTAACCAGATGTCTCATTGCTTACTTGCAGTCCTTGATGGAGGCCTATTTTCTCTGCTGTAACATGGTCCCCTTTCTCCTTGTTTCTGGTGTGGCCCTCCTACCCCATCCCTCCTGTTCATAATCCTTGCAATTACTGTATAACAGAGATTTATCATGGAGTGTCTCTAGGTGGGCTGGGTGGCTTTGGTATTAGGAGCCACCTATTAGGGAGTACATATGGCGTTTAATTTTCTGGGTCTGGGATACTTCACTCAATATAAATTGTTTCTAATGACATCCATTTCCCGGCAAATTCCAGTAATTCATCATTTTTGATGGCTGAGTAGTACTCCATTGTATAGATGCACCACAGTTTCCTTATCCAATCGTCAACTGTTGGACATTTGGGTTGCTTCCATGACTTTACTATTGTAAACAGTGCTGCTATGAACATGGTCACACTTGTGCTATTGAGGTGAACCTCTGCTGCATGGGGGGTTATTCCCAAAAGTGGAATTCCAGGGTCATATGGCACTTCAATCTTTAATTTCTTTAAGAATATCCAGATGGCTCGCCAGAGTGGCTGTATGAGCCTGCCATTCCCACCAGCAATGTAGAAGAGTTCCCCTCTCTCCACATCCTCTCCAGCACTTGTTGCTGTTTGTATTGTGGATTTTTGCCATCCTGACCTGGGTGAGATGATATCTCAGGGAAGTTTTGATTTGCATTTCCCTGATGGCTAAGAAAGTGAAGCATTTTTAAGATATTTGTTAGGCATTTTAATTTCATCCCTAGTAAAGTTTCTTTTAAGTTCCAGGGCCCATTTTTTAACATTTTTTATTATTATTTCTGCTCATACAAACTTAATAGGTGCACCGGTTCCCTCCCTCCCTCCTCCTCCCCCCAAACCCCCTGCTCCCCCTTCCCTTACCCCTCCTGCCCCATCTTCCAGTGCCTCCCGCCCCAATTCCCAGAGAGTCCTTTAATGTGCATGCCTGACTCTCCTCTGGGCCCTCCTCTCCGATGACGTACAAGGACCCAGTGGCATTTCCCTGAACCCTTTCCCGTGTTCCCCTTAAGCATAGGAACACTACTGAGGATGTCAATCCCTTGACTCCAAGGATCTTGGTGCCTTTAGCAGATGCTAGATTTTGTGAGGTCAATAGTGTGTTGGACATTGCACCGGGCATGCAATGTCCAATTATGATTGCTTCGGCCCTAACTTGTGTGGAGTATCTTGCAAATCATTGCTCCTCCCATCCTTTTGCTCCAGGGCCCATTTTTTAATTGGGCCATTAGTTTCCTTGGTATTTAGTTTTCTAAGTTCTTTGTGCACTCTGGATAATAGAGCTCTATCAGATATGTAGTTAGTGAAGATTTTCTCCCATTCTGTGGGTTGCCTTTGAGCTGGTGTTACAATCTCTTTATCTGAACAGAAGCTCTTTAATTTCACCAGATCCCAAATGTTGAGAGTTGATAGCAGTGACTGTGCCACTGGATGTCTTTCCTATATGCCCAGAATGGAAGAAGTGAAAAAGCCCTGAGAGAAACAATCCCATTTACTATAGCCCCTAAAAAAATGAAATACCTTGGTATAAACCTAACCAAGGAGGTAAAAGACCTTTACAATGAAAACTTTAAAACCCTCAAGAAAGAAATTGCAGAAGACACCAGAAGGTGGAAAGACCTCCCGTGTTCCTGGATTGGCAGAATCAACATCGTAAAAATGACCATCCTACCAAAGACAATATACAAATGCAATGCTATACCAATTAAAATCCCAAAGCAATTCTTTAAAGAAGTTGACAAACAACTTCAAAATTCATATGGAAGCACAAAAGACCCAGGATAGCAATGACAATCCTGAGTAACAAAAACACTGCTGGAAGTATCACCATACCAAACCTTAGACTATACTACAAATCCATAGTTGTAAAAACAGCCTGGTACTGGCTCCAAAATAGACACACAGATCAATGGATAAGGGTTGAAGACCCAGATACAAGCCCATAAAATTACAGCCATTTGTTCTTTGACAAAGGGGCCCAAAAAATCCAATAGAAAAAGAACAGTATCTTCGACAAATGGTGCTGGCAAAACTGTATCTCCACATGTAGAAGATTAAAACTGGACCCGTACTTGTCACCTTGTACAAGACTTAATTCCAAATGGATCAAGGACCTTGATTTAAGGCCAGAGACTCTAAAAACCATAGTTAAAAGGATAGGGAATTCCCTCGAGCTGATTGGGCTAGGCAACAGTTCCTAAACAGATAATCAGATTATTATCAACATCATGATTATTCAGAGATAGCTGCTTAGAAGATCCTCCATTATATGACTTGGGCAAACTTTAATTGGATTGCAGTCAGGCAAGGCTGTAAATGTTGACACTGCAGGTCAGAGTATAATATTAAATCTAATAGACCTCAAAACATTGATTTTTCACAAGCATCCTGTAAGAAAAAAAGTTCTATCCCTCTTGTCTTTAGGTTGTGATTTTTTGTATATAATCATGGGTTTCTGCCTTAATAATCTTTTAGCTCATGTTGAAATGAAGACTATTATAATGCTATGTGCTATAACCAATGTACACAATATTGCTGACCAAAAATTTACATATCAGGGCATAAGGAGATGGCTTAGTTGATGCAAGTGCTTGCTGCACAAACATAACCTAAATTCAAGTCTCAGCACCAGACAAAAAGCTGGGCATGGTAGCACACACTTGTAACACACGCTGGAGACAGGCAGATCCCAGGGCCACAGGTCAGCTAGCCTCACCTAATCAAAGACCATTAACTCCCAGCGACAGGCCTTGTGCCACAGCAGAACGAATGGCTCCTGAAGAATGACATTTGTAATTGACTTCTTACTTCCATATTCAGGAGAAAGGGGGGGGGAGAGATCAAATATCCTAAACATGTCTCCTTGCCGTTGCTTCCTTAGTCATCGACTATCTATCAAACTCCCCTAATTTAATCTTTAAAAAAAAACTATAAGCTTCCCTGCTCTCTAGAACAGACAGCAAGAAACTATTTTGTTTTTGCACAATGCGCGTGCGCATGTGCGTGCCTATCTGTCTGTCTGTTTGTCTGTGTCTCTGTGTATCAGAGGCCACTGTGTGCAATATGGAGGCCCAAGGGTGACTTCAGGAATCACCCTGGATTGTGCTACCTCCTCTTTGCTTTGCTCTAGAGTTTCCCAGGCTCTGTTTTCCACGACCAGAAGTACAACCCGCTGCCATTTCCACCTGCATTTTTACATGGGATCTGGGTTCCAAACTCAGGTTTAACTCCTGAGCTGTCCCTCCAGCCCAGTAAGAAGCAATTTTTAAGAGACAAACTTAATTCACTGATTCAAAGCCTTCAGTCCGTGATCACTTGGTTCTGTTCATGGGCTTGTGGTGAAACAGCACCAAGGCACGAGAGTGTTGGGGAGGAGGGGAGAGAAGCAGTTCATTTTATCAGAGAGAGAAGAAGGGTCCAGGAACAACATACATTCCCTAAGGACTCACATCCTTCAGGTAGGTCATACCTCATGAGTTTCCATCACCTTAGAATAACCCATCAATTTATGAGTCCATCAGTAGATTAACCCACTGATGAGATCACAGCCCTCATGATCCAATCACCTCCCAAATGCTTCATCTCTGAACATTGCCTTGGGGAAAAATACATCCACTAAAGTTTTTGGAGGATATTTCAGATCTAAATGGTTAATAGCAAGTGACTTGAGTTTGGATGATCTCAATAACCACATGGCACCCAGGGCTACACACACTGTATCAATTAGCCCACCTGGCTGATCACCCACTCAGTCATCCTCAAGGAGTATCTTTTGAGAATTTAAGTCATTTCAACAACCAAATAACCTAGCAAGTTACCCCTTTTAACCATCATCAGTACGCAGGACACCTCTGATCCCCCACCCCCAAAATTCTAATATTTAGAGAGCTGGAAGATTTCTCTAACACCCCTTCACTTCTGTAGGATTGTTATTTTCCTTTCTTTTAGTCAGAATTTATTTATGTGAACGAATTGTGTGTGGAGCTTATAGCTGTATTCCATCAAATGTAGGTCACAGTTGCTCTGTAGATAGCAAAGAAGATAGGTTTAAGAACAATTAGAAAGAGACAAGTAAGTACCCTCAGAGCTACCAGGAGGAACCCGAGTTTACAGAGGAGCTGAGCTCTCCATGGAAGTGTGAGAGTGCTGCTGCCTAAAGTCAGGAGGCCAACATCTTCACCTCCTCCTAGGAGAGCAGGAAGTGGCCCAGCATGACACCTATGCCTGAACCCCTTGCCTAGACATTTTCTTGCTCTCACCTCAGCCTGGGCTTGTCCCACAGCTCTGTGCCAAAGTACCTCTAGTCACACAGTCTTTCTTTTTTTTATACATTTTTTATTATTATTTCCACTCATACAAGCTTAATAGGTACACCGGTTCCCTCCCTCCCTCCTCCTCCCCCCGAACTTCTTCCTCCCTCTCCCCTCCCTCCCCATCCTCCAGTGCCTCCCCCCCAATTCCCAGAGACTTCTTTATTGTGCATGCCTGACTCTCCTCTGGGCCATCTTCTCCGATGAAGTACAAGGACCCAGTGGCATTTCCCTGAACCCTTTCCCGTGTTCCCCTTAAGCATAGGAACACTACTGTGGCTGTTAATCCCTTGACTCCAAGGATCTTGGTGCCTTTAGCAGATGCTAGACTTTGTGAGGTCAATAGTGTGTTGGACATTGCGCCAGGCATGAAATGTCCAATTATGATTGCTTTCGGCCCTAACTTGTGTGGAGTATCTTGCAAATCATTGCTCCTCCCATCCTTTTGCTCCAGGGCCCATTTTTTTAATTGGGCCATTAGTTTCCTTGGTTTTTAGTTTTCTAAGTTCTTTGTGCACTGTGGATAATAGAGCTCTATCAGATATGTGGTTAGTGAAGATTTTCTCCCATTCTGTGGGTTGCCTTTGAGCTCATGTGACAATCTCTTTATCTGAACAGAAGCTCTTTAATTTCACCAGATCCCAACTGCTGAGAGTTGGTGGCAGTGACTGTGCCATTGGATGTCTGTTTAGGAAGTGTTGGCCTAGCCCAATCAGCTCGAAGGAGTTCTCTATCCTTTCAACAATGGTTTTTATAGTCTCTGGCCTTATATCAAGGTCCTTGATCCATTTGGAATTAATTCTTATACATGGTGACAAATATGGGTCCAATTTTAATCTTCTGCACACACAGTCTTTCTTGACCACACCACATTCAGTCTTTTTCTTCTTGTTTTTGTATATTCTGGAACTGGCATATGGTAGGCATATCATGAAGTTTATTGAATGAGAGATCAGATATGAAGAGCAGTGCTGAATGGACATTTGCTCACTTTTGAGGGTTTTTTTGATATTTTAGAGTTCAAAATGTTTACCTTATATTAGAATTGTAGGTACATTTCAGAAGTAAATGTCATGCCCCAGGGTCTCCAGTCCAGTATTCCTATGTGTACCAGTTACTCTTAACTCTTGCTGTGAGAGAGCACCCAAAGCCAATCAACTTAAAGGAGAAAGGGAGATTTATTCAGCTTACTGTTCCAGAGGGGAAATACAGTCTTATGGTGGAGGCAGCATGGCTGGCTGGCTGAAGCTGGAGATAGGCTATGTCACACCCATCTGAAAGGCTGAGAGCTGCAGACTGCTTGCTGCAAAGGCAGACCCCTACTAGAGGTAGGGTGGGACTAATCCACCTCAAGGCCCACTCACTCCTTGTGATCACCTTCCTCCAAGAAGGCGCCACTTCTCAAAGGTACCATGACCTTCCCAAACACATGAGACTGTGGAGGACACATTTCAAACCATGACACCACACTTCGACATCATCTAAACACCTTCCTTGCAATGCCTGTACTTCCACAAAGCTTATACTGAGCAATAAAATTGTACTAAAGCTCGAAGCTGAAAACTGTTGTTGACAAGCCTGAAAGTGTCTCTCTTCTCTTAACTAGAGGCCATTTCTTTTTTCCATGGCACCTTTCCAGACATCTAAAGTCGTGTCTGCATTGATTTGCGGTATTATTTCCCCACCTGTTTCTTGATTTTTCAACTTTTCCCTAGTGATTTATTAAATTTTATTTTGTGAGTTTCTAGTCTTTCCTAAATACCAAATACCAGGCTATGAGATTGCAGGACTAAGAGTTTTTCTGCTCTGCATCTGCAACTGCTTGGGATAAAAGATGGCATGCTACAGATACCTTATAAACAAATATTATGTAATTGTATTAATATTTGAATGCAGTACTGCATAGACAATAAAGGAACAAAATATGTCTTTCTTTGTATTGCTTTGTAAAATACCTTGTATTACTTCTTTCTGTTTCTTCTTTTTTGTGTCTATGCTCCAAGCACATTTCTTACTTTTTCATAGCCTCAATACAGACCAAAGTGTGTCAGTCCATTTTCGTGGACATGGACCTTCTTGGTACAAATTATTGTAAGATTCACTATGAGAATCCACTCTACCCTTTCCACTAAGCCTTTTTGAGTAAGGATATAGCTATGCCCTGGAAACAACAGCTTAGAATGTTCTGGGAGTTCTTTACTTGAATGAGAACTCTCTGAGGGCATGTTCCAGAGCTACCACAGCTCATGAAATCAAGTAGGTATTCAGTGAATGGCAATTCAAGAAATGAATTCATAAATCAAAAGTAATATGAAGTTAGTCAGAGGATCAGAGTCTATCCTCTTTCCTATTTAGAACCAAATACTCTCTATAACCAGCAACTGCTCATTATCAAGAAAACTAATCTCTGATTTTGAGATTAGTTTTGAGAAATGTGTGTGTGTGTGTGTGTGTGTGTGTGTGTTTATAAATTTCTTTAACTTGCATCTGTTCTTCAAGTTTCAAAATTCCATTTATCTTCTTGACACTGAAATCATAGCTTACCGTTTAGTAACAGGTATGTAACAAAGAAAAATGAAGTGTTTCCTACATCAAGGAAACAGAATTACTTCCTGTCTCATCAACAGCTTTTCCAAAGCTGCCATGATTTCTGTTGTGAACAAATCTAGAAAAAACAATAGCTAAAACTCCAAATTAGACAAAAAACTAGAATTCCTGTTTCATCTGGTGTATGGTGAACTTCAGTGGACTTCATTTACCTTAACTATATACATAGAATCTGAGCATGATTTTCCTATACACCTATATGTTGAAAATGCAAATTATTAAATAAGGAAGAAGCTACTTATGTGATGATCATTAGAGCTTTGAACTAAGAAAGGTTCATTTTTGAGTATAGCTGTCCATGAAGTGTGATTTGGTAAAACATTACAAAATACAATGCGATTTCTAAAGGAAAAGAAAGAACAATGTACAGTTTGGAGATATTATTTATTAACTTGCATTCTAGAATAATTAATAAAAAATTCCTAATCATTCCACTTAATGAACCCATGGCTGGGCCTGGGCAATGAACAGATCATTTATCACTAGTACTAAAAATGGCACTAATCAAAGTCTTAGGAGAAATTTAAGACATGGACAGTCATATGGTATCATAATACCAATTTTCAATTTCTATGGTGGGTTCACAATAAAGTCGAAAATAAAAGGAAGTAAAAAACATGTGAAACTGAGTTAATGCCTCCCACACAATTATTCCTCCTACATGATTATTCTATTATCTTAAGTTTGTATATGAGGGAAAAGCCAAGCAAATTGTTGGTCATAGAGCTGTCTTAATAAACAATGCTTTTAAAGTTGTTCTTCAAACATCAGAAATTTTAAACAATGAAATAAATGACAAAAGAATATAGCATTTAGAAATAGACAATAAACTTAAAATAGAAAATAATGCGGTATCTAGAAATAAACCCAATTGCATTTGAGACTTTCTTGCTTCTTATTAAAATAAGCATCTTAGTAGTGGTAAAACTGAATTGCTAAATTAATGCGTAGGACTAAAGACTATTCATGATGCAGGGGTTGGGCATACTCTGATACATTTTTATTTATTCTTAATACCCAAGAAAATTTGACACGAGCTGAATGTTGAATCAGAAAGTATGGAATCAGGATTGAGAAGATGGTTGAGCAGTTGCAAGTTACTTTGCCATGAAAGCAAAAGCACTAAACTTTCTTTCCCCAGATTCCATGCAAAATACCACATGGAATTCATAGTTTACCTGAAATTCTAGCTTAGAAAGGCAGAGAATGGAATCCCCAGAACAAGTCAGCTAGCCAAACTAGACCTGTCCACGAACTCTGAGTCTTATTTTTTTTCATTTTTTATTATTATTTCCGCTCATACAAACTTAATATGTACACCGGTTCCCTCCTTCCCTCTTCCTCCCCCCTATGCCCCTGCTCCTCCTTCCCTCACCCCTCCCTCCCCATCTCCCAGTGCCTCCCCCCCAATCCCCGGAAAATCCTTTAATGTGCATGCCAGACTCTCCTCTGGGCCCTCCTCTCTGATGACATACAAGGACCCAGTGGCTTTTCCCTGAACCCTTTCCCGTGTTCCCCTTAAGCATAGGAACACTACTATGGCTGTCAATTCCTTGCCTCCAAGGATCTTGGTGCATTTAACAGATGCTAGACTTTATGGGGTCAATAGTGTGTGGGACATTTCGCAGGGCATGCAAAGACCTGTTATGATTGCTTCGGCCCTAACTTGTTTGGAGTATCTCACATATCATTACTCCTCCCATCCTTGTGCTCTTACACCCTTACCGCCCCCTCTTCTGCAAATTTCCCTGAGCTTAGGGTGGGGAGAGATTAGGCTGGCCTAGTTCTAGGTGGTTGATATAGAGTCTCTGAAGTTCTGGATTATAGTTTGTTGATTTTCTTTTGCAGTTTTGCTCCTCCTCTAATGCCCTTCACTCCATCCTGAAGGGTATTGTATTTCACCCCCTGGCCAGAGATAAAAAGCTGCTAAACCAGAGTTGTTATAAGAATATATTCAAAGGTAGATATAATAAAAGTAGGAAACCACAGTGAGGGAGGGGTCAATCACCCATTTGCAAAATGGTGACTTTTTATCTGCCAGACTATATGCCCTCCCCTTCTGGTGAGATCATACCCCCTCAGTTGTAAATGATCAGGAAGGAAAGTCTGTGAACTTAACCAGGTGTCTCATTACTTACTTGCAGTCCTTGATGGAGGCCTATTTTCTCTGCTGTAACATGGTCCCCTCTCTCCATGTTTCTGATGTGGCCCTCGTACTCCATCCCTCCCATTCATAATCCTTGCAATTACTGTAGGTATTACAGAGATTTACCTATGAGTGTCTTTAGGTGGGCTGGGTGGGTTTGCTACTAGGAGCACTTAATTTTCTGGGTCTGGGATACTTCACTTAATATAATTGTTTCTAATGACATCCATTTCCCAGCAAATTCCAGTAATTCATCATTTTTGATGGCTGAGTAGTACTCCATTGTATAGATGCACCACAGTTTCCTTATCCACTCATCAACTGTTGGAAATTTGGGTTGATTCCATGACTTTGCAATTGTAAACAGTGCTGCTATGACCATGGTTGTACTTCTGCTATCGAGGTGAATTGTTGCTGTATGTGGGGTTATTCCCAAAAGTGGAATAGCAGAGTCAAATGGCATTTCAATCTTTAATTTCTTTAAGAATCTCCAGATGGCTCGCCAGAGTGGCTGTATGAGCCTCCATTCCCACCAGCAATGTAGCAGAGTTCCCCTCTCTCCACATCCTCTCCAGCATTTGTTGTTGTTTGTATTGTGGATTTTTGCCATCCTGACCAGGGTGAAATGATATCTCAGGGAAGTTTTGATTTGCATTTCCCTGATGGCTAAGGAAGTGGAGCATTTTTTAAGATATTTGTTAGACATTTCAGTTTTGTCCCTGGTAAAATTTCTTTTAAGTTCCAGGGCCCATTTCTAATTGGGCCATTGGTTTCCTTGGTGTTTAGTTTTCTAAGTTCTTTGTGCACTCTGGACAATAGAGCTCTATCAGATATGTGGTTAGTGAAGATTTTCTCCCATTCTGTGGGTTGCCTTTGAGCTCCTGTTACAACCTCTTTATCTGAACAGAAGCTCTTTAATTTCAGCAGATCCCAAGTGTTGAGAGTTGGTAGCAGTGACTGTGCCATTGGATGTCTGTTTAGGAACTGTTGGCCTAGCCCAATCAGCTCGAGGGAGTTCCCTATCCTTTCAACTACTGGTTTTTATAATCTCTGGCCTTATATCAAGGTCCTTGATCCATTTGGAATTAAGTCTTGCACATGGCGACAAGTATGGGTCCAGTTTTAATCTTTTGCATGTGGAGATACAGTTTTGCCAGCACCATTTGTTGAAGATACTGTTCTTTTTCCATTGGATTTTTTGGGTCCCTTTGTCAAAGATCAAATGGCTAAATTTTGTGGGCTTATATCCGGGTCTTTAACCCTTATCCATTGATCTGTATGTCTATTTTGGAGCCAGTACCAGGCTGTTTTTATAACTATGGATTTGTAGTATTGATTAAGGTTTGGAATGGTGATACCTCCAACTGTGTTTTCATTACTCAGGATTGTCTTTGCTATCCTGGGTCTTTTGTGCCTCCATATGAACTTTGAGATTGTTTGGTCAACTTCTTTGAAGAATTGCTTTGGGATTTTAATTGGTATGGCATTGAATTTGTATATTGCCTTTGGTAGGATGGTCATTTTTACGATGTTGATTCTGCCAATCCAGGAACATGGGAGGTCTTTCTACCTTCTGGTGTCTTCTGCTATTTCTTTCTTTTGGGTTTTAAAGTTTTCATTGTAAAGGTCTTTTACCTCCTTGGTTAGGTTTATACCAAGGTATTTCATTTTTTTAGGGGCTATAGTAAATGGGATTGAGTCTCTCAGGGCTTTTTCACTTCTTTCATTCTGGGCATATAGGAAGGCCACTAATTTTTGTACATTTATTTTGTATCCTGCCACCCTGCTGAACTTCTCAATTAGTTCCAGGAGCTTTCTGGTGGAGTTTTTGGGATCACTCAGGTATAGGATATCATCTGCAAACAGAGATAACTTTACTTCTTCCTTGCCGGTTTGAATTCCTTTTATGTCCCTTTCTTGTCTTATGGCTTCAGCTAAGACTTCAAGTACAATATTGAAAAGAATTGGTGACAGTGGACAGCCTTGTCTAGTTCCTGATCAAAGTGGTAATGCTTCAAGTTTTTCCTCATTGAGTATAATCCTTGCTGTTGACTTGTTGTATACAGGTTTTATTATATTGATAAAGGTCCTTCCATTCCAACCTTCTCTAGGGTTTTGATCATAAAAGGCTGTTGGATCTTTTCAAATGCTTTTTCTGCATCTATCGAGAGTATCATGTGGTCTTGAATGTTGGACTGGTTTATATGGTGAATTACATTTATTGATTTGCGTATGTTGAACCAACTTTGTGTGCCTGGGATAAAGCCTACTTGATCCCCGTGGATGATCTTTTTGATCTGTTTTTGAATCCAATTTGCTAAAACTTTGTTGAGAATCTTTGCATCTGTGTTCGTCAGAGAGATTGGCCTATAGTTTTCTTTTTTAAGTGTATCTTTATTAGGTTTTGGTATTAGGAAGATATTAGCTTCATAGAAGGAATTTGGTAGTGTTCCTTCCTTTGCTATTTGGTGGAACAGTTTAAGGAGTATTGGTGTTATTAACTCCTTAAATGTCTGTTAGAACTCTGTGCTGAATCCATCTGGTTCAGGACATTTTTTGATAGGAAGATTTGAGATTACTTCCCCGATTTCCTCATATGTTATAGGACTATTTAAATAATTCACAACTTCCTGATTCAATTTAGGTAAGTTGTGTTTACTTAGGAATTCATCCATCTCTTTTGTGTTGTCAAATTTCACAGAGTATAAGTTTTTGAAATATGATGTTATAATTCTCTGGATTTCTTGGGTATCAGTAGTGATAACTCCATTTTCATTTCTAATTTTGTTAATTTGGGTTTTCTCTCTTGCTTTTAGTTAATTTAGCTAGGGGTGTATCAATCTTATTGATTTTTTCAAAGAACCAGCTTTTTGACTGGTTGATTTTCTCTATCGTTTTCCTAATCTCGATTTCAAATATTTCTCCCCTTATTTTGCTAATCTCCTCTCTTCTACTGCTTTTGGGATCAGATTGCTCTAGTGTCTCTAAAGCTTTTAGCTGCATTGTTAATTTATGAACTCTGAGTCTTATTAAAGATCTTGTCTCAAAAAGAATTATGTTCGCAATGGTGAGATAACACAGCAGATAAGGAGTCTGAAAGCCCACGTGGTAGAAGGGAAAAACCTACTTCTAAAAGTTGTTCCTGGACCTCTGCCCATTATACATTGTACCATGGCATGCATCCATGCTTCTCTCTTCTCTCTCTCTTCTCTCTCTCTCTCTCTTCTCTCTCTCTCTCTCTCTCTCTCTCTCTCTCTCTCTTTCTCTCTCTCTCTCTCTCATCTCAAATATGCCATGGAAGAGTGATAAGTGATTTCCGACATTGGTCTTGGGCTTTCACATGTATAACCACATATATTTATCTGTGCATGTACACATACAAGCATGCCTACACACATGCACACACATCCCACATACATACATATGAAAGAAAAGGGATGAAACTACACAATAAACATGGAAATACTTGAACAACTTCACATATAATCTATGACTCACAAGTCAGAAAGAAGAATGTTTATGAACTTCCCATAAACACTAGGTCAAGAGGCAAACAGCAAACTTTGAAGTGTTTCTGTAATATTCCACAAAAGTTATCATTTTCTCTATTATTCAAAGAACTCTTAAAAATCAGAAAGAAAAAAAGATCAAGGACCCCAAATAATTGACTTATTAGAAAAAATAGAAGAAAATATTCACATTTTTGATAACTAAAGAATGCAAAATTTAAGACTAGTTTCCATCTATGTCTTATGTATTTGCCTTTATATGACTTTGTTGGTCATTAGATAATAAATTATCCCAGAATTTCCAAAGTTACTGTATTAGTTAGGGTTTTCTAGAAGAACAGAACTGACAGAATAAGTACATATTATAAAAGAGGATTCGTTGTATTGACAGACATTATATAGGCTGGGTAGTCCAACAACAGCTGCCTACATGGAGAGAACTAGTGCAGTTAATCCACGAGGCTGGATGCCTCAGCAGTTTCAGTCTTACACTATAGATTCATGGAAAGGCACTGGTCTTCAGTAAATGTTGCAAGGTCAAAGAAGCTAGGATCTAATGTCAGTAAAGGAAGGCAGCAACAGTAGCAGAAACGGGGTAGATGCACTGCCAGTAAGAAGCAAAGATGAACAAGCAAAAATCTGCATGGTTCTTCTGTCAGATTTCTTTACTTCTGAATTACCAGAAGGTGCTGCCCACTGTGGAGGAGGGTCTTTCCTCCTCGCTTAGTCCTCCTTGTAAATACCCTCAAAAACCCACCAGAGGCATGTTTCTTAGTTGATTCCAGATACAATTAAGATGACAATCAAGGTTACACTACATTAAATTGTCCCCTAAATATCCGAGGCTTAAGCGTACTTACAGAACTGAGCTTTGAAACATTGTTTAGACTTGAATCTACTCTTCAGTTTTTTCTTCAAAAATTTCAAATGATTTTTCCAGAGAACCCAAGTTGTATTTTTTAAATTTTTTAATTATTTATTAAATTGTGTGTGTATGTGTGTGTGTGCGCGTGTGTATGTATGTGTGGGTGTGTAGAACCACAGGCGAATTCGGGAACCACCATGGACAATTCCACCTCCTCCTTGTTTACTCTGCCCTGGGATTCACAGGCTCCGCCCTACCAGGACCAGAAGCGCAAGCCGCCCCCGCTTCCACCCGGCGTCTATACGTGGAGTCTAGGATCTGAACTCAGGACCTTCCGCCTGCAAGGCAGAGGCTTAACCCCTGAGCCACCTCTCCAGCCCCCCAAGTTGTATTTTTAAACCCATCCTGAAATTTTATAGAATTTATGTATTTAAACTTCTTTTTTAACTTATTTGGGGGTAATTAAACTAAAATGTCGAGAATCTTGGAAGGACAGTAATAAAAATAATAATACAAATATTAAGCAACCCTTAACTTCTAATAAGTAGAATAAATCAAATTAATCCAAGGAAAGTACTTATGATATTCAAGATGTAAAAGATCTTGTTTGTTCTTGAAAACATAAAATAACAACTATCTCTGTTTTGAGACTATGATGGTTCCCATTAGCTCAAGAAAGCTAATGACCGTAATGGATTTAAACTGTAAGTTTTAATCACTCTTCTTAGCGCTCCTCTTCATATGATGAGTCCTCTACACCAGAACTCAGTTTGAAAGTCGTTTCCTCTCAGAAGGCATTGGAAATGGGGCCATTCCCATGATAAAACTGATCATGTGGTTTATGCCTTTGGAACTGGTTTGCAGGAGGAATGTGGAAGAGTTTAAAACCTTTGGCTACAAAAACCCTTGTATGCTCTAAGCAAAGCTTAATAAGCCATTTTAATTTCAGTGGGAGCTTAGAAAACTAAGCTTAGAAAACCAAGAGAAAAGTACACTGTGGAGGCCTAGCTCATGAGGTTTCAGAAGAGGACAATGAGTCTACCGGGAACTGAACTGGAAGCATTCCTGTTGTATTCTGGAAGAGACTCTCTATGCATTATGCCTGTTTCTTGTGAACTTGAGGGAGGCTGAATTTAAAAGCAATGGATTAAAATGTTTGGTGGAAGAAATTTTAAGTCAGGATAGCATTTAGGCAGTGGCATTGTTATTACTCAATGCTTTTATGCAGACCACAGTGAAATAGAGCAAGGAGTAGGGCAGAAAGTTATAAAAACTATATGGTTGGTTGAGGAAAGGAGCACAGATAAAGTTAGTTACAGCTAAGGTACAGCTTCAAAAAATAAAGAGACTGCAATTGTTAAAACAGAAACCTCTTATTCTGTACTTGAATGATACGGAAGATTATCTAAGGACAAGACACCATCCATCAAAGGTACCAACTTGTAAAAATGCAAGATTATTTGAAAAGTGAAAATCTGAACTTAGAATGCATCAGAAGGGGTCCTTGGCTCAAATACAACCACCTTAGGAAAGTGCTTTCACAGGGTCACACAGAGGCCATTACAACTGTGGTCCAAAGAGGTGAGACTCCATCCCAGGCCAGCCACAGAACTTGGCAGTATCATCCATAGATACAAGTTTTGTAGACATGAGTTATTCAAAATTGATGAATTATTGAGTCTTGTTCCACAGCTTCAGAGAATTGCTTATATTAGGCATGTAAGGCAAGATTTGAGGCCCTGAGAAGCTATAAAGGTGAGCTTAAGCTGTGCCAGATGTCCAGTAAGCAAAGCTACAGGCATGGAATAGACCCAGGCCAAATGGGAAGCTATGTGTGTTATAGATGGAAGAACTGGATGGCTGGCATTACCTGAACCCTTTGGAGCCAGGTGATTCCACTATGGACCCCAGGTGCTGGTCATGGAATCATAGGACTTGATAATTTCCCTGCTCGATTTTGTTCTTGATTTGTTTTGGTTATTACTCTTCTCCTATTTTCCCCTTCTATAATGAGAATGTTTATTCTGAACCATTGCATATTGAAAGCATGCAATTTCCTTTGGATTGTATATGGTCAGATACTTAAGAGATTGTCTAAGTCTTAGAAGAAACAACACTACACACTTAGCAGTGCTGAAACTGTTAAAAAATTATGGGGACTTTTAATGTTAAGATGGGAAATATTCTACATTATGAGATGGAAATGAGTTTACTGAAGAAAAGGGGAAGAATACTATGGTCTAAAAGTGATATTATTGGCAAATCAAGCTGATTTTAAGATAATCAGCACTGACTATGCACTTGATAGACTCTATAACACCTAGGGATCAAGTCTCTGGACATGTCCGTGAAGGATTATTAAGATTAAGTTAGCCTATGGACATGTCTTTGAAGAGTTATCTAGATTAAGTTAGTGTGTGGACATGCCTTGGAGGATAATCTAGATTAGGTTGGCCTGTAGACGTGTCAGTGAAGGGTTATCTTGATTCTATTAATCAAAGTAGGAAGACCCACTCTGAATGTGAAAGGCACCGTTTCATGGACTGGGGTACAGGACTATATAAAAAGGAGAAAGCTGGATGAAAATGGCCATCACCATCTTGTACTTCCAGAATGTAGATGCAATGAGACAGCTACTCGGGCTCTTGTTGCCGTAACTTCCTCACCATTATGGACTGTACACTGGAACTCTGAGCCAAGATACATCCTTCCTTCCTTACCCTGCTTTTATTAGGGAATTTTGTCAGAGCAATGTATAAAGTAACTAATGCGGTCATTAGTTATGACATCAGTTTAGACATTGCTAAAAATTGAGGGAAGGAAAGGTGTCCATAGTTAGATATAGACGTCAACTTGACAGGTGAAGGCTTGAAGCTCTGAACACATTTGTAAAGAACCAGTGCTTTAGATTGTCTGATTGATGGGGAAGCCCAGTGCACATGGATGTGGTTAGCTCCTGAGCAAATGAATAAGATAGAGGGAACTGGGTTAGAAAACGGGCAATGGATGACACATAACCATATCTGACTAGTTGATTATTTAATGAAAATAATTTATCTAAAAACATTGTTTTTTGACTTATAAACTTAGTGTGAAGCTTAGCAACAAAATGTGTTCAAGGTCAAGCACAGAAATGGAAGCGGATAAGAACCTCTGTGGCAGAGCGGCACGTGATGATGCTATCAGTGGTTGTATAGTTACTTTTCTCCTTGCTGTGACAAATACCTGACCAAAAGCAGATTAAAAGAGGCAAGATTTATTTGGGCTCACAGTTTGAGACCAAGCAGCCTATTGTGGCAGGGAAGGCATGCTAATAGGAACATGAGGGACTGATCACATGACTCCAGCAGTCAGGAAGCAGAGAAAGATAAATGCTGATGCTGAACAATCTTTTCCTTCCCCTCTTTCATCCAGTCTCAGGCCTGAGTCCTTGGGGTGGTAACAACCCTGGCTAGAGTCTAGACTCTCCTCATTAAATAGATACGCTGGAAATGGACCTCCTAGTTGAGTCTACATCCAGTCAAGTTGGCAGTGAAGATTAATCATTACAGAGGTGATAGTGCTAAAATCAATGTATCATTCAATGTCAGTAAAGGGAGCAGGGTGGGTATAGCGCTATATAAAATGGACTTTTTTCAAGGCATTGCCTGAAGAACAGGAAGCAACAGCAACACCATGATTAAATACACGACATTATTCATGGCTGTGTGGAGCATCGTTGGAAATGAAAGAAAGGAAGGAAGGGAGGAAGGGAGGGAGGGAGGGAGGGAGGGAGGGAGGGAGGGAGGGAGGAAGGAAGGAAGGAAGGAAGGAAGGAAGGAAGGAAGGAAGGAAGGAAGGAAGGAAGGAAGGAAGGAAGGAAAATGTAATTGACGGTACAGTTCATTAAAATATGAGGCACTGGGTAGCAGAGGGAAATGCATTTAAAGTGAGAGGCTTTTTCTTATACATATTTTATAATTGAAGAAATTGCCACAAACCTGACTGTGTTCTTTCCATTCATCTGAAAATCATAAATGTCTACCAGAGTTCAAAATGTCAGAACCTAAGAACCAAATAGATTTTGATAGAAAAAAATCTTAGGCATCAGTCTAGAACAGTAATACTAAAGCACACCCACAAACACCCAAAGGCCAGATATGCCAATACATAATAGAAACCCACAAGCAGAGGGGTTTCTTGCCTTTGTCTTTCTACTTACTAGAAATCATTTCGAAGCCATTGTCTGTGCTTTTTATTGACTCTTCTTAATTCACCTATCTTAGTTATTTTGAGCTATCTTACAAAAAGTATCACAGGCTTGATACATTATCAATAACAGATACTTATTGCTCATTATTACAGAGGCTGGGTTCCAAGATCAAGCATGGTCAGGTATTCATCATGCAAACTTCCCACTGTGTCTTCGTGGAGGGGAAAGAGAGCTTGCTGGCATTCTCTTCTTGTTTTATTTTAGACATGGCCTTACTTTGTAGCCCAGAGAGGTCTTGAATTCACGACCCTTCTTTCTACAACTTCCATGTGCTGGAATTACAGGCATGAGCCACCACATCTGGCCATAGGCAAAAAACCCAACATGACAATCTTATACTTACATAAAATCACATCCCAATGCCAAATGCCACCACTTTGGAATTAAAGTTTCAGCCTGTGTGTTACAGATGGGGGGAAGGACAGGACACAAACATTCAGTCCATTGTACTTATCCCCTCCAGTGCATAGTGAGGTCCTTGGAATGCATCCTTCAAATCTTGCACCATGTTAAGGTAATTTGTACCATTCATTTAGTATGAGAGGTAATCTGCCCTAATAGATTTTAGAAAAAACATGAAGTAAATGATTTTTGTGATCATTCACACCCTCACCTCCCTTCTTTGAAGAATACTCTTTGACAGTAAAAAGAAGAAAAAGAAAACTCCCATCCCAAATCATCACTTGTCCTTAATTGGAATCTGTCACTGCTGACGAAAGTGGGAAGTGAACAAAAGACACTTCGGGTACTTTTCTACTGCTGCTGTAATTGATAGAAAAGAACTTGATCACTCAAAATTGCTCAGTGTAGAATCTCGTGCTCAACAAATTATCATTCTTTACTCTGTCACTCTGGTGTTACAGAATCCAGTTCTTTAACATCCCAGAACAGAGAACTGGCTAGACAATGCTTCTTGCCCAGTTTATCGGCATTCTCGCAATACTGAGGCATATTGTATGGATCCCTATGACTTCCTGCACGTATTCTTCTCTGTATGCTCCCCCAACATAATATGGCTTAATGCACTTTTGCTGAAACCTTTGAGTTTGGGAGAAATGCTCAATCAAAATAATATTCATTCCCACAGAATAGCTCAAAGGCTTGACTATTTTAGCATGTACCATGGCTGTCCCAGAGGAGGATTTAGTTGTGATTCCCCAAAATTTAACTTCATTTTAAATCTTTTCTTAATTCATCTACAACTATATTCCAGAGCTAAAAACATGGATCATATACAAAAATTATCTAAGCTGAATCTGAATTGTGTTATCTTCTCTGTGACTTCATCTTCCCCCATCAATTGAGATTCTAACATTTATGACTTCATATTTTCCACAGTATATTCTAATAACTCTTCGCAACCAATCTCCTCCCTCCATACTAATAAAAACTCTGGATGTCTTACTCACTACTCTAGCACTAGCAAACAGATCATAACACAACTGAGCAGATATTCAATGAGCACCATGGTTTGAATATGAAGTGTCCCCCACAGGCTCATGTGTTTGAATGATCTGTCCCCAACTGAAGGAAATAGGTCACTGGAGTGGGACTTAAGGTTTAGTAACCTGGCTCAGCTTCCTGTTCTCTCTCTCTCTCTCTCTCTCTCTCTCTCTCTGTCTCTCTCTCTCTCGTATGAGGGCAGTGTAGCAGCAGCCTAGTGCTTCTGCTATGCTGCCTCTCTGCCTCTCTGGAATAGAATGATGGATTCTATTCCAGTCTGGAACTTTAAATCAAATAAACCCTTTGTCCTTTACATTGCTTGGGTTGGAGTGTTTTATTTCAGCAATAGAGGAATAGCTGGAACAATGAGCATCTGTGAATAAGTTATTAGAATGAACAATTGCACAAAGAAGTCACTAATGGGAGGAAAGTCTTCTTCCTCTCACTGTCAGCCATTTGCATGCTGGCACGCTTGCACCTGGGTCACTTCAATTTCCACTCAAGTGCATGTCTTCTGTCATGGGGAACCAGCCCTCTTCTTTTTTTTAATATTTCTTTTTGTTTAATTTATTTATTCAATTGTCTGTGTGTGTATTTATGTGTGTGTGTACAACCATGGGAGAATTCAGGAACCACTATGGACCACCTCCACCTCCTCCTTGTTTACTCTGCCCGGGGATTCACAGGCTCCACCCTACCAGGACCAGAAACCCAGGCTGCCCCCGCTTCCGCCTGGCCTCTATACGTGGGGTCTAGGATCTGAACTCAGGACTTTCTGCCTGCAAGGCAGAGGCTTAACCCCTGAGCCACCTCTCCAGCCCCAGCCCTTTTCTTGACTACCTGACCTTGATCATTTAACCACCCTTACTCCCTGGAGGCTTCACCTGACATTCTCCATGTGTAACACTTCTTGGCAAGACCTCAGAGGACCTAGCTTCTTGCTTGAGTTAGAATGTCAGGCTTACTTCATGCTTAGAAAATAATATAGAGTTGTTGGAAGGGTGTTAGGATCTAGATGTTCAGGTATCAGTCTGGGCTCTGCCTGTAGAGACAGACTCCCTTCCTAAATTGTGTGATCTCTGTATGCCTCAGTTTCTCCATTTGCAAAATATAGAGTATTTTCTTCTCAGAATAGCTTCCGTGTCATTAAAAAGCAGAGTACATTTGTATAGGATGACATAATCATTGTAATTTTTTCTAGTTGTGTATTGCTGACATAGCAGCCCAAAATAAAAATACCAATTATCTTTTTTAAATACATTTTTTATTATTATTTCAGCTCATACAAACTTAATAGGTATACCAGTTCCCTCCCTCCCTCCTCCTCCCCCCGAACCCCCTACTCTCCCTCCCTTTACCCCTCCTGCCCCATCCCCCCGTGCCTCCCGCCCCAATTCCCAGAGTCCTTTCTTGTGCATGCCTGACTCTCCTCTGGGCCCTCCTCTCCGATGACGTACAAGGACCCAGTGGCATTTCCCTGAACCCCTTCCTGTGTTCCCCTTAAGCATAGAAACACTACTGTGGCTGTCAATCCCTTGCCTCCAAGGATCTTGGTGCCTTTAGCAGATGCTAGATTTTCTGAGGTCAGTAGTGTGTTGGACATTGCACCGGGCATGCAATGTCCAATTATGATTGCTTCGGCCCTAACTTGTGTGGAGTATCTCGCAAATCATTGCTCCTTCCATCCTTGTGCTCTTACAATCTTACCGCCCCCTCTTCTGCAAATGTCCCTGAGCTTCAGGATGGGGAGAGATTAGTCTGGCCTAGTTCTAGGTGGTTGATATAGAGTCTCTGAAGTTCTGAATAGTGGTTTGTTGATTTTCTTTTGCAGTTTTGTTGTTCCTGCAATGCCCTTCACTCCATCGTGATGGGTACTGTATGTCACCCCCTGGCCAGAGACAGAAAGCTGTTAAACTGGAGTCTTATTATAAGAGCACATTCAAGGGTAGATGTAATACTTATACCCAAAAGTGGAATCGCAGGGTCACATGGCATTTGGCAATGGGAGGGGTCAATCACCCATTTGCAAAATCACCCTCCTGGTGAGTTCATACCCCCTTAGTTGTAAATGATCAGGAACGAATTGTGAACTTAACTAGGTGTCACATTACTTTCTTGCAGTCCTTGATGGAGGCCTATTTTCTCTACTGTAACATGGTCACTTCTCTCCTTGTTTCTGGTGTGGCCCATCCCTCCTGTTCATAATCCTTGCAATTACTGTAGGTAATACATAGATTTACCTATGACTGTCTCAAGATGGGCTGGGTGGGTTTGGAAAATACCAATTATCTTTAACACTAATGTCAAATGAATTTCATGCTGTATATAAAAGGCACTACTCAAAGTACTATCTGTTTCAATCCTCACAACAATGCTATTCTCTCTCAACCCCATTTTCCAGATTAAAAAATAAATAAAGGTAAGGGCTTAACTTACTTGCCCAAAGTTCCACTGCCAGTAAATGGTAAGTCTGGGACAAAACCTACAAACACTGTAGGATGCAATTAAACAGCAAATAACCATAGAGACCATGTGTCATAGTTAGGTACAGGTGTCAACTTGTACAGTTGAGTGTTGGGACACATTTGTAGATAATTAGTAGTTAAGCCTAGAGTAAACATGCAAGAGATTGTCTAGTGGATGGGAAAGGCCCAGCCCATGTAGGTAGGATTAGTCCTAGGGCAGGTGAATAAAACAGAGGTAACAATTTGAGAAAGAGACATCCTTGTGTGTACTTAGCCAGATATGCTAATCTAGCAAGTAAGGATCATTCCTCTTTCAGCCATGACATGAATACGGTGCAGCCATTTCCCTCAGCCCTTTGGTGTTGGTGTGAGCTCTCCTGCTAAGCTAGATATACAACTGTGACCAGACAATCACAAGAAAATACAAACCCCTGTTCCTTAAGCTGTTTGATGGTGATTTTATCAGCAACCATGCAGGGTAACTGCAATACTGTGGCTTGTGATCAGTGCCATATTTTAAGAGTTTCCCCTGAAGATGGAAATTCTGTCTACACTTGAGCTGCCAGATTAGACCCCTCCATTTCCCTTTTGTGCCCATTCTGCCGTCACTTGCCAGAATCCCACCAGGGCACCCTTTCACCCTGGAAACTAATGGTAGTGAACCTTGGCCTTGTTCTCCTATGATCCAAATTCCTCTTAGTTAAGATAGAGAAATGTGGCTCGCCAGCAGTCTGGATTGCGAGAGATGCTATAGGCATCTTTTGGGGCTGCTACAACATGCTATGTAACTTGCAGAGCAGAAAGTAGGTATCTTACAGTTCTGAAGGGTAGAAATCCGAGGTCAGTGTGTTAGAAGAATTAGTCTTATGAGTGCTGAGACAATATGCGTTCCTTACCTTTCTGCTCTGCCAATTTGGTGGTGATCTTTGGTTTCCTTAGGGGTACATTATCCATGTATCTTCATATCATCTTTTTTTCTGTATCTCACTTTTTTCTTCACAAGAATACCTGATATATAGAAGTATGGACTCATTATACTCTGGTATGACCTCATTTAAGTCTTACCAATTATATCTACAATGATCCTGTCTTCATATACAGCTACATTTGGTGCTAGTGAGAGATTGGGATTTGAGCGTATGAATTTTGATAGAACAGAATTCAAGCCATAACATTAGTCAATGAACACAATCTTTCTTGTGCCAAGAGATATGATGAACAATCTAGTCCTACTACACAAAGCAGACACCATGGCTACATGCTGAAAGTTCTCTGGTGATCAAGCAAAAGATCTTCCCCCTTTCATTTGCTGCTGGTACTTCATATCATGGTAACCTTGGGTATTTTCCCAGTTACTGAGCATAGAAATCCAGTCTATAAATCCATGGTTCTTTGAAATATAAGCCTCAGACTGAGAGGTTTCTGTGTACTGGCTTCTGTAGCAATTCACTCATAAGGATATTGAATAAATAGATGCCAAAAGGGATTCACAACTGGATTAAGGAAAGACAATAACCAACTGAAGAAAATAATGAGACTCTAAAAAGATTTGACCAGAACTAGTTCCAGAATGAAGCGAATGCCCACATGGGAACCAAGTTATCTCACTGTTGACAGAGAATCTACTTATGTTAACTGAGTTAGAAACTGGATAGTGGTTCACAACCAAAAGAGTTTTCCTATTTGAAAGTATTCTGTTCCTTGACTTTCCCTGCAGCCACTCATTAGAATGTATATTCACTTTACAGTCTTAATTTCCAGACTATGAAGAGTAGCCCTCATACTTTACAAACAAAGAAAAAAATCAAGTTGCCAGCATTTAAAGGTTACCAAAGAAAAGTAACAATTAATTTTATTTTTACTTGCATTGTGCTTATAGCTAAGACAAGCAAACCAAATGTCTTTGATTTTTTTTTTTACATCCAATTCTTTTCGGGGAAAAATGAGCAGGCTTTTATCTAGATTTTCTGTTTTATGTTGGCAAAAGTTCAGTTTAAATTAGTAACCAAGGGAGAACATGGAGCTTTGATCTTTCTTCAGTTCTAATTTTCTTAACTTGTGTTTGTCATTGCATCTGGCATAACCTTGCATAAAAGGTGTCAATAGCTAACAACTGCCTTTAGAATAAAGATGACATGACTTCTATCATGTCATCTAAGACTTCGCACTCTCTACCCATCATCCACTTGTCCAGGCTTCTCTTTATTTAGCCTAAATGGATTATTTAAGATACTGTGGTCCAAATCTTGCATTTTCAGACCTTCTTATTTATAATGTTCCTTCTGGCTTTCCTCTTTTCTGGGCAGAGCCATCCTTTCCTGATTCCTTCCCTTTCCACATTGTCATACACTTCAGGGGGGTACATGTCTTTCATGGTACTGCAGTGAACATGGATGTGCAAATATTTCAAGCTTCAAATCAATGAGGATACTAATGGTGGTTTTACACAGCCCCCCAATAACACACTACTTACCATGGCAACTTTTATGGTACCTTGGAAATAATAGTACTGACTGGATTAAAAGGGAAGAGTAGATATCTGCAAATCTATAACCCTTTCCCAGTCTCCATTTAAACATCCTCATCTTGGTGGTGATATGATTCAGTTCAACAGATCCATCCATGTTGCCACCCTACTGTGAACACTCTCCTATTTCAAATGCTAATAAGTATTCAAAAATGATGGCCCTGAGACATTGAAAACAGAAGCCACTGGTGTTGCATCTGGAAGACTATCCCATGTGGCACCTTGAAGAATGACAGCTCTAGATGGGTCCCCTCTAAATCTATTACTTTCCTCTAATGGCAATAAACTAGGAAAAAGGTACCCAAGGTTTGAAACATGAAGGCTCTGGGCCCTACAGCTGGCTAGGTCTCCTAGTAGCTGTGTAATCCCAGGGGAGCTGCCAGACCTCTTAATGTACACCACTGCAAAGCAAGAGTTATTACCCCTTCTGTGGGTGGTGAGAAGTTTGAACCCCAGGGCCCAATTCAAGTTGCAGGACCTCTGAGAATCCTTCTCAAATCTACTGTGTGACTCATATAAATTGTCTCTCCCAGCACTACTCCCAACTATTCTACACTTGGAAACACTTGGCTCATTTACTCCCCAATCCATCCCCATGCCAGATCCTTTAAGTGCATGCATGTATCAAAGGTCTTTATTTATGCCTTAAATCAGCCAGGCAGAACCTACCTCTATCCTGGGGTGGCACATCAGTGGGGCAAAGGGTAATTGTAGCTTCCCTGCACTCTTTATTGTATTGCAGGATAAAGCCAGCTGTCACTGTCTGGATCTCACGAAGAAACGGCATCAGGGAAACTTAGTCACCACTGTCACCCAGTCACAATGATCTGTCACTCAGGGAAAGCAGTGTAGTATGGCTGCAAGAAAGCCGAGGTTCATAGAGCACCTTTGTCAAACCTTGTCTATGTAACTGGACCCCGCTTCTTAACTTTTCTCCATCTTGCTTTCTTCATCTGTGCAGTGGTCCCAACTCTCAAGGCTGTGGTAAAGACTGCATAAAAATAACATTTGCAAGTACTCACCATAGCATGTATGTAGCACAATGTCTTAATAAAGGTATCTACTAACACAAAATTGCCTTCCCATGAATTATTATATTACCAATTAATGGAACAAATTATTTATTGCAAACTTATAGACTTCAATTCTAACTTTAGAAAAGGCACAGAAAGAAAAATAAAGTATAAGTTATAATATTGTCTCGATCTGTTTTTATAGGAGGCATGGAAATCTACACTGAAGAAAGCAAGACAGATTGTCAAGGAATCCTTGACTATGGTAAGCAATTAGCAGGTAGCAGGTCAGCTTTTTCCTTGACATCATCTTTCAGGCCCTGCTTCCTACCCTGAAGGCCAGAGGCTCCGCTGAATACGAGCCCTGCACGGGCCACAGCTGCTTTGTGACTAAAGTAGGAATAGGAGCTCCTCTCCACATTTTTCTCCTGCTTTCCTGCCTTCTCTCTGTGACAAGTGATTTGAACTTCATCTTCCTTTTTTTTCATATGGGTAGGTGTACATATGAATGAGTACAAGTGTGTGTGTGTGTGTGTGTGTGTGTGTGTGTGTGTGTGTGTGTGTGTGTGCATGCGCGCCTCTGGAGGCCCAAGGTAACATCAGGAATCATCCTGGATTATTCTTCCACTTTATTGATTCCTCTGGGGATTTACAGGCACTGCCCTCCAGGGTTGGAATTACAGGCTGCTGGTCATATCCACCTGGCATTCTTCTGTGGGTTCCAGGGCTCTAAGCTCAAGCCCTTTTCTTTGTCAGGTGAAAACTTTAACTACTGAGCCATCTCTCAACCTAGCTTAGTATTTCTTATGTGTGGATCTGGATGATCCTTTGTGGAAAAGGCCATCATGTGCTTTGTGGTGTCCAGTAGCATCCCTGTCCTCTACTCGCTGGATGCCAGCGGCAGGATCCATCCTCTGCTCTGTGCCTCATTGCAATGATCAGAGATGATGATAATCATGATGTTTCCAAGTGTCCTCCTCAGGGTGAAATTCCTGACAGCTGAGACCCACTGCTCTCCATCGGGACATTATGAAAGGGTTGTAGCCACCTGCTCCTCTACATCCTAAAAAAAATGTGAACTCAGGCAAAATGATCCACTTCACTGAGCTTTGGGTTTCCTGCCTTTAGTATAGGGACAATAATAGTGTCCTCTGATGAGAGAACTCACAGCGTTGACACGTGCTAAGCACCTGATCCAGTGCCTCAGCCTTACCTATGTGCAGTTAGTAAACGTGAATGTCATCGCCATTGCTCTTCATCTCCCTTAATTTGATAGACTACTTAGTTCAAATAAGCCATAGCAGAGCTGGGTATGTGAATGAGGCTCTGTTTCCAAGCAGTTATTGAAATTCTGCCTCACTGATTATGCTTCCAGATCTGGTAAGTGGGGCAAATCAGACCCAGCTGGAAAGCAGGGTCTCAAAGGACAGTGTTGTTCTGAATACTGGAGGTATGGGGCAGTACGAATACCATCTTCACGACTTTTGGTAGCAAGTAGGCACAGACCTTGCCTTGTGGCTATCCTGCTGTTCCACCTCATTTACCTTCAAGCGATGCTTCTAAGGCATCATTGATTTAGCAACATGGAGACAAAGGTGAAGGAAATCACTTAGGTGATTAGCTGATTAGATTTAGCAAATGAAAATACAGGGAACCCTGTTAGATTTCAATGACGAATAAACAATAAAGGATTTTTAGTTTGTATGTCCTATGCAACATTTTCAAACATCAAGCTGAAGGAGCAAGGGCGACAGGGGTTTTTGATATACCAAGCTGATCTGTGTTAAATAGCAACATGCAGACATTTCTGCATAATTAATTGATCAACCCCAATGTCAGTTTCACCAATCATTACTTAATTCAGTGAATAATTAAAAGCTGACGGTAGCTGGTTCATCTAGCTTGTGTAATGTGTGGAATAGTTAACTGAAACACATAAGAAACCCTGGACCACCCCTGCAGAATTCTGAGCAGAAATGGAATGAAGAATAATAGAATTTGTCTTTTAGTCTTTTCAACATGGGCCTAAGACTTATTTTTGGGCATCATTTATTATACTAGTACAAACTGTCTTGGCATTAACTCAAAGGCTAATTAAGATTTTACATTTTTTATTTCTGTCACCAGAATGAAAATCATCCTTGAGGAGGCAGGATTCCAATTTGCAAAAAAGCAGCCCCCCACCTAAATTCGACTGAACAATTTAATATTTAGACAAAAGCCTTTACAGAAGCCCCTCCTAACTTATTTACTCTTCAGATTAAAAACACGAAGGGAAAAAATCGGAAAATGCAAATAAATATCTCTGAAAATCTGCCCAGAGAATATCAGCAGCAAAATAATTGTAGACCAACTAGCTAAGACCCAAAAAGCAATATGCAGTAAACTGAATATTTTTCCTGTGCAGCCATTCAAACTATAAGAATCTGGGTTGCAGAAAAGTTATGTATCATTGAAGGTATTGAAAGTTCCAGGAAAGGTATAGGTCTCAGTAAGGCCCCAAAAAACTCCTTTGGATCTTTTCATGCATTTGAGAGAAAACAGGTTCTCCGAGCATCCAGAGTACCTGAGTTATGGAATCTATTTATTTAATTCTCACCTTGACAAAACAGTAATTTCGTTATGATCTGGAGATGAGTAAGTAGACAGGTTCAGTAACTTTCTCCACATAGCCAGTGTGTGAGCAGGACATCACCTAACTCCAGAGCCAGCTGTTTCAAGCCCAGGATCTTCTCTCCGAGCCAGAAGTATTCCAGCCAGGCTTCCTCAGTGCTGAGCTCCCAGGAAGCACCCTGGTGTCGCAGTCAATGTACATGCTACAATGCTTAGGTCAACCTATGCTGCTATTCACGGGAGCACTGAACACAGATCTACCTGCTCATTACAAGCATCTAGGAAGATGAGACAGTCTATGTTCAAACCACAGTTCAGACCAATTAAATCTAGGGACTATTATATACACAAAAAAAACAAGAAAGGAAAGAAGGAAGCAAAGGAGGGAGGGAGGGAGGGAGGGAGAAGAGAGGAAGAGAGGGAGACAGAGAGAAAGAGAGAGAGGGAGAGAGAGAAAGAGAGAAAGAAAGAAAGAGAGAGAGAGAAAGAAAGAAAGAGAGAGAGAAAGAAAGAGAGAGCGAGAGAGAGAGAAAAAGAGAGAGAGAAAGAAAGAAAGAAAGAGAAGAGAGAGAGAAAGAGAGAAAGAAAGAAAGAAAGAAAGAAAGAAAGAGAGAGAGAGAGAAAGAAAGAAAGAGAGAGAGAGAAAAGAAAGGGAAATCACTTCACTATTCAGAAATTCAATTTTAGGTTAGCTATATGCAGAAAAGTATTTATATTCCCCCTTTGACCTTTCATTCCTGTCAATCACTTCACTGTTCTTTATTGAAATTCATTTACCATCTGAAGTGGAAACTGATTAGCTTGCCAATTAAAGACGCTATGTGTGTTCTGTCTCTAGGGAGCACTTAGATTCTAGACCTGCCTTTTACATGGGACTGGATGGCCAAGCACAGAAAGTTCAAATTGAAGGAAGGGGCTGGCAAACAGGCAAGCAGGTTGCAGTGTGACACTGAGCCCATCTCAGTTGTCTGGTGTTGGGAAGCCAGCTTGGAGACAGCAGCCTTTCTTATTGTGTGATAAAAAGACCAGATAACAAAAGCCCTGTCTGAATAGAAGAAACAGGAGTTCCTGTGTGACCCTAGGCAGGCTACGTGGTCTACTGCTTCTTTCCTAACCCCTGTTTCTGCAATATGAATATCAAAGACAGCTGCAGCCTTCAGGCTGAATTTTGATGGAGAAACTGTGCAATTATAAAATTTTATTATATTGTATCTCTTGTATAGTAATTATAAGAGTATTCGTATAATTTTTGTGCTGATTATCAATGTTAAAATCTACATTGTCATTAAAGTAATTAATCCAAGGTTTGCAGACAATAGTGTGTATTAACACAAGTATCTATGAAATTAGATATAGCCTGACTTTAGACTCTGGATCTCAGAATGTCTGCACTATCAAACTACCACTGATTTTAGAATATCATGCTGGTGTTTGTTTTATCATTTGCATCCAGTCCTGATGTCCATCTGAATTTAACTTTCTGAAGCACCCCCTTCTTTCCATGGCAATTTACCTTTATCCCACTCCGCATCAGTAGTTTCTCACCCCTTCCCAGGATGGGAACATCTGGCAAAGTCTGGAGACAGATTTGTCTTACTGGAATCTAGAAGGCAGAGGACACTGCATGGTGCATAGGGCAGCCACATGGCCAAGACTAGAGCATTATCAGTCCAGCAATATTGCTGATGTCAGAAGCCCCTGTCTCTTATCTCCACTATATTCTGCCTCTTCTAGGTCACTCTTCTGCCCCCCCCAGAGATATCCTTTATGATTCCTTGTCTGATACTTTCTAGGATTCTCCATTGTCCTCAGGGTAATATTAATATGTAAATGCATTCCTATCATAAGGTCTCTCTTGCATGAGAGTTCACTACGCTCCAACCATGCTGAAATGTTCATCAGTCTCATATGTCCACAGCTGGAGAAGGATGCTCCGTGTCAGAATCTAGGCTTCTCTAACCTTAGTCTGTACCCCAGGAATCTCATTGATATACAAACTGCTTTGTGATAAGTGCATGGGTCCAAACGCTGGGATTCTGTGTTTCTCAAAGCTCCCAGGTGGCATTTGTGACTCTAGTCATAAGAGTCATCTAAAAGCCATGGAGAGTGGGTATACAAATGCCAGAAAAGATGTGAAGGGACAGATTGCCAGGACCCACAAAGGGTACTCAAATTCAGCAGATCCGTGGATGAGAATTGGCATCTCTAGCAAGCCTGGAAACTGTGCTTCAAGTTGCCCTACTTCCTCCTCTTCTTCCTGCCTGCTTGCAGCAGCATGTGCCTCAAGGTTTTTAAAGAGGCCTGTTAATGCCTTCAGCACTGTGGACCCCAGATAGGGAATGCTAGGTTTTGGGACCTCAACCCACACAATCCACCCAATAGTGAGCCAAAGTTGTCTCTGTACCTTTCATGAAGGTAGAATGCTCAATAGGGCTATCCCCCTCCTTCTAGGGCAATGGACATGCACCACAAAGCCCAACTCATTTAGTTTCTGAAAAATTTGCAAGTTTCTTTGGCTAGAGACAAAATATTGCCAATGCCCATAGTACAACTCACAACATCCCATAGACTCCAATAGGCTGGTAGGAAGTGACTGTGTCTTCCTTCATTAATAAATGCTAGCCTCTGACTTTTCCTCTGCTGTTGTAGTATCTCTTCTCATTTAAGGAAAATATCATGGAAGCTATCAATCTTCTAGAATCATTGACTCGCAAAAAGCTAGTCAGGGCTTTTAATTTGTCATATAGCTGGGCTCTTGTGGAAATCACTGGCTAAATCACTTTGCTCTAGATGCCTCTGTACTCTCCTGGGGAAAGAGTCTTCCTTCTTCTCACTTCTTCCACCCACTCTGCATCCACCCCCCCCCATGCCCCTCTATTTAGTCTTTTTTATCTTCACAATAAGATGGGATTTTTTTGTGTTTTGTGTGTGTGTGAGCCTGTGGGTGTGTGTACATGGGGAGGCATTGGAAGAGAACACTTTGATTGTATATGTCTGTGGAGGCCCAAAGGTGACATTAGAATTACCCTGGGTTGCTCTTCATCTTTACTGCTTCGTTCTGGGGTCTCCCCGGCTCTGCATTCCAAGGCTAGAATAACAGGACATTGACGTTGCCACCTGGCATTTTTTATTTGTTTTGATCTTAGGTCTTTTTTGTTTGTGAGGAAAAGATTTAATCCCTAAGCCATCTCTTCAATCTCTTCAATCCCAAATAGATTATTTTGCTGAGGGAATTTGGGGAGAGGGTGTTTTGTCTTGTTTCAATTTTTAAGCCTTTTACAAAACACTCAAGGTGAGAAACGCTGTCAGAGTAGAACTGACTAAAGTGGGCAAGACCCTCTTGGGAAGAAAGGAAGCATGAGAATGGCCACCAAGATGAAAACATCTGGCTGGGCCAAGGGAAGAGGGGCCACTTCCAGTCTCAGAAACCACACAAACCTTGACACAGAAAACAGAATAACACGGAGTGTAGGACAGAAAAGGGTAAGTTTGCATAAACAGAATCGAGCCTGAAATAGAAACAGGTCCACTATTGTGCTATCAAAGAATCTTTTTGTGCAGAGCCATTCTTTGAACTAAACATTGTCTACTTCTTGTCTCTCTTTCTCCCCAGAAATATCCTAGAAGTGGTTCTGATATTTGTTCACTCCCATTTTTGAGCAAGATCTGTCAGAAAATTGAACTGTACGTATACTGTTTCAACCTTTCTAACTGATATGACATCTTTCTATGAGCCTGTTTTCCAGTGACTGAACTGATGTTCACATTGAGGAGACATCATCCCAAAGGTGACCATGTTTCTTGCTCAAAATGTGGCTTATACAGACACTAGCAGACAAACCAGCTACAAACAGAATAATTTGGGGAATATATTGACAAACTTTCAATACCAATACATAGCACTCCAGTGAGACTTTCCACATCGTTAGGGTACTCATTGTTTGACACTTGGGGACAGCCCATCCTTGTCGTCTAAGATATGACTGAGCTTGACACTGGGAGTGTCATCACTGAGAGTCAGAGCATCTTTGGTGTAAGTCACTCATGAAGTTGGAAAGGAGCTGTTTCCCTCCCCCTCACCCATAGACCCCAACAGACCATTACTTGGAAAGCTTACTCAGACACCCATGACGGGATTTCACATAGAAAAGCAATGCCTAGAATCCCACAACCTTCCCTCAACCCATCTCATCTACAATCTTGTTTTCTGTCCTGGGAATGTATCTCAGTGGTAGATCATTAGCTTAGGTTATATAAGGACCTTGCTTCAATCCCTGTAAATAACAACAAATATATCCCAAATGTCAGCTTCACTGTGTGCCTGGAGTTGGGCTCAATGTTATAGAATCAACATTCAGAGCATCAAGAGACAACAGGGATTTAAGGACACTGGACCAAGAGACAAAAATAGTCTAGGTTTCCTCTTCCTCTGGCTGTCAGTCAGCTGGCCATTGCTGGAGCAAATTCCCTTTTCAGCTGAGATTTTTGAAAAGAAGAAACATTTGTTTGTTTGACTCACAGAATTGGAGGTTTCAGCCCATGTGATCATTTGTCCTATAGCTTTGGGCCTGAGGCAGTAAAATATAATGTAGCAAAGGATGCCTGTCTACCTCATAGTCAAGTCTCAAATAAATAGAATGAAGAAACAGAGAGTCCACTGTGCCCTGTAAGGACACATCTTCAGTGGTCTATAGCCTCCCATGAGCCCCCACCTCTTAATAGTTTCTACTGCCTTCCAATAGCACCAAGTCTTGAGAATCAAGACTTTAACATATGAGTCTTCAGGGATATCCTGGATCCAAACTAAGCTCTGACTACTTGTAATATGGTTGCTACAAGCACCATTATAGGTCAAAGATGCTGAACTTCTAGTAAGCTTACTTTCTTTGTTTCCATAAGTTAGGACCTAAGATCATTGCCATTTCACAGAGAGGGAAATTGACTGTATTAGTCAGACTTCTGACTCTATACAAAAATACTTGAGATTAATCAGTGCAATAGAAGGAAAGATTTATATTGAGTCACCATTTCAGAGGTTTCAGTCCATAGTTGCTTAGTCTTGTTGCTTTTAGACTATGGTGACAGGTGTCTATCATGTTGGAAGGCCGTGGCAGAGAAAACCTGTTTACCTCAAAGCAGCAATGAAAGAGGTAGAAAAGAGAGAGGAAGAGTTTCAGAAAAACTTTCAAATGCCCTTCAAAGATCTAATTCTAACTAGGCCCCACCTCCTAATAGTCCATTTAATTATGAATCCATGATGGATTAACCCATAGAGGAAGTCAAGGCCCTCATGGTCCAATCACCTTTCAGCAGTTCCACCAGTTAAGGACCAAGACATCAACACATGAAGATTTGGTCCTAAACCTCGCACTGAACCTTAAAGAAGTAACTTCCCCTTACTGAGGAGCTAAATATATACTCTACAGGGTCTGTTTGACCCCATACATATTTTTCACCCCTTTGAATAGTCGTTTCTTGAATTTATTGGAAAACTCGAGTTACTTAATGTCTTTGATCCTGTTGTGTGTTACTTTGTGACCAAAGTAACAATTTGCACCAAAATTCAGCTTAGCAAACCAATAAGTTTATTGGAGTTACTCACTGGAGTACGGGTGAGGGTATACTTATAGGAGCAGGGACAATTGAAGGGCAGCTACATCATCAACATAATAATAAAACTTCATCTAGGCTGGGAGATGACTCAGGAGTTAAAGCCTTTGCCTCACAATCAAAAGGACCTGACTTCAGATTCCCAAATCCCATTTAAAAATGCCAGGCAGAAAAGGTGGTTCCTGTAATTCTTGCCCACCCTGGAGGACAGAGCCTGGGAAACCCCAGAGCAAAGCGATAAGGAGGTAGAGCAACCCAGGGTGATTTCTCATTTCTAATGTCACCCTTTGCCTTAGTTTTGTCTGTGTTCTGCCCTCCATCTTTGGGCTTCAACTCTTATCTTGATGGTTGAGAATTTGAGTTTTGGGCACATTTGTAGAGAATTAGCAGTTGAGTTGAGCCCAGAACGAGCCTGCAGGAGATTGTCTAGTTGACAGGGAAGGCCCAAACAACCCACAGTGAATAAGGCAGGTGAATAAGATGGATGGAACTAGTTGAGAAAATGAGCATTCTCCTGTATACTTGACTAGACATCCTGGTCTGGAAAGTGAGAAATGTCCCTCTCTCGGTGGTTATATGGATATTGTAGCCAGTTCCCTCACCTCCTGATGTTGATACGTGCCTCCTACCAAGCAGGACGAGGAAGTGTAATCGGACTACCGTAAGAAAAAAATAAAGTCCTTTATTCCCCTATAAGCCATTTGGTTGTGAATTAATCAGCAACTATGCAGAGAAACTGCTACAATCTCTAATCTGCTGTGAACTTACCTGGATAGAGAGGAAGAGACAGCCATAAACCCCATAAGAATCCAAGAATTGCAAACTCTTCTTGGCGTGTCTGCCAATAAGAAATCCTGCAACCAGCTGGCTTGGCTCCTAGAAACAGTAGCAAAGCCCCTTTCTGTGAATGGGGGTATATGTAGAGAGCACCAGGACATGAGGGAGAAGATGTAGAAGAGAAGCAGATACCAAAGAAGATGCTAGGATGGTTAGGTACCAACATTTCCCCGGGTGCCCAGTCATTTCACTGTCCTGATTTATGGTGATTTGCACTCCTGTTTCCTCTTTAATGAATGTGTCTTTGCATTTCCTGCATTAGACAAAGGCCAGCAGAACTCAATGGTGCCAAAATGACAGCTCTTTAATAGAACCACCTTTGTAATTAATTCAAGAGCAGCTGGGGCCAGTGATTTTCTTGGACCAATTTAAAAGAGAAATGATTGCTTTGTGATAAAAGCAAAACAGCGTGCTTTCTTCTTTTTAAAAGTCAACCTGCTTCAAGTATAATTTGTACCAAATCGTAATGTGTTTGGTGCTTTGTGATTAAGTTCAGGCCTTACTTAATACAGTCTCTAAACAGCTCTGTGAAACAACCCGTAGACCAGTATTCATCATCATCACTAAAAATTATCTAGTGTTGTCTATACACCAAGAAATATTATGAATGTTGAGGCAGGCACCTCTGTTGTCCCTTTTCAACCGGGTAAAGTGAATGACCCTAGAAAACAGCTGGTCATGAACAAATCTAACTGTTGGACAGTCCTTAGTATGATCTGGCTGCCTTTAAGAGCTTGCCCTGTTGTGGTGGTCTTATTCATTTGCCTTGAGGTTCTTGGTACTACTTGGATATCCTTTTTTCAAAAGACCATAGAGAAATCCTAATGAGATCCACATTATCAATACTAAAGACTAGTCTCTTCCTACCCCATGAATGCCTTCCTCTGCTACACTATTTACCAATATTCCCAAATAGTAGCCAATGCATGCCATGTACAAGCCTGGGAATAGCTGGAAACACTAGTGGCAGGGACATCCTCCCTTGAAGAGTATCCATAGCTTTGCATGATTCCTTTTGGTCATTATGCCAAGTATCCTTGACTTCTCAAGGTCATATACAGGAGTGACAAAGCCAGCTAATGACCATGAAGTGCTTAAGATTCTCAGAGCAAGCAGTTGAAAAGAAAGATTTCCATAGCAGAATTGGGTAAAATGGCCCAAATTCAATTTGGAGTGGTGAGACTCATCAAGGAAACCCAAAACATACTCTCTCCTATTTCCCAGGACTTCAGGGAATTGTTCTATACAATTTCAGTTCAGTTATTTCACTTCCCCATATGGACCAAGCTAAATAGCAGAGAGAAAACAGTTCCATGGAGTGGACTGCAAAGTCCAGCAAAGTGTGGCTGATGCTCGTACATAACTTTAGAATCTGAATTCTACTTTTTAAAGACAGGGCTCAGCACAGCCCTATCTGAATGTGTTTGTGTTTACAAAAATCATTTCTTCTTTCTTAGCTTACCAGGTGTTTTGTTTTCTTCTAGAGCTATAAAAAAATCGGTGCCATTCGAAGATGTAGATTCAGACAAATATAGTGCTTTCCCAGTAAGTATCACTGTGACTAAACAGATATCCAATGAATATTGTATCATCTCTACAAATTTCTTTCCTTTAATAAGACAAACTGCATTTCATTTGAATGCATTAGTAATTCTATGAATAATTTATCACCTCACATTTAAAGAAATGTGTCATTTATCATTTGATCTAATGAGAGAAGTTGAGGGGCACACATGCCGCAGCATGCATACAGAAGTCAGAGAAAAACTTTCCCTCCTTCTACTGGGAAGACTCTGGGATCAAACTCAATTCATGTCAGGTTTGCACAGAGACATCTTTATCCACTGAACCATCTTGCCAGTCACATTTCACAATTCTTAAAAATTTTTTGGCATTGTAAAACCGCCAGCCCTTGCAGTAAAGCTTAGGGCCAGACTTTCTGTTTCCTATTGTTGTTTCCATTCCCAGCTGGAATTCTGCATGGGGATTACGGTTATTGTGAAGAGTAGTGGGAATTATTTTGGAGAAATCAAAAACCTAGTTAAAGTTACCTTTTAAGGTATGTGTGCACATGAAGGTTTGATTTAGAGTTGTTAGCATGACATGCTGTTTCTGAAAAAGCAAACAAGCAAACAACTTGTCATAAACTCCCAAAGGATCATACCTTCAAGTTTTTTGCTTAGAAACAGGACAGGAAAAATACTGTTAGACATAATTTTGCTTGTTGATTCATTTAAATTATTTAGAAATATATAAATCCACATGATTCACAGGTTTTTAAATTATCTAACTAAATGATTAATCATTGATCAAATAGATGAATTATTTTAAAGCCTGAGAAGATTGGTAGAGAATGATTTTAGGAAGCTTGGTGGTCCTGTTTCTGGAGTTACAGATAGATATGCACACATGAATATACACATATATAGAGAGTCAGACATGCACATCCATGTACATACACATACACTTGCCACATGCATGCACATAAGCCTATATATATATATACACACACATATATATACATAGACATACTCTATATCACCTCCATATACAAGAAAGTACCCATCATACATATACACACGTATACACATGCATATATATATATACATGTTCACACATGCACACACCCAACACTCAACACTGTAGGAACCCACCCTTATTATACACAAACACATTTGCATGCGCACAATCTCATTTGCTTCTCATCTTGATGATGTGTTATATTTTGCCTCATGTAGACTGTGTTGTAACTTTAATCTTAGTGATCTTCTGTACTCATAAACCACATTTACATTAGAAATTGCAGATGCTAATTATCCTTAAAGAGCTCGGATTAATCTTTGCCAGAGGTAATGTCAAAATAAGACTGAGCCCCTCTGTGTATGCTTTCAATTTCAGACACTAAGAGGATACCACTGGCGAGGGAGAGACTGTAACGACAGTGACAAGATGGTGCATCCAGGCAGAAGGTAACTCTCTACTGGCCACTGATTATAAAAATTACAAAGGAACAGTGGAAAGCTTTGGCTCTAAAGTTGGATGAGTGAAGGGAAATGCACATATCAGTGGGGTGACCTAAAAAGAGGTTAACTTGATAAACCATGGAGGCTTGAGCCCCCAGAGGAATAGACAAGCCAGAGTGAACCCTGGGGTCCATAGATCCATATAGGCAGAAGGGTGGGAGGAAGTGAAAGGAAATGATGAAGGGAAGCGAGGGGATGAGAGGGAGCAGCGAGGGAGGGAAGCTAGGATGAATACTCGATATGTTTGTAAAAGTAGAAAAAACTAAAAAGGGGGAAAAATTACAAAGGAGGAAGCCTGGGGGAATCCTGGTTGAGAAAGAAAGGAGCTCTCTTTAATTTACATGTTTACTCATTCACCATTAACACTGGAAGCAAAACCTGGAGTTGTGGTCAGAAACAGGTGAAAACCATCATCTTCATAAGTCTATACCTGTCCCTATTCTGCAGAGGAAAACTGACTCAGAATTACCAAGTCAGGAACAAAAAAAAGGCAACAGCCATCCAAACCTTGTCTGTGGGGCTCAGTGCTGAGTGTGATGTGACGCTGTGTGAGGGAGGGGTTCTGTCATCCAGTTAGACACAGAGGCCAATCAATCACACACCTCACCTGTGCAAAGTGCTCTACATGACGTTGGATATCAGGTTAAATGAAACCTGACCCTTCTGTGGCACTGACAGATCAATAGGAAAGACGAGAAGAGTAGACATGGTTGCAGATAGTAATACAACCACCAAATAAATTCTACCTGAGAGATGAGCCCAAGAATCATGGTTCCTGCAACCCCAGCATGGAGCAGACTAAGTAATGCAGAGCACTTCCTGCTTGATGGGCAGCCTAAATAACAGTGGAGAGCAGATTTATTCATTGTGTTCAGCACACCATTCCACAGCAACACAATCCAGGGAACACTGTCACAGAAAAACCTGCCTTCTCAGCAGACACTCCAAAGTCAATGTAAATACAGAAACTAAGAAGAGGTTTCTGTATATTACAACACAGGATGTGGGTTACTCTTCCTTGAAGAACACTGTTGTCTAACAGTGACATTTCATGTGATGCTCACCCATTAATGAAACCAATTCTTATTGAGCAATAAACATATGCCAAAGACTAATGCTGATGTCTTTCCTTTTAGGCCAGAAAACTGGGATATCTCTCGGGACTCAAACTGTAATGGCATTTGGGTAAGTCACTGAATTCAAATTTAGCACCATTTCATCTGTCCCACTGCTCATTGGTTGAGCCACCCCTAAGTCAGGAGATGAGCCCTGCTACTACCATGAGATTGTGGAATGCCATCACACGTGAGAAACGTCACTGAACCTGAAAGAGCTGAGGATCCCTCATCCTAGCCCCCTATAAGTTGTATTTATGGGCACCCATGTCTAACCCCTCCATTCTGCTTGAACACTGTGAATAAAAGTAGGAGCTGCATTATCACTGCTTTCCAGTAGCCCACACAACTGTTGGGACAAACCTGCACGTAAGCAGAGGAGGAATCACCCTGTAGTGACCCCAACACCCAACACCTCAAGGCATCTGATTTCAGTGCCATCATGCCATATAAATAATGAGGTTTCAGCTTCTAGGTAGAGTGAAAGGGGAAAAGCCAAGCAAATACTGTGGGCACAATGGCAGCAGATCCATGCATGGGGTCTTAAATGGGAAGCCCTTGCGAAGAAAAAGAACGGCAACTTACCAAAATCAAGCACAAAGGAAATATCAAATTAGGACAACGAAACAATCCTGACAAATTACTGGAGTCTTAGAAATTCAGCTCTATTTCCTTTGAGATGTTTCTGCCCCACTAACAGGAAGCACTTACATGGAAACACATGGAAGTTTATCCTGTTGGCCGTAGCACGGCCTCTCCTCTCTACCAGAGAGGAAAAATGACTCAAAATCACCAAGTAAGCACACGAAGACAACAATCATCCAAACCAGCACCACCCAAACCTTGTCCACAGAGCGCAGTGCTGAGTGTGATGTGAAGGCTGTGTGGAAGGAGGGGTTCTGTCATCCAGTTGGCACAGAGGCACATCAAAGCTGAACGATTCCCATTCCATCAGACCTCTCAGCATCCCTAATGTTGCCTTGTGCATTTGAAACTTTCATGACCAGAAAAGCCAAAACTGTTTCTAGCACCAAACACTTCTGTCTTCCAAGGGGCAGCTTCTCCACTTGGGGGGAGTTCTCATTTCGGGTGCTGGGAAGTTTGGACTCAGCCCCACTGCAAAGGCCGATGGCCTTCTGGGTTTCTCAGTCTAGGCATTATTGACATCTGAATTGGATGATTTTTTTTCTTGGAGTTGTCTTGTAGACTTTTGGGGATTTGGCAACCTCCTTTTCCTTGAGAATGAAAAGTCAAAAGTATTCCAACTCTGTTGCGACAACAAAAACTGTCACCAGACATTATCAAGTGCCAGAACATGTGGGACAATAGTCCTTAACCAAAGTCCCAGGCACTGAGTGGACCTCAGTGCTCCCAGAAGCGTCATTCCTGAACCAACCTTTCTTTTAGCAGCCAGGCCCAGAGCCCGTTGAAAAAGGAACCCTTTCTAGATCTCTATTCTGGGCCACAGTGCCTCTTAAGCCCAGATCATTCATGTGGAGTGTTGCTATGTTGGATTAGGGGCCTAAGAGGCTTGAAAGGGTTTTATCTATCGATTTGCCTTTGCACTTTTAAAGTCAGTTGGGAAGGATTTAGTGTCTGTGTCTCATAAATTTAAAAACGGACTGCTAATCTCTTCATTTCTCTTTTAAAGGGTATTGATCCAAAAGACGGCATTCCGTATGAGAAGAAATTCTGTGAAGGTATGAACTGAAAGTCACTGTGCTTTCAACAGCAGTTCTCTCTAGTTGAGTTGAAGTGAGCAGACCACCTCTGTGAGGAAGCGCCTGAGGTTAGCGGTTACTTTCAAGTGACCGATTTACATTCATTTTTAGAATAGATCAGAAAAAGACATGAGACAGGTGCAGGAAAGAAGACATAGAATATCATGTACTTATATTGATTCTTTCACTCAGGAGCAGATTTGTGTGTGTGTGTGTGTGTGTGTGTGTGTGTGTGAATATGTATATATGTGTGTGGCCATGTGTGCCAAAGGACATTTGAATGTGTGTGTACAAGGACAACATGGAGAAACCTAGATTGTTCCACCTTCTTATTTCTTTGCTCTGGGGTTTTCTAGGCTTTGGAAAAGGCAGTTGCCATTTTCAGGACATTTTTACATGGGATCTATAGTTTTGAACTCAGGTCCTTTTGCTTGTAAAGCAAAGTCTTTAACCCCTAAGCTATCTCCCCAGTCTAGGACTACAGAATGTGATTGCCCTGAGAATACAAAATCTAGGATTTTTCGTAAAAAAGGGCACAAGGAGAAATTTGCAATCATTTGCATGTCTCTTTCAACACAGGACAAGGTCACTCACCTGGACTTAAACTAAGGTGACATTCCCTAAAGATGCATATCTGCGTAACTTCAGGGAGATTGCCAGGCTGCAGGGTTTCCAGAATAAAGGCCCTGTGCTCTGTACTCTAAATGGCCACATGCCAGAGACTCTGTACCATCAGCTCTGAACACAGATTAAATAAGTCCTCGGCCTGTATTTGTTTGTCTCCTCATTTTGAAATGTATTTGATTCATTCACCAGGCATTTCCCGGGCATTTATGCATCCACAGTTGTCCTTGGCTCTGCATTGTCAAGGCAAAAAATAGCCCTTGCCTTACATCAACCTGAAGTCCAGTTATCTGTAAGCTCTCAGAGAAGTAAAGGGAAGGATAAGAAAAAAGTAGAGACCATTACCTAATTATGCAAAGGAGAAATATTTGTTGTGTGAATAAAAGAATAAGTAGATTTATTGTCAGGCCTGGTGACATAGGTCCGTCCTCTCAGCTGAGGCAGGAGTATTAATCACAAGCTTAAGGCTTGTTTTGGGCTACAGAATGTTCAAAAGGTACAAATAACTCAGCAAGACCTAGTTCTCAAAGTAAAAAGTGAAAAATGGGTTCAAGAGGTAGTTCGGTGGTAGAGCATGTCATAGGTTCAATCCTCAGTCCTACAAGAAGAAACTTAGGAATAAATTTGTTGCTGGGGAAGTAGCTCAGTAGTAAATCACTTATCTAACATTCATGAGACATTAAGTTCCATCTTCAGCCATGCAACAATAACAAGAATAACAATAACAAGAATAATAAATGATGGCCTCACTGAAGGGAGACCCCTGGGTTCTCCACAACTTGCCACCCATACCCTCTAGCTGTATTGGGCACTTTTAGGCCCCATTCATGTGGTCCAATGGGAACTTCCATGGAAGCCCAAGCTAGGAAGCCACCACAGGAAGACTGGGCCGTCCTCATGCATCGCTCAACTAGTATAGAGTGGAGAAAGGAGAATTATTTCTGTCTCTTTGGAGGCAACAACTGATTTCCAGGTTCTTGGAGGATTTGGAACATATCTACTAGTGACTGATTAATGTGGATGGATTTCAGAAGGCAATTAAGTGATTGCATGGAACTGGCTGCATGGAGATTTTCTATGTCCGTCTCTCTATTAAGTAACTAGAACAATCTACCCAGTGCTTTTCCTGTACGTGGATTAAGGTCTTTAAAAAGACAGTAGCATTTTGAAAAAAATTGAAATGAGGTCATTAACTCTTAAAAAGCATCATAATGGAAATTTATGTGTTTTTTTTTAAAGAAAGCCATTTCCAGAACCAAAACTTAGGACATATTTCTGAACTTGGATCAAGTTCGATTCATTTATTTATCCATCACTCACTGCGGGTGCTGGAGAGCAGTTGGTTTTATGCTGAGCCAGGAAGCACACCTGCGTTAGTGCAGCTTAGCTAGCAGTTCTGATGGCCTGGAAATCTCATTCAGCTCCTAAACACTATTCCCTTCACAGTAGTGTCAAGGTATCACTAACAGAATGCTGCGGGTGGCATGCACACAGGGCTACCTGTTCTCATAACGACTCTTCCTGGAGCCTCCCCCAGTACTTGAGTGTATGAATAATGGGAATAAATTGTACTTCCCAGGTTCTCAGCCCAGGGGAATCATTTTGCTAGGAGACTCAGCTGGGGCTCATTTTCACATCCCTCCTGAATGGCTCACAGCGTCGCAGATGTCTGTGGTGAGTAATTTTGGCAGTCATCATTCCGGATCTGCTGGCCTCTGTTTTTGTTCCCCTTGCTCTCCCTAAATGTGAGCCAATTCCAAACAGGTGCAAATTTCCCTCTTCAGCAAAAACTGCCATGAAAGGCTCATCCACACCATTTCAGTCACAGGCAAACACAGGCGAACGGTTTCTTCTCCTCACCTTCCCCTTCTTGGCCCAGCTGCTGCCAGAAACCGCGAAAGTGGGAAGCGGCAGGTGGGAATCAGACAAGTAGCCAGCATACAGAGGGGGCACAGACATGGTTCCCCACAGGGGTCGGGAAAGGCGTCGGGCAGCACTGCTCCAATGTGACTGCTGTCTGAGCAACAAGAAGATGCTGGGCATAGCAGCCTGCTGGTTCATGACAGACCCTGCTGTCTCCACAGAGATGTAGCGGGGACAGAGAAGCCACCCATCCTTTCCTGAGGTGCAACAGGACAATACTGGAAGGTTTTGTAAGTGGGGAAAAAACTGAAGAGTAATCAGAAGAAACAATGCTAGGCTCATATATAGTAAGGAAAGGGGAAAGAAGCCCACAGCTTTCAGTGCTATCAATATGAGGTCCCAGTGGTTTTTAGGTATGAGGTAACTTAGTCATGCATGCAGCCAGCCTTTCAAATCTGCATCCTACATCCCCATGGTCCACACTGGCTGGACCTGCAGGTCCTTCTGGCTATAGCTACAGAGGCCTTCTTGTTGTTTTTTGAAGTATTACAACTAACCACATAGCACTCCCATATTCAGCATAAGTAATCCAGGGATGATTTAAAGTATATTGGAAGGTGTGTGTAAGTTATACAAACACTACACCAGTCCATAAAGTATGGTATCCCAGAGGGTTCTGGAACCATCATCTATAGGTAACAAGACCCTAGAGTATGGAGAGAACTATGATGGCAGCTTTAAGTTCTCATATCATTGCCTGAGCACACAGCTGATCCATCATTAGGGGGGACATCGTCGTCCCCCTCAAACCCAGGACTTATGCGATAAAGTTAAGGAGCTAGTGAGAGCAGGAAAGATCAGTCTGAAGGGTACAATCCAGGCAGACAAACGGGATCAGGGGTTCTGGGTCATCTGCACCCTCAGTTTCCTAGGGCCAAGCTGTTGCAACTTTTGCAAGAGAATGTGTTGATACTTACGACCAGAACTATCGACATAACTGACAAGGTTCAATGCAAATAAAAGAACATCCCGATGTCTTTATTTTAAACAGCAAAGGGGGAGGGGCTGGAGAGATGGCTCAGGGGTTAAGCCTCATAAGCAGAAGGACCTGGGTTGGATCTTGGATCCGAAATAAAAACACCTGGTGAAGATGGCAGCAGCCCGTACTTCTGACCTTGGAAGGCAGAGTATGGGAAACTCCAGAAGGGGGGAAAAAAACAAACAAAAAAATGAACCAAATAAATCAAAAAGCAAAAGGGAGCCAGACATAGTGGTGCAGGACTATCATCCCAGAGCTTAGGAAGAGGAGACAGGAGTTTCAGGAGTTCAAGACCAGCCTGGGCTACGTATTGATTTAAAGTCAGTCTGTGTTTCATGAGAGCCTATCTCAAAAGAAAAAATCCATTGCAGATATTAAAATATAAAAATTTTTTTCTCACTTTCTTTGTGGTCTCACTTTGTCAAGAGTGGTTTCTAATTTGCTGTGTAACATCATTCTAACAAGTTTTAACTGTTATCAGCATGAATATTCTGATCATCTTTATAGTACACAATGTCACTTTACATACAATTATAATAAGGGCATTAAACCAATAAGCAAAATCACTAAAATTCCACAATTATTTAGCAGATAATCTTTGGCATTTTTTTAACATTTTTCATTATCTCCGCTCATACAAACTTAAAAGGTACACCGGTGTTCCCTCCATCCCTCCTCCTCCCCCCGACCCCCTTGCTCCCCCTCCCCTCACCCCTCCCTCCCCACCCCCCAGTGCCTCCCCTCCCCCAATCCCCGAAGAATCCTTTAATGTGCATGCCAAACTCTCCCCTCTAAGTCCTCCTCTCCGATGACATACAAGGACCCAGCGGCATTTCCCTGAACCCTTTCTTTTGTTCCCCTTAAGCATAGGAACACTATTTTGGCTGTCAATCCCTTGCCTCCAAGGATATTGGTGCTTTAAGCAAATGCTAGACTTTGTGGGGTCAATGGTGTGTTGGACATTGCACAGGGCATGCAAAGTCCAGTTATAATTGCTTCAGCCCTAACTTGTGTGGAATATCTTGCATATCATTGCTCTTACATTCCTACCGCCCCCTCTTGCGCAAATTTCCCTGAGCTTCAGGATGGGGAGAGATTAGGCTGGCCTAATTCTAGGTGGTTGATATAGAGTCTCTGAAGTTCTGGATTATGGTTTGTTGATTTTCTTTTGCGGTTTTGCTGCTCCTGCAATGCCCTTCACTCCATCCTGATGGGTATTGGATGTCACCCCCCCCGGCCAGAGATAAAAAGCTGTTAAACTAGAGCCTTGTTATAAGAGTATATTCAAAGGTAGATGTAATAAAAGTAGGAAACCACAGTGAGGGAGGGGTCAATCACCCATTTGCAAAATGGTTCCTTCTTATCTGCCAGACTATATGCCCTCCCCTTCTGGTGAGATCACACCCCCTCAGTTCTAAATGATCAGGAACGAAAAGTCTGTGAACTTAACCAGATGTCTCATTGCTTACTTGCAGTCCTTGATAGAGGCCTATTTTCTCTGCTGTAACATGGTCCCCTCTCTCCTTATTTCTGGTGTGGCCCTCCTACCCCGTCCCTCCTGTTCATACTCCTTGCAATTACTGTATTACAGAGATTTATCTTTGAGTGTCTCTAGGTGGGCTGGGTGGGTTTGGTACTAGGAGCCACCTATTAGGGAGGACATACGGCGCTTAATTTTCTGGGTCTGGGATACTTCACTCAATATAATTGTTTCTAATGACATCCATTTCCCAGCAAATTCCAGTAACTCATCATTTTTGATGGCTGAGTAGTACTCCATTGTATAGATGCACCACAGTTTCCATATCCACTCGTCAACTGTTGGACATTTGGGTTGATTCCATGACTTTGCTATTGTAAACAGCGCTGCTATGAACATGGTCACACATGTGCTATCGAGGTGAACCTCTGCTGTATGGGGAGTTATTCCCAAAAGTGGAATCACAGGGTCATATAGCATTTCAATCTTTAATTTCTTTAAGAATCTCCAGACAGGCTCGCCAGAGTGGTTGTATGAGCCTGCATTCCCACCAGCAATGTAGGAGAGTTCTCCTCTCTCCACATCCTCTCCAGCATTTGTTGTTGTTTGTATTATGGGTTTTTGCCATCCTGACCGGGGTGAGATGATATCTCAGGGAAGTTTTGATTTGCATTTCCCTGATGGCTAAGGAAGTGGAGCATTTTTTAGATATTTGTTAGACATTTTAATTTCATCCCTGGTAAAGTTTCCTTTAAGTTCCAGGGCCCACACTGGGTCCTTGTACGTCATCGGAGAGGAGGGCGCAGAGGAAAATCAGACATGCACAAGAAAGGACTCTGGGAATTGGGGTGGGAGGAACTGGGGGATGGGGAGGGAAAGGGGTGGGGAGGGGAGCAGGGGGTATGGGGGGGAGGAGGAGGGAGGGAGGGAACTGGTGTACCTAATAAGTTTGTATGAGCTGAAATAAAAAAAAAAGTTCCAGGGCCCATTTTTTAATTGGGCCATTAGTTTCCTTGGTGTTTAGTTTTCTAAGTTCTCTGTGCACTCTGGATAATAGAGCTCTATCAGATATGTGGTTAGTGAAGATTTTCTCCCATTCTGTGGGCTGCCTTTGAGCTCATGTTACAATCTCTTTATCTGAACAGAAGCTCCTTAATTTCACCAGATCCCAACTGCTGAGAGTTGGTAGCAGTGACTGTGCCATTGGATGTCTGTTTAGGAACTGTTGGCCTAGACCAATCAGCTCAAGCAAATTCCCTACCCTTTCAACTATGGTTTTTATAGTCTCTGGCCTTAAATCAAGGTCCTTGATCCATTTGGAATTAAGTCTTGTACAAGGTGACAAGTACAGGTCCAGTTTTAATCTTCTACATGTGGAAATCCAGTTTTGCCAGCACCATTTGTTGAAGATACTGTTCTTTTTCCATTGGATTCTTTGGGCCCCTTTGTCAAAGACCAAATGGCTGTAATTTTGTGGGCTTATATCTGGGTCTTCAACCCTTATCCATTGATCTGTGTGTCTATTTTGGAGCCAGTACCAGGCTGTTTTTACAACTATGGATTTGTAGTATAGACTGAGGTTTGGTATGGTGATACCTCCAGCAGTGTTTTTGTTACTCAGGATTGTCTTTGCTATCCTGGGTCTTTTGTGCCTTCATATGAATTTTGAGATTGTTTGGTCAACTTCTTTAAAGAATTGTTTTGGGATTTTAATTGGTATAGCATTGAATTTGTATATTGCCTTTGGTAGGATGGTCATTTTTACGATGTTGATTCTGCCAGTCTAGGAACACGGGAGGTCTTTCCACCTTCTGGTGTCTTCTGCTATTTCTTTCTTGAGGGTTTTAAAGTTTTCATTGTAAAGGTCTTTTACCTCCTTGGTTAGGTTTATACCAAGGTATTTCATTTTTTTAGGGGCTATGGTAAATGGGATTGAGTCTCTCAGGGCTTTTTCACTTCTTTCATTCTGGGCATATAGGAAAGCCACTGGTTTTTGTACATTTATTTTGTATCCTGCTACCCTGCTGAACTTCTCAATTAGTTCCAGGAGCTTCCTGGTAGATTTTCTGGGATCACTCAGGTATAAGATCATGTCATCTGCAAATAGGGAAAGCTTGACTTCTTCCTTGCTGATTTGAATCCCTTTTATGTCCCTTTCTTGTTGTGGCTTCAGCTAAGACTTCAAGTACAATATTGAATAGAAGTGGTGAGAGTGGACAGCCTTGTCTAGTTCCTGATCGAAGTGGGAAGGCTTCCAGTTTTTCACCATTGGGTATAATCCTTGCTATAGGCTTGTTGTATACAGCTTTTATTATATTGATAAAGGTTCCTTCCATTCCTACTGTCTCTAGTGTTTTGATCATAAAAGGCTGTTGGGTCTTGTCAAAAGCTTTTTCTCCATCTATCGAGAGTATCATGTGGTCTTGGACTTTGGACTGGTTTGTATTATGAATTACATTTATTGATTTGCATAAGTTGAAACAACCTTGTGTGCCGGGGATAAAGCCTACTTGGTCCCCGTGAATGATCTTTTTGATCTGTTTTTGAATCCAATTTGCTAAGACTTTGTTGAGAATCTTTGCGTCTGTGTTCATCAGAGAGATTGGCCTATAGTTTTCTTTTTTAAGTGAGTCTTCATTAAGTTCTGGAAATAAAACAATATTAGCTTCATAGAAGGAATTTGGTAGTGTTCCTTCCTTTGCTATTTGGTGGAACAGTTTAAGGAGTATTGGTGTTATTAACTCCTTAAATGTCTGTTAGAACTCTGTGCTGAATCCATCTGGGTCAAGACATTTTTGTTGGGAAGATTCGACATTACTTCCTCAATTTTCTTGTATGTTATGGGACTATTTAAATAATTCACAACTTCCTGATTCAATTTAGGTAAGTTGTGTTTACTTAGAAATTTATCCATCTCTTTTGTGTTTCATATTTCAGAGTATAAGTTTTTGAAATATGATGTTATAATTCTCTGGATTTCTTGGGTATCAGTAGTGATAACTCCATTTTCATTTCTAATTTTGTTAATTTATGTTTTCTCTCTCTTGCTTTTGGTTAATTTAGCTAGGGGTGTATCAATCTTATTGATTTTTTCAAAGAACCAGCTTTTTAACTGGTTGATTTTTTCTATTGTTTTCCTAATCTTGATTTCAGATATTTCTCCCCTTATTTTGCTGATTTCCTCTCTTCTACTGCTTTTGGGATCAGATTGCTCTAGTTTTTCTAAACCTTTAAGCTGCATTAATAAGTTATTTCTGATGTTTCAATTTTTTTGATGTAGGCATTAAGAGCTATGAACTTACCTCTTAGGACAGCTTTCATTGTGTTCCAGAGATTTTGGTAAGTTGTATTTTCATTATCTTTCACTTTCAGGAAATCGTGAATTTCCTTTTTAATTTCTTCCTGAATCCAGTTCTCATTCAGCATCATATTGTTAAGTTTCCAGGAGTTAGTGTATTTTCTGTCGTTTGTTGTGTTGTGGATGTCCAGCATTAGTCCGTGGTGGACTGATAGGCACAGGCTAGAATTTCAACTTTCCTGTATATGTGGAGATACATTTTGTGGCTCAATATGTGATCTATTTTGGAGAAAGTTCCATGTGCTGCTGAGAAAAATGTGTATTCTTTGGTATGTGGATGAAAAGTTTGGTAGAGATCTGTAAAGTCCATTTCTTTAAGGGTTTGATTAAGTTCCAAAGTGTCCCTGTTAAGCTTTTGACCTGTTGATCTATCCCATGTTGAGAGGGCATTGTTGAAATCCCCAAGATGATTGTTTGGGGGTTGATTTCTTGCTTTAGACGCTGTAGGATTTTGTTAATGAATGTGGAGAGGCCTGTATTGGGTGTATATATGTTCAGTATTATGAAGTCTTCCTGGTGAATTGTACCTGTGATTAAAATGTAGTATCCATCTGTGTCTCTTTTGATTTTTTTTTGGTTTGAAGTCCACTTTGTCCAACAGCATAATGGCTACCCCTGCCTGTTTCCTGGTTCCATTAGCTTGCAGAATTTTGGACCAGCCTTTCATTTTTAGGATGTGCCTATCTTTTGTGGTGAGATGAGTTTCCTGAAGGCAGCAGATTGATGGGTTGCGATTTTTAATCCAAGTTTGTAATCTGTGTCTCTCAATCGGTGAGTTAAGCCCATTGACATTTAATGTTATAATGGAGAAATTATTTTTAATTCTGGACATTTTTTATGTTTAGTGGATTTTGTAAGCTTATTGTTTTACATTTATATTTTTGTGGTATTATACTTCCCTTCTGTCCTCCTGGATATGCTTGTTCTTTTCTTCAAGTTTGTGTATTATTTCTAGCATTTTTTGAAGGCCTGGTTTGGTAGACATGTATCCCTTCAAGTTGTCTTTGTGCTGGAAAATTTTTCTTTCTCCCTCAATGACAGATAGTTTTGCCAGGTATATCAGTCTGGGTTGGCATTTTTGCTCATTTAATACTTGAAGTACATCTCTCCAAGCTCTTCTTGCTTTTACTGTTTCCATTGAGAAGTCATTTGTTATTTTAATAGGTTTGCCTTTAAAAGTGACTTGCTTTTTTTCTCTTGAAGTTCTCAGTACCTTTTCTTTGTCTTGAATGTGGAGTGTTTTGACTATTATTTGCCGTGGCGATTTTCTATTTTGGTCGTATCTGTTTGGAGTGTGAAATGCCTCTTGTATTTGGATGGGCCTCTCATTCTTCAGTTGAGGGAAGTTTTCATTTATGATAATTTGAAAAATTTCCTCAGGTGTGATATTTTGAGAATCTTGCTCTGGTATTCCATGAATGCGCATGTTAGGCTTCTTCAGGTTGTCCCATATCTCTTGAATGTTCCTCTCAAGTATCTTTTTGGCTTAACAATCTCTTCCATTGAGCTGGTTAATTCTCCCACTTTGTCTTCCAGATCTGAAATTCTATTTTCTGCTTCGTTAGTTCTGCTGATAAGACTCTCTGTTGAGCTTTGGGTTGAAGATAGCTTGTCTTTTAGTCCAGTTTTAAACTCTGCCTGAGACTGTTTTAACTGCTCTATGCCTATTTTTGTTTCTTGAACTGTTTTTCTCAACTCCAAATGCCTGTTGTGTTCCTGTTCAAAGTGGTTGCTGCGGTTGTTTAATTCCTCTTTCATAGTATTAATCGTGGTAATGATCATAATTTGAAAGTCGTTGTCTTGGGTCTGGCTTTCTTGACTGTTTTCTGTGAATTTGTTCTGCTTGGAATCCATCATTAAGGAGTTAATTCTTTCAGTGGGAGATTGGTCTTCTTGGGTTTTGTTTCTCATGGATCTGCACTTTGACTTGGGCATTGTTGTTTTGTCTTCTAGGGCTTTTCAGTTTCTGTGTGTTTTTGACTGATTTAGTTGGTATTCCTACACTTGGGCAGTTATTACTAGTGCTTGCCTTGGGGTTGGGTATGTTTGTCTGTTGTTATTGTTATTTCCTAGTTGAGGCTGTTAGGCTGTTAGTACATCAGTTAAGTCAGGTTAAGTAGACAAGGAGTGAATATTAGTATGGTAGTGCACTTTTACGATGTAGTATCTTGGTGATATGTGAGGGTGAGTGGTATGATTCCTGGAGTTGTATATGTTTTTGTGGTGGCTTCATGGAAAAGTTAATCTATAGTGATTAATATTAGAAAAGAACAGTAAGGTGAAAAAAAAGGAGGTTTACTTATCTTTGGGCTGGGATGATTGTAGAGGTTTACAGATGTATGGCCTTTGACCCTTAGAACTTTGCTTGAGTTTTCTTTGGACTCTATTGAATTCTGAGTAGCAGTGTGTCTTCTGTAGACCACGTGCGTGGGTCCCCGGTGGGCCAGAGAGGCAGAGGGGCTGATGTTGATGGCAGAATTCTTCACCCGGGACCTGGGACTTGGCTTAGTGCCCCACCCAAGCTCCAGGGATGGAGGAAAGCGAGCAAGTCCTATCCAGTTGGGCAAAACCGGTGGCAGCTTGGGTGCTGCTGGGGCACGGGGCAACCTGGGCAGGGCTGGGGGGGACTCACCTGTGGGTCTGGCAGAGTAGGGAGCAGGTGGCGCGGTGGGGTGGACAAAGGCAGCGCAGGAGGGAGAAGGGGGGATGGGGTCCCGGGGCGTGACCCAGGCCAAAGCCCAAGGCAGCCTGGGGGCGGCTGGGGCATGGGGCGACTTGGGCGGGGCTGGGGGACTCACTTGGGGTCTGGCAGAGTGGGGAGCGGGTGGCGCAGTCCTAATCTCTGGCATTTTCTTTGAGCTGCCCAGAATAGAAAAAGGCAAGCCAGACTTAGAAAGACTGGCAAGAGAATTCTTGAGGCACAGAGCCACCAGAATGAACATTTCCACAGGCAGAAGGTACTTGGGTAAATGTAGACCTTTGCATTCACCGGGGTTCCTAGCCTGAGACAGTCCAAAAGGCTTTTGGGTTCTGCCTGCTAGGACCCTTCAGGCCCTAAGACCATCCAGACACCAACCTGCTCAGGACCTACCTCCCAGAGTACATCAGTCAGTTGACTCCCAAGGATCTTCAAACCTCTGTACTGGGACAGACTAATAAGTACTTAGACAGGGGATGAAGCTCACCTTCCCTCCCCACCAGATGCCAGCACTGCTAGCAAAGCAGGAGATGGCTGCCAATATAACTGGCCCCAACTCTCCCCTTGCTTGTGTTCGGGTTCCCACAAGTCCAGAGAGCAGCATCAAAAACATAAGCCTTTCCCACTGCCACCACCTTGAAGGGCACTTTGACACTCGCCACTCAGTCGAAGGACACAGAAACTTCAGAGCAAAACATGAAGGATAGACTAAGGGAATGAGTAGCCACAATCACTGAGAAGTAGAAGTAGGCAGAATCTAGTGTAGGTCTAGTTTTACAGTTCCATCCTTTCCTCAAGTTCCCTTGTTCCATTGTGCATCATGCACATATAGCATCAAGTCAAATGTGAGGCTCTTAAGTACTTTATGGTGGGACAGCAGAACATTAAACTAATGCAGGGTCCTTCTGAGCAAAAGCCGTCGTGGGATTCACTGGTTTTACACCTACAGAGACCTGCTTGTGTCTGATCTAGAGCACAGGGACAACAGCTCGTGGCGGCCACTTCTGGATGGCACTTGACTTTGCAACACAGTAAGAAATGTGAAGAGCACTGACACAGCAGGTTCATAATGTGAGCCACTCTGCCCATTGTAGAAGGGTACAGCATGTTACAGAGTATAGCATGGAAAAGGGTCTAGGGCATCATGGGGAAGTTTTTGTCATGTAGACACTTCTGAGTGATAGGCTTTCCTCTCTCTCTCAGGAAAAAAAATGAAGATGTTTCTGAGAAATTCAAACTCAGAATTATAAATTTCTTGGACTTCTCCTCAAATTAAGTAAATTGAACATGAATATAAACACTCACGAACTGAACTCTCCCAAGTCCCTTTGAAAGGATGAATAAGGAAATGTATTCATATATGAAAATACTCAGGTGCTCAAAAAAAAGAATGCTCTTTTGAAAAAAAGACTTGTGGGAGAAAGAGACTTTTATAAAACTGCTAACTCAAATTCCCAACACTAGGACTAGAGAGATGGCTCAGGGGTTAATACTCTGCCTCACAAGCAGAAAGTCCTGAGTTTGGATCCTAGGTCACACATTAAAATGTCAGGTAGAAATAGTGGCAGCCTGCACTTTGACCCTGGTGAACAGAGCCTGGGAAATCCCAGCGTGAAATAAAAAGAAGGTGGAAGCAATTCAGGATGATTCTCAAAGTCACCCTTGGTCCTCCACAGTAATACAGATGCTCTCCAATACACACACACACACACACACACACACACACACACACACACACACACACAAAGTGAATGAGGTTCATAAAAACCAATTCTCAACAATAATTGACAGGAAATTGTATTTATGAGCAATCTAAAATCAAAGAATATTGCTCTTACCAGAGGTAAATGTGCAATGACAATACTAACCAGCAAACCCAATGGTACTAAAGACAAGATGTGCAAACAAGCCAGCTGATTTGTGAAACTCTAGGACTGAGGAAATGTCAAGCAATAGAGATGAGAGGCATGCAGGATGACCATCAGAAACCCAGAAATCAGAAAACCAGAAAGAGAAAAGACATCAGAAGAGAGAAGGCTGTGGTTCAAGAAATAGTAAGAGATCTTTTTTTTTTTTTTGATTTGGTGACATCCTTATCTTTGATCAAAACTCCCACTGAATCCAAAGTATAAAATAAAAGCCTCCTCTATCATGTCCTGATTTTTCCTCATCCCCCTAATGATGATGAAAAAGCTTTTACTTGTTCTTTCCAAACAAAACATAGCAACAGTTCTGCATTTCAGAACAGTGAAACAGCCTCCACAGTGCTTTGAGGAGGAAAGATCATGTCCGCAATTCTCTGCCACCGTATTGTTCCCACACAAAGCTGCAGAACATTCTTCTCCTTCATTAAACATTCAGAAACTATAATCAAAGCAGGCCATGGGGGGCATCTATTTTAATCAGTGCTCTTTTCTCTCATGACATTGTAAGAGGAAGCAAAAAAAGTGACTGAATATAATAACAGACAATTTCCAAATGTATGCAATGACAAAAATTTTGTGAAACTAAGACAAATGAAAGCTAACCAACATTTATAAAATAAAGGCAAGTTTGAAGTACTCTAATTAATAAATTTTAACATATTAATCTTAAAAACTTAATTTTTAATGATCAAAAGTATGACTAAGAAATATTTTAAAGAGTTCACTTTTAGAACTAAGAAACATAAATCAGCAGTGTAATTCATTGGTCATCTGCCATAAAGAAAAAGGCTCAAAGTGATTAAGGCCTTGCTTTTGAAAGAATACAAGTAAACAAGAAGGAAACTTCAGGGTTAAATTATACCACATATCAAATGGAATTAGATTATATCTGCAGAATCTTCCATCTCTTAGAAGCAGAATCCACGTTCTTCTCAGTAGACCATGGAACCTTCTCTAAAATAGACCACATTCTGGATCATAGAACAAATCTCGCCAAATAAAGAAGAATTGAAATAACATTATATCTTATCAGATCTTGGTGTAATAAAATTAGAAATAAATAGCAAGACAAGCTGCAAAAATACAAGGAGTCTTCAGTGAATAGTGAGTCATTACAGAGATCAGGGAGAAAAATAACAATGTTTCTAGAATGAAATAAAAATGAAAACATAGCTTACAGAAGTTCTTAGAAGAAAGCTGTAGGTGAAGACATTAAGAATTCAAAAAGACTGCAAGTAAATAACCTAAAGATGCACCCTCAAGATCCTAGGGAAAAGAAAAAGAATGCAAACCCCAAAACGGCAGACAGAAAGAAATAGAAAATCAATACTACAGAGACGACAGCAACAAAACATGGAACCAATCTAACAAAGAGTTGGTTCTTTGAAAAAAATAAATAAGACTGGAACACTCTTAGTTGAACTAACCAAGAGATAAAGAAGACTCAATTAATAAAACTAGAGATGAAAATGGGTAGATTATTCCAATGAAATATAGATAACCATTAGGAAGCTATTTGAAAAATTATATATATACTTATATATAAATTACATATATATTATGTGATATATATACTTGGAAAATCTAGAGGAAAATGAAAAAGTTCCTACATATGTATGACCTATCAAAATTAAATCAAGATAATAAAAATAATTTAAGCAGATCTATAATGAGGCTGAAGCAGCAATAAAATGCCTTCAGCTTTTTATTAAGGAATACCCAGGACCAGATGGATTCACTAGAAAATTCTATCAAACATCTAAAGAAGAAGGCTGGAAAGATGGCTCAGAGATTAAGATACTGCCTCACAAACAGAAAGTCCTGAGTTCAGATCCCAAGTCCCAGGTAAAAACAAACACCAGGCCTCTACTTTGGACCCTGGTGGGCAGAGCCCAGGAAATCCCAAGGTGAAGAAAGAAGGTAGAAGCAATCCAGAGTGATTACTGAAGTCACCACTGGTCCTCTACAGGAATACACAGTTTCTCTCTCTCTCTCTCCTCTTTCTTTTTCTCTCTCTCTTTCTCTCTCTCTCACACACACACTAAGTAAAGTTTTAAAAAATTAATTTAATTTAAAAAAAAAGAGCTAACACGTATGCTTTTCAAACTCTTCCATAAAACATAAAGGAAAGAGGCACTACCAAAGTCATTCTATGAAGCCAAATTATCCTGACACCAAGACCAAAGAAAGAAAAAAAAACTGTAAACCAATCTCACAGGGAATTATAGGTGCAAAAATTCCCAATAACATTTTTGCAAATCAAATTAAAAAACACAGTAAGAAGATCATACCTCTATCAAACTGGTTTCTTTTCAGGGATGCAAGGCTGGGTGACCACATGCAAATAAGTTAAGTATAGTTTAGCGTATTAATAGACTTAAGGACAGAAATTATATCATCATTCCAATCAATTCATAAGCAATCTTGAAAAAGTCCAACATCCCTTTGTGATTAAAAAAAAAATCCTTAAAGAAACTGGAAATAGAAGGACCATTTCTCAACATAACTGTACAGGACAAGAACATAGCCAACATTATTCTAAATGGGAAAATTCTCAGAACATTTTATATAATATCAAAAATGAGGAGAGGATGCCCATTTTCTCCACTGTGCAGTCTTAGATAGACCAGTAAGACAGGTACAAATCAGAAAGGAAGAGATCAAATTACCCTATTTGCAGATGTCATGATCTTTATTTAAAATTCCCTAAACATTCCATCAGAAAACTCTGTCTTGATACACACTTTCAACAAAATAGCAAGACACAAAAAAAATGCAAAAAACAGTAGCTTTTTTATATGCAAATAACAAACTCAGTAGAAAGAAATCAAGGAGCAAATTCAATTCACAGTAGTTTCAGAATAATAAAATATTTTGGGAAAAAGCCAGTCAATGGAATGAAAGACTTCTACAGTGAAAACTTCTAAGACCTTAAAGAAAGAAACTGAAGATAATTAGAAAATGAAAAGACTTTTCATGTTCATTGATAGGCAATATTAAAATTAGTATAAAATGATATAAACATAAATTTACCTTTTTGTGTGCATGTGTGTGTATGTATAGATCATAAAATTAGAAAAGGGAGCATGAGAGAGGAGGAAGAAATCTTAAGGGTGGAGGAATCAGAGAGCGTGATTAAATACATGTGGTAAGAGGCAGAAGGGAGTCTTTCCAGAGCAAGGGGAGTCAGCTGGAGGAGGTGGGTTATGGAGGAGTAGTGGGAAGATGCGTTAGAATAATGTGTAATGACACATGTACGATAATGACATAATGTACTGTAATCTAAACATTTAATACACAAATACAGAGAAATGGCTTAGAGACATGACTTCAAAGAAAGAAGTATCACCCTACAAATGTCCTTAGTTTCATACAAATAAATGGCTAGCATTTGTTCAAATTAACTAATGGATGAGACTAACAAGCAGATGAGAGTTGGCTTGAAGAGTATATGAGGAACTGGAATTTATACAATCCGTGTGAAAAGAGATGATAAAAATAAGATTTGTATCCTTCAAGGTAGAAAAAAAGAGTATTCGTACAAAAATAATCATAAGAATTATTTGTATGTTGGGGCTGGAGAGGTGGCTCAGGGGTTAAGCCTCTGCCTTGCAGGCAGAAGGTCCTGAGTTCAGATCCCAGATCCCACGTATAGACGCCGGGCGGAAGCGGGGGCGGCCGGCGTTTCTGGTCCTGGTAGGGCGGAGCCTGTGAATCCCGGGGCAGAGTAAACAAGGAGGAGGTGGAGGCGGTCCATGGTGGTTCCCGAATTTGCCCATGGTTCTACACACACACACACACACACACACACACACACACACACACACGAGCACATGAGCACACACGCACAATTGAATAAATAAAAAAATTTTAAAAAAGAATTATTTGTATATCAAAAAATGAGGAAAGAAACTAAAGTCAAAAATAAGGGCAGAGAATGGGGAGGGAGGGGGGAGAAGGAGGAGGAGCAGGGGTGTTGGGGGGAGATGAAGGAAGGGAGGGGACCATGTACCTGTTAAGTTTGTATGAGCGGAAATAAAAAAAAATAAGGGAAGAAAAAGTATATTAAATTCACGCAATGAGATTTCATAGAACCTTTTATCTATATTAATTGACATATTTATTGTCAAAAATGTTCATGATAATTTGTTTAGAGGTCAAAAGCAGGTTATAAAATGGTACGTATGAGTCTTTCTTCTGAATATGTGTGTATAGAAATTTAAAAAATGGAAGATCAGAAATAAATATATTAACTGGTCTACCTATTAAGTTTGTATGAGCGGAAATAATAAAAAATGTATTAAAAAAAGAAAAATATATTAATGATTATCTTTAGGTAATAGAATTATTAGTAGTATTTTATGTTTCTTCTTGAATTTGTATTATTTATTAACCAAACAGTGTTATCTATGATTTTGAAGACTTGACTGTTCCATCTTGTTTGTTCTAAACAAATAGACAAAAAAGCTATCTTTAAAAACCAGCAAGTAGCTGTATGTAACTTGTATAAATTTTATTGATACACTGCATCATTTTACAGACAAGTTCTCAGAGTGGTTGAATACACTGCTCAAGATCACACAACTGACAGGTGGCAAATTCATACTCCATCACTATTATCTTGAGCAAGGTACTTACCAAAACTCCGTAAGTAGTGACAGTTATAAATGGCAATAGTGTTTTCTGTCACGCAAGGCTCTGTGCTTTGGCTAGTTGAGGCCTGTGAATATTCTGACTTAACCAGACTAAGGAAATTGACATACGACTAATGTGGTGGTCATCTTCAAAGGCCAGCTGGTCCTCTTCCATTTGTCCTCATTCTTCCCATGCCTGAACCCTGGGAGCAGAAGAAGGGGTATCCTCTTCACAATCTGGGGTCCCATTAGAGTTCTGGAGAGGACAGCCTTTCGCTCACCCTATGGGAGGCAGAAACTGGCTGTGCAGTGTGGTGTGGCTTTAGGGGAAAGGAGAGCCCACCAAATAGACATTTTAAGGTATTCACTTCAACAAGCCCAGCATCAGGCTCCAATCTAGAGGCCTAGAAATTGGAATTTAGATTGCCATTTTTACTTGCAGAAAAGGACTATTAAAATGCTGCAGATGGCACTCATCTGCATGGGTTTGGGTTTTCTCCCTCCATCCTTTTGGCAGTAAACCTCTTTGAGAAACAACTGTTCAAATGGGTAGATAAAAAACCCAATCAGATATGAAAGTAATTAGGATTCACTAGACTTATCAGTATGGAAATAATGCTAGGTTAGGACGACAGTAGTATTTTTGTCATTTTTTTTCATCTTGGATTCTTTTGGGTTGTGTTTATTCATTTATCTTGTGGGAGGGGTGCATGCACCCTAGTGCACATGTAGAAGTCAGAGGACAGCTTACAGGAGTTGGTTCTCTCCTTCCCCCAGAAATGTTCTGGGGGTTGAACTCAAGTCGTTAGACTTAGTGGAAAGTACCTTTACCTGCTGAGCCATCTTTCCAATCCTTATTCTAGAGTTCTTATAATCTCTCCAGATAAATATTACTCTTTAAGTTACAAATTAGCCTATTCACTTGTAGCCTAGACCACTCATTCCCATTGTGTACCACTTCATAAGAATGGAACATAGAATAAGAACAAAACAGATACTTTGCTTAAAATGTTGAAAATAAAGCTTTGTTGCCATGCTATTACGAATTATCACAATCACTTTCATTTCCAGTGACTTAAGTCAATGAACTTTACTCCTCCCTCAAACTAGTTGCCTGGATCCCTCTGTTCTAGGCTGAACTATGTTGGTTTTAGATCTAACCTACAAGTTGGACCTTAGTCTGTCCCATGTTGCTCATCTTTCATGGGTAGGCAATATGTTCAAAACAGATTCTTCTCGTGATAATGGTGGAGTGAATGAGAACAGGGCAACTTACACTGCCCCATGCTCTCCACAGATCTAATTGTCAAAGTCAGTTACCTAACTTGCTTAAGAGCAATGGAGAACAAATTCACTATATTTATATATGGAACTGTAAAAGAATAAAAGCATTTTAAAGTCAATGGAGACGTGTAACTACCTAAAATGAGAGCTGGGAATAAATATTTGCTTTATTACTTTTCTTAATTATAAATGTCAAATATGCAATGGAGAGAAAAGTTAATAACACATAAATTATTAAGAAATTGCCTCCTTAATCATACCAATTAGGTGATAAAACCATCTTAATATTTGAATATCAGGCCAATTTTGAAATATTTTTATACTTTTATTGGAAAAATATATAGACAATAATAGGGTCAAGTATAAGAAAGAAATATTACCCCATCATCTTGAATTTTTCTGATCACTTTTCCAGCACACCCTCAAAATACATATATGCCTATTGTATAAACAAATGTGTATATGTATGTGTATTGCATACACATTAGTCACCAGAACAGCAAGATTACAGATAGAATTTTCCTGTTTATTAATTTCCACTCATCACAGTCCTTTTCCATATATCCATTTAGTTTTTGTGTATTATTTTTATTACATTTTTGCCTAGTTTTACAAGCTCAATAGATAACCTTTCTTCTCTCTCTCACCTCCCTTCCTCCCTGTTGTCCCCCATTTGACTCTCCTCCCCTTCCCACTCTCCTCTCGCTCTCTCACCCCTTTTCCCTCCTGCCTTCTCTCTTGGTGCTTCCTACTTTCTCCCTTCCATCCTCCAGAGCATCTGTTTTTTGGGTGCTGAATTTCCCTCTTAGTCGTCTACACTAGTGAAGGTTCAGGACTCCGTGGCATGTGTCCGTTTAGTTTTAATACTCATTGTGTTTATTGATGCTTCATAGTATCTCTTTTGATGAACCTGCCATAATATACTAAACCATTCACTCACAACTGAATTATTAAGCTGCATCATAGCTTTTGCTTTCAAATTATTATGAAAAATGCTCCTTTAAAAAATAACTCACATTTTCAAAAAAATATTATTGATAAAATCTCATTATTTGCTCAAGAAGTCAATCTGGATATGAAAATAATGTATAATTGATATGCATGAAGTGTGTTGAGCTCAGATATCTCCTGTATCCATCCTTTGGCCTTTAGTGTTTGAGGGATGTGTTAACAAAGTAGCAGCTACATCTTAGGCAGTGTCTAGAGTCATATGGAAGCAGGCCCAGGAGCAGAGCCTTATTCATGCATTAAGTGAATCAACAAGCACTGTGGCTGAGCCTCCAGTTCCCCGAGCCTTGTGAGAGAGACAATGACACAGCTACAAAGAGATTCTGGAAAAACTTGAAAACGTGTAGAAATGCAGACCAGCAAAGGTAATTCTAGAGCAATCCATCCAGGTATGTGAACGTGCCCACAAACTGGTGAAAAGACTTCCTGGAGAAAAAAATGCATATATAATTTTTAATTTAGTTTTTTTCATTCTTTGAGACTTTCATATATGAATACAGTGAAATTGTCATTTTTGTACCTTAATCTCCTACCCCATCCCCCCTCCTTTTCCCAATACGAAAACTCTTCTTCCCTTCCAGTCTCCTTATTTTCATGTCTTTTTGCATCTGTGGCCCACAGACTTTCCTCTGGGTTGCCTTTGATGGCACGTACCTGAGTATTTACTTGAGAATGAACCATGTATCAGTGGGCATACCCTTGAGGAAAGCACTTTCCCTTCCCCTTCATAAGCATTCAGCTTTATCAGTCTTTCCCGGAGGTTTGGGACCTCTTGAGATCTTTGCCCTTCCATGGTGAAATGTTGATAAACAAAAATCCTGTGCTGGTCTTGTGGCAGTAGACACAGCTGCAGAGTCACATCTATTTTCAAGGTAAGAATGAATCGGAGCAATCGCATCCTTGCAGAATGGGAAGAAGTCACAACAAAGGAAAAACCACATGTATAGATGCTTTGAAGCACTTGATATAATGACATTAAACTGAAACTTACTGAGCACAAGTGCAAAACCAAAGAGAAGAACTAGAATTGTGGGGGGAGGGAGGGTCAGTCTTCAAGAGCCAATGGGCCACATCACTTCAGGGCTCATCTATAGGCCGGAAGGAACTGTGGAAGGGTTTGGCATCAAAAAATGGCTCCAGTCAGACAGCGTTTACTGCTGTCCCTATGGGCAGGGAAGATTAGTTTGCGGGAAACTTAAGCAAGAAGACAACATAGGAGGTTGTTGCAGTTTTAGCAAAAATATCCTAAACTTTAAAAAGTACAGTAAGAAAGCAAAGACATAGACAAATTGAAAAGCTATCTGGAATCAAAAGGACATGCATCTTTCTCACACATTTGTGTGTGCTTTACAGCAATTGCTGAAAGGGCCCCTATGTTCATTAGCTTCCCATCAAGATAATAAGATGCCTAAAAAAACAACTTATAGGACAGAGGGAGCAAAGAGAGCGTCTGAGACTTCGGTATCCAAAAGATGGGAGGAGGCAAGAGAAGAGGACCCCAGAGCTCACGCTTGGGCAGCTAGATGTGCCTGTCGTGCCTGGGACAGGCAGGAGTGCCAGTGGCCTGGCTGCACTTGTCCAAGGCAGCAACAAAAGATGAACAACCAGACCGACACAAGATGGTGAGTAAATAGATGGTCGAAGATATTGTGGAGGAGCATGTCATCAACAAAGACTATATAATCTGGAAGAAGAATACATCATTTCTGTATGACCAGGTTATAACCTATGTTCTTCAGTGGCCCAGACTTACTATTCAGTGGCATCCTGAAGTGACTAATCTGGAAGGAAAGGATTATGCCCTTCATTGGCTAGTGCTCAGGACACATACATCTGATGGCAGGATCATCTGGTGGTTGCTCAAGTACATAGTCCCAATGATGATGCACAATTGACAAGAAAGAATTTGGAGGCTTTGGTTTTGTAACAGGAAAAATGGAATGGGAAATTAAAATAAATCATGAAGGAGAAGTAAACTATGCTTGTTATATGCCACAGAATCCTCACATCATTGCCATGAAAACACCATCTTCTGATGCTAAACCAGACCCAAGGGGAGAGTATATCCTAATCTTATATTAAAAGGAAGCACTCTGCTAAACCAGACCCAAGGGGAGAGTATATCCTAATCTTATATTAAAAGGAAGGTTATGGGGGCTGGAGAGGTGGCTCAGGGGTTAAGCCTCTGTCTTGCAGGTGGAAGGTCTTGAGTTTGGATCCTAGACCCCACATATAAACTCCGAGTAGAAGCAGGGGCTGCCTGTGTTTCTGGTCCTGGTAGGGCAGAACCTGTGAATCCCAGGGCAGAGTAAACAAGGAGGAGGTGGAGGTGGTCCATGGTGGTTCCCGAATTTGCCCGTGGTTCTACACACACACACACACACACACACACACACACACACACAATTGAATAAATAAAAATAAATAAATAAATAAATAAATAAATAAATAAAAGGGAGGTTATGGTCTTTCTTGGAATTCTACTTTACGTGGACATCTCAGCACATCTGATAACCATACTGTCTGCTTGCGGGATATAAATGCAGGACCAAAGGAAGGAAAATTGTGGAATTTTACTGGGCACTGGACCGTTGTGGCAGATATTGCTTGGCATCCACTGCATGAGTCTTTCTTTGGATTGTGGCTGATGATTAGAAAGTTATGATATGAGACACCAGATCCAATACTAGTTCTAATCCAAGCCATTTAGTAGATGTGCCCACCGTCAAGGTCAATGGCTTTTCTTTCATCCCCTACAGCAAGTTCATTCAAGCAACTGGGTCTGCAGATAAGACCATAGCTCTGTGGGACCTGCGTAATCTAAAATTGAAATTCCATGCTTTTGAGTCTCATAAGGCTGAGATTTTTCAGGTCCATTGGTCTCCACAAATGAAACTATTCTGGCTTCGAGTGGTACTAATCGCTGCCTGAATGTGTGGGATTTAAGTAAAACTGGAGAACAATCAGCAGGGGATACAGAAGATGGACCTCCAGAACTCCTGTTTATTCATGGAGGACACATTGCCAAGATTTCAGACTTTAGTTGGAACCCTAATGAGCCTTGGGTCATTTGCTCAATGTCTGAGGATAGCATCATGCAGATATGGCAAATGGCTGAAAATATTTATAATAATGAAGAGTCAGATGTCATGACATCGAAACTGGAGGGACAAGGATCTTAAACCCAAAATATAAAATGTTTCTATTGAATGCAATGCTACATAAATGCTTGATTTATCAAGCACCAAAAAGGCATTTATAGTAGGAAACATAAAATCACCATCAAACGGCTTAAGGGAACAAGGGGTTTATTCTCTTACGATAGACTAGTTACAGTTCTCAGTCCAGCTTGACAGGAGAGCTCACATCAACACTAGGGCCGAGGAAACTGGCCAGGTCATATCTACGTAACAGCTGAGAGAAGGACAACCCTTACTTGCCAGATCAGTATGTTTGTTCAAGTGTACAAAAGGATGCCAACTTCCTCAACCAGCTCTCTGTATTTTATTCACCTGTTCAGGGCCTAGTTCCACCCACCCTGGGCTGGATCTGCCCCATTACCTAGACAATCTCCTACAGGTTCGCTCTGGGCTTAACTAAATCAATTATCTACAAATGTGCCCAGAGCTCAAACCCTCAACCACCTGTACCTAACCATGACAGGTGGCTTCTGGCGTTCTTTGCTGTCTGATTCTTGCACCTTCAAGTGAGTTGTTGCGTACTATAGCATACTGTCGCTATCAGGGAAAATAAATGAATGTTGCTTAAGAAAGAACATCACCGTTGTTTTAAAATAAAAGTTGCAGGGTAGTACTGCCTTTGATTCAACTCCTGAGTCTCATTTTCTCAGACTTAATGCTTGTTCAAGTTCCCGAACATGCAAGGATAACTTTTACACTTACTCCTTCCAATACTTCTTGATTGGCTTTGCAGAAACAAAGCTTTAAAATAAAAAATAAAACAACATAAAGACTAAAGGTATACTTTATCTTACAGTTTTAGATGGTTGCTCTGAGTGATTGACCCTGTTGCTTTAGGGCTGCGGTGAAGGCCTGGGTGGGCATGTGTCACAGACCTAACCATTTACTTTGTGGTTAGAAAGCAAAATATGAAGAGGAAGAGGAAGAGGCCAGATTCGTATAGTTCCCCTCAGAGGCACTCTCAATGACCTGAAAAATTCCTATTAGTCCCACTTCTCAATAGCATCACGTTGGGGGCCCAAGAATTTAACATGTAGATCTCAGGGGAACATTTAAAGTCCAAGTCATAGCAACCATCCTCCCTTTCAACAAGATCTCTCTGCACTTGGAGTGACCATGACATCCTCTCATGTGGAGGAAGCCATGTGAACTTATACCTAACTACAGATCCTCCCCATATTCTTCGGCAACCTTTGGAGACTACAAAAGAATCAGCCCTGCTAAGAAATTTCTGGTGCTTCTTACAATCTGCACTACATCCTCACCTATCATAGTTAAATACAGGTGTCAACTGTAAGCTAAAACTCTGGGCACATTTTTAAAGAATTAATAGTTGGGTTAAGACCTGAGCAGCTCATGGGGAGTGGGATTAGTCCTTGGGCAAATGGATAGGGTGAAGAGAATTGGTTAAGGAAGCTGGCATTCTTCAGTATACTTGGCCAGATATGCTGGTCTGGCAGGTGAGGTTTGCTTCTCTCTCGTCAGTCCTGTGGATGTGATTTGGCCAGTTCCCTTGGCCCCTTGGTATGAGCTCTCCTACCAGGTTGAATTAAAGATGTAGCATGATGATTATAAAACACCTTCTTCTCCATTAAAATGGTTGATCGTGAATTTATAGGCATCATGTTTTAATTTATTGTCCAAACTGAATACTTTCATAAAAGAGGTGTCAGTATTGACAGTGGCAAGACAGTAGACATTGACCTGGACTGACCCAGACATCTGAATGTCTAGTCATCCTACTGATCACATGAGAGCACATGCCAAGCTGACTCCATGAGTCAAGAGCACAGCCCAGAAGTGAACTTCAAGCTCCAAGCTTATCTGACATCGAATCAAGAAGACCAAAACTCAATCCTAGGTCTGTCCACTTGCATTCACTTATTTTGTCCTGAGTTTTAATTTCTTTATCTGTAAAATGTAAATAATTATGACTAACTTTTCAGAAATTTGAGATGATTTTTAGAGCAGAATGTTTTAAATTAGTCAATTTGACTTCTTTATCTAACTATAATGCAAGGCTCCAAGAACAATGAAATAAGAGCATTACTTTGCAAATTCAGCAAAGAAAGGAGTAAAATCTCTTGTATAACATGTTGCTTCACCTCTGACTAAAAGCCCACAAGGGTTGAAGTCAGGAAGACCCAGTTTCAGGGTGGCTATGGGCCCCAACTCTCTAAGAGATGCTTCCCCTCACATTGAGGAAGTCACTAGAAAACTAAATACGAATCTGCACTATCAGAAGCCAAGAGGGCAGAAGACTGATAAACATGAAAATGCAAGGGCAGCAACTGGAACAGGAGGGTAAGTGTGTGCCCTGGACGAGGAATCCAGAGGGAGAGACAAGTGACGAAGGAAAGGCCACAGGCAACCTGACCTCCCAGAGCACCTCTACCTGTTGTCACTGCTGAAAGTGCATACTTGAGTGACAAGTAGATATAGAAAGGACTGCAACTGCACGATGGGAAATACAGTCAAAAGTTTTAGCACAGCACCTGTACCACAAAGAATCAGCTCTGCACATCTGCCTATCCAGAGGCTAACACACTCTTCCCTCTACCACCATCCCTGGGGATCAGAGGCCTCAGTCAAAAAATCGAAGAAAAGACTAAGTCCACAGAAGAAATAAATGGGCTATGTGTCCTCCCTGGATATAACCAAGAGTAACTGATAACAAAGAGTTTTACTTTAAAAAATCATTGTTCTGGTAGAAGTAGACATTTTATTTTTCAAATGGAATTTGCCACAAGTGAGCATACAAATGAGTGAAAGAAAACGTATATGCATGCTGAGGCCTATCTAGTTCTGAGGCCAGATATCCTTGTACTCCAGGGGCCTCACGGAAAGAACAGAGATGCTGTCTTGTCACACCCTGCAATCCTTGCCAGTGCCAGACCTCAAGCACTGGCGAGACGAGAGAGGACCAAAGAGCACAATTCTTTCTGTTGGCTCTGACTAGGTGGTGTTCTGGAGGAAGCCCCATGTTGCAGTTCGCCTGCATGGTTGCTGATAAATGACCATCAGATGACTTAAGGGAACAGGGGGTTTATTTTCTTACTGATAGTCTGGTGACAGTTTATAGTCCAGCTTGACGGTAGAGTATGCATCAACACCAGGGCCGAGGGAACTGGCCACACCATCTCTACGTAATAGCTAAAAGAGGGACGATCTTTACTTGCCAGACCAGCATGTCTGGACAAGTGTACACAAGGATGCAAACTCTTTCAACCAGCTCTCTGTATAATCCCACCCACCATGGGCTGGACTTTCCCCATCAGCTAGACAATCTCCTGCAAATCTGCTCTGGGCTTAACTCAACCACTAATTCTCTACAAATGCGCCCAGAGCTCAAACCCTCAACTGTCAAGTTGACACTTGTGCCCAACTATGACCAGGTCTGACTTTTTGGTTTCATATGCGATTGCACTCCTGATACCTACTAGAGAGTCCAATCAAGTTCCAATATGTCTGTCCATATATATGGATTACACAGATGTAACAATTTTATCTGTCAGAAGTTACATGACAGAAATTAGTACATTAATTTTAAGAATATTTATGAATTTATTTTAAAATAACAATAAGAGCCCAACATGTAAGGCACTTGTTTGCAAACTTGGTGACCCAGGTTCAATCACATGGTGAAAAGAGAGAATTAACTTTTGAAAGTTATCCTCTGACCTCTCCACCCATGAACATGCATGAATGTGTTCCTTCTCTCTCCTCTCTCTTTCTCATAACTAAATAAAACATTTCTAAAGTATAAAATAATAAACACGTTATACATTAATACAGATGACTTTATTTTCCAAAACAAAAGCTCAATTAGAAAAGCAGAATTTCTTTTCACCGTTACAAATATCTGTTATTAATAACTGGCTTTCAGGAAGACAGCTAGATGCCCTGTATCTGATTCTGCCTCTGATCTATTTTAATACCTAGATTTGTGGCCTCTGGAAAATGCCACCATATCCTCAGGAATGAATTATAGTGGGAAAGGAAAACAAGGCTGGAGCACTGATCTCATGAGTCCCTACCCCCACCCCATGAAGGTTGAAAACTTCCTTTGGGATCCCAGGCTTCATTGAAAGCGACTGTCATCCGTTTTCCAGTTATACCTCTAGTGCCTGCACTTCCATTGCTGGCAAAAGAATGTGAGTGTATGTAGGGTGCTTCTGGTTGCTTTTCAAAATGTTTCACCTCTATAGACTATCAAGAAATTCAAGAGAAATAAGAACATCAGTGGAAACCTTGTGGATTAAACCTGGATAAATGAAGGGAAGTGCCCCTATCAGTGGAGTGGCCTGAAGAGAGGTAACTTGGCATGCCACAAGAGGCCTGAACACTCACAAGAGTAGACAGGCCATAGGGAACCCTGAGGTCTATAGAAACAGACAGGCAGAAGAGTAGGAGGAAGTAGGACGGATTGATGAAGAGATGGGAAGGAAATGGGAGGGAGGAGGGATGGAGGAAAGCAGGGAAAAGTATTCAATATTCTTGTAAAACTAGAAAAATAATAATAAAAATTTAAAAGGAAAACACATAAATAAAGTAATCTTTAAAAAAATGTTCCACTTTCAGCAATGCCAGCTGAGAAGTCCACAGTCTGAAAACAAAACAAAACAAAAGCCGCCATTGTCATTATGTGGGCAAGCTAGCCCATAGGAGCAGGTATCCACCAAGACCAGCACATTCCATCGGCCCAGGGGTACATTTTGTTTCCCACTAGTTGCAAGACACTTTCATTCCAGAAAAGGCTGGATGGCTGAGAAATTTCTTCCTTCTTTAGAGATTTTAGATGTTCATAAAAGAGTGAAAGCTAACTTCAATCTCGGTGGTATAAAAATCCCAAGGCAATTACTGCTAGAACTCATAAGGAGAAATTCAGAAAGTAGGGGAAGAGCATTATTAGTAAAACTTCACCTTTCTCTCTTCCATTTTTTTCAGTTATTTGAAAGTCTTTTAGCAATGTTGTTGCAAAAGGTAAGAGCCTTTAGCTTTTGGTTACTTCTACATGGAACCTTAGTCTAGGCTCTACTTAGTGTCAAATACAGCAGAAAGAGAAAAGAAAAATACTCAAAGTAGAGGGGATTCATGTGCGGAATTGTCTACACATGAGATTTAACACAGAGTGGACTTGACTGCATCCATATTAGAACAAACACAAGGTGCTAAAGTAATCAGGCACCAACCATCGCAAGAACTGTATTGAGTCTGAGGCTGGAGAACAAGAGGGGTATTTGCAGCAGGCAGAGGAAGTGGTATCTCCGGTGCCTGTGTGTCTGTCTATGAAAGGCAGGATGGCCAGGGGCACCTGGAACCACAGAGGGTTCTGGGGGACTGCTGGGGATGGCAAGGATACTGCAGGAAAATGGAGGCCGGAAGAGTCTCTTTCCTTCCTCTCTGCCTGCCTTCCCCTGCCAGGTGCATCTCTCAAGCAGTGTAAGTAGGCTTGGGGCTAGAGATGATTGCTTAATTACACAAACCACCTGGAATCCTTTCAGACTAAGCCTGGAGCCTGGCACAGCTCGTGTGTAGGACCTAGGAAACAGGGATGTAGAGGTAGGGTAAATGCACATTGGTAGGTGGCTAACAGCTGGGAAGGCAGAGCCTGGGAGTGGCCACCACAGGAGGACCACACTTGTTGAGCTGGGAATCTCTGGGGAACTCAGAGACCAATCAAGTTGTCCAAATGATGAGCCCAAGTGGAGCCCCACATCCTTGTGTGTCAGATGCCCCCAGGAGCTGTCCCACCTGAAACTAGACCACTCCTTTTTCAGCTGCTCTTAGAAATCCCTTCCAGCACCACCAGAACTGCACAAGATACCAGAGATCATGCTGTAAAAATGACCTTCGTCTGACCTGTACCATTCCACTCACTTCAGGTGCACATTAGGTCATGGTCCTCCTCTGGGTCTGCCAGTGGCCATCTCTACAGGCAGGAGACTTTCAAGTCTGTCAGCATGTTAGGTGCTATTTCTTGGCTGCACCAAAACTTGATCATAGTGTCTGTAACGGCTATAGATGCTATGGAAAAACAAGCTTTGCTGCCCTTGGTGAGGCCACCCAGCAGGTCTTGCCTTTGTCTTCCAATAAGGCAGAAAACGCCACCCCAACCTGTTGATTGAAATGAAACTCATTACAGGCTTTCTTCCTGCAGCAGCCTCTTCTCCCCTACCCAGTGACTCTCTAGTTAGGCAGACTCAGAGGTTGGTTACAGCAAATTCAATTAGGCATATGTTCATTGAAAAGATAGTTGCAGTTCTTCCACTTTCTTGTTGAACAAATAGCCTTTGTATTTCTGAACCTTGTTCCTCTGAGGGCAGCTAAAGTGCTCAGGCCTGGTTTCCTTGCATCAGCAGCTCTGAGTTTCTCTCCAAGGCTTCCAAGCCTCCACAGTCAGTTCGTATCAAGCTGCCTTTCATATGGAAAGCCTCAACTTAGGGAGATTTTAATGTTTGTTTGTTTGTCTTTGAATGCTTCTCTCTGTCTCTCTCTCTGTCTCTCTCTCTCTCTCTGTCTCTCTCTCTCTCTCTCTCTCTCTCTCTCTCTCTCTCTCTCTCTCTGTGTGTGTGTGTGTGTGTGTGTGTGTGTGTGTGTGTGTGTGTGTGTGAATCAGAGGGCACTGTGTGTGCCTGTGGAGGCCCAAGAGTAACTTTGGGAATCATCCTGGATTGTTCTACCTCCTTTTGATTTTGTTCTGGGGTTTCCCAGGCTTCCAGGACCAAAAGTGCAAGCCAATGCCATTTCCATTGGGTGTTTTGTACGTGGGAACTCAGGTATTTCTGCTTTCAAGGCAGAGGCTTAACCCCTGAGCTATATCTCTCAAGCACAGGGAAGTTTTTTAAGAAACCACAGTAAATCTAAAAACATGGATTATATTTCTCCTTGGATTTGTTTGTTTGTTTTCCCACTCAAAGAAGAAAAAATCGCTGCTTGAGTTGCTTTGTTGAAAAAGAAAGAGGGGGTTGAAAAGTCATGAAGGCCAGCAGTGGGTGCTGCCCTCCTGCCTCTTTCCCCATCTGTCCAAAAATCATTTCCAAAATATGAAATGCTTCCACTGAACCAGAATTTGTACAATGGGTTGAGGAAGGAAGTGGAGGAAGAGAAGCGATTCTGAAAGAATCAATTTCCCAAATGTTTTGCTGGTGAAAACAGTTGCCTGTCCTATTATACAATCTTAGCACGACCCTCAGTAGGCTGTTGTCTGTAGAGTTAAGTAGCACAGATTGAATTTCGTGCTGTGTCAAGGGCAAAATGAATCCTTAATTTGGCTGCAGTGAATGCACATTCACCCAGGAGCAAGGTAACTCCGTCTTCTAAGACCCCGGGTGCTTCACTCCACTAGAGATGATTCTGTCTGCCAGGTTCCACAATTCTCTTTCAGTGGGAGTAGGACCAGAACTCCGTCACTCCACACCCCATCTCTCCCTCCCATCACCCAATCTCCTTCTCCCTTTCCCTCTCCCTCTTTTTCTCTCTTCCTACTATCTGGATTTATTGAGGCCCTTAAAAATCTTCCACTATTCATAAAGGCAGATTTTCATGGTGCATATAAAATGCAGAAATTTCATATGATTAAACCTCATGTTCACTCTAAAAATATCTAAGCATTTGAGCATTTTTAAATTATTTTTAAGAGGAGGAAAGGCTGTTGTTTGCTAAAACTGGACAAGATTGCACATTCTGCTCTTCTGTCATGGTATAGGATAGTAGATTAAAGGAGCTAAATGGTGAGAAGGGCCCCTCCTAGCACTTTATTCCAACCATAGAAATATGACTGTGTTTGCATGGTGGATTCTTTTCTCCAGCAACCATCAGGTCACAAGACAGAGAACATTTCTCCTGCTCCCTGTCCCTGCCTCCTGCATGCACTACCCTGCTGTCTCTTCCTTTATCTGTTCAAAAATTATTTTAAGCCCTGACCCTCACTTAATATTTACAAAATATTAAGCCCACACCCTTCCTGAGTTCTGATCAATCTGGCATCCTTCCCACCATGCATAAGGTGAAAAGTGAACAGGCCTCTCACCCTTCCGAAACAGAGGTGCACTTCTAGGCTCATTCATATCACTTCATGGCTTTCTTTTTTTTTTTTTTTTTAGTTTTGCATAAATTTTTTTAACATTTTTTTAATTTTATTTTTTATTTCTTCCACTCATACAAAATTGATAAGTACCCCATTCTCTTCCCTCCCTCCAACCCTCCCTGGATTCCCCTTGCTCCCTCCCCATCTTTTCCCTTCCTTTCTCCCCCTCCCTTCCTTTCTCCTAGTGCCCCCTCTCCCCCATTCCTGGAGCATACTTCATGGCTTTCTCATAATCAGCCCCCATGCCTTGTGGAGATTTTAAAAGCAAGTACTCATTGTTATGAGAACATGGATGATGGAATTGTTTGATGCCCCATGCTTCTTTCAGGCATGTATAATGACTTGGCCACATGCATATGCCCCCAGCACTGTAGACAGATTTCCAGAGGGGAGGCAGTGAATCAGTCCACACCTGTGTTATGCAGTCAGCTACTAGGATGAAAGACAGTTTCTTGCCCTCAGGTTAATTACATCTATCACTTTGCTTCATTCACCCCATGGCAGGCATCAAATGGATCACACTGAATTAATTCATCTACAGGGAAACACCTTGAACCACCAGTCCACTGGGGGTGGAAAGGAGCTACTTGAAAAAGGGCTCCACATCCTTAGCCATCAGGGAAATGCAAAGGGAAATCTTTGAGAGTCTGTCTCATCCCAGTCAGAATGACTATCATCATCATTTAAAAAAAAAAAAAAAGGACAACAAATACTGGCAAGTATATAGGGAACCTTATATATTGTTTTGGTGGGAAACTAAGTTGGTACAACCATTGTGGGAGTCAGTAAGGAGGCTCCTCATAGAAGCAAAATTAAGGCTAGAGAGATGGCTCAGGGGTTAAACCTCTGCTTTGTAAGAAGGGCCTGAGTTCAGATCCTAGATCCCACATAAAAATGCTAGACAGAAGCAACAGCAGCCTGCATTTCTGGTTCTGGAACTCAGAGCTTGGAAAACCCCATAGCAAAGCCGAAAGGAGGTAGAACAATCCGACATGATTCCTAAAGTCATATTTGGGCCTCCACAGGCATACATATTCAAGTGCCCTCTTGTACACACACACACACACACACACACACACACACACACACACACACACACCATACACTACCTTTTGGACCAGTTCTACCACCAGGGTACATTAATGTTTATTGCTATTCTATTCATGATAGCTAGGAAAAGGAGCAAGCCTAGATGCTTGGTCAACAGTGAATGGTTAAAGAAAATAGATATATTTACACAACAGAAACTTATGCAAATATAAGGAAAAATGAGATCATGGCTTTAGTAGGAAATGGAAATTATGTTAGATGAAACAAACCAGACTCAAAAAGAAAAATACTTTTTTCTCATAAACTAAACTGAAGCATAGAATGTGTGTGTGTGTGTGTGTGTGTGTGTGTGTGTGTGTGTGTGTGTGTGTGTTATGAAAGAGGGAATTATGTCAGGAGTGGAAGAGTTTTTAAGGGGGACAAAAAAGGTAATAGAATTCATGTGACATAAAATAGAAGGGAGGACTATTTGACTATTTAGAGGGAGGAGGTGACCAGCAAGCAGGAGGCAGAGGGGTGCTTTAAAGATGACCAAAATCTTTACAAAACTCAAAGCATGAAAAGAAGCAAACTGAATGATGAGCAACTTCTGTTAGTTCTTTCTGACCCTCAAAGAATTTCTTTTATCTGTTCGTGAATTTCATTGGTCCCATAAAAGAATTGATTTGCAATTATCTTATACAAAAAGCAGCACATTTTAAAGTTTTGAATTCTTGCTTTTATAAATCTGGACATGGTTCTCCAATCACTAGGGAGGGGGAACAAAAGCTAGAAGGAATTGAATTTGGTCACATCCAACTGCACAGCATTCTCACTTGCAGTTAGATAAATGTATCCCTCACCTCACTCATTAAATAAATAAATTATAGGATAAGAACTTAAAATATAAATACTAGAAACATTACAAATAAGCAGAGCTGACAAGAAAGAGAAAGCAAGAGCCCTATATTCAGAAAAAATGTGAAAAATTGATTGTTGCTTTCCATTCTGGCTTCTTCATACTTATTGTTCATATTTTACTGGAATTCTTCATTCAACTGTGTCTACACTGCTCTCATAAGTCACAGGGTGAAGTTTCAATATGCATCACAACAGATGTTGAGCAGCTGCGGTTGGTTAGTGGCAGTGTCACCCAGAACATGTTTTAAGTTGCAAAATCGAGCTTAGCTTTTTGCATCATTGTGAGATAACTAATATATTTTGTGGCTGCTGGTATCCTTATGACAAAATAAAATAAATTTAGTCTTCTGGTTTTGCATCTACCAGTATTTGAGCTGCTTGTCCCCATCCCTCTTTGCCTGGTTCTCTCTTTCTGGCCTTACAGAATTCACTTTCTGGGTCTGTTCTAGCTGCTACAACAAATGGACGACATTTACTTTTTGCTCACAAATGTGGATGCTGAGAAGTCCAAGAAAAACACACAAAAGAGTTAGTGTCTGGTAAGGTCTTGCTCCCATGGCGAAAATGGGCATGAGATAATGTGGCAGCCTTTTTATAAGGACACCAAATCCATCCCTAGTGGAACCCTGATGCCTTATTCACTTCCTAAAGACCCCAACCATCAATGTTGAGTCTAGCCATTTAACATGTGAAATTTGCATTCGACCTTAGCATTCACATTAGATGCACATTTCAAGATACCTTCTTCAAGCCCCTTTTCTTTTTTCCCCCCATAAATGTCTTTTCTATGTACTACCAAAGAATTCTGAAATTCTCCATATCATTAACACCTCATTTTTACTTAGCACTAACAACATAAACTTTATGAATGAATGGCTTTTCTAATCTTTTCACCCAATCAATGAGATAGATGCCATTATTAACTGAGTTTTATTGATAACAGAATTTGGACACAGAAGGGTGAAGGAAGGTTTTAACAGATTGTCATAGTTAGGCACAGGTGTCAACTTGACATTTGAGGGTTTGAGCTCTGCACAAATTTGTGGAGAATTAGTGGTTAAGTTAAGACCAGAGTGAACTTGAAGGAGATTGTCTAGCTGATGGGAAAGGTCCAGCCTATGGTAAGTGGCACTAGGCCCTGGAACGGGTGAATAAAATACTGAGAGCTGATTGGGGAAGTTGGCATCCTTTTGTACACTTGGCCAGACATGCTTATCTGGCAAATAAAGATCATCCCTCTCTCAACCATTACGTAGAAATGGTGTGACCAGTTCCCTTCGCCTTGATGTTGGCATAAGCTCTCCTGTCAAGCTGGACTGAGAACCATAACCAGATAATTGTAAGAGACAATAAACCCTTTGTTCCCTTAAGCCATTTGATAGTCATTTATCAGCAACCATGCAGGTGAACTGCAACACAGATGCAAATTCTTCATTTTCTGTGTGCCTCTCATTATGAGCTCCATAAAATAAGAACTCTGGTATTATTTGCTCTCTCTCTCTCTCTCTCTCTCTCTCTCTCTCTCTCTCTCTTTCTCTGGATCATCCCTTGATATAAGATTCTTCTTATTTACATTGTTACAATGCATGGTTAAAAATGGAGTTAAATTGCCTTCTCGAAGAGTTAGTTCACGAAAATGTGCTGCCTAATCTACCCTGAGATCACAGATAAAAGAGTTAGACAACATGTTCCCTCCCTATCCTCCCAGAACTTCATGTGCCAGCCCCACTAATGGGCAGCTCTCCATGGCCATGTGTGTATTGTTCACAGTGCTGCCTGTCCCCCAGGTATGCAAGGCCAGAATAGACCCCAGGTATCTAAGGACAGGATCTGCATGTGACTTTCTGGGATATCTGTGCGGAGCCACATATCATTTTGGTATTTTTCACTCTGCACTCTTCATGCATTTGATGTGGCCTGCAGGGAAGAGAAACAGAGAAGGAAGAGAGGGTGATTAGTCTGTACATTGCTTAACTTTATATCCAGAATTCAGACACTGGAGAACATTCCCTAATCAGGCAACCAGCGGTCTTGTTTTCAACATTAGCACTCCCAGCTATTTTTTTAATCTCATGGGAATCAGAAGTTTAGGGAGACCACAAGGACCATGCAAGTGAGTGCTATGACTGGGGGAGGGGGAGTGTAGATCCTCTCTACCCCCGTGGGTTTTTCCCCCTTCCTTCTTACACAAAAAATTTGGGTTCAAATCCACTACTGACCACTGGGCATGTGATCTGGGCATGTCATCCAAACTCCCTTTGAATTTTGTTCCACAGTTCTCATGCATCTTGCACCATGCATGTGGTACTTTCCCACTAATAGCAAATATAAAATCCTCCACAGAATACGCCAGCAACCAGAGGGCCAATTAAAAAAAAGCCCATCCCGTGGTTCTCATTGAGTTCATGGTTAGTAGTGTACTTCACTTATGCTTTACTGAAGTGAATGTACTTGATTTTTTTCATAAAGTAATGCCCAGCATCTGATAAGTGACAGTAGTTCCTCCTGCCTGGGCTCAGAGGCATGTACAACCAACTCAGCTGAAAATAGCCTTTAAGAGGCAAAAGAGAAGAAGGGAAAGAGAAAGGCAAATCTTTGCTTCATAGAGTTCTGTTATGAAGTTAAACCATTTATGCAAGCTTACTGTCTTGGTGCCTAGCATTCAGGGGAATTCGGTCTTAGTAACTTTATCCCTTCCATCTGAAAGTGCAAAAGTTAACGGAAAACAACACACTCATGTATGCACACCAATTTTCACTTACAGATTCACCAAGATTCACTTGTAGAACAGAGCGAAGCCAGAAGGAAGGAATGGGACCAGGAGAGGGGGATTTGTATGAGGCTGAGAGGACTCAACAGTTTGATAATTTGACAATTGTGTGAGAGAAGACACATGCGCCACCTGCAGGACAATGCCGGAGTCATAGACCAGTAGGGCTGCAAGAACCTTGTTCCCAGTTCAAAGCTGTTTTTGTGCCTGATTCCTAGGCCTTGAGGCTCTAGCTGCATTGTCAAAATACCAACCCAAGTGATATTTCATTTTTTATTGAAGTAACAATTCCCCCTGAGATTTTTAGCCCAATCTCATCAAGCACTTTTTTTTATTTTTTCCACTCATACGAAGTTGATAAATAGCCCATTCCCCTTCCTCCCTCCTCCCCTCCCTGGATCCCCCTTCTCTTCCCCCCATTTACCGTTCCTTTCCTCCCTCCCTCTCCTTCTCCCAGTGAGGTTCCCCCCATTCCTGGAGCATACTTTAGTGTGTCTGTCAAACTTCCCTCTGGGTCCTCCTCTCTGATGAGGTGTAAGGACTCAGTAGCATTGATCAGGCCTATTTTTTAAAATGGAATGCACTGTCAGAATTGCCCGTGGTCTTGCTGGGTGTGGAGGTCCCAAATGTAAGTAGTGAACTGAAGCCACCAGGTCACTTCCTTTTGCTGGTTGAAGAACTACAGAACCAGATGACATGTGATCAAGGTCATTGCTCTTTTCCTCTTCTTTAAAGAAACCAAACATTGGCTTACTACAATGATGACTTAAGAAAATCTTGAGGGCTATGGAGATGGCTCAGGGAGTAAAAGTACTTGCTACTCAGACCTGATAACCTGAACTCAGATCCCAGCTCCCATATAAAAGCTCATGTAGAATGTGTTTGTAATCCCAGCAAGACAGTAAAAAGAAGCAAAAGAACATCCTGAAGCTCCCAGATCATCTAGCTGTGATACAGTGAACAAGGGGAGAATGTGCCTCAAAGATGGATAACCCAGGGTATTCTATGATCTCCACATGTATTCATGGCACATGCATGCTCTCACACACAGACATATATGAATAGACACACAAAAAAATAGACAAGGCTGGGGAGATGGCTCAGGGATGAAGCCTTTGCTTTATAAGCAAAAGAACCTAATTTTGATTTCCAGATTCCATGTAAAAATGCCAGGTGAATATGATGGTGGTCTGCTATTCCAATCCTAGAAGATAAGCCTGGAAAGCCCAGAGCAAGGCAATAAAGAGGCAGAGCGATCCAAGATGATTTCCAATGTCACTCTTGTGCCTCTACAGGCACACACACTCAAGTGCCCTCTTGTACACACACCTCCACAAACATGTACACTCACCCACAGTTGCAGTTCACATGTTTGGTTGCTGATAAAATCACTATCAAATGGCTTAAGGGAACAAGGGGTTTATTTTCTCTCACGATTGTCTGGTTACAGTCCTTCCAGCTTGATGGGAGAACATGCAACAACACCAGGGCTGAGGGAAATGGTCACACCATCTCTATGTAGCAGCTGAGAAAGGGACGACCCTTATTTGCCAGACTAGCATGTCTGACTGAGTATACACAAGGATGCCAACTTTCTCAACCAGCTCTCTGTCTTTTAATCCAGGGCCTAGTCCTATCCACCATGGGCTCGGCCTTCCCCATCAGCTAGACAATCTCTTGCAGGTTTGCTCTGTGCTTAACTTGACAACTAATTCTCTACAAATGTGTCCAGAGCTCAAACCCTCACCTGTCAAGTTGACAGCCATGCCTAACTATGACACCCACATACTGACACATACACACACACACACACACTCAAAAAACGAGAGAGAAAAAGAATAATTTCTCTAATTGTATGGGAATACACACAAAAATGTTAAATGAAAATATACAAAATAACATAGGTGTACTAATTGTGACATAAAAATCCATTTACAAGGAACCAATGAGTGGGAAGGTGGGAAGGAATGGTTAGTGTAAAACCTTTTAAAGGGTAGATTTAGAATACCATGATGTTGCAGATCGCCTGCATGGTGTCTGATAAATCAACACCAAATGGCTTAAGGGAACAACAGGGGTTATTTGCTTATGATAGTCTGGTTATAGTTCTCAGTCCAGCTTGACAGGAGAGCATGCACCAACACCAGGACTAAAGGAACTGGCCACACCATCATTACATAATGGCTGAGAGAGGGACGATCCTTACTTGCCAGACCAGCATGTCTGGCCAAGTATACACAAGGATGCCAACTCTCTCAACCAGCTTTCTGTCTTTTATTCCAGGGCCTAACCCCACTCACCATAGGCTGGGCCTTCCCAATCAGCTAGACAACCTCTTTCAGGTTTGCTATGTGCTTAATTCAACCATTAATTCTCTACAAATGTGCCCAGAGCTCAAACCCTCAACTGTCAAGTTGACACCTGTCCCTAACTAGGGCACATGATAAATAGAGTGAAGAGGGAATAACTGCAAAAAGTACACAGTGAGGAATGAGGGGATGGGAAATACAAGGGACAGAAGAACTTATAGAAAAACCCTAAGACTGTGGGAAGTAATCCCAAAGGAAACTCATATGCTAGTAATATGTCAAAAAATGTGTTTTGAAGAAAGAAACAAGAATGGGTAATACTATGCAGAGAAGCACAAAGTGAGGAAAACAGAAGAAAAATAAATAAATAGACCTGAGCTGATCCACATGGAACCCAGTGAAAAACTATACTAGAAGTAATAAGAATGTGACACTTCTTGATAAAATGTTGCTCAGAGAGGTCTCAAAGTCCTCCAAACATTACAGGTTTTTGCCATTGCTCTTGAATGCTCTCCAAAAAAATCTGTCAGTAAGACACTGTTACTGAAGATGAAACACATATGGATCACAGAACATAGGCAAAATATATCTAGAACTTTCTCCATGCTGGACAGCTTACACAGTACCAAGGAATACTATAGAAGCCACGGGGGTAGAGAAATAATCACAGACCTCATCAACTCATGAAATCTGCAAGTTGTAATAGAAATCACCATAGCAACAGGTGAACACTAGTGTAATAGTGGCATGAGTATCAAGGAGATAACCAACAGCTTTCTGATTGAACTCTCAAGACCCGCTTGTCAGAATGGAACACATTCTGTTAACTGTTAACTAGAACAAGAACCTAAAAAGGGAAGGAAATAAATCAACAGGGAAAAACAACATATGAACATATAGGTAGGAAGATAAACTTCTCTGTACATAGCCACTATATACACATAGATTTGAAGAACACAGCAATTCAGCCTAGAAGTCTTCTACAACAGAGGTAGAGGATCTCAACACCTAAACAGGATGCAGCATAGGGCAATGAAAGAACAATGAACTTGACACCAATGGCCAGCCATAATGTAGAGTGCTGGCAATGAGACAAGGCTCATCCGAATCAAACCAACCTATCTTCCCATCTTAAGGCTTTGGGAACCTCATAGAAGAGATTGTAAGAAGCTAAAGATTGGAAGGTTCACTGTTGGATAAGATATTGCACTCAAGACAAGGCTGCTGCATCCAAGAACTCACTGCAGCGAGACTTATCTTTACCAGACTTGTATACTGACTGACATACCAACATGTCCCCATAGACTATCAAGGAACTCAAGAGAGATGGCAATATAAAGAAGAAACCTTGGGTACTAAAGCTGAATGAGTGAAGGGAAATGCCCTTGTTAGTGGAGTGGTCCAAAGAGAGGTAGCTTGGTATGCCACAAGAAGCCTGAACCCCCTGCCCCACTCCCGTGGAGTAGGCAAGCCAGAAGGAATCCTGGAATTCATAGAAGCAAACAGACAAGAGAGTTGCAGGGAGTGGGATGGGTTGATGAAGGAAGAGCGGGGAATGGGAGGGAAGAGGAGAGAGGAAAACAGGGTAAGTATTCAATATGCTTATAAAACTAGAAAAATAAAATAATAATTAAAAAATAAGATAATTTTTAAAAGCATTACAGTCTTGATAAGTCTTGTAGGAAAATTGGAAGCAACGTGATAGTTGACTTATTTGGGTTCCTCAAACTTATAAATTTTTTCTTGATTAAATATAGACATATACACACTTAAGATACATGTACAGGGAATTTTTAAAAGCACAAGTGCTCAAGAGGTCAGCATTAATGAGGGAAACCCAATTTGCATTTCCTGCTTTAAATGCCTGAAATATTTTGGTATAATGTCACATAAATATGGCTTCTGTTGTTTAATGTAATATGACTTATATGCTCTTTTATAGGGTCTATAAACTATCCATTATTAATGGCTGTTACTTTTTGTTTTTATCTACCAAGTTCACTAAGGAAGAAAAACAACCTGTTAAGGTTGCTATTAAACTATTCAAATTTTTTCTGTTGTCTGACAATAACTGGAACAAGGAGTGGAGATATAGCTCAGGGGTTAGACATTACCTCACAAGCAGAATGTCCTGAGTTCAGATCCCAAGTCCCACATTAAAAACACCAGGCAGAAACTGTGGCAACCTGGACTTTTGGTCCTGGTGAATGGAGCCTGGAAAATCCCAGAGAGAAGCAAAAGAAGGTAGAAGAAGTCCAGGATGATTCCCAAGTCTCCCTTGGTCCTTGTATTAGTTAGGATTCTCTAGAGTCACAGAATTCACAGAACGAATATATATATATATATATATATATATATATATATATATATATATATATATATAGGAAATTTATTGAGTTGGCTTACAGATATGGCTGAGGTAGTCCAGTGAAGGCTGTCAGTAGCCGAGGTAGTTCCAACGATGGCTGCCAATAGCTAGCTGCTCAGTTCAGTAGTCAAGTAGGTGATGGCTGAAGGCTGGAGAACTCCTAGAGTCTTAGTCTAGTGGAAGGTCAAAGAAACCTGGCAGCCGGAAGGAAGAACGATTCCTAGCACACCTGCAAGAAGGATCCGTTCTCCTTGGTGGCTCCTTTTTATATGATGTAATATTGGGAGAATCCTTTGAGAGCTTTGGAGTTCTGATAGGATCTAGGGTGTGTACTATCCTTTCAAGTAGTCTCAGTTGATCCTTTCCAGAGGTGGTCTCAGCCCAGCTTAGTTAATATCCTGTGTGTCAAGTTGACACCTAGGCTTAACTATCACAGTCCTCCACAGGGAAATATAGTGTCCTCTGATACACACACACACACACACACACACACACACACACACACACACACAAAATAAGTAAATAAATAAATAGATTGTTATTAAATAGAAGATGTCTGAAGGTCGGAACAATCCCCTTACAAAAGGATGTTCCACCCTAAACACAGTGCTTTGTTTGCATAGCATAGTGTCTTCATGTGGTCACTCAATTTCTTACTATGCCCTCAGATTGTTCCCAAAGTTCTAATGAGTCAGGTAATGTCCCTGCAGTCATCATACATGTCCAAGTTGAGACACTGCTCCACTGTATCTTCTTTAATGTACCCAGTTAGAACCAGCAAAACCTCACAGAAATGCCATGACTGAAGTCTGAAACACTCAATCAGAAAAACACAGCTCTGCCTTATTTTGAAGTTAATCAAATCACCAGGCTAAACCAACGCAGCTGGCTGGCCCAGGCCTTCCAGGGCTACAGTCCTGGAATGCAAACTCACCAGGCCCCAGCTGCAATTCAGCACCAGCTGCTGTCCACGGCTGCTTAACTCCTAAAGGGCATGAATCCAAGATGGACTGGGACTTCCTGGATATTGGCAAGGATTCCACGAACCAACCAGGTCATTGAGAACCAGTTCTCCAAGAACAATGAGGATATGGAGATCCTTTGCTTGTCACACCTCCATCTGCCTTAAGCCTCCCCTCAATATCTCCTCTTCCCCACTGGAGACGGGAGCTTCACTTGGCAGAAAGGAGGCTACACAGAGCAAGAAAGCCGTTTCCAGAGTTGTTCGTTTCAAATCACGGAGTTTTGTGCACTCACAGAGCTGGAGCAGGCAGACCTCATCCCCGGAGCCCTATGCTTTCCCTACTCTGTAGCACTCTTCAGAACCTTGTCCCCCATTATTATTTCAGGCCACGAGGGTGTTACATAGGCCTCCTAGCACCTAAACAGTTCTTGGCTCACTTTTCCCTGTGGATGTGAGAACAGTCCCATCAGAACCAGAAACTCTATTCCACCTGGTTTCCAAATCTGAGTCACTTCACAGTGACTTCACAGAGAAGGAATACAACCCTTCTCTTAACTTTATTATGTTTTATCAGCAACTGACTGGCAGCACCGCTCATCAATTCTGCCTGTGTCTCACAAGCCACTTGCTTACTCGTTCTATCTGCTTAATACAACTTGCGAGTTTTATCCATTCTATTTGTTTTTCGTGTCTTCTCTGGCAGAGCTAATATTCTCAGATCCTATAGCAAACACACACTGTAAGTAGAAAGATTAAGGGGAGGGTATGAAAAGAGGCAGAGAGAGGCCTTACTTTGAAGTGGCAAGATAAACAGAAGCCAAAACAGAGTAGCTGAGTCATAGCAACAGAATTTGTGAGAAGTGTGGACTCCAACCACAACAGGTGACAAAGTTCCAGTAGCTAAGCTCACACAATTCCAGTCATGAATTCCTTAGTCCTCTGAGATCTTCTGAGAGCCTCCCTTTAAGAATTTTGCTTCTGCTCCTTTGAAGGAGACAAGTCATCGGTGCTGGTGTGTCGCAGCATTGCAATCAGATACAGGTGCCAACTTGACCGTTGAAGTTTAGAGCTCTGGGCACATCTGTAAAAGAATAGTAGTTAAATTAGGATGTAAACAAGTCTGCAGAAGATTGTCTAGTTAATGGGGAAGGTAAATGGGGATAGTCCCTAGCTAGGTAGATAAGATAAGATGGATGGAACTGAGTAGGAAAATTGGCATCCTTCTGTTTACTATGTCTGGCAAGTAGGGATTGTCCCTGTCTCAGCAATCCTGTGGGGGTATGGATGCGGTGTAGCCATTTCCCTCAGTCCCTGGTGATAATATAGATACTCCTGCCAAACTAGATAAGGAACTGTAGCCAAGAATCATGAGCCAGAATAAAGCTCCTTGTTCCTTTAAGTTGTTTTGCCATGAATTTATCAGCAACCATGCAGATTAAATGAAACACCCAGGAAGCCATCTTTCCCCTCCCCTGGAAAGCACTGTTGGGACAGGAATCAGCATGAGGACCTCAGGAATGGCATGTGAAAGCAGGAAACAATCAAAGCAGGAAGCAAAGAGGAAGCTCGGAAACTTGGAAAATAGGTGAGGCATCAGAGAATCGCAGCTGTGCTTGAATGTGTGCTTGTCAGATGGCTAATTTTGTCAAGTAAATCAGCACAGTAGAGGGGTTCCAAACATACCCATTTAAGTAAGCTTTGTCTAGAAATTGGACCCCAGAAGGGATTTTTACCATTTATAAAAAGGAACAATCAGCAGTCATAGCTGAACACAGTATCTTTGTACCAGCTGTAGAATGTGGTTCAAGTAAACCTAGCTTTTGTCCACCCTTGAGGCCAGGAGCACTCAACACATTGCAATAAATCCAAGAGACATCAGTCCACATTCTGTTGCTCATAAATAACTGTGCCACAGGCTGGGCAAGGCATGAAAAAAAGAGATTTATTTTGGTTTCTGGCTCCAGAGCTCCAAGGTCAAGAGGCTGCATGTGGTGACGGTCCCTTGCTGACCGATGTGAGGTAGTGCAGTCCACTGCTTGAGACAGACAGTGCTACTTGTGTGTTGCTCCTGCTTCTTATAAAGCCACCAGTATACATTCATGGAGCCTCACCCTGTGGACCTTACCTAATTCTAAAATCTCTACCAGTCTGAGTAGGTTCCTTCTCTTAGTACCTCACTGGGGCTCCAGTCCCAGTGTGTGTTCCAGAGCAGAGCAGGTCTACAAGCTTCCTGAAATGATGGTGTGCTGAGTGTGGGTCTTTGGGGGGGGGGGGAACACAATCAGATTCGCATAAGTGTCTCCAACTCCCAAGAAGGTGAGAGGCATCACTAAGGGCAGTTTTGCTGGTACCTTGGGTGTTGGTTTTTGGGTCGATTACTTTTAAGAAATCAACTTTCTGATAGTCTAAACTGGAAAATGGAGGAAGTCTGAAAGAATTGAAGGGTGAAAAGTTTACCTGTCCACTAAAGCATCGTTCTCAAATATGGAAACACCACACGTCCCACCTGTTTGGCAAGAGCTTGTGGAAGCCAGTGATGCTGATTATCGTGAATTCTGTGATGGACATTAAATTTGAGTCATCTGCTTTAAAGGCCAAATGCTTTTTAAGAGATACTAAGACAGATAATCAAGCTTATATATTGTAGCTACCAGTATGAAGCAAATGACCGTTAAATAATTACTATCTTATCTTTTCTTTCCTCTAGAACTCCTTCTTCAATTTGCCAACAGCTCTTACTGATGAGCTTGACTGGCCCCAGCTCTCTGGTATTACTGGATTTCTGGACTCCACCAGCAGGTATGTCTTTGCACACTCACACACATCAGTGAAGCTGCATAAGGAAAGAACAGATAGGGACTGCTCCCCAGATGCTGAAGTGAAAATCATATAGAGCAAACCCAGCCACTGGCACAGGTAAGCACTTGCAGAAGGGTGTGGTCCAATGTGCATTTTACACTCCTGCTGGAGGCTATAGTTTAATCTAGTGCATCCTTGAGGCTTTCTGATTCCAAGGACAGAAGAATGTACTTGGGATTTACTCCCCGAAACTAAGATTAACCAAAGTAATGGATAAAATTAATTGGCAAGTCACAGTGTCTGGAAATCATCCTGGTCTCAATGCTCTGAATTGGTAAACATACCATATATGATAAGTCAATTTGCTGTGTGCAGAGGGTGTTGACTGACACCCTGAGCTGTGCTTCCCATGATCTATGTCCAGCAGATACACCCTTGATGGTGAAGAGATTTCACAAGGTACATGGTAGAAAGTCACAGGGATCTTTCCCAGCATCCCTAAACATTTATAAATGTCTATAGACATAAAGAATAGGGGAGATGAAAGCTTTTTTATGTGAAGGACGAGGCTTTGCCTGCAGGTCTCAGAATAGGACATCACCAGCCTTCTCAGACTCAGGGAGCAACAGCAAACATCCAGGGTTGGGCAGCAGAAATCAAGTCCCAGCAATGGCAGGAAGTATAGTTTGCTCAGGCCTGACTTGCAAGTCAGGCCTAAACACCCAAGGAGCTGTCATTTATGATTTTAACAAGTATTTTTTGTATCTGACAAAAGACATTGAATGCCATGAATAATTTATGTCATTTATTATCTTTATTCAGTCACTTTAAAAAATACTTATGAGGTACTTATAGCCAATCACACATGGATGCTACAGGAGATTTCAGCGTGAGAAAGATTTGTCCTTTCCTGCAATCAGTCACCATCAAACAAGGCTGGTGAGGCAAAGGTAATAACAGAGACTGCACAAAGTAGAAACGCCAAAGCAACATGTCTGACACAGAACACAGGGCTCAGTGAGGAAAACACTGGTGAAATGACCAACAGTCGCTTCTTTTGGAGTAAAAGATAAGAGATGCAAAGTGCAGGAGATCCAGTTGGCAAAGAGGGTAGAGAGGAAACTGACTAGGCTTTGAGTAAATATGCACATGAATCCACACACATGCTGCCTATAAGGAAAGCAGAAATGTTCCCAAGTTCAGGTTTCATTTTCAAGCATAACTATGTCTTCAAAAAGAGAAAAAGTTCTTTTCATCCTTGTCTAAGTGTCCCTTATGGGAAGTAAGAAGCAGTTACATGTCAAGCAATGTAAGGAGAGATAATTGCCTCTTTAAGGTAGGTGTGCTGTTCTTCATGTTTCAGTTAAGATTCTGAAATTTAAGTAGGCAGATCAAAGCTTGAGCTCATAGGGAGTGGTAGGATTTGTTGGCAGGAAACCTGATGTCATAGTGTAACAGAGTAATTTGGTATACAAGAGTTTCTTACCCACTACTCCTAGTGAGTACCTGCTGTTTTAACCCTGTGTTCAGGAAGATGCTACTGCCTATCCATTGTCACTTTGAGAATAAGACAATGAGATAGGAAAATGAATCCAAATATCTATGTGTGAAAAATCTGTAAGTTTCTTTCAACTGAAGTTTGTGCATAAATACCAGAAAAAAAACTGATCAGGAATGCTTTGTGCTCTTTAAATAGAAACTTAAATTTACATAAAAATCCTATAAATCTAAGTCATCTTTTAACCTCATGAAGTTGCCCAGAAGGAAATACCAGTCTGATGTTTAATATTAAATTGCTTCCATCTTTACCAGAGCCGGTCAGAATGCAAAATGAGCTCGTTCAACACACCAGCAAAAGTGACAAGGCTGTGTCTCCTCCCCTCCTTCCCATGCACCTCAAACTTCTTGTGCTTCCCCTGCCCTTTCCCAGTCTAATTTTCCCACAAACTACCCAAACACAGTTCCTACCCTAAAGCTGACTCTGTTCAGTGTTTCTGGTGTTTGGTAAGAGCTGGCAGGGATAGCAGTCTCTCCTCTTCTGCCTTTTCTGCCCTGATTCTTGGCTCTTGGTACTGTAAGATCCTGGTAGCTCCCCAGCCCTGAAACAGTTCTTCCCTCTTCCTTCCTCCCTCTCCCCTCTTCTCTTCTCCATCCTCAAAGTGAGGGAGGGAGTAGCCAGAACTTCTTTAGAAGTGTGGCAGTAAGATTGGGGGGGAAATTGGAAGTCTTCACACACAAATGGCTTGTGATTCTTATAAATGATACATAGAGAATTTCTGACACCATCTTGCTTAGTCTACATTTTGTTGCTATAACAGAATACCACTGGCTGTGTAAGTTATCTTTAAAAAAATTTTAGCATCATTTAAGAAATAGGAAGTCCAAGATCCAGAGAAGGCCTTCTTACTAAGTCATCACATCGCAAGTCAACCACATGACTTGAGCAATGCAGCCTATTCGCTCTTCTTAGGAAACGAGTAATCTGACTACAGACTCTCTACCCTCTGGACCACATCTAAGCCTAGTTACCTCCCCCAAGCCCTGCCTCCAAGTACTATCTACAAATGAATTTGAGGGTTAAGCTTCCAGTGAAGGAACCTCAGGGAGGGGCACAGTTAAATCATGGCAACATCTCACACTGGAAATGTCCCAGTAGTGGTGGCTTATGTGAAAGTCATCTCTGTTCCGAATTAATCTATGCAGCAACTTTTTGTATTGAGCTCTGTGCGTATTACTACCTATAAAAACCTGAGTCATTATGCAACTTGTTTAGTGTTGACTCCAAGTGTTATCTGGCCTGTCACATTTCTGAGGAGGGAGAGGTGCTCACCACAGCTGGTGATCTCCTACCTGCAGCTTTTCTCTCCATGTACTGCAATCACCCCAGGCAATCTTGTTGCCAGCTGTTTCTATGTACCACACCTGTGTTCTGGATTATATACCACTCCTTTTGAGGAAAAGGAAAATCCTCTGTATGGTCCCTCAGTTGCAATGGATCCCTTCATTCAGGATACTCCCTGTGCATCATCATGCAATACACCCCTGGCAGGGGCTCATTGCCATTTTACTTTTGTGCAAATAACTCATGCAAATAATCTCTGCTAGGACATTATCCTTATAAAAAAAGTAAACGCTCAAGACATAGGAAGTATCCCAAAGTGATTGGCATAGATACAGGTTCTCTTTGGTAAAATAAGGAAAATCAAAAGAATAATGAGGCAGCTCACCTTCATAGCATAAACAAGTACCTGAGTTTGATAGCTAGAACCACAGAAAAATTAAAAATAAATAAATAAATAAAACATTGATCCAGAAAGTATACTGTGAGAGACATGTGTAGCCTCCATAGTTGTTTTCAGCAGATTCCCCTTGAGTCCAGATGCTTCTCACTGCAAAACAGAGCCAATGGAGCTCTCAAATCTCCTGGCATGGAAACAATGTTCTTTTGAAAACATACCACATGAAAGCATTGTCCTTCTCCTCTTCTGTTAAACCCCTCACTTTCAAAATATAGTATTTCTTTCACAAGAAGACGATAATGGAAGTAACAGACATACATCAAAAGGCAAATACAAATTGGTTTTTTTCTCTTTTTATTTTTTTTCTGCTTATACAAACATAATAGGAACTCCTGACCCCTCCCTCCCGCCACCCCCCCTTGGACTTCCCTGTTCCCTCCCCACTTTGTCCCTTCCTTTCCCCCCTCCCTCCCTTTCTCCCAGTGCCCCCTTCCCCTATCTCTGAAGCATCCTTCAATGTGTATGTCAAACTTTCCTCTGGGTCCTCCTCTCTGATGAGGTATAAGGACTCAGTGGCATTTCCTAGAACTCTTTCTTGTGTTCTCCTTAAGTATAGGAACACTATTGTGACTGTTAATCCCTTGCTTCTGAGGATCCTAGTGCCTTTAGTCCATGCTAGAATTTGAGGGGTCAACGATATGTTGGTTATTGCGCAGATCATGCAGAGTCCTGTTATAATTGCTTCAGCCCTAACTTGTGTGGAGTATCTTGTATATCATGACTCCTTCCATCCTTACAATCTTACCGCCCCCTCTTCCGCAAATTTCCCTGAGCTTCAGGATGGGGAGATATTAAGCAGGCCTGCTTCCAGGTGGTTGTTATAGAGTCTCTGATGTTCTGAATTATGGTTTGTTGATGCAATGCCCTTGGTTCCATCTTGATGGGTATTGGATGTCACCCCCTGGCCAGAGATAAAAGCCTGTTAAATTAGAGTCTTGTTATAAGAGTCTATTCAAAGGTAGATGGAATAGAAGTAGGAGACCGTGTTGAGAAAGGGGTCAATCACCCATTTGCAAAATGGTTACCTTCTATCTGGCAGCCTATATGTCCCCCCCTTCTAGTAAGATCATACCCTATCAGTTGGAAATGATCAGGAAGGAAAGTCTGTGAACATAATCAGATGTCTCATTACTTACCTGCAGTCCTTGATGGTGGCCTATTTTCTCTGATGTAACTTGGTCCCCTCTGTTTCTGGTGGGGCCCTCCTTCCCCATCCCTCCTGTTTACAATCTTTACAATTACTGTAGGTATTACAGAGATTTGTCTTTGAGTGTCTCTAAGTGAGTTTGATACTAGGATCCACCTATTAGGGAGTACATACGGCACTTAATTTTCCATGTCTGGGATACTTCACTCAATATAATTGTTTCTAATTCCATCCATTTCCTGGCAAATTGCATTAAATCATCATTTTGATGGCTGAGTACTATTCCATTGTATAAATGTACCACATTTTCCTTATCCACTCGTCAACTGTTGGACATTTGGACTGATTCCATGACTTTGCTATTGCAAACAATGCTGCTGTGAACATGGTCGTGCTATCGAGGTGAATTTTTGCTGTATGGGGGGTTATTCCCAAAAGTGGAATCACAGGGTCATAAGGCATTTCAATCTTTAACTTCTTTAAGAATCGCCAAACAGGTCACCAGAGTGATTGTATGAGCCTGCACTTCCACCAGCAATGTAAGAGAGTTCCCCTCTCTCCACATCCTCTCCAGCATTTGGTGTTGTTTGTATTGTGAATTTTTGCCATCCTGACAGGGGTGAGATGCTATTTCAGGGAAGTTTTGATTTGCATTTCCCTGATGGCTAAGTATGTGGAGCATTTTTTAAGATAGGCAAATACAAATTGTAATTGAGTTCTTATTAACAAAGTCTGTTCTGTTAACTCTTGAGCTTCAAAAAATTTAATAAGTGATATATCTTTAAACAATGCAATTTCTTCTCCAGTGCATGCAGAAAAAATTAAGTAAACACAACAACTGTAGGAGTTGGGGTTTTACAATGGGAAAGGGAATGAAAAACACAAATGAAAAGAAAAGTCTTTTCAAAGGATAAAAAAGTACTCCATGTTCCTGTCTCTTTCAAATACATTTCATGTAACAGGAAATGAGAAAAAAAATCCCAAAACTTATACAATGAGGAAAAAAATCCCAAAACATCAGCAAGAAGGCTGTAACTTTTCCTTTGAAAGCAGTATATAAACTTCAGGACAGCCCACAGTGGAGCAAAAGGAAGCCTGCATTCACAGGTCCAGAGTCTTTGCAGCTTACCCAGGATGCAATACCTGGCCACCCTTGACCTTAAGTATATGGTGAGGTTGAGTTGAACCAGATGACCTCTATAGTGCACTTTAGCATTCAAGTTTGGTGATTACAGGGAATTACTGCGATTTTGGAGGAAATTCCTGGGAAGAGATGCTTTTGCTTCCTTCATCCATTAATCAGCTCATGTCTTGAGACAAGGCATACTGCTTTTATATGTCAGAATCTGAAACATTCTCAGATCTGTGTTTGATCAAGGCAGAACCATATTTGGCCAAAGCAATTGGCTCTGAGTTTGTGTGATATCAGTAATAATGTCTGTCTATTACATGCTGTCCTTTATACATATTTTTCCTCTGCAGCCAATCCTGGGCAGGAAAATAGGTTAACCCAAATCTTTAAGCAAGACAGTCCCATGAATCCATTACAGCTTCATCTTTTTCTCAAGGTAGGCCTGAGAGTCATTCCAGGACTCAATGATAGACAGATTTTTTAAAAGAAAGGGTAGTAATGAGGGTGGAGATATTGTAGCCATCAGAATTGTTTGATAAAAATAAACTGGAGCTACAGAAAAGCTCAAGCCAGCACTTGTAAAGTTGGGGTGGGAAGATGGTTCAGTGGAGAAAGTGCCACTGATATGCAAGCACGAAGACTGGAACTTGGACCCTCAGTACCCACATTGCCCATATTGAAAGCAATGGGTGTGGTGTGATGCCAGTACCAGGAGGCAAGCTGATTAGCTAAAGTAGCTGAATCTGGAAGTTGCAGGTTCAGCAAGAGATCCTGCCTCGGTAAATAAGATGGAGAATGATGAAGACATCCATCAACTTCTGACGTTTTAATGCATGTACACACATACATTGCACACACACACACACACACACACACACACACACATTGTGCACACACACATACTTCTGCCTACATACACATGTGAACATGCATGTAGAGATCTTTTTCTAAAAGAAAAATGGATGACTTCTTAAAAATATATCTATGGTTGACCTCTGGCCTAGACAAACATGTATACACATGTGCATTTGCACTTATACACACTCACATAACACACACACACACACACACACACACACACACACACATACACGAAGAAAGAGACGGAAGTTGGCCATAAAAATTTGCCCCCCAAAAACCCAAAGAAGTTACCAAAGTTTCAGTACCAAACTGAAAGAAACAGAAGTTGGCCATAAAAATTTGCCCCCCAAAAAACCAAAGAAGTTACCAAAGTTTCAGTACCAAACTGGAGTATTAAGAATGAGGTCAGCAGGCCAAGCATGGTGGTTACCACCTCTAAACTCAGCACAAAGGAAGTGAAAGCGGGAGAATGGTGAGTTCTAAATCATTCTGAGCTACACAGCAGGATCTGGTCAAAAAGAAAAGAAAAGAAGAAAAAAGAAAAAAGAAAAGAAAAGAGAGGAGAAGAGATAAGAGGAGGGGAGGGGAGGAGAAGGGAGGGGAAAAAAGGGGAGGGGAGGAGAGGGGAGGGGAGGAGAGAGGAGAGGAGGAGAGGGGAGGAAGGGGAGGAAAGAAAAAAGGAAAAAGGAAAAAGAAAAGGAAAGGAAAAAGAAAAGAAAAGGAGATCAACAGATCAACATTAGTCAACGGCAAACCAGATGGAATTTTCTAGGTAAGACATTGTTTTCTCTGGCTGTAGTTTCAGTGTATTATATAAAACCAGAGATGCAGCAAATTCTTAGAAAGAAATAAAGCCTCTGCTATAATTTGCACAATAATGCTTTTCAATGACATTTACTACATTTCTGATGAGAGGTATCCTAGAATCTTAGTGTGAAAGATCATGTATTCTTTCTACCCACTAGACATCAGATGAAAGAACAATTTTGAAAAGCAGTGTATTATTCTGAACATAGTCACCTGGAGCATTAAAACTAGAGAATAGGAGAATAGGGATTTGCAGCTCAAACTTGTTAACCTAATTTCATATTTTCAAAAAAAGACAGGTGAGTACCAAGCACTAATGGGTTTAATAACCTTATTAAATCTGTTATTCACAAATTATACATAGCATAATTGCAAGTGATTAGTCCTTTTATAATTATGTTTTGTCGAACAAGTAATTAACCACAGAGTTGGTCATCTGAGTTAGGTGTGGTTGCTCAGAGTAGAGTAGAGTCTACATGTGACCCACTAGCTCTGATGCTAACCCCCACTTATTTTTACATTTTCATTTCTTAATTACTGAAAATATGACTGTATCTTTATTTTATGAAAAATTGCTAATGTAAAGTAAAAAGTGAAAGTAGCTCCTTATGTATCCCAATTTCACTTCCTTTCCCAGGGAAAAGCTCTTTGTTTGGTTTAATGCGATTCCATCATATGCTTTCTAGGTAACCATGTTTACATTTGCATTTAATGAAGTATATATATCATTGGTATTTCCCCATAAATGCTGTATAGCACATAATATACAAAAGTATGTTTTTACCCTAACAATACTCGGGGATTTTCATTCCTATATATTTCTATGTAGTACTTCCTAGTGCACTTTTTTTCTATAGGCATTCGGCTTATTTTCAAAGTTTCATTGTTCCCAATAATATTTCAAGAAACATTTTGTACTGTCACCCTATGAATATGTATGCAAGAATTTCTACAGTAAAAAACATTAAATCAAAATGTCTGCATTGTTTGTTTTTATAAGCCTTTCAAATCAGTCTTTTTCAGTTTTAATATTCTCACGGCTTGTGTAGAGAATGTTTCCCCACATCCTGACTGTATATTATCCATTTTAATGTTCTACCAATCTAACAATATTTCATTGTTCTCAGTCTCCTGGTCAGCATAGAACTTGAGCATTTTCTCATAAGCACCGACCTCTCCTTTGCCCTATGTAGTCTTCGCCTCCTTGTGTGTTAACTCTCGCCGCTCGGGGTTCCATCTTTCCAGGCACCTTCTTCCTTTAATCCTTGTTTGAATGATTCTCACTGAGTTCTTGTTGTCACCTGACTTATCACACCTGTTCACTCATTATTTTCCAATTCACCTGCCCTGTGCATAGGCTGAGCATTCCATGACTTTAGTCTGTAGCCCAAGTATGGACATAGCATGTAACACACGATAACATGTATCACACGCAGTAAAAGAAATGCAGAGACATTCCATAATACCCCTATATATTTGCCCAGTGCTTCACAGGCTATAAACCCCATTCTTACGCATTTTCTCATATAACTCAAATTGAATCAGATTTTTCAGGAATCAGCATTTCAGAGAAAATGATCAGGACAAGGAAAGAGAAATATAAACAGCATGAATCCAGTCACTGGCTGCATAAGCTATGTAAACTCAAATCCCAGGACTTCTAAGTATAACCTAAATTCAGAGAAATATTAAGCCACACAAACAGTGTTAAAACATTTATCACACAATCAACAAATTGAAGAAAAGGAATTTAAAAGAAAATTGTCAATTATGTAGTGAAGTAGAAAGAATAAGCAAAGTGGAGGTTTGTTAATAGGTAAATTTGGTCAGTAACAAATAAACTAAACCTCTCTGTGAATTTTTGCAGAGAATGATGCAGTGCTCAAAATAAATGAGTGTCCTCTAATTTTCTCTAATAGAATTCTTATAGTCAACAGAACATAAGATTTTAGGGACCTCAATGCTCAAATACAATTTTCTTCAAAAACTATTCTAATGAAATACTAATTCCACAAAATGATAAAGAGTATTGCAGGCATTTGCTTTTCTTAAAGTGTTTATTGTTTTTTAATCATGCAAAGTTGCATAAGGCTATTTTCATGCAAGTATATAATGCACTTTGAACATCTTTTCCCCGCCCCCCCTTATTCCCGGACAGCTTCACTTCTACCTCAGGTCCTCAGATTTATGAGCATCTGCACCCCTAGTTCTCTTCACTTTATTGCATTTAGCTATTCTCACTAATGCAGTGATCTAAAATCAGATCTGGGGTGGGAAAAGACAAGATAGTCAGAGTTACAGTTGTTCAAAGCTCAGAGAACAGTGGAGGAAAGCTTAGTGAGAGGTTAACCTAACAGGTAAGCTGTCTTGTCTGAGTTCAGCAGCTCATGCATTATTGAGCACAATGCCCCTGAAGTATATTTCCATCTACTGTGTTTCTTCCAATCTCAAAATTTATCATGCTGTCCTGTTAATCTCTCCATGTATGAACCTCCAGGACCTACTCTATATAGTCATTTCCTGACCCTGCATAATTAGCCCCATGCTCATCGCTCTGAATCTCAACAAATCATAATCTGAATGTTTATTACCATCTGAGGCTGAGTCTCATGATATTCTAAGATGTGGAGTATCAAAGAACTAGAAGAATTTTTTGGAAGGTTTTTAATTCATCTTCCTGGCCCCATGTTAGTCTAACCTCCATCCACCAGAAAGAAAACTATGTACCCTTTACTCAAAGCTTCCTAGCAGAGAAAAAGTCCCGGGATAAAGTTATCTAATTTTGTCCTAATACATTCCTGTCCAAACCCTTTACATCAAGCATTGTTATTTACCTCTTATTTATCCTGCTACTGGCCTTATTTCTGAGACTTATGCCCAAAGATTTAACTTAATAAGAGATCTTGGAATTTATATCCAAACTACTTGTGTTTTTGGAGTGTTACCAGGATATGATAAACAACTATTGCTTAAAGCAGGTCACTCCTGATTTATCCTGAAATTCTGAAGGGCAACTGATAGTTTAGGGAAAACATTTTCGCCCTTCTCTAAGTAGGTTCTATTTTAAGTCAATACAAGATATTTTTTTTCAGATCTGTCCTTGAATCTACATTTTTCTCTTTTTTTCTTTTTTTTATTTCCACTCATACAAACTTAACAGGTATACTGATCCCCCCTCCCTCCAACCCCCTATCCCCCTGTGCCCCCACACCCCGCTTCCCTCCCCATCCTCCAGTGCCTCCCCTTCCCATCCCCGGAGCATCCTTTAATGAGCATGCCAAACTCTTCTCTGGGTCCTCCTCTCCCATGAGGTGCAAGGACCCACTGGCATTTCCAAGAACCATTTCCTGTGTTCCCTTTAAGCATAGGAACACTACTGTGGCTGTCAATCCCTTGCCTCCAAGGATCCTAGTGCCTTTAGCAAACGCTAGACTTTGTGGGGTCAATAGTGTGTTAGACATTGCGCAGGGCATGCAAAATCCAATTATGATTGCTTTGGCCCTAACTTGTGTGGAGAATCTTGCATATCATTACTCCTCCCATCCTTGTGCTCTTGCAATCTTACCGCCCCCTCTTCCGCAAATGTCCCTGAGCTTCAGGGGAGAGATGAGGTTGGCCTAGTTCCAGGTGGTTGATATAGAGTCTCTGATGTTCTGGATTATGGTTCCTTGATTTATTTTTTTCAGTTTTACTCCTCCTGCAATGCCCTTCACTCCATCCTGATGGGTATTGGATATCACCCCCTGGCTAGAGATAAAAACCTGTTAAATTAGAGTCTTGTTATAAGAGTATATTCAAAGATAGATTGAATAAAATTAGGAAACCGTGGTGAAGGAGGGGTCAATCACCCATTTGTGATATGGTTACTTTCTATCTGCCAGACTATACGCCCACCCCTTCTGGTAAGATCATACCCCATCAGTTGTAAATGATCAGGAAGGAAAGTCTGTGTACTTAACCAAATGTCTCATTACTCACTTGCAGTCCTTGATGGTGGCCTATTTTCTCTGATGTAACATGGTCCCCTCTCTCCTTGTTTCTGGTGTATCCCCATCCCTCCTGTTCATAATCTTTGCAATTACTGTAGGTATTACAGAGATTTATCTTTGAGTTTCTCTAAGTGGGTTTGGTACTAGGAGCCACTTATTAGGGAGTACATATGGCGCTTAATTTTCTGTGTCTGGGATACTTCACTCAATATAATTGTTTCTAATCCCATTAATTTCCCAGCAAATTCCATTAATTCATCATTTTTGATGGCTGAGTAGTACTCCATTGTATAGATGTACCACTGTTTCCTTATCCACTCGTCAACTGTTGGATATTTGGGCTGATTCCATGACTTTGCTATTGTAAACAGTGCTGCTATGAACATGGTCGTGCTCATGCTATCGAGGTGAATTTTTGCTGTATGGGGGGTTATTCCCAAAAGTGGAATAGCAGGATCAAATGGCATTTCAATCTTTAATTTCTTTAAGAATCTCCAGACGGTAGAAAAATTCATGAAATAGCACCTCTAAACTATGTGGAAGAAAAAATAGTCAATCTGTGACAATCAGAGCTATTCACAGTGAAGATAGAATAAGGAAATAATTATTCTGTCTGCTTGTATACTCCTGAATGTGTGACTGCTGAAGGAATTTTTTGTCTTTTAACCAAGCGTGCCATTGTACAAGAAAATGCCGCAGATCAGAGTCGCGGCCTCGAGACCAGGGCCCCCAGCACCGGGTGGAGAACAGAACACACGCGGCTCCCTCTTGTCCGTCTGAGTGAATCCTGAACCCGTTTATTGAAACTTTCGTGACAACTTTTATACAGAAAATTTTGGGGTAAAGAATGTTGCATACATAATAATCAGCAAAGTCACCTTCAGGGTGGACCCTTTTTTCAAGAACCTAACCCATTGCTTCAGGGCAAAGGCACTTAACAGAAACATTCTCTCAGTATTTCCAAACTTATCTAATCTATAATGCTTCACCAGATAGCTATGGGGCTGAGCCCACATTTTAACAGAGACTGCTTTCTTTTAAAATACAGAGGCAGAATGTTCTCCTATTGAATTTAGCAAGGAACATATTTTACAATTAACTATAGGAATCCTCAACACCCCATAAGTCCCAGCGTGAGCTTTGGCTGTTGTCCTCTCCAGGTTGATACTCTCAGTCAGGCAGGTCGACATAGGCACCAGGCATGGCAGCAGGTTCTAACTTGGGAAAATGTATGCAGCTCATGTAGTCTCTACTATCCAGGCTTAAACTACATCTCTAAGGGGGCCTTGACTTGGTTACTCAAGGCCCATAAGCTATAGCTGGTTCTGTCGATGGAACACTGAGGTATGCACTGAAGAAAAACACTTAAGCAATATAATTATTAAAAGAATAACTTCTATAATAGCATCCTTCTATTCCTTTAATAGTAAGGTTGCTTATGTCTTCCTTTGAGGAATTCCAGAAGCGTATTGCCATCAGTTAGATGACCCATCTGTGAACCATGCATACTCCAAACCTGGGGTCCAGTCAGGCCCCATATGCCAAGGGTGTCTCTTTTGGGGCAGAGGCGATCATTGGTGGGAGTGCACTCAGATGGTCCATCTCTGTGATTTCTCATAAGAGTGCTGTTTGGGGTAGGAAAGACACGGCCCCCTTTGCTTCTGACATGGATTCTCCCAGTTTGGATTGCAAATACCATCTCCAGGGGCAGTCTTGGCATCTAGACTTTCTGGCATGATGGTCTCTTCCTTGACCTTCAGCCAGGGTAAGAGGGTATCACAGTTTCTTTTAAGGTTCCAGTGGACTGAGAGCATAGTCTTGTACTTCTGGAATTTCTAAGTAAGGTGGAACCACATAGGTGGGAATCTTACCCAACCTATGTTTTAAGATTCTAGAAGTTATTCTCTAATTTCCTTAAAATCAGTGCACACATTCTGGCTAACAAGTCTACTTATTATAAATGACTAGACATGAAATTTCCATTTAGTATTTGACTAAAACTTAAAAAGCAGGCTTCCTCTATAGAACAGAGAGCAGGTAAAGGACACTCCCAATTCCCAGAATTCTTCCTGCCTGAGGCAAAACTTGAATTGTCTAGGAGAGAGTGTCCAGCCCCTGTCCTTGGGCATTACTGTGACCTTCCTCAGGGGACAGGCTTTAGGCCTGTGCTGGGAAGAAACACCAAGGCCTGACAATTCCCATATTTTTCCTTATTTCTCTAAAATAAAGCCATGTCCTTATCCCAAAACATGTTACTTTGAATCCATCTTTTCCAAACTGAGACATATTCTACCAGATTAGTTGGATAGGGACGCGGCAAGAAAACACTTGTGACCAATTCAGTATGAACCACAAATTATGTTTTCTTACAATTGTGTGAAATTTTCCTATGATACAATGATGTTCTTATTTTTGGCCATTAAACCTTTGTAAACCCACCACCTTCACTGAAATATGATTAACAAAAATTGTGTATCTTAAAGATTTACATGTTAATTCAGTGTACATATGTATATGTAAACCCACCACCTTCACTGAAATATGATTAACAAAAATTGCGTATCTTAAAGATTTACATGTTAATTCAGTGTACATATGTATACACATATATACATGTAATTTGTGTATATTGTGAAAAGAATATTACAGTTAAGCTAATTAAAATATCCTTAATTTCAAGGATTTAGATACCGCATTTGCCTAGCCATCACAGGACTGTGGATTTATCCTCCAGAATAAAAGTTTAAAACAAATTTAAAAACAAAAACAAAAAAAAGAATCTCCAGATGGCTTGATCCCCGTGAATGATCTTTTTGATATGTTTTTGAATCCGATTTGCTAAGACTTTGTTGAGAATATTTGCATCCTTGTTCATCAGAGAGATTGGCCTATAGTTTTCTTTTTTAAGTGTATCTTTATTAGGTTTTGGATTAAAATGATATTAGCTTCATAGAAGGAATTTGGTAGTGTTCCTTCCTTTGCTATTTGATGGAACAGTTTAAGGAGTATTGGTGTTATTAACTCCTTAAATGTCTGGTGGAACTCTGTGCTGAATCCATCTGGTCCAGGACATTTTTTGGTGGGAAGATTCGAGATTACTTCCTCGATTTCCTCATATGTTATAGGACTATTTAAATAATTCACAACTTCCTGATTCAATTTAGGTAAGTTGTGTTTACTTAGGAATTCATCCATCTCTTTTGTGTTGTCAAATTTCACAGAGTACAAGTTTTGAAATATGATGTTATAATTCTCTGGATTTCTTGGGTATCAGTACCGATAACTCCATTTTCATTTCTAATTTTGTTAATTTGGGTTTTCTCTCTCTTGCTTTTGGTTAATTTAGCTAGGGGTGTATCAATCTTATTGATTTTTTCAAAGAACCAGCTTTTTGACTGGTTGATTTTCTCTATCGTTTTCCTAATCTCGATTTCAGACATTTCTCCCCTTATTTTGCCAGTCTCTCTTCTACTCCTTTTGGGATCAGATTACTCTAGTTTCTCTAAAGCTTTAAGCTGCATTGTTAAGTTATTTATTTCTGATGTTTCCATTTTTTTGATGTAGGCATTAAGAGCTATGAACTTACCTCTTAGGACAGCTTTCATTGTGTCCCAGAGATTTTGGTAAGTGTATTTTCATTATCGTTCACTTTCAGGAAATCGTGAATTTCCTTTTTAATTTCTTCCTGAATCCAGTTCTCATTCAGCATCATAGTGTTAAGTTTCCAGGAGTTGGTGTATTTTCTCTTGTTTGATGTGTTGTGGATGTCCAGCTTTAGGCTGTGGTGGTCTGATAGGGCACAGGCTAGAATTTCAACTTTCCTCTATATGTGGAGATTCATTTTGTGGCCCAATATGTGATCTATTTTAGAGAAAGTTCCATGTGCTGCTGAGAAATATGTGTATTCTTTGGTGCGTGGATGAAAAGTTCAATAGAGATCTGTAAGGTCCATTTCTTTAAGGGTTTGATTAATGTCCAAAGTGTCTCTGTTAAGCTTTTGACCTGCTGATCTATCCCATGTTGAGAGGGCATTGTTGAAATCCCCAAGAATGATCGTTTGGGGGTTGATTTCTCGCTTTGGACGCTGTAGGATTTTCTGTAGGAATGTGGAGGGGCCCGTATTGGGTGCATATATGTTCGGTATTGTGAAGTCTTCCTGGTGAATTGTACTTGTGACTAAAATGTAGTATCCATCTGTGTCTCTTTTGATTTTTTTTGGTTTGAAATCCACTTTGTCCGACAGCATAATGGCTATCCCTGCCTGTTTCCTGGTTCCATTAGCTTGCAGAATTTTGGACCAGCCTTTCATTTTTAGGATGTGCCTATCTTTTGTGGTGAGATGAGTTTCCTGAAAGCAGCAGATTGATGGGTTGTGATTTTTAATCCAAGTTTGTAATCTGTGTCTCTTAATTGGTGAGTTAATACCATTGACATTTAATGTTGTACAGAGAAATTATTGAATTATGGACATTTTTTATGTTTAGTGAATTTTGTAAGCTTATTGTTTGACATTTATGTTTTTGTGGTATTATACTTCCCTTCTGTCCCCCTGGATACGCTTGTTTTTTTCTTCAAGTTTGCATATCATTTCTAGCATTTTTTGAAGGCCTGGTTTGGTAGACATGTATCCCTTCAAGTTGTCTTTGTGCTGGAAAATTTTTCTTTCTCCCTCAATCATGAGAGATAGTTTTGCTGGATATATCAGTCTGGGTTGGCATTTTTGCTCATTTAATACTTGAGGTACATCTCTCCAAGCTCTTCTTGCTTTTACTGTTTCCATTGAGAAGTCATTTGTTATTTTAATAGATTTGCCTTTAAAAGTGACTTGCTTTTTTTCTCTTGAAGCTCTCAGAACCTTTTCTTTGTGTTGAATGTGGAGTGTTTTGACTATTATTTGCCATGGTGATTTTCTATTTTGGTCGTATCTGTTTGGAGTGCGAAATGCCTCTTGTATTTGGATGGGCCTCTCATTCTTCAGTTGAGGGAAGTTTTCATTTATGATAATTTGAAAAATCTCCTCAGGTGTGGTATTTTGAGATTCTTGCTCTGGTATTCCATGAATGCGCATGTTAGGCTTCTTCAAGGTGTCCCATATCTCTTGAATGTTCCTCTCGAATATCTTTTTGGCTTTAACAATCTCTTCCATTGACCTGGTTAAATCTCCCACTTTGTCTTCCAGATCTGAAATTCTATTTTCTGCTTTGTTAGTTCTGCTGATAAGACTCTCTGTTGAGTTTTGGGTTGAAGATAACTTGTCTTTTAGTCCAATTTTAAACTCTGCCTGAGACTGTTTTAACTACTCTATGCCTATTTTTGTTTCTTGAACTGTTTTTCTCAACTCCTCCAAATGCCTGTTGTGTTCCTTTTCATAGTGGTTGATGCAGTTGTTTAACTCCTCTTGGATTTCCTCTTTCATAGTATTAATCATGGTAATGATCATACTTTGAAAGTCGTTGTCTTGGGTCTGGCTTACTTGGCTGTTTTCTGTGAATTTGTTCTGCTTGGAATCCATCATTAAGGGGTTAATTCTTTCAGTGGGAGATTGGTCTTCTTGGATTTTGTTTCTCATGGATCTGCACTTTGACTTGGGCATTGTTGTTTTGTCTTCTAGGGCTTTTCAGTTTCTGTGTGTTTTTGACTGAACTGATTTAGTTGGTATTACTACACTTGGGCAGTTATTACTAGTGCTTGCCTTGGAGTTGGGTATGTTTGTATTTTATTATTGTTATTTCCTAGTGGAGGCTATTAGGCTGTTAGTATATCAGTTATGTCAGGTTTAGTAGACAGGGGGTGAATATTAGTATGGTAGTGCACTTTTACGATGTAGTATCTTGGTGATATGTGAGAGTGAGTGGTGTACTCCCTGGAGTTGTATATGTTTTTAGGGTGGCTGTATGGAAAAGTTAATCTACAGTGATTAATATTAGAAAGGAACAGTAAGGAGAAAAAAGGAGGTTTACTTATCTTTGCACTGGATGTGAAGAATCTCTCCCATGTTATAGGATGATTGCAGAGGTTTTCAGATATGGCCTTTGACCCTTAGAACTTTGCTTGAGTTTTTTTTGGACTCTATTGAATTCTGCGTAGCAGTGTATCTTCCATAGACCATGTGCGTGGGTCCCCAGTGGGCCAGAGAGGCAGAGGGACTGATGTTGATGGCAGAATTCTTCACCTGGGACCTGGGGTTGGGAAGCGCAGTCGGGCAGACAGGGCGGCACGGGAGGGAAAGAGAGGGCTCGAATCTACATTTTTCTTGAGACTTACTCTTATTTTTGCTTTGTTTTATTTGATGTTAATGGAATGGGAGCTCCTAAAAGGCTCCGGAGAATAATACCTGAGCAAATGTTGGGGGAAAATAGCAAGTAGACATCTTGTTTATCATGCATCTAGTTCTGAATTTTGGTGTCAGAAATCAAAATGTGACTCACTGCAATGAGACTTATCCTTACCAGCCCTGCACAATGACTGAAATACCAACATGCCTCCATAGATTATGAGGAACTAAAGATAAGAGCACATGGTGGAAAACTAGGGACAAGAACTGAATGAGTGAAGAGAAACAACCCTATCAGTGGGGTGGCCTGAGGAGGAGCAGCTTGGTTTGCCACAAAGACCTGAACACCCACAAGAAAAGACAAGCCAGAGGGAACCCTAGGATCTACAGAAGTGACCAGAGAGGAGGGTGGGAGGGAGTGGAATAAATTCAAAGGGGAAGGGAGAGAGAAGGGAAGAGAGGGGATGGAGGGAAGCAAGGATTAGTATTTAATATGCTTATAAAACTAAAAAAAATTAATAAATTTTAAAAAATCAAAATCTGTCCATGCAGTGCCAGTACTGTCTGGGCCTTCCTGCAGACAGAGCTGATAGGGTTGGGAGTTAGTGTGATGCACCTTCACATTGGCTTTCAGCACTGAGGATATCAGGACTGCAGCACTGAGTAAAGTGTAAGGAGGAGAACTTTCAAGAACCCCCAAACTATAAGGACGAAACAGTCACATCTACTAGTCCATTGGTCTTGGCATTACTATACAACAGAACAAAGAGAGAGAAACAAAAGATCATCGTGGGACACTTGAATCCAGATGACCATGAGAGAACACGAGAAGCCTCATTATGAATAATATCCCAATATCCTCGGATTGTCCCATTAATGCAGTCAATTAGCTCTGCAAATATAAACCTGACTTATAGGTAATCTTCACTTTCAGACTGTTCACAACATTGTGTTTATGTCTCAAGATTCCTGACAAATTCAATTTCTGCAATTATTAAGATAAATTGTTTATGTAAACTAGTTATAAAAGAAAACAGTACCACTTGCTACATAAAATACTCCTAGTCCTTAGTATAAAACTTAATCCTAAGCTATAGATGTCTTATGAGTCAGAAATGTTAATGAACCTATCAGTAAACAATAAAGATAGCTATGTTCTTATAATGAAAAGTGCAACTAACTGTATCTATAAGATAGATACCCACACTGTTTACTTTATATGAGCAGACCATAAGCAATACTTCAGTACATAAATTTCATTTTTAGAATTATCAAACATATATTTATGACTAAATATTGGTAACAATTACTTTCCCAAAGGAAAATAAGCCCTTTTTATTGACCATGAAATTATTTTAGCACTGAACTCCCATCTAATGTCCATTTCCCATCTGTTTCTCCAAAATATAATAAAGTAGTCAAGGCAGAAGGCATAAACCATGCAAGGTATAAAGTATTCATTTCAGGTTTCTGGATGAGATAACAGATCGAACACAAGCATTTTCTTTTGTCCCTGAGAATCTCTACATGAAGGACAGTAAATGAATTTGCTCACAAGGACAAAGAAAATGGGAATAGGTAACAGTCACAGTCTACTGCTGCCGGAAGTTCACTTGCAGGTAGCAAGTGTGCATCCATGAGCCTCAGTCCCTATAGACGTTCCTTTGAGACTGGAGAAGTCCCTTTGAGACTGGCTACATGAGGTGACTCAAGAAATGGAGCTAAAAGCAGAAGTTTGCAGATTTCTGGGGGGGGAAAATGAGTTCTTCTAATCCCTTTAACTTTACCCAAGTAGGAAATTGCCCCTACCTTACTCTTTTTCTGTAGAGTTGCTCAAATCAAGGTCCTGTAAACTGGAAGGCCCTTCTGTATCCAACCCAGTGTTGGCAATCCAGAATGTATTCTCATGACTACAGGCCAGATTAGCCCTTCCCAAGTGCTGTGGTTTAAGTGTGAAATGTCCCTCTTAGGCTTATATATTTGAACACTTTATCCCAAGCTGCTGGCACACTTTGGGAAGGTTGTGAAACCTTATGGAGATAGAGCCTTTCTACAGGAAGTATACTTCTAGGGTGAACCTTCAGGTTTTTTAGCCTGGCCTTACTAATCTCTCTGCTCACTGACCACCCATGTTTCTGGCACCATCCCCACCATAACAGACTTTGTTCTTCTGGAGGTGTAAGTTGAAATAGATCCTTTTCCCTCTTAAGTTCTTTTGGTCAGGTATTTTGTCACAACAACATGGAAGTAACTATGACACCTGGGAAATGTAAATACCCTTAGAGGAAAGCCCCAATGATACTAACAGAGGGACTGATTTCCTAAGAAAGACCCATAAGCTCATTCTATAACCAGGACAATTCAGGAGCATCTCACAGAATTGAACAGGATGCTTTCCTAGGCTGAAAGTTCTGTAAATGTCTAGCACTGTGGATGCAAAGAAACCCACACAAAGCCTGCCATGCAAGCACTTAAGAACAGTTGGAACACATGCTATTACAGGTTTCCATCAACATGAAGATTGGCTTAACATTCAATGCTGGGAGGTCAGAGGCTTCTGAATAAATTTCTTCAAATGTCTGAGAAAACATCAGTGTACACCAGAATTGTCTGTTCTGGTTATCTCTAGCAAAATATATCTTTATCTATAGCAAAAATGTTGTAGGCCTTTTTTTTTTCCACTCATACAAACGTAATAGGTCCCCCCGTCCCCTCCCTCCCTCCACCCCTACCTGGACCCCCTTGCTCCCTCCTCCCTTTTCCCCTTCCTTTCCCTCCCTCCCTCCCTATCTCCCAGTGCCTCCTCCCCCCATCCCTGGAGCATCCTTTAATGTGTATGTCAAACTTTCCTCTGGGTCCTCCTCTCTGATGAGGTGTAAGGACTCAGTGGCATTTCCTAGAACTCTTTTTTGTGTTCCCCTTAAATATAGGAACACTATTTTGGCTGTTAATCCCTAGCTTCTAAGGATCCTAGTGCCTTTAGTCCACGCTAGACTTCGAAGGGTCAATAATGTGTTGGTCATTGCGTAGGTCATGCAAAGTCCTATTATAACTGCTTCAGTCTAGGTCTTTTTTTATATCTTACAATTCTTTCTCTCTGTAGACAGTAGTTACTTAGTGATAGTGACCGAATGGACATTCTGAGCTGAAGGATTCAGGAGGACTTCATGTACATGGCTGCGTTCATCTGGGTCCCTCTTTCTTTCTATGTAGGGTTCTTTCTTTTTACAGACTTATTTTTAAGCAATTTTAAATTAGCAGAAAAATAGATCAGAAAGTACAAAGATTCTATTAATAATATTTTGTATTAGCATGATTTATTATATATCAGTTCAATTCTGATGCATTAGTAAAGCCTACAGTTTATATTACAGCTCATTTTTGAGTTGTACATTCTATGAATTTAATAAATGCATAGTGACAGAAGTCTGCTATTATACTGCCAAACATATTACATTATCACTGCCTTAAAAATCTCCTTTATTCCACCTACTCACTCATGATTCTGCTCCCACTCAAACCCCTAGTAACCACTGATCTTTTTACTCTCTCTTCAGTATTGCCCTTCCAGGATGCAGTAATGACTTGCTGTGCTCCATTTAAGGATTTTCTTTTTGGAAATAGTGTGAAAGTAATATTGTGAAAGTAATAGTGTGAAAGTAAAATTTTTTCCTTGAGATTCGAACTTCAACCTCTTCCTGGACTATCAACATGTGTGTGGTTTGATGCTTTCTCAACATCTGTAGAGTTATGATTCGTATTTTTTGTCAACCCGACACCTAGGAAGTAGGCCTCTGAACCCACCTGAAAGGTATCTTTAGACTAAGGCAGGCCTCTGGACATGCCTGGGAGACACTGACCTGGTTATATAACTGATGTAGGAAGGCCCAGTCCATGGTGGGTTCGCTCATTCCCTTGGCCAGTGGTATGTGATTATATAAAGATGGGAAGAGTAAGCTAGTCATCCAGAAAGCATTTGCTTTCTGCTTTTAACTATGGACGTGTTATGATCAGTTCCCCTGGCTTCTCCAGCTGTAACTTCCCCACAATAATGAGCAGTAACTTAGAATTATGGACCATTTGGACCCTTTTTCTCTCTTAAAATTGCTTAGGTCAGGTATTGTGTCACAGCAAAGTGTAATGAAACTAAAACATGTAGCAAGCTGTAACTCCTAATTAACTACTCCATCACAAAAGAAACAACCCATATTCCACAGCATGCTGGGTAGCTAAACTATGATGTTTAGTAGGTTAGGTATGTTAGATGCATTTCAACTTATGATGCTTGCAGCTTTGAATGGATTTATCAGTACTATCCTAAAGTCATAGCTTAAGTATAAGTTGCCCCACAAGCCCATGTGTTTGGATTCTTAGCTGATGTTAATGTTTGGGAAGGTGTAGCTTTGCTGGAGGAAAGGATATCACAGGGGGTAAGCCCTAAAGTTTGTTAGCCCAGCTCTGCTTCCTATCAGTTTTCTCTTGTGCTTTATTCCTGATAACTACAGCGACTCGAACTGTCTTTCTGCTTCTGCCTACAACCATGCCTTCAGCTAGTCAATGTCTGCTGTAAATCAAGTATATCTACTCTGGAGCAAATAAATCTCCCTTCCTCGCCTTAAAGTTTGAATAAGTATTGCCTCAAAGCAACAAAGTAGAGTAACTACAACATTTCATTAAAAAATGAGGACCATCTGCAGTTGACATTATATAACATATAGTTGGGTTTTTTTTTTTTTTTCAGATTGGCTTCCTTCATTTAAAAACATACACCTAAAGTTCCTTCATGTCCTCTTGTGGTTTGACAGCTCATCCTGTTAACACTTACTATTCCACTGCATGAGTTGCCATTCATCTGCCAAAGAACATCTTAGGGGTCTTCTTATAGCATGACCAGCATGATGCTGAAACTTCCTGCATGGTAGCTCAGGACCCAACAAGACAAAACTCTTGTTAGTTATACCCAACTCAGATTTGTTGCTACAATGTCAATGATAATGTGGCCATCTTAATCTACCATGCAAGTCAAAAAAGGAAATCATTTTGATCTTAGATTTCATTTTATTAATTTTCTGTGCAGCTAAGAAACTAGTACATTATATCTGAGGTTCCTTTATCTTAAAAAAGGTATTGCTTACATAATAAATCCATTATTACTATGGATAAAGCCATTTCCTACACAATAAATCCATTATTACCATGGCTATATTATTATTATTGGCTTAGAAATACTTTTAAACCTTTTCCCCAATAATACATAGAGGATCAATAGGCAGAACTCTTGTCTAAGACATCTAGGTATGCTAAAAGTATTTCTAATCTATCTTAGTTAATATTTCTGTTGCTGTGAAAAATACTTCTGTTAAAAACAACTTAATGGAGAAAATTGATTCTGATTCACAGTTCAAGAGTACAGTCCATTGAAGAAGGGCGGTCAAGGCAGCAGGAACTTGAAGTAGCTGGATGCATCACATCTACAATGACAAAACAGAAAACAAATAGTGCTCAGCTCACATTTTCCATTTTATACAGTCTAGGAAATGGCTCTGACCACAGCTGAGGTGGATCTTTCCATAACAATGTAATCAAAATAATATCTCACAGACATTCAGAGGCTAAACTTAATCTAGACAATCCCCAACAAGGGTACCCATAGGCTTATCTCCTATGTTATACTATATTCTGTCCACACCATCCAGAACAAGAAAAATGTAGCTTTCCTAAATATTAAATGTAACAGGGCACTCCTCGAGATGATATAGAAAGATATTGGGCAGTTAATGAACATCAGAATATGGGCAGAAAATCCCACCTAAACCAGACAAGAGGGAAAAGATTTTGGTGTATCAGATAATACTGAAAAGAGATTAAACAAGATTTGAGAGTGATTTGTTGATAGTTGAAATATCAAGAGAAGAAACAAAAGACAACTATATCTGCAGGTAATAAAAAACACTATGGATAACAAAAGAAATCATAAATAGTTATGAATAATTAAATCCTCTTCTTCTAGGGAAAGAAGTGAAAAGATGCCAAAAACTAACAACCAAGAAGTAGTCTTAAATTTTTATTACTTGGAAACAAGGAGAAAAGTACAAAAGACTCAATTGATTTGTTATTAAAACTAGATTTCTTGTGGCTACTGGATTCTTTATCTGCTGTGTTAGTTTCATATTCTGTTGTGATAATAAGCACATGATTCAAACAACGGATTTTTATTTATGCTCCTAATCCCAGATTATAGTTCATTGTGACAAGAGAAGTCACATCAGGAGGAACCAAAGCACCCAGCTATACCATAACCACAGCAAAGGCAGAAGGGCAAGAAGCACTGCATTCTTGCTTTCTAACATGCCAGCTTCACAGCTAGCTCACTATGATCTGGGTTTTCCCACATCAGTTCTGTTATTGAGACAATCTTGTTCACACTTCTATCTGTCTTAACTAAATAATCCCTCACAGGTGTTCCTGACAGCTAAAACTAACCAGTGCATTTCTTTTCTCCATTTCTTCACGGATTTAATATTTTCTAGCATATGCTACAATTTTATTTACTTATTGCTGATGTTTGTTGTTTTTTGATCTCTTTTCCTACTAGAATGTGAACACAAAGCAGAAATTTTTACCTTTTCATTTGCAATGTTAATCAAGTTCAAAATTCAAAATTCACTGGACCCAGTGGACACTCAACAAACATCTTTTGAGTGAATGTATTTGACTTTTAAGACTACATGCACAGTTGAGGAGACGGCTTGGAGGCTAAATCCTTGCTTCATAAGCAAAAGGACCCGAGTTCCAATCTCCAGATCCCATGTAAAATTGCTGGGAGGATATGGTAGCAATCTTCAACTCTGTAAAGCAGAGCCTGGGAAACCTCAGAGCAAAGCAATAAGGAGGTAGAGCATTCCAAGATGATTCCTGAAGTCACCCTTGAACCTCCACAAGGACACACATTCAAGTCTGATGTGCACACACACACACACGTACACTCATGCACATGCATGCACACACATGCAAAAATAAAAATAAAAAACAAAAGACTACATGCTTAAATGGCTCCATTTAAAAAATAATACGATTGTTGTGAATAATACTACGCACTTCAAATTTTTACCATAAAGTAAAAAAAAACTATTTAAAATATTTCTTAGCTACTTTGGTCTTCTATTGAAATATGCTGTCATTAGTTTACTCAGACTTCAAAAAGAATATTACTTTCAGTGCATTCTAAATGCAAAAATTCATGCATACTTACTTTTCTGGAGAATTTGAAGCAGTTGCCAAGCATACAATGAGTAAGATTTCCATAACAAATAGAAATAAAGGGTGATTGTATATAAGGTTATGAAATATGAATTTGTCAGAATGAAAGTTTCATTTTAAGACTAATGGAATATTTATGAGTTTAATTATCATCCATTAGTTTATACCTAGTCTTGTTTAAAATGGATTTTAGGAAGTCTATAAAATGCAGGCAAAATAACATTAAACTAAGTTTAAATTAAATTAAAGTCTTGGAAAAAGAAAATAGAAATCAAAGACAGGACAAAGGGGAGCCTGGGAAATTGCTAAAAATATGTCTAATTATAATCTGATACTGAATGAAAAATATATAATTATAGCCTGATGTTGGTGTCAAATTTGTCGCTAAGCTTTGTGTTCACTAATTGGAGATTCATCTAAAGTGGGAGAGACTCAATATATAGTCTGAATAAGACAATCCACGAGTTTACTTTCCGCACACAGCAAAGCTGAGACATGTTGTCTAAGACTGGTCTGAGAGATCAACTCTGCCCAGCCTTGGGGGCCCCAGGCGTCTTCCAAATCACCCCCTGCCTTTTCCAGGTGGATCTTCTCCCTACCACCATGTCAGCAACATTTCTTGTCTGGGCAGAAGAGTGGAGCTGGAGATAACAGAAAAGCAAGGGTTGCTGAAACAGTTCCCTAACAATCCACTAGAAACTGCCATTGCATAGTTCCAACTCCATGTCATCATCCAGTGACCAGAGGTGTGGTCACATCTAGTCACAAGGAAACCTGGAAAATGGAATCATCATTATGTGCAGACATAGGTCCTGCTCTTAATGCAAACTGTATCACTATACACAGGAGAGAACAGACCCACAGGGCAGGAGTGCCTTCCACAGCTTCACAGCAGCCGGAAGAATAGGAATATGATGCAGTTCCAAATAGCAGAATGGTAACACAAACAATTGCTCAAGCAATTACAGTGACTCTTGGTAAAAAGGTCAGAACAGCATGACTTTGAAGGTCTTCATATAAAACCAACTCCATTGTCATCCAAATTCCCTTACCATATCAATGCAATTCATTTCATAAGTCTGCCTCTGATAACAGCTCCCCAAGAATATCCTCACAGCTCAGAGAACTGACAGTGGAGTTTTGATTTTCTGAATTCATTTTCACCACATTTTTAAAATAATCACAGAAGTATGTCTCTTTGAACCTCATCAGTGACTATCTTGACATTAAATATACTCATGTGTATTTGTTTCAGAATTGAAGAAAAATCTCTTTACTTTCGCTTGCGGAAAAGAAATCACTGCAACCACAGGGACTACCAGAATATCTCGAAAAACGGTATGTAGCTAGTCACACAGCACTAACCCAAGCTGAGTAAGGACTGACTTTATTATGAAAGTTGCACGAAAGTTGAGCTTAGCTAACCAGGACCAGAATACAGTGAAGTCTCGCATCTGACGCCATTGTCCTTAACCAAAGCACCCCGGGCTTCTAGCCATTCACCAAGAACCAAAGAGAAAAAAGAAAGGAAGACCCAGAGACAGACTATTCAAGCATCAGAGGGCAAGACCTAAATGAGTATTAGCTAAACATGCTGAGCCAGCCAAGGTTACTGCTAGGACTCTCTCTCCCCAGGTGGTGGAATCTTCCACATTTCTGTTAAGAACAGATTTTTTTTTCTCGTGTGTGTGTGTGTGTGTGTGTGTGTGTGTGTGTGTGTGTGTGTGTAACGCGCATGCCTGTGGAGGTCCAAAAGTGACTTTAGGAATAATCCTGGATTGTTCTACCTCCTTTTTGCTTTACTCTGAAATTTTATAGACTCTGCCTTCCAGAGCCAAAGTGCAGGCCACCATCATTTCTGTGTGGCATTTTTATGAGGGATGTGAGATCTGGGATCTGAACTCAGGTCTTTCTGCTTACAAGGCAGAATCTTAATCCCTGTGCTGTCTCTCCAGCCATGTGAGAGTAGATGTTTAGCCTTTACTATGTGAGTCTCCATGTTCCACATTGGAATTGGGGATTGTTCGTGAGTCTCCTGCTCAGTAAACTGGTCTGGTGAATGCCCAATGGGTTACCAAGAAAAGTGTTGTGGCACCATACTGCAGAGTGGCTGTGTGTGTGCTGCCATTCCATCTTCCTAAAGCCTGGGACAGCTCAGAGAACTGACTGATAGTAACTACAAGTAATATGTTTTTTTGAATAAATATTCTACATACGATAAATATTCTGCTACTCTAAAAATGGTGAAGATGTTTTAACTGATAAATAGTAGCTATTGTTTACTGAATTCCCACCATGTGCTAAGAAATACGTTTCAGTGCAAATGTGGATATTTATGTATTTATCAGTGCAAATGTGGATATTTATGTATTTATCAGTTAATCCTTTATGCACCTTTCAGCTAACATTCTGCACAACTAACAGAGCCAGATGAGCATTACACTGTTTCCTTAGTACTAAGATAACAATGATTTTAATCACTCTGGAAGGCGTGAGGAAGGAAATGGGAAGGAGAACTTGCATTATACCCATAATTACAGCACTCAACCTAGTTATCCAGTTTGCTAGAATATGTCTCTCAGAATAAAGTTTAAAGATGTCCCCACTGTTGCAGCTGAGACATAGAAGAGAAAAATAAGTCAAAAACCTTGTCCCAGGTCATGAGATTGCAGAGAATGAATTACAAGTTGTTTCATGTCTAGTTCCACTCAGACACCAACAAAGATTGTACCTCTATCACCCTGGATCTGGAATACTCTAGAGGGAAATATAGGAACACAACCAATAGGTACAGCAATTCCAGTAGAAACTAGTTGTCAATCATAGATGAGAATCCCTTGCTACACTTTCTCTTTGCTTTAGTGAAATCTCAGTCTCTAATGCTGCCAAGGAAAACTGAAGGAAAAAAAAAAAAACAGAAAACAGAAGAAAAGAAGCTCATTTAAATGGAATATTATGCATTTTTAGAAAAATGATGGCTAACATTCTTTCTACTTTTTTATTAGGAAAGATTTTTATTTGAAAAAAATATAGCCAAAGAAAATACTAGAATATATAGTTCAATTTTAACATTTTTTGAATGAAGGAAAAGATCTGCATCTAAGCAAAAAGATCGGTAAGAAATATTTCAAAACCATTGCTTGATAAAATTGCTTTCTTTTCTTTTTCCCCTTACTTTTTAATTTTTATATAAAACCATTAGCAAACCCTAGAAAGAGTGCTGGAAATGTAGTTCAGCTCATAGAGTGCTTGCCTAGCACATCTGAGGCCCTGGGGTCTAACCTCAGTCCCACATAAACTGGCGGTGTGTACCTGCATCCCAGCACAGCAAAGGAAGGAGAATCAGAAGCCCAAAGTCATCATTGGCTGCATAGCAATTTTGAGGCTAGTCTGCATTATATAAGACTTCTTCAAGAAACAAAACAGGGGCTAGAAAACTGGCTCAGAAACAGAAGGTCCTGAGTTCAGATCCTAGGTCCCCCGTAAAAATGCCTAGTGGAAATAGCAGCAATCTGCACTTCCAGCCCTAATGAGCTGAGTGGAAAATCCTAGAGTAAAACAAAAGGAAGGTAGACACAATCCAAGATGATTCCCAAAGTCAATCTCAGTCCTTCGCAGGGACATACAGTGCCCTCTGATACACACACACACACACACTCACTTACGCACGCACACACACATGCACACACACACACTAATAATAATAATAAATGAATAAATAAATAAAATTAAAAAACAAAACAAATACAAACCCTGGTAAGAAAATGAGTTTAACAGCAGTTAACACGAGGCTGGATAGTGGACAACGAGAGTCTTCCACAGACAACTAACTATAAGTTGTTTCCTCTCCATATGAATTTCTATCTTTCTCAAGACCCAGACACATCATTGTTGCCTTCCCATAACAGTCTTTTATAGAATCTTGAAAATTCAAGTGACATACTCCCAAGAGTAGTTCAGAAAAGAGATGCAGCCAATTCTCCTGGTGTGTTCTGCTGTGACTGCAACATCCATTCCTTCACCATAGGGTTGCCCACAGAAAAGGCAAGGGAGATGACAGGAAATACATGAAGAATCCACCCAAAACCCAAGGCTGTGTTAGCGGAATGAATGGATGCTGGAGAAGAGGGTAGATTCTTTTGTTCTTTACTGTACATTCCTTAGAAGTGTACATATATTCACATGGTCTAGAATTATTGTTCTGAAGATGATTCTCATCTGTTTTTCTAAAAATGAAATCCTAAATGGATTTTTCCTAGCTTCCCAGAGTTACACATTATTTATTGTCCTGATTTTATTTTTCCAGCCCTCTTCCCATTTTTTGTTGCTTCACTTGCTGTGGGTTTTCTTTTGATATTATGTGGCATGTAACCTGCCTGCCCACACCAAGTTATTTCAATTACTCCCTAAGGTTTTTTATTAGCTATAGGAAGAGTCAGCTCTCCACATTCTGCATATTTATGGCTGCACTTATTTGTCAGAACCAGCGAGAGAGAATAGAAATAGGCAAGAAAGAATTGAATGGAATATTAAAAGGTTTCTTTAAAATTGTCGAGTAAGAATTAAAGAAACAACTCTGATTTTCCTTTTGACCCTTACATAAGAGATCTCAAAAATATCTACAGATACATACAGGATATTTTAAAGTGTAAAACATAGATACCAACTCCATCTGTGATTCGGGGAATAAGATTCTGCATGGGGTTAGGAGGAGGCAGTCCTGTCTATTTCACCACAAAGGAGATGGTTCGCTGCAGCTCTTAGGGCTGCACCAAGCCCAAACAACACAGAGGAGGTGACAGCTGGTACATTGCTGGCCACTCATAGAAAGGTGACTTTCTTCAAGAGAGGCAATGTGAGGCCTAAGAAACAGTGAGTCTTGCATTCAGACTGCTTCCTAAAACCTTCCTCAAAGCATAAGATAAAGCTGGATTTGAATTTGAATTTGAGCCCTGGAAGTGTTCTGTGGCTTGGGCCAGTTTGCCAAGGGTCACTAGGATCTTGTGTGGTGTTGCCTGGATGACAAATCAGCTTACTTGAGTCATCTTTACCCCGTTCCCTGGAGCAAAGGCTTCATCTAAAGCAGGTGTACTAAAGGGGTGGAGATAGTTGTCTGTCTTCTGGAAACCCAACCTTCTGCCACAAGGCATGGCCATCACAAAAATGGAGGTTGATTGACCCAGCTGAGCCACCATACTTGACATTTCTGAGTGCTACTGAAGGTTGAGTGATGAGGCACAGGGCTTCCTAAGATCCTTCACTAGAGCACCTTTGAAGCAATCGCTGCTAACTCCACTTGTACTATGACTTATTTTTTTTAATAAGTCAGAAAAGTGCAACAACAGCAACTCAATGAAGGGCCTATATGAAGAAGTAATTGGCTCTGTGCTGTGGGGCTAAGGGAAGGAAGACAGCAAGGACAGGGAAGCCTGAACCAAAGCGCCCACTCTCTGCATCATGCCAAGCCTGAGCTCAGAGGACAAATGCCCAGATTCCAACAAGGGCAGCCATGAGTATAAGAGGTGGTTTCGAGTGTCACAGTTGCCTGGGCAGCCACCCAGCTGGTTACTGAATGTCTCTCTGATGGTCTAGCCTCTGAGGCCAGAAGCATCTCTGCTCACCAGCTTCTCCTCCACTGGAAACCTTGCCTTCCAGCATGGTCTAGAGGCCCCAGCTCAAGCAGCCAAGCCTGCTCTCCAACTTCTTTCCTCCTCAGCCTCTGGGGGTCAGAACTTACTCCTTCCTCCATTGCCCTCTGGCTCTTGCCCCCTGCAGGACTAAGCAATGCTCTTCCTCCTCAGTCCTTTGTTGGCTGTAGACACTTCCTACCCAGCAGATGTCCTTTCATGGTGGGCAGAACCATTGCCTTGGCAAGTGGTGTGGGACTGTGTAACAATTGAGGGAGTTGCTGAGCATTAACAAGCAAGTCTGTATGCATTGTTTCACTGCTTTCTGCTATCACTACAGATGCGATATGGACTATAAGCTGGAACGTGAGCCAATCAAACCTTTTCTGCCCTATAGTTGCTTGTGTTGCATATGTTGTTGCAGCAATGGGCAAGGAATTAGCATAAACCCTGAGTCTAACATGCTAAGTGAAATAAGGCAGTTACATAAAGACAAATGTAGTGGCTCCTGCAAGGTACATGAAAGTGTCAAACTCACAGAAACAAGTTTTGTGGTTGCCAGGAACCATGGAAAAGGGGAAACTGGGGAGATGTTGTTCAATGTGTACAGAGATTCAATTGTGCAAAACAAATAAACTCTAGAGAGTAATGTGACTACCATTAGCAATAGTATATTGTGCACGTAAAACCTTAAGAGGGTAGTTTTCCCATTAAGTGTTTACCAAAATAAAGTAGAAAAAGATAAATAGATAAAAGATAAAAAAACAAGATAAGGGTAGAAGAAAAAAAAAAGGCAAAGGGCTATGAAAATATATCTTTAAGTAGCGAGATAGCTCAAGAGTTAAGTCTGTGCCTCACAAGCAGAAGGACCTGAGTTCAGATCTTAGATCCCAAGTTAAAAATAAAAAAAGGAAATGGATGCAGCCTGAACTTTCAGCTCTCTAAGGCAGAGCTTGAGAAACCCCAGAGCAAAACAAAAATGAGGTAGAGCAATACAAGAAGATGATTCCCAAAGTTACTCCTGGGCCTCCACAGGCACACACAGTGCCCTCTGATACACACACACACACACACACACACACACACACACACGCACTCACACACACACACACACACACACACACACACAAAAATTTATAAGCCATCTTTTTGTTCCTCCTCTGACATTATAAGCAAGTAAATCCCCATCCTGAGCCTGTTATCTACCACAGCAGCACAAACTGAAGAGAAACTGCTTTCATGGGTTTATGACAGGCACGTGTGTGTGTCTGTGTTGCGTGTTGGTGTGTATCAGACTACAGAGGTCCAAGGATGACTTCTGGTATCACCCTGGATTACATCACTAGTGGAACAGAACTAGAGAAAGGAGGGGAAAGGGGCAAAAGTCAGCCTGCAAGTTGGTTTTTGGAAGACCAAATAAAGGAAGGTTGAGGAGAGACACCGCAATAAGAAGGGTGACAAAAATCTTCCCACAAAGATTGAGGAGGGAAGGCCTGGAGTCAGATGAGCAAGGAAAGAAAATAGAAAGGAGGGAAGTCCCATATAAAGAAGAAAATTGTGTCTAAGACAGCTACAAGGCTGTTAAACTGAACATTCTGACACTACCACTCTTCTTGAGGTAGAACAGAGTGACAGGAAAATAAAATGAGAAAGGAGGGCTGGAGAGATGGCTCAGGTGTTAAGACTCTACCTCACAAGCAGAAGGACCTGAGTTCGGATTTCAGGCCCCACATAAAAACACCAGGCAGAAATGGCAGCAGCCTGCATTTCTGGTCCCAGCAAGCAGAACTTGGGAAATCCAAGTGTAGCAAAAAGGAGGTTGAAACAATCCAGGATGATTCCTGAAGTTACCCTTAGGCTTATGCGCACGCATGCATGTGCGTGCAAGCGCACACACACACACACACACAAATAAGTAAATAAATATATAAATCAATAAATAAAAATGAGAAAGGAAAAGAATCCTGTCTTGTCTAGGGCTCTCACTAGCTGAGAGTTGAGAATTTTGATGCCGCTGATCACATCGCCTGCAAAGGACCATACTTTCTTTTTCTAATTAACTTTATTTCTTATATTAACAGTGAATTTCATGTGTTTTCATCACTCACTATCTACCCCAAACCCTATCCTATCCCACTCTACTTTTACTCCCCTCCCTTTCCCACTGCATGTGTAAGCCATTTAGGTTTAAATGTCCTGGCACTTGAGGGGCACAAATGGTCCATTGGTGGGTAAACCATAAAGAGGTTCCACCTCCCTCCTGACCAACAGGAGTCCCATATAGCCTCCCAGAGTAGCATCATATCTCATGAGATCTTCCCCACTCTATGAGGGCTAGCTGCTGTGGAGATCTAGTGGAAGTAGACACCATTACATTGAGTTGGATATGCAGCCTTTATATGAACACAGGCTACAGTCTCATTACCTATCTCTGTCCTCTGGCTTTTACATTCTTACTGACCCCTCTTAGGTCAGAGCTGTCCACAGTTGTTTTTAGTCTGCATTGTCGCCAGCTATGGTTCTCTGCATTATATGTCTTCCATTGCACAGAGACACTTCTCAGTTGAGTGCTGAGTGCTTCTTCGATCAATGGCTATAATGATACATGTGTAAATGGTAGCTTACTATCAAGTATTTATATTTAACATTAAGAGGTTTGTTCTCTCCTAAAGCCTGTGATGTCTTTATCCACAGGTATTTGGCTTGGTTTATAGCACCAGGGGTGTGTTCCCAGCTGTGAAATGGGCCTCAATGCCAATCAGGATGCATTTGGTTAGCCACATACCTTATAAGCCACTAGTCCACTATTGTGTTTGACTTTATTATAGCCCCACAGAATTCATAGCTGATCATGGGTATTGACTGCTATTTCCCTCTAGTATCCCCCATAACACTTTCTGGTTCTATGGGACTAGTCGGCATGGAGGAAGCTCCCTCTCCATTCCGGCTTTTTTTTTCCCCTATGTCATATGAATGTTGTGTGTAGGTCTCCTTAGCAGTTAGGTCTCATTATCATGTCCTAGTAGAAAACCAATGTCAAAAGCATTTTGTCATAGGGACCTTTGAGATCTCTTTATCCCAACAACTCTTTAGAAGGTTATCACTTTCCTGGTAATGGAAAAGCTACTTAATCACCCGTGGCTTTTGTCAGGGGCATCTCCAGTCGATTTCTGCTCTTCCCTTTCTTTTCCCTGTTCCCTTGTGTAGGAATATTGGTTGACAGGGTTTTTTTTCCTGATTATATTTTTAGGTGGATTTGTAGAGTAAAAGGTTTCTGTCTGACTGTTTTATATGCTTGGTGTTAGATTTTATTCCCCACTCTTATCTCCTGCCCCTCTACTTGAAAACATTCCTCTCATTATTACTTTTCTGAGAAAGCTCACAAACAAGATTATGAACCATATTTAGAGCCAAAACATCTTGACCCTCTTGCATGACCTATGGATAGTAAAAATTTCTTTGGTCTCTTTGGGACCTATGTCTTTATCTTATCAACTTTGTTTTCCATAAACCTATATAGTGGTACCTTATAAACCACCTTATAATCTCACTTATGAAAGAAAAAATTCTTTAGGTAGCAGAAAGTATACCAAAACATTTTTAAAATTAAATATGAAAGAATGGTGTAACTTCAAACACCACACAGTCCTTTGTGTGTGCGTGCGCATGTGCGTGCGTGTGTGCGTGCATGCGTGCGTGCGCGTGTGTGTGTGTGTGTGTGTGTTATTGAGACATTTCACCTGAGAAACTCTTGGGAATATACTTATGTTTTTTTCTAAATAAATCTCAACTTTGCTTATTACTGACTTGTCCTGAGATTCTTTTCTGTAGGCTTTACCTGAGTAGAGGTCTCTGAAAAGGGCCTCTAAGGCCACACAGATAGGCAATAGTAAGGTGTGTCTCCTGCTGCCATGGACATATCATGAAGCACACAGGGTTGCCAGCAAATAAGTGTCCATTCATGTAAGTTGCAGTATCATGTCTGCACAACTCAACACAGGACAACTCCTTCCTCTTTCCAGTGAAAATCTATGAGAGTCGATCTCTAAATCTGCGGCACTCCTTCCCCATGCCTCTTTAATTCCAATATTCTTGATGCCACTCCCACCATAATTCCAGAGGATAAAAAGATTTTCATCTAAAGCTAAAAGATCCTTGGACCTCCACTGGAATCCTGACCTCCCCCTGGCTTACTCTGTAACCCCAATGACTCACTTCTTCAGTCAAAGTCTCAATTTCTTATGTGTAACATTTGGAGTTTAAATGAGATAAATCCCATCATTGTCAAATTCCAAATCAGACCACTGTAAATTCAAGATCCACAGACTCACAAAATGCTTTTTATTTTAAACATTGTTTATTGGCTTTATTTTCAGACACAGTATCTCCCTCTGCAGGTTGCCCTCTACTCATAATCTTGCTGCCTGAGGGCTGAGATGACAGGCACACACCACCACAGACAGCAATTATTTTTTCATCTTACTTTGTTGCTGACCTTTAAAAATCATGAAGCTTTACATAAAAAAACATCCATTTTCCTCCTTACCCAGAAGATGAACAGCTGTGCACTGCGACTCCTGCCATTGCTAGTCGCGAGACATTGCACATCCTGTGCGTTCTTCACAGGCTAATTTGCTGTCTGTCTCTATAGCCTTTCAACCCTCTTCCAAGCCAGTATCTGGGAATGAATTTCAGCCTTTTCCCAAACTAGTATCTGGGAATGATTCAAGAGGAAGCAGGGCAAAGATTTCAATGCCTAAATAAACCAGAAAACTTGCAAATATGAAGAAGAGCCTGAGAGTTGGCCAGCCGTAGGTGTTGAGATAGCCGATTAGTACACTTCCAAATGGGCCTCTGAGGTATATCAGTTTGTTTTGAGCTAAAGGCCATTGAGAACCAACATATGCAGGAAGAATTTTAAAAACACAGTACAAGTTTTCTTTTGTAATGGAAATTTATACTTCTTCAAGACATTCTTACCTGCAAAAAGTGTTTTGCTCTCCCTGTTGGAGGGAGAAGAGGGCTCTTAGCCCTTTCAGAAGCTTTCTCTGAAATCTGTAAAACAACCCTGATTACCTTTTCTGGTCATTTTCTTGCAAGTTTCTCCTAGCCTCCACTCCCAACCTCCCCCCACCAAAAAAAGCTCAAATCTTTCTCTTTTTTTGATTGTGCAATTTTTTATTTTTTTAATTTAATTTTTAAAATGTTGCTTACATGAATATGGTGAATTTAGACTCAAATTCCATCCCCCCATTTCCCCTTGCACTCTTTCATCTCCCATGCCAAAACTCCTCCATCTTTAAATCTTTTCCCTTGTGCAGCCCACTGTGTTTCATCCAGTCTGTCTTTGATGGCATATGCCTGACCAAAAAAAAACTCTCTTCTTTTAGCCTAAAATGATGGATAAGCCCAAGTTCTAACTAGCCTTTTAGAACAAGAATGAAGGACTATGGGAAAGATCATTATTTTTGTTCCCCGGGACACTAGAGTGTTCTCAAGAGAGAACCTGCCTCTGGGGTCATTCTAACAATAACAAGAACAGGCAAGAAAGAACAATTCTATGGTTAAAGAAACCTGACTTAAAAAAACCTGACAGAAAGAATTGTGTGTTTCTCCAGAAAACAACAGCATTATGGAAGGAACTTATTCTCGCTTAAGAAACGCCACTACACGGGACTTCACTTCACAAATCTATTTCATTCTGATGCCTAATTAATTATATGTTGCATCCAAGAATATTATCAGAAACCATTAGCCAAAGTCATCCTTAGTAGAATGGGTGAATTTAGTTTGAGATATGTTTGAGTATGCTTTAGTATATTTAAATGTCTTCTCTACTCTCTAGAGAAGAAACTGAGGCTGAGATGTTGAGGAGCATGCCCAGGGTCTTTTACTTCTTTGGTAGTCTACTTTTAACTGTGTATAGCACCTGCTAAAGATCAGGTTACTTACCAAACTATAGGGTCTCCTTTCTAGGGTCTAGTCTTGAAGTCACCATCTTATACTATCCTGGAATCAATGAAGTGCCAGTCCTCTTTATCTCTTTGAGAAGGAATAAAGGGAAGGGAAGGAAGGAAGGAAAGAAGGCAGGAAGGAAGGAAGTAAGTGAAAGGAAGGACGGAGGGAGGGAGGGCGGGAGGAGGGAGGGAGGGAGGGTAGGGAGGGCGGGAGGGGAAAGCAGAGAGAGAGAGAGAGGAGAGAGAGAGCGAGAGAGAGCAAGAAAAGAAAGAAAGAAAGAAAGAAAGAAAAGAAAGAAAGAAAGGAAGAAAGAAAGAAAGAAAGGATGAAAGAAAGAAAGAAAGAAAGAAAGAAAGAAAGAAAGAAAGAAAGAAAGAAAGAAAAAGAAGAGAAAAGGGTAAAGACACAAAGTACAATTGAACTATAAAAAAATTAATGAACTCTTGGCTGAATTCAATTACACATATAAGGGCTCCTTATTTTTAGACCTCTCCATGATCTCTATTCTGGAACAAAATAGGTTTTTGTTCCTTTAGCTAACCGAGCTTCTGTTGTTGTATTCATGCCAAAAACTTGCATAACCCAAGCTTAGTCGTGAGGAAACAAGATAAACGCAAACTGGAGGCCATTTTTAAACCTTGGCCAGTGCCACCGTGTCAAGGGCATGAGGACAAAAACTTAGTGATCAGCCCAGATTATAGGAGACTGAAGAGCCCAACAGCTAACTAGAGTGGGTACTGTGTTGGACCCCGGTCCAGAAGATAGCCGTAGTGACATTTTAGTAAGGCCTACATATTGGACAATAGTATTATGCCCATGTTAATTTTGTGGTTTTTATCATTATTTATGATTATTAAAAATGCACATATTTGAAAACCCAGATAAAAAACATGTGAAAATCCTTTTGATGCCATCTAGGAGTATGGATCCATTTTCTCTGCCAATTAAAAAATAAAAAGGCAAGAAAGAATTGGGGATATGCAGAAGCCAGTGTTTATTTTTAAACAAAAGTAAGGTATTAGGAGAAAAAGAATAGGACCTAGCTGGCTATAATCCTGACAGGCACAAAAATCTCAGAATGCAAGCGGGGAATCCCAGCAGCAGCCAGGAGGGGGAAAATTAGCAGGGAAAACGTGTTTAGACTTCGAAAACAAGAAGCATAGAAAAAGCACATGGAAAACAGAAAGGGAAAAGGGGCCTTTCAGTGTCCATGCTGGAAGCTTTAACTCCTGCTTTTGTCCAGTGCTGCTGAGAAAAGCTGAGAGATGAGGCTTCTGGGAAGAAAAAGCACAGGGTGGTCCCATTTCTGTAACCTGTCTCCAGGTGGCACAGATTTCCTGGGGGCTGACGGACCAGTTGGCTTAAGAGGGAATCCCAAGTAGGGTACGGTAGAATTCAGAGTTTATTTTACTTGTTTCTAGGGAACCAAGTTTTTTTTTTTCTAAACTTTGCTAACATTTGTCCCATTTGTACATTTTAGTTATTATTTCAAATTTTAAAAATATTAAAACCACAAGGAGAACATTGGAGGGAAACACAGAAATCACCTATGTCAAGTTGAAGTGGGCCTGGGCCCCAAGAAGCACAGGGGGAGCTCTACTACTGGGTTGAATATTTGGTCACAACCCAAATCTTGAAAAATGACAGAAATTATTTGTAACAGAACAACTAGGACATGATTGTTTGGGCCTTTGACAAAGAGTGAAATACGGAAAGATTTTAGTAGCAGTTTTGAAATACTCTATCATGAAAGGAAAATGCTTGCAGAACCACTCAGTGCCTACAGCTGTCAAAGGTTATTTCTCATAAGAATGAAATGTGTCTCCAAATACAGTGTTTAGTTGTAAAAAGACATTTTTTTAAGGAGAAGCATTTTAATGTGGTGTTTATCACATAGAGGGACATATATAACTCTTACTCCACATTCATTTGTTTCCATGTTTAGTACTCTGTGAGAGTTTGCAATTCTAAGGAAACTTAAACAATGGTGATGTCGTAGGACTATTTCTTAGTGTTTATTCATATGAGTTATACCTGTAAGAACAGGATTGATTACAGGGTAAAGAGTTCTGATCCTGTCATTTGGTCACAATGTTTGTCACTTGCTTTTTTAATTTGCACCTGCAGAGGAAGGATTCAGACACAGATACCGTACGTTAAAAAATGTAATGATCTTTTGGATCTATTCAGTTTAGAGCTTTAGATAAAAGACATCATTGGGAAGATATCTACTAATCATTTTGATAGCTTAAATGATCTTGGTGTTTCTATCAGCCCACAACAAACTGGTTGTACCTTGAGTTACCTCTGAGTTACAATTTCTTCCTGTTCAGAAATCCAGTAGGTGCTAGAAATAGAAGGATAAGAAGTCAAAGCCCCTGCCTTTAGGGAGATCCTGACCAATTGGGAAAGAAACAAAAAAGAAAACTATTATAGTTCCGTAAAAATGTCACCAAAGGAAAAGAAGGGGAGGCCTCTGGAGATGAGAGACAAGTTACTTCTGCCTGGAAAAGTTGAAATGCTGCTCCCAATGAAGCTAGAAGCTTCAACAGGAAGCTCCAGGGAAACACGTTAAAATCCAAAGAGCACAGGGAAATGGTGACCAGGGTAGGGACATCTTGGGAAAGAGGAAAAGAAGGTGTTATAGAACTGTAACCTGGAGAGTCACAACTCAAAGAGCATTCCACCATTTAAAAACTATATTTTAGGGAATGTGTCTTGTCAGTGAAATTCAGAATCATACTTGTGATTTGAAAATATTTTCAGTAGTAAATACTATCAGAAACTGTTTCAATAAACAATTTTTAAAAGCCTATGATTTTGAATTGAAGATCAATATATTAGGGGAATATGCCTGCTTATTGCAAGCAAACATTTTTAGAGACAAGAAGGAATTTAAATTTCTCATGTTGTGTTGGAGATATGGCTAAGGGGTTAAGCCTCTGCCTTGCAAGCAGAAGGACAAGCATTCAGATCCCTGATCCCATGTAAAAAGGCCCAGAGGACATGGCAGCTGTCTGCACTTCTGACCCTGGAAGGCACAGCCTGGGGAACTCCAGAGCAAAGCCAAGAGGCAGTAAAGCAAGCTAAGATGATACCTGCATGGAGTCTCCATGTGCACATGTAGTGCCCTCTAATATACACAGACACACACACACAAATAATTTTTTCTAATGTTCTTCAACAAACTATTCTCCTGAAAATTCCTACTAAATTATAAAACTGGAAGAAAAATCTGCAGCATTTCAAATCTAGTTCATGACGAGAAAGTAAGATGGTAGATGACAGGCAATCACAGTCTGCTAATATATCCATGGAACAAACTGGGGAAATTTTGATAACAGTTATAAGAAGATGTGGATGATGCTGGAATATCTCAAGCTTTAGTAGCAAGTAAAATAAGGGACTTTACAAAGGAGAAGAAGTCAGAGTGCATCCTGGAGAGATTTGCCCAATATGGGGAGTTCCCACTCCAAGTGAGAAGGGAGAGAAACAGAAGGGGGGGCATGGTTTCAGTCTGACAGGCTCAGAGAATCTACATTGCATGAATACTTTAAAGAACAGGAAAAAATGGAGGTGGCAGACAAGAGGTGAGAACAGCAACACTGGCAGAAGGAGACTTCAGGAAAATCCTCCTTTCTTGGCACTCAGCACCACAGGGAAGCAATTAAGGGTCACCATTTAAAAAAAAAAAAAAACTGGTGCATCAGTGCCCAAGACTATGTGAACTCCTTTCTTGGGAAACTCAAAATAAGTATCACAGGAATATATGCTAAAACCTATCCAGTAGGATTCCTCTACTCTAAGAGAAAAATCTTTGGATCAGAAGCGTTCAGCATTCAACAATTTGGAAACCTGGTTAGAGACAAAGTCTGAAGGGAAACTTTGCAGGTTGCAAGCAGCAAGCCAGGTATTAGGAAGGATCACAAGGGGAAGAACTAACACTCATGACTAAACTCCTGAAGGGCTGCCCAGAGTAGAACCAGCATCTACAACTCTACCTGTGAAAGGACAATTACTGATGGAACTAGCATCTACGGCCAAACTGCTGAGGAAAGACTTGGAGGTAGGAATAGCATTCACACCCAAAGTCCTGAAAATAAACAAGAGCCATGAGCAACATCTGTGACTCAACTTCACAAAAGATGGCTAGAGATATGACAGGCACCAGGAGCCTGGGAAGGAATGATGAGAGACCAGACTGAAGCCAGCAAACAGGGAAGAATGATCTCATAGCCTACACCCCATCCAGTTCTTTCCTCTTCATATTTGTTTCCCTTTTATCTGATATGTAATGTCAAATTAAAAGAACAACTCTGTCTTGTTTTGTTCTTACATTCTATCTCGTTTCCTTTTCTTCCATACTTTCCTTTTCCATGTTTCTTTCCCAAGGATCATAGGTTGGTATAACATTCAGAGTCTCTGTGCCTTTGCCTACTAAGGACTGAGATGCTTCATATTATCTAATTGAATTTCATTACTTCCCTTTTAACATCTCACTTGTAGCCAGCATTGGCTCATCTCCCACTCCCTCTTTTCCCTATCATTTCCACTTCCACTCATAATCCTCCCTCTGTCTTATATTGACCAAATAGTAATTACTAGTCTTACTTTGCTTTGTTTGCTTTTCACTAGTACACATAGTGCAAATTGGTACTTCATTACTTCCTGGAATAACTAGAACAGAGGTGTTTGGTTTTTGCTTGATGATTATTGAATTTCATGATGAGCCTACCCTTTATTTTATTTTATTTTATTTACCTTGTTATTTATTTATTTATTTATTTATTTATTTATTTATTTATTATTTCCACTCATACAAACTTAACAGGTACACCGGTCCCCTCCCTCCCTCCAACCTTCCACCGCCCTATGCCCCCCTCCCCTCCCCCCTCCCTCCCCATCCCCCAGTGCCTCCCCCTCCCATCTCCAGAGCATCCTTTAATGTGCACGGCAGACTCTCCTCTGGGTCTTCCTCTCCGATGAGGTGCAAAGACCCAGTGGCATTTCCCAGAACCCTTTCCTGAGTTCCCCTTAAGCATAGGAACACTACTGTGGCTGTCAATCCCTTGCCTCCAAGGATCTTAGTGCCTTTAGCAAATTCTAGACTTTGTAGTGTGTTGGACATTGCGCAGGGCAAGCAAAGTCCAATTATAATTACTTCAGCCCTAACTCATGTGGAGTATCTTGCATATCATTGCTCCTCCCATCCTTGTGCTCTTACAATCTTACCGCTCCCTCTTCCGCAAATTTCCCTGAGCTTCTGGATGGGGAGAGATTAGGCTGCCCTAGTTCCAGGTGGTTGATATAGAGTCTCTGAAGTTCTGGATTATGATTTGTTGATTTTTTTTCCAGTTTTGCTGCTCCTGCAATGCCCTTCACTCCATCTTGATGGGTATTGGGTGTCACTCCCTGGCCAGAAATAAAAAGCTGTTAAATTAGAGTCTTGTTATAAGAGTATATTCAAAGATAGATGTAATAAAAGTAGGAAACTGCAGTGAGGGAAGGGTCAATCACCCATTTGCAAAATGGTTACTTTTAATCTGCCAGACTATATGCCCTCCTCTTCTGGTGAGATCATACCCCATCAGTTGTAAATGATCAGGAACGAAAGTCTGTGTACTTAACCAGATGTCTCATTACTCACTTGTAGTCCTCGATGGAGGCTTATTTTCTTTGCTGTAACATGGTCCCCTCTCTCCTTGTTTCTGGTGTGGCCCTCCTACCCCATCCCTCCTGTTCATAATCTTTGCAATTACTGTAGGTATTACAGAGATTTATCCTTGAGTGTCTCTAGGTGAGTTTGGTACTAGGAGCCACCTATTAGGGAGTACATACGGTGCTTAGTTTTCTGAGTCTGGGATACTTCACTTAATATAATTGTTTCTAATAACACCTATTTCCCGGCAAATTCCAGTAATTCATCATTTTTGATTGATAGATGTACCACATTTTCCTTATCTACTCGTCAACTGTTGACATTTGGGTTGATTCCATGACTTTGCTATTGTAAACAGTGCTGCTATGAACATGGTCGTGCTTGTGCTATCAAAGTGAATTTTTACTGTATGGGGGGTTATTCCCAAAAGTGGAATCGCAGGATCATATGGCATTTCAATCTTTAATTTCTTTAAGAATCTCCAGACGGCTCGCCAGAGTGGCTATATGAGCCTGCATTCCCACCAGCAATGTGGGAGAGGTCCCTTCTCTCCACATCCTCTCCAGCATTTGTTGTTGTTTGTATTGTGGATTTTTGCCATCCTGACTGGGGTGAGATGATATCTCAGGGAAGTTTTGATTTGCATTTCCCTGATGGCTAAGGATGTGGAGCATTTTTTAAGATATTGGTTAGACATTTTAATTTCATCTCTAGTAAAGTTTCTTTTAAGTTCCAGGAACCTACCCTTTAATAATGATGGTTTAGCAGACAGAATTCTAATCTCTATGAAGTCTGGTGCCCAGATACCATTCTAACAAAGGAAAATGATGTCTCAACCCTAATAAACCCAGTTCCTTTTGAACATTACAAACAGTTCTACTGAATGGATCAGGATGAATTAAAAAAAATATGGAGCTAGTGATCTAACCCCACATGCATAGCCCCAGTTCAAAAATACAAGAGACATAAGAAACTAAGGCACTGAGCCTTCCAAAAGTGACTAATTCCATGGTAATAACCTCCAATGAATAAACTATATGAAATGCCAGAAAAAAATCAAAAGAATGATTGTAAGTATGTTCAAAGAGATCAAAGAGTAAACAAACTTCTGTGTGAATTCTAAGAAGGAAGTTAATGCAAGATAAGAACATAAAATTCAATGAACAGGTATAAATACTAAAAAAGATTCTAATTTAAATGCTAAAAATGAAAAAGTCAATAAATAAAATTTAAGTTCATGAAAAGTTTCACTAACAGAATGAATCAGGAGAGGACAGAATATTATGACTTGAAGTCAAGGTAGAGGAATCGAAACATTCAAGTGATCTCAAAAATAAAGCCTCTCGTGGGGTAAACTCCATGTGCATATAACGTGGACAGACTCCTGTGGGGCAGGTCTCTGTGCACCCACAGGGTGGATGGCTTCCCATGAATTGGGGCTCCATGTGCTTACATAATGAAGTTAGTCTTATAGAAGATAGACATTATTGCTATTCTTCAGCTTTATCATATGTTTTTAACAATGTAAAACTAGGAGCTCAATCATAACTATTTGTATCCTTAATGTTTTTCTTTATTGCTTACACATTATTTTGTATTGTCCAATTTAAAAAATTAGGACATAAAGGCGGGAGAGGGACATGCTAAGGAAATTTCCAGGGGAAGAGGGAAGGAGAAAGAGGTAGCTATGATGGAAATGCATTGTCTACATATATGAGATTGTGAAAGAGTAAAAATTAAAATAATTTTAAAAAGAGAGAAAAGGAAGTATGTTAAAAGTTGCAAGAGATAAATGCTAGGTTTGATATAAAGACAGACTCATCAGAATAACAGCTGATATTTTAAGTTATTTTTCTAGTTTTACAAGCATATTGAGTGCTCGTCCTGGCTTCCCTCCATCCCCTCTCCCACCCATCCCTCTTCCCCTCCTTTCTTAAATCCATCCCACTCCCTCCCGCTCTCCCACACATCTGCCTTCATAGACCCCAGGGCTCCCACTGGTCTATCTACTCTTTTTATTTAATTATTCTACTTTTACAAACATATTTAGTACTTATCTCTGCTTCCCTCTGTCATCTCTCCCTCCCATCCCTTCATCAATCCTACCCTCCTGTCTGTCTGCTTCTATGAATTCTAGGGTCGTCCCTGACCTGCCTCTCCTCAGGCCACCTCACTAATAATAGGTTCATTTCCTTTCACTCAGCAGCTTCAGTCCCCAAGGTTTCCACTGTATATTCTCTCTTGAGTTCCTTGATATTCTTTGGGGGCATGTTGGTATGTCAGTCATTATGCAGGTCTGGGAAAGACAAGTCTCACTGTAGTGAGTTCCTAGATGCAGCAGTCCTGTCTTGAGTGGAATGTCTTGTCCAAAGGTGAACCTTCTCATCATTAGGTTCTCATATTCTCACTGTCCCTCTTCTGTGAGGTTCCCAAAGTCTTAGGATGGAGAGATTGGGTTGATATGATTTGGAGTGATTTTTTGCTGAGTTGCTGACACTCTGCATTATGGCTGGCCACATCTGTCCACTTCACTTTTCCTCTACTGCCCTAGACTGTCATGGTATTAAGATTCTCTACCTCTCTTGTAGAAGATTTCTAGGCTAAGTGCTAAGTGCTCTTCAAATCTATGTGTATATTAGGAGCTATTTACAGAGCAGTTTGGTGTACTGCCCTCCTACCTATATGTTCATTGGCTGTTTTTCTCTATTGATCTATTTCTTTCTCTTTTTTAAGTTCTTGTTCTAATTAACAGTAACAGAAATGTGTTCCATTCTGACAAGCAAATCTTGAGTCCAATCAGATAGCTGTTGGTTTTCTCCTTGATACTCATGCCATTATTTGTTCTCATGGTGATTTTTATTGCATCTTGCAGATTTCATGAGTTCATGAGGCCTATGATTATTTCTCTACACCAGTAGCTTCTACAGTATTCCTTGGTACTGAGTAAGCTACCTAGCAAGGAGAAAGTTCTCAGAACAGTTGTAGTTGATATATTTTGCCCACGTTCTGTGATCCATATGTTTGCATCTTCAGTAACAGGGTCTTACTGACAGTTTTTTGGAGAGCAACCAAGAGCAGTGGCAAAAGCCTATAATGTTTGGAAGCCTTCGAGACCTCTCTGACCAAAATGTTATTAAGAAGGGTCACATTCCTGTTACTCTAGTATAATTTTGTCACTGGGTTACAAGTAGATCAGCTCAGGGCTTCTTCCCCTTACCCCCATTTTCCTCACTGTATGCTCTTCTCCATAGGGACTGCCCTTTATAGTTCTTTACTTTAAAAGACATTTTTGAAATATACTAGCATAGGAGGTTCCTTTTGAGTTACCTCCCACAATCTTAGGATTTTCTGTAAGCCCCTCTGACCCTCTTATCTCCTATCCCTTCATTCCCCACTATGTATTTTTTTCACGTATTGCTTCCCTCACCTTACTTGTCATGGTATCATAAATCTTCCCTTTAAAATATTTCATCCTAACTATTCTTCCCCTCCTTCTCATTCATTGGTCTCTCTCGAATTTTCTGGCTCTTATTCCAATCCAAATACATTGACAAAGATATCAATGCTAGCATCCACATATAAGAGAGAACATGTGCTGTATAACTTTCTGTGTCTGAGATAACTCGCTCAATATTAAATTTTCCAATTACATCCATTTACCAGAAAATTCCATAATCTCATCCTTTCTGATGGCTGAGTAATATTCCATTGTGTAGCTATATCACATTTTCATTATCCATTCCTTTGTTGATGGTCATGTTGGCTGATTCCATTTTTTCACTATTGTGAGCAACTCATTTTTAAACACAAATTTTAAAAGTTAGGAAAGGCTTGAATAATATATTTCAAACTTTGAAAGACATCTGCCAGCCCAAACTACTATATCCAGCAAAACTACCTATCCTTTTCAAAAAAAGAAAATATTTTCTGTGACAAAAATACCTAAAGGAAATAATGATGACTAACTAGCTCTACGGAAGCTACCCAAAGGAATTCTTCAGGCTGAGAGAAAGATATACACCCATGAAGCTATAGAAAAGCAAAATAAACTATACTAGTACACTAGTTAAAAAATAAGAAATATTAAACATGAAACACCCAAAAACACACACCATTCAATAATAACGCTGAATATTAATTGTCCCATTCTATAATCCAAAGGAACAGAAAAAAGGTTAGGGATGTAACTCAATTGGTGGAGTCCTTGACTGGCATGTACAAACCCCTAGGTTCAATCCCCACCACTGCACAAGCAGTGCTTATGAGACCTTGACCTACATGAGACACAGTCTCAAAAAAAGACAGGAATGAAGATGAAGAAAAGAAGGAAAGTTTAACAATTAGAAGAAAATTGCAATAATTTCCTATATTCTACATCCTGATAATTGACTAAAACTAGAAATCAATAAAAAATAAAACTACAACACATTATTGAATGATGCTATCAAAAACTATGGAATATAATGAAAGCAACCCTAAGAATGAAATTCACAGTTACAAATGCCTATGTTTAAAAAATCAGAGATCTCAAATCTTTTTTAAAAAGCAAAATTAAGCCAAACCTCAAATGAGTACAAATAATTAAGATTGGAGAAAATATCAATGAAATAAAAATAAAGATACAAAATATCAATGAAACACTTAGTTCTTGAAAATTCAAAGATCAATAGTCCCTTAGCCATAGCCAAAAGGGAAAACAGAAACAAATTAATAAAATAAGCATTGAAAAGAAGACGATACAACCCATAACCATGAAATTCAGAGACAATCTAAAAAAAAGATGACCTATTTAAATTAAATCAAAATGAGATAAATAAATTAAAACAATAATAATCAACAAAACTGAAGCAATAATAAAGCAATTAACTAAAAATATCAGATCCAGATAGATTCTACCAGCTCTTTAAAGAACTAATTTCAATGTTTCTCAAAGATTTCATTAAATAGAAAAGAAAAGAATGTTACCAAACTCTTTTTTGTGAAGCCACTATTACCCTGATACCTAAACCAAAAAAAGAGGTATGACAAAACATCTCAGTAAGGAGTTTAAGATACAGCTCAGTGGGTAAATTGCCTGACATGAATATTGGAGGAACTGAACTCAAATTCCCTAGCGCCCACATAAAAGCCAGGCTCTGTGGCATAATATGTCAGTAACCCTAGCACTGGCTTGGGTAGGCAGAGGTTTTCTGGCCAGTCAGTACAGATGAAATGACAAACCCCAGGTTCAGTAAGAGACCATGTCTCAAAAATAAGGTAGATAACAATAAGGGAAGACATATACAACATCAACATATGAACTTTACACATGCATACATGGCAAGGGCATACATTTAAGGGCAAACACTTGTAATGCATCACATAAAAGAACTTAAGCAGACATCAAATTATCATCTCCATAGTTTCAAAAAAGACATTTGATAAAATCCAATATCTCTTTATGCTGAAGACCATAAAGAAAGTAGGAATAAAAGGGGCATATCTCAGCACAATAACTTATAGGGGAACATTAAATTAAATTAAAGGGAAAGTACTCAAAAGTATGATAAGGGTATAGTCTTTCTCCACTGTTATTCAATATAGTCCTGAAGGTCTTGGCTAGCACAAGACAAAAGAAGCAATAAAATGGATACAATAGGAAAAGAAAGTCAAATATCCTTATTCACAGATAACATGATCCTATGCATAAGAGACTGTAATGACTCTACCAGAAAATTCTTAGAGCTGATCAACTCTTTCAGCAAACTGGCAGCATATAGCATTTTTAGAGGCCTATCTATAAACCAATAACAAGCATGTTGAAAAAGAAATCAGAAACCATGTACAATATCTCCATCAAAAATAAAGTAAACCTAACCAAGGAAGTGAAAGACCTCTAAAATAAAAGCATTAAAGAAATTAACAACAGTAGAAGATGGAAAAACCTCCCAGGTTCATGGGTTAGAAGAATTAATATTGTGAAATTTTAGCTATTTTGTCAAAAGCAATTTATAAATACAATCCAACGCCATCAAAATTCCAGTGACATCCACAGAAATTGAAAAAAGTAATCTTAAAATTCATTTGGGAGCCTAAAAGATCAAGACTGTCCAAAACAATCCTGAACAAAAAGAATACTATATAATTTTAAGTTATGCTGCAGAGCTATAGTAACAAAAACTGCATGAAGCTGAGAACAAAAAAAGAAACATAAATAGAAGATAGATATAAATCCATGAAAATGAAAATGACATTGAAATCACAATCAGAAATCAAAGAGAATATAGTAAGCATTACATATGAGAAGAAAGGATAAAAATATGTTTGATGACAAAAATTGGAAATCTTCATGGAAGAAGAAACAAAGAAATAGAAGTCTTACCTTAGTCTTCCTCTTCCTTGTTCTTTTCTAACTTTATTCCCTGCATCTATATATATATGGGGAGTGAGGCAGAGACAGAGACAGAGACAGAAGTGGAGTGACAGGGAGGGAGAATGCTGTCAGAAAAGAAGAAAGGTCATTATTTGAATCTTAAATTCTTAAATAAATAATGGCTTCTGTTATAATCACAAACAAAAAGTTGAGAAAAGACTAAGGTTATTAAAAGTAAGCTGATTTATTGTCACCCTGTAGCTGGGAAGGCACAGATAGACAAGGTTAAAATAAAAGCCAAAACAGACAAACGACTGTGGTTTAATTCAGCACATGAAGCATATTTTAGAGCTATTGGATTAGTGGCCAGCATCTGAAAACTGGGTGGTTTTGAATGAAGTCCTACATTCCTAAATTCCATTGTGAAGGCTAATTCATGACACTGGCCTTTCTTCAGGATAGCATAAATCCACCGGGGTTGAGTAATCGCTGCTCTATCTGGAGTGTGCTCATCAGTGCTGCAGGCCTCTGGGCACATGGTCTCTGCTCCAGATCATTGCTCTAGGATAACTCAAGGTTTAATTAAGTGAATTTGTAGTCTGAAAACTAAAATGTACTTCACTGCTTTTCACAGATTCTTAAACAAGAACTAGGTTGTCTAATTCACAGATTCTTGTGTAAGAACTAAAATAATCTATTTTAGATCACTGCTATTATTCATGGATATTACAATGATTATATGGTTCTCTGAGATCTAGCTGGAACATTGCTCTATAGCTGTAATACCCTGACCACATCCCTCATCTCCAGGCCTTTGTCTATAAAATGGGCTGCTTGACCAGTGTTAAGACCCCATCCAGGAATGATGTTCTGTAGCTAAAAGGAGTACCATGAGGCTAGGACTGATGTTGATGCTGCTGAAGCTCAGGGGACCTCTTTTGCTTCCTGGCCATGTTCATTTGTAAAATTTTCAAACAATATTTCACCATAATTGGCCATGACCCCAGTCTGTTTGCACTCTGTTTTCTGTCTAGTATTGGTATTACTTTGCGTTTATATCCTATTCTTTGAAGAAAATACTCCAAATTGTGTGAGCACCAACATTTCAAAACTCCAGATCTGTTCTGTCCTGCACAGAAAGTCATAACAATTGTGTCACTAAACCAGAGCTTTTCTTCTGAGCACTATGTAAAGAGCATTATGGGTCATTGGACAAGTTCCTAATCTTGAGTAGACTTCAGTGAATACCTGAGTTTCTTTCAGTTCTCAGTTTGACACCACTCTTTGGGACTTCTCACTCTCCAACATTTTCTGTGCATCACTTATTTAGGTACTTTAAGTTTCCTAAGAATAGGAATTGTATCTTTTCCATTTACTGGTATATCTCTAGCACCAATATCAATGTCCAACACATAGTAAACATTCAAACATTTTGTTGGAGTAATGAATTAATTTATGAAGAGTTATTAAATTTATATTTTAACATTTCCTTTTCTTTCCAAAAATAATTTGAGAACTAGTACCAGGCACTAAAAATTACAGGCTCACTTAGAGCACTATCACAATAGCAGATGATAGAATAGACACAATATGAAGTGTTGGATGGCATGGTCAACACTGACCCAGCAGTGGGAACATAAGTTGAAATTCATCTAGTCATTTAGGCACGGTTAACCAATGCTGATATCAGGTGATGCCTTTCTCTTCTTATAATACAATGTGCCCTTTTGAAAAAACATTACACGGACATGAAAGACCTGTATGTCATTTTTTATTAACATTTTTCCTACTTTTACAAGTATATTGAGTACGCATCCCTGCTTCCCTCCATCCCCACCCCTCCCATTCCCCTTCCATTCCCCTCCCATTCCCCTCCCATCCTTTCATTAATCCATTTTACTCCTCCAACACTCCTGCCTGGCTGCTTCTATCGACCCAGGGTTCCCTCTGGTTTGTCTACTCTTGTAGGTGTTCAGGTCTCTGTGGCATACCAAGTTGCCCCTCTTCAGGCCACCCCATGGATAGAAGCGTTTTCTTTCACTCATCCAGATCAAGTCCCTAAAGTTTCCACTGCATGTTCATATCTTGAGTTCCTTGATAATCTGTGGGGGCAGGTTGGTATGTCAGTCTCACTGCATTGAGCTTCTGGATGTAGCAGCACTGCCTAAAATAGGATGTCTTGTCCAATGGTGGACCTTCCCATCTTTAGGTTCATACAATCTTACCACCACCCCCTGCCCGACTCTTCCACGACATTCCCTAAGCCTTAGGATGGGGAGAGATTAGTTAGTCTGATTCTGGGTGAACCTTTCTGAACCACAAGTACTCTGCATTATAGCTGACTATTGTTGTCCACTTCACTGCTCTTCTGCTGTCCCAGGCTCTATCCTTTCAAGGTGTTGAGATCTTCTGCCTCTGTTGTAGAAGAAAACTTCTAGGCTAAGTGATAAGTGTTCTTCAAATCTACAGATATAATAGCAGCTATTTACAGAATAGTTTGGTGTGCTATCTTCCTATAGGTTCATTGGCTGTTTTCCCCTATTGACCAATTTTCTCTCCTTCTTAAGGTTCTTGTTCTAGCTAAGAGTAACAAGAATGTCTTGAGTTTAATCAGAAAGCTGTTGGTTGTCTCCTTGATACTCATGCCACTATTACACTAGTGACACAATTTTTATTGCAATTTGTGGATTTTGTGAGTTGGTGAGACCTGTGATTATTTCTCTACTCCATTAGCTTTTACAGTATTCCTTGGTACTATGTAAGCTATCCAGCAAGGAGGAAGTTCTCAGACCAGTTCCAGTTGATGTATTTTGTCCATGTTCTATGATCCATATGTATTGCATCTTCAATAATAGGGTCTTATTGACAGTTTTTTGGAGAGGACCAAGAACAATGGCAAACTCTTATAATGTTGAGGGACTTTTGAGGAATCTCTGACCAACATTTTATCAGGCAGTATCACATTCCTATTATTTCTGGTATATTTTTAATTGTCACTAGGTGCTAAGTGGATCAACTCTGGGCTTTTGTTTGTTTGTTTGTTTGTTTGTTTGTTTGTTTGTTTTGCCCTGTTTTTCTCACTCTTGCTCTTCTGCTTAGGGACAGCCCATTCTTGCTCCTTTCTTTAAAAATAATATTATTAATATATGAGGTTCTGATTGGGTTACCTCCTATAATCTTATGGTTTTCTATAAATTTCTCTGTCCCTCCTATATCCCATTCCCTCATTTCCCCCTAGGTATTTTTTCCAATTATTCCCTCCCTTACCCTACTTAACATGGTATTCTAAAACTCCCCTTTAAAAGGTTTCATCCTAACCATTCTTTCCCACCTTCCCACTCACAAGTCCCATTCTAATCCATATGTAAGATAGAACATGAGGCACTTATCTTTCTGTGTCTGAGATATCTTGCTCAATATTAAATTTTTCACTTTCATCCATTTTCCAGCAAATTCCATAATTTCATCCTTTCAGGTGTCTAAGGAATATTCCATTGTGTAGATGTACCATATTTTCATTATCCATTCGTCTGTTGATAGGCATGTTGGCTGATTTCATTTTCTCACTATTGTAAATAGAGCTGCAATAAAATAGATGAGCAACTGTTTTTATCATAAAATGTAGAGACTTTTAGAAATGTTCTTAGGTATAGCTGGGTCATATGGCAGTTCATTTTTAACTGTGTGAGGAACTGCCATACTGATATCCAAAGAGATTTTTTGTACTTCCACCAGCAGTAAGTGGTCCCTTTTCTCCATATCCTCACTAGCATTCTCTGTTGGTTATGTTCTTGATCTTAGCCATTCTGACTGGTTTAAGATACCCTGATGTTACAGAGTAGTTTTAATTTGCATTTCTCTGATGACCAAGGAAGCTTAGCATCTTTTAAGGTATTTGTTTGACATTCCAATTTCTTTCTGAGTGAAATCCCTGTTTAGTTCCAGGGCCAATTTTTTAATTGGAATGTTTAATCTCTTAATGTTTAGTTTTTTGTTTGTTTTGTTTGTTTTTTCTTTCTTTTTTATTTATTTATTTTTCCACTCATACAAACGTAATAGGTACCCCTGTCCCCTTCCTCCTTCCACCCCCCCTTGGACCTCCCTGCTCCCTCACCCCTTTTCCCCTTCCTTTCCCCCTCCCTCCCTTTCTCCCAGTGCCCCCTCCCCCCATCTCTGAAGCATCCTTTAATGTGTATATCAAATTTTCCTCTGGGTCTTCCTCTCTGATGATGTGTAAGGACTCAGTGGCATTTCCTAGAACTCTTTCTTGTGTTCTCCTTAAGTATAGGAACACTATTGTGACTGTTAATCCCTTGCTTCTAAGGATCCTAGTGCCTTTAGTTCATGCTAGAATTTGAGGGGTGAATGATATGTTGGTCATTGCGCAGATCATGCAGAGTCCTATTATCATTGCTTTGGCCCTAACTTGTGTGGAGTATCTTGCATATCATGACTCCTCCCATCCTTGTGTTCTTACAATCTTTTTTTTTCACTCATACAAACCTAACAGGTACACCGGTCCCCCCTCCCTCCAACCCCCTATCCCCCTGTGCCCCCGCCCCCTTCCTTTCCCTCCCCATCCCCCAGTGCCTCCCCCTTCCATCCCCAGAGCATCCTTTAATGTGCATGCCAAACTCTCCTCTGGGTCCTCCTCTTCGATGAGGTGCAAGGACCCAGTGGCATTTCCCAGAACCCTTTCCTGTGTTCCGGTTAAGCATAGGTACACTACTGTGGCTGTCAATCCCTTGCCTCCCAGGATCCTAGTGCCTTTAGCAAATGCTAGACTTTGTGAGATCAATAGTGTGTTGGACATTGCGCAGGGCATGTAAAGTCCAAATATGATTGCTTCGGCCCTAACTTGTGTGGAGTATCTTGCATATCATTGCTCCTCCCATCCTTGTGCTCTTACAATCTTACCGCCCCCTCTTCCGCAAATTTCCCTGGTGCTCTTACAATATTACCGCCTTCTCTTCCATAAATTTCCCTGAGCTTCAGGATGGGGAGAGATTAGGCAGGCCTGATTCCAGGTGGTTGATATATAGAGTCTCTGATGTTCTGAATTATGGTTTATTGATTTTTTTTTCAGTTTTGCTGTTCCTGCAATGCCCTTGGCTCCATCCTAATGGGTATTAGATGTCACCCTCTGGCCAGAGATAAAAAGCTGTTAAAACAGAGCCTTATTATAAGAGTATATTCAAAGGAAGATGGAATAAAAGTAGGAGACCGGGGTAAGGGGAGGGGGTCAGTCTCCCATTGCAAAATGGTTACCTTCTATCTGTCAGACTGTATGCCCTCCCTTTCTGGTAACATCATACCTCATCAGTTGAAGTGACCAGGAAGGACAGTCTGTGAGCTTAACCAGATGTCTCTTCACTTACTTGCAGTCCTTGATGGTGGCCTATTTAATGTTTAGTTTTTTGAGCTCTTGTATATTCTAGAGATTTGTTTTTGTCAGATTCATAGCCAGCAAAGATTTTTTCCCCTTCTGTTTGTACAACTTACCAGTGTCTTTTGCTGAATAAAAGTTTTTTTTTTTAATTTCATTAAATCCCATGTATTATTTGTCTTAGTTCCTGGGCATTTGAAGTTCTATTTAGAAAATCTTTACCTAGGCCTATCAATTCAAGTGTACTCCCTACTCTTTCTAAAGGTTTTGGGTTTATATCTAGGTCTCTGATCCATTTGCAGTTGATTTTTGTGCAAGGAGAGAAGTAAGAGTTTTTTTAATTCTTCTAAATGTAAATGAACAATTTTCCCAACATCACTTGTTGAAGATGGCATCTTTTCCTCAAAGATGTTTGACATCTTTGTCAAAAATCAAATGGTTATATGTGAGGGAGTTTGTATCTGGGCTTTCTGTTCTAACCCATTGGTCAATGTATCTGTTTTTATGTCAGTACCAAGCTGTTTTTATTAATATAGCTCTTACATATTGAAATTTGGTAGAGTGATACATCCAGAAGTCCTATTTCATAAAATATGAATTTTGAGATTGTTTTTTTCCATTTCTGTGGAGAATTGCATTGACATTTTTATTGGAATTGCATTGATCTGTATATTGCCTTGGGTAAGATGGTCATTTTCACAATATTGATCCTACCAACCCATGAGCAAGGAAGGTCTTTCCACTTTGTAGTATCCTCTTTAATTTCTTTCAACAGTGTTTTTGTGGTTTTCACTGTATAGGTCTTTTACTTCCTTGGTTAAATTTATTCCAAGGTATTTTATTTTCTTCATAGCTATGGTGAATGGAATTGATTCTCTCATTTCTTTCTCAGCTTGTTTGTCTCTGGTATATAGGAAGGCTACTGATTTTTGTATGTTGATTTTGTTGTCTGCCATTTTACTGAAATTGTTTATTAACTGAGTCATGTGTATCTTGATGGAGTCATGTGTATCTCTCAAGTATAGAATCATATCATCTGCAAATAGGGATACTTTAACTTCTTCCTTGAACAGGAGTGGTGACAGCAGACAGCCTTGTCTTATTCCTGATCTAAGGTGGAATGCTTCAAGTTTTTCTCAATTTAGAATGATGCTTGCTTTAGGCTTATCATATATATAGCTTTTATCAAGTGGAGATAGGTCTCATCCATTCCTATTTTCTACAAAGTTTTTATCATGAAGGGATGCTGAAAGGTCTTTTCTTCATCTATTGAGGAGATCATATGATTTTTGGTTTTGAGTCTGTTAATATGATGAATCACATTTATTTATTTACATGTGTTAAACCATCCTTACATTCCTAGTATGAACCATGATTTAGATTCGGTTTGCTAGTATTTTATTGAGAATTTTTGCATCTGTGTTCATTAGTGAGACTGGCCTATAATTCTCTTTCTTTGAGGTGTCTTTGCTTTGGAATTGAGTTATATTTGTTTCATAGGAAGAATTTGGGAGTATTCCTACTTTCTCTATTTATAGAATAATTTGAGGAGTGTGGCATTATCTCTGTAGGCCTGGTAGAATTCTGCATGAATCCATCTGGTCCTGGGCTTCTTTTAGTCCAAAGACTTGTATTGTTTTAATTTCATCTCTTTTTATTGTCCTCTTTAACATATTTATTTCATCTTGAGTCAATTTTGGTAGGTTGTATGTGTTTAGGAATTCACCTATTTCCTTTAGATTATCCAATTTAAGAGAATATAAATTTCTAAAGTATGTCCTTATGATTCTCTGGATTTCTCAAGTGTATGTCATGATTTCCCCCTTTTCATTTCTGATTTTGTTGATTTGAGTGTTCTCTTTTCCCCTTTTGGTTAGTGATACTTAGGGTTTTTCAATCTCCTGCTTTCATTGGATTTTTTTTTTTGGTATTGTCTTTTTTAGTTCCAATTCATTGATTTCTGCCAAGATCTTGGATATTTCTTCCCATATGCTGCTTTTAGGATTCGTTTGTTCTTTTTTTCCTAAGGCTTTCAGGTGTGACATTAAGCCAATTATTTGAGATCTTTCCTTTCTTGTGATGTAGGTATTTAATGCATAAACTTTCCTCTTAGGGCAAATTTCAATGTGTCCCATAGATTTTGGTAGATTGTATCTTCATCTTTATTGGCTTCAAGGAAGTTTTTAATTTCTTGTTTTATTTCATTTTTGACCCATTCCTCATTCAAAAATGTGTTATTCAGCTTCCATGTGTTTGTGTGGTTTCTATTGTTTCCTTTGCTGTAGATGTTTATCTCTATTCCATGATGGTCAGATAGTATGCAGTGAATGATTTCAATTTTCTGTATATATGGAGGATTGATCTGTGTCCTAGCATGTGGTCTAGTTTCAAGAATGTTCCATGAACTGTTGAATAGGATGTATATTCTTTTTTTAAACTTTCTTAACTTTATTTTAAGTGTGTGTGTGTGTGTGTGTGTGTGTGTGTGTGTGTGTGTGTATCAGAAGGCACTGTGTGAGTTACAGCGTGGGACGGTCCGCTCCGCAGCCCTTCGCGGCGCCTGGCGCTGTGTCATGAGTGCTCCTGGGCCCCCGGACGGGTCGTCCCACAACCCCGAGGCCGGCGAGGCGACGCTGGGTTTGAGTGACACTTCTCCAGATGAAGGATTAATAGAGGACTTCGCCGTAGAAGACAAAGCTGTGGAGCAACTGGCAGAAGGATTGCTTTCCCACTACTTGCCAGACCTGCAGAGATCAAAACAAGCTCTCCAGGAACTCACACAGAACCAAGTTATATTACTAGATACACTGGAACAAGAGATTTCAAAATTTAAAGAATGTCATTCTATGTTGGATATCAATGCTTTGTTTGCTGAAGCTAAGCACTATCACGCCAAGTTGGTAAACATCAGAAAAGAAATGCTGATGCTTCATGAGAAGACTTCAAAGTTGAAAAAAAGAGCACTTAAATTACAGCAGAAGAGGCAGAAAGAAGAGTTGGAAAGGGAGCAGCAACGAGAGAAAGAATTTGAAAGGGAAAAGCAGTTAACGGCCAAACCAGCCAAAAGGACATGAACGTGTGTGTGTTTTCTCTTCCTGTCCCGTACTGTTTGGTGTTGCACAGAAGTAAATGCAGGTGGATGCTGAGAGGGGGCCTTGTGCCTTCTGGACGTCTTGAGATCTGTGTCCCTGGTCGGCTGTCCTCATTCAGTCCCTTAAGCAGTAGACACAGTGTCACTTACGTTTGATGTTTACATAAAACATTTTCAACTTTCGCTTATTAAAAATTCATTATTTTGGCCACGAATCATTTGTTAACTCGAAAATGTTTGTTGTAAGAGTTTGAACGTTGGTTTAAAATTCATGATTATTTTAGCTTCTTGAGTATAGAGCCAAAACTTTTAAGTTTCTCATTTTACAGTATGACATGCTTTTTCTGCACTGCAATACCTATTTTTGGTCATTGCCTAATCATTGCATAAAAAGAAATACCAGTTGTCTGACCACAAATCTCTCAGGAAATCTCTGAACATAATGGAAGAAGTATAGATTGAGGAAATAATAGTCTCAAGTTAGCTTGGGTGGGTGCCAAGTGGATCTTCTACCATATTCTCTGCTTATGTGGATTTTGGGTTCAATGCAGGATTTCTTCACCAGTTCCTTCAGGAGTGTGGCAGGATGTCAGAACTGCTACACACTCAAATTTACTTATGTATTTTCATTCCCCAGTGAAAGTATGGAAAGTAGAATGAAATGTACAACTTTCTCATTCCATCAATGATTGGTGGAAGGCATTGGTGGAAGTTAGTAAGTTTCACAGTAATGCCTTTAGTATTTCCTGGAAATTTTTCCTGATGTCAAAAGTAGGAATTTACCCTGTGAGGTCAAGGTGAGGTTGCACTAGCGTGCTCTCTTGCCTCTTGTGTGTGGACATATTGCACCTTTAATGTGTTTGGCCAGAGTGTGCATCTTTTGTTGTCCATGTCACTGGTAAGCTGGAATTCTTACCTTTGATCACATATTGGACAAATGATAAGATAGCATTATAGCTGAGTGCTAGGAACTGGTCAGTTCAAATGCTTCAGTGGTTTTCTGAAAGAGCCTTTCCTACTTCAATGAATTGTGTCCCCATGAGCGCTGAATCTGACGCCATATTTAAGGATATAAATGTGTCGATTAGAGAAGGCTTAAGTGTTGCTCTTAGTAACTTGCTAAGTAACTTGGAAAAGACTCACTAGGACTTGCAGGACGACTTCACTGAATTGCAGAATATCCTCATCCACGCTATGTATGTATGACATTGTTTCTCAGAATGGTTTTGGACCAGCAGTAATGATAATGGTTATTCAAAATGGACACTAGTCTCAGTCTATTAAAGTGAACTTATTTTTTTTTGTTTATTTTCTTGATTTTGTTTTTGCTGTTATCCCAGTGATAGTGATGCACCTTAAAGATGAGATCCATTGGTCCAGTAATAATCAGGGTTTCTTACACTGAGCTTCATATCATTTTCACCTGGGAACTTGAAAACAAGTACCAACCTTCTTAATCCTATTCAGTTCTCAGGTGGAGCTTTCGTATTTTGAGGAGTTACACCAGATAATTCTGATGCAAGGAACTGGAGTGTAAATGACCTAATGATTTATATTTATAAGCACTGAAATGGCTTAAAAGGTACCCAGTAATTTTGGGGTTGGGGATTTAGCTCAGTGGTAGAGCGCTTGCCTAGCAAGCGCAAGGCCCTGGGTTCGGTCCCCAGCACCAAAAAAAAAAAAAAAAAAAAAAAAAAGGTACCCAGTAATTTTGGAGGTTAATCTTTAAAAACAAATTCTTTACTACTTTTGATACATAGTCAGAATTAAAACTATCCTTAGCAGGCAGGAGATAGAGTTCTGGTTAATTAATTGAATTTTGTGATATTAAGCTTCAAATATTTACAGTGTTAAAGGAAATATGTATTAGCATCCACTATTTTAAGGTCAATGGTAACGGAAAGTAGTACAATAGGATAATTCAAACTTAAAGCTTTAGCTGTATTTCAGTTACATGGAAGCATATAAACCAAATGTGAAACCTTTATTGTTAGTCTTGATCTATTTTTCACAAAATAGGGGCTTAATTGAAAAAATTGCCTTTTGAAACTGAAATATGTGCTGAACTGAAATGACAAATGTTCATTCTGTTCTTGCTTACAGTGAGGATCGTGTGCATATGTAGACGGTGAATGTAATATACACAGTGTCCCAGTCCAATGATGAGTATATCATTTGATGAGTATATCACTTATATACGCTTATATCTCTGTCTGATTTTGATCTTACAAAATGAGGAGTGCTTTTTATTCATTTAATAAAAAAAAAAAAAAAAAAAAAGAAGGCACTGTGTGTCCCTGGAGGACTAAGGATGGTTGCAGGAATCATCCTGGTTGTCTGATATTAAGATGCCAACTCCTGCTTGTTTCCTCTTTCCATTTGATTGGAGTACTTTAGACCATCTCTTCACCCTGAGAAAGTGTTTATCTTCATGGTGAGGTGTGTATTCTGGAGGCAGAGACTTGATGGGTCATGATATTTGATCCAAGTTATAAGCCTGTGTCTCTTGATTGGGGGGTTGAGCCCATTAACATTTAGAAGTATTATTTAAAGGTGCTTAAGGGCTCCTGACAATTTGTTGATCTTGTGGTATTTGCCCTTTTTAGTCTCTCATTCAGTTCTTGCACTGGTGTTATTTATTCTTTTTAGCTTCTTTGGTGTATTTATCCTCTTCCATCTTGCGCATTTCTTCCAGTATTTTCTGTAGCCTTGGCTTATGGTCCTAAGTCGTTTAGTTTATTTCTGTCATGGAATATTTTTCTTTCACCTTCTATTATAATTGATTGTTTTTCTGGATATAATAATCTGAGCTGGCATTTATGCTCATTCAGAACTTGTATTGTTTCTCCAAGTGCTTCTGGCTTTTACTTTTTACCATTTGTATTGAGAAGTCAATTGTTATCTTGACAGGTTTACCTCTGTAAGTGACTCATACCTTCTGTCTTGCAGTACTTAAGATTTTGTTTAAAATGTGTATTTGGTGTGTGTCCTATTATATACTGTGGGGTGTTTTCTTTCTTTTTTTTTTTTTTTTGTCCTGAGTATTTGGTGTTCTGTATGTCTCTTGAATCATGATGGGTATCTCTTTTCTTAAGTCAGGGAAGTTTTCCTCTATTATCTCATTGATTGTGCATAGTGGATCTTTCTCTCATGTAGTCTGTTTCTGGGATATCCATGATCTGTATTTTGGGCCTTTTGATGGTGTCACATAGTTCCTGTATGTTCTATTCAATTGTGTTTTTTAGCTTATTGGTTTCTTTCATTGATTTATCAACCTTTTTTATCTTATCTTCCAGTTCTGAGACTCTGTCTTCTCCATGATCAGTTCTATTTTTGAGATTCTCTACTTAATTTTTTATTATACTGTTTAGATTTTTTAGTTCCAGTGTTATTTCAGTCTTGGCTTTTTTCAATGTTTCTGTATTGGGGGTTGTTTGGTTTGTTTTTTTCTTTTTCAATGTTTCTGGATCTGTTTTCAGGCTATTTTCATTTTAGTTGTGTCTTATTTGTTTGTGTTTTCTTTGTTTTCTTTCCTGAGTTCATTGTGCTTCTTCAAATTTGCTTATGCATAAAATTTATCTATGTTCTCTTGGAGCTGTTTGAACATATTTATAATCTATCTTTGGAATTCATTGTCTTGGTTATTGCTGTCTTGGATACCTTCCAATGGGTTATCCTATGTGGGATCTGAAGCCTTGCGATTGGTGATCTTGAGGGGAGACATGTTTTCTTAGATTCTTGTGGGTTTTTTTCTGTTTTTCCTGTGAGATGTCAACATCTGGAATTAGGTTGTTGCTTATTTTCTTTGATATAGTGTTAACCTGCTTATGTCTACTGCCTGTTAGGATTTCTTTTTGCGTGTGCTTCTTTTAGGATGAGTAGATGTTGATTGTAGTTTTATTTGAAGTTTCTGGGTACTGATGTTTGGTGGGATGATGGTCTTCTATCTGGGATGCCATTTTTCAGCACTTAGATGAGGTTAGTAGTGTCTATGTTTTTCTTTGTGTTAGGTAACAAATGTTTGAGCCTTCATTTGCAAAAAGAGGTAACAATTTTAGTGTTCTCTGGCTGTAGAATCATGTTGATATTTCTCAGATGGGTCTTCTTTTTTTTTTTTTAATATGGAACTCTTCGCGAATTTGCGTGTCATCCTTACACAGGGGCCATGCTAATCTTCTCTGTATCGTTCCAATTTTAGTATATGTGCTGCCGAAGCGAGCACTCAGATGGGTCTTTTGAGGTGACTGTTACATTCTTTCAAAGGCCTTCTTCCTTTTTGTTCTTAAAGTTTGGTGTTGTACGAAATCTACATACGAAATCCTGTATGTGTGTGATGAGTGGAGAGTGCCAGCACACAGGCAACCAAGGAGATCAGGGTCTGGGCCAGAAGCCTCCTACCCAACATATAGGTAGGCTCAGGGACCATTTCATCTAAGCTGAGCCACAGGCACACCTGTATGGACTCTTAACCAGTAACATCTATGTTCTCCATTATACCATCTCAATGAATAAATGAATGCTCCTATTCCAGAGCCAAATTCTCTATGCATACAAACTATGCATTACAAATGCCTCTCCAGTATTCACCTTGCTCTGCCTCATCCCACCGGCTAGGAGCTGTCTTTCTCTGCTGCTCAAATCTGCCAGATCCAAGGGCAGTGGTATTTTTTTTGAATGGCAGGTGCATCCTTGGGCAAAAGATGAAATGAAGTATATAGAGTAGAAAGTCATTAAAGATGGAGAAGGAGAAAGACAGTGGTCCTGAGTTTGGCAAAAGGATAACAGAATTATGAAAACAGAAGGTAACATGAATGAGTAGTGTGAGACAAACCCAAACTGATTACATCAGCTCATAAATCTCAGATTTCTGAGAGGAAATGAAAAAGAACTTTGGAGTTTAAAGAATTCCATATAAGAAAAAATATACACACTTTGTTTTTTTAAGCAGATAATTCCTTGCTTCTTAAGTGACTGTTACTTTTCTGCTTCACGTTTAAATGTTTGTTCTTTTGAGACATGTCTGGCAATATAACCCAGGCTGCCCTCAAACTCTGTCCTCCTTCTGCCTCCAGAGAGCTGGGAACACAGGTGTACACAAGTGTACAGGTGTGCAAGGAACTATTCTATCACCATCAGCCCCTGGCTTGTACCTGCTACTTAGAACTACCACAGCCAGAGACCGTTGTTCTGCTGCCCTCGTCCAGATTAGCAAAGATTCACAGGTGGTACTGGCTATGGGGAGCAACAACCTATCTAGCCTGCCAGGACAGCTTTTCATTTCTGCTTTCTTGTTGCTCTGTGGGCACTTGGCACTCCAACTTCCCAGGTGTGCTCAAGATAATGAGAGAAGTGGCTGGACAAGTTCCTATCACTCCAAATACACACACACACACACACACACACACACACACACACTCTCTCATAGTTTGAGCTTTTGTTAGTTTTCATTTCTCATTAAGAGAAAAATCAAAGAGTGAGAATTAAACACCTCCTAGTTTGTTATTATACCGAAAATGAGAAACTGGGAATCCTGGGTGGATCTAAATGAAGGGACCAGCAGGCATGTGAGACATCACCGTTCAGCACAGGTTGGGGTGGAAGCTGTACTCTCCTTCCTTCTGGAAGAGAGCAGAGGGCAAGTGATTGTCCAGACATGGGTCTTTACTTTTAAGACTCAATGCTATTAGTGCAAGTACCTTTTTCAAGCTGAGATAATAGGCTTCAAGTCACACAGAGTTAAACTCTTTCCCAGTTTTTGAAAATCATTCCCAGCATCCCATCTAACTGAATATTCAGTTCTGCTCATGTACAGAGCTGTATCTGACAGCCCTGTAACTACCCTACCATTCATTCTTCTTACTGATCCTCATAAATAAATGTATACATGGGATATATGCTAAGATGGACTGGTTGCTCTTAATTTGCATGTCTGTGGGCATCTTTAATAGCACCCTCTTCCCTACATAAAGAAAATACAGCAGTTTCTCCAAAAAATTAAATGCAGAATTACCACATAGACTCATACTTCCAACTAGATATTCACCCCCAAAATTAAAAAGTTCAAGGCTAAACTGGTATATATTTAAATGCCAATGGTCATGGCAGCATTATTTGGAATAATGTTGGAAACAACTCAAGTGGCCATTGATGGATGAGTGAATAAACAAAACAGGGAGGTACAGTTCACCACTGCAGGCCAGTTTGAGTTGCATGTCTCCAACTCCTAAAAAAGAAAACAAATTCTAATATGAGCTTCAAAGAGGATGAGCCTTAAGGATTGATGCTAAGAGAAATAAACCAGACACAAAGTGACAAATATCTTAGCAGTCAATTACCTGAAATGCTTAGAACAGCTAAATTCAGAAATAGAAAAATTGAATAATATAAATTAGGTCCTGTCAGCCATTAAAAGATGGCTACAAGGGCCAGAGAGATGGTTCAGGGGCTAAATCTCTGCCTCTCAAACAGAAAGTTCAGAGGTCAAATCCCAGATACCACATAAAAATGCTAGGAGGAAATGGTGTCAGCCTGTACTTCTGATCCTGGAAGGCAGACCCTGGGAAATTTCAGAGAGAAGCAAAGAGTAGGTAGAACAATCCAGGATGATTCCCAAAGTCACCCCTGGGCCTCCACAGGTACACATAGTGCCCCCTGATACACACAGACACACATGCAATAAATAAATAAAAAGATAAATAAGTAAATAAATAAATAATCTTGAAAAAGTAAGATGGCTACAAGGTTTCAGCCTGTAGCTTGGTGATCATGCACTTGTCAAGCACTTAGAGGCCATTGATGCAATCCCAGGTGTTACCAGAGCAAAAAGGTAACTATGGAGTCTCCGTTTGGGATGATGAAAATGTCTAGGAAACAGATAACCATGCTAATTATACAGTAACTGAATGTGCCTGTGCTTGTTGTGGGAATTATTTCTGATTTCAACCATAAAAGCATCAGCACTGCTGTTATGACTTGCATCTAATTCTGTGTGACAAAGAGACCAGCATCAAATAACCATACAACCTCCAAGGCAGTCCTTTTTAGCTGTGTATTGTATTTTCTCTCAGGTGGGTCTGTAAGAGTACACACCTGTCTCCAAAGCTGCCAGAGCCAGAAGCATTAAAGAATCCTCCTGTGGAAAGGGACAAGGAGGTGCTTTTTCTCTCTTATCCACTGAGTTGCATCACCCACTGGTTGTGTGAATTACTTTTCCTGAGAAGACGCCACACAATCGTCAGCCCACGCCAGACAGGAAATCCACAACAGACTCAAGTAATGATTACTGCCAAGGTCTGACTTGATGAACCAACAAGTTTATTAGGGTTACATACAGGAGTGTGACAAGGGTTACTGACAGGAGAAGGGACAATTCAAAGGCAGCTATTTCACCGAAAACCTACCCCCAGCATGTGTGAGACTATGGAAGCTGCACTGTGCAGCTCTCTGCCATAGGTCTTGCTAAGAGAGCTTTCTTGGAGCTTCTGGGTTGCTCTAAAGTCTCTCTCCAGCTGCCGGGTTTTCCCTGCCCTTCCCCTCACCGAACCGCCCACACACACTACAGGCTGGCCTGCTTTGGTCTGCTTAGCAGCCTCTCCCAGACCGGCTCTAAGGTCTTCACACTGTCTTGAACTATTTCAGGGTCTCCTTGGAACTGCCCTGCTGGCTAGGCTCTTTCAGACTGCTTGGCTGTTAAACAATCTCTTCCAAGCTTGTTCACAGCTCAGGGGTCTCCTTTCAGCTGTTCTGGCTGGCTTGACTGGCAGGAGAGTTTCATCCCCCCACCCCAGTTGTTTTACTCTTTTCCCATATCCTGGGGGAAGCCCTGCCCCTAGCTCGTTATTCTTTAGGAACTTCCTGAGAAATGGGTCCCTTACTGAGACTGAGGCAAAGATCAAGATGGCCCAGAGGAAAAAGTGTTATACAACGCTTACTAGAAAATGACTCATTTATTACCGGCAGACTAGCCTCCTACTGTCAAAAAGGAGACAAAGCTATTAGGGGTCACTTATCGAAGATAGAAATGGTGTCCCACAGAGAGCCAGAAGTCGGCAGCATAAGCAGATTGGCCTAAATTGTATTGCACCTCTCTAAATTAGTAGTTGTGTGGTTTTAGGTAAGTCATTTCAATAAGCTTCAGTTTCCTCAACTACAAAATGAGAATATTCCTATGCCTGCCTCACAGTATCATAAAACTTAAATGATCTGATATACGTGTTTGTAGAACAAAATAAATATTCATGAGATATGATTTTCATGTAAGAGAGACATTACGGGTGGTAGCAGGGATGGGGGGTGAAGGCCATACCTACCTTGATAGGAGTTAAGGTGAATCACCTTTACCACTGCAGCCTGGCACTGCACGACCACCCCAAGGAGCCTCAGGAGTGAGCAGGAACACTGGGAGGACACTGAATGGCGATCACTAGGAAATGTGAAGCTCCCAGAGACTCTTTACTGTTCCTCTGATCCGTCAGCTTGTTCTTAATATTCTGAGTAATTGTCTCTTGGGTGGCAGCTGCCTACCCTTTTGTTGCATAAACTAAAACATTGACACATTCATGCCTATGGATGTTTGCAAATCATGCATTCAAAGAGCTTTGGGTTATGTTAATATCATGCCAAGTAAACAGAAAACCCCTGAAGGGGCCGGTCCAAGACACAACACTGCAGGAAGTATAATGATCTGGACAGCTTTTGATGACTGAGCAATGACATTGCTCACATGAATTCAAGCAAACAGATGCCAGTGTGTCACTCAAACTCACTCATTTAATTATTTTCTTAATTTTAATTATTCAGGTGCATCTTCCCGAAACCTAAAGAACTTTATAGAAAGGTAAGTGAAAAGTAGATGTAAGATATTGTTTTTAAACCTGATTGCTTATTTCAAATGGAGTGAAAACTCTGTTTATTACCCCCATGATCATTCTACCGAATTTGATACTCACCGTCTGAACACTGGGATACCACTTCATAGGTGAGTCTATATAAATCCTCAGAGAACTGTTATGAAAATCCTCATGAATTAGATAAAATTCAGGTCTAAAAGAAGTAACTGCAAACTATTAAAATATAAAATTACCTCGTGCTTTGTAAGGATTTTTTTTTTTTTTTTTTTTTTGCTTTGGGGACTTTGTTTGTGTTTGGTTAAAGATAAGGTCTCACACTGTAACTTAGACTGGGCTGAAATTCACAGTGTAACCCAGACTGAACTCAAATTCGTGCTGTCAGTCTGCTTCAGACTTCAGTGCTAGGGATTACAGATAACCACCATACCTAGCAAATAAATGAGTTTTTGGTGCCTATTTGGAGGTTAAAATTCAGAAATGAGGCTGTGGTGTTCTGAATGTAAGTCTCAGGAGGCCTTGCCTTTGTGAGTTGACTACAGCACATTACTCTGAAATCATATGACTCTAGGCATAAGTAACTCCTCTAAGCTTGTTGATGACAAATGCCATGGACAATGTTACGAAGATGGTAGTTGGGCAATTTATCTTGGATCTCAACAGAGTCCTTAGTTTGTGGCTTTATGTGATGTTTCCCTAATGGGGAATCAAATTAAGGGTCACGCAAAAGAATGGATATGGTTGCTAACCTCTTTGCTGAAAAGAAAGAGCAACCGAGAATGTTTACCAAGAAAGTGTTCAGCATAGGTCATAAACCTGTTTCTAGTTGAAAGATTTTGATTCGAAGCATCTGACCACAGTTCATGTACTTTCTCAGCTTGTCTAGAAACCAAGCATTGGACCGTCCAGCCATCGTCATTTATGCCATGATTGGAAATGATGTCTGCAATATGTGAGTCATTGAGAAAGAAAATTTGCAAAATTTCTCTGAGCTTCCTCCTTTTTTCCACCCCATTCTATATTGACCTACTTCATTATGACATCCTGTTACCAAGTAAATTTGTTTTAGAAGGAAGGTCTAGATAAGAGAATTCAGTAGAAACAATCTATGAAACTGAAAGCCCTTTTGGAAAAAAATAAATAGATCTGATTCTGACATCAAAACAATGTACCAGGTGTACCGACCAACTATGAACGAAATCATAAGAAATGTGCTATTCTTCACCAAGATCTGAGGCTGAGAATCTGTGACTTTAAATATAAAGTAGAACTGCAATCATACACAAGAACACCAGCCATTCATATTATGATATGCTTCTTTGTGTGACAGACAGCATAGACTTACAGCATTTGTGAGCAAAGTGTGTTTAAATCACACTCAAACTCCATAGTTTAAAAAAGTTTGCTAAACTAATAGGTATCTGTGTATAATTCTAAAACTATGTGGCCCATGACCATCTGGCCTGTGATTGTAGCCAGAAGAAAATAAACAAAGATGAGACAATATCTAGAACAACTCCCTATGGTCACACACCCAAAAAGGAAAGTTGGGACAAGAGCAGTTCCATGACTCACTCAAGGTAGCTAGCATATTTGATTATTCTCAAGCTGGACTCCTGCCTGTTTGTGCCAGAAGTGGGTCACCCTGATCACATGCCCTTCCCTTGCTCCACCCCATTCACAAAGCCCCACCTCCAGACCTATACTAAAACCAAAGTTTGGTAGAATGCAACTGTTTCTTCTTTCACGTGTGCTTTCATAGAACTCTGATGCAAAGGAAGTATAGACAAATCCATTCAAGGCAGGAAATGTCACTCCATGTTCCAGATATGCTCATAGTATCCCATAACCTCAACTCAACCAAAGCTACATGCTGAGGCCCCAGGTCCCCTGCCTCTGCGATGAACCACCTAGGACTTTCTAGTAGATAGCCAATACCATCCCTTTTCTCTGTATCATTTCTTCCTTGTGGCAGGCAGTCTTAAGAAGGGGTAAAGTGGGGCTGGAGAGGTGCTTCAGGGGTTAAGCCTCTGCCTTACAGGCAGAAGGTCCTGAGTTCGGATCTTAGACCCCACATGTAGACACCGGGCAGAGGCAGGGGCGGCCTGCATTTCTGGTCCTGGTAGGGCGGAGCCTGTGAATCCCAGGGCAAAGTAAACAAGGAGGAGGTGGAGGCGGTCCATAGTGGTTCCCGAATTCGCCCGTGGTTCTACACGCACTCACATACACACACACACACACATACATACATGCACACACACACACGCACAATTGAATAAGTAAAAAAAGAAGGGGTAAAGTAAGATTGTTTGCATGTTATAGGTGATAAAACTGAGGCTTGCAAAGTAAAGGAATTTGCTTTCCTGCTGTTAAGAAGGAAAGCTAGGAAGCTCAAACAGGTTCTCTAGCTAAATTCAATGCTCTTTCTTTTACTCATTCACTTTTGTAAAGTATGTGCTGAGTACCTACAATGTGCCAAGCACCAGATGCCTCCAGGACTCAGTCGTAATGAGGTTGTAAGACCATGACCTTGAGGAGCTCACAACACAGAAACCTAGAACTGGTTCCCAGTGTCTGGCACAAAAAAAGAGGTCTCTAGTGAAACCAGCTAGCAGCATCCAGATCTGGTCCCCTTGGCTGACAAGAGCAAACAGGTTACACTGAGTAAACAGCCCCTGTAGGAAGAAAATCTGCCCACAAAACCCCAAATCCCTAAAACTGTGCTTTTCTGGAAGCCCCTCCAGCCCAGTCCTGATTTCCCATTTCCAAAGAGCAAAGGGCAGACAGACATCAGCCAGAACCTGTGCCAGCCTCTCCCCTGCCAGGGTTCTGGGCAGAGAAGCGGCGAGCATGTGGGTGGAGGAGCAGTGTTGGCAGTGCAAGGTTTCCCTGCGGTGCCCACTTTGCAACATCCTGTAGAGAGGTTAGAAAAATAAAGACAGATGGTCACTATCCCTCCCCATCAGCCAGAACATCGAAGTGATATACACATCCCAAAATGAGCAAAGGGAGTTCATGTGAAGCCCAGGCCTGCCAGGGGGCACCTTGTAAGCCTGTCCTGGAACAGATTTCAGGAGTTTGGCTTGATGTTTTCTTTAGATTTTGATCTTTTATGATGCTGCCAGGTCCTGTGGAAATAATGCAGCTGTGTAGTCTGTTCTTGGTCTCTAGATACAGGTAAGTTACTCAGTAAGCACTCGTTAAGTGACTGAAGGTCATAACTAAAAGACAACTGTTGACACCAGGAATTCAGGGCACGGAACATGGGTGCACCTGTCTTTCTCCTTGTTATTCCATTTACTTAAGGTATTCTGTTTCCTTGGGTTTTTCCTATCACTGCTCATCAAAGCTCTTTAGCGAAAGGGCAATAATGAAGGAAAAACATTCCTGCAAATGTGCGTGAGCTACAGCTTAGGACCTTCGGGTAATTAGGACAGTGGTAAGAAAGTAGGAACAGACCTCAAAAGTCCAGTGACAACCCTTTTCCAACAACCAGCATGAACAAAAACATTGTAATTACAGGAAATGTAACAAGATTGTACAAGTGCAAGTATTTAACACTAGTGTCTAAAGAAGACATACAGAGAGACATTTTTGTTTGTTTGTATTGGCATGTATTAGTTATGCATGATAACGTTTTATGTTTTGTTAGTATATACTAATTACACATAATAATGGGCTTCATATACATACATGTATGCAATGCATTCTGGTCACATTCCTTCCTGTTGTCTTCTCTGGTCCACTCCTACTTCTGCTATTCCCTTCCTCTTCCCAGCTGACTTCCCTTCTACCAACATTTCATTTTCTAAGACCCAATGAGTTTAATTGGGGTTTCTTACAGGAACTTGGAGAAAGAGTTATATACGGGAGCATGAGTGCCTTACCAGTGGTTACACCACTAATGACATTTTCTCTTTCCCCAACTTGTGGCAGTTATCAGTTATCAACTTGATATTTGAGAGATAAGCCTTTAGATACAACTATGAAGAATAATTAAGTTAAGTCAAGCCTGAGCGAGCCTGAGGGAGATTATCTAACTGACATGGGAAGACCATGTCATTAGAAGAGCCATTCCTTGGGCAAGGATAAGACAGAGAGAACAGTTGTAATTTGGCAGACTGGCAAGTTAGAAGACATGTGGTTCTTGCCCCTCTATGATCTCTTCTTGTGGCTATGAAGTGACTAATTCCCTCAGCTCCTTCTAGAAACCCTCCTGCTATAAGGGGGCTAGCTCCTGAAATCATAAACCAGAACAAAAAAATTCCCCTTGTTTTCCTAAATTGTTCAGGTCATGTATGCATTACAGCAATGGAAAATTGAAACTGAGGTGCCTGTGAACTATGTCAGGGCAGGAGGGGTCACGAGACCTTCTGTGACAGTCCTCACAGGATGCAGATTGGTCCTGTTGTAGCTACTCTGCATGCTGCCAAGAAATCCATTACCAAGCAGACTATGGGAACAAGGGGTTTTATTCTGGTTTTTGATTGTCTGGTTACAGTTCTTACTCTAGTTTGGCAGGAGAGTCCACACTGACATCAAGGGCCAAGGGAACTGGCCATACCAGAGTCATAGAACTTCTAGGAAAGAGGCGAACTTCCCTTGCCAGACAGCATGTCTGTCCACATATGCTAAAGAATGCTAGCTTATGTAACCAGTTCCCTCCATTTTATCCACCTTCCCAGGAACCAGTATTGCTCACCATGGACTGAGTCTTCCTCATCAATCAGACATTGTCCTGCAGGTTTGATCAGGGCTCAAGTTGACCACCCATTCTTTACAAATGTACCCAGAACCAACGCTTCAATTGCCAAGTTGACACCAGTAGCTATCTCCCACAGACACCATGTCTTGCACATCTTATTAATTACTTGCACATCAGTTAATTACAGCTGCTGTGAGTTCAAGAGTGCACCATCCAGCTGGAGAGATGGCTCAGGAGCTAAGATTCCGCCTTGCAAGCAGAAGGACCTGAGTTCAAATCCTGATTCCCATGTTAAAATGCCAGATAGAAATGGCAGCAACCTGTACTTCTGGCCCTGGAAAGTGGAATCTGGGAAATCACAGAGTGAAGCAAAAAGGAGGTAGAAGCAATCCAGGATGATTCCTGAAGTCACCAATGGGTCTCCACAGGGACTGTTACACACACACACACACACACACACACACACACACACATGCGCACACGCACACACACACAAATAATTTTTTTAAAAAAGAGTACAACATCCATGTGCTGGAAGACAATGTTCCATAACACTTGACTCCCTCCAGCTTTTATGTTCTTTCCTCTCCCTTTTCTGTGATGTGGTGATATAGCTGTCCCATTTAAGGATGCACATCAACTGTCACTCTCAGCATTCTGACCAGTTCTGAATCTATGTTATTATGGTATCCACTGCAAAAAGAAGCTTCTCTGGCCAAAATTAACAGCAGTGCTAATCTATGAAGATAAGTAGTTATACATGAGGCAATTTGATGGGCACATATCCATTCAGAAAAGCAGACACTTCCCGACCAATCCTATGAATTATCCAGACATACTTATGACTTGACCAGATATGAATTTCCTTTTGTGGAGTGAACCTCAAATTCATTTAGAAAGTGTTTGGTTCCCCATGACAGACTCACCACTACTGTACCAGTTGGCAGTGTTGCTCACTGAATAAGATGAGTCAGTGTTGATGCCATTCCTCCCTAGCAGCAAGCCTAGCACTTCCCACAGGATGACAACTAGCCAGCAGGGAGGTAGCTTCTAACCCAGTTTTAGCTCGATTTCTCTGTGTGCTGGGAATAGAGCACATGGTGTCTTCTGCAACAGGGTCTTGCCATCTAGTGGCTGTGGCAATTTCCTTTATTATTTGGGGGGTTTTAGGGATCTCCCTGAGCAACTTGTAGGGAGAAAGCCTACTCCTGGTAGTGGGATTTTAATTTAATGGCCTATGACTTATGGGAGCAGTTTTAGCCTCCCATGTGGGTAACTCCATTCAAAAGTTTTTTTGTTTCCTTATGGTTTTTTTCATACCTCTTTAATTTTTTAACTTTCCCTTTCTCCTGCCTCCCTACTTACAACTTTCTTCTCCTTTTGATATCGCAAACGCACAAATAAACACAGACTTTCTCTTTCCTTGAACTCTATGAACACTCACTACCATGAAAATACATAGACATAAAAATTGGAAGCTATGATCCTATATGACATAAAAACATACAGTTTTTTAGTTTTGTCCCATTTGTTGTCGGCCTTCTTTATTGAGAGACCAGAATCCTGTCCAGAAATTCCTTGCCTACCTGCCTACCTACCTCTGTATTTTAAAGTGCTTTCCCTACTTTTTTCTCTAAGTATGTCAGAGTTCCATGTCTTACACTAAGATCTTTGATCCCTTTAGAACTGATTTTCAGGCAGGGTAGGAGATAAAATTATAGTTTCATTCTACTAGACATAGACATCCAGTTTTCTCAGCACCATTTATTAAAGACGTTTTCTTTTCTACAATGTGTGTTTTTGGCATCTTTGTAAAACACAGGTGACTGTACCTGTGGGAGCTTATATCTAGTTTCTTCATTCTATTCCATTGATCTGTATCTGATGTGATTCTGTGCGATTACCATGCTGATTTTACTATTATGAATTGTAGTATAACCTAAGATCAGGTAATGCTGCCTGTAGTACTCTTTTTACTAAAATTGCTTTGGCTTTCTGGGATCTTTTGTGTATCTATATGAAAATTAAGATTCATTTTCTCCTCTGTGAAAGACATTGGCTATACGTGTGTTGTAGATATGTTTCTACCTTTTATAATCTATTGAGATGATCATGTGATTCATATACTTGAGTACATTTATATGACATATTACAATTATTGATTTGCATATGCTGAACCACCCCCTGTATCTCTGGAATTAAGCCAACTTATCCTGGTGAATTATCTTTTTGATGTTCTTGAGTTTTGTTTCCAAGTATTTTACTGAGAATTCTGTGCCATCAGTGAGTTTGATCTGCAACTTTTTCTTTTGTGTTTTCTTAGGATGTTTATTTGGTTTTGATATCAGGGTACTATTGGCTACATAAAGAGTTTGGAAGCATTCCCTTTCTACTTTACAGAACAATTTAGGAAGATGTTAGGTGTTTATGTCTGGCAGAATCCTGCAGTGAGAATGTCTGGGACTTTTTCATTTGGGAGAGATTTTTCCCTGACTCTCAGTAACCTTGGAGCTCCTCAGCAAAGGATGATCCTGTTCTCATCCAAAGCCTCTGATCCCATGGAGGTTGCTTCACAAGTCACAGTCCCAGTGTTTATTATGAACACAGACATCATGAACATGTATTTTTATTGGATGGAGAGAATCAGTTGTGTGTATCCTCATCTCCACTCTCAAGCCTTATGTTTCTGCATCACTGATGCTTCAGTCAACACTACTTTGAATGGAGGCAGCCAGGATGCTCATAGGTAGCAAGTTCCCAGCCAGCTAGTGTGTGTTTCTAGCCACATCTATGTTGAGAGGACATTTTATGTCTTTCTAGATCTGGGAGAATTTGGGCCTAACGAGTAGCCACACATTCCAAATGTATGACATGATGCCTCTTTGGGCAGGATTGGATGGGAGCCCGGTGACAAGAAGAAAAGGGTTTAACCCTGTTACCTGTTACCTATGAACAACATCTGAATATATTCAGCTCGTGGGTCTCTAGCAGTCACTTCTGGTTTGTGGGAGGTTGTGTTCTGCAGAGGCTACCAGCCTTCTTCCTGAAGAGGGGCACTTCTCTCTGGAATGAACCAGGTGAAGTCTGGCCCGCATCCTGCTGGCATAATGAAGTGATCACTGTAAGCCTTGCACTCTAGTCAAGAGGCTTATTTTGCATGATCAGACACAATTCATTAGAACAAAGTGGGCTTTTCAGCCACCCCAAGGTTGAAGCTCTATCTGCTCCCAGCATGCCTGATGCTCCTAACAGTGTCAGTAGATATTCATTTCACATTCCTTCCCAAGGGTAACTATTGTCCTACATCCGTGTTCATTCATCTCTTCTAAAAGCTGAGCACTCCATATCCCTCACTTACCCAACTATGTTGTGTTGAGCCCACTGGCATTTCTACCCCAGATATTGGGGTAGGTAGAAAATCAGATACAGCACCCAGGCATCTGAGTTGAAAAGGGTTAGACAACTTCAGCATAGCATCCAGTCCCTAAAAGACCTAGAAGACCTTGTCTAAACACTGGGTTTCTTAAGTCCCCAAAATACTAGCACAGAGTTCTCCTAAAAAATCAACAGAGGAAAAAAAATGTAGATAGAATAAATGTCATAGAGAATTTTCTAGGGACTAAAGTCATCAAAAACTCTCTTTGACATTCAGAAAGGGTGATCCACCAACAGTTATGTAGCCCTTTTGACTTTGTCTGAACAAGGAAGTGGTTGATTTTGCTATACACAAAGAAGAACTTAACTAATAATGTATGCAGGTAAAATTACAAAGCTCTTTAAGGGGGAACAAAAATATCTAAAGAATATTCTTTTTTGTAATTTAAAATGACCTTATTTTATTGAGTGATTCTTTTTTTTCTTTTTTTTATTTATTTTTTCCACTCATGCAAACTGGTAGCCCATTCCCCTCTCTCCCTCCACCCCTCCCTAGATCCCCTTGCTCCCTCCCTCCTTTTCTCTTTCCTTTCCCCTCTCTCCCTCCACCCCTCCCTAGATCCCCTTGCTCCCTCCCTCCTTTTCTCTTTCCTTTCCCCTCTCTCCCTCCACCCCTCCCTAGATCCCCTTGCTCCCTCCCTCCTTTTCTCTTTCCTTTCCCCTCCCTCCCTCCCTTTCTCCCATTGTCCACCGCCCATCCCTGGAGCATCCTTTAGTGTGCATGTCAAACTTCCCTCTGGGTCCTCCTCTCTGATGAGGTATAAGGACTCAGTAGCATTACCTAGAGCTCTTTTTTGTGTTCCCCTTTAGTATAGGAACACTATTGTGGCTGTTAATCCCTTGGCTCTATCTAAAGAATATTCTATTACCAGGCCACCATCAAGGACTGCAAGTAAGTAATGAGACATCTGATTAAGTTCACAGACTTTCCTTCCTGATCATTTCCAACTGATGGGGTACGATCTTACTAGAAGGGGAGGGCATATAGGCTGCCAGATAGAAGGTAACCATTTTCCAAATGGGTGATTGACCCCTCTCTCACCGCAGTCTCCTACTTCTATTCCATCTATCTTTGAATAGACTCTTATAACAAGACTCTAATTAAACAGGTTTTTATCTCTGGCCAAGGGGTGGCATCCAATACCCATCAGGATGGAGCCAAGGGCATTGCAGGAACAGCAAAACTGAAAAAAAAAATCATCAACAACCATAATTCAGAACATCAGAGACTCTGTATCAACCACCTGGAATCAGGGCCTACCTAACCTCTCCCCATCCTGAAGCTCAGGGAAATTTGTGGAAGAGGGGGAGGTAAGATTGTAAGAGCAAAAGGATGGGGGGAGCAATGATTTGAAGAGTCTAGTTAGGGCTGAAGCAATCATAATAGGACTTTGCATGCCCTGTGCCATGTCCGTCACACTATTGATCTCACAAAGTCTAACATCGGCTAAAGGCACCAAGATCCTTGGAGGCAAGGGATTGACAGCCACAGTAGTGTTCCTATGCTTAAGGGGAACATGAGAAAGGGTTCAGGGAAATGCCACTGGGTCCTTGTACGTCATCGGAAAGGAGGACCAAGAGGAGAGTTAGGCATACACAATAAAGGACTCTCTGGGAATTGGGGGGAGGCACTGGGAGATGGGGAGAGAGGGAGAGGGAGCAGGGGGTTCGGGGGGAGGAGGAGGGGGGAGGGAACTGGTCTACCTATTAAGTTTGTATGAGCGGAAATAATAATAAAAAATGTTAAAAAAAAAAAAGATTGTAAGAGCACAAGGATGGGAGGAGTCATGATATGCAAGATATTCCACACAAGTTAGGGCCGAAGCAATTATAACAGGACTCTGCATGATCTGCACAATGACCAACATATCATTGACCCCTCAAATTCTAGCATGGACTAAAGGCACTAGGATCCTTAGAAGCAAGGGATTAACAGTCACAATAGTGTTCCTATACTTAAGGGGAATACAAGAAAGAGTTCTAGGAAATGCCACTGAGTCCTTACACCTCATCAGAGAGGAGGACCCAGAGGAAAGTTTGATATACTCATTAAATGATGCTTCAAAGATGCGGGGAGGGGGCACTGGGAGGAAGGGAGGGAGGGGGAAAGGAAGGCACAAAGCGGGGAGGGAACAGGGAGGTCCAGGGAGGGGTGGAGGGAGGGAGGGGACAGGGGTTCCTATTATGTTTGTATGAGCAGAAACAAATAAAAAAAATGCCAACTGGAAAAGTTAAAAAAAAAAAAGAATATTCTATTACCAACACTAGGCCTTCCATTTCCATTTGGCTTAGCAATTGGTCCTGTTGATTATTCTTATTCAATCTGTGATATGCCTTGTCATCAATAGTATGAACCACCTCAGATTCCTCACAGTGAGAATTGTCTCTAATAATAAAGACACTCATTAAAGAGAGCATTTGGGAGAGTCTCCACCTTAATTCTTCATTCCTTTCTGTAGTTGGAGTGCTCAGCATGATTTTTCTACACCAAAGTGGTGGGGTGTAAGCAAGAAAAAAAAAAACAGGAGGTAAGAAAAGGTGGCAAGACAGTCACTAGACAGTTTGTGCTAAGATGTGCCAGCTCTGCCTGTGATTCCAGTCTGGATGTCATAACCTAATCATATCATGAATTTGAAACCTAGTTGTTCTGGGAAGGTTTCCTGGATCTGAATAGATTATACGGGGCATCCCAACCCAACTTTTCAAATTGGGATCCTCCTCACACAGCTTCTGTACATCTGTGGATCCAGCCAAGCCCTTCTGCTCCCTGGAAGTAAATAGCCTATTGCTATAACTGTACTGTAATTTATATATCTGGGCTTCTTAACACATTTTTATGTCCAGACTTCTTAACTGTTCAAGCAACATGGCAATACTTGTACATGCATTTGTGGAGATGCTACAGAATAACTTTCTGAAAGTAAAATGTCAAGGTCAAAGGTTAAACTAAATTCAAAGTTAAGTTACATTTTCAAAATTTGTTTCTCCCCCAAAGACAATCTCAATGGCCATTTAGAAGCTCCCTTAAAATTGAAAATACTAAATAAATCCAAGGCTTCTTTCCAGCCCAAATTCCAACTGTCACCTTTGTGCTGTCTCTGGACTCTGACAGACTTACTTTATCTGTTTTGGAGTCTCTTCTGAGTTCTTTGGGGCTGCCATACCAATGTACAACAACAGGATGGCTTTTATATATATCCAGCCCTTGGCACTGCAACATGACATTGTCATCTACTAAGATCACACTCAAAACTATGCAACTGAGTTACAAAAAGAAACTCACACATTTACGCGAGTTTATTATTTTGTATTGGGCAGCATTCATAGCTATCTTTGGCCATACATAGACCATGAGCCACAGGTCAGACAACAAATAAGTTCTCTCACAGTCACTGAGATTAGAAGTCCAAAACAGAAAAACCCTCCTTTTCTTCTGTCCCTCCAAGTCATACTCAACAGCCCTCTTCCTGAGGTAGTAAACCCCCACCTAGCCTCTATCTTCACATGACCTTCTTCTCGCACGCATCTGTGGGCCTTCTCCTCTTCTTACGAGGACACAGTCATCAGATGTAAGGCCCATCTTAATCCAGTGTTACTTCACCTTCACTAATCACTACAAAGACCCTACTTTTAAAGATATCATGATCTGAAAGATGCTATTCAACAAACTTGAAGGTCTTCAGCCAAATTTATAATTTTGAGTGTGCAAAATAGAACATCACTCTCTACATTTTCCACTTAAGTTGAAATCAAGAAGTTTATGACCTAGAGAAGTCTATGTTCTACTCTGAGGTGAATGTATTTTCAGTATCCTCATTCAGGTTCCAAATGTTCCTTAATTCAGTGTACAAAATGAACATTATCAGACATATTTTAAAGTCAAAAGTTCAGACTGCCCCATTTATACCTTGGCTTTGAACAGATGTAATGGTTAGTATTAATTATTGATTTGTTGCCTCTGATCATACCTGAAAGGGATTTTTTAGGTTGAGGCTGGCCTCTAGGCATGAGATACTGTCTTGATCTTATAAATGATGTAGGATGATCTATCCCATTTTGAGTGGTACCATTCCTTAACCAGGCAGTCTGAAGCTGTATGACTATGGAGAGAGCAAGCAAGCAAGTAAGAAGTCTTTGCCTTTCTGTTCTGGCTGTGGATGTGACATGATAGACCAGTTCCTTCACCAATTGTTGCTGTGTCTCTCCTACCATGATGGACTGTAACCTAGAATTTGGAGCTAGAATTAAAGTCATTATCCCCTAAGATGCTTTGGTCATGTTTTGCTTTGTGTTTTTGTTGCTAATGTTGTTGTTGTTTTGCATCAATGGATAGTGAAACTAAAATAACAGATAAACAGATAAATAAATTAAAAATGACCATAACTTACATTGATTCTTAGACTTTCATGCATTTCTTATTTGTGTTCTTTTTGACCCATTGAAAATAAATCAACTAGCTTAAATTCAATAAGTAATTGAGGCTATAAACTTATACTTTATTCATGATTCTATCTTTGCTCACTGCTGTGATTTTAGCCCAATCACTAAAATGTCTATTAACTAGTTCACTTCAATTTTTCTGCTTTAATTTTACAAAATAAAAAGAGAAAGATATAATTTAAAACTTTGAATATGGTCTACAAAGCACGACAACTACCATATAGAGAAGAGAGTGGTACAGAATTGGATCATTGGCAAATTGTCCTGCTAGAATAAATCATAGGGTAGTAACCTTTTAGAATGTGCATGAAAGTCCAAACTCATTGTTGAAATCAAGGATAAAAGGTAAGATACAGTGTGTTCACATAACTTCATTCCACTACAAGATTTTGTCTCCCAAATGTGACCTGTTTGCAGTCATTTTTATTTTAATAATTTTATTCTTTAGCAACTTCATATGTGTATACAATGTATCTTGATCATATATACCTCCACTCCTCCTCCCACTTTCCCTGACTCCCCCAAGACATTCCCCATCCCACTTTTATGTCATCTTTATTTTTTAAATAACCCCTTGAATTCTGTTAGTGCTGTCTGTACACATGGTGTGTGGGGGCCACACACTAGAGCATAGGCAGTCTATCGCCACACACTAAAGAAAAATGACTCTCCTTTCCCCAGCAGCACTCAGCTGCTTCTAGTTCCTCAGCTAGGGTAAAAAGCCTCCTGCTCCCCTTCCTCAACCATGCTGGAGTGTTCACTGACCCAGGTCTTGTGCAGTCATGTGCAAGCATCTATAGCTGCATGAATCCATGACTGTAATAACCACATTATAGCTGGAATACAGCGCCTCACTACACTTCTCTCCATCCTTTGGCTCTTACATTCTTTTCAGTGATATTCCCTGACCTTTGGGGTGAGGATTGGTTGACAAATATGCCCCATTTGGAACTGAGGACTCAACAAACACTTACTTTCAGCACTTCGGCCATTTATGAGTCCCTGTATTAATTAATACCCACTATGCATGAAAGACTAAATTTCAGATTTAAAAGTGGTTTAAAAAAATCTGAGGCAATTTCAGATCTTTCTGTTAGCTATGTGTGAGTAGGGATACATGAGCTTATGCTCCAAAACAAGCATCCCCTAAATTCATAACTGCATGAAGCCACAAAAATTTATTTCTCTCTCATACTGCATGTCCTTCAAGAATAGAGTCCATGGAGCTTCAGAATAGATACACGACTATCTAGAACATTGTCTAAACCAAGTAAAGACAAAGAAAATTCAGAGGGTTCTAATACCATCAAATGTGAACTATGTTACTTCTGTTCAGTCACTAATCAGAATCAATTTATGGCCCAACTAATCAGAAGGGAATCAGGAAATATAACTTGACTAAGTGTCATAAATGTAGGAAGTCATAAATAGTCTGTAAAATTAGTACAAATAATCACTACACTGCATTATTTTGTATGCCTCTGTCCTTGCAATAAATTAAGATATTGTTCTATTTCTTTGACCTACAGGAGAGCTGACCCAGTTCCAACAATGACTACTCCTGAGCAAATGTATGCCAACGTCATGCACACTCTGAAACATCTAAATACTCACCTGCCCAATGGCAGCCATGTTATTTTATATGGCTTGCCAGATGGAACCTTTCTGTGGGATAGTTTGCACAACAGATACCATCCTCTAGGTATAAAGCTTGCAGAAACTTTCATTCTTTAAGTATTTGTGACTGTGTGTGTGTGTGTGTGTGAGAGAGAGAGAGAGAGAGAGAGAGAGAGAGAGAGAGGTTCACATATGTACATGTGCATACACATGTATGTGGGTGTGGGTGTGGACATGGGTGTGGGTAAGTATGTGCTACAATCTTGTAGGAGTAAGCCTGAAACGTCATCACAGAACTTGAGTCAGAAGTAATGAAGAAAAAATGGGTATAATATACGAAAGTCATTATCCAAAAGTAAGCAGAATCAGATGCAAAGTCAGAAAAAGGCAGAGTAATTAATGGATAATTAGGACAAAATCAAAGAGTAAATGTTTAAAACCAGAAACAGAAGAGTATGCTAACACAATTCCTTCTCTTTTTCCTCTTCCTCTCCCACTCCTCTTCCTCCAGGACTTGATGAAGTCAAACCTCCCCACTTCCCTGAAAAACACGCCCTTCCTGTTCATACAACTATGTCCCTTAGAAACAATAATGTTGTCATACATGGAAAAATGTCACCCCTTTCTGGGCTGCCTTGTATGCTTCATCAACAACCACTTGCATTTCGAAAGTCTGTTTGAGCCACTGAATATAAAAATTACAGTGCCAAAATAGTCTATTAGATTGTTGATGTTCTCCCATGCTAAGAAATGCTTGGGGAAGGGAAGTGTTCTTCTAATTTATTCCATCACACCAATGAGGAACCTAGAGGATTTTCTGATTTTTATTTTTTTAAGAGCAGTTTTGCTGATGCAGTTCTCTAATTTTAAAATCATATTTCCCTTTCCATAAATGCTAGTTACACTGCCTCCATGAATTCCTGCACATTCACCTTGCATTGCAATTCTCTCAATTAACCATGCTGGATAATTAATAATGGCCCCATACAACTTAACAGTGAGGGAAGAAAAAAATGTGATTGGAGACTCATTCATCCACTTTTGTAGTTTCTCTAGGCCAGGGATTCTCAATGAGGGTCAGCCCACCCATCCCATCTGGGTTACAAATGGGAGATGGGAGTGAGGAGATGCTATTCCTAGCACCTTGTAAGTGGAGTCTCAGGTTAAACATCCTACATTATGAATGACAGCCCCCAACACACACACACCCACACACACACACACACACACACACACACACACACGCATGCATGCACACACACAATTAGCATGTCATCAGTGCCAAGGGTTTGAAATTCTGACCTATGGCCACTAATCATGCACTAGCATTTCACAACTCAGGAAATAAGGAAAAGATACAAACTATGTAGCCTTTGTAAGTCTCTGCTTTTGTGGGAGGAAATATAATTGAAGAAAAAGTTAAAAACATCAAAAATTTGCTTAATATGCTTAAATAGTTATTCAGAGCCCAAATTAGCTCTGCTGCCTGGTTGTCATGGTAAATAAGTTATAAATATTTTGAAAAAGGATCAGGGTTCTTCTTAGAAAGATAGGGAGGTAGGCGAGACTCACCAGCCTCCAGTCCCGCCTCCCTTGGTGTCCATCGTTCACAAACAGTCAAATGCCTAGAGAAAGGACTACTGCTGTCCTGTCATCCTCTCTGCTCCTTCCATTCCACACCCAGCTTGCATGATTCCATTTCCTCTAGACAAGAACAAGCCAAGGAATAAGGCTGATGCTAGACTCGGCCTATGGGATTAGTGACTTTCTGGATTTAAAGTTGTTTAAAGTTCTACTTTAAAGCAGAGCTCATCCTAATCAGTCACCAAACACAAATGAGGCTCCCTAGGGGCACTCCCCTGGGCATTATGTGGAGCAAAAACAGAAGAGGGAATGTCTATTTATCTCTGTATTCAAAACTAGAATTATAGCAATGAGTCTAGACTTGACTGTAGCCACCACAGATGGAGTAGGAAAGAGGCCAGTAATCAAAGGGCTGGGGAAGAGCCCTGGTAAGTGGCACATTCTCTATTAGGTCTTTTCCCCTCTGTGGCATGTATTCTGCCCACCCAGGAAGGGAAAGATGCCATAGCATCAAAGCCACAGGGAGCAGAGGCCCAAGGCCCCCGACCACATCTCACTCCTGCCACGGAGCTGAGCATGACATGAAAGAGTCAAAAGACAGTTTCACTGAGAGAAATGGCAACTGTATCCTGACAATGAAGGACAAGTGTCAGTGATATTTGGGGTGCTTTCTGAAAGGTTAGCCTTTGTTAAGGAGGAACTTGGGGAACAATGAGCACTCAGAGTTCCATGCTGGGCCCATGAAATATAAGCAATAGAAGAGGGGTTTGCTGGTTACTGAGAAATCTGCAGGCAAATCTTCTGCAAAGAATCTCTAACTCAAAGCCAGTTAATTTTTCAAATATTATTCCCAAACTTGAAAGCAAGTGTCTTTTAAGTATCTCATAGTTTGTGTCACACTGATGAACTTTTTTCCATTCTGAATTAAAATGGTTTTAATATATTTGGATGGCATTTCATAGTGGTACAACTGATCTTTGGTGGAATATTCCTCAGGGTACCTTAGATTTCAGTTATGTTCCCCACATTCAACCTGTGTAGTAGGCTGCAGCGATGGCTCAGTTGTTAGTGTACTTATCACTCAAGCCTGAGGACCTGAGTTCAATTCCCAGAACCCACATAAAAGCAGGCATGTATATTAATCCTACTGCTGAGATGGGGAGGGAGAGCAAGACAGAGGACCTATCCAGGCATGAAGGAGGGAATGGGAAGGCTGCAGCATTGTTACTCATGGCCAAGCATAATGTCCTTTCCCTTAAGTTTGAAGGAACCTCAGTCCCTGAGCAGAATCAGGGGAGACAGCCTACTCCCTTAAAGTAAAGGTGCACATTAACCCCAGCCAAACTTCTTAAGCTCTGTTACTAAACCTTAGACCCAGGAAAGAACAAGATGAAGGTTGAAAAGCTAACTCATGGGTTAAAGGCTTTGCCTCCCAGTCAAAAGGACCTGTGTTTAGACCCCCCCCCCATATCCCATGTAAAAATGCCGGGTGGATATGGCAGCAGTCTGAAATTCCAGCCTTGAAGACAGATTCTGTGGAATAATCCAGGATAATTTTTAGTATCTCGCTTGGCCTCCACAAGAACACACACTAAAGTGCCCTCTGGACTTAGAAAACTAAACACCAAGGAAACCAATGGCCCAATTAAAAAATGGGCCCTGGAACTTCAAAGAAACTTTACCAGGGATGAAATTAAAATGTCTAACAAATATCTTAAAAAATGCTCCACTTCCTTAGCCATCAGGGAAATGCAAATCAAAACTTCCCTGAGATATCATCTCACCCCAGTCAGGATGGCAAAAATCCACAATACAAACAACAACAAATGCTGGAGAGGATGTGGAGAGAGGGGAACTCTTCTACATTGCTGGTGGGAATGCAGGCTCATACAGCCACTCTGGCGAGCCGTCTGGAGATTCTTAAAGAAATTAAAGATTGAAATGCCATATGACCCTGCTATTCCACTTTTGGGAATAACCCCCCATACAGCAGAGGTTCACCTCGATAGCACAAGCACGACCATGTTCATAGCAGCACTGTTTACAATAGCAAAGTCATGGAAGCAACCCAAATGTCCAACAGTTGACGAGTGGATAAGGAAACAGTGGTACATCTATACAATGGAGTACTACTCAGCCATCAAAAATGATGAATTACTGGAATTTGCCGGAATATGGATGTCATTAGAAACAATTATATTAAGTGAAGTATCCCAGACCCAGAAAATTAAGCACCGTATGTACTCCCTAATAGGTGGCTCCTAGTACCAAACCCACCCAGCCCACCTAGAGACAGGAATTCCAAGGATTATGAACAGGAGGGATGGGGTAGGAGGGCCACACCAGAAACAAGGAGAGAAGGGACCATGTTACAGCAGAGAAAATAGGCCTCCATCAAGGATTCAAATAAGTAATGAGACATCTGATTAAGTTCACAGACTTTTGTTCCTGATCATTTACAACTGAGGGGTTATGATCTCACCAGAAGAGGAGGGCATATAGTCTGGCAGATAAAAAGTAACCATCTTGCAAATGGGTGATAGACCCCTCCCTCACTGTGGTTTCCCAATTTTATTACATCTACCTTTGAATGTGCTTTTATCACAAGACTCTAGTTTAACAGCTTTTTGTCTCTGGCCAGGGGGTAACACACAATGCCCACCAGGATGGAGTGAAGGGCATTGCAGGAGCAGCAAAACTGCAAAAGAAAACCAACAAACCACAATCCAGAACTTCAGAGACTCTATATCAACCACCTAGAACTAGGTCAGCTTAATCTCTCCCCATCCTGAAGCTCAGGGAAATTTGCGGAAGAGGGGACGGTAAGAGTGTAAGAGCAAAAGGATGAGAGGAGCAATGATATGTAAGATACTCCATACAAGTTAGGGCTGAAGCAATCATAATTGGACTTTACATGCCCTGCGCATTGTCCAACACACTATTGACCCCACAAAGTCCAGCATCTGCTAAAGGCACCAAGATGTTTGGAGGCAAGGGATTGGCAGACACAGCAGTGTCCCTATACCTAAGGGGAACACGGGAAAGTGTTTAGGGAAAGGCCACTGGGTCCTTGTACGTCATCGGAGAGGAGGGCCCAGAGGAAAATCAGGCATGCACAAGAAAGGACTCTCTGGGAATTGGGGCAGCAGGCACTGGGAGATGGGAAGGGAGGGGGGTGGGGAGAAGGAGCAGGGGGTACGGTGGGAGGAGGAGGGAGGGAGGGAACTGGTGTACCCATTAAGTTTGTATGAGCTGAAATAATAAAAAAAGAATCTACTCTAAAAAAAAATAAAAAAATAAAGTGCCCTCTGGTACACATACTGGATACACACCCACATTCAAGTGCACATGCACACCATATGCAAGGACACATGCACGTGAGCACAAGTGAACATTTAAAAATGATGGAGGCAAATGTGAAGTAAAGGCCAGCCAAGAACCGAGTGTAGAAGAGGGAAGGTTGAAGCTCAGAGGAGAAAGAACGCAGTCGCGGGGCACAATGAGGACCCAAGGTAGGGAATGGAGGCTGAAGGTGTCTGTCTCCACAACTGGGCCAAGACGGGACTGAGAGGAGCAGAGATTTGGAGGATATGAGAACAAATGGCGAAAAGTCAAACAACGAAAACAAGGAAGAATCCTGAGTGGGTGGAAGAGGAACTTGGGGAACAATGAGCACTCAGAGTTCCATGCTGGGCCCATGAAATATAAGCAAGAACAGAAGCCAGGGACTTGGGAGTCATTGAAAAGACAAAGCTGTAGAAAAGAGGCCTGATGGGTCACTGTGACTCGGCATTAATACTCTGCGGCTTTCCCTCACCCATACAGAAAGACAACATATTTTTCCTCTGTGACAAGCAAATTGAATCTACTTTTCAGCCTAACCAATCTGAGATATAAGTACAAAATAAGACTGTGTCCGATCACCTTCAATCTTGCTCTTGGCTTTGAGATACGTCCTATTATCATCTTTGATTTTCTTTTTATGTTTTGATGGAGATGGTGTGAGAAGTGTTAATGGAAGCAACATCAACTACTTACCTTAGGTGTTTTAGGGGGAAGGGCAGGATTTTAAATGTCAATCACAGCATGAAAACTGCCTATATCTGGGGATGTTTAAGCTGGAAAGATGAAAAAGGAACAGTGTTTGGAAGAGTGGGAAAAAATTATTCCCATCTTGAATGGGGCTCCCTGAGGCAGAAAGAGAGTTGGAATTTCATACCATAGCCAAGAAAAAGGTACAATGTGCTTTGTTCAATTTAGAGCTTCTTCCATTCAGACTTCAGGAGACTCCTGTTCTGGTCGCTGGAGTCTAGACAAGGCCAACCCTCCAGCCTTGTCCTCTCCCCAACCAAGAGGTACATGGGAGGCTTACAATCTGCCCCAAATTAGGCTAAGATTTCTAGGGACTCAGAAAGAAGCAAAATGCAGGCATTCCTATGGAGCAATGCAAAAGTGCTAGTCAGGACAGATGCTGCCCTCTGTGAGGCACGCAGCCTCACCTCAGATGTCTCTGGTCAGTGCTGTCTGACTGCAGACGACATGCCAGACCTCTGTGTTTTCCAGGCCAGCTGAACAAAGATGTGACCTATGCACAATTCTTCGCCTTCTTGAGTTGCCTCCAGGTGAGTCCAGGAACCTGTTTTCTCTCTCTCTCTCTCTCTCTCTCTCTCTCTCTCTCTCTCTCTCTCTCTCACACACACACACACACACACACACACACACACACATGCATATTGTACATGTGCATACAAGAATCATGCATGTTTGTACTCACACATGCATGCATATTGTGCATGTGCATACAAGAATCATGCATGTTTGTACTCACACACACATGCATGCATATTGTGCATGTGCATACAAGAATCATGCATGTTTGTATACACACACACACACACACACAGGGTAAGAGAGAGCTGTGATCATAAGGGTATTTTTCTTCTCTCAGGTCAACCCCTGCCACGGCTGGATGTCTTCCAACAAGACCCTTCGGACTCTCACATCAGAGGTAAAACTGTCAAAGGCCTTGCTCTGTATGTGCTGCAGACCCACTGGGCAGGAGATTCAGCCATGTGATAGTACTCTAAGCCTCCAAGCTGGCAAATAATAAATCACCAAGAGAACTTGGTGTCCTTTCTGTCTCTGCCCATCTCTAGGCCTGTCTGTCCTTCTATGTTTCTCAAGCACTGTCCACATCTGTGTGCACATGTCTCTCATGTATGATCTCACACATGCACACATAGCCTCAGAGGTGGATTAACATGCAAAAGCACTTGCTACATAAGCCTGGTGACCTGAATTCCATTCCCAGAACCCACATGAAAGTAGAAGGAAAGAACAAACCACATCAAATTGCCTTCTGACCTCCATGTGCACTATGGAGTGCACAGAACCACATACCCATCACACACACACACACACACACACACACACACATGTGCAGCAAATATTTAAGCTGATCTTGGGCATAGTGAAGTATACAGCTGAGAGATAAACCCTGTGCGTGTCTGAACACTCAGTGAGGATTCTGACTTCTAAGAATCTATTGCATAAACAAAATAGTTTACACTTCATTCATTGATGGCAAATAATCTTTTTTTAAAAAAATTTGAAACTTCTGTTTCTGTTTGTTTTTGAGACAGGATCTTGTTATGCAACCCGGATTGGTTTAGGACTCACTTTATAGCCCATGCTGGCCTTAAACACCCAGAAATATTCCTACTTCAATCTCCCAAGTGCTGGGATTGAAGACATGACCCATCACATTTCTTTGAGCCTTTTTGAATAGAAATATGCTTCGATTTTTAAAATATGTAGAATATGAAAATCTACAAAGAAGAGTAAAAAATGGATGGGAAGATAGGTCAGCCAATCAATAAAGGTTTGCTGCATAAGCATGAAGACCTGAGTTCAATCCCCAGCATCAACATGAAAAAGCTGGGGCAGAGGTTGTCATACTTATAATCCCAACATTGGAAAAGCAGAGACAGAAGGATCCCTGGCAAATCAATGGTACCAGGTCAATAAGAAACCTTGTCACAAAAAACAAGGTAGGTGAATGCTTAGGCAAAACACCTAAGAATATCATCTGGCCTTCACATGCACAAGAACACATGTTCACACACACACACACACACACACACACACACAAAGTCCAATAGTTCATCATCCAAAGGTACTGTGTGTGTATATACATTTTCATTTTCTTAGATATGTATCCTTGGGTTTTATCTACATAATTTAAGAATACACATACTCTTTTGCATATGCCAATGCTCATAAATTTTTTCTCCACATCATAATAATGTGGATAATAATAATAATAATGCTTTAAAGCATCCATCATGTAAATGTACCATGATTTATTTCATCCCTTAGACATGAGGGGTCTCACCAGTTCTTCACTATGACAAATAAGGTGAGCTATTTACATATAAAGATAAATGTTTTGTGCTTATCTCTATTTCTTAAAGACAAATTACTATTTAAAAATTAGGCTCAAAGGGTATGACCCTGTTTAAGGAACTGATTTAAATTGCCAAATAGCTGTCTGGAAAGATGAAATGAGTCTGGGTTCTCATTTGCTCATTCCTGATATTCGATATTATCAAGGTCATTCATTTCATCTTTACCAATGCCAAGAGGGAAAGTAGTATCTTATTACTTTAATTTACACTGATTTGGTTCCTAATGAACGGTAACATTTTTCATATGCCCATTGGTCATTTGCACATGAATAGACTTTAATGTACAGAACTGCTTTATGCTGATGGTTTGGAAAAGGGAAGGTAAGTGGAGTGAGGAAGATCGATTTCTTTCTCTGCCTGAATTGTCTCATGAAAGTCAAAGTCGACATTTCATGGAATTCTCCTTGTTCCCTTGTATTCAGAGAGCACAACAACTCTCCAATACACTGAAAAAAATTGCAGTCAGTGAGACGTTTACGAGCTTCGATCTTTTCTACATGGATTTTGCCTTCCAAGAAAGTAAGTTGCTTGGTTTAAGCATTGACAGTAGATAAACACAGCAGCTGCAGTGGAAAACAGTGGGCAGGGTTACCCCATAGCCACCTGACATTAATAGCTTACGGCACTAGAAAAAGACAAGCATGAGACGCTTCCTGAGCAGGCTGACGCTGGGCAGCCCTCCATCCTTCACCAGAATTCTGGAATCTTTAATGCAATGGAGTCAGCACAAAGCTTTGGGCTAGAAGCCTTCAGAATAATGGAATCAGTTAACCTGTCTGGCCAGGTTAGCAATAGCTGATCAGGAGTGTGGCAAAGATGGATGTGACAGAAGTAAAAACCTGAAGCCCTGCCTCTCGCAGTAGAGTACTGGATTCCCGAGAATAAACGTAGAGCCAAACCAGGAACTAATCAAAGTCTCTAAGAGAGAGGCGAAAAGAAATTATCCTTGGCAAAATAAACAACCTATGTCCCAGATCTCTTGGGGAAAAAATGTTGTTTTCAGCATTCTTCCAAATATTGAAATCGCTGACCAGTAGCCACACAAAACTAGGCATTATTTAAATCTTTTTTTTATTTTATTATTTATTCAATTGTGAGTGTGTGTGCGTGCATGTATGTATGTGTGTGTCCGTGTGTGTAGAACCACAGATGAATTCGGGAACCACCATGGACGCTTCCACCTCCTCCTTGTTTACTCTGCCCCGGGGATTCACAGGCTCCGCCCTACCAGGACCAGAAACGCAGGCAGCCCCTGCTTCCACCTGGCATCTATACGTGGGGTCTAGGATCCGAACTCAGGGCCTTCCACCTGAAAGGCAGAGGCTTAACCCCTGAGCCACCTCTCCAGCCCCCAAAACTAGGCATTATTATTGGAGCTACTGATTTATCCTTTACATCCTGACTCTGAAAATGTTTTTATTGATTGTAACTCTTCAAGATTCATTTTTCATTGGTAAGCAATTTTCTACAAGAGAAAAGCCCCCTACTGATTGACTGCCAACTGAGATAATGCTAATGAAAAGCTTCACGGTGTACATAAAGGATGGAAGAATTTATCATCTCCGTCCTTTCCCATGTGTCCCTAGCCCAAGCATCTGGGATGCAGCAGATGGCTATAATGAATTATCAAATATTATATTAGCTGACACATTGTACATTGCAGTTTCTAGTACTTCAATTCCCAACATCTTTTCAACAAGACTGATCTCCCTTAACTGGATTCCCTGCCTACATGAAACATACTTCTCTTATGGGGGCAGACATTTTGATAAATAACCTTTTACTAAATACAGAGTTCAAGACTCATTACTGGATTCCTAGTTCAAACAAATGCAGCACCAAGTGATCTTTGATCATCATCAACCTTGAATATAGATAAAGTTATTAAAAATATAGTATGTCTAATATGCACATGGGATAATTTTTAGTGTCCAAAGTGATCTCTGGCTGTATTATTTATCATCTGTGGTACTCTGGGCAATTTTCTGAGCATCTCTAACTTCTTGTCCAGATCTGAGTGCAGAGATTCTATCCATCATCTGTTTAACAAACCTTCGTGATGTCTGAGTGAAATAATGTGTCAATCATTGTTGTCAGTGCCATGCTTGGCACGTAGCCAGTATTTAAGAAAGAACAGCATGCTGTTCAATGTGTAGTTCTGAGAGAGCAAAACATCCTTCCACCTTGAAAGTAAGCTATGTGAGATGTTAACTTGTTATTGTTTTGGTGACACTGAGGAGTTGAAATCAAACAAAAGATCCCATGCATGTTAGGCAAGTTTACTATCACTGAGCAGCATCCCCATCCCTGCAAGCCTGTTGCAAAATCAGAATATCAAGCCCCATTACAGTACTACTCAAGTTGGATCTGCATCTATGTAATCCACAGGTCAACTGCATGCCCATTAACATTCAATACTATAGCTCTCCAAATGCTCCAAGATCAAGAGTATAGTCACTTAGTTACCATACTTCTACTTAGTTCATTACATGCAGAGAGTTGTGTAGGTGCTTGGACTGTAATTGCCAGCATATGGAGGGCAAAGAGAAGAGTTTTACCCTTGACTCAATGCCTCCCACTGCTGAGCTAACATGCTTCAAAGCAGAGTCTCACTGGCTCTTTCTCATCCTCACAACAGTAACTGCACTACAGAAGCAAAATCTCACATAACTGAGCATTCTATATCAACATGACATAGTCATCCATCATTGCCCCTTGCTTAGCAATTCCCATAAACAATGGAAGGAGTTTCCTGGGTTTGCAATTCCTCCATCACTTAAAAAGTGTGAAGGTTCAGTAGGCACACGCTATCAGGGAGGACACTTAAACATAGGGAAAGGAACAGAAGAATATCATCGTGGGATTTGCCTGCATGAATGTCTGATACTACTGCCTACACTGAGTTCAATCCCCAGAAGGCTACATGATGGAAGGATAGAACTGACTTCCGAAAGTTGTTCTCTGACTTCTACCAGTGTACCATGGCATATATGTGCATACCTTTCGGTCAGTCGGTCTCTCTCTCTCTCTCTCCCTCTCTCTCTCTTTCTCTCTCATCTTTCTCTCTCCCTTAAATAAAGAAACAATACTGAAAAGACTAGAATTTTATCCCATTTTTAGGCACTATTGTAATATCTTGGCTTATGGCCCAGTTAAGAAATGTTAAATTTGAAATGCTAGCATTCAGCAGAGCAGTGGAGGGATCGTTCACTCCCAGATCTATCTCTGTGGATTGCTTTCCATGCTTTCCATGCCTAATAGTTCACCACCTTAGAAATTGGAGCAGCACATTATCCTGGAGATTTATCAAGTGGGGGTAACTTGCTAGTATATAACGAGCCTAGAATTTACAACTTTGTTCTTATCCTTGTTCAGACATAGACCGCGTGATTGAGATAAAGCTTGTAAAACAGCAAAGACTCAATAACTGTTTGCTGGCCTCATCTACTGACTCTGCCATCAATGCATGTAACATAATGCCTATATTCTATATATGTATTCTCTTATGTATTCCAGCCACCTCCCATCACTTTACTGTTCATACCTAAGGAATAACTAGCTCCCCAACTTCCCTTGAGTAATCTAATACAAATGTAGCTCCTTATCACTGAAGTCTCTTGTATCAATGATGAAAAACCCAACAGAGTCACTCATTAAATCTACACTCTTAAGAGTCCCATGGGGGCTGGAGAGGTGGCTCAGGGGTTAAGCCTCCGCCTTGCAGGCGGAAGGTCCTGAGTTCGGATCCCAGATCCCACGTATAGACGCCAAGCGGAAGCGGGGGCAGCTTGCGCTTCTGGTCCTGGTAGGGCAGAGCCTGTGAATCCCCAGGCAGAAGGAGGTGGAGGCGTCCATGGTGATTCCCGAATTCATCCATGGTTCTACACACACATACACACACACACACACAGACACACACGTGCACGCACATACACACGCACATGCGCACAGTTGAATAAATAATAATAATAATAATAAATTTTAAAAAAAAAAAGAGTCCCATGAAATCTCTCTGGCTGTAGTGCTATATTTGATCTGATTCTTGCATCCCAAATGTCCTCATTTTTCATGACACTGAAATTCACAATTTCACATCCTTGTGATAGAGTAAATTTCAGTTGAGGTTCTCTGCCACTTGACAGTAGATACTAGACCTGTTTTCACTCCATTCTGACATCTTTGGTCCAAGCTCTGAGAGATAACTTTTCATCTCCAGACCCTTTTCATCCTTGACTGACTCATTCTCCTACTGCTTCTGAATTAAGCCAAGGCAGCAAGAAATGTCAACTTGAGTAGGTGATGTCCTTTTTCTTTAGCTCAGCATAGGAAAGAAAATGCCACTTGGCTCAAAAGGCCATTTTTACGCTGACAGTTTACATATACTTCCAGCTGCCTTTGACTTCAAAGACAACTGAAATAAACTTGGTTCTTAGTTCCCACCCATGTGTGTGTTTACAAAAACAGCCAGTGACCTTATGGGCTGATCAGATGTACATTTCTCTTTAAAATACCTGCTAGCTGTGCTATTCATCAAAGAAAGAGCTGCCACATTTCTTATAAATATTCCTCCACTGTTTCTGTTGCTTCGCTGAAAAGTTAGTTGTGAACAGAATTTCTCAATTTTTTTACAGATAAAGAAAATATATTTTGTACCCAATCCCAACAGATATTCCATTCCATTCAAGAATCTTAATCCAATTCTTCTAAAGAGCAAATAGAAATGCATTTGCCTGTTTGAATGATGACCTCATATAGGAAGAACCAATTTGCCGGTGTATTGGGTCTCTAATTCTAAAATCAACCAGGAAAGAAATACAAACCATGTTCTACTATTACATTTCTCCTGAGAAAGTAAAATCTCATTGTGAGATTTATTTTTCCAAAAGAGTCATTCTGTCTGATAATAGCCAAGGTACAAATAAAACCTTGTAAGCTTGCCTGTGAGTTACTAAGTCCACCTCTAAAATTTATAGTCCTCATGTCTATTTCAGTGCTGTGACCAGCACCTTTGAGGATACAATAATGGTGTGAAAAAAAATGATGTTTTCCCTGTGAATGGACAGATTGTAGCTTTAGTAATCTTGTGGCGTTTTCTTTTAATACTAATATTTTATATGGCCCCATGGTTGTTCTGAAGGCTGAACTCCATCATAGCAGCCTACTGAGTTGGGAAAGACGCTGGAAGAAGTAGTATTTCCCCATGAAAATGAATATATTACCACCAATACTTTTTATAATTATCTGAGCATGGTGATGAGAGAGAGAGAGAGGAGGGAGAGAGGGAGGAAGGGAGAGGCAGAGAGAGAGGGAGAGGGAAAGGGAGGCGGAGAAGAAGAGGGAGAGGGAGAGGGAGAGGAACAGGGAGAGGGAGAGGGAGAGGGAGAGGAACAGGGAGAGGGAGAGGAGAAACATGTGCACCTGGTTAAGGAATCTGCTCACAAACTTTGTGACCTGAGTTGATCCCCAGAAGTCCACACGGTGCAGGGAGAGAGCAGATTTTGCAAGTTGGCCTCTAATCTCCACTTGTGCCATAGATGCATTGCAGTTTCTCTCTCTCTCTCTCTCTCTCTCTCTCTCTCTCACACACACACACACATGCACGCACGCACACACGCACACACACACACGCGCGCACACACACACACGCACACACACACACATCCACATAAACAAGCAAATAAATACTTTTTTAAAGCCATGCAGTGGCTACTGGAAAATAAACTGACAGGCCCATTGGCATGATGATCCCTGCTAAGGAAAACCTTGTCTGCAGCCTCAGGCACAGGGCTTGGCAGTGAGCAGGATGGCATGCCATGCCCCCTAGAGTGATTGCAAAAGCAGTAGACAGTCCTTGAGGGAAGGAGGAGAAAGGAGCACTCTCCTCTGCCCCTGAGCTTTTGGGCATTAGTGAAGATCTATAGGAATCTTAGATATACTATTGCACTTGCTGAACACCAGGAAAGCGAGCACCAAAGGTCTGCCTGGAGCAGATGTGTCTCTGGAGACTCTGTGGAGACTGGAATTTCCTGGGGGAGTTCTTATTGGCTTTGAGATAGTACAACATACAGTTAATTGCACTGTTGCCTTGGAGCAACTGACATTCTTAGTCTCTTATCCCTGTTGAAGGACAGTTTTATTGCTTTTCATCTCTTTGGGGCTCATAATATTTTCTCTGTAACCATCCTCTCTCTAAATGCAATGTTGAGATAATTTTGTGTAATTATAATTCTGACATGCTGTGTGATTGTTCAGGGTGCTTGTTTGATACGTAGGCAGTCTGCACATGGCAGCATGTGAATGGAGATGTTTGCAAAATGTGGCAGCTTTCCCTTCTGCAAAGCTGCCTGTCCTACTAAACCACTGGAAAAAAAAATGAGATGGACTTAAATTGGTCTTCATGTTTCCTTGCTTTCCCTGCCGCACAAATCACATTCATCCAACACTTTCACACATTCTTTTTCCAAGTTAGAAAAAAAAAAGAATCACACAATGGAAAGACCATTTCCATTCAGAAAGCTCCCAGCCCAAGACAAACAGCTCAGAAGCAGCCACAGCTATGGATAATGGGGAAGGAGGGAGCCCCTGATGACATTGCATGTGGTCTTTGCCCCTGGCATTGACTATTGTTTATAGAAGTGTGTCTGTAACTTCTGGTTACGTGTCTTGCAGTCATAGAAGAGTGGCAGAAGAGAGGTGGCCAGCCATGGCAGCTCATTGAACCCGTGGACGGATTCCATCCCAATGAGGTGAGTATATCATACAGTAGTTGCTAAAAGCTATCTGCTTAATTAACATATATACCTTTACGTCCTTGTGTTTATTTTTCTTACATTCATCTATCTTGTGTGTCAACACACTTACTTATCTTGTGAGTGCACATGTGCCACACTGCATGTGTGGACAGTTTGTTCTCCCCTTCCACGCATGCTCCAGGGTTTGAAGCCAAGTCATTAGATTTGGCAGAAAGTGTCTTGATCTGCTAGGCCGGCTTGCCAGCCCTTGTGTGTTTATTTTTATCTTGTTTTGTTCTAGGAAAGATTCAAGAAAATTTACATACATGCATAAGATAGAAAATTCAATTAAAATGATGTAAAAATAAGAACAGTAAAATAAAGTAGACGTTTTACCTGAATCTCTGACTTAGTATCCACAATTTACAGTGTATGTTCAGGATAGTCCTGAGGCCACCAGAGAAACCTTATGAAATTAACTCAGTGGAAGAGGGACACAACATAAAGAGCAAGACAAGTACCTAGAAAAATAATAACAATCACAAAGATCTCTGGAAGTGAGAATTCTGAGAATTTTTTGTATAGATCTTTCCAGAAGGACACTGTAAGAGAGGGGTGCCCTTAGCAATGCTCTTCAATAACAGCTGTGCCTCCTCTTAGATTCCAAAATGAAGTTCTGTTAAACGGCTCTACTCTAGCCTCTTTGGAACTAGAACAAGATGAGGGCCAGGGTTCAGTCTGTCCTGTTTACACTCCCTTCCTGGCATCCTGCCTTTCTCCATAGAAGCTCCACTTTTATCTGTCCTGTGTACTCGACTTGATCCTGACATCTCTAGTTTCAAAAAGGGAATAAAGCATGGGAGGAGTCTGGTTCTCCACAGGGAGGGGTGGCATGGCCAGCTGCCTCGTGCCATCTTCCATCACCACAGACATTTTGACCCAGTTTGGAAGAGTTTGGCCAGAGATGACAAGGCTACAAATCTGAGAAACTCTCCTTAGTGTGCCCCTCCGTGATCACAGGAAGGGCAAACCTGCAGCTTGCCTTCCCTAAATCCTGTGCTCAGCAACCACCAGGGGGCAGAATCAAAAATTACCTGAAAGGGGAAGCCAAAGGAAGGGTGCCTAACGGAAGAACAAGGGAACATCCACAAAGCCACACAACACATGGCAAACTTAAAAGGGAGGATTAAAATAAACCCCCAAAATTAAAACTGAAAAATTCACTCAGTATTTAAGTTTTGTATGTATCAAATGGAGGAGTTGGTCAGAGAATCAGTTAGAAACAGTCAATTAGCATCCAGCTCCACAAAAAAATGACCTTTCATTTTAGAATAATGTGAAGTCTTTTTCTTTTTCCTCTTGTTTCAGCCTCCCATGCACCTGGCACTAAAGGCATGTGGGACACTTACCTCCACTAAGGTTCTTAGGGTGTCTCCGCACATAATAGAATTTGGATTCTGTAGAGAATGATGGTATGAACAGATGTTAAGCTAGTGTATTGACTAGGACCAAACTGAAAAGAAGCTTACAGGTCAAACACAACCTTGCTTTATCCCTCAAGATTTATTTGTTCACTTTATCAAATATCAGTCTGCCCCTTTCTGGTTCTTCTATGTCATGTACGTATGGTGGGGGGGCACACATAGTATATACATAAGTGCATTTGAGTGTATTTTCCTGTGGAGGCCCAAAGGCAATATCAGGAATCATCTTCGGTTGCTTTTCCACCTTATAGTTGTGATCCTGGGTCTCTAATTAAACCCAGAGCATGCCATAGGTCTGATCTGCTTAGTTATCATGCTTTGTCTTCCAGGGCTAGAATTATAGGCGGGTTATCACACCCACCCAGAATTTTTATATGTGATTGTGAGACCAGAACTCAGGTTCCTTGGCTTGTGAGGCAAGAGTTTTAACCACATCTCTCTAACCCCTATCCCTGTCTGACTCTTAATAACAGGCCTCAAGTTCTGTCAAACAGAGGGTCTGTTTTGTGCTCAGTAAACCTACAACTGGTTATGAAACAGAGTTGAATGATGGAATGTAGTACATCCCATAATATTAATGTAATTCCTGTAGAATCAGTTCACGCTACATTTATACAAGCAAGAATGCTATGATAGTGCTACAAGGCATGAGATGGGAGGATAGAAGATGGTGGGAGGAAAGGAATGACATCAAAACTCAGGTAGGGATAACCAGAGAAAAAGAAGGGGCAGACAGGACTGCAGAATTTGTTTTGGGATTGGGGACATGGTTCATCAGTTAAAGCACTAGCAATGGAGGTTCCCCAGATCTCACATAAAAATGCAGAGTAAGTGTGGCAGTCCACCTATAATTCCAGCCTCAGAAGGCAGAGCCTGGGAATCCCCAGAGCAAGTCAGCTAGCCAAAGTATCTCTAAAGGAAGGCTCTGAGTCTGTTTAGACCCAGTCTCAAAAGAATAAGGTGAAAGAACAATTTAAGATGATTAGATGATTCTCAGCAATAATCTCAAGCTTCCATAACATATACACACCTATGCACACACACCTTTGCACACATGTGAACCTACACATATGTAAGGAGGTATACACACATGCAAATACACAAAAAAGTGGAAAAAGTGTTTCAGGCACAGGAAACAGCAAGGGTGAAGACTTGAACGTGAGAGAAAGCATGCATGCTGGAGAAGGTTGCAGTGTTTTGGTGTGGCTAGAGCAGTATATAAAGTGAGGTGGAGAGGGAAGAACCCAAGAAAGGAATCCAAACAGATCCTAAGAAATCTGCATGGGCCTTACCTTTTTCCTACTGAGAATCAGAAACTATGGGAGTTTTTTAAACCAGAAATTGAACCCGTGTTTTAAAATATAACTGTAGTAGGTCTAGTGCTACAGATCAGTGACATGGAGCCTGCTTGGCACAGCTGAGGGCCTGGATTTGATCCCCAGCACTATATGTGCATGCATGTGTGTATGTGTGTGTGTGTGTGTGTGTATGTGTATGTATGTGTGTGATGTGTGTATATGCAATGTGTGTATGTGTGAATAGTGTGTCTGTATAATGGATATGTATATATGCAGTGTGTATATGTGTGTGCAGTAGTGTGTGTAGTATATGTGTGTATATGTAGTCTGTGTGTGTGTGTGTGTGTGTGTGTGTGTGTGTGTTGCGTATACCTTTAATAGGAATATGGACAATGGTTTGAGATAAAATGAAAAGAAATTTGGGCTGTGAAAAGAAAATACACTTCAAAGAACCGAGCCTCTGCTTCAAGGCCCTTGGATGCTTCAGAACTCTACCTGCTGAAACATCTGTCTGAAAGTTTTTGTAAAGTGAAGGCATCTGAAAAGCAGCCTATAAGATCTCTGGATCTACAATCAGACAACAGAAAACAGGAAGTACGGACAGAGCCACATATCTACATCAAACCTAGTTGCCTAGCTCCTCCTGGATCAACATCCCTGGAACCTCTGGCTTGTGCACTGTGCCCAGACACTCTGAAAACAGCCTCTCTCCTTTAGTCATTCTGGTGGTCATTCAAGTCTCCTCTTCAAAGTCACATTGCAAGGAAAGAACATTTTACCTTCTCTCTTCAGCCCTGAACCCGCTGAAGGCAGCAGACCCACAGTCACACAGAACCAATAGATGTATTTTAAGACATGAACAGTCTGCAGACAACCATTTGTCTCAACTGTGTAAAGTCCTGGGAAGTGAAAGCCCAGGGAATCTCTACAGAACCCCTCCAACAAGGAAGCTGTGCTGGCTGCAGGAAGACAGGCAGGCATCTGCGCCGTTGAACCACTTCCTCTGCAGCCACCTCCTGCTGGCTCTGTCAGCAAAGCATCAGACCTGTGTGTATAATTTGGTTTCTGCACCAGCCATCTTTGAAAGATCTTACCAAGTTACTCCAGAGGCGCCAGACTTAGGACTTGCATTTGTGCTTTAATGTGAGTGTTTAATACATTTTACACCCAGGGTCATGTGTTCAATAACAGATTTATAATCAATTGGGTCCAAATATAGCCACATCCAAAAGATGGTGTTCCTGGGTAGGTGAGGCCGCAGTCAGAAAAAAACAATGCCATCTGCAGGAGGATGGCAGGTCTACCTGTAGGCGCTGCCTCTGGCTCCTCAGAGCCACGGAGCACTCTACCTAGGGGGAAAATATAATCAGAGCAGATTTTTCAGCTTTGGTCTGGTAGAGCCAGAGGTAAATTTAGCTGAAGTTCAAGTTAAAAGGCATGAGGCCATTTTAAGTTTTCAGTGAAGTTAGTGCACTTGCTCTGGATTTTATCTATTCTTTTGAAACATCACAAAAAGGTAGTTCTTGCTTAAGATGTCTTTTTATGGTTAATTCATTAGAGATTCTGATTTTGTAGAAAAAAATAGTTATGGAGTGGGAGCGGAAGAGTCACAGATGATGCCTAGTCACCACCAGTGTTAGAATGTCTCTAAGTTGACGTGGCGATGGGGGAAATCAGCCATAGGTATATTTGTGTAGAGAGCCTGGGACCCTGCCGGGAAAGTATTCATTATAAGTTAACAATATGGCGAGTATTCTGCCACTAGGCCATAAATAACAATATAGGTAGCCAAGAATTATGGCTTAATTTGGCAGTTGTCATCAGAAAGAGGAGAATTTTGGTAAGTTCTACAATGGCTGTTGGTGAAGAATCCAAAACTTCCCCCACCTTCTACCATTCCCTCCTCATTCTGGGGTGATAAAGAGTTGCAAGTCAAAATGGAAAAAGACATTCCACCAAAAGCTTACAGCGAGACAGTGTTCCTAGTGGATCAGTGAACATCACATGTTTGACACCATGTAGGATGGTGAACAGCAGCAGATGGGAGTACTGGCCGTTCCACACTTTCTCACCCTCTCACGCTTGTTCTGCCTAGAGGAAAGGAAGGGAACAGCCAGAACTAGCTGTGGTGGTGTACACAAGTAGCTCTGCCCATGCGATTGATGACTGGGCTCTGGGCATCTGGAACCCTGCAAGACAGTGACACTGCCTGGGACCTCTCTCCTGGGGGGGGGGGCGGAAATGCTGAAGAAGTATGAGATTTTTACAGAGTCCTTGATTCTTGCATCTAAATCCACATGGTTGAAATGGGCCCATCTGCTGTGCTGATGACAAAAACCTAACAGAAGTTGCCATTATTGGTCACCCAGAACTACACATTTTAGTATATGTACATAGCGAGTCTCGGAAGCAGTGATTCCTAAACTATAACACACATCAGTGTTTCCTGGGGTGGGATGGAAATCTGTGGAGATCTATCTCCCATTCCTCACAAAGTCCATCCAGTGGGCTTGTATGTCCTTCCGGGAAGCACACTCAGTGATGGAGAAACATATTTTGAAAACCCTGTCCCAAAACCTTGTCCTTGACATACAAAGTGTTGCTAAATTTAGGATATGGCAACCTTGCCTGCATGTCCATGAAATGTAATGCTAATTCTGTCCAGATCCCAACAAAAGAGAAAAGCGGACTTTGAAAGTTTGGTATGGGAGTCTGCAGCTCTCAGCTTCCAAGATGTCTGTGGTGTCTTAGCCTCCTCCACCTTTGGCCAGCCAGTCATGCCGCCTCTGCTTTGAGAGACTGTACCTTCCCTCTGGAACCGTAAGCTGAATAAACCTCCCTTTCTCCCTTAAGTTGATCGATTTTGGGTGCTCTCTCACAGCAATAGTTAAGAGTAACTGTTATAGAAATTGGTACCAGGTAGTGGGGTATTGCTGTGATATTAAGAACAGCTGGTACCACAATGTGAAGTTGTTTGTGAAGCTGAGAGAAGTTGGTACCCAGCAGTATGACCAATGGCTAATGTGCCTTTGGAACTGTTTATTGGGAGAAATATGGAGAACGTTGGGACTTTGTGCTGGGAAAGTCTTTGCGTCTTGGCGGTTGGGCCAAAGGGACCTTTCTTGTGAGAGCTCAGAGGAGAGCAATGCTGAGAGAGACGCAGACAGTGGAAGCCCAGCCTGTGATGGTCCAGAGGGGAACAGAGACTGTGTTTGCAATTGGATGAGTGACACATGGAGCTATGTGTTGGCTGAGAGTTTAGTGAAGTTTTGCCCTCATCCTGAAAGCTTGCCTGAAGTTAAGCTGGAGTTAACTTTCAAAGCAATGTAGTCTTGACAATGTGATATGGCTACTTTTTAGATGTCTTCAGAGTTATGAAAAAGAGCAAAGAATCAGGCAGGAAGAAACAAAAACTGTAAGATCCAATGATGAAAAATACAATGGCAAACTTAAAGAGTTGAACCAGGAAGAAGCAGAGAACAAAATGGCTGTTGAAGAGATTAGCTATTTGAATAATAGGAGAGGCCCTAGCTTGAGGGCAAGATCCTCAGGGAAGGCTCCCACTCATAAGAATGCAAATCCTTTCAGAAGACAAGAGCTAAAGGGTGGAGTTCCAAAGCAAGAGTTGGTTTCTCTTACCAAGCAACTGCCCAGGAGTGAAAAAGATGATCAACATAGAGAAGCAAAATCAGCTGTGATTCAAGGGGGCCAGTCTTGGCAAAGTTGTCCACGTGGTTCTGGCTTTAGAGGCATCAGTGATGCAAGAGGGAGGAGATCGTGGAGTCCTCCTCTAAGATTTCAAAAATTGGCAGAATCCAGGCATCATGAGGCAAGAAGCCTGCAGTTTAGAGGCCCAAGAAGGGCAGTTTGTGCTGTGGAGTTAAAGCCTGGTTTGCCATTGAGAAGTAAAGATGTTAGAGATTCCAGACACAACAGTGGGACACCTGCCAAGGAGAGCTATATACCCTGGGAGGAGTCAGCTCAAGAGACCAACGTATTCTATGGGCAGCTGCATTGGAGGGGTGGAAACAAAGCCCTTTGGAACTGAGATGATTTCAAGGAGAGGCTCACTGGTTGGACTTGGAGCTACAAGATTTGGAGTTTGTCCTGCTGGTTTTCGGTCTTGTTATGGACCGATCTTTCCTGGATATGCCCCCCATTCCTTCTTTTTGGAATGGGAATGTTTATTCTGTGCCATTGTATGTTGGAAGTATGTAACTTGTATTTTGATTTTACAGGAGGCTTTGGAGTTTGGACTTTTGGACTGTTGGGACTACCATTGTAGTCTATGAAGACTTTTAAAGTAGGACTGAGTATAGTTTGCATAATGAGATGGCAATGAGCCTGTGGGGGCCAGGGGTGGAATGTCATGGTTTGAAATGTGTTCCCCACAGTCTCATGTGTTTGGCAAGGTCATGGTACCTTGAGAGGTGAAGCCTTGCTGGAGGAAGGCAGTCACAAGGGGTGGGCCTTGAGGTGGATTAGTCCCACCCTACCTCCAGAAGTCAGCCTTTGCTGCAAGCAGTCTGCAGCTCTCAGCTTCCAAGATGTCTGCGGTGACTTAGCCTCCTCCAGCTTTGGCCAGCCAGCCATGCCGCCTCTGCTTTGAGAGACTGTACCTTCCATCTGGAACCGTAAGCTGAATAAACCTCCCTTTCTCCCTTAAAAAAAAAAAAAAAAAAAAGAAAGTTTGGTATGGGAGGGAAAACAAAAAACGAAAGTTAAAAACAACTTGCAAGGCCTTTGGGTTAATTGTATTTTCTGTTCTTAAAATCTAACTGAGCAAGCACAGAAGAAAGCAGAGATGTCATTGGAGAAGTCTCCTTTCCATACATCCCAGAGTCAGTTCCAATCTCCTTTCAAATCCTCAGCAGTGACTGTAGACCAGGAGAACACTGGGCAGAATTTCAGATTATCTAGCAAGATGAATTGCAATCTTCTGTTCTAAGAAACTGACCTGGTGAACTCAGAAACCATTTCTGCTTTCTCTGTGCTATGAATTTCAGATGTTTCCATGCATCTGTTGTGATCTGAATATGAAATGACTCCCATAGGCACACATATTAGAACAGCTTGTTCGCAGTTGGTGGCACTATTTGGGACAGCTGTTTTGGACAGCGCCTAGCTAGCAGAAGTGGATCACTAGGAGCAGGTCTGAAGGTTACATCTGCCTCTGATTCTGAGCTCAAGCTTTCTTCTTTCTGGTCCACTGAGATTTGATCAACAAAGATATGAATAAGCCATACCACAAGCTTCTGCTACCACAGATGGAGCTGCCCCATGTGCCATGCCTTCCCTGTCATGCTGGATGGACATCCCCTAAAACCAAGAGCCAGAATAAATCCTTCTTTTCTTAAGTTGCTTCTGTGAGGTATTTTGTGGCAAGAACAAGAAAAAAAAAACTAACACAACATCTGACCAAAGAAGCGGAGTCTGAAAGGCTTTCTATTTCCAAGGAAGAAATTTGTGAGACTAAATCTATTAACTAGAAGTTCCTAAATACCCCTCTCCTTAGCCTTCTGCTGGACTAGCTGACATTCTACTCATGTGGGTAAGCAAGACAAGCCAGGAGCCTAGGAACCCATCATCTCCTAGGATATTGTGTGAATGACAAGAAGCTGATCCTCTGCCCCTATACTCAAGACAAACACACAGAAAAATGTGTGACAAAAGTTACCACTTGTAAAATGAATACAGTCTGCTGGGATAGCACATACTGGATAAAGACGGTGATAGAAATCTACCTTTGTAATAAGAAATCAACACAGGAATATTTTAGAAATGGAGAGCAGAGTAAGCTATAGCACAGTGCAGACTATTGGGGCCATTACACAATTGTGTTCCTCTGACACATTTGTGGGACTGCATGCCAAAAAAAGCTGCCTTTACAGTGTGTGCAATACACCTCAGAAAGACTAAGATTTGTAACTGATGTGTAAAGGAGCCCACAATGGGTGTGGGGGTATGTGTGTGTAATGTGTGGTGTGATATGTGTGTTTGTATGTACATGTGTGTATGTGTGCATGGTGTGTGGCATGTGGGGGAGAGGTGCATCATGTGTGCTTGACCAAAAAGATTTCGTAACATTCCACCCAATGTTAGTAAAGGATGCCTCCATTATAAGCAGAGATCATTTTTGTTCTGTTTTTCTTTTTGCTTAACTTTCTTCTGTTGTTTTCCTAGAATGAAGACAGCCTGGTTTAATATTTTAAACAGAGTAAAGACACACAAAGAATAGCTGTACTTAAGAGACAACTGGCTTAGAGTGAAGGGAGCACAAATCAGCTATGTGTCTCCCTGCATGGTACCCATAGGAGTAGCAAGAGACAGTGGATCACAGGAGAAGCACAGAGAGGGTGCTCAGTAAATAGAGCCAAATGAATGATCACGGTGGATCATTTCATCACAAGTTACTAATGTAAAAATAACATGCCAGTCTCATTTTAGACCCAACACTTTAGCAGTGAACACTCATAAATATTTTAATCTCTATTAGAGTGACAACCAATTAATTGTTTCCAAACCAAACAGCTACTGCACACTCAAATCTGAGCTCTTTCATTTTCCTCTTCATAACTTCAACACCATCTCTTTCCTTATTAGCATAGAGAGGGAAATAAATGCCCACAGATGCCTTCTTATCACATAATTGTGAGATGAGAGTTTAAGTTTATCAGGCTTGAAAGTACTTTTTCAAAAGCCAGTAATTTTTCCACAGATCTAAGAGCAGCCTCCTTTGTGGAAAAATGGCAAGAAAAAAAAAATAGCCACAAAAACAGGCCTCTGTCTTCAAAGACAGAGATTGCTTTGTATGAGTGTCTTTGCCCAACAAGCAGCCTCTGACTTACTGCTGCTTACAATATAAAGAAGAATGTGTCCTGTGGGTGGGTGGTATGTTGGGTGGGAGGGTGAGTGTTGTGTATGTAAGGTATATGGTGTGTGTGTGTGTAAATGATGCATGCTGTGAGTGCATATGGTATGTAAGTGTGGTGTGCATACTGTGTGAAATATGTAGCATGAATACATATATTGCTTATTTATGGAAATACAAAGTTCAATACTACTTTATGAAAATCAATATAGAAGTTTCCCACCAGAAGAAAAACAGCTACCATATGATTCAGACATACTACTCCTACATGTATGCCCAGAGGAATCCAAGTCAGTGTACAACAGAGATCCTTCTATGTCTATGTTTATTATAGCATATTCATAAAAGCCCAAAATATGGGGCCAGAAAAGCTGCCCAGTAACAGATGAATGGACAATGAAAACTTGAAATATATATATAAATAAATACATATGCATATAATAGACTTTTACTCAATCATAAAGAAATAGAAAATCACATCATTTACAGGAAAAAATGAAAGGACTTCAGATCATTTTGTTAAGGAAAATAACCCAGACTCAAAGAAAAAGTTCGAATTTTTATTTAAATATATGCATATATATAATGAAAGTAAAAAGAGATATGTGAGATAAGAATAGGTCTAAAAGGTGGAAGAGGGAAAATAAGAAAGGATAATGGAAGGGGAAAAAGAAAGACACACATCACATGTTCCTTCTTGTGTGCAAAGTCTGTATTTAAATTGTGTGTGAGTGTGGGTGTGTGTGTATGTGAGTATATGTGTGAGTGTATGTGTGTGTGTATTTGTGTGCGTGAGTGTATGTGTGAATGTATATGAGTGTGTGTGTATATGTGTGTGTGACTGTATGTGTGAATGTATATGAGTGTGTGTGTGAGAGTTTGTGTGTGTATGTGAATTATAAAAACAGAAGGCAATCTATTTAGGGAGGGAGGGAACCAACAGGAAGCAGGGGGATAAAGAAGACTAATGGTGGTGAATATGAACCAAGTGCAATGGTATACATGTAAGAAATTGTTGTAAAGATTTTATTTTGTGGTGTTGGTGCTCAAACCCAGAACCTTGTGCATGCCACACAAGCACTTGCCACCAAGCTACATCCCCAGCTCAAGATACCCATTAGTATATCCTTATTTAAAAGATCAATTAAAAAATCACATATTTAGTTGGGTGAACAGCCAGAGGTGTGGCACTGCGCTTGCCTGGCATGCAAAAGCCTTGGGTTTGATTCCCAATAGCAAAAATCAAAGTTTAGCTGGATAGTTCACCTCTGAAGGCTCTAGTATACATAAAAATCCTAGGGATGTTTAATGCAATGACTCAATAGGTTCCCGTCTTTTCCTAACAATTAGTAAGATATTGCACATAGTTTGGAGCTAGACAGGACTTATGGTCATTGCCTCTACAGCCAGAGTGATGCCAGCTTCATTGGTGGGCTGCATCCTCCCACCTAGCCATGGGTTCCCCACTGAGGCCATCAGCAGTCACATTTCTCTCCTTGTTGGCATTGAAAACCACTATTGAGATGTAGCCACTTGGGGCCCAAAAGCCTGGTCAAGCACCATTTGCTAAATGAGAGTGTTATCTGTAGAGAACAGCCTTCTCACCCAAGGCATGTGGTGACGAGTGGAGAATTGGACCACCAAACTGGATCCTACTACCACTGGGGGGTCAAGGAAGCATGATGTACAGCAACGGAAGCCAAGAGCTAGCACTCAGCCTGCTGGACACAAAGCGCCCTTCAAGTTGCCAACCTTAGCAAGCAACCACCTTCTGGGTGCCTGTAACTCCCAACTGCACCAATCTCTTCCCACATGCTGTGTGACTTCTGCCCTATCTACAGATTCCCCAGCAAGCATTCTGGTACCTCATCCTTGGAAATTCAGCTCAGTTTCATCTCCTTTCAAGTGAACCTAACCCTTCCTGTTCTGGCTTAGTGGATACCTCCTCTTCTTCTAGTGTGTGCCTCTCCATCACAGCATGTCTGGCTCCCCCACTAGGCCAAGTCTTCCACAGATGAGGCTCCATCTATTCATCAGCACCCAAGCCTTATGCCTGCAGAAAGCATTGTCAGGAGTGGATTTCTGAGAAAGTGTATTTGTTATCTATTGCCAAACAATAAAGCACAACAAATCTAGAAGCTTGAAGTGATCCACGTTGGTCACTACACAGAGTCTGCGGGTCATAGTATAACTGGGTCCTCTCCTTGGGATGTCATGAAACTAAAATGAATTATCTAGGCTCTGTGTTCATTCAGAGACTCAGCTGGAGTGGAACTATATCCATATATACCTGGATTGTGGATAGATTCATTCCCTGAAGGACCCTGCTCCTTGGTGGATGTTAGCTGGAGGCCAATCTCAGCTCACTGACATGAGATTCCCCTGTGTTTGTGTGTGTGTGTGTGTGTGTGTGTGTGTGTGTGTGTCTGTGTGTCTGTGTGTCTGTGTCTGTGTTGTGTATCAAAGGGCACTATGTGTGCCTGTGAAGACTCAAGGGTGATTTCAAGAATCATCCTAGATAGCTCTACTTTCTTTTGGCTTTGTTCTAGGGTTTCCCAGGCTCCACCATCTAGGGCTCAAAATGCTGGCTGCCATTTCTGTTCAGTGTTCTTAAATTTTTTATTTATTTTGTGTGTATGTGTGTGTGTGTGTGTGTGTGTGTGTGTGTGTGTGTAAAGAGAGAGAGAGAGAGAGAGAGAGAGAGAGAGAGAGAGAGAGAGAGAGAGAGAGATGATTGTATGTCCCTGTGGAGGACCAGGGGTGACTTCAGGAGTCATTCTGAAGGAATCTACCTCCTTTTTGCTTCACGCTGGGATTTCCACTCACCAGGGCCAAAGTGCAGGCTGCCATTCTTTTGGTATTACATGACAATTGGGGTAAGAACTCAGGACCTTTTACTTTCAAGATAAGGTCTTAATCCCTGAGCCATCTCTCCAGCCCTGTCCAGCATTTTTACATGTAATCTGAGATCCAAATTCAGGCTCTTCTGCTTACAAGGCAGAGGTTTAACATCTGAGCCATCTCTCCAGCCCTTGACAAGTGGGATTCCTAACAGGGCTTCTTATGTCATCAGCCAGGCAAGAGTGTGTGAAGCATACCACCAGCAAAGTGCATCCTACATGACATTATCACCAAAGTGACATCTGTTCATCACCACCATGTTCTGTGCATTACAACAAAGCAGTAGGTCTTGTACACCTCAAGGGAAGGGTATGACTGCACAAGGATGAAAGTAGGAATCTCAGGAACCATCTTGGAGTCTCTCTACTACAGAAAGTCCTATGACTTGTATAGGCTCATGTGTCGAATGTTTGATTCCCAGCTACTCGTGTTAATTTGGGAGATGATGCAAACTTTAGGAGATAGAGCCTATGGGCACATGCAAATGACTGGGGATGGGCTTTTAAGGATTAGCTTGCTACGAGGCCCTTCCTGTCTCCTTGTTGCTCCCTGGCTGACAGGAAGTGAGCAGCTCTGCTCTACCACATCCTTCCTTCCTCCACAGCATTTCTGCCTGACTGCAAGCCTTAAAAGCCATGGAGCAGATGACCATGGGTTAAAATCTCTAAAATCATGAGCCAAAAGAAATTCTTGCTTCTTTAACTTGTTTTTCTCAGGTAATTATCACAATGATGAAAAGTCTGCTGGTCAAGTTGTTTGCTTTGTTTGTCCGATTGTTTTGAGACAGTCTCAAACTCACTATGTATCTTGAACTTCTAATTTTCCTGCTTCTACCTCTTGAGTGATGAGATTAGGTATGTGCCACAACAACCAATTTATAGGATGTTGAGAATAAATCCAGGGTTTTGCGAATGCCAGGCAAATACTCTGCTGGGTGAGCTACATCCCAAACCTATTGATCAGTACTTAACTGTTTATGCTCTCCTCTTCCTCCTCCTTCTTCTCTCTTTCTCTCTCTCTCCCTCTCTCCCTCTCTTTCTCCCTTTCTCTCTCGCAGGTGGCTTCACTGCTGTTGGCAGATCGTATCTGGAAGCACTTAGAGCTGCAACAACCTCAGATTCTGGGAAAGGAGAATCCATTCAACTCCCAGATTGAACAGGTGTTTGGAGACCAAGGCGGTCACTGAATGTTTGCAGATTGTGAACCACTGGGAAGCACAGAGAGGAAGAAATGTAGATAAACTCGCCTATCCACCCATTCTAGGCTACTATACCACAACCAACCTCAAAGGGACTTTTTTCAAGAACATGTCTGAAAAATGCTTTTGTCTCAATTAAGAGCAGGCCTGAATAGCAGCATGCTGCAATGTGCTTCAGGAGAAATTTTCCTTCATCTGACCCTGGAATAACTTTTCATACATACTTTGGGGATCGTTCCAAGTCAAGGAATACCTATGCCTTTCAACCATCAATTGTTCTAAGAGGAGCTTCTAAAAATACATGAACCATCCATGAATGGTTAGAAAACTGTACAGACTTTTTGCAACCATTGCCTGTTGATGACTTTTTAATGGCCCAGAAAGCTGAGTTCCACCTAGGAAAGCTGGCTAACTAGTGAGGTCTCTGAAGGGCAGGAACAATCTCTTTACAGAACCTCTTTAAAGAAACAGAACACCTGCCAAGTCTGCCTGTGATTCCAGCAACTGGAAAACCACAGGCTCCACAAAAAAAAAAAAAAAAAAAAAGCTAGCTATAAACTTGATAGTCATTCTAAAGGAAATTTTAGAACAAATTGCAAACTTTTAAAAGCCGTCAAGTACCATAAGCCCCTGACTCCATGGAAATAACTATTTTCATCTTTAAATTATTTTCTTAGTCTTCCTTGGGGTCCATAGAAGCACACAGGCAAAAGGATGGGAGGGAGTAAGAGGGAATGTTGAAAAGAAAGGAGGGAATGGAAAGGAAGGGGAGGGAAGGAAACTGGGATGAATACTCAATATGCTTATAAAAGTATAAAATAAACTTAAAAAATATTTTCTTATTCTTTAGCTATATAATATAGAGCTTTTTCCTCAATGATTTTGTGATATTGTTGTCTGAAGAAAAAAATTTTTAAATGTTGCTTATTATTGATAGTTTTCAAGAGTCTTTCTCAGCTACATAAATTCTTATGGTGAAGTTATAGAAACATTTAAAATTGTTATCACCCAGGACAGACTTCTGCCAAATCTTCCTTTGGAAACAAATTATTAAAGACTCACTTATACTTGCAGTATAGTTAGCACTCAGTATGCAAGGCATCTGAACCTCCTGATTCATTCAACCACAGTTTAACAATTTAAAGGCAAGTGTGTCTGCCCAGAACATATACAAAGTATTTTTGTCATTATTCTATAACAATACAGCCGAGCAAGTATTTGTAAAATGCTTACAGTATATTAGGTATTATTAAGCTGAAGTTTTCATCTTAAGAATCCCCCAAAAAGCCCATGTTTTAAAGATTTGTTTCTCAGCACAGTGCTATTAGGAGGTCGTACCAGTTAACTCTTTGGGTTGCTATGAGTGAACACACAAAGTCAAGCAACTTAATATGAGAAAGGGGAGATATAGTCTTTCATTGCAGAAGCTGAAGACAGGCTAAGTCACATCCTTCATGAAGACAGAGCTGTTAGACTGCCAACTACAAGGGCAGACCCCTCCTAGAGTAGAGTGGAGCTAATCCACCTAATACCTACCCACCCTCCCCACTCCCATGACTGCCTTCTGCCCTCATGGCTCTACCTCCTAATGGTGCCATGACCTTCCCAAACATATGAGTCTGTGGGGGATATATTTCAAACCATGACTGAGGTGGTAGAACTTTTAAAAGGTGAGGCCCAGCACTGGACAGGTGGATCAGCAGCTAAAGGGCTTGTTGCACAAACAAGAGGACTACAGCTCTGATTCCCAAGTCCTACATAAAATGCTGGGGGAGCGGGGATGGCAGCTCACTGTAATTCCAGATTCAGAAGGCAGAGATTGGAAATCTCCAAGATAAATTAGACTAGCGAAACTAGCCCTATCAGAGAACTGTGGGTTCGATTAGAGACTTTGCCTCAAAAGAACAAGGTGGAAAAGTAATCAAGAATGAATGATCCATGATAATATCTCCTGTCTCCAAATGCATACATTCACATGTGTCCATACACGTTAACAATCATACGTATGCATATCCCCCACAAGCATACATATGAAAAGGGGGTAAAAAAAAGAAGTTGGAGCTAATAATAAGTATGAGGTAATTGGGGGAATGTCCTCAAAGGAGCTTATGGATCCTCATGTCCTTTCTCTTCTTCTCCTTTGCATCCAACCATTAGGTGAATGGTCCTCTTTGATTAAATGCTCCCACAATGATGTACTGCCACAGACTCAAAGCAAGAGGATCATTCAGTCATGAGTCGAAACCTATAAAAATTTAATTATACTAAACTTTTCTTCTTTATAATCTAATTATTTCATGTATTTGTTGTAGTTATGGGACACTCGGTGACATGACAAATAATTTAAAAATGATTTAAAATACATGGGAGGATATGTGTAGGTTATATGTAAATATTGTAGCATTTTATACAAGGAACTTGAACTTCTGCTGAATCTGGTATCCACTGGGGATTCTGGAACTAGTCCCTTACAGAGGTGGAGAGAGGACTGTAGTGTAGGTTGATATTCATACATACACATCAATTCTGATTGAATCTATCAAATACCTTCTTACCTGAGTCTGAACATGGTGGCAGAGTCAGTGTTTACTTTACATGTGCTCAGGCCTACTTGTGCTGCCAGCACCTCTGCCCCAGCAGACACTCCTCCTACATTCTATTCTGAAGCTTCACTGGACACACTAAGTGATATGATAGTTAATTCTACAGGGGGAAGTGGGACCAGCAAATGGATGTACCAGCTTCCTCCATTAATAGGCAGCCTAGGGAGGGGCTACTTCTCAGGGGGGCAAAGAGCATCAGTCCCCCTTACAACAATGACTCCCAGGACACTCCCCTTTCATGTCCTCTTCCACCCTTATGTCTTCACTTTTAAAACTGGACTATAATATAAAATAATGCATAAGTAGTAAAAGAAAATACATTTAGAATATAGACAGTTGCTATGATTGAGCTTCTAACTCCACAAAGTTAAGATACTCATGCAAATCTGTATGCTTACACCTTGAAATTGATCAGTCTCATAGTGGGATAAACAAATCTGAGTCCCTGTCCACAAGAGGCTATCCATGTTATGAGCACACCAAGCCCTGGAGCACAGGATGTCATGCCATCCATAATATGAACACACAGAGCACCAGCTCAGGAAGGCCACCCACTGTCAAGGACACGCAAAGCCCTAGACCAGCAAGGTTGTCTACATTGAGAACACATGTCCTGGCCCAGGGAGGCCATCCATATCCTAAGCACAGTGATATTATCCTCAGGTGAGCACATGGAGCCCTGATTGTGTGAGGTGGACTCATGTTTTGAGTACACAAATAGGGAATTCAGGGGATTTGGCAGGCAGTGTGGTATGTCAGGCTACTAATCATCCAAATGTTCACAAGTCAAAATATTCAATGTAGAAATAGTCTCTTTTGGACTAGAGAGATGACTCAGGGGTTAAGCCTCTGCCTCAAAAACAAACAGACCTGAGATCCTGAATCCCATGTAAAAACTCCAAGTGGAAATAGTGCAACTTGTACTTCCAGCCCTAGAAGGAGGAGTCTGGGAAACTCCAGAGCAAGAGCAAAGAGGAGGTAAGGCAATCCAAGGTGATTCCCAAAGTCACCCTTGGGCACACATAATGCCCTCTGATACATATAGATGCACACAGATACACATATACATTCAAAAATAAAAAATAAAAATGCATTAAAAATAGTAAAATAGTCTCTCACCTGTTGCTCATGTGAACGTAGTAATCAGCTTCTGTGTACTTTACATCATCTCTATATTACTTATAATACCCAATAAAAATAAAAATGTATACATCACTTTCATACTACACTACTTAATGAATAATGAAAGAGAAAATGTGCTTAGTATAGGCACAATCTTCATAGGCCTAGCTATATAGCACATAATCTGCAGCTGGTGGAATCCATGGTTGACTGAATCTGCAGGCTCAGAATCCACAGAGGCCTAGGGTTGACTATGCATGCTTGATTATTAGATAGATTCCCAATAGTGGCATACTGGTTACCAATGAAAACCAAATCTCCTGTTCTCATCTGACAACTGAAAACCAATTCTCAAACTAGCTCCAGTTCCATACATTTCACATCTTGTTTCTCCTTCCTGACCCACATACATTCATACTGTGACATGATGGCTGTCCCTACAACTCTCTCATGATGACAATAGCTAGCAATAATCTAACTCTGTTCAGAAATGACAGCAAATCTAAAACATCAAGTTAAGGTGCCAGATCATAGTTTGGATCATGACTACTGCCAAAGAGATTACCAACTTGGTCCCAGCCTATGGGACTGTTAGGAGGTGCTACATCTGTTAAGTAGGGCCTAATAGAGAAGTTAAGTGATTGTAGTATCCAGTTCTAATCTCAGTCTGTCTGTCTATCTACCTATCTACCTATCTATCTATCTATCTATCTCCTTCCCTAAGAACCTGCCATGAGATGAACAGTACCTTCACCACACATTTCTGCACATCATCTCCATTCCAAACAACAGTGTCGAGTGATCATTGACTGAAACCTTTGACACCATGAACCAGTAGATACTTTCCTTTCTTTTAACATGCTGTCATTGATAAAATGCTGACAAACAAAACCTATGTGGCATCCATTTCAGCTTTACCTTTACTGAGGTTAATGGGATTCCCCAAAAGCTTATAGATACAAACCTACAAAACTGTGAATCAAAATAATTTTTCCCATTTGAAGATAATACCTTTATTCATGTGTGTCTAGTAATTGTGAAGGAAAATGACAGGACACACCCAAAATAAATTTTCTTGTTTAAATTTGATTACCTACATGCTCATTACAGTAATGAAGATTCTCTAACATGGTAGTCTGAGGATTATTTTTTTCAACATTTGTTCCACAACTGGCTTGGCATTATTTGGGGTAGGTCCCAATAATTTAGAAGATAGGTCCTAACTGGCACATTAGGTCACCAGAGATGAAAGCTATAGCCCAATCCATGGTTTCAGGCCCACTGTACTTCCTGGTCTACTGTCCTATGAACAGCTCTACCATACTGTGCCATTGGCACAAACTGGGCCACTTTACCAGGCCTTCCCTACTATGATGGACTGCAGCCCTCTGAAACCATGAGCCAAAATACATGTTTCTTTCCTTAAGCTGTTGCAGTCACAAACAATGCAAAAATAACTAAAATATAGGAATCCCAAAACTTCTCCAGAGTAACTAGATATGAGAGAAAGTCTAACAGCAGGAGGGGGGAGGTGTTTAAAATTCTCTTCACACATCTTATAATGCATGTGGACATATCTCTGGTATTTTCCCCAGGGCTTTAGAAGAGTCACTAAGACTTTATTACACTTAGTCCAATCTCCACTTACAGGCTTGTTTACCAGTGCACATATGAGTTTTGATTTGAAGACTAACAAACTTACAAATGTCAAGCCATTCATTGTGTCACATGGCAGCAGCCTCTGTTCAGTATAACCAACACATGTCCCCTCCAGGCAGATCAGCAAGGGCACCAGACAGTCCATTGTCAGAGACTGGCATTTAAAGCAGAAAATAAAAACAAGGAAAATAAATTGGAAAATGGGGACTTAGAGGTGCTGGTCTATGGAAACCTAGCATGCTTGCCTTCTAGTGCTCCCTCTTGCAGGATTTCGGGAATGATGTAGTTCATTCAGGTGTTCCTGCATCTCATGTTATCTTTAAATAGTAAAATATCAATACTAGCTATAATGTTGTTTTGTCACTGCTCCTTTTTTATCCAAAAATCTTAATCATTCAGTCTAGTTAAACTTAGAAAATGCCATACTGAAATTGCATTTTCCTCTAGCAAGAATTTTCCAGTCTCTCCCCTATTTTCAAGTTTTATGGTCCCTTATTGCCATTCTAATTTCTGCTTCCCTACATACTCATGAAGTTGATAGCCTACCTTTGTTCTTTCCTGCCATTGAAACAGAAGGAGACAGAATTCTTTTTAGGCTTTTATCTTCTAGCAAGCCTTGAAGGACTAGGCTTAATTTAAAAGTTTCAGGGAATCCAGAGGATTTGAGTAGATAGATTCTGATAGCAAAAGTAGAGGTTTAGTGGCCTGACCATCTTCTTTTGCTTCCCATCTCCCAATTATCTCCATAAACACTGTTTAGATCTCTTAAAGCAATCACCTTGCTGTGTAATTGAATGACATGATACTCAACTTTCCATTACTATGACTAAATAACTGTAATAAAGCTTTCCAACATTATAATGAAATACCTATAATAATTAGTTATAAAGAGAAAGGTTTTATTTGACTCCCAGTCATGGGGTTGCACCACATGTTTAATTGGCCTTTTACTTGGGACCCATATATAACAAGACAGCATGGGACCGGAGAGATGGCTCAGGGATGGCTCAGCCCCAACAGCAAGCATATCTTGAGAAGAGTGTATGATAAGGCAGAAACTCTCACTTCATGTCCAAGAAGAAAATTTTTAAAAAAGAGGAAGAAGAAACCAGGAGATCACAATCTCCTTCAGGAACATGGTTCAAATCACCTAAAATCCTCCTAACATGCCCTACCTTGTGAAGAATCTACAATAGCTACATCAGGCACCAAGTCTTTCATAGCTAAACCTCAAGATTTTTCACATGCAAACTGCAGTAAACCAGCTCCATCCACTGAGTAGCTCCATCCACTGAGCAGAGCCAGGAGGACACAGGTGCTGGGTTCTGAGCCCTGATCCCATTCCTGGGACATAATAATAATACCAAGGAACAAGGGATATGAGAGGACAGTTAACCCCAAATTACTTTTTGAGGCAAATACCAACCATGCATAAATACTAAATGCAAATTAATAGTAAACACCAATATTGTCACCATAAAAACTGTGTGTGAAGCCAAACCAGCTTAAGAAGTGTTTTAGTACCATAGTTGAAAGGATAGGGAACTCCCTCGAGCTGATTGGGCTAGGCCAACACTTCCTAAACAGACATCCAATGGCACAGTCACTGCTACCAACTCTCAACAGTTGGGATCTTGTGAAATTAAAGAGCTTCTGTTCAGATAAAGAGCTCAAAGGCAACCCACAGAATGGGAGAAAATCTTCACTAACCACATATCTGACAGAGGTCTACTGTCCAGAGTGCACAAAGAACTTAGAAAACGAAACTCCAAGGAAAACACTGGCCCAATTAAAAAATGGGCCCTGGAACTTCAAAGAAACTTTACCAGGGATGAAATTAAAATGTCTAACAATTATCTTAAAAAATGCTCCACTTCTATCGCCATCAGGGAAATGCAAATCAAAACTTCCCTGAGATATCATCTCACCCCGGTCAGGATGGCAAAAATCCACAATACAAACAACGAAAAATGCTGGAGAGGATGTGGAGAGAGGGGAACTCTCCTACATTGTTGGTGGGAATGCAGGCTCATACAGCCACTCTGGCGAGCCATCTGGAGATTCTTAAAGAAATTAAAGATTGAAATGCCATATGACCCTGCTATCCCACTTTTGGGAATAACCCCCCATGTAGCAGAGGTTCGCCTCGATAGCACAAGCTCGACCATGTTCATAGCAGCACTGTTTACAATAGCAAAGTCATGGAATCAACCTAAATGTCCAACAGTTGACGAGTGGATAAGGAAACGGTGGTACATCTATACAATGGAGTACTACTCAGCCATCAAAAATGATGAATTACTGGAATTTGCTGGGAAATGGATGTCATTAGAAACAATTATATTAAGTGAAGTATCCCAAACCCAGAAAATTAAGCGCCGTATGTTCTCCCTAATAGGTGGCTCCTAGTACCAAACCCACCCAGCCCACCTTGAGACACTCATAGGTAAATCTATGTATTACCTACAGTAAATGCAAGGATTATGAACAGGATGGTTGGGGTTGGAGGGCCACACCAGAAACAAGGAGAGAGGGGACCATGTTACAGCAGAGAAAATAGGCCTCCATCAAGGTCTGCAAGTAAGTAATGAGGAACCTGGTTAAGTTCACAGACGTTCTTTCCTGATCTCACCAGAAGGGGAGGGCATATAGTCTAGCAGATAAAAAGTAATCATTTTGCAAATGGGTGATGGACCCCTCCCTCAGTGAGGTTTCCTACTCTTATTACATTTACCCTTGAATGTGCTATTACAACAAGACTCCAGTTTAACAGCTTTTTGTCTCTGGCCAGGGGGTGACGTACAGTGCCCAGCAGAATGGAGTGAAGGGCATTGCAGGAGCAGCAAAACTGCAAAAGAAAATCAAGAAACCACAATCCAGAACTTCAGAGACTCTATATCAATCACATAGAACTAGGACAGCCTAATCTCTCCCCATCCTGGAGCTCAGGGACATTTGCGGAAGAGGGGGCGGTAAGATTGTAAGAGCAAAAGGATGGGAGGAGCAACGATTTGCAAGATTCTCAACAATAGTTGGGGCCAAAGCAATCATAATGGGACTTTGCATGCCCTGCACAATGTCCAGCGCACTGTTGCCCTCATAAAGTCTAGCATCTGTTAAGGCCACCGAGACCCCTGGAGGCAAGGGATTGACAGCCATAGTAGTGATCTTATGCTTAAGGGGAACAAGAGAAAGGGCTTATGGAAATGCCACTGGGTCCTTATATGTCATCGGAGAGGAGGACTCAGTGGAGAGTTAGGCGTACACAATAAAGGACTCTCTGGGAATTGGGGGGGAGGCACTGGGGGAAGAGGAGGGGGAGGAGGGGGTTCGGGGGGAGGAGGGGGGAGGGAGGGAACTGGTAAAAAATTTTAAAATGTATAATTAAATTTTTAATAAAAAAAAGAAGTGTTTTAGTTACTCTCCTGAGGTCATTACTGTAGCAAACACAGCCTAAGGAAGGAAAGGCTTATTCAGACTCACAGTTCCAGTGTGTAGCTCATCATGGCAGGAACATCATGGCAACAGGGGCTTAAGGCGATTAGTCACGGTGTATCCAGTCAGGACAGAGTGATGAATTCTTTAGCTCGACTTGCCGTCCTTTCATTCAGCCCACAGCCTCAGCTCATGGGATAGTGCTGTCTATATTTAGAGTAGGTCTTCTACCATGATTAGCACAATCTAGAAACTTCCTCACAGACACGCTCAGAGGTTGATATCCTAGGTGATTCTTGATTGTTGACCAATATCAACCATCACATTGATAAAACAGGACCAGAGTTCCAGGGGAATCTGCTTCCTGTTTCCTCAAACCAGCCTCTGTCTGACTTAATCCCACTCGAAAAGATACTCTTGGGATGAAGGGGACTCCTGCAACTAAGAGTACCTATTAACCTAATGGAAAGAATATTCAGTCTTCTCTATCTTCTAAGTCAAAATTAGCATTTCTTTCCAACATGTGTGTAGGCAACAAAACACAGCTGAATCCATGGCTGAGTTTGTCACAAATATTTACAAGTCACATTGAACAGAAACAGCTGTGAAAGTCACGTCTTATAAAGCTGTCCCAGATACAAACTTAGCAATTTCTAAATGGCTGCTTTCAGAAGAAACATGCACATGGCTCCTAGGTTAGGTTCCTGAAGGCCATGACAGCTTCCACCAACCAACCAGTGCATAGTTTTCCTTGATGTGTGGTATTAGAGGACACCTCTTCAGATTTACCTGCTTCACCAGCATTGACTCACTGCCAACAAACAGTACTATAAACACACACTTCAGTGATGTTTGTCCTCCAAGGCATGAGCAGCCTTGACTGAGGAATGCTGGATAGCACAGCAGAACTGTTCGGGACCATTTGGTTGGAGAAACTGCACACACACAAAAGCCACAAAAGCACGGCTCTAGATACAGTATGAGAAAAACACTTGGTTTACAGTAAAATAGCTAGCTGGAACCAGAATACGGAACATCTCTCATACCTCAGCTGGGCACATGCCTTTTTAATGCATATGCATGGGTAACTGCACCACAAGTATTAATTTAGGGTTCCAGATGCAATCTCCAAATCTTTATCTTATCCCCAAGAATAATGTCAATCTCTTTTATCTTGAAGTATCATTTATGGTCACCAATAATTTGAAACAGCTACAAGTCTTAGAGTCACCACTCAATCTTGTTAATTACCACCTTCCAAAAGAAGCATCTGGGCTGGAGGGATGGCTCAGGGGTTAAGACTCTGCCTTGAAAGCACAAGGTCCTGAATTCTAGACCCAGGTCCCACGTAAAAACACTAGGCAGAAATGGCAGTGACCTATACTTCCGACCCTGGTGAGTAGAGCCTGAGAAATCCCAGAGTGAAGCAAAAAGAAGGTAGAAGCAATCCAGGGTGATTCCCCAAGTCATCCTTGATCCTCCACAGGGACACACAGTGCTCTCTCTCTCTCTCTCGCTCTCTTTCTCTCTCTCACACACACACACACACGGTAGATAGATGATAGATAGATAGATAGATAGATAGATAGATAGATAGATAGATAGATAGATAGATAGATAGATAGATAGTTTTAATTTTTTAAAAAAGGAGCATCTATGTTAGCTAGATATTATGGAATTCTCAAGACAAGAGGATCATGAATTCAAAATCAGGTGGGGCTACAGCTCAAATAAATGAGTAGATAATGCTATTCTGAGGCAGGATCCCTAGGCTTCTTTCTGCCAGGAGGTACATGGCACAAGAAGGTGATGTTTTAAGAAGGAAGAATTTCACTATCTGAAAAGTTTGGGAGCAGATGGCACATTCTTAAAGCAGAGCAGTCGCCATGGAGCACTCAGGAGGGTATATGGGGCCAGACCACGATGTCGCTGCACCTGCGGGTGTCCCCTGGTAGGGTGACTCAGACCTGCTCCAGGGCCCACTGTTGGGCGTGGAGCAGATGCGGGAGCTGGTGGTTGAGTTTTTTGTTCCCTGGTCCATCGAACCATGTGGCAGCCACTCTGGACCAGGCATTGGATGGTGATGATGAAGACGGTACAGAAGATGAAAATAACATTAGTAACAGAACTAGCTCAGATGAACCATCTGCAGAATGCCTCAAACCGCCATCTTAACAAAAGTTGTTTCAGGAAATTAAAACTGCTACTGAATTGAGTGAGGTGGTGTATTCCTGTAATCCCAGTTATTTGAGGCAGGAGAATTGCAGGTTAGAGGCTCACCTGGGTTATATGTCAAGACCTTATCTTTCAAGAAAAAAAAAAGCACGCTTTACAACCTTATCATCAAATGCTGACACTGAGGGAAGATCCTGCTCTCAATTGGTAATTTTCTTCCACTGGAACAAGTTTGTCACAGAGAAAATTTTTTGTTTCCAGAAAAAAATATAATAAACATTTGAGAATGGAATCTATTTTCTCATCCTGAAATAAAGTGGAATAACTCAGAATATTGAATAATTCAGAATAATATGAACTTTTAATTTATGTAGAAGAAAAACAGGAAAAACTGAAGAGAAAGAGAGACCCAAGGAAACCTTGAAATCACATATGTACCTGTTATACAGATATCTACAGATGATTACTCTCAATGAATGTGGATTTTTAACTTATTTGAGTGAGATACAAGGTTCATGCAAGCATGTCATGGCACACGATTGGAGGTCAGAGGACAACTTTCAGAAATTGGTTCACTTCCTGCCTTTCACCATGTAGACATTCTGGGATAAAATTTAGGTTGTCACATTTGCAAGTAGACCCTTTACTTGTTGAACTATCTTTCCAGCCCTCAGTGTGGTTTAATCTGATTTATCTAGTACCTTACTAGAACCAGATGGAATGTTTTTGTGATACAGTTTTAATTACATAAAACAGCATACTTGAAGCTCTGGGTTCAAGCTCCCAGCATCATATAAACCAGACTGATGGTTTATTCCTGTAATAGAGGCAGGAAGATCAGAAGTTCAACATCATCTACTGCATAACAAATTCCAGGCCAGCCTGGGATACATGAAACAGTTTCAAAATAATAAGATGAAACAAATAAAAATTTATATATTCTTACAATAAAAAAATGGAAGCAGCACATAAAAGCGAACAGCTTCACGGAAGGTCACAGGCTGGAAGATTTGCAGTCAAAAAGTTCATTCAGGGGTTAAGGAGATGGCAATAGATAAAACATTTGTCATGCAAGTATGAAGACCAGGGTATGGATCACCAGCACTCATATAAATGCCAGGATACAATGGTGGCCTACCTGTAATCCCAGTTTGGGAGGTAGAGATGAAATCCTTAAGGTAAGCTGGTTAGTTAGACTAGCCAAATCAGTGAGCTCTGGGTTCAAATGCTTCAGTGCATAAAGTGTCCAAGAAAGACAGCTGATATCAACCTCCAGCATCCACATGCATGCACATATGTGAGCACATACACATATGAACACACACACATGCACATCACACACACACACACACACACACACACACACACACACACACACACACACACACACACATGTACATGGGGGGATAAGTCTATTCAACTCATACTTTATCCAGTATTTTAACCCCAGACTTTTCCCTTGTATGATCGCCACCATTAGCTCCCCGCAGCCTTATGTTTTCTGAAAGACCCTGGAAAATGCTGCTTGTAGGGATTAGCCCCTTCTAATGCACTCCCTGGCAGTATCAAGGTGGGGGGGTTCCCAAATACACTAAGACCAGGGTTCCCAACTCCTGATCTCTGATGTGAGGGAGAATGGCTTTGGAACCCTCTTCCCTGTGACAACAGCTTTCCTGACAGAAATAAAAATGACAAAGACCGCATCTCTCCTGAGCCCCAACTCGTGGCTCCCGGTGGCTGTGCTGCGTGGATTTCCTGATGAACGATGCATCAATAAGCTATTAACATGTCAGTTTCTCATTAAGTCTGAGTACGGAGCCCATGTTTGCCCAATGGGATGAACTTCTCTAATCTGATTTGACAGAGGTTCCTACATAAATATTCATACAAACCGGGGCTCTTTTAATCCAGGTTATTGTTTGTAATAAAAAGGAATAGAGAGAGGTTGCTTTTAAAACCCGTTTTCTGGGTCACTTCTTATTTTTGCAGTATCAAAATAATAGCCTCATCATTGTGAAACAGTGGTTAAAGAGGATTACACTTCTGGAGCTCTTGATGGATAAAAATGAGAGGAGAAAGAAAGCACCACCAGGCTTGCAGGGATTTCTTTGGGCATTGTGCTTCTGGCTGCCTGCTTTGTCTTTAATTAATTATATGGAGCATTTACAGGAACCCTTTCAGCCTCAGAGCCCTGCAAATGTTACTCTGGGGTTCAACAAGCTCAAATCAATGAACCTCAGAGGGAGGAAAAGAGGGAGGATTCACTAAGAGCTTGTGATCAGCTCCCAGTGCTGCAGTCCCCAGAGACTTGCCATTCTCTCTGCCCCTGAGAAACACTGCATGGGCTCAGGAAGGCCCTGCCGCATTCATATTTTTACAGTGACTTCTGCGCTGTAGCTCTACAAATATCAGCAAAAGCTAGGACTTAGTGCTAGGTTGCCAGGGGAGCCTAACACTTCTGAGGCTTATGTAGTGGCTCCAGATTTGCCTAAATCTCTCAGAAAGAACAATACTCATCCATCCGACAACCTCTCAGGCAGGGATCCATTGACGCACAAGGTCACAGGTCCAAAAATTACCTTGTGACTCAGCTCTGTCCTCGTCAAAGAGAAAGCAGTAGTATGTCTCTCCTAGCACTGCTGTAATCATTAACAGGAGCATGCTTTCCAAGGGCAAACTCAAGGCATGCGTTTGCTCACTTAGCATATTATGTGTCTGCTAGGATTCTCTACTTTCACAGGCAAGGAAATGGAACCAGAGTAATGCCAGGTTTCATAAGTGATGAATCAGAAAGTTGAAGCCAGACCCCAGATTCCACACTCCTAGCTGTCAATCTACCACACCTTCATTAAGAAGGGAATGGGCTGTCATCTCACCACGTGGTATCTGTGAGTTTAGAAAGACAGCTCACTTGGCAAAAGACCTGAGTCCAGTCCCTAGCACCCCTATAAAAAGGTAGGAACAGAGTTACAAGTTATCCCAGAGATGGGGAGTTAAAGAAAGGAAGATTCCTGGGTTTGCTGGACAACCAGTCTAACCTAACTCATAAGCATTGGGACAAGAGACTCTTTCTCAAATGATGTGGATGGTATTCCTGAGGATGAGATGTGAAGTCGTCCTCTAGCATCTGTGCAAATGCATATATACACACATGTGTACCTGCACATACACATTCATATGCCTTTTTAAAAAGGAAAAATCTGTACTTACTAATTGTGCAGTTAAAGTGCTAGACTTGAAGGAATGTGGGGTAATGAGAAAGTCTGTGAATGTACAAGGAGCAGGAGCCTTCCACTTAGTTTTTGTCTAAACCTAGCACTGTCCCAAAAAAAGGTTGCCCGTTTGTCCATGTCTTCTAGACATGACAAGGTCATTGAGCCCATGAACTTATCACAAGTGTGCTTATCTGCACAACTTTCCAAGGGAATTCTACTCTGGTAAGAAGGAAACCTCATGAGGCACCACCCTTCCTTCAGGGACTAGTGATGGCTGTCTGTGGGGAGGGGAGCCACATTCTTCAGTGCTGTACCCACTGATACATTGTTTGTGCAAGTACCCAGATATATGTGAATGCAATTAACTATTTTTTATTTAATTTTTATTCTTTTAGACTTTCATACAGAAAGCACATGCTAACAACCTCCGGGTAAATCAATCCAGGAACTGTTCCCAGAATTCAGAATATGAAGAGGGAGAGGAGGCTAACTAGTGAAGTAGTAAAGGACAGGCATGGCTGAAGGTCAAATTTTAGAGTTCCCACCCCTCTTACCTACACTGGAAAATGAACTTTGCAAAACTGACTTCTTTACTAACTAGCATTCAAGTCAATTTCTATTCCAAATAATTTAATCTAACAAGGTTTTCCCAGTATTTCACTGTCACTATTTTCTTCATCACCAATTTTTCATCTTTTCCTTTACTCTCTTTGTCTCTCTCTCTTTCCCTCTCTCTCTTTCCCTGTGTGCGCATGTGCGTGTGTGTGTGTGTGTGTGTGTGTGTGTGTGTGTATCAGAGGATACTTACTTGAGTGTGTATGCCTGTGGAAACCCAAGGGTGACATCTGGGATCACCTTAAATTGTTCTATCTCTTTATTGCTTTGCTCTGGAATTTCCCAGGCTCTGTGCTTCTTCACCAATTATTTACTGGAGGAAAGAAAGTCAATAGTTTTATGGCAGAACTGAGTTATCACATGCTACACACATTGTTTCATGTTGACTAAGGTCTTTGAAGACTAGGAGTACTTTCAATTCAAGAACAGGTCAGTTCCCTTTTTTATCCTGTCAGTCTTGAATTGCACAGTGGCACTACACATTTCACAGTTGTTTCTACAACAAGCAACCTATGTCTTTTCATTCTCTGTTCAAGTTTCTGTAAAATGCTTATTTTATTATAGTTATTTTAATTGAGTTTATAACATTGCCCTAAACCCCTTTTCACCCACGCCCTTCTTCAATCCAATCATGTTTCTCCCACCCCCCTGTTTCTCTGCCTGTGTGGATCACAGGACTCCCTTTGAAGGGCCTGTGTTGGTAAGGGAGTCAGATATCTGTTGTAGTATATGTGGCTCTTCAGTGAACAAAGTCATACGTAGGGAGATTCCTCTTACCTTGTCCAATACCTACCCTACAGACACTTTCCAAATGCAGCTGTTTTTCCTTAGATTCTTCCTAGTCCTTAGAGGAATGTTGGCCATTATGCAAAAAAAAAAAAAAAAAAAAAAAAAAAAAACGGTAGAAGTTCTCAATGTAGTAAGATCTTAGGTATAGCAGCCCTGTTGTGGCTGAAGTGTGCCAGTCAGAAGTATACCACCCCACCTTTGGGCTCTTTCAATCTTCCCACTCCTTCTTTCACGAGGTTTCCTGAGCCTTGATGTGGGGAAAGATTTTGATGGCCTGAATAAGGCTGAGCATTCCAGGGTCACCAATATTATGGGCTCTGGTCAGTTGTGGTTTTCTGCCTCATTAGTCTTCCATTGTAATAGGGCATATCTTGGTTGAGCTCTGAGAGCTTTTGTATTTGTAGCTCATGGGTGTTAGAGAAGTTTCACCTTGAGTGTATTTTTTTGTGGGTTTAATGCTAGGAACCACTTATAAGAGAGAACATGTGACATCTGCTTTTCTGTGTCTGGAATATTTCGTTTAATATAACTACTTCCAACTCCATCCATTTACCAGCAAATTTCATTAACTCATTTTTCTTGAGAGCTGAATAGTATTCCGTGCATGTATGTACCCCATTTTTTAATTATCCATTTATCTACTATTGGACATCTTTTCTGATTCCATTTCTTTGCTATTGTGAATAGAACTGCAATGAACATGGAAACATATGTGTCTCTATACTAAGATGTAACTTTCTTTGGAAATATTCCCAGGAGCTATAGAACTAGGTCGTATGATGTTTTAATTTTTTTTTTTTTAAGGAACCTTCATACTGGTGTCCAAAGAGATTGTACAAGTTTGCATTTCCACCACAAATATTTGAGGATTCCCTTCTCCTTGTATCCTTGCCAGCATTTGTTGTTGTGTTTTGGATTTTAATCATTCTGAATGGGGTGAGATGATTTCTCAGGGTGGTTTTCATCTGCATTTCGCTAATGACTATGGAAGTGGAATATTTTTTGAGATATTTGTGAGATATTTGAATTTCATCCTGAGAAAAGTTTGAGTTCTAAGGTCTGTTTTTTAATTGTGTTATTTACTACCTTGTTATTCAAGATTTTTAATTCATTGTATACCCTGGATATTTGTCCTCTATGTGGTTACCAAAGAATTTCTCCTATTCTGTGGATTGCCTTTATGCTCAATTAACAATATCTTTTGCTGGGGCTGGAGATGTGGCTCAGGGGTTAAGCCTCTGCCTTGCAGGCAGAAGGTCCTGAGTTCAGATCCCAGATCCCACGTATAGATGCCCGGCGGAAGTGGGGGTGGCCTGCGTTTCCCAGGGCAGAGTAAACAAGGAGGAGGTGGAGGTCCATGGTGCTTCCCGAGTTCGTCCGTGGTTCTACACATATATACACATGCAACCACACATGCATACACACACAATTGAATAAATAAAAAATTAAAAAAAAACAATATCTTTTGCGGACCAGAAGTTTTTTATTTTCATGATATCCCACTATTGAGTGTTGGTCTTATTTCCTGTGTATTTAGGGGCCGGTTTCATTCTTCTGAATATAGATATCCAATTTTGCCACCACCATTTGTTGAAGATGCTGTCCTTTTTCCAGTAGTTTTTCAGGGTACCTATGACATGACTGGAGGTACATGAGCTTATATCTGGGTTTTCAATTCTAATCCATTGTCTGTTTGGAGCCAGTACCATGCATTCTTATTACCATGAATTTATAGTATAGATTAAAGTCTGCTGTGGTTATTCCTCCCGCAGAGTTTTTTTTTTTTTTTTTTCACTTTTTAATCTTTTTTTTTATTTCCACTCATACAAACTTAACAGGTACACCGGTCCCCTCCCTCCCTCCACTCCTTTTCCCTTTCCTTCCCCTCTCTCCCTCCCTTTCTCCTAGTGCTCCCTCTCCCCGATTCCTGGAGCATCCTTTAGTGTGCATGTCAAACTTCCCTCTGGGTCCTCCTCTCTGATGAGGTGTAAGGACTCAGTGGCATTGCCTAGAGCTCTTTTTTGTGTTCCCCTTTAGTATAGGAACACTATTATAGCTGTTAATCCCTTGTCTCTAAGAATCCTAGTGTCTGTGATCCATGCTAGACTTTGGGGGGGGGGTCAATGATATGTTGGTAACTGCGCAGATCATGCAAAGTTCTATTATGATTACTTCGGCCCTAACTTGTATGGAGCATCTTGCATATCGTTGCTCCGCCCCATCTTTAGGCTCTTACAATCTTACCGCTCCCTGCTCCGCAAATTTTCCTGAGCTTTGGAATAAGGAGAGATTAGGTTGGCCTGGTTCCAGATGGTTCATGTAGAGTCTCTGATTTTCCGAATTATGGTTTGTTGATTTTTTTTGTTTCAGTTTTGCTTCTCCTTCACCACCCTTGGCTCCATCCTGATGGGTATTGGAATCACCCCCTGGACCCCGCGAGAGAGCGTGTGTTCAGGACCGGCGGAAGGCGGGAGGGGCTAAGAATGATCTGGGGGCTTGACCTGGGACGGGGGTGTGGCCAGTAGTCCACCCAAGCCCTGGGCAGCTTTGGTGCTGCTTAGGCTGGATGGTGGGAGGGGCTGGACCCTGTGAGAGAGCGTGTGTTCAGGGCCAGTGGAAGAGGCGGTAGGGCCGATAATACTCTTGATAGATGTATTTAACCAGCCCTGAAATCTGTCCTACTTCTAGACTTCCTGTTATGTTAGATAATACATTCTTGTCTTTATTTTCTTAAATCAATTTGAAATAAGATATTCTATTATTTGTATACAAAGATATCTTAAACAGATGATGTACTAAATACTTAAATATCATTTTATCTGGTAACATATATGGTAGGTATTAATTTTATCATACTTTTCAGATGAAGAAACTCAGATGTAATGAAATACCTTGCTCAAAGTTATATAGCTAATAAAACCATAATTTCAATACAATACATTCAGAGCCCATAATAGATACTAGTTTCTGTGTTTGTGTGCATGTGTGTGTGAGTGTGTGTGTGTGTGTGTGTGTACAATTGTGCATGGAGGCTAAATGTATTGTTCCTTGGGTATGTTTTTTTTTTATTTGCCTGAAATTAGTACTGAAACATACCAAGTATACTATGCTGGCTGGACAACAAGCCCCAGGAAGTTGCCTGTCCCTACCTCCCCTGTGCTAGGATTACAAGGGCACACCATCATACCTGACCAGATTAAGCCAAGGTAGAGATTATTGACAGAAATGGATACAAGTGATTACAAGATCCCCTAAAGCTGTAGTCAGTTATGTGGTTTCCACGCCTCACCACTGTATTCTGAACAAGTCTTCAGACTATATTGTTATTTGGGTCTCAAACACTCTTCTGCTCTGGAAACTGCCGGATTCACAAAGTACATTTTCTTTTATTGGTCTTAGATCAAATCAAGTCCACTTAACATAATTGACCATAGGTTTTTTGCATTTTAGCACCAAGACTCTAGAATCAACAGTCCTCACTCTGTCTGTCCTTCAATTGATGCTGCAGTCCACCCTTCCTTACAACTAGATGATGATCCTATTGAAAAGCAGATTCTCATTTTTGATCTTGTGCTTTTTATTTCTAGCATTTTAATGGACTCTATGAATATTCCACCTTTCCCTGATGGAATTCTCCTTGGTTCATATACATTACCCACTTTTTCTAGTAGACTCTTTAATGTATTAATCATAGTTACATTGAAGTCACAGCCTAAGATCCAGGTTATCTCTGGGTCTGGCTTCTTTATCTTGTGACAGTGAATGATTTTATCTTGCTTCATGTGTTTTATAATTTTGTATTGCGTAATGGTTCTTGTGTCAGAATAACAGGAGGGATTGAAATAAATAGATTTTTGTATGTGGAAGTGGTTATACTCACATTGAAAGAGTTAATGTAGTAAAAGAATGAAAAAAAAAAACTTAACAAGTACACTGGTCCCCTCCCTCCCTCCACTGCTCCCACCCCCCTGTACTCCCCTCCTCTTTCCCTCCTTCCCCATCCCCCAGTGCCTCCCCTCCCATCCCTGGAGCATCCTTTAATATGCATGCCAAACTTTCCTCTGGGTCCTCCTCTCTGATGAGATGCAAGGACCCAATGGAATTTCCCAGAACCCTTTCTTGTGTTCCCCTTAAGCATAAGAACACTACTGTGGCTGTCAATCCCTTGCCTCCAAGGATCCTAGTGCCTTTAGCCCATGCTAGACTTTGTGGGGTCAATAATGTGTTGGACATTGCGCAGAGCATGCAAAGTCCAATTATGATTGTTTCGGCCCTAACTTGTGTGGAGTATCTTGCATATCATTGTTCCTCCCATCCTTGTGCTCTTACAATCTTACCACCCCCTCTTCCGCAAATTTCCATGAGATTCAGGATAGGGAGAGATTAGGCTGCCCTAGTTTCAGGTGGTTGATATAGAGTCTCTGATGTTCTGGATTATAGTTTGTTGATTTTTTTCTTTTTCAGTTTTGCTGCTCCTGCAATGTCCTTCACTCCATCCTGATGGGCACTGTATGTCACACTCTGGCCAGAGATAAAAACCTGTTAAACTAGAGTCTTGTTATAAGAGTACATTCAAAGGTAGATGTAATAAAAGTAGAAAACTGCGGTGAGGGAGGGGTCAATCACCCATTTGCACAATAGTTACTTTCTATCTACCACACTATATGACCTCCCCTTCTGATAAGATCATACCCCATCAGTTGCAAATGATCAGGAAGGAAAGTCTGTGAACTTAATCAGATGTCTCATTACTTACTTGCAGTCCTTGATGGTGGCTTATTTTCTCTGCTGTAACATGGTCCCCTCTCTCCTTGTTTCTTGTGGGGCCCTCCTTCCCCATCCCTCCTGTTCATAATCTTTGCAATTATTGTAGGTATTACAGAGATTTATCCTTGAGTGAGTGTCTCTAAGTGGGTTTGGTACTAGGAGCCACCTATTAGGGAGTACATACGGCACTTAATTTTCTGGGTCTGGGATACTTCACTCAATATAATTGTTTCTAATTCCATCCATTTCCCGGCAAATTCCATTAATTCATCATTTTTGATGGCTGAGTAGTACTCCATTGTATAGATGTACCACTTTTCCTTATCCACTCATCAACTGTTGGACATTTGGGTTGATTCCATGACTTTGCTATTATAAACAGTGCTGCTATGAATATGGTCATGCTTGTGCTATAGAGGTGAACTTTTGCTGAATGGGGGTTTATTCCCAAAAGTGGAATAGCAGGGTCATATGACATTTCAATTTTTAATTTCTTTAAGAATCTCCAGACGGCTCACCAGAGTGGCTGTATGAGCCTGCACCCACCAGCAATGTACGAGAGTTCCCCTCTCTCATCCTCTCCAGCATTTGTTGTTGTTTGTATTGTGGATTTTTTTTTTATTATTCATTCAATTGCGCGCGTTTGCGTGTGTGCGTGTGTGCGTGTGCGTGTGTGTGTGTGTGTGTGTGTGTGTGTGCGTAGAACCGCAGACAAATTCAGGAACCACCATGGACATCTCTACTTCCTCCTTGTTTACTCTGCCCCGGGATTCACAGGCTCTGCCCTACCAGGACCAGAAACGCAGGCTGCCCCCACTTCTGACTGGCGTCTATTCATGGGGTCTAGGTTCCGAACTCAGGACCTTCTGCCTGGAAGGCAGAGGCTTCACCTCTGAGCCACCTCTCCAGCCCCTGTATTGTGGATTTTTGCCATCCCAGCAGAATTTTTATTACTCAAAATCATTTTTACTATCCTGGACCTTTGATGCTTCCATTTAACTTTTGAGATTGTTTTATCAATTTCTGTGAAGAATTACCATGTAATATTGATTGGTATTTCATAGAATATGTGTACTGTTTTGAGTAGGATTATCATTTTTACAATGTTAATTCTACCATTAGGAGGTTTTTCCACCTTCTAGAATTGTGTTTTCCACAATCTCTTTCTTTAGGGTTTTAATGCTTTCATTGTATAGATCTCTCAAAACCTTGGTTAGATTATCCAAAAGTATTTCCTTTTTTTAAATTTTTTAACATTTTTATTATTATTTCTGCTCATACAAACTTAATAGGTACACCAGTTCCCTCCCTCCCTCTCCCCCCGAACCCCCTGCTCCCCCTCCCTTCATCCCTCCCTCCCCATTCCCCAATGTCTCCCCCCCAATTCCCAGAGAGTCCTTTAATGTGCATGCCAGACTCTCCTCTGGGCCCTCCTCTCTGATGACGTACAAGGACCTAGTGGCATTTCCCTGAACCCTTTCCCATGTTCCCCTTAAGCATAGGAACACTACCGTGGCTGTCAATCCCTTGCCTCCAAGGATCTTGGTGCCTTTAGCAGATGCTAGACTTTGTGAGGTCAATAGTGTGTTGGACATTGCACAGGGCATGCAAAGTCCAATTATGATTGCTTTGGCCCTAACTTGTGTGGAGTATCTTGCAAATCATTGCTCCTCCCAGCTTCTTGCTCTTACAATCTCACCATCCCCTCTTCCGCAAATTTCCCTGAGCTTCAGGATGGGGAGAGATTAGTCTGGCCTAGTTCTAGGTGGTTGATATAGAGTCTCTGAAGTTCTGGATTGTGGTTTGTTGATTTTCTTTTGCAGTTTCGCTGTTCCTGCAATGCCCTTCACTCCATCCTGATGGGCATTGTATGTCACCCCCTGGCCAGAGACAAAAAGCTGATTAAACTGGAGTCTTGTTATAAGAGCACATTCAAGGGTAGATGTAATAAAAGTAGGAAACCTCAGTGAGGGAGGGGTCAATCACCCATTTGCAAAATGGTTACTTCTTATCTGCCAGACTATATGCACTCCCCTTCTGGTGAGATCATACCCTCTCAGTTGTAAATGATCAGGAATGAAAGTCTGTGAACTTAACCAGGTGTCTCATTACTTACTTGCAGTCCTTAATAGAGGCCTATTTTCTCTGCTGTAACATGGTCCCCTCTCTCCTTGTTTCTGGTGTGGCCCTCCAACCCCATCCCTCCTGTTCATAATCCTTGCAATTACTTTAGGTATTACATAGATTTGTCTTTGAGTATCTCAAGGTGGGCTGGGTGGGTTTGGTACTAGGAGCCATCTATTAGGGAGTACATACAGTGCTTAATTTTCTGGATTTGGGATACTTCACTTAATATAATTGTTTCTAATGACATCCATATTCTGGCAAATTCCAGTAATTCATCATTTTTGATGGCTGAGTAGTACTCCATTGTATAGATGTACCACTGTTTCCTTATCCACTCGTCAACTGTTGGACATTTGGGTTGATTCCATGACTTTGCTATTGTAAACAGTGCTGCTATGAACATAATCCTTGCTGTGGGCTTGTTGTATACAGCTTTTATTATATTGATAAAGGTTCCTTGCATTCCTACTGTCTCTAGCATTTTGATCATAAAAGGCTGTTGGATCTTGTCAAAAGCTTTTTCTGCATCTATCGAGAGTATCATGTGGTCTTGGACTTTGGACTGGTTTATATGATGAATTACATTCAAAAGTATTTCTTTTTTACTGCTATGGTAAATGGAATTGTTTCTCTTGGGTCTTTCTTACTTTGATCATCCTTGGTGTATTGGAAAACCACTGATTTCTGAACATTAATTGTGTAATCTGCCACTATAACTGAACTTATTTATTTGTTCCAGTAGTTTTCTGGTGGAACTTTTAGAGTCTTTCAGGTATAGAATCATGTCATCTGCAAATAGACTTCTTTCTTTCCTATTCATATCTTTTTTATCTCCCTTTCTTGTCTTATGGCTATAACTAATATTGCAAGGACAATATTAAACAGAAGTCATGAGAATGGGGCAACCTTGTCTAGTTCTTGATGTAAATGGGAATGCTTCAAGTTTTTCACCATTTGAGATAGTCTTGCTATAGGCTTGTCATATATGGTCTTTATAATGTTGATATATGTTCCCTCTTTTGCTATTGTCTCCAGGGCTTTGATCACAAAGGGCTGTTGAATTTTGTCAAATGCTTTTTCTGTATCTATTGAGAAAATCATGTAATTTTGTCCTTGCATTTGTTTATATGATGAGTTGCATTTATTGATTTGTGTACATTGAAGCATCCTTATGTTTCTGGATTAAATCCAACCTGGTCATTGTGGATGATCTTTCTGAATCTAGTTTGACAAAATTTTATTGAGGATCTTTGCATCAGTGTTCATCAATGAGGTTGGCCTACAACTTTAATTTTGTTGTTTTATTTTGGGATCAACTTATTAGGTTCAAAGAAAGAGTCTACTAGTGTTCCTTCCTTTTTTATTTTGTATAATACTTTAGAGAGTAATGATGTTAGTTGTTCTTTAAATGTCTGGTAGGAAACTGCATATGACCTAGTTATACTACTCCTAGGAATATTCCAAAAAGACTCTGAATCTTATCATAAAGATACTTGTTCATCTATGTTCATTGCAGCTCTATTCACAACAGCAAGAAAGTGGAATCAGCCAACATGACCATTGGCAGAAGAATGGGTAATGAAAATGTGATACATATACACAATGGAATACTATTCAACCATCAGAAAGGATGAAATTATGGAATTTACTGGTAAATGGATGGAACTGGAAAATTTAATATTGAACAAAGTATCTCAGATACAGAAAGATCAGCACCACATGTTCTCTCTTATATGTGGATGTTAGTACTGACATCTGTGTCAATGTATTTGGTTTAGAATTATTGTATGAGCCAGAAAATTTGGGGACCAATGAAAGGGAAGATTGGAAAGAGGATAGGGTAAAACCTTTCAAAAGGGCAGACTTAGGATACCAGGGCAAGTTGAGTGAGGGAGGGAATAATTATGAAAATACCTAGGGGAACAGAAGGGGATAGGATATAGGAGGGACAGAGGGACTTAGAGAAACACCCCAAGACTGAACCTAATATGCTAATAACATATCAAAAATGTCTTTTAACACATGTTCCTTTCTCACTGCACATCAGAGATCACTCAATTTGTATGGCTGTGCTTGAGGTGAAGGGTTTCAATTTCCTATTTTTTTCAAGCTTTTGATAAATTTTATTTGAGTTTCAATAAAGTTCTCCCCCCAAAAAAATATGTCTTTTAAACAAAGGAACAAGAATGGACAGGCCCTATACAGAAGAGCACAGAGTGAGGAAAACAGGGAAAAACAAGCAAACAAACAAAAAAGCCCAGGGCTGATCCACTTAGTACTTGGAGAAAATTAGAGACATATTAGAAGTGACAGGAAAAAATACATCAAATGGAACTAGTCTGAGAACTTCTTTCTTGCTGGATAGCTTACACATTACCAAGGAATATTGTAGAAGCTACTGGGGGAGAGAAATAACCACAAGCTTTAACAACTTATGAGATCTATAAGTTGCAATAAAAATTGCTGTGGCAATCAGAGAAATAGTGGCATGACTATCAAGGAGAAACCAATAACTTTCTGGTTGAATTGAAGACCCACTTGTCAAAATGGAACACGTTTCTGTCACTGTTAACTAGAACAAGAACCTAAAAAATAGAAGAAGGGCTGGAGAGATGCTCAGGGATTAAGACTGTCTTACAAGCAGATGGTCCTGAATTCAGATCCCAGGTCTAACGTAAAACAGCAGGTACAAACAGCAGTGGCCTTCACTTCTGGCTCTGGTGATGGAATCTGGGAAATCCTAGAGCAAAGAAGAAGGTAGGAGCAATCCAGGATGATTCCCGATATTACCCTTGGGCCTCCACAGGGACATATAGTGCTCTCTGAAACACACACACACACACACACACACACACACACACACACACACACACACACACACTCAGAGAGAGAATAAATAAAATACTTTAAAAACACAAGGAAATAATTTTTATTGGTTTTTTTCTACTCATACAAACTTGATAGGTACCCCATTGCCCTCCCCACTCCCTGAATCCCTTGCTCCCTCTCCCCTTTTCCCCTTCCTTTCCCTCCTTCCCTACCTTCCTCCCAGTGCCCTCTCCTCCCCATTCCTGTAGTATCCTTTACTGTGCATGTCAAACTTTCCTCTGGGTCTTCCTCTTCTGATGAGGTGTAAGGACTTAGTAGCATTGCCTAGAGCTCTTTTTTGTGTTCCCTTTTAGTATAGGAACACTATTGTGGCTGTTAATCCCTTGCCTCTAAGGACCCTAGTGCCTGCGATTCATGCTAGCCTTTGGGGGGTCAATGATATGTTGGTAATTGTGCAGGTCATGCAAAGTTCTATTATGATTACTTAGCCCTAACTTGTGTGGAGTATCTTGCATATCATTGCTCCTCCCCATTTTTAGAGTCTTACAATCTTACCGCTCCCTCGTCCACAAATTTCCCTGAGCTTTGGGATGGGGAGAGATTAGGCTGGCCTGGTACAAGGAAATAATTTAATAGGGAAAAACAGCCTATGAACAGCACACCGAACTGCTGTGTAAATATTTGAGGACCACTCTTCTACAAGAGAGATAGAGGATCTCAACAACCTGACAGGATAGATCCTAGGCCAGAAGAGCAGTGAACTGGACAACAATGGCTAGCTAATGCAAATTACTGGAAACTCAGCAATGCTCTCCCAGAATCAGGGCATCCTAATCTCTCCCCTCCTAAGGCTTAGGGAATGACTGTAATACCAACATGCCTCCGTAGACTATGGAGAATGGAAGAGAAATAAAATCACAAAGGGACCCCCCATGCAGCAGAGGTTCGCCTCGATAGCACAAGCTCGACCATGTTCATAGCAGCACTGTTTACAATAGCAAAGTCATGGAATCAACCTAAATGTCCAACAGTTGACGAGTGGATAAGGAAACTGTGGTACATCTATACAATGGAGTACTACTCAGCCATCAAAAATGATGAATTACTGGAATTTGCTGGGAAATGGATGTCATTAGAAAGAATTATATTAAGTGAAATATCCCAAACCCAGAAAATTAAGCGCCGTATGTACTCCCTAATAGGTGGTTCCTAGTACCAAACTTACCCAGCCCACATTGAGACACTCAAAAGTAAACCTATGTAACACAGTAATTGCAAGGATTATGAACAAGAGAGATGGGTTAGGAGGGCCACACCAGAAACAAGGAGAGAGGGGACCATGTTACAGCAGAGAAAATAGGCCTCCATCAAGGTCTGCAAGTAAGTAATGAGAAACCTGGTTAAGTTCACAGACGTTCTTTCCTGATCTCACCAGAAGGGGAGGGCATATAGTCTAGCAGATAAAAAGTAATCATTTTGCAAATGGGTGATGGACCCCTCCCTCACTGAGGTTTCCTACTCTTATTACATCTACCCTTGAATGTGCTATTACAACAAGACTCCAGTTTAACAGCTTTTTGTCTCTGGCCAGGGGGTGACATACAGTGCCCAGCAGAATGGAGTGAAGGGAATTGCAGGAGCAGCAAAACTGCAAAAGAAAATCAAGAAACCACAATCCAGAACTTCAGAGACTCTATATCAATCACATAGAACTAGGACAGCCTAATCTCTCCCCATCCTGGAGCTCAGGGACATTTGCGGAAGAGCGGGCGGTAAGATTGTAAGAGCAAAAGGATGGGAGGAGCAACGATTTGCAAGATTCTCAACAATAGTTGGGGCCAAAGCAATCATAATGAGACTTTGCATGCCCTGCGCAATGTCCAGCGCACTATTGCCCTCATAAAGTCTAGCATCTGTTAAGGGCACCGAGATCCCTGGAGGCAAGGGATTGACAGCCATAGTAGTGATCTTATGCTTAAGGGGAACAAGAGAAAGGGCTTATGGAAATGCCACTGGGTCCTTATATGTCATCGGAGAGGAGGACCCAGTGGAGAGTTAGGCGTACACAATAAAGGACTCTCTGGGAATTGGGGGGGAGGCACTGGGGGAAGGGGAGGGGGAGGAGGGGGGAGGGAGGGAACTGGTAAAAAATTTTAAAATGTATAATTAAATTTTTAATAAAAAAAATTTAGCTAAAAAAAAATCACAAAGGGAAAAACCTCAGGGTCTAGAGGTAGATGAGTGTGAATGGAAATGCCACTATCAACTGGGTGTCCCTAGGACGGTCGACTTGGTATGCCACAGAGGCCTGAACCTCCACAAGAGTAGACAAGCCAGACATATCAATGACCCCCCCCCAAAGTCTAGCATGGATCACAGGGGAGAAGGCTTCAGGCAATAGGATCCTTAGAGTCAAGGGGTAAAACAGTCATAATGGAGTTCCCATGCTAGTGGGCAGCCCAAAAAGGGGCTCCAAGTTATGCCACTGAGTCCTGAACCCTCACTAGGGTAGAGGACTCACAGGGAGGTTCAGCACCCACATAAATGGATGCTCTGGGGGATGGGAGGAAGAAAGTGGTAAGTGTCCGGAAAAGAGGAGGGAGGAGATGAAAGGAAGGGGAATAAGGGGGGAGAGTGCAATGGGGGATGATGGGGCAGGAGAAGAGAGAGGGAGAAGAGGTGGGTACCTACTGAGCTTTATGATTAGGCAGAAATAAAATGTGCAATAATTTAAAAAAAGAGTAGACAAGCCAAAGGGAACCCTGGGGTCGATAGAAGTGGCAAGGTAGGAGAGTGAGAGGAAGTAGGATGGATTGATGAGGGGAAGAGAGAGGAATGGGAGGGAGGGAAGATGGAGGTAAATAGGGATTACTACTCAATAAGCTTGTAAAACTAAAAAATAAATTTAAAAATGCCTGGTAGGATTTTGCACTGGATTCATCCAATCCTGGACTTTTTTTGATTGGGAGATTTGTAAAAATAAATAATAAAATAAATATAAATATTTATTTATATTATAAAATAAAATATAAAAATAAATATAAAATATAAATTTTCAAAGTATGACCTTATGATTGTCTGAATTTCCTTGGTACCAGTTGTGATAGCTCCATTTTCATATCTAATTTCATTAATTTGGGTTTTATGTCTTTTAGTTTTGGTTAATTTGGGTAATTATTTCAAATAACCAGCTCTTTGATTGATTTTTTTGTATCATTCTTTATCTTAATTTTGGATATTTATCCCCTGATGTTACTAATCTCTCTCTGTTTTGGGATTGATTTGTTCTTATTTCTTTAATACTTTAAGCTGCAATATTAAGTTTCTATTTTTTTAATGTAGGTGTTGAATGCTATAAACTTTCCTCTTAAGATCACATTCATCCGGTCGGGACGCGCGCGCGCGGTTCAGCCGGGCCTCAACCCCGCGCCTAGCTGGTGAATACCCACCCCCCCTCCCCCCCACCCCCCCCCACCCCGCACACCGCCCACCAGGACCCCAGGTCGGCCCACAGGGACCCGGCTCCGACTCCCACCATCCAGCCGGAGCCGCGTGCGCGGGGCCGAGGGACGAGGAGGACCTCCCCCTGCACCCGGGCCCGCCCCAGCCGCCCTCAGGTTAAATAGCTCCACGACGTCGCCCCCATCCCCCCTTTTGCACCCCACCCCGCTACGCCGGTTGGGACACGCGCGAGCAGTCCAGCCGGGCCTCAACCCCGCGCCCAAGCTGGTAAGTACCCCCCCCCCGCACCACCCACCAGGACTCCAGGTCGGCCCACAGGGACCCGGCTCCGACTCCCACCATCCAGCCGGAGCCGCTGCGCGCGGGGCCGAGGGACGAGAAGGACGTCCCCCTGCGCCCGGCCCCGCCCCAGCTGCCCTCAGGTTAAATAGCTCCACGCCGTCGCCCCCATCCCCCCTTTGCACCCCACCCCGCTCCACCGGTCGGGTCGCGCGTGGTCCAGCCGGGTCTCACCCCACGACCTAGGTAAGTCTCCACCCGCCCCGCCCACCAGGACCCCAGGCCAAATAATTCAGTTTAGTGAAATTGAGAGATCTTAAGAGTTAAAATGACAATGCCAAAGTCAAAGTGCAAATCCATGAGAAGCAACAATCAAGTAAACAAATTTCCCACTGAAGAAATTAATCCCATAATGTTAGACTCCAACAAGAACAAACCCACGGAAAAAGGCCAAGAAAGCCCCACCCAGGATAAAGACTTTCAAAATATGATCATTACCATGTTCAATACTATGAAAGAGGAAATCAGGGAGGAATTACATAATTGAATCAATCGCTTGGAAGAGGAACACAACAGACATCTGGAGGAGTTGAGAAAAACAGTGCAAGAAACAAAAAGTGGCATAGAGCAGTTAAAACAAACTCAAGCAGAGTTTAAAACAGCTAAAAGACAAGTTATCTTCAACCCAGAACGCCACAGAGAGTCTTATCAACAGAACTAACGAAGCAGAAAACAGAATTTCAGACCTTGAAGATAAAGTGGGAGTACTAAACAGCTCAATGGAAGAGGTTGTTAAAGCCAAAAAGATACTTGAGAGAAATATCCAAGAGATATGGGACACCCTGAAAAAGCCTAACATGAGTATTCATGGAATACCAGAGCAAGAATCTCAAAATACCACCCCTGAGGAAATTTTTCAAACGATCATCAAGGAAAACTTTCCTCATCTAAAAAAAGAGAGGCCCATCCATATACAAGAGGCATTCCGCACCCCAAACAGATACGACCAAAATAGAAGCACGCCACGGCAAATAATAGCTAAAACACTCCACATTCAAGATAAAGAACTGGTGCTCAGAGCTTCAAGGGAGAAAAAACAAGTCACTTTTAAAGGTAAACCTATTAAAATAACAAATGACTTCTCAGTCGAAACAGTAACAGCAAGAAGAGCTTGGAGAGACATACTTCAAGTATTGAATGAGCAAAAATGTGAACCCAGGCTGATTTACCCTGCAAAACTATCAGTCATGATCGAGGAGAAAGAAAAATTTTCCAGCACAAAGACAACTTTAAGGGATACATGGCCACCAAACCAGGCCTTCAAAAACTGCTAGAAATGATACTCAAGCGTGAAGAAAAAAGCAGGCATATCCAGGAGAACAGAAGGCAAGTATAACATCATTAAAAGCGAAGCAATATACTTATAAAAGCTACTAATCATAATAAATGTCTGGAATTAACAATAGTTTCTCCATTATAACACTAAATGTTAATGGACTTAATTCACCGATCAAGAGACACAGATTACAAACTTGGATTAAAAATCACAATCCATCAATCTGCTGCCTGCAGAAAACCCATCTCACCACAAAAGATAGGCACGCTCTAAAAATAAAAGGCTGGTCAACAATTCTACAAGCAAATGGAAGCAGAAAACAGGCAGGGGTAGCCATTATGCTATCAGACAAAGTGGATTTCAAACCAAATAAAATTATAAGAGACACAGATGGATACTACATTTTAGTCACAGGTACAATTCACCAGGAAGACTTCACAATACTGAACATATATGCACCCAATACAGGCCCCTCCACATTCATTAAGAAAACCCTACAGCGTCTAAAGCAAGAAATCAATCCCCAAACGATAATTCTTGGGGACTTCAACACCGCCCTCTCTACATGGGATAGATCAATAGGTCAAAAGCTTAACAGAGACACTTTGGAACTTAATCAAACCCTGAAAGAAATGGACCTTACAGATCTCTATCGAACTTTTCACCCACGCACCAAAGAATACACATTTTTCTCAGCAGCACACGGAACTTTCTCCAAAATAGATCACATATTGGGCCACAAAATGAATCTACACATATACAAGAAAGTTGAAATTCTAACCTGTGCCCTATCAGACCACCACGGCCTAAAGCTGGACATCCACAACACATCAAACAAGAGAAAATACACTAACTCCTGGAAACTTAACACTATGATGCTGAATGAGAACTGGATTCAGGAAGAAATTAAAAAGGAAATTCAAGATTTCCTGAAAGTGAATGATAACGAAAATACAACTTACCAAAATCTCTGGGACACAATGAAAGCTGTTCTAAGAGGTAAGTTCATAGCTCTTAATGCCTACGTCAGAAAAATGGAAACATCAGAAATAAACAACTTAACAATACAGCTTAAAGCTTTAGAGAAACTAGAGCAATCTGATCCCAAAAGTAGTAGAAGAGAGGAGATTAGCAAAATAAGGGGAGAAATATCTGAAATCGAGATTAAGAAAACGATAGAAAAAATCAACCAGTCAAAAAGCTGGTTCTTTGAAAAAATCAATAAGATTGATACACTCCTAGCTAAACTAACCAAAAGCAAGAGAGAGAAAACCCAAATTAACAAAATTAGAAATGAACATGGAGTTATCACTACTGATACCCAAGAAATCCAGAGAATTATAATATCATATTTCAAAAACTTATACTCTGTGAAGTTTGACAACACAAAAGAGATGGATGAATTTCTAAGTAAACACAACTTGCCTAAATTGAATCAGGAAGTTGTGAATTATTTAAATAGTCCTATAACATATAAGGAAATTGAGGAAGTAATCTCGAATCTTCCCACCAAAAAATGTCCTGGACCAGATGGATTCAGCACAGAGTTCTACCAGACATTTAAGGAGTTAATAACACCAATACTCCTTAAACTGTTCCATCAAATAGCAAAGGAAGGAACACTACCAAATTCCTTCTATGAAGCTAATATCGTTTTAATCCCAAAACCTAATAAAGATTCGCTTAAAAAGAAAACTATAGGCCGATCTCCCTGATGAACACAGACACAAAGATTCTCAACAAAGTCTTAGCAAATCGGATTCAAAAACATATTAAAAAGATCATTCACGGGGACCAAGTAGGCTTCATCCCCGGCACACAAGGTTGGTTCAACATACGCAAATCAATAAATGTAATTCATCATGTAAACCAGTCCAAAGTCCAAGACCACATGATACTCTCGATAGATGCAGAAAAAGCCTTTGACAAGATCCAACAGCCTTTTATGATCAAAACGCCAGAGACAGTAGGAATTGAAGGAACCTTTATCAATATAATAAAAGCTGTATACAACAAGCCCACAGCAAGGATTATGCTCAATGGGGAACAATTGGAAGCATTCCCACTTCGATCAGGAACTAGACAAGGCTGTCCACTCTCGCCACTTCTATTCAATATTGTACTTGAAGTCTTAGCTGAAGCCATAAGACAAGAAAGGGACATAAGAGGGATTCAAATCGGCAAGGAAGAAGTCAAGCTATCCCTATTTGTAGATGACATGATCTTATACCTGAGGGATCCCAAAAACTCCACCAGGAAGCTCGTGGAACTAATTGAGAAGTTCAGCAGGGTGGCAGGATACAAAATATATGTGCAAAAATCAGAGGCCTTCCTATATGCCCAGAATGAAAGAAGTGAAAAAGCCTTAAGAGAAACAATACCATTTATTATAGCCCCTAAAAAAATGAAATACCTTGGTATAAACCTAACTAAGGAGGTAAAAGACCTTTACAATGAAAACTTTAAAACCCTAAAGAAAGAAATAGAAGACACCAGAAGGTGGAAAGACCTCCCTTGTTCCTGGATTGGCAGAATCAACATCATGAAAATGACCATCCTACCAAAGGCAATATACAGATTCAATGCTATACCAATCAAAATCCCAAAGCAATTCTTCAAAGAAGTTGACCAAACAATCTCAAAGTTCATATGGAGGCACAAAAGACCCAGGATAGCAAAAACAATCCTGAGTAACAAAAACACAGCTGGAGGTATAACCATACCAAACCTTAGTCTATACTACAAATCCATAGTTGTAAAGACAGCCTGGTACTGGCTCCAAAATAGACACACAGATCAATGGAAAAGGATTGAAGACCCAGATATAAGCCCACAAAGTTACAGCCATTTGGTCTTTGACAAAGAGGCCCAAAGAATCCAATGGAAAAAGAATAGCATCTTCAACAAATGGTGCTGGCAAAACTGGATCTCCACATGCAGAAGATTAAAGCTGGACCCGTACTTGTCACCATGTACAACACTTAATTCCAAATGGATCAAGGACCTTGATATCAGGCCAGAGACTATAAAAACCATAGTTGAAAGGATAGGGAACTCCCTCGAGCTGATTGGGCTAGGCCAACACTTCCTAAACAGACATCCAATGGCACAGTCACTGCTACCAACTCTCAACAGTTGGGATCTTGTGAAATTAAAGAGCTTCTGTTCAGATAAAGAGATTGTAACGCGAGCTCAAAGGCAACCCACAGAATGGGAGAAAATCTTCACTAACCACATATCTGATAGAGCTCTATTGTCCAGAGTGCACAAAGAACTTAGAAAACTAAACACCAAGGAAACCAATGGCCCAATTAAAAAATGGGCCCTGGAACTTCAAAGAAACTTTACCAGGGATGAAATTAAAATGTCTAACAAATATCTTAAAAATGCTCCACTTCTTTAGCCATCAGGGAAATGCAAATCAAAACTTCCCTGAGATATCATCTCACCCTGGTCAGGATGGCAAAAATCCACAATACTAACAACGACAAATGCTGGAGAGGATGTAGAGAGAGGGGAACTCTCCTACATTGCTGGTGGGAATGCAGGTTCATACAGCCACTCTGGCGAGCCGTCTGGAGATTCTTAAAGAAATTAAAGATTGAAATGCCATATGACCCTGCTATTCCACTTTTGGGAATAACCCCCCATACAGCAGAGGTTCACCTCGATAGCACAAGCACGACCATGTTCATAGCAGCACTGTTTACAATAGCAAAGTCATGGAATCAGCCCAAATGTCCAACAGTTGACGAGTGGATAAGGAAACAGTGGTACATCTATACAATGGAGTACTACTCGGCCATCAAAAATGACGAATTACTGGAATTTGCCGGAATATGGATGTCATTAGAAACAATTATATTAAGTGAAGTATCCCAGACCCAGAAAATTAAGCGCCGTATGTACTCCCTAATAGGTGGCTCCTAGTACCAAACCCACCCAGCCCACCTAGAGACAGTAATTCCAAGGATTATGAACAGGAGGGATGGGGTAGGAGGGCCACACCAGAAAGAAGGAGAGAAGGGACCATGTTACAGCAGGGAAAATAGGCCTCCACCAAGGACCCAAATAAGTAATGAGACATCTGATTAAGTTCACAGACTTTTGTTCCTGATCATTTACTACTGAGGGGGTGTGATCTCACCAGAAGAGGAGGGCATATAGTCTGGCAGATAAAAAGTAACAATTTTGCAAATGGGTGATAGACCCCTCCCTCACTGTGGTTTCCCACTTTTATTACATCTACCTTTGAATGTGCTTTTATCACAAGACTCTAACAGCTTTTTGTCTCTGGCCAGGGGGTAACATACAATGCCCACCAGGATGGAGTGAAGGGCATTGCAGGAGCAGCAAAACTGCAAAAGAAAATCAACAAACCACAATCCAGAACTTCAGAGACTCTATATCAACCACCTAGAACTAGGCCAGCTTAGTCTCTCCCCATCTTGAAGCTCAGGGAAATTTGCGGAAGAGGGGGCGGTAAGAGTGTAAGAGCAAAAGGATGGGAGGAGCAATGATATATAAGATACTCTATACTAGTTAGGGCTGAAGCAATCATAATTGGACTTTGCATGCCCTGCGCATTGTCCAACACACTGTTGACCTCACAAAGTCTAGCATCTGCTAAAGGCACCAAGATCCTTGGAGGCAAAGGATTGGCAGCCACAGCAGTGTTCCTATACCTAAGGGGAACACGGGAAAGTGTTCGGGAAAGGCCACTGAGTCCTTGTACGTCATTGGAGAGGAGGGCCCAGAGGAAAATCAGACATGCACAAGAAAGGACTCTCTGGGAATTGGGGTGGGAGGCACTGGGGGATGGGGAGGGAGAGGGGTGGGGAGGGGGAGCAGGGGTACGGGGGGAGGAGGAGGGAGGGAGGGCACTGGTGTACCTAATAAGTTTGTATGAGCTGAAATTAAAAAAAAAAAGATCACATTCATAGAATCCCAAAGATTTTGATGTTGTGTTTAATTTTCATCAAGTTCTAGGACTTTTTGAATTACCATTTGGACTTCTGTCCAAACCTATTCCTCATTCAGTAGCATGTTGTTTAGCTTCCAAGAATTTGTTTACTTTCTGTGTTTTTATCTTACTATAGATGTCTAGCTTTATTCCATGGTGATCAGAGTGAGTACAGGGTGCAACTCAATTTTCATGCATTTGTGTAGGCTCACTTTGTGACCTAGTATGTGGTCTGTTTTGAGAAAGCTCTATGGGCTGCCGACAAGATTATGTATTACTTGGTATTAGGATGAAAAGTCTTGTAGATGTCAGTCGGGTCCATTTCGTTTATGGCTTCATTTTTTGGCCTGTTGATCTATCTATTGGTGAGAGTGAGGTGTTGAAATCATGTTGTAGCTGACTTGTTGTTTTACACATTGTTTTACACATTGTAAGGTTTATTTAATGATGTGGGTGAGCCTATACTTGGTGCATACATGTTTAGAATTGCAAAGTCTTCATGATGGAATTTTCTTTTTACAAGTATTTCTTTTGTGTCTCTTATGTTTGAGTCTATTTTGTTAGGTATTAGAATGGTTATTACTCCTATTTGTTTACCAATTCTATTAGCTTGGAGTATCTTTGATCAACCTTTCACCCTGAGATAATGCTTACCTTTCATGGTAAGCTTTGTTTCTTGAAGACAGAAAATTGATGGACTGTGACTTTAATACATACTTGTAGCCTATGTCCCTTGATTGGGAAGTTGAATACATTGATGTTCAAAGTTATATTTTAGAAGTGTTTGGATTTCCTTGCCCCTCATGGTATTCCATGTCAGGAGTCTGTGAGTTTCTTCCTCTGCTCCCTTGATCTTCATGGATTCCATGTGTCTGTGAGCTCCTAGCTGGCTTTTCCCTCATCTGACTCATAGATTCCATGCCTAGAGTCCATGTCTGGAGTCCATGAGTTCTTTTCATTTCTCTTGCATCTCATGTTCTCCATTCCTAAAATCTGTGAGTTCTTGGTTGCTCTGTTGTCCCTCACAAAGTTCATGTCCATGCATTCTGTCCTCTCTCTCCTCTGATAAAATCCTCTACACATGCTCCGGTTTTAATCTTCAACTCCCAAGCACAATAACCTGGAGACATAAAGACCCCAGAGAACCCACATCATTTTGGCAAGCATGGCCAGGAGATCAGTTATGCATCACCAGAACCCCTGGAAATCCTTTTCAGTCTGTCAAGGGTTGGCACTGTATCTTGAATGCTGTGTTCCTGGAAGCACTCATGAATGCTGTGTTCCTGCAGGAGCACTATGAGTTCTTCCAGGAGATCTTCACAGAGATGGAAGTGAAGTACAAGACAGTGGAGGAAATACATGTCTGCAACAGCCTTGGAGACCATATTTCACCACAAAAAGGATGTGGAGAAGGCTGTGATGGACTTGAACAGCCATCAGTTTAGCAGGCAGCTGATCCATGCAGATCTATCCCTGATGACTGACAGGAAAACCTGCTGCCACCAGTATTAAATGGGAGAGTGCAGATGAGGAGACTTATGCAACTTCGTGCATCTCAAGTCCATCTCCAGAGAGCTGTGGCAGGTGCCAGAAGCATAGATCCAGGTTCCCACCTCTGGAGCAGCACTCTTCATCCAGAGACCTTGGTTGTGGTGATGTTAGAGCTGGTAGCACTGGTGGAGGACTTCAGTCTGACAGGAGGTTGTCCACACATCAAGAAGTGCATGAGTGATTCTGAGCTATGACATTTTTACCCATGTCTCTTAGAAAGTGTTGTAGTTTATTTACAAAACCAGTTCATAGTAAAGATTTTTAAAAATAGGATTCTGAGGGCTGGAGAGATGGCTCAGGAGTTAAGCCTCTGCCTTTCAAGCAGAGGGTCCTGAGTTCGGATCCTAGATCCCACGTACTAACACTGGATGGAAGCAGGGGTGACCTGCGCTTCTTGCCTTGGTGGGTCGAGCCTGTGAATCCCGGGGCAGAGCAAACAGGAGGTAGAAAGCAGTCCAGTCCACAATTATTCCCGAATTCACCCTTGGTTCTACACACACACACACACACACACACACACACACACACAATTGAATAAATAATAAAAAAAGAACAAAAAAAAGATTCTGAATAAAATTTGTAGTGATATAGTGTAAAAAATTTTGAAAAAACATCTTGTGTTAGGTTTTTATTTGCTTTCTTGTGTATGTGTATCTGGTTTTCCTGAATCAGATGAAGTTGCCTTACTATGGCAATTGTTGAAAAGCTTCCCTGGGTTTGGATGGGATGTTGCTGTTTAAGATTTAGTAGTTATGGTTGCTGTAGTGTGCTTTGGATATGTTAGCCCAGCTCTACTTAGGAAGTGAGAGTGTTTGTGATCTAATTTTAATTAGGAAGTTTGGGATTTCCAATTAGGTCTGGTGGATAAAGTTTAAGATTAAGAACAGTTACAAGAGGATAATATATGGTAGGTTATTTAATTATGACTAACATAATTGCAGTAGAGGTGAAGTAAAATTTTTAAAGTTCGTTAAAGGTGTGCTATGGTGAGTAACTCAAGGCCAATGGAAATAAGTATATGGGGTATGGGTAGGATATTTAGGGGTCTTAAACAGAAGTGACAATTTCTTGAGAATATATGGAAAACAAATTTAAAAGGGGGGGTGACTTGTATTTGGTTCTGCAGTATGACTATACTGGGTTGAGTAATATGATTCTTATGGTCCTCTCTTGGCTGAAGTTGATTTGCTGCATTTGGTGGTTCCTGTGATGTATAGTTTGTTCCTGGGTTCATTATGTTTAGTGGGGAGAGCAGGCTATAAGCACAGGAGAGGGTCCTGATGCACAACCACTGTCTCCAGAGAGGGTCCCAGTGAACAGTCTCTGTTGCAAAAGTCAAGCAACATGTCTATTTTATTTATTGTTAAGAATTTTTTTATACCTTTCAGGCCTGGGTCTGGCCACCACAATAAAGCTCTACCCCAAGGCCCACACTCTCCACATTTGGGCTCAGGTTGCCTCTCATGCTTCAGTCTGGCCACTGCAGTCATGGTTCCGCCCAAAGGCCTGCATGCCAGTAAACTCCATCTCCCACCAAGCTTTACCCACCCCTTTACTACCTAATTAACCCAAGTCTTCATCTACTACCAACCCCCTGCTAATCATTAAAAAAAATCCTCCAATGATTAAATAAAGGCCACAGAAACCGCAGGCCAGAGACTAGCAAACCAACACTATACAGTTGGACACTTCAAAAATCTTACCATTCAATAGAAGAAAATCTTTACACCTAACCCTAGATAAGTAACCCATTTTATTTTCCTCTTAACTTCAATCAATGCACACCACAGCTTAAGATTTCTATACAGTGTACACAAAGTTCCATATACCCACTCCTGTAGAATTTTAATTACTCAGCCTCACACACCCCTAATAATCTAAAGTTGACATATCCCACTCAACTCTAGCCCCTAGCTATTGTACTCACCACATTTTATCATCTTAAAGCTGCTCTGATACTTAATCCAAACCTTACCTAATAAACAACTCTGACACATAATCTTAAACTGCTCATCTTAAACTAGATCAAAACCCTGACACTCCCTAAACAGACAGGATTTACACACTCCTTTAGCACTATAATAATCTTACAAAACAGCACCAAACCATCCTAGATTGACCACATTAATACCAGGTGTCATAGCAACTGTCCAAGCATAATAATCCTGTATAACTCAAAACAGTCAGAGGCATATATGAGAGAAAGAAACTAGAGACCAAACACAAATTGCCCAAGTTACACCATAAATCCACAAAATCTGACAAAGATTAGGACAAAAAAAAAATCTCCTGCAAAAAACGTCAAGCTCATAATAATGGATTTTAACCAGAATAACTTTCTGCACATTAAATCAGCAACCAAGATAATGATTTCCAAAGATTGATATTATCAAAGCAATGCAAAACAAATCCAAGAAGAGTTGAATAACTGCATAAACAAATATGAGCAGAAAAATAACAGGCAACTGAATAAGATGAACAAGACATTCGAAGAAACAAAACTAAGCATAGGGCAGTTGAAAAAAATCTCATGTGGAGATTAAGCTTGAAATTAAAAACATGCCAAATACAATCCAAATCTTAATAGCCTCACCAACAAAACTAATAAAGCAGAAAATAGAATGTCCAAAGTAGAAGACAAAATGGCAGAACAAAAGTTTTCGATTAAAGAGGCTGAAAAAGCAAAAACAAAAAATACTCGAGAGGAATATTCAAGAGCTATGGGACAGCCTGAAAAGGCCAAACCTGCATATTTCTAGAATCCCAGAACAAGAAATCAAATAAACCACTAGAAGAGATTTTTCACACTTTCAAAAGTTAAAAATTTCCACATCTAATGAAAGAGATCCCCATCCAAGTATGAGAACCATATCACACACCAATCAGATATGACCAAAATAGAAACTCATTACAACAAATAATAGTCAAAATACTGCAGATACAAGACAAAGAGACCATTTTGAGAACCTCAAGAGGTTGACTTGCATTCAAAGCCAAGCAACTTAAGGGAGAAAATGAGATTATTCAGCTTATGGTTTCAGAGAGCAATACAGTCTTTCATGGAGGACACGGCATGGCTGGAGGCAGAAGCTGGAGATAGGCTAAGTCACTGCAACATCTTGGAAACTGAGAGCTACATGACTCCTGCTGTAAAGGCAGACTTCTCCAAGAAGTAGGGTGGGACTAATCCACCTCAAGGTACACCCCTGTGACTGCCTTCCTCCAACAAGGCTCCACCTCTCAAAGATGCTAAGACCTTCCCAAACACAGGAGACTGTGGGGAACACATTTCAAATCATGACACTCCATCCCTGGCCCCAACAGGCTCATTGTGATATCATTATGTAAACCATATTCAGTCCAACTTTAAAAGTCTTCATAGACTACATCAGTAGTCCTAACACAGTCCAAAAGTCCAAAGTCCAAAGCCTCCTGTAAAATCAAAAGACAAGTTAATACATACAACATACAACAGCACAGAATAAGCATTTCCATTGAAAAGGAAGAAATGGGGAATATCCAGGAAATAATAGTCCATAACAAGATTGAAAACCAGCAGGACAAACTCCAGATCCTGCTGCTCCATGTCCAACATACGAGCTTCTTGTTAAAATCATCTCAGCTCTAAAGGGCTTTGGTTCTGCTCCTCCGATACAGCTGCCCATAGAACACATCATTCTCTCAGGCTGGTTCCTCCCATGATATACAGCCCTCCTTAGAAGATGTCCCATGTTATCTCTGGCATATTTAACATCTTCACTTCTCAATGGCAAACCAGGCTTTAACTCCACAGCACAAACTGCCCTTCTTGGGCCTCTGTGCAGACTTCCTGTCACATGCTGCCTGGATTCTGTCATTCTCTGAAACCTTGGAGGACGGATGACCTACTCCCTCTTGCATCTTTGATACCTCTAAAACGAGAGCCATATGGATGACTTTGTCAAGACTGGCCCTCTTGAATCACAGTCAATTCAGCTTCTCTGTGCTGACTATAAGAAAAATGTCTTTCACTCCTTGGCCATTGTTTTAGGGGAGAAACAGACCCTTCTTTTGGAACTCCACCCTTTAGCTCATTCTTTCCAAAAGGATTTGTCTTCTTATAGATGGGAGCCTTCTCTGAGAATCTTGCCCTCAAGGTATGGCCTCTCCTCTGATCCAAATGAATAGAAGGCTTTCATTTGCTAATGGAGTTTCTCTGTTTAATAGCAGACATTTTGCTCTCTGCTTCTTCCTGGCTTAACTCTAAGTTTGCCATTGCACTTTTTCTCATCAGACCTCCAATTCCTTGCTCTTTTTCTTTTTTTTTAATACATTTTTTATTTCCGCTCATACAAACTTAATAGGTAGACCAGTTCCCTCCCTCCCTCCTCCTCCCCCCCGAACCTCCTGCTCCCCCTCCCTCCCTCCCCATCCCCCAGTGCCTCCCCCCCAATTTCCAGAGAGTCCTTTATTGTGTATGCCTAACTCTCCTCTGGGTCCTCCTCTCCGATGGCGTACAAGGACCCAGTGGCATTTCCCTGAACCCTTTCTCATGTTCCCCTTAAGCATAGGAACACTACTGTGGCCGTCAATCCCTTGCCTCCAAGGATCTTGGTACCTTTAGCTGATGCTAGACTTTGTGAGGTCAATAGTGTGTTGGACATTGCGCAGGGCATGCAAAGTCCTATTATGATTGCTTCGGCCCCAACTAGTGTGGAGAATCTTGCAAATCATTGCTCCTCCCATCCTTTTGCTCTTACAATCTTAACGCCCCCTCTTCTGCAAATGTCCCTGAGCTTCAGGATGAGGGGAGATTAGGCTGGCCTAGTTCTATGTGATTGATATAGAGTCTCTGAAGTTCTGGGTTGTGGTTTGTTGATTTTCTTTTGCAGTTTTGCTGTTCCTGCAATACCCTTCACTCCATACTGATGGGCACTGTATGTCACCCCCTGGTCAGAGACAAAAAGCTGTTAAACTGGGGGCTGGAGAGGTGGCTCAGGGGTTAAGCCTCCGCCTTGCAGGCGGAAGGTCCTGAGTTTGCATCCCAGATCCCACGTATAGACGCCAGGCGGAAGCGAGGGTGGCCTGCGCTTCTGGTCCTGGTGGGGCGGAGCCTGTTAATCCCGGGGTAGAAAGAGGTGGAGGCGTCCATGGTGGTTCACGAATTCATCCGTGGTTCTACACATACACACGCACACATGCACATGCGCACAGTTGAATTAATAATAAAAAAAAAAATTAAAAAAAAGATGCACAGGCTGACAAAAGAAAAAAAAGCTGTTAAACTGGAGTCTTGTTATAATAGCACATTCAAGGGTAGATGTAATAAAAGTAGGAAACCTCAGTGAGGGAGGGGTCAGTCACCCATTTGCAAAATGATTACTTTTTATCTGCCAGACTATATGCCCTCCCCTTCTGCTCGTTTGTATTGTGGATTTTTGCCATCCTGACCGGGGTGAGATGATATCTCAGGGAAATTTTGATTTGCATTTCCCTGATGACTAAGGATGTGGAGCATTTTTTAAGATATTTGTTAGACATTTTAATTTCATCCATGTAAAATTTCTTTTAAGTTCCAGGGCCCATTTTTTAATTGGGACATTATTTTCCTTGGAGTTTAGTTTTCTAAGTTCTTTGTGCACTCTGGACAGTAGAGCTCTATCAGATATGTGGTTAGTGAAGATTTTCTCCCATGCTGTGGGTTGCCTTTGAGCTCTTGTTGCAATCTCTTTATCTGAACAGAAGCTCTTTAATTTCACAAGGTCCCAACTGTTGAGAGTTGTAGCAGTGACTGTGCCATTGGGTGTCTGTTTAGGCAATGTTGGCCTAGCCCAATCAGCTCAAGGGAGTTCTCTATCCTTTCAACTATGGTTTTTATAGTCTCTGGCCTGATATCAAGGTCCTTGATCCATTTGGAATTAAGTCTTGTACATGGTGACAAGAACGGGTCCAGTTTTAATCTTCTACATGTGGAGATCCAGTTTTGCCAGCACCATTTGTTGAAGATGCTGTTCTTTTTCCATTGGATTCTTTGGGCCCCTTTGTCAAAGATCAAATGGCTGTATTGTTGTGGGCTTATATCTGGGTCTTCAACCCTTATCCATTGATCTGTGTGTCTATTTTGGAGCCAGTACCAGGCTGTTTTTATAACTATGGATTTGTAGTATAGACTAAGGTTTGGTATGGTAATACCCCCAGCAGTGTTTTTGTTACTCAGGATTGTCTTTGCTATCCTGGGTCTTTTGTGCCTCCATATGAACTTTGAGATTATTTGGTCAACTTTTTTAAAGAATTGCTTTGGGATTTTAATTGGTATAGCATTGAATTTGTATATTGTCTTTGGTAGGATGGTCATTTTTACGATGTTGATTCTGCCAATCCAGGAACACGGGAGGTCTTTCCACCTTCTGGTGTCTTCTGCTATTTCTTTCTTGAGGGTTTTAAAGTTTTCATTGTAAAGGTCTTTTACCTCCTTAGTTAGGTTTATACCAAGATATTTCATTTTTTTAGGGGCTATAGTAAATGGTATTGTTTCTCTCAAGGCTTTTTCACTTCTTTCATTCTGGGCATATAGGAAGGCCTCTGATTTTCGCACATTTATTTTGTATCCTGCCACCCTGCTGAACTTCTCAATTAGTTCCACGAGCTTCCTGGTGGAGTTTTGGGATCCCTCAGGTATAAGATCATGTCATCTGCAAATAGGGATAGCTTGACTTCTTCCTTGCTGATTTGAATCCCTCTTATGTCCCTTTCTTGTCTTATGGCTTCAGCTAAGACTTCAAGTACAATATTGAATAGAAGTGGCGAGAGTGGACAGCCTTGTCTAGTTCCTGATCAAAGTGGGAATGCTTCCAATTGTTCCCCATTGAGCATAATCCTTGCTGTGGGCTTGTTGTATACAGCTTTTATTATATTGATAAAGGTTCCTTCCATTCCTACTGTCTCTGGCGTTTTGATCATAAAAGGCTGTTGGATCTTCTCAAAGGCTTTTTCTGCATCTATCGAGAGTATCATGTGGTCTTGGACTTTGGACTGGTTTACATAATGAATTACATTTATTGATTTTCATACGTTGAACCAACCTTGTGTGCCGGGGATGAAGCCTACTGGGTCCCTGTGAATGATTTTTTGGTATGTTTTTGAATCCGATTTGCTAAGACTTTGTTGAGAATCTTTGCATATGTGTTCATCAGAGAGATCGGCCTATAATTTTCTTTTTTAAGTGAATCTTTATTAGGTTTTGGGATTAAGACGATATTAGCTTCATAGAAGGAATTTGGTAGTGTTCCTTCCTTTGCTATTTGATGGAACAGTTTAAGGAGTATTAGTGTTATTAACTTCTTAAATGTCTGGTAGAATTCTGTGCTGAATCCATCTGGTCCAGGACATTTTTTGGTGGGAAGATTCGAGATTACTTCTTCAATTTCCTTATATGTTATAGGACTGTTTAAATAATTCACAACTTCCTGATTCAATTTAGGTAGGTTGTATTTACTTAGAAATTCATCCATCTCTTTTGTGTTGTCAAACTTCACAGAGTATAAGTTTTTGAAATATGATGTTATAATTCTCTGGATTTCTTGAGTATCAGTAGTGATAACTCCATGTTCATTTCTAATTTTGTTAATTTGTATTTTCTCTCTCTTGCTTTTGGTTAATTTAGCTAGGGGTGTATCAATCTTATTGATTTTTTCAAAGAACCAGCTTTTTGACTGGTTGATTTTTTCTATCGTTTTCTTAATCTCGATTTCAGATATTTCTCCCCTTATTTTGCTAATCTCCTCTCTCCTACTACTTTTGGGATCAGATTGCTCAATTTTCTCTAAAGCCTTAAGCTGCATCGTTAAGTTATTTATTTCTGATGTTTCCATTTTTTTGATGTAGGCATTAAGAGCTATGAACTTACCTCTGAGGACAGCTTTCATTGTGTCCCAGAGATTTTGGTAAGTTGTATTTTCATTATCGTTCGCTTTCAGGAAATCTTAAATTTCCTTTTTAATTTCTTCCTGAATCCAGTTCTCATTCAGCATCATATTGTTAAGTTTCCAGGAGTTAGTGTATTTTCTCTTGTTTGATGTGTTGTGGATGTCCAGCTTTAGGCCGTGGTGGTCTGATAAGGCACATGTTAGAATTTCAACTTTTTTGTATATGTGTAGATTCATTTTGCGGCCCAATATGTGGTCTATTTTCAAGAAAGTTCCGTGTGCTGCTGAGAAAAATTCTTTGGTGCATGGGTGAAAAGTTTGATAGAATCTGTAAGGTCCATTTCTTTCAGGGTTTGATTAAGTTCCAAAGTGTCTCTGTTAAGCTTTTGACCTGTTGATCTATCCCATGTTGCGAGGGCAGTGTTGAAGTCCCCAAGAATTATCATTTGGGGGTTGATTTCTTGCTTTAGACGCTGTAGGGTTTTCTTAATGAATGTGGAGGGGCCCGTATTGGGTGCATATATGTTCAGGATTGTGAAGTCTTCCTGGTGAATTGTACCTGTGACTAAAATGTAGTATCCATCTGTGTCTCTTTTGATTTTTTTTGGTTTGAAGTCCACTTTGTCTGAAAGCATAATTGCTACCCCTGCCTGTTTCCTGGTTCCATTAGCTTGCAAGATTTTGGACCAGCCTTTCATTCTTAGGATGTGCCTATCTTTTGTGGTGAGATGAGTTTCCTGAAGGCAGCAGATTGTTGAATTTTGGTTTTTAATCCAAGTTTGTAATCTGTGTCTCTTAATCGGTGAGTTGACATTTAATGTTATAATGGAGAAATTATTTTTAATTCTGGACATTTTTTATGTTTAGTTGATTTTGTAAGCATGTTGTTTGATATTTATATTTTGGTGGTATTATACTTACTTTCTGTCCTCCTGGATACGCTTGTTAGTATCTTCAAGCTTGAGTATCATTTCTAGCATTTTTTGAAGGCCTGGTTTGGTAGACATGTATCCCTTCAAGTTGTCTTTGTGCTGGAAAACTTTTCTTTCGTCCTCAATCATGACAGATAGTTTTGCCGGGTATATCAGTCTGGGTTGGCATTTTTGCTCATTTAATACTTGAAGTATGCCTCTCCAAGCTCTTCTTGCTTTTACTGTTTCCATTGAGTAGTCATTTGTTATTATAATAGGTTTACCTTTAATAGTGACTTGCTTTTTTTCTCTTGAAGCTCTCAGAACCTTTTCTTTGTCTTGAATGTGGAGTGTTTTGACTATTATTTGCCGTGGCAATTTTCTATTTTGGTCATATCTGTTTGGAGTGCGAAATGCCTCTTGTATTTCGATAGGCCTGTCATTCTTTAGTTGTGTGAAGTTTTCATTTATGATGAATTGAAATATTTCCTCCGGTGTGGTATTTTGGGATTTTTGTTCTGGTATTCCATGAATGCGCATGTTAGGCTTCTTCAGGGTGTCCCATATCTCCTGAATGTTCCTCTCCAGTATCTTTTTAACAGTCTCTTCCATTGAGCTGGTTAATTCTCCTACTTTGTCTTCAAGATCTGAGATTCTATTTTCTGCCTCATTTGTTCTGCTGATAAGACTCTCTGTTGAGTTTTGGGTTGAAGATAACTTGTCTTTTAGTTCAATTTTAAACTCTGCCTGAGACTGTTTTAACTGCTCTATACCTATTTTTGTTTCTTGAACTGTTTTTCTCAACTCCTCCAAGTACCTGTTGTGTTCCTGTTCAAAGTGGTTGATACAGTTGTTTAACTCTTCTTGGATTTCCTCTTTCATAGTATTAATCATGGTAATGATCATACTCTGAAAGTCGTTATATTGGGTCTGGCTTTCATGGCTATTTTCCGTGGATTTGTTCTGGTCGGAATCCCTCATTATGGGATTGATTCTTTTGGTGGGAGATTGGTCTTCTTGGGTTTTGTTTCTCATGGATCTGCACTTTGACTTGTACATTGTTGTTTTGTTTTTTAGGACCTCTCAGTTTCTGTGTGTTTTTCACTGAATCGACGTAATTGGTATTGTTACACTTGCCAGTTTTTACTAGTGCTTGCCTTGGATTGGGTATGTTTGTGTATTGTTGTTGTTATATCCTAGATGAGGCTACTAGGCTGTTAGTATGTCAGTTAAGTCAGGTTATGTAACCAGGGGGTGAATATTAGTTTGGTAGTGCACTTTTACAATTTAGTATCTTGGTGAAATGTGGGGGTGAGTGGTGTACTCCCTGGAGTTGTAAGTTTTTGGGGTGGCCGTATGAGAAAGTTGATCTATAGCATTGATACTTTAAAGGATCAGTAAGGTGAAAAGAAAAAGTTTACTTATCTTTGGGCTGGATGTGAAGAATCTCACCCACATGATATAATGATTGTAGTGGAGTCCAGATGTATGGCCTGTGTTCCCTTTGTTCCTTAGAATTTTGCTTGCGTTTCCTTTGGACTCTATTGAATTCTGAGTAGCAGTGTGTCTTCTGTGGACCACGTGCATAGGTCCCCGGTGGGCCAGAGAGGCAGAGGGTCTGATGTTGATGGCAGAATTCTTCACCTGCGACCTGGGAAGGTCGGCGCAGAGGGGGCAGAGCCCCGGGGGCAAAGCCGGTGGCCCGTGCGCATGGTGCTGCTGGCCGGGGGGCTCCGGGGTGGCCTTTGCTCTTTTTCATAATCTGAAGAAGAGAACTAAAAAGTAGCCATATCACATTGCCAAGAGTACATTGTCTTGAAATTTCCTCCACCAAGTACTCAAGTTTAACTTCGGGCAAGTTTTCAATACGAGGGCAAAACTTCACTTGCCTCTCCACCAACACATGGCTAGTCCAAACACACTTTGTTCCCCTTTGGACCATCACAAGCTGGGCTTCCACTGCTTGCTGGATTTGAATCAGAGGATCAGAGGAAGGTGGAAAGAAGGTAGAAAGACCTCCATGTTACTGAAATGGAGAATTAACATTATAAAAATTGACCATCTTACCAAAAACAATATACAGATTCAATGTACTACAAATCAAAATTCCATGGCAATTCTTCAAATAAATTGATAAAAACAATCTCAAAGGTTATATGGCAGGGGGAAAAAAAAAGGCCCAGGACAACAAAAACAATCCTGAGTAATAAAAACTCTACTGGAGTTATCACAATAGCAAACCTTAATCTATACTACAAATCCATAGAAATAAAGACACATGGTACTGAGTCCAAAATAGACTGAACAGGAGACTATGGAAATTTCCCTGCCTTCTTTCCCAAATGAGGCACATGCAAATAAGCACCTGATTTAAAAAGGATGGTCAGCCCATACTTGGTGGTGCCTATAATCCCAGCTCTCAACTATCTGAGGTTGGCATTAGTGACTTGCCACAACCTTGAGTGCTTGTTTTAGGCACTAGGTCTAAACTTATATAACATAACCAGAGGACTCTGCAGTTTGCACCAGAGACGTCCATACTTCTCATTCATAATGGCTCTATTCACAATAGTGAGAACATATGACTAGCCATATCTGTCAATGGGTAAATGTATAATGAAAAGGTGTTACACATGTATACAATGGAACATATTCAACACTAAAAAATGATATTATGAAACTTAGGGAAAATATATGGAGTAAAATACAGTGAACGAGGTAACCCAAGCCTCCCATGAAACAGACGTGGCACTTTCTTCTTTATATACAGATCCTAGTAAGCAATTTTTAGACTGGTGTGTTTGCCTTTGAGTTCTGATAAAGACCAGAAGGATAGAAAGGAACCAGTGCAGGAAGAAAGAGAGCTCTTAAAGGACTGGAGAGGTGGCTTAGGGGTTAAGCCTCTGCCTTGCAGGCAGAAGGTCCTGAGTTCGGATCCCAGATCCCACGAATAGACGTCAGTCAGAAACGGGGGCGGCCTGTGTTTCTGGTCCTGGTAGGGCAGAGCCTGTGAATCTCGGGGCAGAGTAAACAAGGAAGAAGTGGAGGCGTCCATGGTGGTTCCAGAATTCACCCTTGGTTCTACACACACACACACACACACACACACACACACACATACACACATCGCACACACACATACACGCACAATTGAATAAATAATAATTTTTTTAAAATTTTTTTTAAAAAAAAGAAAGAGAGCTCTTAAGAGAAAGGGGATAGTTGAACACACTGGCCATCACAGGAGAAATGGGAAATTCTGGGGTGGAAATCTCTAAATGGGGAAAAAGTCAGATAGCTACCAAGAAGTGGGAGAAAGAGGGAAAATGTAAGCAAAACCCAGGTTGCATAAAAAAAAAAAAAAAAAAAAAACATGGAAACTGACTGTTTTATAAGCTTATTTTGCACATTCTGAAGAAAATTGTCCCAAAACCATGTTTTCAGTGAGGAATTGTAGAGTGTGTGTGTGTGTGTGTGTGTGTGTGTGTGTGTGTGTGTGTGTGTGTGTACTATAGAGCATTTTAGTGTATATACATCCTGAATTGTTCTATCTCTTTGTTTTTTTGCTCTGGAATGTCCCAAGCTTTGTTGTTGCCTTTTCCAAGAGGCATTTTTACATAAATTTGGGTATCTGAACACAGATCCTTTTGTTTTAAAGGCAAACACTTTAGCCCTTTAGTCATTCTCCCCAGCTCTCCATTATGAATTATTAAACATAGGTAAGCAAAAGTAAATATATAAATCGCAATTAGCAGAGAGATAGGAGCAGCAGATAGAAAAAGCATCATCAAATTAGGTGGTGGAGACATTTTTTGGATGCAACTGCAATAGACTGAGAAAGAATAAATGATGTGTAATGTCATCAAATTAGAGGCTTAAAAGTACTTAGAAGACGTTTCTGTACTTTATCTTAGTGGTCTGTTATAACTATATTCCACTGCATTCAGATGGAATACGAAAGAAGTTATGTCAGTTTTCCTGTGCTTGTGTTCTCTTATATGATCTGCTTTAGATGAAGTTCCAGGAATTGACAAGAAAAATGTATTCTACAACATTTAGATAGAATGCTTTGTATGTGGTTGCTAAGTTCATTGATAGATGATATGATTTAACTCCAATTTTCTGTTTAGATTTTTAATATTTTATGTATTTAATATTTTATTTGTTTGCTTGTTTATTTATTGTGTGTGTGTGTGTGTGTGTGTGTGTGTCAGAGGGTACTGTTTGTCCCCATGGAGGACCAAGAATGACTTCAGAAATCATCCTGGATTGTTTCTACCTCCTTGCTTCTCTCTGGGATTTTCAAAGCTCCACCCATTAGGGCCCCAAGTGCAAGCCACAACCATTTCCACCTGGCATTTTTACATGGGATCTGGGATCCGAACTCAGGACCTTCTGCTTGTGAGACAGGGTTTTAACTTCTGAGCCATCTTTCCAGCCCCTCTCTTTAGCTTTTGTCAGGATGACTTGTGTATTGTTAAGAGCAGGGTATTGAAGTCACCTAATACTGCTATGTTAAAGTTAACCTATGTCTTTCATCTAATAGTATTTCTTTTATGAAATCTGATGCATCTGTGTTTGGTTTCTATCTGTTCCATATTGTAATGTCTGTCCTTTTGATGGACTGTTCCTTTAATCAATGTCTCTTCTAGCTAGTTTTTTGTTTGAATTTTTTAAAGTTTAATTTGTCAGATATTAAAAAGTGACACCTTCTTGTTTCTTTTTCTATGTACTTGAAGTATCTTCATGCATCCTTTGACTCAAGTTGTGTCTATCTTTGATTATGAGATGTATTTTTATTTAAGTAATTTGAGAGAGAGAAAGAGAGAGACAGAGAGAGAGAGAAAAGTAGAGACAGAGACAGAGACAAAAAAGGAGGGGAGGGGAGGGGAGGAGACAGGAGGGCAGGGGAGGGGACGGGAGGGGAGGGGAGGAAAGAGGAGGGGAGGGGAGGGGAAGAGACGGGAGGGGAGGGGAGGAGAAGGAGAGATATACACAAAAACCATGTAGCTTCTGGGGATAAAACTCAGATCTACCTCTTTGTGAGCAGGCCCCTTATCTGCTTAGCTATCTTGCTGATCCTGGACTATGTTCTTTGTGGGTAATGAAAAGGTAAACATAAAAAGAAGAAAGAGTAAAAACAGAGAGAGAGAGAGAGAACAATATAGGGACAGAAAAGAATGGGGCTGACCCAGATTGCTAAAATAACATTGGAATGGGATAGTTGTAGAGGGTGAGACATGGCATGAAAACTGACCTGCTCATCAGCTTTCTTCTGGTTGTTTCACACTCTTTTCCCATCTACTGGAATGCTTTCCCTCCATTTGGAATTCTTCAGTGATACTTAGTACTAGTGTCCCCACCAAGATAAAAGATGATGTCCCAATCTGTGGATGGTACTTCCCAAATGGAGTTTCAGATCTCTTTTTACAGTTGCAAATCCCCTCATGGCTCCAGTTGAGAATGTGCCACTTTTGCCAATGTCACTTTAAACTGGTGGAGTCCGTGGGCATATTTCCACCTATATTTTGGTACTCACCACATTTTCAAGTTGCTGAATACTGTCTAGATCTTACTGAAAGTTTCTATTCTGCACTCATAGGCATCTTGTTTGTCAACTTCCAGTGTGTAGGCCTGTGACATTTAGTCTGAGTTTTCTGAGTATGTGGTTTGCCAAGGATCTATCTAGATGGCCAAGTCACTGCAGCTGCAGAAGTTCTGAAATGGTGCCTTGCTTCTGTCCTATTGGTTGCTAGGACTAACCAGCCAGCACCAAGGACAGAGCGTTTTCCCTGGATTTTCCTGCTTTTGCTGCTGCTTCTTTAGGTATGATCTCTTCTCCAACTGCTTAGAATTTCCATTGCTTTTCTCATAACTGCTTTTCATCTTTCCTGAGATTATTCCCTGGACAGTCTGGCTAAGTATTACAGCTGTTGCCCACCATCTTCTTAATTTTCCAAATTTTCTAGTAGCTCTATAAATGCATTTGTCTTTCTGTTCAGTCTCAAGGATTCTTTCAAGTGTCTTCAGCAGATTTGGATTAAAGTTATGAATTACTTTATCTTGTTCTCATCAGAAACCTTTTTTCTGCAGAGTGTAGTAATCTGGTCGGCACTTGTCTTTCAGGACTTGAATATTATCCTAAGCCCTTCTGCCTTTTAAGGTGTCTGTTAAGAAATCTACTTTATTCTGTCAGGGCTGTTTTTCTATGTGGGCTCATATCTATCTCTTACAACTTTGTTCTATATAGTTAATGTCTTAATTATAACATGATATGAGAAGGTTCTTTTCTGGTCTTGCCTATTTGGCAATCAAAATGCCTCTGACACCTAGAGAAGCCCCTCTTCTCCCATATTGGGAAGTTACCTGCTATGATTTTGTTGAAATGTGTTCTATGCCTTTAAGAGTAAAATTCCTCGATTTTATACAATTGTGATTTATACATTTGTTCTTTTCGTGGTGTCCAATAGATCTTGAATATTTCAGTTTCTCATTTTTAAATTGATCATTGTTAATATCTGAATGTTTTAATTCCTATACCTGTTTCTGTGATATTTTTATCCACTCTTCAATTTTTATTTGACTATTGAAATTTTCATTTCTAGAATTTCAATATGTTTTCTTTCAGAATTCTATGTCTTTGTTGAATTTCACCTACATAAGTGGAGTCACCTTCTTTATTGAATTCAACTGTTTGTATTCATTCATTCATGTGTCTACTTGTACCCTTTTTTAACATCTTTGAACATTCATATAATCAGATTTTTAATTCTTCATTTTAGATTTTGTCTAATTCATTATCTTTGAAAGTTATGTGGTATTACTTTTTTAGAGGATTCAGGTGCTGTGTTTTTTTCATATTTATTCTGTTTATGCACTGAGACTTGCATATCTGGAAACTAAACTTTAAAAATCACCCTTATTCTTTAAGTGCAAGAGTTTGCAATGGTTAAGGTGAGCTTGATTGTATGGCTGAGGTATTGTCCTACGCTAACCAGGTATTCAGGACACACAATTCAATCATTAGTTATCTCCTGAGAATAGAAGAAAACAATCACCAACAGAGGCTAGACCATGTATGAGAATACAATCATAGTCAAATAAAACCTATCGCTTCATAAGTGCCAATCATTTTAGTAATTAAAAAGCACTGGTACCAGTGTGTGTGGATGAAAGGGGGAAAGAGTATGACCAGTGGTTAATACTGAGTTTATAGAGTGAAAGACAAGGAGCTAAACATAATATATGGGGAAGTGGTAGGGACAGGGTAAACAAGTGTCACAATTTTGACCAAAGTAGAATGAAAAGACAATAAAGAAATGCAATCAGGCAACCTAGATCAGTATCAGCTATTAAAGGCTGAAACACAGAGCTCCCACAAACCAAACAGGCCTGTGTTCTTTTGGAAAGCTTATAAAGAGAAGATGAGGTCTGAAGACATTGCTTAGGGTGTTAAGATTCTGTCTCACGGCCACACCAGACACAAGGAGAGAGGGGACCATGTTACAGCAGAGAAAATCAACCTCCAAGGAATGCAAGTAAGTAATGTGACACCTGGTTAAGTTCACAGACATTCGTTCCTGATCATGTACAACTGAGGGGGTATGATCTCACCAGAAGGGGAGGGCATATAGTCTGGCAGATGAAAAGTGATTATTTTGCAAATGGGTGACTGATCCCTCCCTCACCGAGGTTTCCTGCTTTTATTACATCTACCCTTGAATGTGCTATTATAACAAGACTCTAGTTTTACAGTTTTTTGTCTCTGAGCAGGGGGTGACATATAGTTCCCATCAGGATGGAGTGAAGGGCATTGCAGGAGCAGCAAAACTGCAAAAAAAAATCAACAAACCACAATCCAGAACTTCAGAGATTCTATATCATCCACATAGAACTAAGCCAGCCTAATCTCCCCCCATCCTGAAGCTCAGGGACATTTGCGGAAGAGGGGGCGGTAAGATTGTAAGAGCAAAAGGATGGGGGTAGCAATGATTTGAAGAGTCTCCACACTAGTTAGGGCTGAAGCAATCATAATAGGACTTTGCATGCCCTGCGCCATGTCCATCACACTATTGACCTCACAAAGTCTAACATTGGCTAAAGGCACCAAGATCCTTGGAGGCAAGGGATTGATGGCCACAGTAGTGTTCCTATGCTTAAGAGGAACACAAGAAAGGGTTCAGGGAAATGCCACTGGGTCCTTGTACGTCATCGGAAAGGAGGACCAAGAGGAGAGTTAGGCATACACAATAAAGGACTCTCTGGGACTTGGGGGGGAGGCACTGGGAGATGGGGAGGGAGGGAGGGGGAGCAGGGGGTTGGGGGGAGGGAGGAGGGGGGAGGGAACTGGTCTACCTATTAAGTTTGTATGAGCAGAATTAATAATAAAAAATGTTAAAAAAAGAAAGATTCTGTCTCACAAGCAGAAGTTCATGAGTTCAGATCCAGAACCCACATGGAAATGACCTCAGCCTACACTTCCAGCCCTGGTGGGAAAAGTGTGAGAAATCCCAGAGCCAAGCAAAAAGCAGATAGATGCAATGCAGGATGATTCCCGAAGTCACCCTTGGCCTCCACTAGGACACCTTCTGATACACATACACATGTGCACATATAAGCACACTAAAATAAATAAAGTTAAAAAAAAGCAAAGAGAAGATGAAAAGGGAGAGAAGGAAACCAAAGAAGATACTTTAATAACAAGATAAACTATAGAATAGTTATAGTTGGGGTATTTGTCACAGCCATAGGAAATGGAGCTCACACTCTATACTTGCCCTTTCTCCGCCACTACTCGATATAATGGGATGGGAACTTTTTTTCTGCATATATTGACAAGGATCTGCCATTCTGATAGCAACAATGTGAATTATAAACAGACCTTCTTCATAGAAATCTTTGTATTTCCTCAACCCTGTGAACTAGGTGTATTTTTTTTCTTTCCATTATATATGAGAAAACTGAAACTTACTGAAGCAGGAAACCGGTAGCCAAGAAGTCTAGAAACCCATGGTTTTCCTAGTTACAGTTAAGATTAACTTATTTGGGATGGTGGGAGCAGGGAGAAAGGGTCAAAGGCCAATCATATTGAAATTCTTCCTGTTTAAAGAAAACCTATTAATGGGGCATGTGTAGGGAGATTTTCTCACCCCAGGGAAGGGGCTCACCATCTTGTAGCCTAGACAGCAGGCCTTGCTCAAGGTTGGAAAATGCAATGACTTGAGGGAAACATCTTTGACTTTTCCACTTCTGCAACTATCCCAGAATTTTCATGTATCATTCATGATCCCAGCATTGGATGAATCAGGACACCCAGCTTTTGACATGGATTCTGACTACTTGATGCAGTTCTTCGTGGTTGCAAAGCAAAAGCTTTACCAATTTGATTCTCTCCCTGCCAAGTGTTCTTTTTTTTCCTCCCACATTTTATTTTTTTCCTCATCATATAAGCTCAATAGTACTCCCATCCTCCCCCTCCCCCTTCCTTTCACTCCCCTCTCTCCCTCCCCCCTCCCGGTGCCTCTCCCTTCCTCCCTCCCATCCCTTGGAGAACCTATGAGCACCTAACCTCCCTCTGAGTCCTCCACCCTATTGAAGGTTCAGGACTCAGATGCCAAATTTTCTTAATCAGACATTCTCTCTCTCTCTCTCTCTCTCTCTCTCTCTCTCTCTCTCTCTCTCTCTGTGTGTGTGTGTGTGTGTGTGTGTGTGTGTGTGTGTGTGTGTGTGTGTGTGTGTAAATATCTGCATCATATGTATGCCTGTCTGTGTGTGCATATGTCAGAGAGCAACATCAGGTGTCTTTCTGAGTTGCTTTCTACCCTATTTTTTGAGACAGAGTCTCTCACTGAACCTAGAGTTCATGGAATCCACTAGGCTGACTGGCCAGCAAGCTCTAGGGATATGCCTGTCTCTGCAGCCACAGTGCTGTGATTATAGGTTGGCATCACTGTACCTGCCTTTTAACATATGTGCTTCATATGTGAACTCAGGTCCTTGTGCCTACACAGCAAGCACTTTACTCATTGAGCTATCTCCTTACCCCTAAACACATGGATTTTGAGCCATGACAGTAAGGCAGCATCTGAAAAAATGGAGAAAGACTAGTGGACACATTCTTTTCAATCAAATCCTGAGGAATCATCTTTCCAAGTCCCAAATTTTCTGATGGTCTTATGCTTCCCCCATCATGGTACCACCTCATTCGTTCCCTTGGCCCTGCAACGAAGCCAGTGAATACCAGGACTGGGACACTAAAACACTATTCCTCCTTCATGTCTTCAGACAAAGTTCCAAAGACAGACCACTGTGAATTCCACCTTCCTACCCCGCCCCCACTCTGCACACAACCTTGAACACTACTGAGTAGAAAGAAAGGCTTACAAAAGACCAGAATAACTCACTGCAATGAGACTTGTCCTTACCAGACATGCATGAAGACTGACATACCAGCATGCCTCCATAGACTAGCAAGGATCTCAGGAGGAATAATTACATGTAGTGACAACCCTGGAGACTAGGGCTGGTTGAGTAAAGGGAAATGCTCCTATCAGTGGGGCGGCTGGAGAAGGGGCTATTTGGTATAGCACAGAGGCTTCAACCCCCATAAGAGTAGATAAGCCAAAGGGAACCCTGGAGCCCATAGAAACAGACAGACAAGAGGGTGGGAGGGAGTAGGTGGACTGATGAAGGAAGGAATAGGGAATGAGAAGGAGAAAGGAAGGAAGGAAGCAAGGATAAGTACTCAATATGCTTGTAAAACTAGAAAAAAATTTTAAATTATCAAAAATAAGTAAATAAAATAAATAAATCTAAGTTCCAGGTATTAGAGAGAGAAAAAAAGACCAGAATATAGTAGGCAAAAAAAAAACCCACAGGAAAAAGAATCAGAAACTTTGGAAATTAACCTTAATTTTTTTGTTATTATTATTCATAGTATTGTTTGTATATGATATATATATGTGTTGGTGCACATGCCACAGAGTATATGGTAATGCATGGTGTACATATGTGTGTGTACATGTGTCAATACACATATGGATGATAGAGAACACCCTCAAGTTTCACTTATAGTGTATGTCATCTGGAGAACTCCATTTGTCTCCTTTAAAGCAGGGTCTGTCATTGGCCTGGAACTCATCAATTAGACTAGACTGACTGATAAGCATGCAGTAGGGATACTCCTGTTTCTGACTCCACAGCAATAGGATCCTAAAACTGCATCACCACTCCCAGCATTTACACATGGACTCTGGGGACAGAACTCAGGTCTTTATGGTTGCAAAATAAGTGCTTCACTAACTGAGGTTTCTCCCTGCCAAGTATGCTTAATCTGACTTCTTGACTCAGTAGGTGCATACTCCTGTATACCCACTATACTGAGTTAATCTTCAACGTTTTGTCTTCTTAATAAACTCCTTTCTTTTTTATTGACGTTAAACATCCCAGCTGGACCTCCAAGCTGACTGGCATTCCCTTGTAAACCTGCTTTCCCATTGGTTCTTTCCATGCATCGTACAGTAAGGTGTCTGTTCCTTGTTGTGCCTCTAGTGCCCTTAAATCCAGGTTGTTGATTTACTTAATGTTGCACCTGCTTCAGGAAGCCATAGCCATGCTCTAACTACAGAACCTTAGTGTCAGATCCTGCATGCTATCTCTGATCTTCTGAGAGCTCTCCAAGGGAAGCAGCAGCTTTCCATTCCTATTCTCACTCTGGTCCTTACCATCCACTGGATGTTTTGGTGGTTGGTACCTAATGGTTCAGTCTCCACAGATCCAGGAGCTATAGAGTTTATAGAGTTAAGAGGAGCAAAGAGAAGCCACAGAAGAGACAGACGGAAAGACTGTCTGGCAATTTCAGCTTATCTCACAAATGAGAACACTATAAATGCATCTAGTGGAATTTTAAAGCAAAAAGATTTAAAATAAAGAAGAGCCTCTTCAAACCATGGATATCTTACTCTGCTAATAGAATTAAGCATGATGGCATGGAGTAAGTGGGGAGCAGCATGGGAAAGAAACACAAGCCAGGCTTTATTGGGAGTTTCTGAACAGATGAATAGAGTTTTTGATGTTCTAAGCCTCAGCCTCCTCTGCACAAAAGCAACATATTGTTGTAAGGCAGAATAGAGATTCTACAAGCTAAGGGAAGGTATTAAGCTGATTCTTAATGGTTTTCTTTAAATATCAGAACTTTATTATTTCAAAAGATTTAAAATAGGGGGAAATTTTACAAAAGTTGTGTAGGAATAAAATTTCCAAACCACAAGTAGAAATGCAACATCACAGAGTATCTTATAAAATACAAAGACAAACAGTAAGACTCTATTACTGAAGACAAAACACATATGGATCACAGAACATGGGAAAAATACATTAACTGGAACTGGCCTGAGAATTTCCTCTTGGTTCGTCTGTATTGGTATGGGCTCAGGTGGCAGATTAGGTGACCCTTCCTTGGGTAGACTTCCTAATGGGGGCACTATTCTTCACCTGTCTAACCCTAGCCCCTAAGGTTTCTTCTGAGTTCCTCACTAGTATATGAAGGAATGTTGATCATAGTACAAGTCTTGTGAGAACAAGTTTCATTGCTGTAAGTTTCTATATGCAGCAGCCCTCTCTTGAGCAGAATGTTCTGGCTGGCCAAAGACCTCCCCATTTTTAGGCTCTTCAATCTTACCACCCCCTTTTCTGCAAGATTCCTTGAGCCTTAGAATGGGGAGAGATTTGGTTGGACTGATTCAGGCTGAGTATTCAGGTTCTTTCTTTGCAATAGGCTGCATCTTGTTTGAGTGTTGGGATCTTTTTTTTTTCCTAAAGAAAAAAATGAATGGTGTTTAGATGGAGGTTTAATATCAGGTGTTTGTGGTTAATATCGAGGCATCTGATCTTGACTACTGACAATTTTCTTCCCATCCACTGTTGCTTAGACTGGCTTACATTGCTGGGTTTGTGTTCGCTGTCATTGAGGGAGTGGGGGTTAGGGACTGATAAGTAGGTGGTTAGTTACTTGGAGACTAACCCAATTCTCTACCGTGTCCTATTCCTGTTTTTCCTCTCCCTTAAGATTTTCCTTACATAAAAGTGTTTTTTAACTGTTTTCCCATATTCTTTTGTTTCTGCTCTTTTGGGGTTTTCTTTCACACACACACCCATTTATGTTCCTGTCTATTTGTGGGTGTCGTAAGAGTTTCTGTTTGATTGCATCAAACAGAATGTTTAATGTTAAGATCCGCTTGCATGAAAGAACATATAATGTCTGTCCTGCTGCATCTGGGATATTTCACTGTGTGATTTCTTCCAGTTCCATCCATTTGCTGGCAAATAGTAATTATAATATATCATTGTATTTTTGTACCGCATCCTCATTAACCATTCAGCAACTGTTAAACATCTAGGTTGGTTCAATTTTCTTGCTATTGTGAAAAGGGCTGCTATGAACATGATTGTACACATGACTCTGCTGCAGGATGCAGCATTCTTTGAAATAGTCCTAGGAGTGGTATAGCTTGGTCATTTTTTTCATATTTGTTTAAGCATTTATCTACGTTCTTTTGGATCTGCTTCATCATGCTTGTAATTGATTTGGGGATTTCACTGTCAAGATTATTTCTCTCTTGATTGCCATCAGATAGGCTACCCACAATAGAGGTTGGTACTTTGGGATCAGTGATTTGGGGAGGCGACATATTTCTTTGGCTTCTTGTGCTGCCTCTTTTTTTCCGATTTGATGTGGACATTGGGATATGAAGAGGTTCTGCAGTCTTGCATGGGTAATGTCCCGTTGAAAGCTCCCAACACCACAGGCAGCTTCCAGTGAGGGATAGAGTGATGCCAGACAAGCTTGCCTCAGTTTCCCACAGTTGAAAGCTCAAAACATTTCCCACGAGATGGGGTAGGAGATTCCCATTGCTGTGAACATCACCATCACTGCTCTTTAGAAACTAAAAAGGAAGTGCCAAGGAAGGTAAAAGAGCTAAGAGGTGCATTCAACGCCCTGCTACTACAAGAACCAGGTTTACTGACCTTTGCTGCCACCTGGTGTCCAAAATGTTGCAATGCAACCTGGCTGGCTTGCCACTGGTTCAAATACTGCAAATTGAGGCTGTGGCCTGCAGGAGGAATCAGACACTGTAAGGATCCTGAGGCACGACAGAAAGTGGCCAGACTTTAATGCGGGAGGACTCATAGTCTTTAGGAACCTGGTCTAGAACCTTAATAATATATACATGTAGTTGGCCTAGAAGAACTTCAGGGACCTGCCTGCCTCACTGCTTCTTCTCTAGTACCTCCCACCAAGGTTTGTGATGGCTGGCTCCACCCACACGGCCACACTTTGCTTCCATCAAAATCACTTTCTGTGCGGCAGAACTGCTGGCCTTCTCCCTACTGACATTACCTCCTTCTTTGAGCATGTCTGCCTGCTGTCTAGAGCTGGCATGTTTTCTGCTTCCCTTCTCAGCTCTTGCTTGGTTCATGTCCACTCTTCCTGTAGCTCTCAGCGGAAGCACCACTTCCCTCATGTAAACCTTCTCAGTTCTAGTCAGACTCTTTTGACACTCACTCATGTGTTTGTTACACAAATGGGTTTCAAAAGAGAAAGATTTGGGGAACATAAAAAGTGTGCTGCCCCCCCCATATACACACACTCCTCTCATACAGTTGTGCATGGAAGTCATGCCCACTGCTGTGGAAGCATTATCCTCCTTCCCTGACAAGAGTTCAGTACTGAGGAGGAGTATGGAATCTGCTCTGCGGCAGTGCTGACACCTGCCACGAGAGTCTTGTCTTCCCCCTTAGCCAGAAATCATTTCATTTCTACCTGCTAGTCACATAGGGAGCTGTTCCCACAGTGTGGACCACCAATGCCAGCACTAGTACCACGTGGGCCTGTGTTAGGAACTCAGGTTCTCCAGCTTCCCCCAGATGAGTGAGTCCAAATCTCTGGAGGGTACTTGGTCACCTGTAACTTTGAAAGTGCTGTCCTCAGCGCACAAGTTTATGGGAAACTCTCTCTACAATGGAAGAATACACTGAATACCAACCAGCAATAGTGTGTTCTAGGTGGTTATGGAGCCTGGTGCAGGTCTGGCATTCCAACTGACAGAAAATGACAAGAGTATGTTAAATGAAGAGACATCACTGCCAAGAGGTTACCAGAGCACCCAGCGTTCAATTGCTTCTGGGGAGGGATCTCTGCGGAAACAGACCCTGGAGGTCTTCATCTGGAGTCACAGAAGGCTAAGAAGGAAGAAACAGAAAAGAGTTCAGAAAACAGTTGGCATTTCTTTATCAGTGTACCACAGGACACTCTGCAGGCTTCTCTGCCGTAGGCAGTATCAGCGTCGGTGGACCAGAGTACGAGGCAGGACCATGCAGTTCAAGCCATCAATAATGGGAACCACAACAGAGAAGGGGAACAATCTGAGGCCACACAGCCAGCACTCTCTATGCAGCACTCACCTGCAGCCCTGAAAGAGAAATGCCATCACTGGGGTTCACAGGAGTTTTGATATTTTTTTTATTATTTATTCAATTGTGTGTGCGTGCGTGCGTGCATGCGTGTGTGTAGAACCACGGACGAATTCGGGAACCACCATGGATGCCTCCACCTCCTCCTTGTTTACTCTACCCAGGAATTCACAGGTCCCTACCAGGACCAGAAACGCAGGCTGCCCCGCTTCTGCCCGGTGTCTATACATGGGGTCTAGAATCCGAACTCAAGACCTTCCGCCTGCAAGGCAGAGGCTTAACCCCTGAGCCACCTCTCCAGCCCCACAGGAGTTTTAGACTGTAAGCAGCTATCTGTCCTCACGACGCCACAGAGAGGTGCCATCTGTTCACCTCTGGACGCAGCTGAGTGGAAGCCGTGACAGTGAATCTTAGGTGTTGGCTTCAGTAACATTTCTGAATATGACCAAGGTGTTTCTGAAGGAAACTTTATGCAGGTGCATGGATGGGGTGGGCTAGGTCCACTCTCAGTATGAGTGGGTACCATGAATGCAGTAGGAAAGCTGGATAGAACAAGAAAGGCAGAGAATAAGATTCTCTCTCTCTCTCTCTCTCTCTCTCTCTCTCTCTCTCTCTCTCTCTCTCTCTGTCTGTCTCTCTCTCTCCCCCAAGAACTGTCACTATTCTTTTGTACACAGATCACTAGCTCTCTGGCCCTTGGATACCAGTGGTTCTCAGGCCTCTGCCTAAGACCAACACATTCAGCTCCCTTTGTTCTGCGCCTTTCAGAGATGGACTGAGCTTGCGCCCGTATCTCATGGTCTCCACCTCTCACAGAACCTGTCAAATGACTGCTGTAATTAGATGGCAATACAGATCAATTGCCCTGAAAACTGTGAGATCATAGGTTCAACACCTAAACCTTAAGAGATGCTGCATTCTTGAAGCCTGGAGAGATGTGTCACAGGGGCAGAGCCACCACACAATCCCATGTACGCAATGCTGGAGGAGCAAGGCAGCCTCTAAAAAACCCTAATATTACACTGTATTTTTGTGCAGTTGCAGTCTTTGAAAGCCATAAGAGATTCCAACCTGTGAGAACTGCCAGCAAGCCATAGAAACAGGCTCTGGAGTCTTGGTAGGGCGGAGCCTGTGAATCCCGGGGCAGAGTAAACAAGGAGTTGGAGGCGGTCCACGGTGGTTCCCGAATTCATCCGTGGTTCTACACACACATACATACACATGCGTACACACACACACACACACACACACACACACACGCACACGCACACACACACACGCACACACATACACACACGCACATACACGCACAATTGAATAAATAATAATTTAAAAAAAAACAGGCTCTGGACAAGTAGCACCCAGTAACTCTGTCATTTATTTCTCCCTTTTGAGATGGAACTAACTGTTACACACCTATCCTTACATTGTATTAGGAAGTGTGTGACTTGTTGTCTTCACAAACTCAGAGCTGTAGAAGACAGTCTCTCATCTCATCGGTGTCTGATTCGGGTGAAACTTTGGACATCTGTTTAGCTCTCTTGACACATCAAGAAAAGAGTAAGTTTTGCACAGAAACTGTCTTATCAACATCTCACCATAACATCAAAAAGAAGCTCCACACCTCTCTGAAAGACTGATGAGGATTAATGTTGATGGGGAAGTAAAGGAGGGTGCTTTCCTCAGTGGTGTGTCCACTGCTTTAGGATGCTTGCTGGAGCATGACTCAGGTCAGGTATAAATCATGACAGATTGGATAAAACACAATAGACCACACAAGAGACAAGATTTGAAAATAGGTGGGAGTCTGACAGGGAAGATGAAGGGTTGCAAGGAAAAAAGGATGGAGATAGGATTTGGGACTAAGGGTCAAAAATAGTGTCAATTTACTATATCTATGTATGTAACATTAAAATATTTTTTTCTCAAAAAAATGCCTAAAAATATGCTCCATAAAATCTTTAGGAAAGGAGCTAACAAAAAACATGTGAGATAGCTATACCAAAAATACTTTATCAAAAAGATTTTAGGAGAGTTATATGAATATGTACATAGTTGTCATAATTATAAAACTTGCTATTTTAAAATTAATTCCACTGAAATTGACTTACAATTCAATTATAAAGATGCACTCCAAACTTTCTTATTTTTTTCAATTAAAGATGACAGAGTTTAGTGGTATATGCCTTCATTCCCAATACTCAGGAGGTTGAGACGGGAGGCTCATGAGTCTAAAGTCAATCTGATAAAAGTAGCAAACTTTTGTCTCAAAAACAATAGGGGGCTGGAGAGGTGGCTCAGGGGTTAAGCCTCTGCCTTGCAGGTGGAAGGTCCTGAGTTCAGATTCTAGACCCTACGTATAGACACCGAGCAAAAGTGGGGGTGGCCTGTGTTTCTGGTCCTGGTAGGGCGGAGCCTGTGAATCCCGGGGCAGAGTAAACAAGGAGGACGTGGAGGCGGTCCATGGTGGTTCCTGAATTCATCCATGGTTCTGCACACACACATACATATACACGCATACATACACTCACATATATACACACTCATACATACATACACATACACACATACATACACACATGTGCACACGCGCACACACGCATACATGCACAATTGAATAAATAATAAAAAATTTAAAAAACAATAGGGATAATAAAAATAGAAGATGATTCTAAAATATAAATGATGATCCCAAGAACCTGTATTAGCAGAAGCAATTAGCAAGAAGTGGAGATAAAGAAAATGAAAAAGTAGAGAAAGTTCACTACCTAATTTCAAACTCATTGTAAAACTACAATAATCAAGGCTGAGTATTGCTGACATCAAGAAAAGCAAGTAACTCAGGCAACAGGATGAAGTGTCTGCAATATAAGACAGTCACCTGATCATCTTTCCAAAAAAGAAATTAAGGCACAAGGAGCACCTTTTCAATAAATGGTATTGAAATAGCTGGAATGTGTGTTATACCATATATAAAAAAATTAATTTGAGATGGATCTTAGCTCTAAATGTAAAAGCTAAAGCTAAAAACCTTCCAGAAGAATATTCCCTCACTAGCTGGAGTAGAGTTTTCTCAGGAAAAACATACAAACAATTGAAAATGAGCAAGCTGATGATGACTTTAGAAGGGACTGACACAAGTCTGTTAAGTTGAATGAAATGTTGAATTTCTGCTCATCCCAAGACATCATAGAAAATATTCATGAAACATACATCTGACAATAATTAAGAGTGTCCTACAACTCAACAATGAAAAGATAGTGCAATTTTAGTAAGCAAAAGATCTAAATATGGGCATCATAAAAAGGCATATGGGGCTGGAGAGATGGTTCAGGGGTTAAGACTCTGTCTCACAAGCAGAAGGTCCTGAGTTCAGATCCCAGGTCTCAGGTAAAAACAGCAGTAGCCTGCAATTCATGCCCTGGTAGATGGAGCCTGGGAAGTACCAGAGCTACTCAAAAAAGAGGTAAAAGCAATCCAGGATGATTCCCGACTGCACCCTTGGTCCTTCACAGGGACACACACATACAGAGAGAGAGAAAGAGACAGAGAGAGAGATGCATATACATACACACACAAAATAAATAAAGTATTAAAAAATAAAAAGGCATAAGAACAGGCAATAAGCTCATAAAACATGCTCAGTGTCCTTAGTCATTTTGTAAATAAATAGCAATGAAATCAAAGGAAACCTTATATTTACCTGCTAGAATGATTAAAGTTGAAGATTCATGGCACAATGCTAGCAAATGCTCAACAGAAACACAGAAGCACCTGCAGGGCTGGGGTTGGGGCTTGAGACCAACAGGCATCCTAAGCAATGAACTGCTACTGAGACACAGTCATACTCCCAGTAACCACTTTTTAAAAGTTTCATACAAAACTAGTTATAAGCTACATATATAGACTTATATACATATATATAAACTATATATACACCTGTGTGTGTGTGTGTGTTAAATTGTATGTCACCCAGTAAGTTCATGCCTAAATATCCACATATCTACAGGAGAATTCATTGCAAGAATGCTCATAGCAGCTTCATTCCTAAAAGCTAAAACCTGGAAACTCCAATGCTTGTCAGAGAAAAGATAAACACAAGAAAAAAAATAATTAATGTAAAAGGAATTGTTATATATGCAACATTAAGAATACCAAAATGATGCTGAGTAAATACATATCCATTCCAATGTTGTTATGATTTGAATGTGAGTTGCCTCCCATAGGCTCAGATATTTGAATCCTTAAATGGTGTTAATGTTTGGGAAGGTTGTGGCACTTTGAGATGTAGAGCCTTTCTGGAGGAAGGTTCATCATAAGAGGCCAGGCCTCAATTCTGGCAGCCTGAGCCTGCTTCCTTTAGACAACCTTGTTCTTGCTCTCTCTGCCTCATGACAGCTGCAGTGACCAGAACCAGCCTCCTGCATTTACCCACAGCCATGCTTTTTGCTATGGAACTCCAACCTGGATCTGTAGGACAAATAAATATTCTTTTCTCCCCTAAAGCTGGTGTTTCAGAGGATCATCTCATAGCAGAAAGATGTCACATATATGAAATTCTAGAACCAGAAAAACTGATCTACATTTTAAAAAAATCAGAAAAACATTTGCTGGGAACAAGGAAGGAAGTTGACTGAGAAAGGACTTAGTAGAACTGTCTAGGGTGAACGTACTATTTTGACAAGCATTAGCATTACACTGATGCATGCATGTACTTATCAAAGCCCGTAAGATGGAACACTAGCTATTTGTGTTATCTCATTTTATGTAAATTTTATGGACAGATGGGAGACCAGATGCATGAACATATGAATACATGCATTTTCTGTCTAGCATCAAAAAAATTAGTCAAGAGAATATTTCAAAGCACCTGAAGACTGACATATTGATGTATGTAGTCCTACAGTTAAGCCGTTTTCCTAACATATGAAAGTCTGTAACGGTCACTTGAAAAGTCCATTCAAATACTGCACAGTTTATTGTGGCCTGCAGTATTTTTACAGGCATATAAAAAGAGTTTTGTGTCTATGTTTTTACTAAGATATTGATTTCATTATGAGAAAGAAAGGACTGTACCTTTCTAAACATCAGACTACAAATAATGTTATAATTTAGGAATGAAGGAAAAAGAAGGTAGAAAGGAAAAAGGATAATTGAGCTATAGAAAACAATTATGGTTCCTGAGCTACTGTGCAAGCGCAATTTAAAAATTCCACTATCTGGGACTGGAGAAAAGGTTCAGGGGTTAAAACTCTGCCTCACAAGCAGAAGATCCTGAGTTTGGATCCCAACTCTCACCTAAAAGCACCAGGCATAAATGGTGATGCCCTGCACTTCAGGCCCTGATGGGCGGAGCCTGAGAAATCCCAGAAAGAAGCAAAAAGGAGGTAGAAATAATCCAGGATGAGTCCCGAAGTCATCCTTGGCCCTCCACAGGGTCACACAGTGTCCTCCCTGGGCTGCTAACAAATGTATTAAACCAAGTGACTTCTGTCACCCATTGAAAGAAGCAGAGTCCCGTGATTTGTAGGAGGAGGCAAGAGACACTAAGCAGATGTTGGAACTCACATCAGAAGGCACCAAGGCTGTTGAGTCCTTCAGAATGATGCACAGCTCCGGCAGTGCTGACTGCACGCTGCTCCCGCACTCCATCCCTGTTTGGGGGAACATAATCCCATTTATCTCCATGGAACAGTTCACTGTGGCATTATATTCCTCACAGAGAGCTAATAGTGCAGGACATGAGTAGTTGTTGCACGAATCCCCGGGAGTCAGGAGAGAAGCAGCCGAGGTCGAGTTGGCTGCAGACTCAGCTTTATTCAGGAAGTGTTTGGGCTTATATAGGGTCGGAGATCCAATCAAGTGTGGTCACCTTTTCACTCGGGGAGGGGAAGAGCAGCCACCAATCATTTAGCTGTTTACTAGGTGTCCGGGTTAGATAGCTGCTTCCCATTGGTTGTCCATCTCTCTGCCTGTATGTTTGGGACATGCCTGGGGCCTGTCCCAACTTGTTCAGGCTTGTCTGTAGCCAGACTTCCTGGATTCGGGAGCCTGGGCTAGGGTCCTCCCGGAATGGATAGTGCCACAGGTAATGTCAAATGTTGGCAAGGATCTGTTCCTAGCTCTGTATACCATTTCATGCTCAGTAAGTATGAGAATTAAAGCAACATTCGCCAGCCATGCTTTCATTGTGACTTCTCAGAGCCTCCAATTCGTCATATCATTTTTTTGTTTGTTTGTTTGTTTTTTTTTTGGTGTCTGTGTGAGCATGAGTGTGTGTGCGTGTGTGTGTCTGTGTCTGTGCATATGTGCACGAATGCACATGGAGGCCAGAAGCATTCTCCACTGTGTGTGTGTGTGTGTGTGTGTGTGTGTGTACGTCAGAGAATACGGTGTGTGCCCGTGGAGACCCAAGAGTGACTTCAGGAATCATCCTGGATTGCTCTACCTCCTTTTTACTTCATTCTGGGATTTTCCCAGCTTCTGCTTTCCAGAGCCACAAGTACAGGCAACAGCCATTTCTGCCTGGCATTTTTTATGTGGGATCCAGAATTTGAACTGGTCCTTCTGCTTGCAAGGCAGAATCTTAATCCTTGAGCCATCTCTCCAACTCTCATCATATTCTTATATGCTATGTTTAATATGAGAATTCCATAAATGTTGAATGAAATAATACACATGAAGCACTGATGCATGTCCCTAACACATTCCACATTCCTAAAAGCCAAAAAGTTCTGACAACCAAAGGTTTATTTCACAACTAATTTGACCACTGTCTTGGCCTGCTCTGACATGGCATCATTTAATCTCTACGTATCCCATGCAGTGTGAGCATCCATGCTCCCTTGAAAAAAATGAAGATGGTTTGATATTGGGATCTGCCCATGATCCTTTGGCACACCACACAGGAGATGGTCTATGTTACCAGGTCACCATTACAAATTCAAAATATTCTGCTCTTGACACAGATCTGGTCCTAAGAAACTCCAACAAAGGCTTGTGAACCTCACGTTGTTACTCATTTCTGGAGTCCCTATTCCCATTTCTGAGCAAAATATGTGATTGTCTCCAGACAGTGTTGAGTCTCAAGGACACAAAGTTTTAAGGAGGAAAAGCTGCAAGTCTTTTATTCATAAGACATGGAACAGATGAGCCGGGAGGAAGAGGAAGTAATGAAGAGCCTTACTTTACAAGCCAGAGGACAGAGGGATGGCTTTATATACAACTGAGGTGCACCTGCAGACCGCCCAACGCCAGCAAGCACCCGATGAAGTACTGTGTGAATAGAACAGCAGGACTGTAGGGGCCAGGGAGAGCTAAGCAGGTCAAAGCACTTGCCACACAAGCCTGGCAACCCAAGCTTGATATCCTGAAGACAGAAGTAGTGGTTGTGTATCTGTAATCCCGTTCCTCTTATGAGAGATCTGAAGTGAAGATAACAGAATCTGCTAGAAACTCCTGGGCTAGCTAGACTAAAGAACATGATAGGAACAGCTGGAAAGACCCTGCCTTAACAAGGGAGAAGGCGAGAACAGACTGCTAAAAGTTGTCTCCTACATTCACACAACTCCATCATGTATACACAGTGCGCATGCACACACACACACGCACACACACACCGTATACACGCAACAATAGCACTTAAAAAATAATAACTTCTCAAGTTTAAATGGGTGGTCTACACTGCAGCAGTTGGCAGGTAAGTGGAAATTTGGAAAAGATCCAACTTGTGGAATCTGGGTTTTGAGAAGTATAAAGTAAGGTACTTAGGAAAGATAAATATCTCTCCATTTCAGGCTACTTATTTTTGGCACATATTTGTTCCAAAAGATGTGATACAATTGCACATATTTTTAGCTACAACTAAAGCTGAATCTATTCATCCTTAACCGATCTCAACACCACTAGCCATCACAATACCAAAATAACTTGGACAAACCATCTGGTGGGTGATGGCACCATCTGGTGGTCATGTTGAAAACTGCAAGTGTGCATGCACCACTTCTCAACAAATTTAAACCTCAGCTGAAAATGTGCTCAAGTGCTAAGCTCCTCCCAGAACTTCTATAGCTCTGAAAATCCACACCAGTGAACTGGAATTCACATTAGTGAACTGAGACATTGTCCTTTTATGAAAACAAATGGAAAATATTTTGTAAACAAACTATCTTATGAGAATGAAGATACATATGCATAAATATTATACACATACTCCTAGGTTCCCAACTTTCAGTGTACTTATTCTTTTAATCTACCTCAGAACACTTTAAATAACATCCAAATGTATCAAATAAATTATGACATTTTGAGTAATCACACTTAGCCTTGAGGTTAATGTGAAAAATCAGGAACGTCTGAAAAGTTCTGGCCAATGAAAATCTAAGCAAGACCACTTAAAATGATACAGGCACAGAGTATCATTCTGTCATGGTTTGAAATGTGCCCCTGCCCAGTCTCAAGTGTTTGGGAAGGTCATGGCACCTTTGAGAGGTGGTGCCTTGCTAGAGGAAAGGAGTCACAAGGAGTGGGCCTTGAAGTAGATGAGTCCCACCCTATCTCCAGGAGAAGTTTGCCTTTGCAGCAAAGAGTCTGGTAGCTCTCAGCCCTCGGATGGGTGTGATGAGGCCTGTCTCCAGCTTCAGTCAGCTAGCCATGCTGCCATGAAAGACCGCATTCCCCTCTAGAACTGTAAGCTAAATAAATCTTCCTTTTCTCCCTTAAGTTGCTTGATGTTGGGTGCTCTCTCACAGCAGTAGTTAAGAGTAGTAACCTTTACACATTCTTGAATTGTTAATGCTATGGCTCTCGCTCTCTCTTGCTCTCTCCTGTTCTCTTACTTTCTCTCTCATTTCCCAGCTATACTATGCCTGCCACAGCTCCACAGCAACAAGGCCAAGCAACCGTGAACCGAAACCTCTAAAGCTGTTCATGAAGATTATCCTTTCCTCTTTTCTTCTTTCTTCTAAGTTGATTCTCTCAAGCATCTTATCACAATGGTGGAAAGCTGACACACCATACATAGCAAGACAGTCAGACACCACCACTTACATTTGCAGACTAGTGAGCAGGCAGAGGAATAGAAAGGCTTTACAGTAAGACTTCAGGTGGGCACTGGCTCAGAGCTGGGAAGTTGGAAGTGGATAACAGGCAGTAGGATATTGCATGTGGTTGGCTAAGGAAACACATTCACCTTTCTCTAATGATCTAAAGTTGGAGAGAGAAAAACAAGTTAGAAAAGTAGTGAGTCAGTGATCTCTGGGACTGCTGGAACCCACTGTTGCAGGGGTTATTGTGCTTTCTTGGAGAGTGTGTTAAGGACAGTTGCCTGACATATATATTGAGTTTTCTACATTGGTTGTTGTAAATGACACTTGTGGTTCTGCACTGGTTGCCACTTGTAGTAAGGGTGTGGGCCGCTTTTAACAGCATACCTCTCCTATCTAAGATGCTCTCTTCAAAGATTTTATTGAATGAATATTCCAAAGCAAAAAATCTACATATTTTGGTAGGTTACTGTCTTCCTTTATGATTTATTCTAATAGGTAAAACATTTATATACTTGAAATTTTAAAAAAATCATACCAAGATAATCTTGTTCCCACCTCCAGTTAAAAACAAGCAATAATTTCTAGTCATTTTCTACAGTCTATCTTTTTTTCAATCATTCACCATTTTTATTCCTGTAGCCTACTATTGTACTTGGAAATGAATGTCTACTGTCTTTCCACATTGTTCATAGAGAACATCCATCTCCTTTTATCTCATTTTTTTAGGTTAAAACATGGATTTTATAGAAGATGGGAGAAAAAAGAAGAGTAAGGAGGAAGCAATAGCCTTAAGGTGGAAGAGCAGAGGGGATAGCTTAAGTCAGAGAGAATAGAGAGAGAGAGAGACACCATAAGCACATGACTAAGAGAGGACAGAGCTGCCAAGGTGCAATCCGCATGGCAGGAGCAGAAAGAAAAGAGAGCATCTCTACATAATATTGTGGTTCATAGTTATGCTTCGGTTTAACTTAACTGATCCCTTACTGGTGGACACTTTAGTTGCTTTCCATTATTGCTTCAAATTGCATTGGATGCATTTTTCAATTGCACGAATATATTAGTTACATTTCTTATTGTTCTGACCAAGTACTGAAGAAGAAGACTCATCCACATACATGTATGCATATATCTGCAAATGCATACATATACGCATACATGTATGCATGCACCCACATACATATACAGAGAAAAAAATCCTTTCCTCCCTTAAGTTATTTGTCTAGAAGTTGTCACAGCAACAAGAAAAGTAACAAGCATAGCCACCCCTCTGGTCAAGTAAGCACAGACACTGTGTTTGATCATTCAGAAGACAACCCAGGCAAAGGCCTTCCCAACCCCTTCCCAAGCAGACTACAGCCACTTGGCAGAAAATTCTGAGCCCCTGATGACCAAAGTGTGGACTAGAAAGGAAGATGCAAGCACTGGGTATGTACTGCCCCTCCATCTTGCAGAGAAGTTGCACGGTTGGAGGTGCACCAGAGGAGTCCAGGAGGGGTGTCTATGATTAATCTCACTTGTCAGCTTGATGAGATCTACAATCACCTGTGAGCAGACCCTCTGGTTCTCCCTGGGGGGGTTATTTTGATGAAGCTGAGGTAGGAAGACCCCGCCTACTATGGATGGCACCATTCCTTGGATGATAGTCCTGGCCTGAATAAATAAGAGAAAGTGAGTTGCGTACATGTGCTTCGTCTGTTGTTGTCCGCTCCTGTCTGTTCCCATAATGTGACAAGCTCCCTCTCATGTCATGTGGAAGCTTCCTCAAGGTCTTGCTGTTGTGATTGTCCCATCTGAACTGTAACCTGGACCTGATAGAGAAATACCTTTCTCCCTTCAGTCTGCTTTTGACTAGGTATTTTGTTGAAGCAACAGGAAAAGAAACTAAGATGCGTCTAAGCTTGGAGGTCAAGAAAAGGGTTCTATTGTCTGGGAAGCCACTGCCTTGGCTCATCCTACAGCAGCACATCCCATGGGGTTCTTGTTCCACTTTTTCACGGCTTCTCATCCATGGATTTTGGAACAGGATTTGGAAGACTCTGGTGCAAGAGGAGTACAGCTCAGACAGACAGTGAAACTAAAGAACAGACAGACTATTCCAGGTACCCTTTCAGGCAATGTCCAAATTCAGATTCTTAATTACTATTAGGCAACAGTCAGAACCTCTTCTTCCTGTAAATCCATACCCAAAATGTAGCTAATGTCTCGATTTCACGTAGTACCCTCTGATAAATCAGTTGTCTGGACTTCTAGCTCTATTAGTTTGATCACTGTATATATATTTATATTGTCATCAGGAATAAGTCTGGGATTTTATTCTGCGTTAAGATACATATAGGCTAAAAGAATCAAAGAGGAAGGAAGGCCTGGAAGAGGCCTTCTCTGAGCATTCTTACTTACCTTTTATCAATGAATTCCCAGTAGGTGATGATTCTTTGCCAAGGTCAGCCTTGCTGTGTTATTCATTTCAAAACATACAAGAGCTGCCTGGAGATGGATTTTCTGTTTTGTTGTCAAACCTATCATTTAACTATGCTTGCTGCTGCTCAGCTACAAATAGCAGAATTCAAGAGTTAGTTTTATGAAAAGACCTTAAAATTTGTCTTGCAATACCTTCAGTTAGGGAGTTCAAGACATTCCTTTTTTGGGGGGAGGGAGAAAGAAAAGTTGAATTCCTTGTATGCAAGCTTATTTTGACAGGAGGAAATGTTGAAATTAAAATTCAGTAGGAGCCCTTTTATCTAGCAAAACCAATTAATTGAAAAGTCAATTAAAGTGGGAAGGCATTGTAAGATTATGCACACGCCTCAACTGCTCCTCTCCATTCATCAACTGCTTTGAGCTTCAGAACTCTGCACAGTGAATTACTCAACCTCACAGCAGCTCATGTGTACCTCCTGGGTCTCTGAGCAGGAGTCTCAGAGCTGTGTCCTTCTAGATTTCCATTATCTTCTCTGCTTACAAACATTTTTTTTAATTTTTTTCTATTATTTATTATGTATTCAATTGTGCGTGTATGTGTGTGTGCGCATATGTGTATGTATGTGTGTATGTGTAGAACCACGGGCGAATTCGGGAACCACCATAAACCACCTCCATCTCCTGTTTACTCTGCCCTGGGATTCACAAGCTCTGCCCACCAGGACCAGAAACGCAGCCCCCCCCCCCCGCTTCTGCCCTTATACGTGGGGTCTAGGATCTGCCTTCAAGGCAGAGGCTTAACCCCTGAGCCACCTCTCCAGCCCACTGTTTATAAACATTCAATATTGTGGTGTTTCATAGAATCCCCAAGAGTTCTCAGAGGGGAAAAAATTTCTTCTGGATGTTCAGTTTATGTAATATTTGACTATGTCATCTACAATATGTCATTTGCAATAACATTACAATTTATATAATCAGATTTAAGTACAAACACTATTGACCCTTCTGGCATTTGGTTATGGAAGCAGAAATGTTCACACTCACTACAGAGCATTCTACTTGTCCACAATAGTTCTTAGCAGATTTATCAAGGGAATGAGTAAATTATATAGTGATATGGGTAAGGGAAACAGTCTGTTTATGACACACACATGCATACATATGTACTACACACACACACACATATGTACTACACACACACACACACTGAGTTTCTCAGAATCTATCAGTCCTCATGAAGATCCTTCAGTGGCACTAAGGGAGGGTTGGTTCACAGGGATGAAAATGAAAGAAGTCAAGAATGCTGGTAGGGTATTCTGATGTGCCAAGTTATCTTGAAGCCACACCCATTTGGTGCTGAGCTGCCTTAATAAAACAACACACAATTTGTTGGGTCCTCTGCATTCAGTCTCACAGAGCCAAAGGTGACACCGAGTGTGCTCTGGATTCTGCAACTCAGAATTCTCTTCCAACCTCATGGGACAGTGGCAGAGTTCAGTTCCTTAGAGACTTAACATCGAGATCCTTAGCTCCTAAAGGATCCTCATAGGTTCCATGGACAGCTCATATAGTAATACCTGCTACTTTGAGGCCAGCAGAAATGTCTTCTCCAATATACTAAGAGAACCTCTTAGTTCGGACACCTCAGAGAGATTTAGACTGTCGTGACCACCTTGGTCATATTTCATAACCTAGTTAAGGGAGAAATATCTCATTACCTTTATCTGTGTTCTGTTGGTTAGAAACATGTCATTGATTCTTCTCACACTCAAGGAAGAAGGAAATATGAAGGTATAATTCTCTGGGGGATAGTTTTGGGGTGTGCCACACGAGAAAAGAAGAGCAGACTGGGAGGACTTGTGAGAATGAGATGCTGTGAGCTGGAGGAGACACAGGCAGGCTGCAGGCTGCAGGCAGACAGCTAAACAGGGCGAACAGTTTACAGCCACAGAAAGAATGGAACAACAGCTTGGCAGGTGTTATGACAATCTCGCCCGCTCAAAATATTCAATAAAAGTCAATATTGTTCTTCAAATATTTAGAGATGGTGTTTAGATTGTTTTTCATTTCTATTTGGTTTACCAAAAGTGTACTTCTCAAATCAGTAAAAACCCACTTATACAAATTGAAAACATGAGGCCAAATTTTATTCAATGGCTTAATAAGAGAATCAACTAAAAAACAAAAACTGGAAAGAAGAGCATTGAAAACCAAATAGTGGAAAGATGATTATTAACACATTAACTTTCTGAGGAGCAGGTTTCTTTTTTTCTTTCTTTTTCAGCCACTATTGTGCAGAAATACTGTGACCCAGAAGATCTTCTTATGATCCTTCAGGTTCTTCCAACTTGCATAACAACATTGCTAGGTTATCATTTCCAGCTAAGCCAGGAAATACCTGTCATGCAAGATTTCCAGGCAAAATGATTTGCTGTAAGAAACTGTTAATTTCTTGTCTATTATTGAGGTTTATCCAGTCAAATCTAAGTACACACACATGTACATGCACATACACAAACACACATGCACACACACAAATACACATCAGTTTTCAGTAACTAACTAGATATGACAGTTAAAAAAGACCTTGGAGCAAGGTATAGTAGCTTATAATCCCAAAAGTTCTGAGGTGGACACAGAAAGATCAGGAGTTTAAGGTCAGCCTTGCTAAGTGATACTCTGACAAAAGAGGCAGGAGCTAGAAAGATGGTTCCATAAAGTGTTTGCTTTGCAAGCATGAGGACCTGAGTTCAGATCCTCCATCACCCATGTTAAATGCCAAAAGTAGCAGCATATGCCTGTGATCTCAGAGCTGAAAGGAAACAGGAGGTTCCCAAGGGGCTTGATGGCTAGCCATCTACTCAGCCAGTGAGCTCCAGATTTAGTGAAAGACATTGTCTCAAAAATTAAGGTGGAGAGGGGATCATGTTACAACAGAGAAAACAGGCCACCATCATGAACTGCAAGTAAGTAATGAGACATCTGGTTAAGTTCACAGACTGTCCTTCCTGATCATTTGCAACTGATGGGGTATGATCTCTCCAGAAGGGGAGGACATATAGTCTAGCAGATAGAAAGTAACTATTTTGCAAATGGAAGACTGATCACCCCTCCTCACCACGGTCTCCTTCTTTTATTCCATCTTCCTTTGAATATACTCTTATAATAAGATTCTATTTTAACAGCTTTTTATCTCTGGCCAGATGCTGACATCCAACACCCATCAGGATGGAGCCAAGGGCATTGCAGGAGCAGCAAAACTGAAAATCAACAAACCATAATTCAGAACATCAGAGACTCTATATCAACCACTTAGAACCAGGCCAGCCTAATCTCTCCCCATCCTGAAGCTCAGGGAAATTTGCAGAAGAGGGGGACGGTAAGATTGTAAGAGCACAAGGATGAGGAGGAATAATGATATGCAAGATACTCCATACAAGTTAGGTCCCAAGCAATCATAATAGGACTTTGCATGACCTGCGCAATGACCAACACATTATTGACCCCTCAAAGTCTAGCCTCCATGTCCCAAGTGCTGATCACTTGCTCCACCGACATTCTCTGTCAACCTTGAGAAAGTAACTGAAGAAGCTAGAGTGATGGCTCAGGGGTTAAGACTTTGACTAGCCAGCAAAAGATCTGAGTTTGAATCCCAGATTCCACATGAGAATTCAGGGAGAAATGACAGCAGCCTGCATTTCTGGAAGGCAGAAAATGGAAAATCCCAGGGCAAGGCAAAAAGGAGGTAGAAGCAATCCAGGATGATTCCTGAAGTCACTCTTAGGCTTCCACAGGTACACACAGTACATCACACATGCATGTGTGCGCACAATAAAAATTAAAAAGAAGAAGAGAGGCAACTTGACAAGCCACAGAGACCTGAACCGCACAAGAGTAGATAAGCTAGAGGCAACCCTGGGATTCATAGACGCAGACAGGCAGGAGACTGGGATTGATGAAGGGATGGGAAAGAGAGACAATGGAGGGAAGTGGGGATAAGTACTCAATATGCTTGCAAATGTAGAAAAATTAAAAAAAAAAAAAGAGTAGACAAACTAGAGTGAACCTTGAGGTCCACAGAAGCAGCCAGGCAGGAAGGTAGGAGGGAGTAGAATGGATCGAGGAAGGGAAGGGAAAGGGAGGGAGGAGGATGGAGGTAAACTGGGATAAGTATTCAATATGCTTGTAAAACTAAAAAAATAAAATGATAAAAAAGAAAAGATTACACAGAACAAAGATATCCGGTGTCTGCTTTTGCAGACAGGCATGTTAGAAAACCTTCTTGAATTGTCTTTCAACACTAGACAGGATGGAAAATAACAATGGCAAATTCAGCAAGGCGTGGAGCTTACATCACAATGACATTGCTGATAGTATAAACAGGTGAAGCAGTGGGTTAGGAACAAGCCCCTGCTGGGAATATGAACCCAAGAACAGCTACTTTGAGAGATTGCTCATGGCAGCCCTATCATATCTATGTAATCTTTGTTAAAATCTTGCCACTTACAACAGATGTGGGGTCGAACATAGGGCAACATAACTTGTGTGCTACATTAAGTCCTGTAGAAGAGGACATCCTCTATGTCACCTCACATCCAGCGATGAGGCTGGATTGCCATGGATTAGGAAGGAGACTTACTATAATGTCTGCAGCTGAAATCCAAAAACCAACAGGAAAACCGTCAACTGAACAACTGGAGAGTAACTCAGTGGCTAAAGCCTTTGCTTCAAGAGCAAAAAGATCTGAGTTCAGATCCCCAGATATCACACAAAAATGTTGGGTAGACTTCAGTTGTAGCATGCAATTTCCACACTAGAAGACAGAGCATGGGAAAACCCAGAGCAAAGCAGTAAGGGGGTAGGTAGAGCAATGCAGGATGGTTCCAGTACCATCCTTGTGCCCCCACAAACACATAGTCAAGTGCCATCATAAGATGGCACACACACGCACACACATGCACACGCAAAATAAATCATTCAGATTAAGTCAGGCTCAGATTAGTAGTTCTAAGCATAGTAGTTGATTATGATTTTCAGGTCATATAAAAATTAGAGACACTATAGTACTCTCTTATACACAAACCTGCACACACTTGCCTAGCATGCATGAATTCCTGGGTTCAATTCCCAAGACTGCAAAACAAAATTAAATAAATTAAAATACAAAATGTACTAGAATTCCTTTTAAAAAGACTTAGAGTTATTCTAAGGATAGCTAGCTACTAGGATTTATCTCAGACCACATTCAAATTAGTGACTGATTTTCATCTATTTAATGTAAATTCATTTCATGAACATTTATCCAAAAGCAGTAGAAGGGAGGAGATTAGCAAAAGAAGGGGAGAAATATCCGAAATGGAGATTAGGAAAACAATACAGAAAATCAACCAGTCAAAAAGCTGTTTTTTTGAAAAAATCAATAAGATTGATACACCCCTAGCTAAATTAACCAAAAGCAAGAGAGAAAAAACACAAATTACAATGAAACAAATTAGAAATGAAAATGAAATTATCACTACTGATACCCAAGAAATCCAGAGAATTATAACGTCATATTTCAAAAACTTATACTCTGTGAAATTTGACAACACAAAAGAGATGGATGAATTCCTAAGTAAACACAACTTACCTAAATTGAATCAGGAAGTTGTGAATTATTTAAATAGTCCTATAACATATGAGGAAATCGAGGAAGTAATCTCAAATCTTCCCACCAAAAAATGTCCTGGACCAGATGGATTCAGCACAGAGTTCTACCAGACATTTAAGCAGTTAATAACACCAATACTCCTTAAACTGTTCCATCAAATAGCAAAGGAAGGAACACTACCAAATTCCTTCTATGAAGGTAATATCGTCGTAATCCCAAAACCTAATAAAGATACACTTAAAAAAGAAAACTATATAGGCCAATCTCTCTGATGAACACAGATGCAAAGATTCTCAACAAAGTCTTAGCAAATCAGATTCAAAAACATATCAAAAAGATCATCCACGGGGATCAAGTAGGCTTTATCCCAGGCACACAAGGCTGGTTCAACATACGCAAATCAATAAATGTAATTCACCATATAAACCAGTTCAACGTTCAAGACCACATGATACTCTCGATAGATGCAGAAAAAGCTTTTGACAAGATCCAACAGCCTTTTATGATCAAAACCCTAGAGAAGGAAGGAACCTTTATCAATATAATAAAAGCTATACACAACAAGCCAACAGCAAGGATTATACTCAATGGGGAAAAACTCGAAGCATTCCCACTTCGATCAGGAACTAGACAAGGCTGTGCACTATCACCACTTCTATTCAATATTGTACTTGAAGTCTTAGCTGAAGCCATAAGACAAGCAAGGGACATAAAAGGGATTCAAATTGGCAAGGAAGAAGTCAAGTTATCTCTCTTTGCAGATGACATGATCTTATATCTGAGTGATCTCAAAAACTACACAAGGAAGTTTCTGGAACTAATACTAATACAGAAGTTCAGCAGGGTGGCAGGATACAAAATAAATGTGCAAAAATCAGAGGCCTTCCTATATGCCCAGAATGAAAGAAGTGAAAAAGCCCTGAGAGAAACAATCCCATTTACTATAGCCCCTAAAAAAATGAAATACCTTGCATATAAACCTAACCAAGGAAGTAAGAGACCTTCATAATGAAAACTTTAAAATCCTAAAGAAAGAAATTGCAGAAGGACACCAGAAGGTGGAAAGACCTCCCATGTTCCTGGATTGGCAGAATCAACATCGTAAAAATGACCATCCTACCAAAGGCAATATACAGATTCAATGCTATACCAATTAAAATCCCAAAGCAAGGGCTAGAAAGGTGGCTCAAGGGTTAAGCCTCTGCCTTGCAGGCAGAAGGTCCTGAGTTCGAATCCTAGACCCCAGGTATAGACGCTGGGCAGAAGCAGGGCGGCCTGCGTTTCTGGTCCTGGTGGGCAGAGCCTGTGAATCCCGGGGCAGAGTAAACAGGAGATGGAGGCGATCCATGATGGTTCCCTAATTCGCCCGTGGTTCTACACACACACACACATGCATACACACACCCACACACATACACGCACAACTGAATACATAATAAAAAAATTAAAATCCCAAAGAAATTCTTTTTTTTATTATGTATTCAGTTGTGTGTGTATGCGTGTGTGCAAATGTGTGTGTGTGTGTGTGTGTATGTGTAGAACCACCGGCGAATTCGGGAACCTCCATGGACGCCTCCACCTCCTCCTTGTTTACTCTGCCCTGGGATTCACAGGCTCCGCCCTACCAGGACTAGAAAGGCAGACCGCCCCGGGTCCGCTGGCATCTATATGTGGGATCTAGGATCCAAACTCAGGACCTTCTGCCTGCAAGGCAGAGGCTTAACCCCTGAGCCACCTTTCCAGCCTCCCAAAGCAATTCTTTAAAGAAGTTGACCAAATAATCTCAAAATTCATATGGAGGCACAAAAGACCCAGGATAGCAAAAAGAAGCCTGAGTAACAAAAAAACGGCTGGAGGTATCACCATACCAAACCTTAGTCTGTACTACAAATCCATAGTTGTAAAAACAGCCTGGTGTTGGCTCCAAAATAGACACACAGATCAATGGATAAGGGTTGAAGACCCAGATATAAGCGCACACAACTACAGCCATTTGATCTTTGACAAAGGGGCCCAAAAAATCCAATGGAAAAAGAAAAGCATCTTCAACAAATGGTGCTGGCAAAACTGGATCTCCACATGCAGAAGATTAAAACTGGACCTGTACTTGTCACCATGTACAAGAATTAACTCCAAATAGATCAAGGACCTTGATATAAGGCCAGAGACAATAAAAACCATAGTTGAAAGGGTAGGGAACGCCCTCAAGCTGATTGGGCTAGGCCAACAGTTCCTAAACGGACATCCAATAGCACAGTCTCTACAACCAACACTCAACAGATGGGATCTTGTGAAATTAAAGAGCTTCTGTTCAGATAAAGAGATTGTAACTCCAGCACAAAGGCAATCCCAGAATCTTCACTAACCACATATCTGATAGAGCTCTATTATCCAGAGTGCACAAAGAACTTAGAAAACTAAACACCAAGGAAACAAATGGGCCAATTAAAAAATAGGCCTTGGAACTTAAAAGAAACTTTATCAATGACGAAATTAAAATGTCTAACAATTATCTTTTAAAAAGCTCCACATCCTTAGCCATCAGGGAAATGCAAATCAAAACTTCCCTGAGATAGCATCTCACCCCGGTCAGGATGGCAAAAATCCACAATTCAAACAACACCAAATGCTGGAAAGGATGTGGAGAGAGGGGAACTCTCCTACATTGCTGCTGGGAATGCAGGCTCATACAGCCACTCTGGCGAGCCATCTGGAGATTCTTAAAGAAGTTAAAGATTGAAATGCCATATGACCCTGCGATTCCACTTTTGGGAATAACACTCCATATAGCAAAAATTCACCTCGATAGCACAAACACAACCATGTTCATAGCAGCACTGTTTACAATAGCAAAGTCATGGAATCAGACCAAATCTCCAACAGTTGACAAGTGGATAGGAAAATGTGTTATATTTATACAATGGAATACTATTCAGCCATCAAAAATGATGAATTAATGCAATTTGCCAGGAAATGGATGGAATTACAAACAATTATATTGAGTGAAGTATCCCAGACACAGAAAATTAAGCACCGTATGTACTACCTAATAGGTGGATCATAGTACCAAACCCACTTAGAGACACTCATAGACAAATCTCTGTAATACCTACAGTAATTGTAAAGAATATAAACAGGAGGGATGGAGAAGGAGGGCCCTACCAGAAACTAAGAGAGGGGACCATGTTACAGCAGAGAAAATAGGGCACCATCAAGGACTGCAAGTAAGTAATGAGACATCTGGTTAAGCTCACAGACTTTCCTTCCTGATCATTTACAACTGATGGGGTACAATCTCACCAGAAGGGGAGAGCATATAGGCTGTCAGATAGAAGGTAACCATTTTGCAAATGGATGATTGACCCCTCTCTCACCACGGTCTCCTACTTTTATTCCATCTACCTTTGAATAGACTCTTATAACAAGACTCTAATTTAACAGGTTTTTATCTCTGGCCAGGGGGTGACATCCAATACCCATCAGGATGGAGCCAAGGGCATTGCAGAAACAGCAAAACTGAAAAAAAAATCAACAAACCATAATTCAGAACATCAGAGAGTCTATATCAACCACCTGGAATCAGACCTGCCTAATCTCTCCCCTGAAGCTCAGGGAAATTTGCGGAAGAGGGGGCGGTAAGATTATAAGAGCACAAGGATGGGAGGAGTCATGATATGCAAGATACTCCACACAAGTTAGTGCCGAAGCAATTATAATAGGACTCTGCATGATCTGCACAATGACCAACATATCACTGATGCCTCAAATTCTAGCATGGACTAAAGGCACTAGGATCCTTAGAAGCAGGGATTAACAGTTACAATAGTACTTAATAGTACTTAAGGGGAACACAAGAAAGAGTTCTAGGAAATGCCACTGAATCCTTACACCTCATCAGAGAGGAGGACCCAGAGGAAAGTTTGATATACACATTAAAGGATACTTCAGAGATGGGGGGAGGAGGCACTGGGAGAAAGGGAGGAAGGGAGGAAAGGAAGGCGCAAAAGGGGGAGGGAACAGGGAGGTTCAGGGAGGGGACAGGGGTTCCTATTACATTTGTATGAGCAGAAAAATAAATTTAAAAAAAAAAAGAAAGAAAAAAAAAAAAAACATTTATGAGCACCAAGTGTGTTCCCTGGACCATGTTCAGTGAAGTTGGCCCTCCTCTGAGTCATGAATGCTTCCCACGAAAGGACTGACAGTCTAGTGGCACAGATGACTTCCCCCATCATAAAAGTCCTCTGGGTTTTGTTTTCATTTTAAAAGTCAGAAGCTCAAAGCAATAAAGGTATTTGAAAAGCACAGAATGAGGTTGAAGAAAGGAGATTTTAGGTGCATTTCTTTCCATGACTAGGTCAGCATTCTGGAGCAAGGAGTTTTCTTTCATTGATATTCCTTCCTCAATTGTCTAACTGAAAAAAGGTTGACAAATTTGCTTTTCCTGTTTTATTCTCAAGCAAGATTACTTCCATTTAAATTGTTTTTTCATTTCTTTGGCACAGCTAAAACTCATGTACCTTTTTCACACCAACTTTTATATTTGCTTTGATTCTGTTTCATATCATTTTAAGACTTCATTACAACTTTTTTTGAGACAAGTTTTCTGTGTCCTATGGTGATCTCGAAATGACCTTGAGTTTCCTGACTCTCCAGCTTCCACCCCAAAGATTGAGGATTGCAGGTATATACCTTCACAGAATTAAATTCAGTGCCGAAGCTCAAACCCAGGGTTTTGTCCATGCAAGGCAGGCACCTGTAATAATCAATGGATTAAAAATTGACAGCCAGTTAACAAGATGTCAGAAATATGCTGTTTGCAAAATCCGCTGATCCTCTGTAAATCGCTTTTTTTTTTGCTCGTTTGCAATGTACGTGCCAGTATTGCTGCTACCACCAGGTGGCAGCCAATTATCCAGTTAATTTTGATGTGATTTAGCATCTATTTTGTGACTAAGTATGGTTTGCCCAAGGACAAGGAATACATGATACCAACCAGGCAGCCAGGACAAATGTTCGTTTAGAATGTGGTTCTTAACCTTTAAAAACTCTGTATACCAGCTTCTCAGGACTGACATCTCTAACTGGGATCCCAGCCCTTCTGATATGAGGACACCAATCAGATTAATAAAACTTTTTCATTTGATAAAGTTTCTGTGTCAGTGTGGCACAGTCTGCAGCGGCCCTTTGACCCATAACACACCCTACCAACTAAGCTACATTCCCAGCCCTACAACTTCTGATCACAGCAATCTGTGTAATGTTTATCTCAAAGAGCTACAGAAAGTGATATTAAGCAAACTGGACTTTATCGTAGTTCCAAAGGGTTTATAACATGTGATGGCTATTACTGTCAACCTCACACCTAGGAGGCAAACCTCTGGGGCCGCCTGAGAGGCACTCTCTACATTAAGCTTGGTCTCTGAGCAAGACTTTGAGGTGTTGTCTTGAATGTGTGATTGAAATGCAAAGCCCCAGCTCACTCAGTAGGACCATCCCCCAGGTAAGGAATCCTCAGCTGTAGAAGAGCAAGAGAACTGAGCCACTAGCTGGCATGCATGCACTCGTCTGTGGCTATCTGCTATGAGTATAATGTGACTCTGACTTCTCTACCGTGACAGACTATGCCCTGGAATTTTGAGCCAATCAAACCCTTTCTCCTCTAAGTTGCTCATATCAGGTATTGTGTTGCAGCAATGTCTAATGAAATTAAAATATAGCATTTCTAAGCAATAAACAAAATAATTGGCAATATGGAACAGCTAGAGTACACACCTATCAAAATTAATTTTCTACATACTTTAACAGTCTAGAGTCTCATTACTATACTCAAACCTGTGACTCTTGTGAATTGCATATTATTTATTTTTTTAAAAAATTGATCTAACCTGCCCCCGCCCCGGAGCCGAGCCGCCCGGCCAGCAGCACCCTCGCGTGCGGCCGCCGGCTTTGCCCCCATCCCCCTCTCTGCGCTGAACCCGGACCAGAGCCCAGGTGAGAGAGAGCCCCTCCCAGCCCAGCCCCCCAACCCAGAGCCGAGCCACCCGGCCAGCAGCACCCGCGCGTGGCTGCCGGCTTAGCCTCCAGGGCCCCGCCCCAGACACCAGCCCCTTGTGCCCTCCCGCCCCCGCGCCCCTCCGCCCCCACCAGGTCGCAGGTGAAGAATTCTACCATCAACATCAGACCCTCTGCCTCTCTGGCCCACCCGGGACCTACGCACGTTGTCCACGGAAGACACACTGCTACTCAGAATTCAATAGAGTACAAAAACTCAAGCAAAACTCTAAGGAACAAAGAGAACACAGGCCATACATCTGGACTTCACTACAACCATTGTATCACATGCGAGACTCTTCACATCCAGCCTAAAGATAAGTAAACCTTTTTTTTTTTCTCTCTTTTTCTTTTCTCTCACCTTACTGATCCTTTCTAGTATCAATGTTGTAGGTCAGCTTCCTCATACAGCCACCCCAAAAACATACAACTCCAGGGAGTACACCACCCACCCTCACATTTCACGAAGACAATAGATCGTAAAAATGCACTACCATACTTATATTCATCCCCTGGTTACTTAACTGACGTACTAACATCCTAGTAGTCTCATCTAGGATATAACAATACCAATACACAAACATACCCAATCCAAGGCAAGCACTAGTAACAACTGGCAGGTGTAACAATACCAACTACATCGTTTCAGTGAAAAACACACAGAAACTGAAAGGTCCTAAAAAACAAAACAACAATGTACAAGTCAAAGTGCAGATCCACGAGAAACAAACCCCAAGAACAATCTCCCACCAAAAGAATCAATCCCATAACGATGGATTGCAACCAGAACAAATCCATAGAAAATAGCCATGAAAGCCAGACCCAACATAACGACTTTCAGAGTATGATCATTACCATGATCAATAATATGAAAGAGGAAATCCGAGAAGAGTTAAATAACCGTGTCAACCACTTTGAACAGGAACACAACAGGAACCTGGAGGAGTTGAGAAAAACAGTTCAAGAAACAAAAATAGGTATAGAGCAGGTAAAACAGTCTCAGGCAGAGTTTAAAATTGAACTAAGAGATAAGTTATCTTCAACCCATAACTCGACAGAGAGTCTTATCAGCAGAACAAATGAGGCAGAAAATAGAATCTCAGATCTTGAAGACAAAGTAGGAGAATTAACCAGCTCAATGGAAGAGATTGTTAAAGCCAAAAAGATACTGGAGAGGAGCATTCAAGAAATATGGGACACCCTGAAGAAACCTAACATGCGCATTCATGGAATACCAGAACAAGAATCCCAAAATACCACACCGGAGGAAATATTTCAATTCATCATAAATGAAAACTTCCCACAACTAAAGAATGAGAGGCTTATCCAAATACAAGAGGCATTTCGCACTCCAAACAGATATGACCAAAATAGAAAATCACCACGGCAAATAATAGTCAAAACACTCCACATTCAAGACAAAGAAAAGGTGCTGAGAGCTTCAAGAGAAAAAAAGCAAGTCACTTTTAAAGGTAAACCTATTAGAATAACAAATGACTACCCAATGGAAACAGTAAAAGCAAGAAGAGCTTGGAGAGACATACTTCAAATATTAAATGAGCAAAAATGCCAACCAGACTGATATACCCGGCAAAACTATCTGTCATGATTGAGGGAGAAAGAAAAGTTTTCCAGCACAAAGACAACTTGAAGGGATACATGTCTACCAAACCAGGCCTTCAAAAAATGCTAGAAATGATACTCAAGCTTGAAGAAAAGAACAAGCGTATCCAGGAGGACAGAAGGGAAATATAATACCAACAAAATATAAATATCAAACATCATGCTTACAAAATCTACTAAACATAAAAAATGTCCAGAATTAAAAATAATTACTCCATTATAACATTAAATGTCAACGGCATTAACTCACCAATTAAGAGACATAGATTACAAACTTGGATTAAAAACCACAATCCAACAATCTGCTGCCTTCAGGAAACTCATCTCACCACAAAAGATAGGCACGTCCTAAGAATGAAAGGCTGGTCCAAAATCTTGCAAGCTAATGGAACCAGGAAACAGGCAGGGGTAGCAATTATGCTTTCAGACAAAGTGGACTTCAAACCAAAGAAAATCATAAGAGACACAGATGGATACTACATTTTAGTCACAGGTACAATTCACCAGGAAGACTTCACAATACTGAACATATATGCACCCAATACCGGCCCCTCCACATTCATTAAGAAAAGCCTACAGCGTCTAAAGCAAGAAATCAACCCCCAAACGATAATTCTCGGGGATTTCAACACCGCCCTCTCAACATGGGATAGATCAACAGGTCAAAAGCTTAACAGAGACACTTTGGAGCTTAACCAAACCCTTACTGAAATGGACCTTACAGATCTCTATCGAACTTTTCACCCACGTACCAAAGAATACACATTTTTCTCAGCAGCACACGGAACTTTCTCCAAAATAGATCACATATTGGGCCACAAAATGAATCTACACAAATACAAAAAAGTCGAAATTCTAGCCTGTGCCTTATCAGACCACCACGGCCTAAAGCTGGACATCCACAACAACACAACACACAAGAGAAAATACACTAACTCCTGGAAACTTAACAATATGATGCTGAATGAGAACTGGATTCAGGAAGAAATTAAAAAGGAAATTCACGATTTCCTGAAAGTGAACGATAATGAAAATACAACTTACCAAAATCTCTGGGACACAATGAAAGCTGTCCTAAGAGGTAAGTTCATAGCTCTTAATGCCTACATCAGAAAATTGGAAACATCAGAAATAAATAATTTAACGATGCAGCTTAAAGCTTTGGAGAAACTTGAGCAATCTGATCCCAAAAGTAATAGAAGAGAGGAGATTAGCAAAATAAGGGGAGGAATATCTGAAATCGAGATTAAGAAAATGATAGAAAAAATCAACCAGTCAAAAAGCTGGTTCTGGGCTGGAGAGGTGGCTCAGGGGTTAAGCCTCCGCCTTGCAGGCGGAAGGTCCTGAGTTCGGATTCCAGATCCCACGTATAGACGCCAGGCGGAAGCGGGAGCGGCCTGCACTTCTGGTCCTGGTAGGGCGGAGCCTGTGAATCCCGGGGCAGAAGGAGGTGGAGGCATCCATGGTGGTTCGCGAATTCGTCCGTGGTTCTACACATACACAGACACACACACACACATACACACATTTGAATAAATAATAATAATAAAAAAATTAAAAAAAAAAAGCTGGTTCTTTGAAAAAATCAATAAGATTGATACATCCCTAGCTAAATTAACCAAAAGCAAGAGAGAGAAAACCCAAATTAACAAAATTAGAAATGAACATGGAGTTATCACTACGGATACCCAAGAAATCCAGAGAATTATAACATCATATTTCAAAAACTTATACTCTGTGAAGTTTGACAACACAAAAGAGATGGATGAATTTCTAAGTAAACACAACCTACCTAAATTGAATCAGGAAGTTGTGAATTATTTAAATAGTCCTATAACATACAAGGAAATTGAAGAAGTAATCTCGAATCTTCCCACCAAAAAATGTCCTGGACCAGATGGATTCAGCACAGAGTTCTACCAGACATTTAAGGAGTTAATAACACCAATACTCCTTAAACTGTTCCATCAAATAGCAAAGGAAGGAACACTACCAAATTCCTTCTATGAAGCTAATATCGTCTTAATCCCAAAACCTAATAAAGATGCACTTAAAAAAGAAAACTATAGGCCGATCTCTCTGATGAACACAGATGCAAAGATTCTCAACAAAGTCTTAGCAAATCGGATTCAAAAACATATCAAAAAGATCATTCACGGGGACCAAGTAGGCTTCATCCCCGGCACACAAGGTTGGTTCAACATACGCAAATCAATAAATGTAATTCATCATGTAAACCAGTCCAAAGTCCAAGACCACATGATACTCTTGATAGATGCAGAAAAAGCCTTTGACAAAATCCAACAGCCTTTTATGATCAAAACGCTAGAGACTGTAGGAATGAAAGGAACTTTTATCAATATAATAAAAGCTGTATACAACAAGCCCACAGCAAAGATTATGCTCAATGGGGAACAATTGGAAGCATTCCCACTTCGATCAGGAACTAGACAAGGCTGTCCACTCTCACCACTTCTATTCAATATTGTACTTGAAGTCTTAGCTGAAGCCATAAGACAAGAAAGGGACATAAGAGGGATTCAAATTGGCAAGGAAGAAGTCAAACTATCCCTATTTGCAGATGACATGATCTTATACCTGAGGGATCCCAAAAACTCCACCAGGAAGCTCCTGGAACTTATTGAGAAGTTCAGCAGGGTGGCAGGATACAAAATAAATGTGCAAAATTCAGAGGCCTTCCTATATGCCCAGAATGAAAGAAGTGAAAAAGCCTTGAGAGAAACAATCCCATTTACTATAGCCCCTAAAAAAATGAAAAACCTTGGTATAAACCTAACCAAGGAGGTAAAAGACCTTTACAATGAAAACTTTAAAACCCTAAAGAAAGAAATAGCAGAAGATACCAGAAGGTGGAAAGACCTCCCATGTTCCTGGATTGGTAAAATCAACATCGTAAAAATGACCATCCTACCAAAGGCAATATACAAATTCAATGCTATACCAATTAAAATCCCAAAGCAATTCTTCAAAGAAGTTGACCAAATAATCTCAAAATTCATATGGAGGCACAAAAGACCCAAGATAGCAAAGACAATCCTGAGTAACAAAAACACAGCTGGAGGTATTACCATACCAAACCTTAGTTTATACTACAAATCCATAGTTATAAAAACTGCCTGGTACTTGCTCCAAAATAGACACACAGATCAATGGATAAGGATTGAAGACCCAGATATAAGCCCACAAAAATACAGCCATTTGGTCTTTGACAAAGGGGTCCAAAAAATCCAATGGAAAAAGAACAGCATCTTCAACAAATGGTGCTGGCAAAACTGGATCTCCACATGCAGAAGATTAAAGTTGGACCCATACTTGTCACCATGTAGAAGACTTAATTCCAAATGGATCAAGGACCTTGATTTAAGGCCAGAGACTTTAAAAACCATAGTTGAAAGGATAGGAAACTCCCTCGAGCTGATTGGGCTAGGCCAACACTTCCTAAACAGACATCCAATGGCACAGTCACTGCTACCAACTCTCAACAGTTGGGATCTTGTGAAATTAAAGAGCTTCTGTTCAGATAAAGAGATTGTAACACGAGCTCAAAGGCAACCCACAGAATGGGAGAAAATCTTCACTAACCACATATCTGACAGAGCTCTACTGTCCAGAGTGCGCAAAGAACTTAGAAAACTAAACTCCAAGGAAAACACTGGCCCAATTAAAAAATGGGCCCTGGAACTTCAAAGAACCTTTACCAGGGATGAAATTAAAATGTTTAACAAATATCTGAAAAAATGCTCCACTTCCTTCGCCATCAGGGAAATGCAAATCAAAACTTCCCTGAGATATCATCTCACCCCGGTCAGGATGGCAAAAATCCACAATACAAGCAACGACAAATGTTGGAGAGGATGTGGAGAGAGGGGAACTCTCCTACATTGTTGGTGGGAATGCAGGCTCATACAGCCACTCTGGCGAGCCGTCTGGAGATTCTTAAAGAAATTAAAGATTGAAATGCCATATGACCCTGCTATCCCACTTTTGGGAATAACCCCCCATGCAGCAGAGGTTCGCCTCGATAGCACAAGCTCGACCATGTTCATAGCAGCACTGTTTACAATAGCAAAGTCATGGAATCAACCTAAATGTCCAACAGTTGACGAGTGGATAAGGAAACAGTGGTACATCTATACAATGGAGTACTACTCAGCCATCAAAAATGATGAATTACTGGAATTTGCTGGGAAATGGATGTCATTAGAAAGAATTATATTAAGTGAAGTATCCCAAACCCAGAAAATTAAGCGCCGTATGTACTCCTTAACAGGTGGCTCCTAGTATCAAACTCACCCAGCCCACATTGAGACACTTAAAAGTAAACCTATGTAACACAGTAATTGCAAGGATTATGAACAAGAGAGATGGGGTAGGAGGGCCAAACCAGAAACAAGGAGAGAGGGGACCATGTTACAGCAGAGAAAATTGGCCTCCATCAAGGTCTGCAAGTAAGTAATGAGAAACCTGGTTAAGTTCACAGACGTTCTTTCCTGATTTCACCAGAAGGGGGGGCATATAGTCTAGCAGATAAAAAGTAATCATTTTGCAAATGGGTGATGGACCCCTCCCTCAGTGAGGTTTCCTACTCTTATTACATCTACCCTTGAATGTGCTATTATAACAAGACTTCAGTTTAACAGCTTTTGTCTCTGGCCAGGGGGTGACATACAGTGCCCAGCAGAATGGAGTGAAGGGCATTGCAGGAGCAGCAAAACTGCAAAAGAAAATCAACAAACCACAATCCAGAACTTCAGAGACTCTATATCAATCACCTAGAACTAGGCCAGCCTAATCTCTCCCCATCCTGGAGCTCAGGGACATTTGCGGAAGAGGGGGCGGTAAGATTGTAAGAGCAAAAGGATGGGAGGAGCAACGATTTGCAAGATTCTCAACAATAGTTGGGGCCAAAGCAATCATAACGGGACTTTGCATGCCCTGCGCAATGTCCAATGCACTGTTGCCCTCATAAAGTCTAGCATCTGTTAAGGGCACCGAGACCCCTGGAGGCAAGGGATTGACAGCCATAGTAGTGATCCTATGCTTAAGGGGAACAAGAGAAAGGGCTTATGGAAATGCCACTGGGTCCTTATATGTCATCGGAGAGGAGGACCCAGTGGAGAGTTAGGCGTACACAATAAAGGACTCTCTGGGAATTGGGGGGGAGGCACTGGGGGATGGGGAGGGAGAGGAAGGAGAGGAAGGAGAGGAGGGGGTTCGGGGGGAGGGGGGGGGAGGGAGGGAACTGGTAAAAAAATTTTAAAATGTATAATTAAATTTTTAATAAAAAAAATATTAAAAAAATAAAAAAAAATTGATCTAACCTTACAGAAGAGGTGGCAAAGAGATTGTAAAAATCTAAAGATGGGAAAGTTCACCATTGGACAAGACATTCCACTCAAGGCAGAACTGCAGCATCTAGGAACTCACTACAGTGAGACTTGTCCTTCCCAGACCTGCATAATGACTGACATACCAACATGCCCCCTTAGACTACCTAGGAACTCAAGAAAGAAAAGAACATGCAGTGGAAACCTTGGCATCTAAACCTGGATGAGTGAAGGTAAATGCCCCTATCAGTGGGGTGGCCAGAAGAGAGGCAACTTGATATGCCACAGAGGCATGAACCCCCACAAGAGTAGACAAGTCAGAGGGAACCCTGGGGTCCATAAAAGCAGACAGACAGGAAGGTGGGAGGGAGGGAGAGAGATTATGAAAGGAAAGGAAGGAAAGGGAGGGAGGGGGGATGGAGGGAAGCAGAGATGGGTACTCAATACACTTGTAAGAGTAGAAAAATAAAAAAAATAATAAATTTAGATCTATGACATAAAACCTAACTATCAGAAGAAACCACACTACAATTCTGCACATCCTTCTGCAGAGAAGAAGTTATTTTTGCTTCTCAAGGAAGTTTTGTAATAAAAAGAAGACATGAGTCACAGAGGCAATTCTAAAATTGTAGTATTACTGCTATTCTCTGTAAAAAAAAAAAAAAAAGTTCCAATAAATGCTTTAAAGTGGTTTTTTTTTTTGATTTTGGGGTTTTTTTTTTTGTTTGTTTGTTTTGTTTTGTTTTTTTTGTCAAGGGAGTTTTCCAGGCATTCAATTTCTAGCGACCTCTAACTTCAAAGGACAAAAGCAGAAAGTTTGACCTTTGAGAGGCCATTACCCTAATCAGAGGAGCATCTGTTTCTAACCAGACTTCTGGGGCAGATAATTCTGCAGTGATCACTGTCATTTATTATTAGTTTGATCTTTGTCCTGTTTCTAGCTGAAGCCTTCATATTTCTCATCCAATTTAGATATATGTGATAGTACTAGAATATCAACTTACAGCCAAAATGCCCACCTTCTTAGAGAGGCTAATAGATGCAGCCCTATACAACCAAATAGTAATAGCCCTGATGTATGATTCTGTAAAGGAAAATAGTAAGAGAATGGACAAAGAGATAAACATGAAATTCACACAGCAATAAAAGAGCTATTAAATACATGTGAAGATACTCAACCCCATTAGCAAGCTACTAAAACTGCCTAAGCAATTAAAAAAAGAAAGCCCACAGACTTTAGAACAGTTCTTAATACAATCGATTAAAGAAAGAATTTACCTCAAGACAGACAGGACCTGTCAATTAGAATTAACCTACAGAAGAAGCACTCTGCAGCTCTCAGCTTCCAAGATGTCTGTGGTGACTTAGCCTCCTCCAGCTTTGGCCAGCCAGCCATGCCACCTCTGCTTTGAGAGACTGTCCCTTCCCTCTGGAACCGTAAGCTGAATAAACCTTCCTTTCTCCCTTAAGTTGATTGACTTTGAATGTTCTTTTGTTGGACCCTGAGACCCTTGCCCTAAAATTCACAAAGCAGGCTGGTTCAAGCCCACAGTATAGCCCTTGCTTGTAGTCATTCAGGCATCCATTGTTTATAGCCATCCAAGCATCCATTGTTAGTCATTGCTTAAAACTATGTACAGCCTTGAGCTTTTTACAGGTATTTCCCCACCCCTTAAGACCTCCAGCCCTTCAGTTCTGGAAAAGCAAGTTTGCCCAAAGGGGAATTCCATCAATGAAGGTCACCCAGAATGAACAGCCTGTGGTTAAGCAGGTGGACTGGAACGATTACCAAGAGCCAACTCCACCCGAGCTCTTTGCCGACCAATGACTGTAAAGGTCATAGAAAATTCCTCAGCTAAGCAACCCCCCCTACCCCAAGACCCCTTAAAAACCCCTTGCCCGAGCTGCTCGGGGCCACTTCAGTCTATCCTGCGTGAAAGGTTGCTGGAGCCGCCCGGCTCGTCGTTAAATAAAACCTCATGCTATTGCAGCGAGAAGGGTCTTGGTCTTTCTCTCGGTGGCCTCGTTCCTGACTGAAAGACGGGGGTCTTTCACTTTCACAGCAATAATTAAGAGTAACTGTTACAGAAATTGGTACCGGATAGTGGGGTATTGCTGTGAGATAAGAACAGCTGGTACCACAAAGTGAAGTTGTTTGTGAAGCTGAGAAAAGTTGGTACCCAGAAGTATGGCCAATGCTATCATGTGGCTAGTGTGCCTTTGGAACTGTTTGTTGGGAGAAATACGGAGAATTTTGGGACTTTGTGCTGGGAAAGTCTTTGCATCTTGGTGGTTGGGTCAAAGGGACCTTTCTTGTGAGAGCTCAGAGGAGAGCAATTCTGTGAGAGACGCAGACAGTGGAAGCCCAGCTTGTGATGGTCCAGAGGGGAACAGAGTCTGTGTTTGCAATTGGACGAGTGACACATGGAGCCATGTGTTGGCCGAGAGTTTAGTGAAGTTTTGCCCTCGTCCTGAAAGTTTGTCTGAAATTAAGCTAGAGTGCTTGGCGGAGGAAATTTCAAAGCAACGTAGTCTTCACAATGTGATATGCTACTTTTTAGTTGTCTTCAGAGTTGTGAAAAAGAGCAAAGAATCAGGCAGGAAGAAGCAAAAACTGTAAGATCCAATGATGAAAAATACAATGCTAAGTCTACGGCCATACCACCCTGAATGCGCCCGATCTCGTCTGATCTCGAAAAATACAATGCTAAACTTAAAAAGTCAAACCAGAAAGAAGCAGAGAACAAAATGGCTGTTGAAGAGATTAGCTCCATTTGTAAATCAAAGCCTGCTCTTAATTTGAATAATAAGAGAGGCCCTAGCTTGAGGGCAGGATCCTCAAGGAAGGTTCCCACTTATAAGAATGCAAATCCTTTCAGAAGACTGGAGCTAAAGGGTGGAGTTCCAAAGCAAGAGTTGGTTTCTCTTACAAAGCAACTGCCCAGGAGTGAAAGAGATGGTCAACATAGAGAAGCAGAATCAGCTGTGATTCAAGGGGCCCAGTCTTGGCAAAGTCCTCCGCGTGGTTCTGGTTTTAGAGGCATCAGTGATGCAAGAGGGAGATCGTGGAGTCCTCCTCCAAGATTTCAAAAATTGGCAGAATCCAGGCATCTTGAGGCAAGAAGCCTGCAGTTTTAGAGGCCCAAGAAGGGCAGTTTGTGCTGTGGAGTTAAAGCCTGGTTTGCCATTAGAAGTAAAGATGTTAGAGATTCCAGACACAATGTGGGACACCTGCCAAGGAGAGCTGTATACCCTGGGAGGAGTCAACTCAAGAGACCAATGTATTCTATGGGCAGCTTCATTGGAGGGGTGGAACCAAGGTCCTTTGGAACTGAGACAATTTCAATAAGAGGCTCACCTGTTGGACTTGGAGCTACAAGATTTGGAGTTTGTCCTGATGGTTTTCGGTCTTGTTATGGACTGATCTTTCCTGGATATGCCCCCATTCCTTCCTTTTGGAATGAGAATGTGTATTCTGTGCCATTGTATGTTGGAAGTATGTAACTTGTATTTTGATTTTACAGGAGGCTTTGGAGTTTGGACTTTTGGACTGTTGGGACTACCATTGTAGTCTATGAAGACTTTTAAAGTTGGACTGAGTATGGTTTGCATAATGAGATGGCAATGAGCCTGTGGGGGCCAGGGGTGGAATGTCATGGTTTGAAATGTGTCCCCCACAGTCTCATGTGTTTGGCAAGGTCATGTCACCTTAAGAAGTGGAGCATTGCTAGAGGAAGGCAGTTACAAGGGGTGGGCCTTGAGGTGGATTAGTCCCACCCTACCTCCAGGAGAAGTCAGCCTTTGCTGCAAGCAGTCTGCAGCTCTCAGCTTCCAAGATGTCTGCGGTGACTTAGCCTCCTCCAGCTTTGGCCAGCCAGCCATGCCACCTCTGCTTTGAGAGACTGTCTCTTCCCTCTGGAACCATAAGCTGGATAAATCTCCCTTTCTCCCTTAAATTGATCGATTTTGGGTGCTCTCTCACAGCAATAGTTAAGAGTAACTGTTACAATTGGTAATTTCCCCAGTTCCAGAGTCAACCTTAGGCACCATGGCCTGAGTGTAATTTCACCACCTATTTCACCACCAGAGGAGCCTCTTGCCTCTCAGAACCTTATGGTCTGTGGTTTACCTTATACCCACAGCTGTATCATGGGACACTCTTGATTGCAGAATAAACTCATGCCCATATTCATTCACATATGTACATGTAGGTTGCGATATATATATATTAATGTGATATATATATGTATATATATATATGCCTAGACTAAAACTGATCACATGTATTAATCTCTTAACTGTATTTGCTGGGGGATAGAGTATTTAGATTAGTATTTGTTATGAAATGTCCCACATATTTTCCCTGTTTGGTGTGTGTCCCTCAACACCCATCCTTCTAATGTGGGAGTCATAGTCTCTGAGCTATGTTGTGTCTCTCTCAGAGTCTAACTATCTAGCAGTTCAAGGACAAGAAGACTGTAGACACTGTAGACAGAGCATTCATTCATTCAGACATGCAGCAAGCACATGTTGGATATGTTTGTGTCGTTAATTCAGGGAATTCAACTGAATCCTTGCTCTCATCAAGCATATGTTGTAATTCAGTGATAACATTCATGCCTTCAGCACATCTTGAATTCTGTGTGTTCAGTTTTGGGTCAACAAAAATATCCTTCTCTTTTATCATTTTTATATTCGCACACTTATTTATGCACTAAACATTAATTGAGGGTCCGATAAGTGTTAGTGTCAGAGGTGACAGTGAAAAAAATTTACAGTCTTCTTAGAATTTGCATTTTGGTTGGAGAAGACCCCCAAGGAAAAGTTAAAATGTATATATTGAGTGGTAAGTATAATGAACAAATCAATTCAGGATGGAAAAAGAAAGAAATGACCTAAAGTGTCTCATATGTATTATATTACATTACTACTATAATCTCCATCACATGAGAAATGATGCAGCCCGGAGTCCTCTTTCTGAATGAATAGATAATGCCATTGTTGCAGTGGTGAGTTAGTTTTTTTAAGAGTGAGTTTTTGGATTGCTAAGGGGAGGGAGGGGGGATGGAGAGAAGCAGGAATCAGTACTCAATATACTTGTAAAATAAAATTAAAAAAAAAAAAAGAATTAACCTACAGAACGTGCTTGAGATTCCTGGCAACTATGCACTGCAGTAGTGAGGCCCATATGGAGCAAATTCTCCAATCCTCCTGCATAGTAAGCTAAAAACCCTGGGCATTATACATAAAACAATGGAAGACCATCAAAGGAAGGAGACCAAAACACCATGATAGCTTAGCAGGTCGAGCACATGCTCACAAACCTGGAGTCTGAGTATGATCCCCAGAACTCACATGGTGTAAGAAGAGAAGTGACTTCCAAACGTTGTCCTCTGATCTCCATCTATGTGCCATGGCATTCATGTACACGCATACCTCCTTCTCTCTCTCTTTCTCTCTCTCTCTCTCGAAAATAAAATATTTTCTTTAAAAAAATGCAAAAGTAGAACCAGCAAGATAGTCCAACAGGAAAAGGAGCTTGCCAATGCAAGCCTGACACCATGAGTTTGATCACTAAGACGCAGGTAAAGATAGAAAATAATTGACTCAGTCCAGCCCCCACCCTGGAGCCCCCCCCCCTGCCTGCCTGCCCTGCGAGCACCCCAGCTGACTCTGGCTTGGCCTGGGCCCCGCCCCAGATGACCCCAGACCCCTCCGCGTGGCCCCGCCAGCTCCCCAGTTCCCAGGTGAAGAATTCTGCCATCAACATCAGACCCTCTGCCTCTCTGGCCCACCGGGGACCTATGCACGTGGTCCACGGAAGACACACTGCTACTCAGAATTCAATAGAGTCCAAAGGAAACTCAAGCAAAACTTTAAGGAACAAAGGGAACACAGGCCATACAAATGGACTCCACTACAATCATTATATCACTTGGGCGAGATTCTTCACATCCAGCCCAAAGATAAGTAAACCTTTTTCTTTTTTCCTTTCACCTTTCTGATCCTTTCTAGTATCAATTGCTGTAGATCAACTTCCTCATACAGCCACCCCAAAAACATACAACTCCAGGGAGTACACCACTCACCCTCACATATCACCAAATACTAAATCGTAAAAGTGCACTACCATACTAATATTCACCTCCTGGTTACTTAACCTGACTTAAATGATGTACTCACAGCCTAATAGCATCATCTAGGATATAACAATAACAATACACAAACATACCCAATCCAAGGCAAGCACTAGTAATAACTGGCTAGTGTAACAATACCAACTACATCAGTTCAGTGAAAAACACACAGAACCTGAATGGTCCTACAAAACAAAACAACAATGCCCAAGTCAAAGTGCAGATCCACAAGAAACAAAACCCAAGAAGACCAATCTCCCACCGAAAGAATTAATCCCATAATGATGGATTCCAACCAGAACAAATTCACAGAAAATAGACATAAAAGCCAGACCCAAGACGACTTTCAAAGTATGATCATTACCGTGATTAATACTATGAAAGAGGAAATCCAAGAGGAGTTAAACAACCATATCAACCACTGTGAACAGGATCACAACAGGCACTTGGAGGAGTTGAGAAAAACAGTACAAGAAACAAAAAAGGCATAGAGCAGTTAAAACTGCTCTCAGGCAGAGTTTAAAATTGAACTAAAAGACAAGTTATCTTCAACCCAAAACTCAACAGAGAGTCTTATCAGCAGAACAAATGAAGCAGAAAATAGAATTTCAGATCTTGAAGACAAAGTGGGAGAATTAACCAGCTCAATGGAAGAGATTGTTAAAGCCAAAAAGATACTGGAAAGGAAGATTCAAGAGATATGGGACACCCTGAAGAAGCCTAACATGAACATTCATGGAATACCAGAACAAGAATCCCAAAATACCACACCGGAGGAAATATTTCAATTCATCATAAATGAAAACTTCACACAACTAAAGAATGAGAGGCCTATCCAAATACAAGAGGCATTTCGCACTCCAAACAGATATGACCAAAATAGAAAATCACCACGGCAAATAATAGTCAAAACACTCCACATTCAAGACAAAGAAGAGGTGCTGAGAGCTTCAAGAGAAAAAAAGCAAGTCACCTTTAAAGGTACACCCATTAAAGTAACAACTGACTACTCAATGGAAACAGTAAAAGCAAGAAGAGCTTGAAGAGACATGCTTCAAGTATTAAATGAGCAAAAATGCCAACCCAGACTGATATACCCGGCAAAACTATCTGTCATGATTGAGGGAGAAAGAAAAGTTTTCCAGCACAAAGACAACTTGAAGGGATACATGTCTACCAAACCAGGCCTTCAAAAAATGCTAGAAATGATACTCAAGCTTGAAGATAAGAACAAGTGTATCCAGGAGGACAGAAGGGAAGTATAATACCACCAAAACATAAGTATCAAACAACACACTTTACAAAATCTACTAAACATAAAAAATGTCCAGAATTAAAAATAATTTCACCATTATAACATTAAATGTCAATGGTATTAACTCACCAATTAAGAGACACAGATTACAAACTTGGATTAAAAACCACAATCCAACAATCTTCGGCCTTCAGGAAACTCATCTCACCACAAAAGATAGGCACATCCTAAGAATGAAAGGCTGGTCCAAAATCTTGCAAGTTAATGGAACCAGGAAACAGGCAGGGGTAGCAATTATGCTTTCAGACAAAGTGGACTTCAAACCAAAGAAAATCATAAGAGACACAGATAGATACTACATTTTAGTCACAGGTACAATTCACCAGAAAGACTTCACAATACTGAACATATATGCACTCAATATGGGCCCTTCCACATTCATTAAGAAAACCCTACAGCATCTAAAGCAAGAAATCAACCCCCAAACTATAATTCTTGGGGACTTCAACACTGCCCTCTCAACATGAGATAGATCAACAGGTCAAAAGCTTAACAGAGACACTTTGGAACTTAATCAAACCCTTACTGAAATGGACCTTACAGATCTCTATCGAACTTTTCACCCACGTACCAAAGAATACACATTTTTCCCAGCAGCACACGGAACTTTCTCCAAAATAGATCACATATTGGGCCACAAAACGAATCTACACATATACAAAAAAGTTGAAATTCTAACCTGTGCCCTATCAGACCACCACGGCCTAAAGCTGGACATCCACAACACAACAAACAAGAGAAAATACACTAACTCCTGGAAACTTAACACTATGATGCTGAATGAGAACTGGATTCAGGAAGAAATTAAAAAGGAAATTCAAGATTTCCTGAAAGCGAATGATAATGAAAATATAACTTACCAAAATCTCTGGGACACAATGAAAGCTGTCCTAAGAGGTAAGTTCATAGCTCTTAATGCCTACATCAAAAAAATTGAAACATCAGAAATAAACAACTTAACAATGCAGCTTAAAGCTTTAGAGAAACTAGAGCAATCTGATCCCAAAAGCAGTAGAAGAGAGAAGATTAGCAAAATAAGAGGAGAAATATCTGAAATCGAGATTAAGAAAATGATAGAGAAAATCAACCAGTCAAAAACCTGGTTCTTTGAAAAAAATAAATAAGATTGATACATCCCTAGCTAAATTAACCAAAAGCAAGAGAGAGAAAACCCAAATTAACAGAATTAGAAATGAACATGGAGTTATCACTACTGATACCCAAGAAATCCAGAGAATTATAACATCATATTTCAAAAATTGTACTCTGTGAAGTTTGACAACACAAAAGAGATGGATGAATTTCTAAGTAAACACAACTTGCCTAAATTGAATCAGAAAGTTGTGAATTATTTAAATAGTCCTATAACATATAAGGAAATTGAAGAAGTAATCTCGAATCTTCCCACCAAAAAATGTCCTGGACCAGATGGATTCAGCACAGAGTTCTACCAGACATTTAAGGAGTTAATAACACCAATACTCCTTAAACTGTTCCATCAAATAGCAAAGGAAGGAACACTACCAAATTCCTTCTATGAAGCTAATATCGTTTTAATCCCAAAACCTAATAAAGATTCACTTAAAAAAGAAAATTATAGGCCGATCTCTCTGATGAACACATATGCAAAGATTCTCAACATAGTCTTAGCAAATCAGATTCAAAAACATACCAAAAAAAATCATTCATGGGGACGAAGTAGGCTTCATCCCCGGCACACAAGGTTGGTTCAACATACGCAAATCAATAAATGTAATTCATCATGGAAACCAGTCCAAAGTCCAAGACCACATGATACTCTCAATAGATGCAGAAAAAGCTTTTGACAGGATCCAACAGCCTTTTATGATCAAAACACTAGAGACAGTAGGAATGAAAGGAACCTTTATCAATATAATAAAAGCTGTATACAACAAGCCCACAGCAAGGATTATGTTCAATGGGGAACAATTGGAAGCATTCCCACTTCGATCAGGAACTAGACAAGGCTGTGCACTATCACCACTTCTATTCAATATTGTACTTGAAGTCTTAGCTGAAGCCATAAGACAAGAAAGGGACATAAAAGGGATTCAAATCGGCAAGGAAGAAGTCAAGCTATCCCTATTAGCAGATGACATGATCTTATACCTGAGGGATCCCTAAAACTCCACCAGGAAGCTCCTGGAACTAATTGAGAAGTTCGGCAGGGTGGCAGGATACAAAATAAATGTGCAAAATTCAGAGGCCTTCCTGTATGCCCAGAATGAAAGAAGTGAAAAAGCCTTAAGAGAAACAATCCCATTTACTATAGCCCCTAAAAAAACGAAATACCTTAGTATAAACCTAACCAAGGAGGTAAAAGACCTTTACAATGAAAACTTTAAAACCCTCAAGAAAGAAATTGCAGAAGACACCAGAAGGTGGAAAGACCTCCCATGTTCCTGGATTGGCAGAATCAACATCATAAAAACGACCATCCTACCAAAGGCAATATACAAATTCAATGCTATACCAATTAAAATCCCAAAGCAATTCTTTAAAGAAGTTGACCAAATAATCTCAAAGTTCATATGGAGGCACAAAAGACCCAGGATAGCAAAGACAATCCTGAGTAACAAAAACACTGCTGGAGGTATTACCATACCAAACCTTAGTCTATACTACAAATCCATAGTTATAAAAACAGCCTGGTACTGGCTCCAAAATAGACACACAGATCAATGGATAAGGATTGAAGACCCAGATATAAGCCCACAAAGTTACAGCCATTTGGTCTTTGACAAGGGGCCAAAGAATCCAATGGAAAAAGAAGAGCATCTTCAGAAGGCTGCGAAGAAGCGGCTTTGTGGTGCGAGGAGCTGCGTGCAGGAGGCCGGCGCTGGGAAGGTCACCCTTCGGGAGAGCAGATAATGGGGGATGGCGTCCCTTGGACTTCCCCACAGGATAAGGGGGGATGACGTCCCCTAGGCTTCCCCACGGGGTAATGGACACTGGTGTCTCCTGGGCTTCCCCACGAGAAAGAACAGTAATCCGTAGGTCTGGACAGAAAAGGCATCCTGCAGAAATAGTTGGAGAAACGGGGTAATATGTGCAAAACAATTGTTGCTTGTGGAATAATGGACTTCACCAAAGGTTTACTTTGGTAGCCTTACAAGTAATATATGCAAATTCTTTCCAGGGGTTATTTCTTCTATAACAATATGTATAATGAATCCATAATTGTGTTAAATTTTTGGTCATTCTACATGTCCAACCTAGTGCTGTGTGCATGGTTGACAAATGTTTTACCAAACTAAACTGTCAGCTTTAATGGTCTATGAATGTAATTTCTTCACAGCCTGAAAGTACAGGATATTCTTGGAAAAGTTGGAGGTATGTTTTTTGAAATGCATATGTTTTTAAAAAATTGTTTAAGGCACATAATATAAATACATATAAAATACATAAAATATATAAATAAATTATAAGTGTACCATACCACTGTTATTTATCTCTGTGTTTTCACTGACAGAGTTTTACATAAAGACCTTAGAGTGATTTAGCATCTTAAATTTTCTAAGTTTCCATGACAGGAAAAGTAGGAATGATGCTTTAGACATGGACATCAGTGGAATAATAAAAAGTAGATGAAAATTATCCATGCTTCTTTGCATTCATGTCCTAGGTGATGTACACCAGAGTGGTTCTTTATATGTTTTACATTTTTACCATGCATCAGTTTTGCATGTATTCAGTTTATTTTCTAAGGCTTGTCCTATGTTCATTTTGTTATGGTAGACAGTTTAAAACTAAAATTTCTAATGTGACACTATTCTTTTTCCATAATTTATTGTGTAGTTGCAAATAAAAAACAACTGTAAGACACAGGAAAAAATTTATATTGTTATCCAAAAGACCTTATATTTCCAATGCTATGTGAAGTATCATCTCAGTGGGTATACCACTGAGGAAAACATTTTCCCTTACCCCTATTCTATTAGCATTAAACATTAACAGTCTCTCAGGGATATGTAGGGCTCATTTTTTAAAAAAATAATTTAATGCTTTTGTAAAGTTAACAGTAGACTTTTGTATTTTATGTAATAACTTCTAAATATAATTAAGTCAAGTGTATCCTTTCAGTGGAGCATATATGATAAACATTAAAATGTTTAGCTTTCATTCAACTGTGTCTTCATTGAGAAAGTAGAGTTATCCTTTGTTTTGTTTTCAGTTAATTTTTATCTTTAGTTAAGAAAATCAAATATGGAACACACTGTGTATTTCTTCACCAAAATGACTGGACCCAGAACTGTTTAAGATTTCAGATTTTGGTAATTTTGCAATATTTCATAGAATTTGCTGACAGAACATTTATGGTTAGAAAATCTAAAACCCTTGATGCTCTCAACTACGAAATGCAGAATCACATGTCACTGCTCTTTTAAAACTTAGAGTTAAATGTCTTTTTTTTATTAAAAATTTAATTATACATTTTAAAATTTTTTACCAGTTCCCTCTCTCCCCTCTCCTCCCCCTCCCCTTCCCCCAGTGCCTCCCCCCCAATTCCCAGAGAGTCCTTTATTGTGTACGCCTAACTCTCCACTGGGTCCTCCTCTCCGATGACATATAAGGACCCAGTGGCATTTCCATAAGCCCTTTCTCTTGTTCCCCTTAAGCATAAGATCACTACTATGGCTGTCAATCCCTTGCCTCCAGGGGTCTTGGTGCCCTTAACAGATGCTAGACTTTATGAGGGCAACAGTGCGCTGGACATTGCGCAGGGCATGCAAAGTCCCATTATGATTGCTTTGGCCCCAACTATTGTTGAGAATCTTGCAAATCGTTGCTCCTCCCATCCTTTTGCTCTTACAATCTTACCGCCCCCTCTTCCGCAAATGTCCCTGAGCTCCAGGATGGGGAGAGATTAGGCTGGCCTAGTTCTATGTGATTGATATAGAGTCTCTGAAGTTCTGGATTGTGGTTTGTTGATTTTCTTTTGCAGTTTTGCTGCTCCTGCAATTCCCTTCACTCCATTCTGCTGGGCACTGTATGTCACCCCCTGGCCAGAGACAAAAAGCTGTTAAACTGGAGTCTTGTTGTAATAGCACATTCAAGGGTAGATGTAATAAGAGTAGGAAACCTCACTGAGGGAGGGGTCCATCTCCCATTTGCAAAATGATTACTTTTTATCTGCTAGACTATATGCCCTCCCCTTCTGGTGAGATCAGGAAAGAACGTCTGTGAACTTAACCAGGTTTCTCATTACTTACTTGCAGACCTTGATGGAGGCCTATTTTCTCTGCTGTAACATGGTCTCCTCTCTCCTTGTTTCTGGTGTGGCCCTCCTAACCCATCTCTCTTGTTCATAATCCTTGCAATTACTGTGTTACATAGGTTTACTTTTGAGTGTCTCAATGTGGGCTGGGTGAGTTTGGTACTAGGAGCCACCTATTAGGGAGTACATACGGCGCTTAATTTTCTGGGTTTGGGATACTTCACTTAATATAATGACATCCATTTCCCAGCAAATTCCAGTAATTCATCATTTTTGATGGCTGAGTAGTACTCCATTGTATAGATGTACCACTGTTTCCTTATCCACTCGTCAACTGTTGGACATTTAGGTTGATTCCATGACTTTGCTATTGTAAACAGTGCTGCTATGAACATGGTCGAGCTTGTGCTATCGAGGCGAACCTCTGCTGCATGGAAGGTTATTCCCAAAAGTGGGATAGCAGGGTCATACGGCATTTCAATCTTTAATTTCTTTAAGAATCTCCAGACGGCTCGCCAGAGTGGCTGTATGAGCCTGCATTCCCACCAACAATGTAGGAGAGTTCCCCTCTCTCCACATCCTCTCCAGCATTTGTCGTTGTTTGTATTGTGGATTTTTGCCATCCTGACCGGGGTGAGATGATATCTCAGGGAAGTTTTGATTTGCATTTCCCTGATGGCGAAGGAAGTGGAGCATTTTTTAAGATAATTGTTAGACATTTTAATTTCATCTCTGGTAAAGTTTCTTTGAAGTTCCAGGGCCCATTTTTTAATTGGGCCAGTGTTTTCCTTGGAGTTTAATTTTCTAAGTTCTTTGTGCACTCTGGACAGTAGAGCTCTGTCAGATATGTGGTTAGTGAAGATTTTCTCCCATTCTGTGGGTTGCCTTTGAGCTCGTGTTACAATCTCTTTATCTGAACAGAAGCTCTTTAATTTCACAAGATCCCAACTGTTGAGAGTTGGTAGCAGTGACTGTGCCATTGGATGTCTGTTTAGGAAGTGTTGGCCTAGCCCAATCAGCTCGAGGGAGTTCCCTATCCTTTCAACTATGGTTTTTAAAGTCTCTGGCCTGATATCAAGGTCCTTGATCCATTTGGAATAAGTCTTGTACATGGTGACAAGTACGGGTCCAGCTTTAATCTTCTGCATGTGGAGATCCAGTTTTGCCAGCACCATTTGTTGAAGATGCTGTTCTTTTTCCATTGGATTCTTTGGGCCCCTTTGTCAAAGACCAAATGGCTGTAACTTTGTGGGCTTATATCTGGGTCTTCAATCCTTATCCATTGATCTGTGTGTCTATTTTGGAGCCAGTACCAGGCTGTCTTTATAACTATGGATTTGTAGTATAGACTTAGGTTTGGTATGGTAATACCTCCAGCTGTGTTTTTGTTACTCGGGATTGTTTTTGCTATCCTGGGTCTTTTGTGCCTCCATATGAACTTTGAGATTGTTTGGTCAACTTCTTTGAAGAATTGCTTTGGGATTTTGATTGGTATAGCATTGAATCTGTATATTGCCTTTGGTAGGATGGTCATTTTTATGATGTTGATTCTGCCAATCCAGGAACATGGGAGGTCTTTCCACCTTCTGGTGTCTTCTGCAATTTCTTTCTTGAGGGTTTTAAAGTTTTCATTGTAAAGGTTTTTTACCTCCTTAGTTAGGTTTATACCAAGGTATTTCATTTTTTTAGGGGTTATAGTAAATGGCATGGTTTCTCTCAAGGCTTTTTTCACTTCTTTCATTCTGGGCATATAGGAAGGCCTCTGAATTTTGCACATTTATTTTGTATCCTGCCACCCTGCTGAACTTCTCAATTAGTTCCAGGAGCTTCCTGGTGGAGTTTTTGGGATCCCTCAGGTATAAGATCATGTCATCTGCAAATAGGGATAGCTTGATTTCTTCCTTGCCAATTTGAATCCCTCTTATGTCCCTTTCTTGTCTTATGGCTTCAGCTAAGACTTCAAGTACAATATTGAATAGAAGTGGTGAGAGTGGACAGCCTTGTCTAGTTCCTGATCAAAGTGGGAATGCTTCCAATTGTTCCCCATTGAGCATAATCCTTGCTGTGGGCTTGTTGTATACAGCTTTTATTATATTGATAAAGGTTCCTTCCATTCCTACTGTCTCTAGCGTTTTGATCATAAAAGGCTGTTGGATCTTGTCAAAAGCTTTTTCTGCATCTATCGAGAGTATCATGTGGTCTTGGACTTTGGACTGGTTTACATGATGAATTACATTTATTGATTTGCGTATGTTGAACCAACCTTGTGTGCCGGGGATGAAGCCTACTTGGTCCCCATGAATGATCTTTTTAATATGTTTTTGAATCCGATTTGCTAAGACTTTGTTGAGAATCTTTGCGTCTGTGTTCATCAGGGAGATCGGCCTATAGTTTTCTTTTTTAAGTGAATCTTTATTAGGTTTTGGGATTAAAACGATATTAGCTTCATAGAAGGAATTTGGTAGTGTTCCTTCCTTTGCTATTTAATGGAACAGTTTAAGGAGTATTGGTGTTATTAACTCCTTAAATGTCTGGTAGAACTCTGTGCTGAATCCATCTGGTCCAGGACATTTTTTGGTGGGAAGATTCGAGATTACTTCCTCAATTTCCTTATATGTTATAGGACTATTTAAATAATTCACAACTTCCTGATTCAATTTAGGTAAGTTGTGTTTACTTAGAAATTCATCCATCTCTTTTGTGTTGTCAAACTTCACAGAGTATAAGTTTTTGAAATATGATGTTATAATTCTCTGGATTTCTTGGGTATCAGTAGTGATAACTCCATGTTCATTTCTAATTTTGTTAATTTGGGTTTTCTCTCTCTTGCTTTTGGTTAGTTTAGCTAGGGGTGTATCAATCTTGTTGATTTTTTCAAAGAACCAGCTTTTGGATTGGTTGATTTTTTCTATCGTTTTCTTAGTCTCGATTTCAGATATTTCTCCTCTTATTTTGCTAATCTCTTCTCTTCTACTGCTTTTGGGATCAGATTGCTCTAGTTTCTCTAAAGCTTTAAGCTGCATTGTTAAGTTGTTTATTTCTGATGTTTCCATTTTTTTGACGTGGGCATTAAGAGCTATGAACTTACCTCTTAGAACAGCTTTCATTGTGTCCCAGAGATTTTGGTAAGTTATATTTTCGTTATCATTCACTTTCAGGAAATCTTGAATTTCCTTTTTAATTTCTTCCTGAATCCAGTTCTCATTCAGCATCATAGTGTTAAGTTTCCAGGAGTTAGTGTATTTTCTCTTGTTTGTTGTGTTGTGGATGTCCAGCTTTAGGCCGTGGTGGTCTGATAGGGCACAGGTTAGAATTTCAACTTTCTTGTATATGTGGAGATTCATTTTGTGGCCCAATATGTGATCTATTTTGGAGAAAGTTCCGTGTGCTGCTGAGAAAAATGTGTATTCTTTGGTGCGTGGGTGAAAAGTTCGATAGAGATCTGTGAGGTCCATTTCTTTCAGGGTTTGATTAAGTTCCAAAGTGTCTCTGTTAAGCTTTTGACCTGTTGATCTATCCCATGTAGAGAGGGCGGTGTTGAAGTCCCCAAGAATTATCGTATGGGGGTTGATTTCTTGCTTTAGACGCTGTAGGGTTTTCTTAATGAATGTGGAGGGGCCCGTATTGGGTGCATATATGTTCAGTATTGTGAAATCTTCCTGGTGAATTGTACCTGTGACTAAAATGTAGTATCCATCCGTGTCTCTTATAATTTTTTTTGGTTTGAAATCCACTTTGTCTGATAGCATAATGGCTACCCCTGCCTGTTTTCTGCTTCCATTTGCTTGTAGAATTGTTGACCAGCCTTTTATTTTTAGAGCGTGCCTATCTTTTGTGGTGAGATGGGTTTCCTGCAGGCAACAGATTGATGGATTGTGATTTTTAATCCAAGTTTGTAATCTGTGTCTCTTGATCGGTGAATTAAGTCCATTAACATTTAGTGTTATAATGGAGAAACTATTGTTAATTCCAGACATTTATTATGTTTAGCAGCTTTTATAAGTATATTGCTTCGCTTTTAATGGTGTTATATTTGCCTTCTGTTCTCCTGGATATGCCTGTTTTTTTCTTCACGCTTGAGTATCATTTCTAGCAGTTTTTGAAGGCCTGGTTTGGTGGCCATGTATCCCTTAAAGTTGTCTTTGTGCTGGAAAATTTTTCTTTCTCCCTCGATCATGACTGATAGTTTTGCAGGGTAAATCAGCCTGGGTTGACATTTTTGCTCATTCAATACTTGAAGTATGTCTCTCCAAGCTCTTCTTGCTTTTACTGTTTCGATTGAGAAGTCATTTGTTATTTTAATAGGTTTGCCTTTAAAAGTGACTTGTTTTTTCTCCCTTGAAGCTCTCAGCACCAGTTCTTTATCTTGAATGTGGAGTGTTTTAACTATTATTTGCCGCGGTGTGCTTCTATTTTGGTCATATCTGTTTGGGGTGCGGAATGCCTCTTGTATATGAATGGGCCTCTCTTTTTTTAGATGAGGAAAGTTTTCCTTGATGATCGTTTGAAAAATTTCCTCAGGGGTGGTATTTTGAGATTCTTGCTCCAGTATTCCATGAATACGCATGTTAGGCTTCTTCAGGGTGTCCCATATCTCTTGGATATTTCTCTCAAGTATCTTTTGGCTTTAACAACCTCTTCCATTGAGCTGGTTAGTACTCCCACTTTATCTTCAAGGTCTGAAATTCTGTTTTCTGCTTCGTTAGTTCTGTTGATAAGACTCTCTGTGGCGTTCTGGGTTGAAGATAACTTGTCTTTTAGCTCAGTTTTAAACTCTGCTTGAGTTTGTTTTAACTGCTCTATGCCACTTTTTGTTTCTTGCACTGTTTTTCTCAACTCCTCCAGATGTCTGTTGTGTTCCTCTTCAAAGCGATTGATTCGATTATGTAATTCCTCCCGGATTTCCTCTTTCATAGTATTGAACGTGGTAATGATCATATTTTGAAAGTCGTTATCCTGGGTCAGGCTTTCTTGGCCTTTTTCTGCGGGTTTGTTCTTGTTGGAGTCTAACATTATGGGATTAATTTCTTCAGTGGGAAATTTGTTTACTTGAGTGTTGCTTCTCATGGATTTGCACTTTGACTTTGGCATTGTCATTTTAACTCTTAAGATCTCTCAATTTCACTAAACTGAATTATTTGGCCTGGGGTACTGGTGGGCGGGGCCCCAACGGGGACTTACCTAGGGCGCGGGGTGAGGCCCGGGTGGACCGCGCGCGGGTCCCCACCGGCGGAGCGGCGTGGGGTGAAAAGGGAGGATGGGCGCGTCGGCGTGGAGCTATTTAACCCGATGGCAGCTGGGGCGGGGCCGGGGCGCAGGGGGAGGTCCTCCTCGTCCCTCGGCCCCGGCGCGCGGCTCCAGCTGGATGGTGGGAGTCGGAGCGGGTCCCTGTGGGCTGACCTGGGGTCCTAGAGGGCGCGGTGAGGCCCGGCTAGATGGCGCGTGCGCGTCCCGACCGGCGGAGCGGGGTGGGGTGAAAAGGGACTGAGTTAAATGTCTTTGATACTGTTGAATGAATATTACATGTGTTAACTATTTTCTGAGAATAAAACAGTTTGTCAACATAAAAAAAAAAAAAGAAGAGCATCTTCAACAAATGGTGCTGGCAAAATTGGATCTCCACATGCAGAAGATTAAAGCTGGATCCATACTTGTCACCATGTACAAGACTTAATTCCAAATGGATCAAGGACCTTGATATCAGGCCAGAGACTATAAAAACCATAGTTGAAAGGATAGGGAACTCCCTCGAGCTGATTGGGCTATGCCAACATTTCCTAAACAGACATCCAATGGCACAGTCACTGCTACCAACTCTCAACAGTTGGGATCTTGTGAAATTAAAGAGCTTCTGTTCATATAAAGAGATTGCAACACGAGCTCAAAGGCAACCCACAGAATGGGAGAAAATCTTCACGAACCACATATCTGATAGAGCTCTACTGTCCAGGGTGTACAAAGAACTTAGAAAACTAAACACCAAAGAAATCAATGGCCCAATTAAAAAATGGGCCCTGGAACTTAAAAGAAACTTTACAGGGATGAAATTAAAATGTCTAACAAATATCTTAAAAAATGCTCCACTTCTTTAGCCATCAGAGAAATGCAAAGCAAAACTTCCCTGAGATATCATCTCACCCTGGTCAGGATGGCAAAAATCCACAGTACAAACAACAACAAATGCTGGAGATGATGTGGTGAGAGGGGAACTCTCCTGCATTGCTGGTAGGAATGCAGGCTCATACAGCCACTCTGGCGAGCCGTCTGGAGATTCTTAAAGAAATTAAAGATTGAAATGCCATATGACCCTGCAATTCTACTTTTGGGAATAACCCATACAGCAGAGGTTCACCTTGATAGCACAAGCACGACCATGTTCATAGCAGCACTGTTTACAATAACAAAGTCATGGAATCAACCTAAATGTATGTCCAACAGTTGATGAGTGGATAAGGAAAATGTGGTACATCTGTACAATGGCATACTTACTCAGCCATCAAAAATGATGAATTACTGGAATTTGCTGGGAAATGAATGTCATTAGAAACAATTATATTAAGTGAAGTATCCCAAACCCAGAAAATTAAGCGCCGTATGTACTCCCTAATAGGTGGCTCCTAGTACCAAACCCACCCAGCCCTCCTTGAGACACGCAAAGGTAAATCTATGTAATACCTACAGTAATTGCAAGGATTATGAACAGGAGGGATGGGGTTGGAGGGCCACACCAGAAACAAGGAGAGAAGTGACTATGTTACAGCAGAGAAAATAGGCCTCCATCAAGGACTGCAAGTAGGTAATGTGAGACCTGGTTAAGTTGACAGACGTTCATTCCTGGTCATGTTCAACTGAGGGGGTATGATCTCACTAGAAGGGGAGGGCATATAGTCTGGCAGATAAAAAGTAACCATTTTGCAAATGGGTGATTGACTCCTCCCTCACTGAGGTTCCCTACTTTTATTACATCTACCCTTGAATGTGCTCTTATAATAAGATTCCAGTTTAACAGCTTTTTGTCTCTGGCCAGGGGGTGACATACAGTGCCCAGCAGGATGGAGTGAAGGGCATTGCAGGAGCAGCAAAACTGCAAAAGAAAATCAACAAACCACCATCCAGAACTTCAGAGACTCTATACCAACCACCTAGAACTAGGCCAGACTAATCTCTCCCCATCCTGAAGCTCAGGGACATTTGCAAAAGAGGGGGCGGTAAGATTGTAAGAGCAAAAGGATGGGAGGAGCAATGATTTGCAAGATACTCCACACAAGTTAGGACCGAAGCAATCATAATTGGACTTTGCATGCCCGGTGCAATGTCCAACACACTATTGACCTCACAAAGTCTAGCATCTGCTAAAGACACCAAGATCCTTGGAGGCAAGAGATTGACAGCCACAGTAGTGTTCCTATACTTAAGGGGAACACGGGAAAGGGTTCAGGGAAATGCCACTGGGTCCTTGTACGTCATCGGAGAGGAGGGCCCAGAGGAGAGAGTCTGGCATGCACATTAAAGGACTCTCTGGGAATTGGGGCGGGAGGCACTGGGGAATGGGGAGGGAGGGGAGGGGGAGCAGGGGGTTGGGGGGGGGGAGTAGGGAGGGAGGGAACTGGTGTACCTATTAAGTTTGTATGAGCGGAAATAATAATAAAAATGTATAAAAAAATAATTGATTCGGGCTGGAGAGGTGGCTCAGGGGTTAAGCCTCTGCCTTTCAGGTAGAAAGTCCTAAGTTCGGATCCTAGACTCCCCGTATAGACGCCAGGCGGAAGCGGGGGCGGCCTGCGTTTCTGGTCCTGGTAGGGCAGAGCCTGTGAATCCCAGGGCAGAGTATACAAGGAGGAGGTGGAGGCGGTCCATGGTAGTTCCCGAATTCGCCCATGGTTCTACACGCACACACACACACACACACACACACACACACACACACACACATACACGCACAATTGAATAAATAATTTAAAAAATTAAAAAAAAAGAAAAAGAAAATAATTGACTCCACAAAAGAGTTTGTGACCTCTACATGTGCACTTTGACTGTGAACCTACACACACACATCATACATACAAAATAATAATAATAATAATAATAAAGCAGAAACATGTATTGGCTTAAGAAAAATAAAAGAAATTGAAGAACCAATTAATAGGCATGCATTAGTAATCAGATTAGTAGCCATGAAGTAGCTAGAGAGATTTGTCATTTGACCTCCCTCCTGGCAAGTGGGCGTTACCTCTTTAGGTAAGAATAGGGGACAGAATCTGATAGACAGTCTAGATGTGGGAGCTCAAGCACAACAGTTCCAGTCTTGTCCTTGGCCAGAAGCAAAAATGTTCTCAATTTCTCTCTTTCAGCTCAGTTTATAATCACAGTAACCTCTATAATAAGATTCTTTCTAAACTCAACTGATCTTATCAATCCAGTACTGTCTCTACAAAGTAACAACTGTGTCCCTTCTTCCTTCATTGCTATCTAACACAAACAGAAGTTAGGGATGTCAGCCACATCTGTCATTTTGTAAAGCTTCCACTATAAGTGGAAAATGGAGATTCTCTAGACAGACTACATCTCCTAAATCCCTGCCCTACTTCCCTAGAACATCCAAGCCAGTAAAAGATGGCGGCCCCAACTAGAATCTCTTAGTTCTCTCACTGTCTCCATCTATCACGATATGGCTATTTACTCCCTATTCTTTCTGACCTTAAGTTATCTTCTGTTCTAATGTTCTCCCACCTTAAAGCTAAACTATGGCACCCTTGGCCACTAGGCCCTCAATTGTAAATAAACTCCTATTTCCTAACTCAAAAAAATATAGTAGGCAGCTTCAAATAGCCAGTGTTTCCTTCCCCTTCTTCCCTAATTGGGAATGTGGCCTAAATAGTGGATCCATAAGCAGAACATATATTCCTTATATTTAAATATTTCAAATGTATAGTTGATTGTCGTATTAGGTTCTCTAGAGATGCAGAATCAACACAATGAATATATAAATAGAGAATGTATTGAGTTGGCTTACAGACATGGCTGAGGTAGTCCAACAAGCTGCCAGTAGCTGCTCAGTCCAGTAGTCAAATGGGTGATGGCTGAAAGCTGGAGGATTCCTAGAGAGTCTTTAGTCTAGTTGAAGACTTGGAGGGTCGGAAGGCTAGAGGATAGAAGAAGTAAAGAAACTGGGCGGCCCAAAGGAAGAATGATTCCTAGCACAGCTACAAAAGTGTCACTTCTCTTTGGTGGTTACCTTTTATATGGTCCATTACGGGGAGGTTCCTATGAGATCTATGGAGATTCCGATAGGATCTAGGGCAGGTATAATCCCTTCAGGTAGTCTCAGTTATCTTTCTAGGTGTATGTAGTCTAAGCTGATTTTAGTCAACACCAGGTGTGTCAAGTTGACACCCAGGATTAATCATCATGATCATTAATAATAAATATAAAAATAATTCTCTCCAGAGTTTTCAACATTCAAAATATTATAGTTAAAAGTTTCACTTAAATATTTTGTTAATGAATAAAAATATAAATTATTATAAAATTATGTGAGAACTGAATAAAGGAAAGCTACAGAGTCTCTAAAACTTATTTATGTATTTTTAGGATATTGGGGGATCAAACTGCAGTTACCCTTAGGTTTGTTAAATTTAATTAAAAGTGTGTAACAAAATTTGAAGTGTTTATATTCCATCCTGTGCATTTTACAGTTGAGTTGAAGTTTTTAATTTAATTTACGTTTCTTTATTTATTCATTCATTTATTTTTGAGACAAGAGTCTTGAGTTGAAATTTAGACTGCCCTCAAACTCATGGTCTTCCTGTGTCAGCTTTGTAACTGTTGATTTACAGGCACTACTACACCTAGCTTGATGAAAAATTTTCATTATCAACTTGAAAATGGGAAAGAGGTATATTACATGTTGTCTCAGAGGGCTTAGTCTTTTTTTCATTTTTATCTATTTTTGCATGTGTCTCTATGTGTGCATATCTGTGTGTATCAGAGAGCACTGTGACTATGGAGGCCCAAGGTTAATTTCCAGGATCACCTTGTATTGTGCTACATCCTCTTTCTTTTCTCTAGAGTTTCCCAGATTCTGCCCTCCAAAGTCAGAAGTGCAGGCCACTATCATTTCTGCCTGGCATTTTTTATATGGTATTTGGGATCTACACTCAGGTCTTTCTACTTGTGAGGCCGAGTCTTAACTCCTGAGCCATTTTTGCAGCCCTGGGTTTAGACTTTGAGGGCGTAAATTCTTTAAGGGACTACAAAGCTCTGGCCTAGGTGCCATGCCTGGCTTCATATTTTCAAACCTCCAGACTACTTCTGAAGGCCAGCATACTTCATGAACCAGAAAGAACAGGGTCTGCATATTACTCCACAGCTGTCTGGTCCTCATGACTAGGTTGGGTATCCAGTTACTTTGACACTTACAGTGACCATGGCATATGGTAGCTGTTGGGGGTTCTGGACTCAACCAGTCTTGTATCATAATATGCTGTATATCCTTCTATATATCTTATACTCCTTTATACCAGCACCTCCAGATTGTAACTAAACTCTGCCTCTTGTCTCATCAGCTCAGAAACAGTTACTTCCCTTTCACTCAAAACTTTTCCCTAACTGATAACCCAGTAGGTTACTGCCATCCACAGTTCCATAACCAAAGATTCTACTCAATTTTTCACTCATTATTTTGTCTGGATTTTAAGTGCTCCTATGTCGATGTACAAAAGTAACATGTGAAAATAGTTCTATTGTAACCATATCAAATACACCAAAAGTGCAATCTGTAGTCAAGGAACTCCTCCACCTAACACCACTCCAAACTTGATATTGCTCCTGCCATCAGTTACTATGTATCTGTATGATACAGTTTCATGTTCATATCCCTTTTCTCCCAGACCAACTGGGAAATTTTCCAAGTCAGTATCTATAAAGATCTGATTCATACTTTTTAACAAGTTATTCTACAGAAAAAGGAATATCATTTGTCATGGTTTGAATGTAAGCTGTCCCTCACAGGCTTATGTGTTTGAATCTTTAGTTGTTTGGAAAGGTCATGGCACTTTTAGGAGGTGAAGCCTTGTTGGAGGAAGGCAGCCATAAGGGAAGAGCCTTGAAGTTGGTTGACCCCACCCTGTTTAGTTAATCTGTTCTTGAACTTGCAGCAGCACTCAGCTTTCATATCATAGTGACTTAGGCCACATCCAGCTTCTGCCAGCCAGCCATGCCTTTTTTGTCATGAAAAACTGAATCTCCACTCTGTAAGCTGAATAAATCTCCCTTTAAGTTGTTTGAGTCTGAGTGGTGTCTCACTGCAACAGAGAAAGAGCAACTGGTACAGAAACTGGTACCTGAGAAGTCAAGTGTTGTGTGAGACAGAGAATCTGGTACCAAATGTGAAGTTGTTTATGAGGCTGAGAAAAGTTGGTATCCAGTAGTATGGCCATTGCTGTGATGTGGATAGTGTGCCTTTGGAATTGTTTGTTGGGAGAAATACAGAGAACTTTGAGACTTTGCATTGGGAAAGCCTTTGTGTCTTAGAGATGGAGACCTAAAGGGCTATCCTAGTGAGAGCATGGAAGAGAACAACACTGTTAGAAATGTAGACAAACAGAAATCCAGGTCTTGATAGTCCAGAGGGGAACAGAGACTGTGTTGGAACCTGAACAAGGGACAAATGGATGATGTGTTGATAAAATGTTTGATCAAGTTTTGCCCTTGTCCTGAAAACTTACCTAAATTAGAGTGTTTGGCAGAGAAATTTTCAAGGCAATGTAGTCTTGGCAGTATGGCCTGGCTACTTTTTTAGCGCTCTTGTTCAGAGTCATGAGGAAAGGGAGTAAAGAATCAGACAGAAAGAGACAAAAACTATGAGGTCTGATAAGGAAAAATGTGAGTCAGTTTAAAAAGACCGCAGAGAATAAAATGGTGGCTATTGGTAGAGATTCACACCATAAGCAAATCAAAGTCTGCTCACAATTTGGATAGTAGAAAAGTCTGCTCCTTGAGGGCAAGATCCTGTTCTACCCATAAAAAGGCAAATTCTTTGAAAGGGACAAACTGAAGAACAGAATTCCAAAGAAAAAGTCTATTCCTCCTTTGAAGCAACTGGCTAAGAAATTCTTCCTACATCAGCACAGAGAAGTTGAACCACCTGTGATTCAAGGAGGCCAATCCCCACCTGGAGGTTATAGCAGAGGTTATGGCAGTTGTCCATGTAGTCCTGGTTGTGGAGGCAAAGATGCAAGGTTTCAGAGAATGGTGGAAATCAGGCAGTGTGGCAGGATTGGAGGTCCAAGGATGGGGACTTAAAGCCTGGTTTGCCATTGAGAAGTAAAGATGTAAAGATGCCAGCGCCAACATGGGACACCTGCCAAGGAGAGCTATATATGATGAGAGGAGCCAGCCTAACACAATGTGTTCTACAGGCAGCTTCACTGGAGGGGTGGAACCAAAACATTTTGAAACTGAGATGATTTTAACAGGAAGATCATTTGTTGGACTTGAAACTACAGAATTTGGAGTTTGTCCTGCTGGGTTTTGGTCTTGTTAGGGACCAATCTTTCCTGTTTATGCCCCCATTCCCCTTTGGAATGGGAATGTTTATTCTGCGCCATTGTATGTTAGAAGCATGTAACTTGTCTTTTGATTTTACAGGAAGCATTGCACTTTGGACTTTTGGATTGAGTTGGGTCTACTGATGTAGTCTATGAGGACTTTAAAAGTTGGACTGAGTATGGTTTGCATAGTGAGATGGCCATGAGCCTGTGGGAACCAGAGGTAGAGTGTCCTGGTTTGATCTGTGAGTTGTCCTCCAGACTCAGTGTTTGAATCTTTGTGAGGTATCTTTATGAGATAGAGCCTTGTTGGAAGAAGGCAATCACAAGGAGTGGGTTGACTGGGGTTGGTTGGCCCCACCTGCTTCAGTTAGTCTACTCTTGACTGACTCAGCCTCCATGATGTCTGCAGTGACTTAGGCTGCCTCCAGTTTCTGTCAGCCAGCCATGGCTTTTCTGCCATGAAGGACTGCATCTCCACCCTGGAACCATAAGCTGAATAAATCTCCCTCTCTCCCTTTAAGTTTGAGCCTGAGTGGTGTCTCACAGCAACAAACAGTAACTGGTATACCATTATTAATCAGTGGCAGTTTATTTTTAGCTCATCCTTATTGGTTGATTTTCAGCCATTTCTACATTCTTCCATTAAAAACTATCATCATGATCACCTTTCATAAACATTTCTGTTCACTTCCTAGTTAAACAGTTAAATTCAGTTCTAGAGAAAAAAAGACAATACCCCTAAACTCCTTGTAAACATGCTGAATAGACTTCCGGTAAATAGATTAGTGGTACTTCTTTTTTTTTCACAATGCAAAGGCTTTTATTTATGAACCCCTCAGTAGGATATGGATGATTAAGGGTTGCTTACAGTAAAGAAATTTGGCATTTATGCATTGTTTGGCTTGATTCTTAAAAGTCACAAAACCTATACAACTATCTAGGAGAAAAATGGCAGTTTCCTTATCTATAGGTTCTTTTCTGTATGAGAATTCACAGGCCTCACTTGAGAGCCCAGCGCTTACCCTGGGCCAGGAGGCCTCTTACCTTGAAAGAACCTGGCCCTGGGTGGCAATAGGATGTGCCAGTACCTTTTGATTACTTGCATTCTTGAATTTCTGAGTAACCTGATGTGACTGGGATTGACTGATGCATAGAAGACTGGTTCGACAATCTAATCCTGGTCAAAAAACTGTCCTGAAGAAGACTGCATTAATTTCTATTGTTACTAAGAGTATAATAGCTTGTAAGTCCCCCCATAGTCATTTTTTAATTTTTCTATTAATTCATTAATACTAATTCCTGGGCGTGGGCAGCAGACAAGTTCCTCTTATCTCAGTAGCATACTTAGTATCAGGATACAACATGACCAGCACCGGCTGAGGAGGCAGAGATTCCTGAGAGGTGGACTCAGGACACCTGGGAGCTTCTGCCAGGACCTCAGACACTGAGCCCCGCCATGCTTCAGTGCCCCACCACATCACAGTCCCTGGCATCACCAGCCTTTTATACTTGTGGAGTCTTTAGATTTGTGTTGGTATGTGTATATTTATACTAATATTATTTGCCCCTCTTTTACATTGAATTTTTTTTTCTTCCTAATTTGAGCGATACAAAAGGGAAATACTGGTGAAATATGTAGATTCCTAGAGCAGACTTGAATGTAAGTCAGCTACTTTCTAAATGTGAATTTAGAAGTTACTTTAGTGATAACAGTCATTAGAGAAATAATAAACATGTGTCCATAATTCCTGATACATAGCAAATGCTCAGACATAGTCTTAGGACCCCTCTTCTATTTTGCACATTAATTTTCTATTAAATATGCTGTGACAATTGACCTCTTGTGTTTACCTTTGTTTATAGACATTTAAAAGAAAAGGATGTTCTATGTTCTATTAACATATATGAATTATACAAAATTATACATAAGGTCATATTATGACCTTTCATATATGTACATAATAAATTTCAATCACTAAAAAAACTTCAGTCGTATTTTCCCCCTCCCTTTAATCTTCAAGAAAGGAGGGTTGTATGAATCAAATCTCATTTCTCCATCTTCAGATGTTTTTATGTGAACCATTTTATTAACAGATTGTTTCAGTGAGTTCTCACTTTCATTCATCTGCCTTATCGCTTTGTAGTCAGGACCTCAAGCATCTTCTTGGTCTTACCAGACTCCACTGCTACTCTTTCACAGAAAGCAAATGTTGCTCACTCCTTTTTACGTTTGCCCTGAAAAAAAGTGTTTTTTTTTTTCTGATGACTTTTATAATTTCTCTTTACACGTTATATTTCCTGAAAGTTCTCTGTTGAATGGCTTCACAAAGCCCTTCTAAACAGACAATAGGTCTTCCATTATTTGCTGGGTATTTCTAACTTGATCTTTGGCAATTACCTTAACCAAAACTTCTATTTGTGGCTTATAGAAACTAAAATAGGATGATCTCTAAGATACCCTTGTATTTTTTTAAAGTTGCAAAAAAATAGTATATATTGAACATTTATGAGCAAAAGAATATAAATATTTGTAAGCAATATGCATACAATCTGTCTATATAACTTTCATAATATCTGCTAATGGGAGGAACTGGTAAAAGTGCTCTAAGGGTAAGAGACTTCACTTTAGCATTGCTATTTTTCATGAGTTTTGTGCCACCACAGGATATGCCTGTTCAACAATAGATGCAGGTCATTCAGTCAACTCAAGGTCTTATCATCCCATCCCACCTGCTTCCTGAGCTAGCTGGTGATCATTTATCCTCTCAGTGTCTGCTAAACACTTGAGAATCATCCACTGTCTCCTTAATACACACCCAATCATTGCACTGCTGAAATTCCTCCAAAATGGATCTTTTACCCAGTTGTTCATTCAACAGCAACACCAAGAACACCCAAAAGGCCAAGTACTGCACTGAAGATTAAAAACCCCAAGATACCATCATTAAAAGACCCCCCTAAAAGTGCTGCAACCTGAGCATGCAAAACAGCCACACCACATAGTGTTTTTGCAATAACCAATTCTTTCAACAATTTACAACTATTTATTTAGGTAAGAGGTCATAAAATATTTTATAATATACATAGGAAAAAACACATCTGAATAAGAAACATAATGACAGGTGGCAACATTTAGTGTTTATAAATGAAAACATCAATAACTCTTAACAATGCAGACAAAAAACACAGTGTATTTAAAAGATGAGTCCATGAATTATAATATTTTAAAATTTTAAGAAAAAGTATTAAGCTTTTAAAATTAACACATGACTTACTGGTTTTTTGAATGATTTCAAAAATAGGTGTCTAGACACTATCATACATGGATGTAAAAGAGAAAAACAGACAAGAACTTTGGCAAGCAAAGTATTAGTCCATAGCAGCTTGTTAACATCTTTTTATATAAAAGTTCTTCAATTTACATTTGTTCTTATGAAAGGAATAGGAGGAATTAATATGCTAATATATGTGCTAATATATGAAGAGTCTATATAAGCTATATGACAAAAATAATTATTTCAGTGAATCCTGAATCTTATAAATATGTGCACCACACTGCATATATAGAAACTGAGTACTGTAAACCTCGGCATTTGTCACACTTCAATGGAATATCAGTGTCCACTGTTGTCTACCTTTTTTAGAAGGCAGCCTTGAACTCTACACTAATATACTTTTGCTATTTGAAAAAGTTCTCATCTCCATTACTCTAAATGTTTCTGTGAAGTCCTTTAGCCATTTTTTCAGTACTATAACAAGTCACATCAGGAACAATCAATGATCAACAAATAATTTTTTGAAAAACCCACTGAGTCTAGAGAAAGGATCACCAAACTAGAACTTTCTGTCTGTAATCCCTTGAAGATCTTGCCACTTTAAGACCCACAACCACCTTGTTCTCAGTAAAGATGGTTGAGAACACAAATAGAGGACCAACCAAGAAGCCCCAGGTGATCCACACCATGCCAGAACTAGACAATACCCAGTGGCTGCCTTTCTAGACTTCGCTATCCCCCAGCACACTATACCAGTAGTGCTTCACTAGAGCAATCCATTGCCCCTCCCTGCTCTCCTAAGATTCCCGTAAGAGCCCAGCAGATGTAGTATACACAGAAGTGCGTATCACTGGGGTCCTCCATGTTACACAATGGGGGAAAAAAAAGACCTACAGCCACAGGAGAACAGTTCAGAATTTCTTACTTTTAAAATACTTTTGTCATGAATAGCTAATCAATTAGATTTCTAGGAAAATGAGAATGAAATGTAGACAGCAAAATCAATTATCATGAATTGACTCCCAACATTTATGAATGGCAGAATGGTTGAAGCCTACATGTAAAAGGTATAAATACATAATATGTAGTGAATATTTGCACAAGCCCTTTCATATTTAAAGCATAGCATGCAATCCCCAAACCTATGGTCTTAACTATGTTTTATTTAACACAACTCAAAAAGCTTTTCTGTGGTATGGATACTTTCTACAGTCTAAGGCTTTCCGATAGGCTTGTAGCAAGCATCAGGCTGCCAGAGGCGAATATCAACAAGAACCTGATTAAGTTTTTGCATCCACAGATCCCGCTCTTCTTTAGTATCCGCAGAGAGCCAGTTCCTGCAAGAGCAAACAGAGGTTCAGGTTTCTCTCTCAATACCATGCTCTATCTCCCTGTGCCTTTAATGGGGGGCTCAGGGGGAGACAAAACTTTAGAAAAACTAATGAAAAGCCTTTCTCTTTCTCTTATCTTCCAATGGATGGTATCAGGAATCTCTCACAGGGATGTGTTTCTTAACACACAATAGAGTAGAATTATATCTGGTTTGTTTAGCTAACCATAACTCACACTGATTATTTTCTAGTTTGCTCTTTTTATTTTCATTTTGAGACACTCTAATGTTGGCCAGGCTAGCCCCAAACCAACCATGAGCCAACAAAGATATTGAACTCCTGAGCCTCTTGCTGCCACCTGTCAAGTGCTAGGCACCTTCCACCATGGTAACCCACGCTAATTAACTTGGTAAATAGTTCTAAACAAGGTATCCAGCAAGATGAGACAACTATTAAGCATGAATAGCTTCCTATCAGGAAGCTACCACAGGCTTGGAACTGAGCTCCCAATACCCTTGAGATTCAGGGTCCCTAAAAGCTGGAAGCACAGGACATGGACATTCTACTAGCTTAACAGGCAATAGAGCTTTACACTGTTTCCCATTATTTCCGTCCTACAATGGTCAGTAAGTCAATGTATTTACAGTTATTTTTTGTAGATCCGAAGACTTTGTCCATCCACATATAGCTACAAGCTAAATGAACACCTTATGTTCCATTAATCATGTGTAGGGAGTATCCTGGAGAGAAGAGTCAGTTCTTAGGGTACACAGCAAAACCCTGTAAGTTATAGTACCAATGATGGATTTCAACATTCGCATTTATTGCTTCTATTTTCAACTCTCTGTCTATTTGTCTCTGTTAGAGTTTTGTTGTGTAGTCCAACAGTCTGGTCCTCAAATTCATGACCCTCCTGTTTACCACACTCCAGACATGAATTGCCAGTCTTTCTTGCCTGTTTTTGAATTTTCTTATGATGTTGTTCCCAACATCCTTATCTCCTACAACAGCTGTTCTTAGATAATCTTAAACATATTTATTTCTCTGAATTTATTTCTTCAGCTGCTACAATCCAACATGGCATCACTAAATGGCTTTCTTTGCTGAGTTAACAAATGAGACACTCAGGAACTTTATTTGGTCCCTCTTGTCTTTTTTTTTTTTATATGTATACACAGATAAGCATTATTTGAAAGTCTGTATAAATATGACTTGATGGTAAGTGAAAACATTTTCCCAAGTGTTAAATGAGATTTGCTGTTTCTAAAAAAAATTGACAGGGCTGGAGAGATGGCTCAGGAATTAATACTCTGCCTAGGAAACAGAAGATCCTGAGTCTGAATCCCAAGTCCCACATAAAAATGCCAGATGGAAAACAGATGTGGCCTGTATGTCTGGCCCTGGTGGCTGGAGCCTGGAAAATCCTAGAGTGAAGCAGAAAGGAGGTAGAGGCAATCCAGGATGATTTAGTAAGTCACTCTTAGACCTCCACAGGGATACACAGACAAAAGGCTACATAGAAAGACCATCCCTAACAAATAAACCAAGAGGCTAGGGATGTAGCTCAGTCGGTATAGTGCCTACCTAATATGCACAAGGTCCTGAGTTTGGTCCAGCAACACATAAAACCCAGTATGCCCACAATGACAGCACTTGGGAGCTAGAGGCAGGAAAATCAAAAGCTCAAGGTCATCCTGGACTACACATTAAATCCCACAACAGCCTGGGCTACATGAAACCCTGACAAATAAATAAATCCCTTTTGTGTCCCCTATTTGTGGGATATGATTTTTGCACAGAATGTCCTAAAGGAAAGGAATGGATGAATTAAATTAATCTGAAAATAATCTAGGCATCAAGAATTTTCCAAAAAAAAAAAAAAAAGAATTTTCAATAAAATGAGCCCTCCATCTAATTTTTCCCCAGAGTTAAGGATAGAGCCCAGGGCTTTGTGCATGCCAGCCAAGTCAAATGTACTACTAAGCTACATCACAGCTCTTTTTGAGACAGGGTCTCACCATGTAGCTCTGGATGGCAAAGAACTAACTCAATTTCTATATTCCCAGTGTCTTTCAACTACAACTTTCTAATACTGTCACTACAAAACTTCACTGAGGTAGTTATGCACACCTCCATGTCTACAACATCCATCAACAGCTTGATGAGTAAAAATATGTAAAAACTAACTTTGTCTCTAATTACCACCTTGCTCATTAACATGATTGTCAAATTTTTCCTGAGAATCCAAACAAAAAAATGTTATGTGAGCTCCTCAGTGCTCTTTGCATCTTACATTTCAAAAGCTTACTATTAATCTCCAACCAGAAATCTGAAGACGATATTAGATGGGTTTGGAAAAGTATTTGATTATTTTACAAAGGATTTTGTTTTAATTTATTTTGTGTGTGTGTTTGTGTATCAGAGGGCATTGTGTGTCCCTGTGGAGGACAAAGGGTAACTTCATGAATCATCCTGGATTGCTTCTACAGCCTTTTTGCTTCACTCTGATATTTCCTAGGCTCTTTCCACCAGGTTCAGAAGTGCAGGCCAACACTACTTCTGCCTGGCGTTTTTTGTTTTGTTTTTTAATAGGACCTAGGATCCAAACTCAGGCCCTTCTGCCTGCAAGGCAGAGTCTCAAGCTCTAAGTCATCTCTCTAGACCTAAACAAGGATGTTTTTAAAGGAAGGACATGTGTAAAGTCTCTTTGAATAACATCTGACTTCTAAATTACACATGAAATCTTTAAACTCAGTCTAACCATTACAGCTATCTGCATTGAGAACTATAGCTAAGACACATCCAAATAACATATGACTTTTTTAACTATGTTAACTTAGTTTATTATACACTGTTCTCTTACAGCTGTGTTATCTCACCAGACCTTTAACCTTTCTCAAAGTGAATGACCATCTTTGATATTTCCTATACTAGTAAGAACAGTTGACTGATGGAAATAACGGGTCAGTACATACTTGGTAACACAGAGTGTATCTCTGCATTGGCTGACAAGAGTCTCTCGGTCATCTTCTCTTTGAGGCCGGACAGTAATTAATTCAAAAGTGTTGCGTCTTGCACAAAATTCTCTGTTGGCTGGTTCTACCTGATGACTGGTACAGTTGGCCAGATTTATCCTTCCTATGGGATTCTTTCAAAATAAATTTTAAAAAACGTTAGTAGAAAATAAGCAAGGCTATTGAAATCCATATGCATTATACATTGTTTAAGTTAGTGCAAAGTAAAGTTAAAGGACAATTAGTTTAAAAATTAAATTTAATTTTAATGGCCAGATGACTGGCAAGATGGCTTAGCAGGTAAAAGTACATGACACCAAGCCTAATGACTTGAGTTCAGTCTTCAGAACCCCACAAGTTGTCACACATGCACACGCGCGTGCACACACACACACCACACAAGATAAATGTAAAAAAAAAAAAAAAAAAAAAAAGTGAGTTTAACAGCCAGAAAACAACCCTATTTTTAAAAATAATTTATTTGAAAGACAGAAGAAAGAGGGAAGCAGTGAGTGCCAATGTAGATACACCCATACCACAGCACACATGTGGAAGTCAGAAGCCAATAAAAGGGAAGTCGATTCTATCCTTCTACCATGTGTACTCTGAGGATCAAACTCAGGTTGCCAGGCTTATACCAAGGTACTTTGCCCACTGATCCCTCTTGCCAGACCAACGATCCTGTTTTTTTTTTTTTTAAATTCTTTGCATTTCATACATGAACACAATGAACTTAAATCATTTTTCACCCCTCTATTACCTGATCACACACTCCCTTCTACAGAAACCACTTTCCTAATCACTCTAACACTTTCATGTCTTTTTGCATATATGGTCCACTAAATTTCATCTGAGTTGATTGTACTGACACGTACTTGTACAACTGTTAGAGTATGGATGATATACCAGTGAGAACTACTTTTAATATGTACAAATGACTTGAATAGGTATTTCTTTAAAGAAAACATATCATAAACAATAGATATGGGGGGAGTTCTAATGATCTCTAATGAGATAGGATATTAGGCATTATCAAAAATAAGAAAATGGGATGGTAAGATGGCTCAGCAGGCAAACGTGTTGGGTAAACATGACTTCAACTCCTAGGACTCACAAAAATGTGGAAGAAGAAAACAACTCCATCACGGGTTGTCCTCTAGCCTTTGGACATGAGCAGTGGCATGCATGCCCACTCCCACACACCATGAAATAATATTTTTAAAGATAAAAGACAACAACTAATAATGAGAATTAAGAGGAAAAATAGCTTACATACTCTTGGAGGTACTTTGAATAAATAGTTATTTTGGAAAATAGTATGACGGGTGCATTGAGAACTATAGCTAAGACACATCCATCCAGGAGTAACATCAATATGTCAAAGAGATGCCATAGTCAAAATAAGGAAACTTATGAGTTCATCAAAAAATGGATCAACTAAAAGCTGTGAGACTTATTATACATACTGACATTTGTAGAAATACAGATAAATCTAAAGGATATGTTAGGTACAAGAAAGACAAATACCACATGATCTCATCTTTATATATGGAATCTAACGAAGTCAGATTCATGGAAGTTGAGACTAGAAAGATGGTTAGCAGAGGCTGAGGAAGAGGAATGGAGTAGATGGAAAAAGAGAAAGCCAGAATTGTAAAGATTAATACTGTGGACCCGACAAGACCTACAATCAAGGAGACAATCCTACAGGCATGCATATAAGGGAATATCTAGATTAGGGTAAATGAGGTGGATGGGAAACCCAACTTATCCACCTACCTTAATATGAGTTGAGACCTGAGACTGAATGAAAGAACAGTGAGTTGAGCATTAGAATTCACTACTCTCTGGTTCAACTAATGCCTCAAACTTGTGCCACCATGACTTCCCCACCACTGATGAACTACACCCTTGAGACAAAATACATCCTTCCTTTCTTAAGCTGCTTCATCAGGTATTTGTCACAGCAATGAAGCAAGTGACTAACACACTGATCAATGGCACAAGATTAAAGTCAGATAGGAGGAATAAATTCCACTATACAGCACAGTAGCTACAACTGATATTAATGAGTTACAGATTTCAAAATAGTTACAAAGGGGATTTTGAATGATTAAACTGAAATAGCAACGATAAACATTGTAATTAATTACACTGGCTACTTACATTTCAGCATTTTACTGTACCCCATTAAGTATAGTTAGGAATCATTTCAATCAAAATTAAAAACTAAACTAAAAAAAAGCAAACAAGATAAAAATTATGTCATGTTTAAAGAAACATTAACTATTAACTATCATTTTTTGCTGGACATAAATACAGGAACTAAAATTATCAGCTGATAAGCCTAAAACAAATACAAAATGCTATAATGGAAATCTTCAAAAGCAACAGCATGATAAACTCTCTAATACCTCACCAGCATACATAAACTAACTTTGTATCTGTACCTCACTCTTTTTCTCTCATGTATCTTATTTCATTCATCATAACTGCTTTGTGTTGAAGGCTATGCTATTCCTATTGTATTAAGAGCCAGAGTGGAGATAAAAATTCATAACAAATAGTCCTAGGAAATGGAAAAAGGAATACATCTGGGTACAAGCAATTTATAAACAGCCAATTAAACTGTCAACTCCAGTAATAATTTTAAAAGAAATTAAAATATATCATTGTAACAGCTGAGTCTGGACAGAATAACAACAACAAAAAATACTGAGGAAGGGGGAGGCACCGGGAGAGAAAGAGGGAGAGAGGGGGGTGAAAGGAAGAGGGAAGGGGGGAGAGTGTAATGGAAGACAATGGGGGAAGGAGAGGACTAGTGGTACCTATTGAGCTTCTATGATTTGGAAAAAAATAAAATGTGGGGAAAAAAACAGATTGGTTACAGGATAATAGAAATTCTTACACTTTCTTGGTGAAAAGATAAAGATCGTGTATGCTGGTTGTAAAATCGAAACAGCAATCAAAAAATATTACAAGTGATCATATCCTGTGATCTCATCTAAAAGAAATTATCCTAACAAAATACATAAACCCACACAAGGATCAAAAATTCAAAACACAATAAATAAGAGCAACAAGAGATTACACTTAAATAAATCATGATGTTTCCAGAGATTATGGCAAACTAATCAGTCTGCACGGACTCTCATATGCAACCCTCAAATGACAGATAACGAACTCATAAGAAAGTCAAAGAAGTCATCAAAGGTTGAAATCTAAGAGAATGAAGAGCAGCACCTAACCTGAACCTCTGACTTCCAAGGACATTTTCTGCCAACACTTTGAAACTAAAGCATAGATTGTGCAGATGAAATATGTAACACATCTGTTATTTGTTTTAAAATATTATAGCAACAGAAAATCCCAAAAAGAATGTAGTAAAAATATTAATTAAACATAAAAGTTAATAATGAAGTCAGGAGTTCATTACACTAGTTCCCTATCTTGTATTTATTTGAATATTTTAAGTTATAAAATAATAACATATTCCATTGTGTATGTTCTAGAATAATAATACATTATTAAGTAAGAACCAATTAAAATATTTGCGTTAACAAGCATTAATATTTAAAATTTTAATAACAATGAGAGGAATACACTGAAGAAAACAGACCAGAAAGCCTAAAATAAGCCTAATAATGAGGCCCAAACTGGCCTCAAATTCACTATGTAGTCAAGGATGACCTTAACTCCTCATTCTCCTGTCTCCTTCTTCTGCTTACTAGAATTACAGGCATGTGCCACCATAGCTAGTTCATGCAGTGTTGAGTTTCAATCCAGGGCTTGGTACATGCTAGCCTTGATCAACTGAGCTACATCCCCGGCACATATATAATGATATCTTATGCATCTAATCACTCTCCCCCCCCCCAACCCCTGCACACCACTCTTTTTTTTGAGACAAAAATTCCCTATGTAGCCCAGGCTGGCCTCAAACTCCTGTGGCCCTCAACCTCTCTTGGGTGCTGAAATTATAGGTGTGGCTCACCACACCCAGATAATGAGTATCTTGACACATTCCAGAAATGAAATTGTGAATCAGGGGTAAAGAAATGACCACTGAATGATGCTGACAGAATTGTCTATCCAGAGAGAAAAGAAAACCAACCTTAAATAAATGAAAAGTAAACTGCAAAACATCCAAACTTTAAAAAGAAGTACAAGAGAAATTTATTCACCATAAAATAAAAGTAATTTTTTAAAAGGTAAACCCTTGTGTGGGTTTATGTATTTTGTTAGGATAATTTCTTTTAGATGAGATCACAGGATATGATCACTTGTAATATTTTTTGATTGCTGTTTCGATTTTACAACCAGCATACACGATCTTTACCTTTTCACCAAGAAAGTGTAAGAATTTCTATTATCCTGTAACCAATCTGTTTTTTTCCCCACATTTTATTTTTTTCCAAATCATAGAAGCTCAATAGGTACCACTAGTCCTCTCCTTCCCCCATTGTCTTCCATTACACTCTCCCCCCTTCCCTCTTCCTTTCACCCCCCTCTCTTATTTCTTGGTTCTTATTTAATAATGTATTATTATTCTAGGACATACACAATGGAATATGTTATTATTTTATAACTTAAAATATTCAAATAAATACAAGACAGGGAACTAGTGTAATGAACTCCTGACTTCATTATTAACTTTTATGTTTAAGTAATATTTTCACTACATTCTTTTTGGGATTTTCTGTTGCTATAATATTTTAAAACAAATAACAGATTTCTTACATATTTCATCTGCACAATTGAAAAAGAATATAGAAAAATCCCTGCAAGGTATGCTAGTGCATGCTTTTAATCTCAGGGCTTGAGAGACAGAGGCAGAATGTGGAAGCAGAAGGATCTCAAATTCCAAGTCAAGCAGATAGATATGGAAGACCCAGTCTGAAAACAAACTAACAAAAAAGCAAAGAACAGAAAATGAAAAGAAAATCAGATGAGACAAATTTCTAAATGTTATATACTCAAGATGTTTATTCTAGTAATCAGAGATATAAAACAAGCATGGAAAAGATTCTTTATTATGCTGACACAAGTTTAAAAGGCTGATATATCATTATTGGTGGGAACAGGAAGCTCTATAACCATTTTTTGAGAATCACTTAACAATATCTAGTCAAGTTTGAAAATGTGTTACTACAACCAGTCCAAAAACTGAGTTCTACCTAATAAATAACACTCAAGAGAGAACTCTTACTTGTGGATCTAAGAGGCCATATTACAGCAGTACTGTTGACATAGAAAGAATTTGGAAATAATTTCTGTGGTAGGGTGCTGGCCTAGAACTCAAGGGATCATCAGGTCAATCCCAAGAGCTGCGAGTGGAGAAAAAAAGATCCAGAGTCCATAAACAGAATTAATTACATGTCATCAGACATGTTCTCATAAGAAAACATTATATACTTGATCATTTCCTGTTGTTGCTGTTAGTGTTTTGAAGGTAGAGTCTCCTATATCTTAGGCTGACCTCAAAGTTGATAACCAAAGCTGATCATGAACTATTGATCCTCTTGCTTGTACTTCCCAAGTCTATTATATTTCAGAGAAAAAGGAACAACTAGAACTACATTTATCAACCTAGACTAACCCAATATATGCCATGTTAATCTTCCCACCCAAAAAAGCAAAGTGTGCAATAATGTATGTAATTAAAAATTTAATAACAATGAGAGGAATACATGTATATATTTATGTATATATTTATGTAACATCTTAAATTGTGCAATTAAAATAGCAAATTAAAATTTAAGAAATACATAAGAAAATGAACATAGTGAATATGCTAAGAGCAGTCAAACAATAAGGAATGGACACAAAATTTTCACAAACAGGACTGTAGAGATGTCTCAAGGGTTAAGTTTCTGCCTCACAAGCAGAAATCCTGGATCCCAAGTAAAAACACCAGACAGAAATGGTATTGGGTTACTCTTTCAACCCTGGAAGGCAGAACCTGGGCAGCAAAGGGAAGGTAGCACAATGGCAGGATGATACACACACAGGCCCTCTGATACATACACACACACACACACACATTTTTTTAAATTTACAAACACACACTCACATATGCAGAAAGAATATTTTATTTTTATTTTTTTTTTTCAGAGGTACCTTAAGCAGGAATTTTATTGAAAATGAGAAAAGGGAAGAAAACCCTTAAAAGCTTGGGCCAGGGGAGGCAAAGAGGAAGCTTAACTTTAAGGTGAGAAAACACTAGAGCAGAGGAAATAGTTTAAAGTCAGAGAGAATAGGGAGAGAACATGGCTCAGTAGATGCACTCAGAAAGGACACTGGGGGAGTGGGAGGGAGGAACACTTGCATGAAGCACCAATCAGCAAGACTTGCACCGCTGTATAAATTACCTTTCGCCTCTCGTCATCCGGGTAAGTCCAGTACGAGATACAATTTCCAGAAAGAACACACCACCTCCGATGCCAGGCACCAAAACCACTGACATCTTCAAATATGGTCTGGAAAAGTCAAACATGATGCTGAGTTTAGAAACTTGAGGAAACTTTCCATCAATAAAGTCCTAATTCTGTGTGCTAATATATTGTGACATTTTTAACTTTTTTAAATGTTTTTTTTTTTTACTATTTATTCAATTGTGCATGTATAGTGTGTGCGTGTGTGCATGTATGTGTGTGAACCACGGACAAATTCGGGAACCACCATGGAATGCCTCCACCTCCTCCTTGTTTACTCTGCCCCGGGATTCACAGGCTCCACCCTACTAGGACCAGAAACGCAGGCCGCTCCCACTTCCGTCCAGGGTCTAGAATCGGAACTCAGGACCTTCCGCCTGCAAAGCAGAGGCTTAACCCCTGAGCCACCTTTCCAGCCCCGACATTTTTAACTTTTTATGTGGTTTTTATCATGTCTTTTACCTTAGTAAAGAAATTCAGACTGTTCATATCTGAAATATATTTCAACATAACTTAGATAGTAACCCCAAATAAACATCTTTACCTAACTTTAAATTTCTCAAATGCGAAGTATCCCTAAATGCTGCTTAAATAGCAGACTAGTTCCAAGTGGTGTAGTAAATGATCGGTGTGTCATTCCTTAGAAATTAAAGACTTAAGCCCATCTTTATCTAGAGTGCGTTTTGATTTGGCTGACAATAATGCAGCAAGACCCACAGTCAGGAATATACTGCTGATCTTGTTCTCCTGAGTAAACATTAACTATCAACAGGTACACTGCCTGACTGTACAGCACACTAGAAAGCAGTATCTCCTTGCAGTTGGGGTCTTGGCCAACACAGACCTCAGGCACACAAGTGGCATTCTACAGCCGGGTGTGGCAGCGTAGCTGGTTACAGACTCCAGAGTAGGTAACCAGCATGAGTAGAAGCTAGGGGATCCCCACATGCTTTCACTCACTCCTAACAGAACCATAATTTATACACAAGTCCTCACTTTCAATTATAAAAAGGTCCATGTTTATGTTGAAGAACAACGCAGGAAGATGCTAACAATGCTACAGATGAGGTGCTGGCAGTCTTTTTCTGCAAAGGGCCAGGGCATTAAAAAAAAAATCATAGACTTGATGGTCTATATGCTTCTCTGGCATATTCAGTTTTCCTGCGGTAGCACAAAAGCAGTCAGACACCACACAACCAGATGGCCTGTGTCAATAGATGTCTATAAGTCCAACCAGTGGGCCTACTATGCTGTCCCCTGGCACAGATAATTCAAAGGTCTCTTTATGTTTGATTGCAGAATGCATCATGACTTTTCTACCTTCAACATAATTTTTACATTTTCTGATTGCTAGGGAGCTATAAAAAAACCTATTGTTATTTGGTTCTTTTTTTTTTAATTTTTATTTTACTTTTTTTTTAACATTTTTTATTATTATTTCTGCTCATACAAACTTAATAGGTACACTGGTTCCCTCCCTCCCTCCTCCTCTCCCCGACCCCCCTGCTCCCCCTCCCCTCACCCCTCTCTCCCCATCCCCCAGTGCCTTCCCCCCCAATCCCCGGAGAATCCTTTATGTGCGTGCCAGACTCTCCTCTGGGCCCTCCTCTCTGATGATGTACAAGGACCCAGTGGCATTTCCCTGAACCCTTTCCTGTGTTCCCCTTAAGCATAGGAACACTACTATGGCTTTCAATTCCTTGCCTCCAAGGATCTTGGTGCCTGTAGCAAATGCTAGACTTTATGGGGTCAATAGTGTGTGGGACATTGTGCAGGGCATTATTTGGTTCTTATAAGGAGTGCCATTCTAAGAATATTTTAAAAACATCCCCCCAACAAATCCTTCCACCAGCCCAGTCATAATAGCATACATATTCTTTTCCATTCACTAGTTACATGGTGTTCTAACCGCTTAGATTAAGACTGCAATTCCTGGCCACAAAGGAATGTTCCTTTGTGAGAGCAGTTATTGGTAAGACCTGCTAGAATCAGACAGGAAAGGGATAGCTTGTTTACCTTTCTACCTGAACAAAGGAGGGCTGGGGAAATGAGGTGAAAGCAGATCACAAGGCAGAAATGGAGGCCAGCAGTGCTCCTGCTGTGAGCTGAGGCTGAACTGGAGCAGAACCACCTGAGAACTGGGCACAGGCTCTGTAGAAAGGCTCTTAATTCATCTGTTAGCCTTGGCCCAACAGGAAGGAAAACTGAACCTGGCAGTTTTCATCCCAACTACAGCCTTTTCAAGTTTCTGGTTTTTCAGTTTGTTTGGGTTTTGGTTTGGGGAAGGGTTAAGTGGAGGTTTGTGATAATTAAAATGTGTTGTTTAGGCAGGAGCAAAAGTCATGTCAGATATCCTACACTTCCATGGGTGGGGATGTAATACAATCCAAGTTCAGGAATTAAAAGGGTAACTTGAAGACAAAGATCTAATGAACTAGTTAAGAATACAACTCAAAAGCTAAATAGACCAGGCATTATACTCAAACAAACCAGATGCCCCAAATGAGCCTCTCGGCTGCTAAAAGAGTCAACAAAACAGTAAAATATGTTTATTAAGAAGTCAGTAGGTAAACTCTGCTTTCAAGTCAGAATTAAATTAAAAAAAAAAAAAAAAAAAAAAAGCAAAGTTCCTACATTCTCTCCAGAGGATATCCAGTGCCATCTGCTGGGCTTAAACATGAATAAAGCTAAGGAGGCAGGAGAAAGTGCTCACAATCTCCCTACAAAGTCTGATTTACGTAGGCTACCTGAACTTTTTTTTTTTTAAACCCAACAATTTTATTAGCATATGCAATATTAGGTTACATTAGGACATTTTCAAACAAAATCTGTTTTCATTGATAATCCTTCCTCTCCTCTCCCCTCCCCTGACTTCCTTCTGCATTTATCAGTCATGTTACCTATCTACCTATCTATCACTCTTTTCTCCTTTTTCAACACCATTTTTCCCCTCTTGGGGTAAACCAATGGGATGTGTGTGTGTGTGTGTGTGTGTGTGTGTGTGTGTGTGTGTGTGTAAATTCTCTGTACATTTGAGGTTTTAAAAAGTCTGTAATTCTAATAAGGAATTTACATATGATTTCTCTAGAAAAAAAAAACTTACAATTTTTAAGAATTAATATTAGCAGAGGTTATGATTGGCAGTATCAAAACAGAGAAGTGGCGAGTTCCTGCCAGGAGACCCTGTGGGCAGTCAGAGAAATTCCTTTGCAATGCGGGAGTGAAGCCCAATGTGATCAAAGAGAAGACTTCCTAAGGTCTTCTTGCTACCTGGACTTTTCTTAAAAACAGCTCTTTCAGCACCCTCTCACAGCAACTGCAGACTGATTTGTAAAGGCCTTAAAGGATCAATGGACTCTCAAGCAGCAGAGAAAAAACAATCAGGTTTTCACCATCTTCTGTGTATCCCATACATATAACCCTTCTCTGACAACAGAGAAAGCATAACTCTGAAGCTATTTAGTGGACCTGACTAATCTTTTGCCCTGTCATGACCCTGACCCATGAATTACCATAGCTCATATTCCCTCTATCTTCAGCTTCGCTGGCTTTATGAAAAGCCTTGCATTTGCTTTTAAAGTTTCTCAAGTTTCTCCCATGTTGATAAGATGTGGATAAATTGCTCTTTCACAATCTAAACTTCTACAGGTATCAAACCTTTTTCCCTTAGCTGCAAAACTTGTTTTCCAAGAGCTGTGCCCAAGGCTAGAATGGCACAGATCTGTATCTAACTTGACTGCTCCCTCCTTCCTCTCTAGAAATGTGGCAACCAGGACATTAAATTCTCCATTCTTCTGTGCTACCACCTCTGTGGGCTTCACCTCTGACTTGTCCTCTAAAGATTAGTAATCCCCAGTGAGTTTTCTCACTTGCTGCAGACTTTCATCACCAGCGCTGTGCTATAGATGTTGAATTCTTCATCTCACACACAACTGCTATCTTGAATTCCTAACCCAGATCTCTGAGCCATCTTTCTAGGCATCTACAGCTCAAACTCTTCAAAAGTATCTCAGGTAGGAATTAACAAGGAAAAGGCATGAGGAAACTTTGGAGGACGATAGCAGCCTTTATCTTAATGGAAATATGGATCACTGAAGTATATGTGTTCAGCAAAACTCAGGAATAGGTACTTAAGTTTTAGGGAAAAGTACCTAATGGTTGCAATATATGTTGAAATTCTTCCATAAAGATAAGAGAGATTAGAGTCATGGTTAGAGGATGGTTATTAACATTACAGGATATTAATATTACATTATACTAGTTTATAGTGTAATATATAATATAATGACATTAACAGTATTACAGGGTAAAGATAAAATCTAAATGGTCAGGAGATGGGTGTTCACTGTAAAATAATGTCAATGTGTGCTATTTGCCATTTTTCACAATAAAATACTAAAGGAAAATATACCACTTCTACCCTCAAAAGTCCCTTTTCTCAGCGGCTTTCCTGCCACACAGCTGGTGCAAGGCAGCACCATGATTGCTGTTTTCCCACTTCAACCAGGTCGCTAGGATCTGCCCTTCATCTGTTCTTGCTGGTCCCCCTTATTGCTCCTGTGGAGTGACTCCATCACTTAACTAGTCTTTCAGGGATGCGACTCTTTTCATACATCTTTGACACACCAGTCAAAATTATTTTTTTAAAACCACAATTTGATGTTGTCCTTTGCTTAAAACCCTGTGATAACAACCCACTGGCTTAGAATGAATTCTCCAAGTTATGTAAAATACTTGGCCCAGTTCTTTAACCAAAGAACTGGCGCCCCATGCTCAGTTCTAGTTGTCCTGACATACCAGCCTATTTAAGGGCATCATCCTTCTCTGTGGGTATGTGTGAGGGGGAAGGGAGATCTGGGCTACTATACATGTCCCCTTGCACTTCTCTCCTTTCTTCTCTAATTCGCTTAGTGCTTTGAAATCTATTATTTGCAGCAGCTTCCGTTAACTCTCTCCCCCCAAAGTCAAGACAGGTGTTTGGCCAGTTCACACCCACGTACCCATGCTTCCTGCTACTAAAACACCAGAATGTACTTGCCCATTCTTTCTGAGAGAAAGTATTGTTTTTTTGTGGCCTATTATATTCCAATGCCAGCACAGCATATGGCATAAGGAAAGCATGAAACAGAGCTTTGTCAAACTAATTTACCACTTAACTGCGTGGACTTTCCTTTCTACAAAGAAACAAGTCTATTTTACAAGTAGAAAAGATTAGGTGATGCTACTTACAAGAAAGCCTTTCTCTTCAACACTTGAATTCACTTGACAGCTTATTTTTAAATAAATATGACCTTCCAAAGGAGACAGAAAAGGCACCTGTGAAGAAAGAGGATAAATTATTTGCAAAATTGTTTCAAAGTGTGATTTTTTTTCTTGATAAACCATGTTTGATAAACCATGTGTAAATCATGAATACAGGACAGTGTGCTTTAAAACACATCATTTTCTAAAGCTGCAAAGTAGAAAACACACCCAAATTTATTTCTTAGCAACAAATACTTCTACTAAAAAATAAATTCATCCAAGTTGAACATGACAAACACAAAAGTCTCAACTTCCAAACCGATATGAGAAAGAAAGCAGATTATACCATACTTATGATTATTTATTCTCCATCAAGAGGAGAATATGTTGAACAGAAGTCTAGATAAAATAACTGTTTAAATGCAAACAATACAATATTACTTAATAATAAAGAACAATCAATTGAAGAAACAGAAAAGCAAATGGAACTGTAAGCCTCAAACAACTAAAACAATCAAAGTTAAAAAAAGGTTGGTTAATTCAAAACTTGAATAAAAACTTGAATAATCAAAAAAACATAATACTCACATGAGGATAGACAGGAAAAAGGAACAGAGTCAAGAAACAAAGGACTGAGGAGTCAATATAATGGTAGAACATTTGCCCAGAATGCAGATCCTAAACGAAATCCTCAACACCACAGAGAGGTATAACCAATTGATTGTTACTTTTATGTTTGTTATGCACATATGTGTGGGTTATGCACATATATCTGATCTATTCTATCAGAGGCAAGTGGCCATGCGCATGGTTTTTACCTGGGTGCTGGAATTTGAACTCAGATATTAATGCAGACAACACTCTTCCCTAACAAACCATCTCTCCAGTTCTTGCTCATGTATTTATTTTTTATATTTTAATATTTATTTGTGCGTGCATGTGTGTGTGTGTGTATCAGAGGGCACTGCGTGTCCCTGTGGAGGACCAAGGGTAACTTTGGGAATCACCCTAGATTGTTTCTATCTCCTTCTTGCTTTGCTCTGGGATTTCTGAAGTCCTGCCCACCAGGGCCAGAAATGCAGGCTGGTCTGTCGTTTTTTTCCATGGGACCTGCAATTCGAACTCAGGACCTTTTACTTGCAAGACAGAGTCTTAGCGTCTGAGCCATCTCTCCAGCCCCTTGACCATGTATTTTGAAAAGAATGTTAAGACCATTCTAAGGAATAGAGCAGTTTTTAACAAATGGTTTCGGACATCCATGTGCAAAAGTGATAAAGGTGCTGAATATTCCTAACACCACACATAAGAAGAATCTACACATATACTTGAAAGTATCTTAGCATGGCTACACTGCTGTCTGTTCTAAGTTAACCTTAGATCTAGATTCCAGCAAGAGTGGCCTTGGTGTTTACTGATCTTCCCCTCTACACAGAGAATCCAATGAAGACAGATTGATCTCAGGAATAAGATGCATCTGTCTGATCAGAGAACACTGAATTTTGCATTGGTTTACTGCACTGGTTTCCTCTCTATGTAAGAACCTGATGGCTGGGGCTGGAGAGGTGGCTCAGGGGTTAAGCCTCTGTCTTGCAGGCGGAAAGTCCTGAGTTCAGATCCTAGACCCCACGTATAGACGCCAGAAGGAAGCGGGGGCGGCCTGCGTTTGTGGTCCTGGTAGGGTGGGGCCTGTGAATCCTAGGACAAAGTAAACAAGAAGGTGGAGGTGGTCCATGGTGGCTCCCAAATTCGCCCATGGTTCTACAAACACACACACACACACAATTGAATAAAATAAAATAAAATTAAATTAAATTAAAAAAATAATAAAATAAAATAAATAAAAGAACCTGATGGCTAAGGGTAAGATGGGAGACATGTTTAGGAAGCTATTCCAACGTCTTCTCAGACTTTTGGCTCTCTGAATAAACACAGATTAAAGATTCAATTCCTGATATCAGCCTATGTCCCAAGAAGCAGGACCATGCTTACAACAAAATGAGGCTGAACTTATTATACTTCATACCATATTAAAAAAAAACTTGACCCAAAATGAGTAATATCTTAAATTTTAGAGCTAAAAATCACACAATTATGCTATAAGAAAATATGAAGGGACTGAGAATGAGTCAGTTGGTACTTGCCTAGCATGCATAAAGCCCTGTTAAGATCCTGAGCACCACATAAACCAAACGTTGGTGCATGCCTAATCCTGGCCCTCTACCAAATAAAGTCTAAAGATCAAGAGTTCAACGTCATCTCAGGTACAGTGAGCCTGAGGCAGCCTCAGATACCTGAGACTTTGTCTCAATAAGAAAAGGAAAAAAAAGAGGGGAAAAGAACAAAGAAGCAAAATTTCATGATCATGGATTTAGCAATGAAATATCAGATATGATACAAAAACACAACCAACACAAGAATATAATTAGACTTTGCCAAAATTACACACTTTCAGTAGAAAAAGTACTTTAAAAATTATGAGCAGAATAATTGCTTGAGTATATCTTGTGTGTCTGTAATTCTTTTTTATTATTAAGTATTTTATTTATTTGAAGAAAAGGAGGAGGGAGAGAAAGCACCTATAAGCATGAAATGTCAGCACAGATTGATATCAGAGAATAACTTTCAGAAGTCAATTCTCTCCCTCCATTTTGTGAGGCTGCCAGGGAACAAACTCATGGCACAGGTTTGAAAGCAGGCACCTTACCCATTGAGCTATCTCACCGGCCCCATGTCTTAATTCCAGCAATGGGAGATGGAGACAGAAGGTTAGGGAGGTTAGGATCATCCTTAACCACAGAGTTAAAATTGAGGCTAGCCTGAACTACATGAGATTCTGTCTTAAAAAGAAAATAAAGGGGCTGGAGAGATGACTCAGAGGTTAAGACTATCTCGCAAGCAGAAGTCCTGAGTTTGGATCCCAGGTCCCATGTAAAAAAGCCAGATGGAAATGGCAGCCACTTGCACTTCTGGGTCTGGTGGGCGGAGCCTGAGAAATCCCAGAGCAAAGCAAGGAGGTAGAAGAAATCCTTGGTTCTCCACAGTGACACACAGTGTTCTCTCTCTCTCTCTCTGTCACACACACACACCACACACAGAGTAAATAAATAATTTAAATTAAATATTAAAATACATTTTTTTTAAAAAAGTACAGAACAAAATCACCATGGCACTGTAATTCCACTTCTTACTATTTGTCTGAAACAAATGACTCCATTCTCAGTGTGATGCTGCATTCGTTCCCATGTTCATTGTGGCATTACTTACAATAGTTAAGATGTAGGGAAAAAATCCTGAATATCTATCAAGTGATGAATACATGGCTAAGTGCCTAAAAATTCCAAAGATTTCAACAAAAATAAACAAAAAGGTAAAAACTGACAACATAGCAAAACGAAAATACAAACACAAATACTTGATACTTGCCCAGGGCTAAAATAGACATTACATTTCTGTCTTCACCAAGAAATAATACACAACAACAACTACCCTTAGGGAAAGGCAATGAAACCCACAGTGAAGCTACGTGTGATAGCTCACACCTGTAATCCCACCACTCAGGACACTTGAGACAGGAGGGTTGCAAAGTTGAGGCCAGCCTTGGATATATCGGACTCTGTCTCATTTAAAAAAAAAAATTATAAATTTGGAAGAAAAAATGTAGAGAAAATGAAACAAATACCAAACATGCATGAGAAAAATTGAAAAGTTTCAAAGAAAGCTTTAAAGAATTATTAAAGAAAAAGATCCCCATGTAAGTGCCCAAAAGACTACAATGTTCTCTGTTTGCCTTTGTTTTTCATTATATATGTAATATATATAATCCATACTTTAATTAGTCAGAAACACATGCGAGTGGTTAGTAAAACAGCACACATAAATTAAAAAAAAATCAAGAATTGACTTTTTTTAAAGCACATTAGTTTCAAGCAAAGAAAATAAAGCAACCTTTTCCTGGAACAAATAGCTCAGTAGCTCTTGCTCTCTTACATCATAATTTATCTAAAACAAACATAAAAGACAAAGAGAAAAAAAGAAAAAAAAAATACCCAGGATCACTCAATTTGTTACTAGCTGAATTATTAAATAAAAAGTTATACAACATTTCAGATATTAGCATGTTAAGATACACTTGTACATTAACAGTGGTCAAAATTTTAAACAGTCAACTTTTTGTCCATCAAACAAACAAAAACATTCCACAAAGTTTTAAAGACTGATTTGTGCTAATTCGGAATTCTTATTTTAGTAAAGCAAGATCCTTAAGAAATGAAGTGAGTTAGCTCAACATTAAGAAATTACTAGCCTCCATGCACAAGACTCTGGATTAGATCCTCAACATCAAAAAATAATAATAATAAATTAGTAGTGGAGCAAATACTGGAACAAGGCCTTTTAATTTTTATATAGCCTCGCCTCTATGTTCTGACTATAGAAATTTCTAATAATAATACAAAATACATGTTCTCTTGTATGTGGAAGGTTTATCTTTTATGTCAATCTGAACACAGAACAGAAATTACTAGAATGTAAGAAGGGGAGGAAGGGAGACCTGGGATAGGAGATTTAAAGGCAAGAATTAGTGTGGGCATGGTAACTGAGGCCTGCAGTCCCAGCATTTGGGAAGTGGAGGCCAAAGAATCAAGAATACAAGATAAGCCCTGCTGGCTCGTCTCAAATAACAGAAAAAACAATGAAACCAACAAAAAATAGGCACAATTAGATAGAAGTCCCAGCATCTATGGCACTGTGGGATGATTATAGCTCATTATAACCTGTTAATAACTATTTCATGAAGAACTTAAAGGATTCAAACATTGACTAGGAGTTGGAAATGCTGGCCACCTTGGTCTGATCAGCATACATTATGTACCTGTCTTAAAATGTTCCATATGAAAATATAAAAAAGTGCTACATGCCAATCAAAAATTTTTAATTAAGATAAAAAATAGGAGGCTGAAAGATGGCTCAGGGATTTAAAGCCTTTTTCTCACAAGCAAAAGGACCTGAGTTTGAGTCCCAGATCCCATGTAAAAATACCAGGCAGAAATGGCGGCAGCCTGCACTTACAGACCTGGAAAATAGAGCCTGGGAAATCCCGGAACAAAACAATAAGGATGAAGAACAATTCCAGGTGAATCCCAAAGTTATCCTTAGGCCTCCACAATCACATATACTCAGGTATCCTCTTCACACACACACACACACACACACACACACACACACACACACACACACACACACAAGAAAGCATTCAAATTAAAAAAAAAAAAAACAACACTGTACTGTCTGTCTAGCAAGTGTCAACCTAAGAACAAACCTATTTCCAGTTCTCCTTTAAAATGGTCTTAGTAGTTATTTAAAAGCTTGGTTATCTCAAAATCATGGTTAAAAAACACTCGCTAGTTATAAAATATAGACTTAAAGGTAAAAGCTTTAAATTTGGAAGGAAGTATGGAAAAGAAATCCCTTTGAGTAAAGATAACTTTTCTAAGAGACTAATCCTACCCAAAGTAAATCCAGATGCAGTGAAACATCTCTAAGACCTCAGCACTGAGAAGCTCAGACAGGAAAATCTAAATGTCAGAACCAGCTTGGGCTACATAGCAAGTTTCAGGCCAATCTCAATGAATCCATCTCAGAAATCAAAAAGCACAAATCCATAAAATACTGCTCATGTTAAAATGTTAGTTATAATTGTGCTTTTAGATTATAGACAACATTTTTTTTAAAAAAAGGCATGACACTTTCAGACTGGTACACCAAAAACTAGTAAATGTCATTTTGAAGAACTAACTGCACTATTAAGATACAAAAATTGTATGAGCGGAAATAAGAATAAAAAATGTTATAAAAAAAGATACAAAAAATTCTTCATTTAGGTATATTCACATCTATTTATATGTGCAATACTATGAACATGTATTATTTTGAGTCAACAACTTCAAAATACTTAAAGTATGGAATTTTCATTGACTCAATTTTTCTAAAATTAAAAAAATATGGCATATTTATTATATATATAAAGTTGAATTACCTTCTCCAGAGCAAACTTAGTTTCGCCTGCTGAAGATAGTGACAGTGTGTAAGATCCAACGAGGGCAAAGTTACTGGTGCGCACGGCATTGAGACCGCCCGGACTGGCCATAACTGTGAAGAAAGCTTCAGTCAGAATGACATTTCTAAGAAATATCCCATCCCAACAGGAGGAAATCAACTGCCATAGAGAAAACTGTCGCTTTTTCTTCTTTTTATTTTGTTTTGTTTTCCTTTTGGAGACAGTGCCTCACCCTTTAACCCTGCTTAGCCTGGAACTCACATCAGTCCTCCTTCCCTGGCCTCTCATGTGCTAGGATTACATGTATGAGCTACCATGTCCAGTTTCCTCCAGGTTTAAGGATGGAGGAAAATTAAACATCAAATTACCAAATGGAAAAAAAAACTTACTTAAACTATCTTTGATCTAACCGTGACACAGGCACTCAATATTTGGTAATTGTTACATTTCTAATGACAACCTAAAAATGTGTGCATAAAAAATCAATTTTCCATAAGAAACATGGAAAAGAATTCATAACTATTAATAATCCACAATGACATTAGTATCAGCAAGGCTGTCTCTGTACAGGTCTTTATAACTCCTTTGAATCATAGAAAAGAGAAAGGCAAATAGCACAGAGGAGGTAAATGATACCAGTTCCATCCTAATTGCCCTGGTTAAAAGATACTCACTAGTTATAAAATATAAACTTAAAGGTAAAAGCTTTCAATTTGGAAGGGAAGTATGGAAAAGAAATCCCTCCTGGCTTGTTTGCATCCAATTCCAGCAGACTAGAGATGTTTTTATGTCATATTACAATGCTGTCAGATCAGTACAGTTCAGAGACATAAACTCCAGGCTGACATCTACATGGCGTCCGCCACACAGGCAGAGCTAAGCTTGCCTGCTTTTCTCAGCACTAACTCTGCAAAAGTAACTTTTCCTTTTTTCTTCTTCCTGTTCCTTTTTCAGATCTGTGTCCAAAGCTTTTCTTCCTGTACACTCTGGCCTTTCTTATTCTCTGATGCTCCCCACACCCCTCCCACCAGGCAGCTTCACACTCAGCTCCGTGTTGAACACGGAGTTAGGGGTCTTGAACCCTAACTCAAAACACATGACCTTCTCCATCTCTCCCAACACAGCTGCCAGTATTTACAACTTACCTGCCTGTTCTGTTTTTCTTTAAAACTCTATTATGGTCCCAAATAATTCAAGACTGTGTGCGCATATGTTCATGCCTATGTGTGTGGTGTGTATGTGTTTATATAGGTATGTAACTGTATGATTCCCTTCCTTATTCTAAGATTTCAAAAAATTTAGGATCCACTCACCTGAAGAATGAAGGCTGCTCTTCTAACAAACAAAAAAAGTGTAAAGAAGATGCATTATTTTCTTTATTTGGTATAAAGATTTAAATATTAAATACAAAATTTGAACACTCAAGTACTACACTTCAAAAAGAAACATTATTTCTTACATAAATATTGGCAATTCCTTTTTTGTTTGCTTTCAAAGAGTCTTGTTATATACCCCAGACTGCATTTGAATTAGTGATACCCCTGCTTCTGCCTCCCAAGTGCTGGGCCCTGTAGTACATTTTAAACACTTCTACAGTATTAAAGGTTTAAAATTAGTTAATCAACTTATAGCTTTGTGTACAAAACAGATTTCTCAAGAGAATTTTTCTTTTTTCTGCATGTGTGTCTGTGTATATGTGTGTCTGTGTGAATCAGAGGATCAGAGGGCACTGTGTGTTCCTTTGGAGGCCCAAGGGTGACTTCAGGAATCACCCTGGATTGTTCTACCTCCTCTTTGTTTTGGTCTGGAAGTTTTCCAGACCAGAAGTGCAGGCTGCCACCATTTCTACCCAGTGTTTTTACATGAGATCTGGAATCTGAATTCAAGACCTTCTGCTTGTGAGGCAGAGATTTAACCCCTGAGCCATCTCTTCAGTCTGCAAGAGGAGTTCTCTAAAAAAAATTCCACTTACTGTGGTTATAGATGTAAGGAGTCTCTTCGGAGTAATAGCCTAGATGAGAAGAAACCTTAGTTAGTAGTTTCTATTAAAAAGCACAATTCAGAGTTAAAATTAGTATTTTTACATAAAAAAAATTCTTAAATATGGACAAGTTATGTATTAAGTTTTTATTAAGACTTTTTCAATACTGCTATTCCTTTTTTGTCAGAACCAAAGAAAAGCTTCTTTAAATTTTTTCCTTTTTTCCAGACAGAAATTCAAAATAAAGAAAAAAAGAAAAAAAATTAATGATGACTTAAGGAAGAGAACCAAATGACAAAGATCAGAAAGTGGAAACCAAGCTCTCCTACCCTGCACAAGGGACCACACTGCCAAGTCCAGTGGAGATGACCACACTGCTAAGTACTAGGAGATAACCACGTGGCTAAGTCCTAGTGGAGATGACCACTCTGCTAAGTATTAATGGAGATGACCACACTGCTAAATCCTAGTGGAGAGGACCATGCTGCTAAGTCCCAGTGGAGAGGATTTGGTGAGACACCAGTGCAGAAGCAGCACTGAGGAAAGTTGTACACAATTATAAAATCAGTTTTCACATAACTGTACAGAGATGAAGTATTCTACATGAGTGCATTAAAGGATTATAACATAACTATAGTCACTTGCTATATTCACATTCAGTCTCATTGCTACTTAATATACTGAGCAGAAATTTGAGGCATAAAACATCATCACTAATAACTGTAATTTATACTATTTTATTTCTGACTGCAGTATTTTTAATAGGTCGCTATAGTTTTCACCTTGGATTTAGATGCTTTTTTCTTCTTATCGGGGCCAGAGGAATCTTTCTTTTGTACCTACAAACAAATCCAAAATAAAATTAAATTAAAATTTGATATCAGTATGAATATATTCATTATTTCATAAAGTTTTAATTGCTTACCAAGCTGTAAACTTCAATATTTATTTCAAAGTCATTGGACACATCATTCCTGAAAAAAAAAAAGCATTAAATAAAATGGTATAAAAGTCAAAACTCACGTTTTCAAAAATAATGTACAAACACTGTTGGAGTAGAAAGAAGCAATCCAGGGTGACTCCCAAAGTTACCTGAAAGGCACACTTAGTGTCCTCTGGTACACAAAGACACACAACACACACAGACACACATGCAGGAAAGAATAGAATAGAATAGAATAGAATAGAATAGAATAGAATAGAATAGAATAGAATAGAATAGAATAGAATAGAATAGAATAGAATAGAATAGAATAGAATAGAATAGAATAGAATAGAATAGAATAGAATAGAACAGAATAGAATATTACAAAAGGCTGAGGTACAGTTTAGTGACAAAATACATGCTTAGCAGATATCAAGTCCCTAAGTTCCATCTTCAGCATTACAGGGAAAACAAAGACTAAAAATGTCACCTAAATACTTAGTCTGTATTAATTCTACTAAATAGAAGAATATGTCTGCAGCTAAATCTCCCCCCATCAGGGAAACTTGTGGAAGAGGGGGCAGTAAGATTGTAAGAGCCTAAAGATGGGGAGGAGTAACAATACGCAAGATACTCCACACAAGTTAGGGCTGAAGTAACCATAATAGGACTTTGCATGACCTGCGCAATGACTGACATATCAATGATCTCCCAAAGTCTAGCATGGATCACAGACACTAAGATCCTTAGAGGCAAGGATTAACAGTCACAATATTGTTCCCAAGAACAAGAAAGGGCTCTAGGCAATGCTACACCTCATTAGAGTGGAGGATGTAGAGAGAAGTTTGACATTCACATTAAAGGATGCTCCAGGGATTGGGGTGGGGGGAGGGCACTGGTGGAAAGGGGAGGTGAAACGGGAGAAGGTGGGAGGGTGCAAGGGGGTCCAGGGAGGGGTGGAGGGAGGGGACAGAAGTAACTATTAAGTTTGTACAAGTGGGAAAATTAAAAAAAAAAAATTAAAAAGTGTCTGAACCATGACTTGATTTACTTACAAAGTAAATATAGTAGTGAACGTCAGAGCATCACCATTAAGAGAGTCCGAAATACTTGCTAATGGTGTGGCTACCATATTTTCAGCTCCCGCTTTGAGCATAATTAAGTAATAGTAATTAGATGCATCTGTAACAGATAATGCCATTCCATAATTAGGACAACAAAAATCAAATTTAGCTAGTCAATATTCTGGAAGGCCAAAAGTCATGTTGCAATTAACTTACATAAAATTGATATTTAAAATTACTAAAAACAAATTCCCAGAACAAAGAGCTAAGAAAAACATAATCTAACAGCTTTAATCATGAAATAAACATCAAGAGATTTGCTAATTAAATAAGGTGAATAATTTCATTCTACATTCCTCGATTTCTGCTGAATTTGATGGTATAAATTATGATTTATTATTTCAAAATCAAGACTAAAATTGCATGAACTGTTACACTGAAGGAAACCCCGTAAGACAACATGAACTAGTTCTTCACTAATAATAAATAACCATGTTATCAATCTCAAAGCGCAACAGCAAAAATTGGACTTAATTAGTTCATTTCTACAATAATATACATCTTTCCTCTCTCTCTCTGGGATTTGAGACAGGGCAGCCACTCTGTAGCCCCAGCTGGCCCTGAACTCAAGACCTTCATTTATACAAAGCAGCCACCCCACCACTAAGCTACTGAGCTACTCTCCTTTGTTGGTTGTTTTTTGTTGTTGTTGCTGTTGTTGTTGTTTTCCACTATTCATTTTGAGACATTTGAGTACACTAAATTGCCCAGACTCCACTTGGATTCACTCTGTAGCCCCAGGCCAGCCTTGAATTCGCAATCCTCTTACTCTAGCTTCCTGATTACAGATCTGTTCTGCCAGCTCAGCTGAAGGCCTAAACTCTCAAAAAGTTCCAATCTTTATCTTCTCCAAACCTCAAATTTACTTCTCACCTATTGACTCTCCTTTTCCTGAAGAGAAATACAGCTTTAATATTACCTAATTAGAAATTATCCTGCTTTGCTTTCAGATAACCCTATTTGTACTCATATTCCCCTTTACCTACTTAATTGGGTATGATTCTTAGTAGAATATGGAGCTTCCTCTGATTATTCGATGCAAAAGAGGAACAGGAATAAAACCAGTAGACATCTTCAGTAGGTATTCATTACTCATACAACCAGCAATTCTGACTTTCCAAAAGGAACTTTGTATAATGGGCTGAGTTTTCAGTAGAGTAAGATTAAGTTCTTTTCAGTTCTTTTCTATAGCAAAGCTAATTAATGAAAATCATAATCTGCTCTATAGGATAACTCACCTTAGGAATATTTTCCAACCAAATTTGTGTTCATTCTTACTGTGAGCTAGAGCTAAGTCCATAAATATATAGGTTGATATAATGCTATTTATGAATTTTCTTATTCTCTATACATATATAGATTAAAAAAACCCTGAAGATATAAGATAGATGTTATTTATCTCTGTACATGCTTTATTTTCACCTTTCCAATCAAACTCAATCTAGTTCATAATTGAACATGTGGATCACCATACCTGGCTTCTGAGCAGTACTGCAAACAAAATCTGCTTTCAGAGGCAAGCGGATCTCTGACAAGGTAACTGATCCTTTGGATGGGACAAATTCATTCTGGGATATGATGCCAGCCTTATTCTTCCATTGAGGGCCTTCATTCTTTAATTTATTCAGTTCATCAATCAAAAGTGACCTCTTCTCAGCTATGTAAAAATATACAAATGAATATTCCAAATATTAAAACTGCTCATAAGTGAGAGTCAGCTCAAGGAAGTGGCTGACATGACAGCTACACCTAAGAGTAAAGACAAAGTCAGGGACATTTCCTCAGATGGAGCCATGTAGGAAAAACATCATCTGCTCCATTTACTAAGGCCTCATGATACATCAACATTTCATCAGTTTTCTTAAGTTTTATCATCATTACATCTATCATGCTCCATCATTACACACAAAGAGAGCAAACTGATGTTTAGAGGTATCTTCATGTAGGATACCACATTTCAAAAACCGTATTGTTTTTACTTTGCATGAAAAATACATTTTATTTAGCTTTCATAATCATTACAAGAAATAAAAAAAAGTAGCTCAACTTAAAACAGATGATAAGAACTTCCTCTAAAATTGGAAGTTTCTGAATATATCAGAAAGAAATGAGTCTTCTGAATATACCAGAAGAAAATGTTTCGGGCACATCATGCATACTTGCGATTAGAAGAAGTCTTTCAGCTTCAGCTTCTTCTAGAGATCCTTTCCCATGTTCTTCATCAACACAGCAATTCAGAGCCTGGCTAGCTTGATATATCACTGTCTGCTGTAAATTTATTTCATTATTGAGTTCCTGGTGAAACCATAGAAGAAAAAATTACATATTTTCAATCACATTTCCACTTCCTTTAAATTTTAATGCTAACTGATCTCATATTTCAGAAATTTTTCAGAGCATAAATTCAAAATGATAGTTTTACTGTATAAGTTTCTAGAATACAACTTTTTAAACTTCAAATTATAACTGCATATGAAGATAACTGCATATGGAGATCATGAGAAACATAGAAGCAGAAGGCTTCTAAATAAACACTGACCAAATATTAATCACAGGCAAACACACAATGAACTTCAGACCTTTCTGGCGCTTGTCCATGTTGCTTCCAATAGCTCCACTGGAGTTGCCTCTTAAAACGCAACACATGCACTTTTTTAAATTATTTTGTCATGTTTGAGTCTGTATCAGAGGACAATGAGTGTGCTTGTGGAAGCCCAAGAGTGACTTCAGGAATCACCTTGGATTGTTTCTACCTTTTCTATGTTTTCCTCTAGAATTCCCCAGACTCCATCTTTCAGGACCAGAAGTTCAACCACTGCTCTTTCCACCTGGCATTTTTACGCGGGATCTGGATTCCAGACTCAGGACTTTCTGCTTGCAAGGCAGAGGCTCAACACCTGAGCCATTTCTACAGACCCAACAACACATGCACTTTTGTACTGTAAATGCCACCCAACACCAAGAATGCTGCCTGAAATGCTTGGCTCAGGCCCAACACTATCATGTCATGACCAACACTCTCATTGTATACACAGAGTTTTCTGTTCCTATGGAAACATCAGAATTAATTAAGGAAAATAAAGACTTAATTTTTTTTAACCACCATTTCTTAGTATGCATCAAAATAGTATAATGTGCTTGAACATTTGGTTTCAAAAAATGCTGTGTGAATTCTGATGAGTTTCATTAAAAATAATTTAACCTAAGAACATGACTCAGTCGCCAAAGAGCTTCAGAAGTTCATTTATTACAGGCAGTGTGACTGGTGACCCCTTTAACTGGGGCTTTGTTCACCCGCAGTTTAGCCAACAGCTGAGCTACAGGATCACTCTGTCACAAACAAATAAGGTGGAGGAGCAATCAAGGAAGATACCTGATGTTATCTCAGCCTCCAAACACATCTGTATACACACACCAAAAAAAAATTATTTAGTGAAATTTTACTTGATTCTACACATTATAGGCAATCACTGAACCAGTGAATTACATCAACAGTTCCACAATAATTATTTCAGCAATATGAAACAAGCTTCCAACTTTCTCAAATGAATGCCTTTCTACAGTTAAACTGAATCTGAGTAATTTAATGAGCTCCCATGTACCAGACAGTACTGGAGTCACTCAGCATCAGAAAAGAGAGTTGAGCCCTTGTCCTCAAAGAAGTCATCATCCAGTACAGGAACCATTCCAAATCCATTTCCACAGAAGTGCATACCTACCTGCATTTTTTGTTTAATATTAACTTGACAAGAAAAGGCATTCTTTTTTTCATCCAACTTTGAAGCAATGTCTTCTTTCCGGACAATCACCTGCTTTATTGAAGGGCGTTCTGTTTCCTTGAATCTTTGAGACCTATATGCATCAATACTTCAGGAAAAAAGTCACTCTGTGAGAAATCCAGGAAAAAAACTCACTGACACCCTTTACTGTACAGTCAGTACAAATAGGATTTGATACGAAAAACAGCAATACTACATTTCACTAGAAAGGAAATACCACTTGGTGAAACAGTAGATGTCAAAAGTTATTCCAGGTCTGAGGTTGTGGCTCAGTAGTATAGAAGCTTCCTAGCAAACTTTCAGAGTTCCAATAATATTTCCTGAGATACAAATATTAGATTTAACAAAAGTTGATTTAATGCTTTGAGTTTAAGATGAGTATTAAATAAGAACTCAAGACTAGGAACTCTTAAAACATCCTCTTTTCTATACTTAGGAGTTGCTGCCCTTTCACATACAGCCGTCAGCAATGGGGAAATTCCCAACGCCATAAAAATTGACCCCAAATTTTCATTCCGAAGAGCTATAATCACATTTTATACCTGGTAACATGACTTAGACCCACCTAAACCAAGAGTAGGTGCCTTCACAAACACCCTCACCTGTAAAGAAGATCACGATCATCAGAACTAAGGCTGTCACCAGATTCAGCTCGAGGGACTCGTGTCCTCTGGAATTTTCCTGGTTTGGGACTTTCAACACTTAGGCTAGTGTCTTTCAATTCCACTTTAGGTGAGGAAACGATACCCTGCAGAAGAGTACATCAGACAATTTTTTTTTAACTTTGTACTTTGAAAACAAGTTCTTTATTATGTGATATAGAATAGCCTCCCAACTCTCAGTCCTCTGGACCCAACTTCCTAAAACCTGGGATCATACATATGTGTCCCTATCCCCAATATTCACATATTATATGTTAGATAAATAAAATTGATCCTAAACAAAAATTAATTTAATTCTGAGTGAATTAGAATTAGTATATAAATATCAAGTGGGTCAATATAGCATAAAAACAGAACTAGAATAAGTACCTAAAAAGCAATTGAATAAATACACAAAAATAACTGAGGTAATAATAATTTGTTTCGAAAGTATTTCTACACTCTGGCATGTTGCTGATGCCTATAATCCAAGCAACTGAGAGCCTCATGCGGGAGGATTATTAAGTATTCAAAGCCAGGGCTAGCTACCAAGAAAATTGAAGGGGACTGAAGAAATAACACAGGGGTTAAGACTCTGCCTTGCAAGTAGAAGGTCCTGAGTTCTGAACCCAGATCCCATGTAAAAACAGCAGAGGGAACAGTGGCAGCCTGAAGTTTCAGCTCTAGTGGGCAGAGTCTGGGAAATCCCAGAGCAAAGCAAAAGGAAGTTAGAAGCATTCCAGAATGATTCCCAAAGTCATCTTTGGTCCTCCCCAGGGACACACAGTGCCCTCTAATACATACACAAACACACACACACACAAATAAAGTTTAACAAAAGAAAGATAAATTATTTATCTAACCTGGGCTACATAAGACCTGTCTCAAAACAATAACCACAAAAAAATTAAATAAAATTATTTCTAATTGGACTAATCTCCAAAGTTATAGTTACTCAAGTTAAGGTGCTAACAAATAACAGAATTTAGGTCTTAATGAATGTTAATTATATGTCTGGTGTTGATTTAATAATAACATCAACTCTATGATGTTGTACCATCCTTAATTTTTTTAACAGATGAGAAAATGTGATATTCAGAGTTAAAAAATAATTTTATAACTTAATAACAGTCAGAAAATGCCAGAGCCAGTATTTGAGCCCAAATGTCATAACAATTAAACTGAGCTTACCCAAAGTTCATAGGAAACCACTAGAGATTTACATTTTAAGAGAATTTGTATTAGGTCTGCAAAATCCCTCTGGCTAGTGTCTTATTGTGGCTCTACCCATTGTTCAATACTACTTGGTTCATTTATGTCAGTCTGTTTGCTTTCAGTTTTTTCTTACCTCTGGACTTACCACACCAACTGTCTGAGATAATGGAGCCAGCAAAGACATCGAGGAGATATTTAGCGCATCTTCTTGCTCTTCACTGTTTTCTGCTTCCATCTGATCCATCTCTTCTTGGCTCTTTTCTAAATCTAGTTCACCTTGCTCCAAGACATCACTGAAGATGTCATTAATTACTTTTGAGCTATTGATGTCCTCTTCATCATCCACATTCATCTCAAGTTCACGTACTGCTTCTGAAAAATATTTCATGATTCAGGGTAGCAGAGAAGAGCCAGTATCACGCTTACTAAAATAAATGGGGGGACCCTAAGAAAAAGTACTTTCTAACATCAAGAGGTAGAAATCCCTAAATACATATAAAACAAGTATTTTCTAAGATATAAAGGTTAGATTTAACAAAAGTTGATGTAATGCTTTGAGTTTAAGATGATCGTTAAATTAAGAATTCAAGATTCAGACTTTCAAAACCTCAAAACTTTTCTATAGTAGAGCTGCTGCTCTTTCACACAGTAGTCAGCAACACGGAGATAATGACTCTATCCAAAGTGATTTTTCACAGCACTCTGTGACTCAGCAACAGCTATTAACATTGCTACATCTTAATGGAAGTGAGCTCATTTCCTAAGCTTGAGAAAAAGTATTATAAAACCATAAGAAATTTCAAAAATTGAAACAGAACACATACATTGGAATAATCATGAGTTTGTATCAATATGCTATTTCTTATAATATATTCAGAGTTAATAAGAAATAAAGAATATAAACCAACCAGTCTGTTGTTCAACCTTTGGGTCTGCTGTTACTTTTAGGGACTTTTCCTCTTCTAAAAACAATGTTATTTTCAAAGGGCTAGACTTCGTCATACTGCATTCAGTCAAACCTAAAATATTTTTGAGAAAAATCATATTAAAAAATATATATATACATATATACATAAAATACACATTTTTATTATAAACCTGTTTTAAAATATCAATTCTAGACATAGAAAACCTTCCAAAACACCTGCCTTCTTAACTTTCCTGCCTTCCTCTTTACCAAGACAGGAGAGAGGAACATCAACATTATTTTTTGTCCAGATTTCCCCTTCTGCATGTCTGTATTCTTTTGTTTTATTCTTTTAGGAGATGATCACACATTATACATACTACCTGCAATCTGCTTTTCACCTTTTAAAAAGAAAAAAAGGTACAAACAAATCACTGAAAACCTAGGTCCAGAAAGAAATGCCTAACATGATAAAAGCTAAACATTGTACTCATTGATGGGAAGACTGAAAATTTATCCTTTAAGATCAAGAGCATGACGTTGCCTGCTTTTAGTATTGTAATTTAATATAGTATTGAAAACCATAGCTAAAGAAAAATAAACAAAATGCTTCAAATTAGAAGGGAAGTAAAATTGTTTCTGTCCATAGATGCTCACAGCAGTATTATTCACAAAAACACAAAGGTAGAAAGAGCTCAACTGTGCATAAACAGATGAATGGCGAAGTACAATATGATTATGCAAATATAGTAGAACATTACTCAGTCTTAAAACATAAAAACTATTGTAATCCTCCTTCAATCACTGCTTTACTTTCCACAGTTTAAGTTATCTAGTATCAACTACAACCCAAAAACACTAAGTGGAAAAATACAGAACTACACACTGATCCAACTAGGGTGATAAAGCCACATGCCTTCCTGTCTCATTTAGCCCCAGTCCACTGCCTCCTGCTCATTATGTGAATCATTCTGGGTCCAAGGGCTCATGCTCTGAACACTCTCCATCCTCTAATCTCTCAGATGCCTCTTAGATTACCAGTAACACTTATGTTATTTAAAATGCTCAGAACAGTACCAAAGTATAATTTATGTACAGAAAGATCAACTCTGGTACCATGTGGCAACACTATAGAGCCTATAAGAGGAAAACACAGTTTCTATGAGTTCAGTTTTGATTCACCAAGAGTCTTAGAATGCATCCTGAACATGAAAAGAAGCTATTGTGTATATTTTCACTCTTGAAGTATTTAAACTAGCCAAATTCAGATAATAAAGAAAAGAAATTTGCCAAAGGCAGAAGGATGCAAAAATACAAAGATTTTTTTTTAACAGGTAGTTTCAGTTTCCCAAGATGAAAAGTTCTAGAGATCTATGGCAATATGAATATACTTATTACTACTGAGATGTACACCCAAAAATGACTAAATTGGTAAAACTGGTATATGGTAAAATAGGACCTCACTATCTAACTTAAAATTTCCAGCAATCCTCCTGCTCAAACTCCAGAATACTGTGATTAGAGGCATGTACCACCGTGCCCAGTTAGCAAATTTTATGTGATTTTTTTTAACTCCCAATCTTTAACAATAAAATAAAATTTTGCATATGTCTATGATAAGCCAGGTGATTCACAGTTATTACCCCAGCACACAGAACATTGAGGCAGGAGGACCACAAGCTCTAGGCTACTCAGGGTTACATAGTCAGATCGTGTATCAAAAGAACAAGAATGGAATTATAGATGTATACCACTGTAGCCAACTTTACAATTTTTTTTTTTTCTGAAGTAGATAATAGAAAAGGAACTCTCAGAATAACCAGATGGTCTGATTTTACTAGAGAAGTGAAAGTTATAGTTTGGAGAAAGACAAAGAAAGGGACCTCCAACTATGCAACAACATGGGTCTGCATATAAACACAACAAACTGGCATGTAGTCTTAGACATAAGGTGCACTTTATCTGGTTCCAAGAAATAATTACTAGAAACACTTAAGATTAAAAGGCAGATTTTAATTTTCCATAGGTGAAACGGGGCTTGTGAGGGGAGGGTGTCACTAACACTAAAGATGTTTTAGATAAAAGATTACTTGACAATCATTTTGACTCTAGTAATATTGGTCAAATATTTTTGTGCGACCATCATAGCTGTGAACTTTACATCTACTTGTTTAGTAAAATTGATAACATTTTGTACTTTGTATACATAACTATTTAACATACAAAAAAAAGCAAAGCACAAAAATTCTCACACTGCAGAGAATACTGAGGACATGATGGTATTAACTGCACAGATGACACTTGGAGATAGGTTACGAGGAACATCTATGAGGAATTACCCAGATTTAGGTGAGAGTCTGAAAAGGTCTGTGGGGGATTCTCTTGATTATATTAACTTATGTGAGAATGCCCATCTTAACTGTGGGCAAGACCTGCCCCATCTTAACTCTGGGCAAGACCTGCCCCATCTTAACTCTGGACAAGACCTGCCCCATCTTAACTCTGGGCAAGATGGGCCCCATCTTAACTCTGGGCAAGACCTGCCCCATCTTAACTCTGGGCAAGACCTGCCCCATCTTAACTCTGGGCAAGACCTGGGCAAGGCATCCGACAATGAATAAATGGATAGGGCAGTTGAACTCTAGCAAGGATTCATTGTTTTCTTCTTCCATTGTTTCATTCTAATTTTATTTATTTGTTTAGGGGGTGATATATTTACAGATCAGAAAATAACTTTTAAGAGTCAGTTCTTTCTTTCCACCTTGTGTGTTCCACAGATCAGATTCAAGTCTTTAGTTTTACATAATAAGTACTTTCATCCATTGAGCCATCTTGTCTGCCCTCTGCTTCTTGTTGTGGATGCCATGTGATGACCAGATTGCCCCTCAAATTGCCCCTGCTGTAACTTTCCCACCATGGTAGAGGATATCCTGTAACTATGAGCAAAACCAGCCCTTTCTCCCTAAAGATATTAAGATAAAAGAATTAAGATAAAACAGGTAGTCTAATAAATAGTCAGAAATAGAAGTGAGTAGGAAAGGGAAGAAAAAAAAAAAAAAAAAAACAGATCTGCCTTTTCCCAAATATACGACAGCCTAAAAGTTACAGTTTAAGTGAAGAAGAAACAGAAAACACTGACCTGTAGGTTCTGTACTAGAAGTCTTGACTGTTTTCTGATTTTCTGTCACCTTGCCTGCTGCTGGACCTGACGGGGTATTTGAAACAATCTGATGTTTCTTAAGAGGAGTGTTCTGACAGTGAATTTCCTGCAAAAAAAAATGGAGAAATAAATTTTTTTCTCAAAATTATATATCGTATCTATGTAGTAGTATATGAAATAACATTGTTATTGAATTAACAGTCCATGTGCTTCTTGAGAATAAGAAACAAGATATTTTCAGTGGCCCATTTATTCAGAATACAGATCCTCAGTATTAGTGACACCCACTATGCAAACATCTTTTCTAACAGGATGTTTTCTAACAGGAATCAAAATTCACATCGGAATTCAATCTGACATAAATCAACAATAGCAAAAGCCACACAAAAGCAAGTTCTCCCATGTCATGTACTTCAACCTGCACCTATATCATTGATGACAGTTCATACATGAAGATTCCACTTATCTGCCCATTTACACAGAGAGTAAAATTTAGAAGAAACAAAAATGGCAAAAAGCAGATCCAACACTAAGGAAGAAAGTTTTTTAAAAAAGTAAGTCATTTTTAATTCTTTAGCAAAGCTACAGAAGGGATACATTCATAGTTTTACGTATTTGAAGGCTCCAGCCCACGACTTCCGTGCAGTGTACTCAATAAACTACACTTTCCAAAAATTCAAAAATAAAAGCCTTTGTGATAGTCAGGAATGGTGACACAAACCTGTAATTCCAGCACTCCAGAGGCAAGGCAGGAAGATCACTGCAAATTCAAGATCAGCCTGGTCTCCACAATGAGCTCCAGGGCAAGCTGGACTATATATCCAGACCCTGTCTCAAAAACCAAAACCTAAGCTTCTATGATTACAGTGATACCAAAAAATAACCAGAATAATAACAGAAAATACTAACACAGATCTTAAAATGTGCCTAGTTACCTACAAAGCAGCTGATTGCCTCTCTAACTCGTTAGGCTGATGTAAATGTTCACTTTGGATCTACTATAAATGCATGGTTTCATAGTCCATCTGAATCTCAATTCTGCCCCCCTGACTCCTTCTGATTCTGAGTTAATCCTATCTTCCAAAAAGTATTTCACCTGTCACTTTCATTTTCCTACACTTGATCTTAACCAAAAGACAGAAGATTAATCACCTACTCTTCCTCACATTGAACTTTAACAGTCACTAACAGATAAAAGCCAGTCAGTGTTTTGCCACAGTTTCAGGACCTCCAGTACCTGCAGTCTTCCTTCTTCCTTTTTCACATCTCTTTGCTTCTGCTCCCTCTCTATACTCTGGGGTCATCATTTAACCTCACTCCCTTATGACCTTTCTTGTCTATCTTTTACAATATTTTATTTATTATATGTATTTTGAGAGAGAGAAAATAAGAGAACATATGCATGCCATGGCACACAGGTGAAAGTCAGAAGTCACTTCTCTCCTCCCACCATGTAAACTTGTGGGGACTAAACTTGTCTCCAGGTTTTGTGAGTTGACACCTTACCGGCTGAGCTAGCTCAGCAGCCCCTTCTCGTCTATCTTAACTTCTCTAATTGCCCACGTGCTAGTAACTCCTTTCCATCAGAAATGAAATCGACTTGAGTCACAAGACAAAACAAACACTAACCATCCCTCCCCATACCTTCCTGCTTCCTCCACTTTAGAATCAAAGGTCTAACAAGTGTCTACACTAACCAGCTCTGCTCTTCACCCATGGCCCTCCTCAACCCACTTCCTGCATCCTCCCCACATCACAGCACCAAAAGTGCTCCTGCCACATCCCAACAAACTTCCTGCATTAAACCCTAGCAGGCACAGACTGCAGATACTGGCACATGACTCAGTGAGTGAAAGTGCTTGCGGCAAGCCTGACATCCTGAGTTCAATCCCAAAACCACACAAACATAAAGGGAAACCACACAAACAAAAACAAAGCTGTTCTCTGATGTCCACAATATGCCACATGCACCAACACACACTTCATACATATACAACAATAGTAAATAAAATTTAAAAAAAAATAAACTACCCCTATTACATTTGGTTCAGCCCATATTGAACAAAACTATTCCTCCTTTCTCAAAAGGTTCTTTCCTCTCTTGACTTTAATGATGCTGCACTCAATTCCACTTTCTGCCCACTCTTTGGCTGCTCCCTATGTGGTGTTAACAAATTTCTTTCAGAGAAGATCCATTAATTCACTGAATTCAGAATTCTGCTCACATGCAGATATGCTGCTGTTTTAGGATTCTCACAAGTTTCACAGGAATTATTCACAAAATAACCTAAAAATAACTACTGTATTCCATTCAGGGTCATAGGAAGAATCAGTAAGAATAGGTCTAGTGGCAGTCAAGGAAAGCTCTTCAAAAAGAAAACTCATCAACAATGTCAAGTGTTGCTAGTAAGTCAAGTTAAAAGACAAATTTATCACTGAAGATCTGGATGAATTTGGGACAGGAAGAGGTGAAAAGGAAAGAGAAGGGTCAGGAAGAGAAAAGAGAAGCAGAGTGGTGATAGATTTTGAAAATTGTGTGTGTTTGTGTGTTAAAAGTAGGGAAACAGGGCTGGAGAGGTGGCTCAGGGGTTAAGCCTCCGCCTTGCAGGCGGAAGGTCCCGAGTTCGGATCCCAGATCCCACGTATAGACGCCAGGCAGAAGCGAGGGCGGCCTGCGCTTCTGGTCCTGGTAGGGCGGAGCCTGTGAATCCCAGGGCAGAAGGAGGTGGAGGCGTCCATGGTGGTTCGCGAATTCGTCCGTAGTTCTACACATACACAGACACAAACACACACACACACACAGACACACACACGCACGCGCACACATACACACGGTTGAATAAATAATAATAATAAAAAAAAAATTTTAAAGTAGGGAAACAGGGACATAACACTAAATTAAACAAAAGGAAGAAACCATAGAAGAAAATTCCAGATCATTTAAGATGATGAATTTAATCATCTTAATCATTTAATGATGAATTATAGAGCAAATAACAAGGCATTGCAAAAGGCTCTAATAGACAGCCTGGCCTACAGCTCAGGAGCGAGCTGAACAGCATTGACGCCTCTGCTTTGTCACTGTAAATGTCATTCTATTAACTTAATAATATATATATATATTTATAATCTCCTAACAGTATTTCATATGTAATAGGCATGTAAATAGCATTCAATACAATGTGCATTATAAACAGGGACTTTTTCTGAAGGCTGATTAACGAAATTTGACAGGAATAAAGACGCATTTAGAACCAATAATATAGCTCATCAGGTAACATGCCTGCTCACAAATTTGTTAATCTGAGTTCAATCCCTGGAAATCTACATAGAAGGAGAGAACTAACTCCTGAAAGTTGTTCTCTGACCTGTGCATCAGGCATTCATGTGCATGCTCAGGCTCACTTTCTCTTCCAAATAAATAAATAAACAATAAAATACTTTAAAAAGAAGCATCTAAGAGGTATGTAGCAACTGAAAGATTGCAAATAACTTAAAAGTAGAGTATTTGAGGAAAGTTAAATTGTCATAAATGAGAAAAACCGATTCTAGGAAACATTTCCGAACCAGCATGAACACACAATACTAACAAACTGAATAACAACCAGTACTTTTTAATTGATTTTAAAGTTGTTAGAGAAAAATACAATTGGATTGAGAAAAGAGCAGTCATTATGTATATGTAAAAGGCCTATGAGGTAGAAGGATCACATTTAATTAAAACAGGAAAATGTTTAAATTTTATTTTACGAAGCACGACATGGTGGTCATGCCTGTAATCTTAACACTTGGGAAGCCAAGTCAGAAGGATTGTTGTAAATTTACAGCCAGTCTATGCTACAGTAAGTTACTGTCTCAAAAAACTAAAAATTACTTTACAGTACAGAACAACGACCACCCAACATCACTATATGTGCCGTGTCTATGTTACCTGTTTTGCTTCTGGTCCTTTGTTTCTGGTCTTTTCCGCCTTTTCTGTACTCCATAAATTGCCCTTGTCAAATCGTCCACGAAGACATGCTAGCTCTTTCTCACGTTCCTAAACCCGTCAGACAAAGCAGCATTTTACACAAGAACCAACAGCAAGTTTAAATAAAATCCAAACACCAGTAAAACGTTCCTTCATTGCTTGATGTGGTGGCACACGCCTGCAAATCCAGCACTCAGGAGGGATGCAGGAGGATTAGAAGGCCAGTCTGGACATAAGGCCCTGTCTCAAATATTTTTTAAATATTTAAAAAAAAAATTTTTTTGTAAAAAAAAAAAAAAAAAAAGTGAAAGTTTACAATACAAAGTATGATACAATATTTCAATATCAATTTGTAGAAAGAAATAGAGAAACAAAATGCTGTTTACTGAAGTATGGTATGGTTGTCCCAATACTTTGAGGTCAGCCTGGGTTACTGTAATAGATAACTAACTACTGGTGCCAACTTGGCAGTTAAGCCCTAAGCAAGCCTGCTGGAGATTAGCTAATGAAAAGAGAGACCCAGTTCACAGTGGATGGGACTAGTCCCTGGGCAGGTCAATAAGATGGAAGACATTGGTTAAGGAAATTGTCATTTTTCTGTATACTTGGACAGACATGATGTCTGGCAAGGGAAGTTTGCCCCCCTTTCTCAGCAGTTCTGTAAATATGATATTGCCAAGTTCACTTGGCACTTGGTGTTGGTGTGGACTCTCTTGCCAAGCCAGACTGAGAACTATAACTGGACAATCATAAGTCAAGGAAAAAAACATTTGCTCCCCCCTTTAAGATGTTTGGTTGTGAATTTATGTGCAACATGCAGAGTAACTGCACAGCTACATAAATTCTAAGCCAGTCTGGACTATACAATAAATTCTAAACCACCCTGGGCTATACAACAAATTCTAAGCCAGCCTGGGTTATACAATAACTTCTAAACCAGCCTTGACTATAGAATGAGATCTGTCCAGTCATCACTCCCTCCAAAATAGATATATCTCAGTCAAAAAGACTCATATTTTAATTTGTGTTCCCTGCTGAAGTCACATAATCATCAATGTTAAGTGCAGAAAACTTTACCTTTTTGAGCTGTTGTGCTACATGAGTAGTAGATGAACATACATTTTGCTTGAATAATCTATCTTGGATGGCCTTTGTATTTGGAGTGATAACAGGAGTTCTGTGGGGTGTTCTATGAGTTGGACTTTCTTTGTTGTGTTCTTGACAACGCTCTCCAAAGCGTTCCAGGAAAGGCTTAATCCCGCTTCCTCCTACAAAAAACATACAGTTTTGGAGTCTATTCAAAATAACTAACAATTATAATTTCCATGGAAAAAATTCCAAAAAAGAATGAAATAGTTCAAAAGTTCTATTTTAAGTACATACCCTAAAATTTATAAAATTTACTTCTTGGGGAGTGGGTCAGGGACAGTGTATGCAGGTATGCACATGTGTGGAACTAGTCCATGTAGTGTGTGCATGTGTGGACTCATTGGAATGTCTTCCAAGATTTTTTTTTTTTTTGAGATAGGTTTTCTCACTAAACTTATGGAGCCTAAAGTTCCAGATAAACTTCATGGAGTCTCTAGCATCTACGTAGCATCTACTCTCTAGCACTAGCATCTGAAATATATACCATGATGCCTGCTTAACCATAAGTGGAGTGTGTCAGAAGACACAATTCACCTTAAGTAAATACAGCATTTTATGGGGCATTGGTTTACCACTGTAGGAAATACAAGCTTTCACTTGTGCACACAGAGGATTCCCATGGGAATATGAAAGTGCAGCTGTTTGTACTCACAATCACCACTCTGATGGGATGACTGCAGGATAGATACCAAAAATCACCTGCTTTGCACAGTTAGTTATACGAATGTTCCCCCATTATATCCCTAAAATGTGAAGTGATTTCTAGTTGGATGTGTTTTGTGAATTCAAGTTCCAGCCAGCCTGACATACACAACAACACCTTGTCTTAAAAGCCAAAAAACAGGGAGATCTAGCCCCTCATGGTCCTCTAGTGCCATGAGTCTGTTTCTTGTTCCTTGCTTCTCATGAATTCCATGCCTAGGCACTGTGAGTTCTCATGGGCTCCCTGCCCCCTCATGGCACTCTAGTGCCATGAGCTCTGTTTCATTTCTGCTTCTCATGGAAGCATCCTAGCCCCTCTTGGCACTCCACGTTTGGAGTCCATGAGTTCCAACCTTTCTCTTCTCTAATAAACTACCTTAATCCTCTTCGAAAAAAAAAAAAAAAAAAAGCCAAAAAACAGAAATTGGTAGATGACTCAGTGGATAAAGCCTTGTAAGCAAAGGCACCTGAGTCAATTCCCAGATCCAATGTAAAAAACGTCAGGCAGCTGTGGCGGTCACCTTGTAATTCTAGCCCTGAAAGGCAGACACGAGAATTCCCAGGGTAAGCTGACTAGCCAGACTAGCCCAGATTCCATGTTCTGAATTTAATTAGAAACCCAGGTTCACCATTAAGTGGAAGAAGGGGATGATTACCTATCACCTTTGGGCCTCCATAAGCACACATACTTAAGTGTATTCATGTACATTTATACTCACACACACATATACATATGTATACCCTATGCACACACACATGAAAGAAAAAATAAATACATGATTAAACATTAAATAAAGTACTAATAACCAATTTCTTGTAATATAGTCACAATACATAACCTGGTGTAGTAGATTTGTCTTTGGGTTGAGATTGCAGACAAATCTGTCTGTTTGCTTCTTCTTTGGACTGAACTGTTTGGGATAAAGTAGACTTCACAAGAGGATTCACCTCTGTCTTCAGAGGACTAATAGTTTTTTGAAGTAGCTCAGAATTTTGTGCCTCACAATGTTTAGTATTGGTGATGGATGTGGTAGGTTTCACTGGGGAAGAAGTAGCTTTCTGAAACATGACACAACACTTGGGGTAAACGATAATGTAATATCTACAGGCAGAGAGACATACCAGAAAACAACTCAAATTATATTTATTTGTGTCTTTATGTAAGACATTAAAATTTTTCTGCTCTTTACTCTCTAAAGCATCATACTGACAACGGTTTGAGATAGTATCAATTAATAAAATATCATTTAAATTATGGTAAGTAGTTCCATCTACATAACACTGATCCATAAATATTTATCAGGGGTCATTCCAGTTTTGAAAAAAATTTTTTAAATTATATTAGAACTTTTATTAAGTTTTCAGCTATACTATATCAAATTACATTTTTTTCATGAATCCGTATGTCATCCTTGTGCAGGAGTCATGCTAATCTCTGTATCATTCCAATTTTAGTATATGTGCTTCTAAAACAAGTACTCAAATTATATTTTTATTTGTATTTTTAATTAAAGTTAATAACAACTCAACAAGATACAGATTGAGTATACTTTCTCCAAAGTTCTTGGACTAGAAGAATTCCATACTGAATTTTTTTAGATTTTGGAATATTTATAATGAAATATTGTGAAACAGGACTCAAATTTAACCACAAAATTCAGTTATGTTTCACCTACACCTTAGACACAGCCTGAAGGTAATTCCATGTGATCTATTGAACAACTCCATGAATGAGGGGTAGGAACACAGTTCATGTAATAGAGCAAGTGCAGCATGGACAAGGCCTTGGATCCAACCTTCAATGCCACAAATGCAAGAAGTGAAGTTTCTTGGTGTGGAATTTTCCACTTATGTCATGTTAGTAGAACATTTCAGATTCTGAATTTTCAGATTAGGAATCAACCTATAAAATCATAGACTTGATGGTTAATTATTAAGAAATTACTAGGTACTTATGAATGGCAGCTACCATGCTAAGTACTTTATGCATATTACTTTATTTAATACTTCCAAACCCTTTTCCCCCATTTTACATATGGAAAAATAAGGTTTTGCAAGATTAAGTAACTTGAACAAAGTCACACTTCTAATTACACCTCAGACCTTAGATTGAAGACAAATCTAATTCCAAAGCCCCTGTCTAAACCAATAGATAGTTGGTGAAGAGCATAATACGTTTTCCGTTATTTTGTTTACACACATAAACAAAAAAACATCTCAAAAAGGCTATACAGTGAGTCTCACCCCAATGTTCCTGTCAGGCAATTTGTTTTCTTGGAGGTAATTACTGAACTAGTTTATGACGTCTTTCCAGAAATATTCCATATCTTATATTTAGGCATACTCATAAAGGCATTGCAAGTGAGGGATTAATTTTAGTGCTGCCCCGATGACCAAAAAAGTGTCCATTATCACAGCATATACTATGTATTTGTATTAAATCAGTATAGTTTCAGTTGTAAAATATTCATTTGTCTTAGGATAAATTACCAAAATACATATCAACAGACCATGCATATACTATAAAATACCTGTATACATCTTTAATCATCTCTTTAATATAGTCTCTTATGTTTCATACATGATTACAGTGAATTTATGACAGTTTCATGCATCTTTAGTCATTATAACTCATAACAAGTTTCCAAAGATCAAAATGATATTGACTCACCACACAGCTTGATACTGAGGCATCAGCCAAAGATGCACCCGCAGCACTGGAAGATGGGGCTTTATTCAAAGAGGCATCGCCATCCCTTTGGGAACAGCATGTAGCTTCCTGCTTAACACTGCTGCTATTGATTCTAGCAGATGCTCCACTTGCAGAGGAAAATTTGGATAAACAAGTGGTACCAGGCTGCTCTTGTACACTATTTTGCTTTGCAGATGAGTAGCTTACATCATCTTCCCAGGAGCAAATAGTTGCAGCAAGGTTGGCCAGTCGGCCCCTCCTCCCAACTGGGGTAGCTGAGGCAGCTGAATGGGATGGTTTAGGAGGGGAGGCAGCCTTTTCCTCAGGTGGCATTGGTGAGCTTTCCAGTACATCATCTGAAAGTTTCCAGAATAATCGTGCTCATAAGTCACTATGTACAGTTTTAAAATGAGATTAAACGATTTAAGAACCAGTAAAGAATACAAAATAAGAAATATTAAAAAGCTCCTGCATGCATGAAATACTATTTAAATGTGGCTATCTTCTCCAAAGAAATGGTGCTTAATCCAAATGAAAACTGCTAACATTTACTTTTTAAATTTTTTGATAGATTACAAATGCTATAAGATACCATTATGTTCAGAATTAATTCATGTTCTTATAAATACCAAGCAATATGAATACTACATATTCCACAGGAACTTTGTTTTAAAAATGAATTTGAAATATGGGGAGATGACTTCATGGTTTAAGTATTTGCCTACAAACACAGATTCCCCAGAACCCAACTAAAATGTCAGATGAGTGTGGCAGCCCACCTGCAATTCCACGAAAAATTCCTAGAGCAAGCTGGTTAGAAAAAGTAGCTAAATTGATAAGCTCTGGGTTCAACTGAGACTCTTGTCACAATGATTAAAGTGGATGGAAAGTATTGGAGGAAGATTCTCAACATCAACCTCAGACATTCACATGCATGTACTCACACATATACTTTTAAAAAATGAATTTTGGAACTGGAGAGATGGACTCAGTAAGTCAAAGTACTTGCCACACAAGCCAGATGACCTGAGTTCAATCCCCAAAACCTATATAAAAAAGCCAAATACAGTGACACACATCTCTAGTCCCAGCTCTCCCACAGTGAGATGGGGGAGGGGGTTGAGATAAGACAATCAGCAAGAAGCTTGTGGGCCAGCTAGTTTCCAATACTCAACTGCAGCAGAAAAGCAAAAAAGATCCTATCTCAGAGTAAGGCAGAAAGAAAAGACCATCTCCTCAAAGCTGTCACCTGACTTCGTGTGCATGCTAGAGCACATGCACCCCTCTGTCTTCCTCTCACGCACACACATACACATATAAATAAATCAAATAGATAAATAAGTAAAATGCATCTGGGCTGGAAACATGGGCCATAGAAAGGGCATGCTTCAAGTATTTGTGAGGTCGTGAGTTCCAATTCCCAGCACTCCAAAAATAAACAAATAGTTAAAAAAAATATAAACAGTTAATTAGGCCAGTGCCTTAAAATAGAAAGTCCTAGGACAATGGACAAGTCCTATATCCAAGCTGTTCAATATAGTAATGACAGCAGCCCTCAAGCTCACAGTCTTCTTGCATATGCCTCTCAAGTGCTAGCATTATTGAGCTGTAGCACCACACTCACTCCAAACTGAATCTTACTGAAAGACATCATGGGTACCCCACTCCTATCATCCATACCCGCTGTGTCAGTATCCCAATGGCGTCTTTGCTCTGCAAGTTTTTGCATCCGTGTTTTAACCGAGGAGGCTCCAGTTGCTTCCAATCTTGAGTTCAGCCCTGTCCCCATGCTGAGCTGCGATGCCCGGGCAGCCGGCGCAGCCAGGGCAGTGGTGGAATCACTGGCAGCAGTTGCTCGGGGCTGCACCTGAGGCACAGCTTTTGGAGAACAAGATTTGGCAGCAGCTGACTCAGTCGGTTGCTTATTTTCCATGTCAGAAACTTCTACTTCAGTTTTGTCAGAACAGCGTTTCTTTGATGGTGACGGTTTTGTGCAAGATTTTTCTAGATTAAAAAGAACCAAAAAAGACATTCAAAATTCTCTAATTTTGTACATGAAAACCTTGGGGAAAGTAACAACTTAATAAAAGTTGGCTATAAGAAATATGTAAAAACACTACCTTCTTCCAGTAACTTTGAAATACAACATGAAAAACTTCTTTTCAGGGGCTGAGGAGATTCCTTAGTATGTAATAACATGTGTTTCACAAGCATAGGAACCTGAGTTCGAATCCCCAAATCCCACATGAAAAGCCAGATACGGCTCTTCCCAGGTCTGTGAAGGCTTTGGTTCTGAGCCAGGAGGATCACTTGGGCTTGCTACTGTCAACCTAGCTCCAGGTTCCATGAGAAACATTGCCTCAAGAGAGTAAGTTGGAGTGACAGAGTGGGGAATCCAGTGTATTTATCTCCCGTCTGCATGTGGGCACTCACACAAATGTACACGTGCACCACACACATATCCCATTCACATACATACACACACAAAAAAATTAAGTAGTCTTTTTAAAAAGTCTTTTCAGGCAAACATTAATTTATTATTTAAAAACCTTACTGAAGTGCTGGAGAGATGACTCAGGGGTTAAAGTCTTTGCCTTAAAAGCAAAAAAACGTAAGTTCAGACCCTCAGATCCCATGTAAAAATGTAAGGAGAAATGGTAGTGATCTGCACTTCCAGCCCTGGAAAGCAGAGCCTGGGAAACCCCAGAGTAAAACAATCCAGGATGATTCCCAATGTCACCCTAGGACCTCCACAGGCACACAAACCTGATTACCTGAGTTAACCCTTTGAAACCCAACCAAAGTTAGAAGGAGCAACTCCACAAGTTATCCTCTGAGCTCCTGACTTCCCATGTGGTAATGTGCGCCCACACACATGCACACACACTAATAAGCACCTACTTAAAAAAGAAATTTAAATAACATTTTCAGAATATATAGTAGTTTATACAGTCTTAGGATAATAGGAAAGAAAAAGTACATACACACAGATTAACCAGGCCTTCTAAACACACATATCCCCCGTTGTGCCACATTTGAAGAAGAAAAATCAAGCCCAGGAAAATGAAGTTGCCCACTCTTACAGTTATATAGTTGAGTTTAAAGACAGAAAAGAGGTTTACTATTTTTTGAAATAATTTTTTCATGGACAGTAATGAAATCAAAGGACACCTAGTTGGAAGTTTAGAAAAGAAGCAGAGAACAGAACAAGCAATACAATTATCTAGTCCATACTAAACAAAATCGGTGTAAATGCTTAACATTTCACAATTTAAAGTGCTATGTGGCTGGAGAGATGGCTCAGGTAAGACTGTGCCTTGAAAACAGAAGGTCTTGAGTTTGAATCCCAGATCCTGGCACTTCTGATCCTAGTGAGTGGAACTCCCACACCAAATGAAAAAGAAGGTAGAAGCAATCCAGAATTATTTCCGAAGTCACCCTTGGTCCCCCATAGGAACACACAGTGCCCTCTGATATGCTGCTTGACATGCACACACAAAAGGGAGGGAGGGAAGGATGGAGGGAAAAAAGAGAGGAAGAGAGGGGCAGAGGGAGGGAGGGAGGGAGAGGAAGAAGACAGATTTATAAACTGCTATGAACATGTATAAAATACACATTAAAGTCCAAAAGGAGCTAGTAAAAAGTAAGCCATATTACTTCTACCTAGGAATGAATCTCAATTTATCTCTTGGAAAATTAGTATTTTACAAAACAAAGTGAATTTCATGAAAGTTCAGTTTCATTGATCATTTAACCACATATTTGGTTCTGGCAGTGACCAAAGTAGTATTAGGGGGAAGCCATAATTACATTAATTATTATCAATCTAATTACACATCTTTTATAATTCATTTATGAATCTGTCTTCTATGAAATCATCTAAACTTTTTTAAAAATTTCTCCTGGGATGACATAGCTCAGTGAGTGAGGAGTTTTGCTCTCAAACCCAGCATTCTGAGTTCAATCTTCAGAAAAACCCACTTGTGTATGTTTGCACCTCTCTCTCTCTATTAACAAATAGATTTAAAATGCTCCTATTTATCACCTGGAATAGGAAAATTCTTCAAGATTATAGACCTTGGGGCTGCGGAGATGATTCAGTGGTTAAAGTCTTTGCCTTGAAAGCAGGAGGACCTAAGTTCGAATCCCCAGATTCCATGGAAAGACGTACATAATAGCAGCCTGCACTTTTGGCCCTGTAAGATAGAACCTGGGAAACCCTAGAACAAGACAATAGGGAGGTAGAGGATGGGAATCTGCAATAGGGAATCCAGGATGATTCCTAATGTCACTCTTGGGTCTCCAAAGGCACACAGAGTACCCTCTTCACACACACACACCTTCAAGCATTTGCAAGTCTTCCTTTTGTTGCCTTATTCACAGTAGAGGCATGTGCTACTTCAGCACCATTAAAGTAAAATACATCACTGTACTGCCAATACACTGCTGCTCTGCCCTTTCATTAGTCTTCCCGTATGGGTTTAAAGGAACCACAACTGAAAATAATAACAAGCTGATTGGAAACATTTGCTGTACTGCCTATGATCCCAGCACTAGAGAGGCTGAGGCAAGCGATCAGAATACAAGCCACCTCAACTACATAGTCCAAGTCAGCCTGGGATACATGAGACCCTGCTAGAAAATGTTTAAAATTAAAGAGTTAAAAAGAAAATTTGTTGAAACTGCTCCAAGTTAAAAGCATGTAGGCCTAAAGTAACCATCTGAGACAGAACAGAGACCACGTGCCCGATCAGTGCACTTATCTCCCAAAGACTCCGACTCTTCAACATTCCCATGAAATGGCCGCAGCTGAGAGTTTCAAAACACACGCAACTTTTATTTTTCCTGACAAGGTCACTCACCCTCACCACCAGGGAGAGGCTGCTGGTTACTTGCTTCTGAAAGAGGCTCTCTGGCTCGCTTCACATGCGCCGCAGACCTCGGTGCTGCTATAGGCCGTTCAGCCATTTTTCTTTGAAGATTCTCTCTTCTGGCACGGGTTCGTTCAAGAAGTTTCTATATTAGATCGTTTTAAAACTCAGGTTAGCGAAATATTCACAAAACCTCAGGTGCATTCTACACCCACAAGTGAAAAAATAATACCACAACTGTTACATAGGACAACCACCAAATGCATTTCAAAGGTAAAATCCTAAGTAATGAAGCTAAAATTTATAAAACCTACAAATTACAGATTTAATATGAATTATGTACAGATATTTATGCAAAATTTTAAATGCTGCAAATTTTCTGTTCCAATCAAAATATAAAATCTGGAGCTGCAGAGATGGCTTAGTTGGTAGTGTCATGTAAGCATGATGAAAGAATATATGTTCAGACTCCAAGTACCCCATAAAATTCATAATCCACATATTTTATCCTGAATTATCTGGGAGGCCCAAAGTAATCACAACAGCCTTTACATACACAAAGAAAACAAGCCAGGTTAAGATCAGTCAGGAAAGATAATCACAGAAGCAGAGGTTACAATGGAGGCGGAGATGGGAAAAGGGGGCTAAACATCAAAGAATCTGAACATGGAGAAAGACAAGGCAAACAATCTTCCCCTGTAACCTACAGAAAGAACAAAATCCCACCAACACCTTTTTAAATTTATTTACAGCTTACTTATTGTGTGTGTGTGTGTGTGTGTGTGTGTGTGTGTGTGTGTATACAAGAGGACAGTTGAGTATGTGTGCCTGTGGAGGACCAAGGATGACCAGGAATCATGCTGGATTGTTTCTACCTCTTGTTTGCTTTGCTCTGGGATTTCCCAGGCTCTGCCTTCCACAGCCAGAAGTAGAAGCCACTGCCTTCCACCTGGTGCTTTTTACATGTGATCCAGGATCTGAACTCAGATTCCTTCTTTCAAGCTAGAGTCTTAACCCCTGAGCCATCCTGATTTTAATTCGGTAAAAAACATACTTCAAAACCTTTTACTTTTTGCTATTATGAAGGACTTTGGGTGGCTGACCAACTTTCAGATCTATTACTTGGATACTTTAAAATAAACTGATGTCATCTACAGCTAATTGTCTGTTGGAAGAATCAAGAGAGAAAGACAGAGCCAAGAAGCAGGCTGTCCTGGTCCCAATGTGTCAGGACTAAGGCATTAAAAGCAGAAAAGTGGTCAGCTTCCAGAAGTGAAGCCGAAGCTCTGTGTTTATTAAAAGCATTCACTAGAATAGATTCGGATGCAAAGTACACACCTGTAACTGTCACCTAAGTCAGCCTGTTAACAAGTGCTGGTGGTTAGCCCCAGACAACCTGTTCCTTTTTTTCACATACATACATACATACATACATACATACATACATACATACATACATAAGCAAGCAAGCTGATCTCAATCTTGCTGAGAACCTTCTGGGGGGGGTCAATTGGGGAGGACTTTTTACCTACAGAACTAAAAAAGATTATCACTTAATTTTTTAAATTATTTTATTTTTCTAATTTTACAAGTATTTTGAGTACTCATCCCTGCTTCCCTTCATCTCCTTCCCTCCCATTCCCCTCTCTTCCCTTCATCAATCCATCCCACTGCTTCCCATCCGCTTGCCTGTCTGCTTCTATGGACCCCAGAGTTCCCTCTGGCTTGTCTACTCTAATGGGGGTTCAGGCCTCCTATAGCATAGTAAGTTGCCTCTCTTCAGGCCACCCTACTAATAGAATTTCCCTTCACTCATCCAACTTTAGTTCTCAAGATTTCCATTGCATGTTCTTATTTCTCTTGAGTTCTTCTACTGTCTGTGAGATTATTACTTTAGATCACTTAAATTTGTAATAATTTGTTACAGCCTCGAAACGAATCGAGACACTGAGATTTGAATTTTTTTGACAAATAGCAAGAGATAAGTGAAATCTGTCCTTCATAAGACACTTTAAAATTTTTTTATTATTATTTATTCAATTGTGCGTGTGTGGGTGTGTGTGTAGAACCACGGACGAATTCGGGAACCACCATGGAGCCTCCACCTCCTCCTTGTTTACTCTGCCCCGGGATTCACAGGCTCCGCCCTACAAGGACCACAACCGCAGGCCGCCCCGGCTTCTGCCCGGTGTCTATACATGGGATCTAGGATCTGAACTCAGGATGTTCTGCCTGCAAGGCAGAGGCTTAACCCCTGAGCCACCTCTCCAGCGCCCATAAGACACTTTTAAAGGAAAAAAAAAAAAAAAAAACTAATCCCATACTTTATTGACTAATTATTAGTCCACAAGACAACAGTTTAGGAGCCAGTGAGATCGCTCAGCAGGAAAAGCACCTGATCTAACCCTGGTGACTTGAGTTTGACCCCTGGACGCCCACAAGTTATCCTCTGACCACCTGTGCTCTATGTTTTTGTTCTCTCTCTCTCTTTCTCTCTCTCTCTTTCTCTCTCTCCTCTGTTAAACAAATAACTTTTTAGAGAAAATAAAATAGTTTTAAGTTTAAATCTTAACCATTCCATAAAGTCAGGAATATTCCCTTATTTTATTTTTACCCGGAATCATCAGGCATTCCTATTTGCATCAGTGTGGTATAGTCAACTTATTCTTTCAAGTTACACAACTTTAAAAAGGATGCAGACTATTACACCCTGAAAATATGCACAGAGTAGCAACACAGACCAAGGTGTTAAACTATAACTGATCTTTTAAATTTAAATAAGATATGTAGCTATTTTTAAGAATTCTTCTGAGCATACAAAACTAAGACGAGGTAAGCCAGGTGTGGTAGCACACTCTTACAGCACCGGTACTCAAAAGGTGGCGGCAGGTGGATGGAAGTGAGCCTGGGCTACATAATTAGCTAAAGCCAACCTCTCCTCAAAATAAAGAAGAACAAAAGGGGGTCAGGGAAGAAGCTAACCTCTTCTCAAAATAAAGAGGAAGAAAAGAGGGGCAGGGAAGAAGCATAAACTAAATTTGTTTAAGGCACATTTGTACTTTTTGTTTGTTTATATATATTACATATATATATATAACATATATATATACACACACACACACCACACACATAGTGTGTGGTGTGTGTGTGTATGTCCCTCTGAAGACCAAGGTTGATCAGGAATCATTCTAGATTGCTTCTACCTCTTTTTTGCTTTGCTTTGGGATTTACCAGGCTCACCGGGGCCAGAAGTACAGGCTGCAGCTATTCTGCCTGTATTTCTATGTGGGACCTGGGTCCAAACTCAAGACCTTCTGTTTGTGAGATGGAGTCTTAACCCCTGAGCCATCTCTCCAGCCCAACTCTGCACTTCTGAGGAAAGAAGTCTGACTTAAAGTTCGTCAAAAGAAGTAGCATTAAATCAAAATGCAATGAAAAGAGAGATTTTGAGCCAAATACTTTGAAAATACAAAACCTTCACCTTTTAAATAAAAGTCTCGACAGCTGTAGCAGTGCACACCCTAAGGATATGCTGAAGAAGCTGAAACAGTAAATAAAAGTCTTCTTCAACAGTCTCAAAAATAATCAGATTGATACACAAATGCATAAATGTATGATCATTTCCCCTATGATAAAATATGTCACTTCCTCCAAAAATCAAAATTAGCCTAATACTCATTCATGGACATGCCCACATTCCATTCTCTTTACTGTACTTAGGAGTCAGTGCAGATAACTTCAGTTGCCATGAGCAACAGATCATAACAAAAGAATGTAGTTTTGCCATTCAAATACACATTAAGTGTTCTGTTTGCATTACATTCAAAACACACAGATGTAAAAAATAAATAAAAGTAAAAACCCCTTAAGCTATATAACTAATAAGTACCAATCAAAGGTTATTAAGTTAGGGGCTAGAGAAGTGGCTCAGGGGTTAAGCCTCTGCCTTGCAGGCAGAGGGTCCTGAGTTCGGATCCTAGACCCCACGTACAGACGCGGGGATGGCTTGTGTTTCTGGTCCTGGTAGGGAGAAGCCTGTGAATCCCGGGGCAGAGTAAACAAGGAGGAAGTGGAGGCAGTTCATGGTGGTTCCCGAATTCGTCTGTGGTTCTACACACACACACATAATACATATATATACATGCACACACTCTCATACACACACAATTTAATAAATAATAATAAAAAGGGTTATTAAGTTAAGAGAAATAATAAACTGCTGAGGCTAGTCTAGGCTACATGACATTGTCTCAAAACAGCGGGGAAAGCCATATAGCTCAGTGTCGATGCACTCATCTAGCAAGTAAGAAGCCTTAGGTTTAAATCCCAATACCAGAAACAAAAGAAAACAAATTGCAAAATAATGTGCACTTAATGCTATTTCCTACGTTAATTCTTTGATGTGTTTGATGTTAGAAAAATAACTCTGAACAGGATAAAAATAGATCCTCTATTCATGAAATCATAATTCTGGAAGGAAACATGACAGATGAGACAGAAGAGTGATATGAAAGGTGATCCATCTCTGAAAATGTGCAGAGATCAATTTGCAAGCAGCATGCAAAGAGTTTGAGGCAGAAGAGGCAGAGAAAGTGAGCATATGCCAGAGGCCACTAGTGGCAGCAGGGTGAACAAAGGCCTAAGCCTAATTTGAGGAGTATTTCTCTATAGGCTATCAAAAGAATTAGGCCCTAAGGCCCTAGTGTTAATGTAATGAGCTCATTTATTTTCTGTTTTAGGATAGCACTAGAAATAAACTATCTTGGGAGCTGAAAAAGTAATCCCTCAAATAATTTTGTGTTCCATGGTTTTGAAAAGAACCCTGGTTGTAAGAATCATTTCATATTGACATTCAGTCCTTTTTTAGACAAACGGTTTTAAACAAATTCATTTCACAGTACAAAAAAAAAGGTTATGAATAAGAGTTGGAACTGATTCAAATAGTCTCCTCACTACCAATTAAGGAAAAGATGTGAACACTGTTATTCCAACCGTAACGGATCTAGCTTTTTATAATATAAAATACAGTGTTAAGTCACACATTTCTAAGTAAATTCCAAAAGGGATCTAAACAGGAAGCTTCTTTCATCTGAGATTTGTACTAGCTTCAGGATGACATTTTTAAGTAAAAGCACAAAATTTTAGCCAACTTTCAAAGTGTTTGCTCCTGTTGGTTACTAAGTACTCTTTTTAAAGATTTCTACTCTTCTAGTAATGTAAAATATCTTAATTTCAATATGACCAGTGGTTGATATACAATCAGCCCCGTTCTCTAAAATTACTACCAAAAAAAAAAAAAAAAAGTCCTGGGTGCACAGAAATCCAGAAATTTCTAACAAACTGAGCTAGAAGCTTCTTCCCTGCTGGCCAGCTTTCACAGTGCTGGAAGGTGCCACATAGGCTGCTGGAGGAGAAAAGTCAAAGGTCTTAGCTAACTACAATACCAGTCTGCCAGACAAACATTTCCATTCCTGCATGACATGACTGTTATGGGGATAACCACCAGTACTGTGGTTAGAGGCCTACTCTAGAGGAAATTCATGCCTGGTCAAATGTCCATGTCTTGAGGAGCAAATAGGCTTTGCAGGTACAGGGGAGTACTACTATGGTTTTTGCTCAATGGCATGGTATCTTATATTCTTTTTCTTTAAAATATTTATTTATTTATTTGTGTGTGTGTGTGTGTGTGTGTGTGTGTGTGTGTGTGTGTGTGTGTGTGAGAAGGCACTGGGTGTCCCTGTGGAGGACTAAGGGTGCCTTCAAGAATCATCCTGGGTTGCCTCTACCTTCTTTTTGTTTTGCTCTGGGATTTCCCAGGCTTAGTCCACCAGGGCCAGTAGTGTGGGCCTCCACTGTTTCCAGCTGGCATTTTTACGTGGGATCTGAAATGTAAACTCAGGACCTTCTGCTTTCAGGACAGAGGTCTTAACCCCTGAGCCATCTCTCCAGCCTCCTAAATATTATTTTATTCCGATTACTGCTGCTCTCACCCTTGGTCAAAGAAGCTTCTAATTGCAGGAAATAACAGCAAATAATACAAACTCATAACTGACCAAAATTTTGAGAATAAGTGATGGCTGAGTATTTGGTCCCAAACACTACATCTGTCACCACACCCTCCAAGACACAGGAAACATTGTAGAAGTGGAGTGGGAAATAATAGAGCCAGAGAATGGTAAGGAGTGCTGTGAAACTCAGTCCTCTGGACACAATATACCTGTTGCACTTATGAAGCAACTCAAAGCAGCTGTGGTTATTTGCACAAGTTGTACTAGATGGGGCATATGAACAGTCCACTGCAAGGGAGGGGCTTATTAGGCCCCACCCCTGGGAGAAGCATTTTCTGCAGTAAGGTAACCACTGATAAAGTTGTCTAAGCTTTAGTATATAACCCAGGGGGTCACTAACAAGACATGCAAGTAGGAGGGGAGTTGGCCTTGCTGGGAGAAAAAGAGGGAGGAGGATGAGAACGTAACAGAAGGTGAAAATGACCAAAATATATTATATCCATGTATGAAATTTCAAATAGAGAAACAAATTTAATACAAAAACATATCCTGAGCTTTTCTATTAAGGTGAATAAATTGATGAATTTGAAAGAGAAAAAATGGATAACTATTGCACTGAAACCTTTAATAATTGATAGTCTGTCAAAACGTTTAATTGATATCTTAGCTCATGGAATTACAACTACATCTCCACAAATAGTTTATTGCAATCCTCTGTAATGTTTACATTTTCAATCTAGTATAGGGACACTTTAGTAACAACTCAAGATATAAACTTGAAATTTGCATAACAGCTTAAAGAATGAGGAATAAAGAAAAGAGGAAGTGTCTGAAAATAAAAACGAGCAAACTAGCAAGGGGCACTCCCAAATGTGTCACTGCATACATCTTTAGCATAAAGCTTAAAAGTAAAGGTTTATAGTGGGTAATATGAACAATGTAACCTATATTCGATCTCAAACCAACCTAAGTTGAGGAAAGCAATGTTGGGATAAGCTACATAACCGGTACGAGGTTTTATTCTTTAGTTTTTGGTTTGTACACACTGGAATATCTAAGTTTCCTTTCAGCATGAAGCTTCCCAAGTCAGCGGAGCAGGGAAGTCTGTAGAAAATAAGTCACGATCCAAGCACTTGATGCAGTGACCATTTCACTGTCACTTATTCCCAGCGCCCTGAGAGGCGTTGCTCCTTAGCTCGCGGGCCCGAGAACAAGCATTTCACTTGTTCTATTGGATTCCTATGCACACTAAGTACTGAGTCACTCAGCGGCGGACTCCACCCCGCAAGTTATTCCAGCTTCTTCCAGCAGGACCTGTTTAGTCAGGCCCCAAGCCTCCTTTAGATGGACAAGGAGTGGGAGAAAGTGATGGTGAACACCAGGAATTTCAGGCATCGCAACGCCCTCCAGACAAGCCAACACTGGGCGTGGTGGCGCTCGCCTGCAGGCCCAGCGCTTGGGAAGGGGAGTTCAAGACCAGCCTCGGCTCCACCGCAAAGCTCGCCCCCAGCTTTTGACATACCAGGGTCCGCACCCACCCTCTCACCCCAAAACCTCCAGAAGAAGCCCACCCCAGTTTCTTCGGGAGAGCAGGAAGCACACCCCGCGGGTCGAGCCGGGGCGCCGACCCCCGGCTGCTGCGAGCGGCTCCCGCCCGCCACGCACGTCCTGCGCACGCGCGCCGCGCTGCTCGCGAGTGGGCGAGGCTGCCAGTGAGCCCGGCTGCGGGGTCCGGGAGTTGGGGGGTCATGGGCGACAGCGCCCACAAAGCTTCTCACCTCTGTAAACGGGTCCATCGCCCCAGGCTTCGCGCGTGGACTACGAGACGATGGAAACGGTGGTTCAAGTTCAGGAAAAGAAAGGAAGTGAGTCTGGGCTCGGCCTGCGCCCGCGAAGGACAGCAGGGTCCCGGCAAGGCAGCGTCCCGCGTCTCGGCCTCCCCTGCCTCCGCCGCCCGTGTCAGGACCACTCGGCGGCCGTTCAAATTTGAATTTCAGCGCCCCGCGCGGCGCGCATGCGTGCGGGGCGGGAAGGGGTGGGGGCTGCGCTTCCCCCGCCCGGAGCCGAGTCACGTGGCCTCGCTAGCCTGGGCGGGACCGCCTGGGCGGCCTTTCCGCTGGAAAGCTTCCCTGCGGAGGAGGAGGAGGAGGAAGAAAAGAGTGAGAGCGGGAGGAGTGCTCCTGCCACTCCCAGGGACCGGGTGATTTTAGGATCGCGCACCCCACGGTCTACTCAGTCCGTGGGATTCCTGCCTTTTCCAATGCAAGCCTACGACCCCGGCTGTTTTGAGGCCTCCGAAGCCCCTTAGCCTGCAGCGTTCTCACTTCTAGCCAACAGAAGAGGGGCTGCAAGCTATGGAGGGGTCCCCAATACTAGGAGCCAGTGTCTATGTATGAAGTGTATATTTGTGAGTCTTTCTTTTATGTGCAAACTATCTGACATTAGAGCTGGGAAAATACTGAGAAGCTGTCTGGTTCAGTCGTTCACACTGGAAAGCAGAAATACCAGGAGAAACGAGAAACCCATTATCAGCTCACGCTCGGCCTTCTACCCTCACTCACGTGGCCTCATTACTCTTTCAGTATTCAGAATTAAGATGCGTTACATAGTGCCTGACATTTCTGGTGTGGCATGTTTGTGCTGGGACTTGTAAAAGACTCCTTGATTTGAGAGTCACAAGAGTAACACCGCAGAGATCCCAGAGTGACTGCCCAGCAGCTAAACAAAGCAGCCATTGCTCCTAACTACACGGGTCAGCGTGTTTAATAATGTTGCCTTAGGATGGACAGATGGCTCAAGGGTTAAGACTGTCGCGCAAGCAGAAGGTCTTGAATTCGGATCCCAGGTCCCGCTTGGAAACACCAGGCAGAAATGGCAGCTGCCTGCACTTCCCGCCCTTGTGGATGGAGCCTTGGGAAATCCCAGAACGAACCAAAAAGGAGGTAGAAGGAATCCAGTATAATTCCCCAAGTCATCCTTGGTCCTCCACAGTGCACACACACACACACACACACACACACACACACACGCATACGCATGGAAAATAAATAAACAAATAAATGAATATGATGTTTCTTTCTTAGGCAGTAAACACGATAGAAACTTCTTTGCTATCTTTGATGTGAATTTCTTCTTTCTGGGACAGTCTTCATAAGTACTCACAATGGTCTGACATACATCCCTAGGCTTTCCAGCCACTAACAAAACTGAGCTGTCAGACCCTGGTAATAAAATTGTTTACCCATATACCCCAAAAAGGTCCGAAAGCACCAAAAACTGCAGGTAATAACATACTCACCAGACTTTTGAGGGTTTCCTGTAGGTAGAGTCAAAGTCCTACTAAGATTGTCTAACATGAAAAATGAGTCAGCAAGATCTATGGTTTGTACTATGTACATTTGTACAATATCCATAGGCCCAAGCACAAGTACAGAGTCAGAAAATTAAACAAATACATGAGTCCAGTTTTGAATAAAAATAAAATGTACTTATGAAAAAAAATCTACTGATCAATTTTAAGGAACTGAATTCTAGGCATGGATGCAAGGAACCACCTATGGTTCAGGCTCCATCAACACCTTATGACCTTAGGACTCAAGCAAATCATTTAACCACTGTATGTGTATGTGTGTGGTGTGTGTGTGTGTGTGTACAGATCTTTTCAGGCGTTTTTGAATTTTTTGAAAATATGATTAAAGCTGGCCTTTGATATGCAATTATAGACTATTAAATCAGAATTTCATGAGGGTCATGGATACCCAGTTAGAAACCTGTAATTTAGCCTTCTTGTGTCTTGGTGTACTCATTTATATAATAGGAATAATTAACTGTCTGCTTTCCTCAGAGCTTTTAGAAAGGAAAAATGAAAAATGGGATGAATGAGATCCAAAAACACTCAATAAGTAATGAAAATTGTATCTAATTGTGTAGTTTTAACCTGAAAAATGTTAACTTATGAACCAGAGAGCAAAAACCAGAGGGAAAAAAATGCCGAAAAATTTTTCCAATGCTACACAGGAAAGGGGTGTGTATATTTGGGGTGTGGCTGTGAAGAACCCCCTTGGGAATGAGTCATTGGAAATTTATGTGACCGTTGTGCCTTCTGGCTATTGCTTCTATGAGCCTTAGTTTCTTTACAAACTACAATTTGATTCTAGTCAAGACAGATGAAGCACCTAGTCCTAATAGGATATAGCTACTGGAAATTTTATGTTCTCTTTCCTCACAATGCCCCTATGTGATTGATCTTTATCCTGTGACAGTGGTGGGATTAGCAGCAGCCACTACAACAAAAGCGCCTGTGTAAAAAGCCTGTAGTTTGAGGACATTCCTGGAACACTGTGATTGTCTCTTAACTTTCCACTGTTGACCCTGGCATTTCATTCTTTTTAAAAATAATTATTTTTGTAAAATGTATTCTTGAGCAATTTATCACATGTATACAATGTATCTTGATCATTTCAACCTCCCAAGTCCCTTTCCAGTGTCCCTGAACTCCACACATACATCCCCCTCCTCATTCACAACCTAAGTTTTCATTTGTTTTATTTTTGGTTTTAGTACTAAATCATTAAATCCCATTAATGCTTCCTGCTGCAAATGGGTTTGAGGCCATCACTGGAGGAATATGCACAATTTACCCAAAGTCATAGTTAACTCATAAGGTTATAAATTGGATAACTTTTCTCATTTTAAAAAAACTTGCTGGGTATGATAGTACTTGCTTATAATCCCAGCATTTGTTAAGTGAATGGCAGGAGAATCAAGGATTCAATTCTGACTTCTGTAGATAGAATTAATAGCAAATTGAAAAACACAAACTTTAGCAGCACTGAGTTCAGCAAGGATACTCCAAATATAGATATTTGCAGTTAAATTTTCAGAATATACTCACACAGGTGCTCAATTAATTGAAAAACAATACAATAACATAAATATTTGTATTTTTACAGGGGGAGAAAAGATCGAGATCTGACAAGAAGTCAGTGGCAAGAAAAATGAGACGCAAGTTCTCCACCTCAGGTTATCTGGCCACTTCTTTTTACAAATTTATTATAATGAAGAAATAGAATCACCAAAAGTTACTATTGGACTGGGGAGATGGCTCAGCAGTATAAGTGCTTGCCCTGAAAGCAGAAGTACAAAAAATAAATCCCCAGATCCACTTAAAATGTCCAGTGAGTATTTCAGCCTGCAATTCCAGCCCCATGTGGCAGAGCCTGGGTCTCTCCCTAAGGCAAACTGGCTGACCAGACAAGCCCTACGAGCAGCATCCTGGGTTTGTAGACCCAGCCTCAAAAACAGGCATATATATGAAAAATATGTCATTGAAGAGGAGGAAACAAAATTATTATTGAGCTGGGCTGGGTGTAGTGTCACAAGACTAACACAGGATCTTCACTTCAAGACTACATACTAAATTCTAGGCCAACTTAAACCACCTTAAGCCACTTAGTGAGACCTTGTCACAGAAGCAAATAGGGCTGGGGAGATTGAGTAGATAAAAGTGCTTACTGCTCAAGCACGAGGACCTGAATTCAATTTCCTAACACTCATGTAAAAATGTGAGTCTGTAAGCCCTGTACTATAAAAGGTCGAGACAGGAGAATGGATTGCTGGGATTAAGGATATCTGCCTAGCTCGAAACACTGAGACACTCTGTCTAAAGGGAATAAGGCAGAGGGTAATACAGCAGTACATCCCCTGTGGCCTTCATGGGCTCATACACACACACACACACACACACACACACACACACACACACACGCATGCAAAATATAAAAAATGTTATATATAGCTGCTTCTAATCCTAGCTTCTCCAGAGACCAAGATGTGAAAATCACAATTTGAAGCCAGCCTGGGCCATTTAGTGAGAATTTGTCTTAAAATAAATAAAAAGTGGCCTGGGAATATGGCCAATTATGGAGTGCTTGTGCATCATACTCAAGAAACTGTTTAATCCTTAGTACCCTAAGGGAAAAAAAAGTAGTTGCTTACATGTTACTGAAAAAGGCTAGTTTATTAGAAGCTGTGTTATTAACACCTTTTAGTATGTTGTAATTTTTTTCCTTTACTAATTTTAGTCAGTGAAAATATTTCAGATTCCAGACTAAGGAATCTGTGCTTTCTTATTATATTGGGTTGTTTCCAAAAATGAGTGCAACTACAGACATACTTCCTTTATTCAATCAACTATTCTAAAAATATAACCAGCTTTAATCTTTTTATACTCTCTAGTAGTTAATATTAATAAAATCTATATTTAAAAGATCACAATAAGTCCTTTCATGAAGAGGAAAAATTACACACATGTATATTTGCTTTGGATTTTTTTAAGGAAGGAAGGAAGAGCTTTTTTTGGCTTATGTTCGAGATTACAATCTCAGGGTACGAGGAACATGAAATGGTCAGTCACAGCACAGCCTATCAGGAAGCAGCAACAGATAAAAGCTCTGAATTTCTGTTTTGTTTTGGTTTTTCTTTCATGTATGTGTGTATGGAGTGCAAGTGTGTCTGTGTATGTGTTTTCATATGAGCACATGTGTGGGGGTACATATGCACCAGTGCCTCTTCAGCATGTGTGACCTTTGGAGGCCCAAGGGTGATATTAGGAAATCATCCTCTGTTGATCTTCCACCTTATCATTATGAGCATGGATTTCTAATTAAATCTAGAGCACACCATTAGAGCTAACTGGCTTGCTCTGAGGATTTCCAGGCTCTGCCTTCCAGGGCTAGAATTACAAGTGGGCCTTTATACCCACCTGACATTTTTAAGTGGGATCAGAGGATTAAAACCCACATCTTTTTGCTTGCAATACAAAGGCTTTAACCAGTGAGCCATCTCCTCAGCCATGAACTTTTGTTTTTTGAGATAGAGTTTAGTGTGTCCCAGGATGGCTTCAAACTTGCTTTATACATGAGAATAAGCTTAAAATCCTAGTCCTTTACTTCTGTCTCCCAAGGTTAGGATTACAGTGATGCATACAGCTTATAATTCATAGTTTGATAAAACTACTTTTTCATACTGTATGTATTTCATAAAACTATTTTCACCACACTCACAGTACTATTTACTTATTTTTGGTATCTTTGAGGGTCCCATCTCACCTGGCAGCTCAAAATGATCTGCAACTCACTGTATAGCCCAGGCTAGGCTTGAACTTTTAGCAATCCTCCTGCCTCAATCTTGTTCTTTCTTTTTTTTTTCTAGACTAAGAAATAGGAGTTTATTTAGAGTTGAGGACCTAGCAGCCAAGGGAGCCACAGTTTAGACTAAAGATGGGACAGTGTTATTAGAACAAAGAATGAGACAGCTTAAGGTTAGAGAAGGCGGGAAGAGAGCCACCATGATACTGCCTCAGCCCCTGAGTGCTGCTGTTACAGGAATGCACCTGCAGACCTAGACAGGCTTAAGTGTTTTTCTACGGACCATACTAAACTGAAGCAGCTCTTAAGTATTACGAAATAGGACTGGAGTGAAATGACTCTGGGGTTAAGACTCTGTCTTGCAAGCAGAAGAATCTGAGTTCAAAACCCAAATTCCATTAAAAAAAAAAAAATGCCAGGCAAAAATGGTGGGGGCCTACACTTCCGGTCCTGGAAGACAGAGCCTAGAAAGAGGAGGTAGAGCAATCTAGAATGATTATGAAGTCACCCTTGGAGCCTTGCATCTGCACAGGATACAATGCCCTCTGATACATACATACAGACACACATACACACACATATTGCAAAATAGCAGCAACCACTATTTATTGTGGTTCTTTTTGTTTATTTGTTTGCTTGTTTTTTGAAACAAAAATCTCACTATGTATCTCAGGGTAGCCTCAAACTCTTCTGCCTCAAATGCTGGGATTACAGGTATGCATCACCCTGCCTGGTTAGCAGCCAGTGACTATTAAACATCTATATCCTTTAACTGTACATCAAAAATAAAATCTCCTTGATTCAAGGGAATATGTCAACTGCATTGTCTTCCAGTGACATTGGTCATAGATTTCATGATCTGCTACCACTTCAACTATTTCTCCTTACATACTGCTTTCATGGTTTTTCTGCTTTCTCGTTGACCCTTCCAAATGCTGGAGTTCATCAAATTCAATTTGATCTCCTCCTCCTTGTTTTTCATAACCCCATACTGTGCCAGTTGTGTTAGTTCATTTTCTGCTATGGCATTTCTGCTGAGAGTAATTGAAAACAAAAACTGATTTGTTTCTTATAATTCTAGAGATTGGGCAGTCCCAAGAACAGGGTTCCACAATTATGATGAATTATGTTTACCATACATGCATTTGAGGAATATATTTAAACCCCATCACCAATCTTCATCAGTCCCATCCCTAGCTGGCACTGGACCTTCACATACTGTTTGCTGATGAATTCTCAGGAACCATCATCTCCAAACACCCTGATCCCACACTCTGCAAACCTTCCCACTGTAGTGAGTTCTTCTCTTTCCTACTTACCCACTTGGACTCTAATCAGCACTTGAATTTTTTATAGCTTTAAAGATTTCAGTTTTTAATTTTCTGTTGTTGCAGCTCTCTTTTTGTTTTTGAGACATCTTGCCATGTATAACCCTGGCTGGCCTAGAACTTACTCTGTAGACAAGGTTGACCTCAAGCTCCAAAGTGTTCCTCTTGCCTCTGTCCCCTGAGGACTGGGATTACAGGCATTCACCACAGCTACTGGCTCATCTCTCTAGGATTTAAAAACTCACCCTTGCCTCCTGATTCTAATCTTGACTCTTCCCTCCTGATCACTCCTCCCAAAACTACAAGTCCCTCCATCCAACCTTGACCCAGCATTTAATCTGTTTCTCATCTCCAACTTTTGACCAAGTAAAAAAATGTGTCAGCTTAGGTGTGCTTGTCACCTATTAATCCTTCATCCTTACTTCCCACCTTGCCCCTTCCTATAAGCCACAAACAAGGCAGCTCAATTTACTCTTCTCTAGGAAAAGCAGCACAGAAAAAAAAAAAAGTTAGAATATCTAAGAGCTTCCAAGGAATTTACAGGTCACCTGATCCACACCCTTCAAATAGTACTCGAGGAAACAGTGCAATATGACTGAAATTTTCAGAGCCTATTTAAATAAATATAAATAAAATAAAGATTTCCAGAGCTTGCAATTGGCTCCTCCTGGGGGATGTTATATAGGAGTGAGGCCAGAGTAATTCTATCTATTCAGAAGGCAAGCAGGAGGATCACACATTCAAGAACTTCCTGAATGACAAAGTGAATTGGGGGCACTGGGCCATTTAGTGATAAGTTACAAAGTCAGGGAAACCAGACATGGTGGCTCGAATCTGGAATCCCAGTGCTTAAGAGGCCAAGATAGGAAGATTGCCACAAGTTCCACGCTAACTTAGGTTACAGAGTGAGACCCTATCCAAAAAAAAAAAAAAAAAAAGAATTATGAACTTCTTTTTTTTTGCTTGTGGGGGGGGTGTGTGTGTGGGTGTGTGTGTGTCTGTATGTATGTGTATCAGAGGTCCCTGTAGAGGACCAAGGGTGAGTTCGGGAATCATCCTAGATTACTTCTACCTCTTTTTGGTTTGCTCTGAGATTTCCAGAATCTGCCCACCAGGGACAGAAGTGCAGGCAGCTGCTGTTTCTGCCTGGCCTTTTTATGTGGGACCTGGGTTCTGAACTGAGGACTTTCTGCTTGGGAGGTAGAATCTTATCCCCTGAGCCATCTCTCCAGCCCATGTGAACACTTTTCCAAAGGTGAGGCCACACAACCATCTATCTACCCCAGATAGTAGTTCAACGACCACAGACTAAAGTAATGATTACACTAAGGTCCAACTTGAGAAGCCAATGAGTTTATTAAGGTTACTTAAGGGAAGAGAGGTACAAGTTTCTGATAGGAGCAGAGACTATTCAAAGGCAGTTATATTATCGCAAAACTTTCTCCCACCTCCTGCCAGCATGGGTGAGACTCATAGCAGCTGCACTCACTTTCCTGAGTGGCTCTTTTAGCTTCTGGACTGCTTCATGTCTCCTTCACATTGACTGGCTGTTCGCTGCCTCTTTTTAGATTACTTGGGTGTTAGCACTTTCTTCCATCTTTCTGGACTGCTCATCTCTTTTAGATATCTTGACTGCTCCTGGGTCTCCTTCAGACTTCTTTTGCTGCTCAGCAGGCTCTTTTGAAACTGCTTACTTAGTTCAAGGGAAGTCCTCCACCCAATTGTTATTAATTGCTTTTCCACATTCTGGAGGGAGCCCCCCCCCCAAAAAAAAGCTTTTTAGTTTTAGGAGCTTCCTGAGTCCAAAGAGTTGTTTGCTTGTTAAGACTTCCTCCAAGATGCCCTCCTTAGTTTAGACTGGGACAAAACCTAAAATAGCATTAAACTGAGCCCAGAGAGAAAATACCATACCATAAGAGTACTTGTTTAATATGGTCCAATACCCAGTAGTAGTTTTAAAAAAAATTTTTTTAATCATAGTTTCAGAAGTTTTATTCCACAAATGGCAGGTCTCATTGTTTGAGCCTGTGCTGGTATATCATGGTAAGAGTTCACGGCAGAACCAAACCAATCAGCTCAGGGCCAGAAACAGAAAAGAATGAGATGTCCAGAGTCTCACTGTCTCCTTCAAGGGAATTCTCCCAACACCCTGCAGACCTTTCATGGATACTTGATACAACTGTGCATATGTTTCCAAAGACAACGTCATGGATTGTTTTCAGCAGAACAGGAAGGGAAATCAAGGGAGTTTTCTAAAATCTCCTCTCCTGCTTCTTTTTAAACACTCATCAGAAACTTAAGTTTATTAATATTATGGTGTTCTAATTTATTTTTTTAATTTATTATTTATTCAATTGTGTGTGTGTGTGTGTGTGTGTAGAACCACGGGCGAATTCGGGAACCACCATGGACCACCTCCACTTCCTCTTTGTTTACTCTGCCCCGGGATTCACAGGCTCCGCCCTACTAGGACCAGAAACACAGGCTGCCCCCTGTTTCCACCCGGCCTCTATACGTGGGGTCTAGGATCCGAACTTAGGACCTTCTGCCTGCAAGGCAAAGGTTTAACCCCTGAGCCACCTTTCCAGCCCCCGGTGTTCCAATTTAGACAACTTCAGCTTAAAAAATTAAAAGCTGGGAAAATTTTGGGAAGCATGCAGACAGGCCCCTAGGGAGTAAGCCGGGTGGGCAGAGAGGAGGAACCAAGGATTGGGAGGCCCAAAAGCAAGACTATTGATCCCCAGGTAGGTAAGTGAAAGTGAGGCTCCACAGGCAGCGCTGATGTGAAAGCAATCGGGTGCTGGCGCATCTCAAGACTCCTGAGGAGTCTGCTCTCTGTGACCTACACTTATGAAACCTAAAGGAAGTGCTTCTGCACAGCAAGGCAGAGTTTTAACCCTCTGACTCATCTCTCCAACCCACTAGGGCTGTTTTGCTCTTCTCTTTTTTCCCTTCCTGAAGACCAGGGGTCCAGCACGTCCTTGGACAAGGGGTCTCAGAGAATACTTTGAGACAACATGGTTGGGTCTGAAGGGACTAGGCTGTTCTTCCTTCAGAGCCGGATCTCAAAGTGTTTCAACAGCATGTGACAACTTATTAATACAATGCATATTACAATCTGTCCTAACTCTGCTTCCCTGCAGTCATAGGATAAGAAATATCCTATGTTATGTTATAAATGTTATAAATGTTATATATGTTATAAATATCTAGTGGCTGTCTTCTGATTAGTTTTCAGTTTGGAATCTACTTTATCAGATATGAGAATTGTTACACCAGTTTGTTTGTGGTTCCCTTGCTTGGAAGACTTTTCTAACCTTTGACTCTTCAGTTTATAGATGTTTTTCCAAGCTATCTGTGCTTCTTGGAGATAGCAGACAGATGAGTCATGTTTGTTTTTTTTTTTAAACCAGTCTGTTAATCTATGTCTTTTTAACTGGTGCCTTAAGGCCATTTGTATTCAAGATTATAATTGAGAAGAACAACATTTGGTATTATTTCTTTGCTTTGCAATTTTGATATTGACTCTGATAGATCACTCAGAGGTTCTTCTCTGGATATGTATTTTTGGAGTTCTTACTGCTTCCTGCATTTGGATGTCTATTTCTTATTGTGTGTTTGAGAAAGTATTGTCTATAATCTCAATGAAAAGCTTGTCTACCCTATTAGTTTTTATCTTAGCTCCCTTTTCTATCCCATAAATTCTTAGGTTTGATCTCTTAAGTATATCCTCTGTTTCGTAGAGGTTTAGCTTATATCCACTGATTTTTTGTGTATGTGTATAATTGCATGCATGATGTCTTAACCTCGACTTCCATCTCTGATAATTTGTTCTTGTTTAGTCTTGTCTGTTGATATCGCTTTTTTGTTGTGCTATTTACTTATAGATCCAAATTTTCATTTCCAGAAGTGTTTGGTTCTTTTCCAGTGTCTCTATTTCCTTGTTGAAATTTCCTTTTGTATTCTTTTTTTTTTATTAAAAATTTAATTATACATTTTAAAATTTTTTTACCAGTTCCCTCCCTCCCCCCTCCTCCCCCGAACCCCCTCCTCCCCCTCCCCATCCCCAGTGCCTCCCCCCCAATTCCCAGAGAGTCCTTTATTGTGTACGCCTAACTCTCCACTGGGTCCTCCTCTCCGATGACATATAAGGACCCAGTGGCATTTCCATAAGCCCTTTCTCTTGTTCCCCTTAAGCATAAGATCACTACTATGGCTGTCAATCCCTTGCCTCCAGGGGTCTTGGTGCCCTTAACAGATGCTAGACTTTATGAGGGCAACAATGTGCTGGGCATGCAAAGTCCCATTATGATTGCTTTGGCCCCAACTATTGTTGAGAATCTTGCGAATCGTTGCTCCTCCCATCCTTTTGCTCTTACAATCTTACCGCCCCCTCTTCCGCAAATGTCCCTGAGCTCCAGGATGGGGAGAGATTAGGCTGGCCTAGTTCTATGTGATTGATATAGTCTCTGAAGTTCTGGATTGTGGTTTGTTGATTTTCTTTTGCAGTTTTGCTGCTCCTGCAATGCCCTTCACTCCATTCTGCTGGGCACTGTATGTCACCCCCTGGCCAGAGACAAAAAGCTGTTAAATTGGAGTCTTGTTATAATAGCACATTCAAGGGTAGATGTAATAAGAGTAGGAAACCTCAGTGAGGGAGGGGTCCATCACCCATTTGCAAAATGATTACTTTTTATCTGCTAGACTATATGCCCTCCCCTTCTGGTGAGATCAGGAAAGAACGTCTGTGAACTTAACCAGGTTTCTCATTACTTACTTGCAGACCTTGATGGAGGCCTATTTTCTCTGCTGTAACATGGTCCCCTCTCTCCTTGTTTCTGATGTGGCCCTCCTACCCCATCTCTCTTGTTCATAATCCTTGCAATTACTGTGTTACATAGGTTTACTTTTGAGTGTCTCAATGTGGGCTGGGTGAGTTTGGTACTAGGAGCCACCTATTAGGGAGTACATACAGCGCTTAATTTTCTGGGTTTGGGATACTTCACTTAATATAATTGTTTCTAATGACATCCATTTCCCGGCAAATTCCAGTAATTCATCATTTTTGATGGCTGAGTAGTACTCCATTGTATAGATGTACCACAGTTTCCTTATCCACTCGTCAACTGTGGGGCATTTAGGTTGATTCCATGACTTTGCTATTGTAAACAGTGCTGCTATGAACATGGTCGAGCTTGTGCTATCGAGGCGAAAATCTGCTGCATGGGGGGTTATTCTCAAAACTGGAATAGCAGGGTCATATGGCATTTCAATCTTTAATTTCTTTAAGAATCTCCAGACGGCTCGCCAGAGTGGCTGTATGAGCCTGCATTCCCACCAACAATGTAGGAGAGTTCCCCTCTCTCCACATCCTCTCCAGCATTTGTCGTTGTTTGTATTGTGGATTTTTGCCATCCTGACCGGGGTGAGATGATATCTCAGGGAAGTTTTGATTTGCATTTCCCTGATGGCGAAGGAAGTGGAGCATTTTTTAAGATATTTGTTAGACATTTTAATTTCATCCCTGGTAAAGTTTCTTTGAAGTTCCAGGGCCCATTTTTTAATTGGGCCAGTGTTTTCCTTGGAGTTTAGTTTTCTAAGTTCTTTGTGCACTCTGGACAGTAGAGCGCTGTCAGATATGTGGTTAGTGAAGATTTTCTCCCATTCTGTGGGTTGCCTTTGAGCTCGTGTGACAATCTCTTTATCTGACCAGAAGCTGTTTAATTTCACAAGATCCCAACTGTTGAGAGTTGGTAGCAGTGACTGTGCCATTGGATGTCTGTTTAGGAACTGTTGGCCTAGCCCAATCAGCTCGAGGGAGTTCCCTATCCTTTCAACTATGGTTTTTAAAGTCTCTGGCCTGATATCAAGGTCCTTGATCCATTTGGAATTAAGTCCTTGTACATGGTGACAAGTACGGGTCCAGCTTTAATCTTCTGCATGTGGAGATCCAGTTTTGCCAGCACCATTTGTTGAAGATGCTGTTCTTTTTCCATTGGATTCTTTGGGCCCCTTTGTCAAAGACCAAATGGCTGTAACTTTGTGGGCTTATATCTGGGTCTTCAATCCTTATCCATTGATCTGTGTGTCTATTTTGGAGCCAGTACCAGGCTGTCTTTATAACTATGGATTTGTAGTATAGACTTAGGTTTGGTATGGTAATACCTCCAGCTGTGTTTTTGTTACTCAGGATTGTTTTTGCTATTCTGGGTCTTTTGTGCCTCCATATGAACTTTGAAATTGTTTGGTCAACTTCTTTGAAGAATTGCTTTGGGATTTTGATTGGTATAGCATTGAATCTGTATATTGCCTTTGGTAGGATGGTCATTTTTACGATGTTGATTCTGCCAATCCAGAAACAAGGGAGGTCTTTCCACCTTCTTGTGTCTTCTGCTATTTCTTTCTTTAGGGTTTTAAAGTTTTCATTGTAAAGGTCTTTTACCTCCTTAGTTAGGTTTATACCAAGGTATTTCATTTTTTTAGGGGCTATAGTAAATGGTATGGTTTCTCTCAAGGCTTTTTCACTTCTTTCATTCTGGGTATATAGGAAGGCCTCTGATTTTTGTACATTTATTTGGTATCCTGCCACCCTGCTGAACTTCTCAATTAGTTCCAGGAGCTTCCTGGTGGAGTTTTTGGGATCACTCAGGTATAAGATCATGTCATCTGCATATAGGGATAGCTTGACTTCTTCCTTGCCGATTTGAATCCCTCTTATGTCCCTTTCTTGTCTTATGGCTTCAGCTAAGACTTCAAGTACAATATTGAATAGAAGTGGTGAGAGTGGACAGCCTTGTCTAGTTCCTGATCAAAGTGGGAATGATTCCAATTGTTCCCCATTGAGCATAATCCTTGCTGTGGGCTTGTTGTATATAGCTTTTATTGTATTGATTAAGATTCCTTCCATTCCCACTGTCTCTAGCGTTTTGATCATAAAAGGCTGTTGGATCTTGTCAAAAGCTTTTTCTGCATCTATCGAGAGTATCATGTGGTCTTGGACTTTGGACTGGTTTACATGCTGAATTACATTTATTGATTTGTGTATGTTGAACCAACCTTGCGTGCCGGGGATGAAGCCTACTTGGTCCCCATGAATGATCTTTTTAATATGTTTTTGAATCCGATTTGCTAAGACTTTGTTGAGAATCTTTACGTCTGTGTTCATCAGGGAGATCAGCCTATAATTTTCTTTTTTAAGTGAATCTTTATTAGGTTTTGGGATTAAAACGATATTAGCTTCATAGAAGGAATTTGGTAGTGTTCCTTTGCTATTTGATGGAACAGTTTAAGGAGTATTGGTGTTATTAACTCTTTAAATGTCTGGTAGAACTCTGTGCTGAATCCATCTGGTCCAGGACATTTTTTGGTGGGAAGATTCGAGATTACTTCCTCAATTTCCTTATATGTTATAGGACTATTTAAATAATTCACAACTTCCTGATTCAATTTAGGCAAGTTGTGTTTACTTAGAAATTCATCCATCTCTTTTGTGTTGTCAAACTTCACAGAGTATAAGTTTTTGAAATATGATGTTATAATTCTCTGGATTTCTTGGGTATCAGTAGTGATAACTCCATGTTCATTTCTAATTTTGTTAATTTGTGTTTTCTCTTGCTTTTGGTTAGTTTAGCTAGGGGTGTATCAATCTTCTTGATTTTTTCAAAGAACCAGCTTTTTGATTGGTTGATTTTTTTCTATCGTTTTCTTAATCTCGATTTCAGATATTTCTCCCCTTATTTTGCTAATCTCTTCTCTTTTACTGCTTTTGGGATCAGATTGCTCTAGTTTCTCTAAAGCTTTAAGCTGCATTGTTGAGTTGTTTATTTCTGATGTTTCCATTTTTTTGACGTAGGCATTAAGAGCTATGAACTTACCTCTTAGAACAGCTTTCATTGTGTCCCAGAGATTTTGGTAGGTTGTATTTTCGTTATCATTCACTTTCAGGAAATCTTGAATTTCCTTTTTAATTTCTTCCTGAATCCAGTTCTCATTCAGCATCATAGTGTTAAGTTTCCAGGAGTTAGTGTATTTTCTCTTGTTTGATGTGTTGTGGATGTCCAGCTTTAGGCCGTAGTTGTCTGATAGGGCACAGGTTAGAATTTCAACTTTCTTGTATATGTGTAGATTCATTTTGTGGCCCAATATGTGATCTATTTTGGAGAAAGTTCCGTGTGCTGCTGAGAAAAATGTGTATTCTTTGGTGCGTGGGTGAAAAGTTCGATAGAGATCTGTAAGGTCCATTTCTTTCAGGGTTTGATTAAGTTCCAAAGTGTCTCTGTTAAGCTTTTGATCTGTTGATCTATCCCATGTTGAGAGGGCGGTGTTGAAGTCCCCAAGAATTATCGTTTGGGGGTTGATTTCTTGCTTTAGACGCTGTAGGGTTTTCTTAATGAATATGGAGGGGCCCGTATTGGGTGCATATATGTTCAGTATTGTGAAGTCTTCCTGGTGAATTGTACCTGTGACTAAAATGTAGTATCCATCCGTGTCTCTTATAATTTTCTTTGGTTTGAAGTCCACTTTGTCTGATAGCATAATGGCTACCCCTGCCTGTTTTCTGCTTCCATTTGCTTGTAGAATTGTTGACCAGCCTTTTATTTTTAGAGCGTGCCTATCTTTTGTGGTGAGATGGGTTTCCTGCAGGCAGCAGATTGATGGATTGTGATTTTTAATCCAAGTTTGTTTTTTGATCTGTGAATTAAGTCCATTAACATTTAGTGTTATAATGGAGAAACTATTAATTCCAGACATTTATTATGTTTAGTAGCTTTTATAAGTATATTGCTTCGCTTTTAATGGTGTTATATTTGCCTTCTGTTCTCCTGGATATGCCTGTTTTTTTCTTCACGCTTGAGTATCATTTCTAGCATTTTTTGAAGGCCTGGTTTGGTGGACATGTATCCCTTCAAGTTGTCTTTGTGCTGGAAAATTTTTCTTTCTCCCTCGATCATGACTGATAGTTTTGCAGGGTAAATCAGCTGGGTTGACATTTTTGCTCATTCAATACTTGAAGTATGTCTCTCCAAGCTCTTCTTGCTTTTACTATTTCGACTGAGAAGTCATTTGTTATTTTAATAGGTTTGCCTTTAAAAGTGACTTGTTTTTTCTCCCTTGAAGCTCTCAGCACCAGTTCTTTATCTTGAATGTGGAGTGTTTTAACTATTATTTGCCGTGGCGTGCTTCTATTTTGGTCGTATCTGTTTGGGGTGCAGGAATGCCTCTTGTATATGAATGGGCCTCTCTTTTTTTAGATGAGGAAAGTTTTCCTTGATGATCGTTTGAAAAATTTCCTCAGGGGTGGTATTTTGAGATTCTTGCTCTGGTATTCCATGAATACGCATGTTAGGCTTCTTCAGGGTGTCCCATATCTCTTGGATATTTCTCTCAAGTATCTTTTTGGCTTTAACAACCTCTTCCATTGAGCTGGTTAGTACTCCCACTTTATCTTCAAGGTCTGAAATTCTGTTTTCTGCTTCATTAGTTCTGTTGATAAGACTCTCTGTGGCGTTCTGGGTTGAAGATAACTTGTCTTTTAGTTCAGTTTTAAACTCTGCTTGAGTTCGTTTTAACTGCTCTATGCCACTTTTTGTTTCTTGCACTGTTTTTCTCAACTCCTCCAGATGTCTGTTGTGTTCCTCTTCAAAGCGATTGATTCGATTATGTAATTCCTCCCGGATTTCCTCTTTCATAGTATTGAACATGGTAATGATCATATTTTGAAGACCTTATCCTGGTGAGGCTTTCTTGGCCTTTTTCCGTGGGTTTGTTCTTGTTGGAGTCTAAACATTATGGGATTAATTTCTTCAGTGGGAAATTTGTTTACTTGAGTGTTGCTTCTCATGGATTTGCACTTTGACTTTGGCATTGTCATTTTAACTCTTAAGATCTCTCAATTTCACTAAACTGAATTATTTGGCCTGGGGTCCTGGTGGGCGGGGCCCGAACAGGGACCTAGGGCGCGGGGTGAGGCCCAGCTGGACCGCGTGCGCATCCCGACCGGTGGAGCGGGGTCGGGTGAAAAGGGAGGATGGGCGCGTTGGCGTGGAGCTATTTAACCCGAGGGCAGCTGGGGCGGGGCCTGGACGCAGGGGGAGGTCCTCCTCGTCCCTCGGCCCGGCCCCCGCGCGGCTCCGGCTGGATGGTGGGAGTAGGAGCCGGGTCCCTGTGGGCTGACCTGGGGTCCTGGTGGGCGGGGCCCGAACGGGTCCTTGTGTATTCTTTTTTTTTTTTTTTTTTTTTTCCGGTCTGGGGACCGAACCAGGGCCCCGAACGGGTCCTTTTGTATTCTTAACTTTTCTTGCAAGGTAATGATTCTGTCACCAACTTTGGCAATTTTCTTGCCTATGACTTGAATTGATTTTATGTTTCTTTTCCATGTCTTCGAACAAGTTCTTTTACTTGGTCTTTGAACTTTGTAGGAATAATTTCTAAAATATTTTTTTCTGAAATTTTACTTATTATCTTCATTTTCTTGTGTCAAAACTCAGTTGCTGGACTGGAGAGATTGCTCAGGGGTTAAGACTCTGTCTCACAAGCAGAAGGTCCTGAGTTTGGATCTCAGGTCCCATGTAAAAATGCCAGGCGATAAAAGTGGTGACCTGGACTTCTGGCCCTGGTGGGCAGTGTTAGATGTTAGGCATGTTGTCTCAAAGTATTCTCTGAGACCCCTTGTGCTGGACCCCTGGTCTTCAGGAAGGGAAAAAAGAGAAGAGCAAAACAGCCCTAGTGGGTTAGAGAGATGAATCAGGGGGTTAAGACTCTGCCTTGCAAGGAGAAGGTCCTGAATTCTGATTGCAGATCCCACATAAAAATGCCAGGGAGAAATGACAGTGGCCTGCACATCTGTCTCTGGATGACAGAGCCTGGAAAGTCCCAGACCAAAGCAAAAAAAAAGATGGTATAAGCAATCCACAATGACTTCCAAAGTCACCCTTGGTCCTCCACAGGCACCCAGAGTGCCCTCTGATACACACACACACACACACACACACACACACACACACACACACACACATACACGAAAATTTTTTAAAAAATTAATTCTGGGTAGAACACCAGTAGCTCAGGAAACAGTCCCAAGATTGACAAATAGACTTCATGAAATTAAAAAGCTTCTGTACAACAAAAAAAAAGTATCAGCAAAATAAACAGGCAGCCTATGGACAGATGAAGGAAGAGCTCAAGAAACAGTACACAACCCTGAGACTATGGACAGCTAATACCAAATAGGAGAAGAGTTGCAGTTTGTCTGCATTTTGCCAATAAATTCAGGACAAAATGGTTTATGGGAACAAAGGGGTTTTATTTTATCTTACAGTTCTTTTTTTTAATTTTTTTATTATTTATTCAACTGCGCATGTGCGTGTGTATGTGCGCGCGCGTATGTGTGTCTGTGTGTGTGTGTGTGTGTGTGTGTGTGTGTGTGTCTTGTGTATGTATAGAACCACGGACGAATCAGGAACCACCATGGATGCCTCCACCTTCTTCTGCCCCGGGATTCACAGGCTCCGCCCTACCAGGACCAGAAGCGCAGGCCGCCCCCGCTTCTGCCTGGCGTCTATACGTGGGATCTGGGATCCGAACTCAGGACCTTCCGCCTGCAAGGCGGAGGCTTAACCCCTGAGCCACCTCTCCAGCCCTGTCTTATAGTTCTTAACCCAGCCTGCCAGAAGAGCTTATGCTAACATCAGGATCCTAGGTATCTGGCTATTCCATATGCACAGGATTGCTCAGAAGGGGCAGATTTACCTTGCCAGACAGTTTGGCTGTCCAAGTATGCCAAAGAATGCCAACTTACTGAACAAAGTCCCTGCTTTTATCTGCCGGGGAATGGTACTACCGCCATGGGCTGGGTCTTCCCATATCAATTTTACAGTCTTCTACAGATTTTCATGGAGTTTGCTTTAGCTATCAGTGCTTCACAGATGTGCCCCAAACTCAAGCTGGAGCTGTCAAGTTCCTATATATACCTCTATAATATAGAGTATCTACTGTCATAGTTAGGCACAGGTGTCAACTTGACAGTTGAGGGTTTGAGCTCTGGGCACATTTGTAGAGAATTAGTGGTTGAGTTAAGCCCAGATCAAACCTGCAGGAGATTGTCTAGTAGGTGGGATCAAGCCCTGGAATAAATCACGGAGAGCTGGTTGAGAGAGTTGGCATCCTTGAGTACACTTGGCCAAACATGCTGGTCTGGCAAGTAAGGATCGTCAGCTGTTATGTGGTGATGGTGTGGCTAGTTCCCTTGGCCTTAGTGTTAGTGCGAGCTCTCCTGTCAAGCTGCACTGAGAACTGTCACCAGATAATCACAAGACGCAATAAACCCCTTGTTCCCTTAAATCCTTTGATGGTCATTTATCAGCAACCCTGCAGGCGGACTTCAACATCTACCTATCAGAGGGAACTTCCTTAGTCAATTATTTACAACTGACAGGTCTTCCATATCCCAGTAGGTGCACAAGCAATTGCCCCTGCAGACATCCCAGATGAAACCCAATGGTCACATATGAAAACAGACATGAAAGTAAGAAGATGATTGGTTGGAAAAGAGAATGGATGAAACGGTACAGGAGTAGGGCTATGAATAGGGAGTAAGGGGTGAAAACACAGATTATCATATTTATGTGTGAAAGTATCAAAGAGTAATAATAAAGATTAGAAAAGAGAAAGTATCAATAAAGCGACAGCTTACACAATAGGAGGAAATCTTTACCAACTATTCCTCAGACAAGAGTTAACAACTAAAATATATAAAGAACTACAGAAACGACACACCAAAGGATCAAAACTACCAGTCAATAAATGGGCCAATGATCTGAACAGTGTTCAAAAGAAGAAATGCTGGGCTAGAGAGATGGCTCAGGGGTTAAGACTCTGTCTCCCAAGCAGAAGGTCTTGAGTTTGGATCCCAGGTCCCAGGTAAAAATGCCAGGCAGAAAGGGTGGCTGCCTGCACTTCTGGCCCTAGTGGGCAGAACCTAGGAAATCCCAGAGCAAATCAAAAAGGAGGTAGAAGCAATCCAGGATGATTCGTGAAGTTACCCTTTGTCCTCCACAGGGACACACAGTGCCTTCCAATACACACACACACACACACACACACACACACACACACACACACTAAATAAATGATAAATAAAATTTTAAAAGAAAAAATACAAATGGCCAATACGCATTTTTAAAAGTGTTCAACCATTAGACCATTAGAGAAATACAAATAAAAACTACTTTGAGATTTTATCTCACTCCAGTGAGAATGGCCACCATCAAGAAGACAGATGACAATGCATGGTGGTGAGGATGTGGGAGGAAAGTAACCCTCACACTCTGCTAGTGAGAGCAAAAACTAGACCTTCTGAAGTGTGGAGGTTTCTGAAAAAAATAAAGCTAAACTATCAATAGACTGTACAGGCCAGATACACCACTCCTGGCATATATTGAAGGACCCCATATCATGTCACAGACACTTACACATCCATGTTTATTGCTTATTGCTGTTCTTTCATAATGGCTAAGAAATGCAATCTGCCTAAGGTCCACCAAAAGAGGAATATGATATCAAAATGTCATACATATATGCAGTAAACTAATTCAACTGTAAAGAAAAATTCAGCTGTAAAGAGAAATTATAATCTTTGCAGGAATATGGATTGAACTGGAAAACATTATATTTAGTGAGTTTACCCAGGTCCAGAGAGACAAATCGTTTATGTTCTCCCTCAAGTGCAGCTCCTATCCTCCAATTTCTTGTCATAATTTGAATGCGAGTTGTCTCCCACAGGCTCATGTTTGCATCCTTCACTTATGTTAATATTTGAGAAGGTCATGGCAACTTTAGGAAATGGAGCCTTGCTAAAGGAAGGCATGTCATAGGGGCAGTCCCTGAGGTTGGGTAGTCCTGCCCCTCTTCTGCTAGTAGTCTGCTCTAGCAGTTTGCTGCTTGTTTTCTCTACCGCCCTGGATGATGTCTGCCTTCATGATGTCCTAGGCCATATTCATCTTCTACCACCTGTCATGATTCTTCTACCATAATGGATTGTATCTTCCTCTTGGAACCATAAGCCAAATAAACCTCCCTTTATCCTCTTAAGTTGCTTGAGTCTGAGGGTGTCTTACCAGAAGAGTAACTGTGGTATAAATAGGTAGAAAGGCCTAGAATCTAGAAAGGTGCCCCATGTGAGTGGAAAAAAAAAGATGCTTTAAGGCAGGAGGATGGGGTATACAGTAAAGCAAAGCAGAAGGAGGATACTATGGCTGCAAAGTGCATTAGGTGTTAGAGCTCAGGGTCATCCTGTAGCCAGTTTGAGGATAACATAGGATGCATAAGACCATGTTTAAAAGAAAGAGCGAAACAAGAAGAAAAGAAAAAAGATAGAAGAGAAAGGAAGGCTATCTTTCTCTTTTTTCCATTTTTTTGTATGTAGTATGTGTCATAGGGAGACTTGTTCACATATGTGCATGTTTATGCACGTGCATGGGAGGGCTTAATCTCAGGTAATTTTTAATCTCAGGAATATTCGTCAGTCACTTAATCATTGAGAAAGGGTTTCTCAACTGAACCAAAGCTTGATGATGTAACTTATCTCACTGGACAACTTGCTTCTGGAGATCCCCTGCCTTTGCCATCTAAGTGCTAAAATTTCAGGCAGGCTGCCACACTTACCCAGTATTTACCTGGGTTCTGGGGACCTGAATTCTAGTCTTCACACTTTCGCCAAAAAGCACTTTAGCCCCTAAGCCATCTCCCTGGCCCCTCAGTTTTTTTGCTAAGAAGTAAAATGGTCCTTTCTGATTACAAAAATATTTTAATCAACTTTTTGTTTCCTTTTTTTTTTTTGAAACAGGATCTCAAATAGACCATGTTGACATTGACTTATAATTCTCCTGCCTCTAGCTCCCGCACTATAATTACAGACATGTGCCACAGTTGTTCTGTTGTTTTTATTTTTTTGTTTATTTGTTTGTTTTGAGATGGGATCTCCTGCAGCTTCAGCCAGTCTCTAATACCCTATCAGAGGATGATCTTGAACTCCTGATCCTCCTTATTCCTTGCACATACCACCAAGCCTGGTTTTAGTTTTAATACAGTCTTCAGTTGGTTTTAAAATCAGTGCTTTGAAAATGAAGGGATTTTTTTAAAAGAAAGAAAGAAAACGGGGGAGAAAGTGATATTTAAATTCATCATTTAAGCTCAGTATCAGTAGGTCATGTAGAAACAGGTATCAAAGAAAGATGGAATTGTTCATTGTTTCAGTGATATGTGAAGAACAATGATGACTCAAAAGCAGCCAACAGGGCAGCTGCAGATGCTGTGCTCAAAGGAAACACTGGGCAGGCACAGCATGAATCAGTAATTAACAAAATAGATTCATAAGCTTGATAAGGATAAATAATTGAATAGCAGGGAATATTAAATCACAGTACTAGTTTTATGAGAAATTAGAAGCACTGTTTGTATTCAGGAATTTGCCCACAATATTATTTCAATAATATAGGCAAAATAGTTTTAAATGTTTTAATTCTATTGCTATACTCTTTTATATAGTAGTTATCAGTAAAGATATTGAAAATCAAAATGATTCACAAGAAAATATTCGTAGGGTGAACATAAAAATAACTATAATGAATGAGAAAATATTCTGGACAGGTTTATTACAGAGGCATCAAATTCATTTATTTTTGGATTCTTTTTAAAAATATCTATTTATAAACAAAAAATAACCTATTTATTTGAGGGGGGTAGAGGAAAGGTAGAGGGAGAGAAGGCACAAACATGCTTGCCATACCACTAGTCAGAGCACAACTTTGAGAAATCAGTTCTCTCCACCACGGGGGCTTCCAGGGATCAAACTCAGGTTTGTGAGAAGATGCCTTTCCTGCTGAAATCTTGCCAGCACATTACTTTTAGAATTCTTAAGTTCCTTGAACAATGAAGAGAAAGCATATCTTTATAGAATTTTCTAATTTATGTGTGTACATATGTGCATACACACCGTACATATACATATACATATACATACACACTGTATGCACTTATATAAAATCTTTTCAGCTAGTTACTAAGTTCCTTATATGGTCTAAAAGCATAAAGCCCAGATCCTTATCTATAAATAGCCATGAAAATTTTTTAAAAAGTATACAGCATCGTTATTTAAAAAAAAAAAAAACTCTTATTAGTTTCCGGGGAAACTTGGGGCCTCTCCGCCTCGCTGGCTTTTAGATCGCCCGGTACCGAGGCGCTGGGTCTCGGGTGAGTCATGGCTTCCCCATCTCGGAGACTGCAGACTAAACCGGTGATTACTTGTTTCAAGAGCGTTCTTTTGATCTACACCTTCATTTTTTGGATCACCGGTGTTATCCTTCTGGCCGTTGGCATTTGGGGCAAGGTGAGCCTGAAAATTATTTTTCCTTCTTAAATGAGAAGGCCACAAATGTTCCCTTTGTGCTAATTGGCACAGGTACTGCCATTATTCTTTTGAGTACCTTTGGCTGTTTTGCAACTTGTCGAGCTTCTGCATGGATGATAAAATTGTTTGCTATGTTCTTGACACTCATTTTTTTGGTCGAACTAGTTGCCACCGTTGTAGGATTTGTTTTCAGACATGCGATTAAGAACAGCTTTAAGAACAACTATGAAAATGCATTGGAACAGTACAACTCTACTGGAGATTATAGAAGTGAAGCAGTAGATAAGATCCAACAAACGTTGCATTGTTGTGGTGTCACCAATTATAGAGATTGGAAAGGTACAAATTATTACTTGGAAGTTGGATTTCCTAAGAGTTGCTGTAAACTTGAAGGCTGTTCTCCAGAGAGAGATGCGGATAAAGTAAATGAAGAAGGTTGTTTTATAAAGGTGATTATAATTATTGAGTCGGAAATGGGAGTTGTTGCTGGAATTTCCTTTGGAGTGTCTTGCTTTCAGTTAATTGAAATCTCTCTCGCCTACTGCCTCTCTCGTGCCATAACAAATAACCAGTATGAAATAGTATAACCAACATATGTACGGGCTTATTACTCTCCAATGTTAAGGTTCCCTTGTGAAATAAATATCGCCTGGATGGAGTACTGACTACATATTAACCAGTAGGCTGGAAAACTGCACCAATAGACCGATTTTATGAAGATATTGTGTACTATGTTCTAAGTCCACTTTCTGTCCTGTTCTTGAACCATCTACATCTCAAACACTGGAAGAGCTAGTAAATTTGAAATGAAATAATCATATTGTGCTTTTCTCCATTTTTGTTTTTCTCAGTGTGGGGCCTTTGAAAAGTGCTGTGAATTTGCTATTTTGCTACAGTGTTGTTGATGGGCATCAAACCCCTCTGAATGTGTTAATGATGTAGAGTGATAGGAAGTCTGCCTCTGAAAGGGTTTCTTTTCTTTTTCTTTTTTTTTTTTTACATTTTTTATTATTATTTCCGCTCATACAAATTTAATAGGTACACCGGTTCCCTCCCTCCCTCCTCCTCCCCCCGACCCCCCTGCTCCCCCTCCCCTCACCTCTCCCTCCCCATCCCTCCCCCCTAATCCCCGGAGAATCCTTTAATGTGCATGCCAGACTCTCCTCTGGGTCCTCCTCTCGGATGACGTACAAGGACCCAGTGGCATTTCCCTGAACTGAAAGGGTTTCTTACCAACCAGGATTATCTGGTTTGATTGAATAATCTGTACCAACAAGGGAAAATGTTTCATTAGTTTCTGTTCTGCTGACAGGCAAGAGAGCTATGTTATGTAATTTAATGTGCTGGTCATTATATGAAACCTATCATTGGAGTTTCTTGGTGGTCGTAAGCTCTTTGGCTTTGAGTGTTTAAGTCTTCGAGACTTAACACATTATGTATATTTTGTGACACACTTGATTTCAGCATATAATTTTTTTTTGTCTCCAGTCCTAGACGTTTATACTGATCTTTGTACAAGTTCCTTTTATTGCTTGAAAGGTTGTTAGTATCACTTTAATGGTGTCAGAATTGTTGTATATTTCTTAGGAATTTAATGGAACACACCTTGATTAACATTAGCTAAAATTTCCTTACCAACTTAATATGAATTTATTGTCAGCATTCCTTAGGAATTTAATGGAACTTACCTTAATTAATGTTAGCTAGAATTTCCTTGCCACGTTAATATGACTTCATTGTCAACATTATGATCCATTTTAGTAGTCTTAGTTTTGGTTTGTGTCCTTGATTAATGAATATGTATTACAATAAATATTCTTTTCCTCTAAAAAAAAAAAAACTCTTAAACTACTGTGACTTAGGAACTAGAAATTCGAAAGGTAAGGCATTTATACCAAACTCTTAAAACAAATTTTAGCACTTTAGGCGTATATGTTTTGAAAGAAAACTCAAATAAATGCAAAGGATTCATCACTATAGCAAATGCTCTAACTGGAAATAGATTTATCACACATCTAAAGGCTCCTTTGATATTGTTTCCTTTGAGTGAAAATTAACATACTTTTTCTTGTTCATATCTTCATTAATTCACAAACATTATTCCTAATGCAAGGAATAGAAAAGTGAACAGACAAAAATCAGCTGACTTTTATGTGAGGTCCTGAGATTAATCCCTATAAATAAAAAGCAAAAAAATTGCATTCATGTTGGATAGCAATTTTAGTCTAGGAATGGATACAGATAACAGGCAAGATAAATCAGGATATAATATAATATAAATGATGCTAAATAAGTGCTGAAAAAAAGAGCAGAGGAAGAGGACATGAAATATGAGAAGAGGTATTTTAAATATTGTGACCAGAAAAATTCTCTTAGTACAGAGACATTTGAATATCTGAGCAATGAGGGAGCAAGTCCTGCTAATATCTGGGAGAAGAGCATCCCAAACAGGGAGAATTCCACCTTGCAAAGGCATTGACATGAAGCACTGCCCATCACAGTTGAGGGGCATCAAAGAGGTCCTTCAGATCTCTAGGAGATGTCAAGAAATAGTAGACATGAGATCAAACATGCCCAGAGGCTAGATCACAAAGTACTTCTCAGGCATTGAAGGGTGAAGCAGAGAAATGCCATGATCTGATTTTAGTTTTTAAGCATTTTATTATTTGAGAGAGAGAGAGAGAGAGAGAGAGAGAGAGAAAGGCACAGCTTGCACTTCATGATGACACACGGATGGAGGATAGAGGCCAACTCTCTTTGGAAGTCATTTGTCTCCTTCTACCATGTGAACTTCAAGGAATCAAACTCAGGTCACCAAATTTTTGGCACAGGCCTTGCTCACTAGACTGTCTCTCCAGTCTCATGACCTGATTTAATAGAACCATTCTGCCACTGGATTTTAAGAATAATGTTAAGAAGGTAAGGATGGCACTACAAGGACCATTTAGAACCCAGCTTCTGAAACTATTGATGGAGACTTTATCATGTAACTGAACGTAGAGTTTAAAAACAAGCAAAACAAAGCACTTGGGTACTGGCTTTAGCAGCATATATATTAAAATTGAAACAATACAGAGTAGATTACCATGGCCTCTGTGCAAGGAAAAAAACCTACTTGGCAATAGTAAAAGGTTTCTCAAATTGCAACAATCAAAAGTTGATTTAAAATCAGACATGGTGAATCTGAAGTGTTTCTGATCACACTCACCCATTTTGCATTGAGTAACTTCACTGCAGCCTTGGTTCTGAACTCACGATATGTGCACTTGGACCATGCATGACATCAGTCTATGCAATGCCAAGGAATCCTGTCTGTAACACCTTTGCTGATTCCAGTAGGAACTGTGGTGTTTACTGTGGATACAAAGTTATCTACTCCTAGCATCATGGTTTCATTATGGGAAATGAAAAAATTTAATATTCTTTACCATATTGCATTATAATGTTTGATTTTGAAAACTGCTGTTTAAATCAGGTGTTGTGGTACACACCTGTAATCCTAGCACTCAGGAGATTTCAGAGAGAGGAGAATTAGGAGTTCAAAGTCATCCTCTGCTGTGTAGTGTGTTCTAGGCCAACCTTAACTGTGAGACTCTATGTCAAAGCAATGCACGCGCGCACACACACACGAAAATAAAAATGAAACTGTGGTATTTAAGTTGCTGACATAAGTCCTCCCAAAAAATTGTGAGATGGGCTAGATAGCTCAGAGGCTAAGACTCTAATCTTGCAAGCAGAAGATCCTGAGTTTGGATCCCAGGTCTCACATAAAAATGCCAAGCAGAAACGGCGGCAGCCTGCACTTCTGGCCCTAGTAGGCAGAGCCTGGGAAGTCCCAGAGCAAAGCAAGAAAGGAGGTAGAAGCAATCCAGAATGATTCTCAAAGTCACCCTTTGTCCTCTACAGGGACACACAGTGCCCTCTAACACACACACACACACTAAATAAAATATTAAAAAAATAAAATAATTGCAAAACGAATTTTGATTTAGGATTAGGCCAGAATCCTCAACAATTTGTGAAATGGCCCTGAGCACACTTGTGTTGTTTGTGTTAAATGTTTATGTAAAGTGGCATTCTCAGTACTGAAGATTATAAAATCAAGAAAATCAACTCTGAAAATGTTGAAGATATTCTGTGGCCTGAAGAATCAAATATTCAGTTAAGATTTAATTCTTTATGCAAAAATAAACAAGCACATCCATCTCATTAATTCACAATTTTGCTTAAAATAAACAACCACATGCATTTATTGATGTGCAACTTTGCTTTCACCTCTAATAAATGGTAAAGGTATACGTATAAAATAATTTTATATCTTACAAATCTATGTTTTCTTCATTAACATGTTTCCAATGGAAACCTCTAATTTCCCAGGAAACTTTATGCAATTCCAAGTATAAAGATACATAAAATTAGGTATACAAATCAAACATTTGTATAGGATTTTTTTTTTTTTTTTTTTTTTTTTTTTGCTTTTGGAGAGATGGTCACATGTAGGGAAGGCTGACCTTAAACTCATTGTGTAAACGAGTATGATCTTGAGCTGGGATCCTCTTTGCTTTCACCTTCCCAAGTGCTGGGATTACAGGTGTGCATCGCCATTCCCTTTTATATAGTGCTAGGGATCCAAGGGGCTTCCTTCAAGATAAGCAAGCACTATACCAACTCAGCTATTTCCCCCAAGCTGTTCATTTTTTAATTTGGTTTACTGTTGTTTTGAGAGACAATCTCATGTGTTCTAGTCTGGTCTGATTCGTTCCATAAAGGAACTTTGAATTCCTGATCCTCCTGTCCCACCTCCCGAGTGCTGGGAATGTGTATCACCAAGGCCCTCTGCCCAGCACCCACATATCAGCTCATCATTGTAAAGTAGCTTTAGCTAGTCCGTGCATCTTCACACCATTCCTGTAGTGCGCCGCCATGGTGGAATTAAAACTCTTGAAGAGTAAATACACGCCTTTCGGGTTTATCTATTCAGATGATTGATTGCGTGTGGCTGATTCCAGACCACAGCCAGTTCAGGGAAACCCCGAGGCAGCTCCCGGACGCGGTCCTGCGCTGTGCACGCCGGGAGTTGTAGTTTATCCTCTCTCCCCGCCACGGGCACCTGTCTCACCAGCGCCCCAAGCGACCCGCAGGCTGGGTAGCGCGCAGTGCGCACGGAAGGCGGGGGGGGCGTTGCTTAGCAACGGGGGAGCGGCGACGTCACGGTGGCGGGCTCTAAACGCGGCTGCGGCGGGAGGACCGCCGTGTGCTCTGTGCGCCCCTGCGGGTGACGGCAGCGCTTCCCACAGCCCGTGTGTGCAACGTTTTGCGCCCTCGCTACGGTGACGGCCGAGCAGCCTACGGGGAGCCCCCGTCAGCGCCCACGCGTTGGCTGTGAGCAGCCGGGGACCGGGCCTCGGCGGGATGATGCTGGAGTCCATTCGCGTGACCGGTGAGTGAGAGGAAGGCCGGCCGGGCGGTAGGGGCGCCCGCGCCGCAGCGGCCGAGAAGGCGGCTGGGGTCCCGACCCGAGGCCGAGGCCACGGGCGGACGCGGGGGCTCCGCGGGGCGCGGCGGGCCCGCGAACCTGGGAACGGGGTGGAGAGGAAGCACGGTTCTTCCTTCGGTCGGTGACCCCAAGCGCACGCTGTGGACTCCAGGGGAGCAATTGCCCCCCAGCCGGCACGGGTCCGAAGAGGTGTGGTCACAGCAGCGTTAAATCCCCTAAAGAGTGTTCCTCGTGGGTGAGCAGGTGTTGCGTCTTCTTCTAGAATGTCCAGAAAACAAGCAGCCAAGAACGCATCCCCACGTTTCTTACACGATGTTATTTACTCTTAGTACATTTGAATTGATGTTAATAAGCATTATATTAATAAGTTCAGATCTAAGATCTAAAAGTTTACTTACCTTTTATTATTTTTAAATAACTATACCTGTTAGCTGCTCGAAGTCTTAACAGTGTTCGAATAAGTTCCCAGAGTTTGAGTCTGCATGAAAACATTTTTGCAAGAAAGGTTTCATGACCAGAACAGGTAAAGGTTCAGTTCCCCAACTTGGAGTCAAAATAAACCCAGAATTTGTAGGTTCAAAGTACTGCATACCTGATAGGCCAGTGTTCAAAGTTTGTTTTGAGGCAGTGTCTGGCTACAGCATTCAGGCTGGCCTTGAACTTATGATTCTCTTACCTCAGCCTCCCAGGGGCTGTGATTACAGACACTGTGGCATTTCACCAGGTAAAATGTTTTGCTTTCTAAGTATACAAAGCAATGGGTTTCATTGTAGCATTTTGAAGATTATGTTTTTACACTTTGCAGCTAAAAGTTTTTTAAATTTAAAACACCAAAGTCTTTTATAATGAAAATGTTTATGCTCTTAATTTTATCCTATTTGCCATTCACTATTATAGAATAAAGAGCTGATTTTGTGCCATGCTCATATTCTACAATTTATCTCGTCATTATGTGGAGAGGAAACATAGTTACAGAAGTCAAAATCTTAAAGGCAACTTAGGTTGGCATTAGAATTTTTAAAATGAGATTTGATGCAGTTATTATTCTTGTCAACTTAACACAATGCCAAAATTACTTTAAAAATGCTATTCCTGTCAGGAAAGCAGGGAAAAACAGTGGTGAGAAATATGAACAATGCTCAGTGACATGTGTGTTAATGTCATAATAAGTCTTGAAATACAGCTTAGTGGTAGAGCCACTTGCGGCGGGAGGACCAAGTTACAGGTCATATTTAAAAAGGCAAATGTTATGAAGAAACCCATTCTTTTATTCGCTAACTTTAAAAATTAAGTAAATAGTACCATTCCTTCTTTGTTACGGAGCAAGACTTCTCCACTTTAGTAAGGTTAAATTTGGAGAAGTCAATTTTTTTGTTGTGGGAGGATATTTTTTACTCACTCCCACAACAGAGTTGTGACAACCAAAAAATGTCTTTAGACATTGCCAAATATTCCATGGGGAATAAAATCCCCTCCCTTCACCCCTTAAAAACTATTACCTTAGAAGAAAATGAAGTCTGTCACCAATGGAAGTCACTGGTTTTACAAATTATACTGTTTAAAATCATTTCCCCCAGACCTAACAGTCATTGTAGAGAGAATATATTAAAGTAGATATTAATAGTAGAAAGTGGGAAGCTGGACTTGGTGGTGCTCACCTATAATCCCAGCACTTGGGAGGCTGAGATAGGAGCTTATGTAGCTAATTGAAGACCAATCTGGGTTTTAAGAGACCTTTTCAAAAAAAAAGGGGAGGTGTATTCAGATTCTGCATTACAGAGTGAATTTGTTGGTCCCTCAGCATTTAGAATCAGAGTTTGAGGATGGATATTTTATAGAAGATCTACTTCTGTTGATTCAGTTCTTTTGGCATAATTAAGCAGAGGAGACTTAGCAGCCCAATCGTGTTGCTTGTGCTAACAGATAATTTGGTAGTGGCGCACTGACCCTAAGAACATTAAATTTTCTTACAAATGGACTTTATTAACTACTTTTTAAGATTATTTATTTATTTATCTATTTAAGGAGTAGTATGCCATGGAACATGTTCAGAATTCAGATAACAACCTTTGGGAGCCAGTTCTCTCCTGTACTGTGTTGTCTTCTGGGGATTGAACTCAGGACCCCAGGTTTGGAGACAGGCACTTTGCCTGCTGAACTGTCTCACCTACCTTCCCCCTCACACATACACTTGCTGAGAATGATCTTCAAGTCCTAATCCACTTGCCAAGTTCCAGGGACACAGGTGTGCATCATCATACCTAGTTTTTTGTTGTTGTTGTTTAATTTTTTTTATTTATTTCTTCCACTCATACAAAGTTGATAAGTACCCCATTCCCCTCCCTCCCTCCACTCCTCCTTAGATCCGCTTGCTCCCCCCTTTTCCCTTTCCTTTCCCTCCCACCTCCCTTTCTCCCAGTGGTCTTCTCCTCCCTCCCCCCATTCCTGGAGCATCCTTTAGTATGCATGTCAGACTTCCCTCTGGGTCCTCCTCTCTGATGAGGTGACCATACCTAGTTTTTGACAGTAAATTTTTGCCATATAACAAAATTTAAGGGGAGAACATGAGGTAGGGTAGGAAAAAAAATAAAATTTAAGTAATCACTTAAGACCATTCACACTTACCATCACTTGAAAAATAACTGAGTAGTTTATTTTCAGAATAGTTCCCACATTTTATTTACATAGTACTTGATTAATTAATTTTAGAGCCCTGTGTCCAACATTGAACTGAAATACTACTACTACTACTACTACTACTACAACAACAACAACAATAATAACCCAGCTATTTGGACAGCCAGAAACTGTATGAGTAGATTCTAGCTGAAAACATGCCTTTAGCTTCCCTGGCTGTTCCATTTTTGTTATCTCAGATTCTTGTATTTTTACCATTAGCAGAAGTTGGTTATGGTAAGAGTGCTGATGAAAATGTTCAGCTTTGAACATTTTTTCAAATGTTTTCAGCTTTGAAAAACCTGAAAAGTACGCCGGCCTCTGTCACAAGCCTATAATGTAATCTCTGCTGCATGGGAAGCTGAGGTAGGAAGATAGAAAGTTCAAGGCCTGCCTGGGGCACTAAGTGAGATGCTGGGGAGCTGGGATGTGACTCAGTGGAGTGACTGCCGAGGTTGCAAGCAGACCTGGGTTTGAACCACATAAGCCTGATGCTGGTGGTGCATGCCTGTAATTCCAGCATTCAGGAGGAAGAAGCAGAAAGATCAGAAGTTCAAAAAAAGAATATCGGAAGAAAAAATATGCTATAAATATAGAATAAACTGACTGTATTCCAGAACTGAAACAATTGTTTGTAAAATCATATTAATGTGATACCCACTTTTGAGTTAGTAGTAATTTATATGAATTAGATGAGTATGTATACTAAAGGTGTCTCTACTGTAGGCGATAAAAGTCTGTTTGAAAATTGAATCAAATCAAATCAGTCTGCTCTCTACCATTTCCTGTTTTTTCTCAGACCTTACTTATCCCAGAGTGAGCTTGAACTTGAAGTTCTGTTGCCTTAACTCTCTGCGTACTGGGATTACAGTTGTATGTCAGTGTACCTGATACCTCTTATGGCCTTTTCTTTTTCCTTTTTGAGACAGAGGCTTACTTCATATTCCTAGCTAGTATGGAATTCACTATGTAGTCCAGGCTGAAACTCATAGCAGTCCTGTCTCCAAGAGGACCATGAGTCTAGGACTAGCCTGGGTTGAAGGAGGCAAAGTTCTGGGAATTTGAGGCCACTCTCAAAATCAATTAATGAAGGCCCTTTGTAAAAGAGTGAATGTTTAAAAATACTGGAAAGAAAAGTCTTGTTAACATAACTTGGGACTGTATTTCAAAGTTGCCTCCCTTTTCCCCTCCTCCTTTCTCTTCTTCTTCCTTTTCTTCCTCCTTCTGTGTTTCTGAGATAGTCCCCCCTCTGAAGCCTATCTTGGCCTCACACTGTTCAACTTCCTGCCTCTGTCTCCCCAGCGCTAGAATTACAGGTGTATGCCACCACCCCTGGCTGTATGACATATGAGGTTTTTGAAAGTTTCAGAGCTCCAGTTGAGAGCACATCAGTTTTACTCTACTAATAATGACATCATAGCATGATACTGTTGCTTTAAGGTCAAAAACTAGGTGTTGCTTTTACAACTAGAAAAATGGAGGTTTTAGATGCGCTTGACGATGGTGGTTGTGGTAGAAGGGAGCATTGCATGTAACATAAAACAGCAGTGACTGTGCTAGAGACACTAGCACAGGAGAAGTTGATTATGGTAAGAGTGCTGATGAAAATGTTCAGCTTTCCCTTGGCTTAACTTGCAACAAAGACAAGTCTGCTGGCCATGACCTGTGACATGACTCAGTGCTAGATCCTTAACCTCGACTGCCTAATCTCCCCAGTTCCCCTCCATCTCCCCAGTCCTTTCAGATTGTCAGCCAGTTCCTCTCCCTCACCACTCCTCCCAGGCACACCACCTGCTCACAGACTCTTCAATTAATGTACACTTATTCTTCAAGCCAACACCCCTTCATCAGGGCAACTTTCACATCTCCATGTTAGGCTCTCCTAACACCTGAAGTAATTTTCTTGAAGTAATTGTCATGGTTGTAGTTCTCTGTTGTTATCAATGACCTTCTCCAGTAACAAAACTAAACGCTATTATGGGAACAAGTTTGTTTACTACCCTGCTTCTGAAAGGGGAGACAGGAGGGAAGAAATTACTTGACAAAGAAAATACAGAGATTTGGTTGTTTAGACTTTGTTTTGCTTTGTTTATTTGTTTGTCACTCATTCTGTAGCTCAGATTGGCCTGGAATTCACTGTGTAACTCACAGTGGCCTGGAGTTAGAAGCAGTCCTCCTTTCAGCATCCTTGCATTCTGGGATTGCTGGCTTTGCCATTTCTGATGTAGATGTGGATATAATTATACATTCCTTTGATCTGACTGACTGTATTCAGTATTATCTGACAGTCATTTATTTTGTTACTTGCAACCTCATCTTATTCATCGCAGTGTAGTATTCTGTTATGTCAGTATATCACAATTTATTCATCCTTCCTATTGTTGACATTTTTTAATTTAAGTAGTGAAATGCTTTGTTACTGTGAAGTATTGTATTTGCCATTATTCTGCTTTATTCTATTCTGTTTGTAGTCAAATACCCTATCGTTTTATGGTATAATAGTAAGATTGTCAGGTTTCATAGATATCATTGACTCGTTTGAAATTTTCATTTGGCCTGGGTTCTAGAAAAAAGTATTTGATTAGCATATGTGAGATCTTATTTTATGCCCAAACAACCCCCCAACAAATAATTAATTGATTAATTAATAGGAAGAGGAGAAAAAAAGAATGATGAAATTCTAAAAAGAAAAAAGAAAGTAAGAAAGAAATAGCCATTTTATAGGCCAGTACTAGTACTGTTGACTAGTGTTTTTCCATTAGGCTTTGTTTTTGATGTTCTACCATTCAACCTGGATCTTATAATTACTGTGAAACTTAACCTTTTTCCAAGTTGTGAAACACTTAGGTTTAGTGCACAGTGTCCCTTCTCCCCCATCTTTTAGATAAAGACCAGGATGGGTTTAATGATGAGGCTGATATTACAGAGAGGTCATTGAAAAAGAGCTGGGGCTGAAAGCCAGGAATCCTGGTGTCCTTTTCCTCTGTTCTAGATACATGTTAAGCATTCGTTGTGTTGCAAATTCAAGTCTACTCACCAGAGTGTTAAATATTGAGTGCTAATTTTAGCATACTACTATTTGCCTTTTAAAATACTTTATTAACATATATTAATTATATATAATAATGGGCTTCATGATGATATTTTAATATAGGTGTATAGTGCACCTTGATCACTTTCACGTGTTTCCCTCTCATATCCCACCACTCTTATTCTTTTTCCCAACTAGCAGCTAGTTTCCTTTATCCTTTCATGTGTGTATTTTGTGTGTGTGTGTGTGTGTATGTGTGTGTGATGTATTCAATTAGAGTTGCTTACAAGAACATGGGTGAAGGATTATTTATTTATAGGATTATATATTACACCATTGAAGAAAATTGTCTTTCCCTACTCCAGAAACCATTAAAGACCTTTAAATGCTCAGGGAGTTTGGACCCTTACTTACTCTTTTATTTTAGGTTATGGTGAGTGGCTTAGCTGGGGGAGAAGTGCTAAATTTTATTTATTTTTCTATTTTTATGTATATGGGTGTGTGTTTCATATGTGTGTGTCTGCATACATGTATATGACTGGGGAATGCACATATATGCACACATACATGTAAAGGCCCGATGTCAAGAATCATCCTAAATTGCTCTTCCACCTTTTCTCCTGAAAAAGGGTCTCTAGTCACACCCAGAGTTCATCAATAGGGTTAGTCTGTCTAGACAGCTTGTTCTGGAAATTTCCAGTCTTCATTTTCCAGGGCTGGAGTTACAGGTAAACCCACCCAGCATTTTGCATATGATCTGGGGATCTGAACTCCAGCCATCTTGCCTGAAAACGCAAGTGTTTTAACAGCCCAACCCAATTTTATTTATCATCACCATCATCGTTACTATTTGTATGTGTATATGCATGATTTAGAGAGATGTGTATGCACGATTGTGGTAAAGATGTGTGGTGCAGGCCATGGAGTGCATGTGGAAGTAAGAAGACAACTCTGAGGAGTCATTTCCCTACTTTTGACTTTGTAAGGGTTGTGGAGATAAAAATCAGGTTTATAAGGCTTCTCTGGCAAGCCCTTTTACAAACCACTCACTCTAAATTTTCATTTTTTAAACTTCGTGTGTGTGTGTGTGTGTGTGTGTGTGTGTGTGTGTGTGTATTAAAGGGTACCATGTGTCCCTGTGGAGGACCAAGGGTGACTTCATCAATCATCCTGGATTGCTTTTACCTTCTTTTTGCTTTACTCTAGAATTTTCCAGGCTCTGCCCATTAGGGACAGAAGTGCCAGCTGCCACCATTTCTACCTGCATTTTTTATGTGAGGCATGTGATCTGAACTCAGGACCTTCTACTTATTAGCTGAAATGTTAAATTATATTGCAGCGGCTAGAGAGACGATTCAGGGGTTAAGACTCTGCCTTGCAAGCAGAAGGTCCTCAATTCAGATCCCAGGTCCTACATATAAATGCCAGAAATGGAGGCACTTGAACTTCCAGCCCTGGTGGGTGGAGCCTGGGAAATCCGAGAGCAAAATTAAAAAGAGGTAGAAGCAATCTGGGATGATTCCCTTGGTCCTCCACAGGGACACACAGTTCCCTCTGATACACACACACACACACACACACACACACACACACACACACAGACACACTAAATAAAAGTTAACATTTTTTTAAAAATTATATTGTATCTGGGGCTGGAGAGGTGGCTCAGGGGTTAACCCTCTGCCTTGCAGGCAGAGTGTCCTGAGTTCGGATCCTAGACCCCACATATAGATGCCGGGCGGAAGTGGAGGCAGCCTGCGTTTCTGGTCCTGGTAGGGCGGAGCCTGTGAATCCCGGGGCAGAATAAACAAGGAGGAGATGGAGGCGGTCCATGGTGGTTCCCGAATTCGTTGGTGGTTACACACACACACACATACATGCACAATTGAATAAATAATAAAAAAATTATGTTGTATCTTCCTTTACTGTGAGAAATGATTTTTTTTTTACTTTTTCAGGGATAAATGAATTACTCTTCTAAAAAATGTGTATATGAAAAGAAGGGACTTTAGGTCAATGGGTAGACCAAGCCTGAGGTTTGGTCCCCAACAGTACAAAAAGTTAATTTAAAATTTGTTTTTTAATATACAAAAGTATGTATATGCTGTAAAATTTTTCAACTTTGCAGGGAAAATAAATCAGGAAGTTAGATGTTCTTTATAAGTTGTTTACAATTGGAAATGTTATCTGTCTTTTCCTGAGTTCTTAGGCATGTTCAGGTCATTTTTTAGTAAATAATACTTAAAGGTATGAAACCATATTTTATGTTCTGTAACATTTTGTTTTGGTTTTGGTTTGTTTTTGAGATAGGATCTTAACCTGTAAGATTGGCCTAGAACTCTTTATGTATCCCAGGCAGTTCTTGAACTCATGAGGATCACAAACCTCTTAAGTGCTGGTATTAAGCACTTTCACCACCATACCCAGCTCAGGTTCTACAATATTTAATACAACTGAAATACTATTAGTGTGACTGAATTAACTGTATATACACCTTGGGTGGTGATGTGGAAAGACCATGAGCTTAACTTTAGCGGACATCATGGGATAAAGCAACATTTGGTAGGACTGGCTTTGCCATTGGTGCTGGGAAACTTCCTTACTAGCAGGAGGAGCTAGGTCTCCAGATTATTAGCAAGAGCCAAAATGACATAGCTCCTACAGAGAACGATTCTGTCACCTCTCTGCTACTTTATTCTCCTTAAAATTTTTGACAGGAGGCTGGAGAGATAACTCAGGGATTAAGACTCTCTGGCAAGCAGAAGGTCCTGAGTTCAGATCTCAGGTCCTATGGAAAAAAAGCCAGGCGGAAACAGCAGCTTCCTGCACTTCCAGCCCTGGTGGGCAGAGCCTGGAAAATCCCAGAGTGAAGCAAGAAGGAGATAGCAGCCATCCAGGATGATTCCTGAAATCACCCTCAGTCCTGCACAGGGGCACATAGTGCCCTCTGATGTACACACACAGGCACACACACTAAATAAATATTTAAAAAAAATTTTTTTGACAGGAATGTTAAAGGATGTTAGTGTGTGTATGTGTGTGTTTGCTTTGAGGCCAAGGCTAGCCTCAAATACACTGTGTAGCAAAGGGTGACCTCAGACTTCTGATCCTCCTGCCTCCTTCCTCTGGAGTGCTGGGATTACAGTCATGTGCCACAGTGCCAGTGGTGCTACAGATGGAACCCAGGACTTCCTGCATGCTAGTTAGCACTCTACCAGAAGCTACATCCTTAGTAAGTTATTTGAAATAGGAAAAGGTCATGAATTTGGAGGTCTCTGGTACTCTCTGATTCAATAAAATAGCTCAGTGAAACCAGTTCTTTGTTAATAAAGTCTTCAAAATCAAGTGAATATTTGTCTTTTAAAAACCAGTAGAGTCGGGGGCTGGAGAGGTGGCTCAGGGGTTAAGCCTCTGCCTTGCAGGTGGTAGGTCCTGAGTTCGGATCCTAGACCCTACGTATAGACACACACACACACACACACACATACACACACAGGCACAATTGAGTAAACAATTAAAAAAAAAAAAACCAGTACAGTCAGGCATGGTAGCACAACTCTGTTGTCCCAGCCCCTAGGTAGGAAATTAATCAGCACAGATTAGGTACCAGCCTGGACTGGATATTGAGTTCTGTGCCAACCTGGACTCTGTAGAATGAGACCCTGTCCCAAAAAATAAGTAACATAAATCAGTGTAACATGTAAACTATCAAAATAGGAACTCTTCAGAGGGATATTTTATGAATGGGATTTAACTTGGAGTCTCTTCCTCCTGCATGTGAAGGTCAAGTGTGTGGTAACCTGATTACCTCCCCTTACCTTTCTGACTGCTTAGCCCTTGCCCTGCTTCTTTAGTCTTGTGATAACCTTATCCTTAGCTCAGTTCTCTGTTCTCCTTTTCCTGTTCACTTCAGCCTTCCTTCATTGTCACCTCTTGTGTCCTAAACTGTCTTTTTAGGGAAGCTGACATTGTTCCTGGACATTTGGATCCCAGCCTGTGTCCTGGTGTTCTCTGGTTTACCTTGCCTATCCAGTTTTCACCATCTCTTGGCAACACAGAAGTCTGCAACTCTTGAGAAATTGTCACCCCATATGGCCCATGACCTATGGCAAAATTTTATTCGTCCAATTATTTTTGGCTGATTGAGTCTTATTTTTGAATAACTTCTTTGTATGATCTGTTTTCAGGATGGACCTGTATAGTCTTTGGATAGAAGTCTTCTAGATACAAATTTAGCCCTTAAAAGTTCATAATTTTATGCTACATTTTATGTGTCAGAATTCAAATTTCACATACTATCCAATAATTTTACTTATTTTTATTATCTGTTTGCTATGTTTATCTAGTTTTTTGTTTTTGCTTTTGTTTTGAGACAGTCTCATGTAGCCCAGATTGGACTCAAGTTACTTTGTAAACAAAGATGACCTGATTCTCCCACTTGAAAGCCAGGCTTGCAGACAAGAAACCTTATCTAAAGAACTTTTAGATGGCTTACATATTTGGATTTCTTATCTTCTACTTTGGACCTGACATTGTTTCTTCACCCTCAACCCTACGCTTCTGTACACTTTAATCTGTACACTTTAAAAACTGACATTTAACCAAGCATGGTGGTCCATACCTGTAATCCAACACTTGGGAAGCTGAAGAATTTCATACCAAGTCTGTGGCTCAGCCTAGCCTGTGGTGAATGTCAGACCACCAAGTGAGACCCTGTCTCAGATAGGCAAGAACAGGCCTTATCTTGGCACCATGAGAGCTTGGGGATATTTTCTTGCATGTATGACTCTACTCTGAGGACTATTTCTCATCATCCCCAGCCTCTACTCACAACAAACTAGGAGCCCTCCTCATGTGACAGTTGTAATGTCTCAATATTGCCAGGCATCCCCATCCCTTGTCCAGGATAAGGTAATCTTCAATCGAGAACTACTGTGTAGACGCTTACTTACTATATTTTCAATTCTGCAGTATTCTCATAGAAAGTCTTCAAAATCAAGTGAATATTTGTCTTTTAAAAACCATCAGGACTACAAACATCTGTCATCTATAATGGATGAAGAATGGCATGTTTAGGTTCTTTATTCCTTTATTTATGAATATTTATTGACAGGATTTTGGTTAGACTCTTACTTAGATGAGCTGAATTTGATACTTAGCAGTGAGTCTGTGCCCTTCCAAGCTCTACCCCGCAATCTTAGCTCATTCTCTTCACATTCCCGTAGACCCACTTAGTGAAATTGAAAAGTAGTATGTAGGGCACCATCTTGCGTAAGGAATTAATCTTTGAGAATCTTTGTCTAACAACTGAGGATAGATAGTAAATTCTCCATGGGAACAAAAATACAAAATATTGGTCTAACCCAATGATCTTTTAGAGTCTCTTTTTTATCCCAAGCAAGCACTGGCTCAAGTGTGATGGGTTTTCAGGGATATAAGAGTTTCATGCAATGCTATCTCTTGGGCCAGAAATATAAACCTCAGAAATGCTGATTTCCCCTGATGTCATAGAAATATTGACTGAACACGTTCCAGAAACTGGAGAAGCTCCTATCTCATCCTTATCTTTCTTCACTAATCAGAGATCCTGAGCTCACAGCCACAGCCAGATTCCCAGTCCTTGTTTAAACATTCCTGCATAAAATTAAGCTTCGGGAAGTGGGCAGTGGGAGGCAACACTATTCTCAAAGTAAGAGACTTTCTCCCATCCATTCAGCATCCTGATTTTATCTATCCTGTCTCTTCTTCATCAGTGTTTTCTTCCACCACGATTTTACTAAGAAAGAAAAGGATGAACATATTATAAATTTAGAATTGCTGTCTTTCTTTTCTGAACTGTACTTAGTGGTTAATCCTATGTGGTGGATGCTTTATCTATTATTAAAAGGCTTCGTAGAAATCATTTGTCTTCAGATTTGGAAATTGTAGGTCCTGGAATGTAACTTAGTGGTAGAAGACTTGCCCAGCCAAGGGTCCAATGCCCAACATTGGGTTGGAGTTAAGATGATGAAGAGAGAGTTGATTATACACAGGGACCATTCTTATTAGAGATATGTGCCAGATCAGTGCTATAACATTTGTTGAATCAAGCTTTTCTTCCCACTGCCTGGGCTCCGAGGCGCGCACCTCCTGGGACTCTGCCCTCTGGAGCCCCCTGCCACCTTCTCCCTCTAGTTTACCCCTCAATTCCAAACCTTTTCTCAATGGACTAACAGGAAAGCCAGTGATGGTGAAACTGAAGTGGGGGATGGAATATAAAGACTATCTGGTGTCTGTAGACGGCTACATGAACATGCAGCTTGCAAATACAGAAGAATACATAGATGGGAGCATTGTCTGGACATCTGGGTGAAGTTTCAATAAGGTGTAATAATGTCCTTTATATCAGAGGCATTGAAGAGGAAGAAGAAGATGGGGAAATGAGAGAATAGCGTCTTTTGTTGGGATATATATATATATATATATATATATATATATATACATTTCTACACAAAGATTTTTTTAGAAAACATTTGTTGAATCAAAGAATGTAAGTTGACACTTAAAAAATGTTTGTTTGTTTGTGGAGCAGAAATGTATTTGCCATAGTGTATACACAGAAGTCAAACAAGACTTGAAAGTTGGTTCTCCCCTTCACTATGTGAGCTCTGGTATTGAAACTCAGTGACATAGTTAGATATAGTTGTCACCTTGACAGTTGAAGGCTTGGAGCTGTGGGCACATTTATAAAGAACTGGTAGTTGAGTTAGGTCCCAGCAAGCCTACAGGAGATTTTCTGATTGATGGGAAGGTCCACTCCATGAGGGTGTGGCTAGTTTCAGGGCAGGTGTATAAGATGGAGGGAATGGGTAAGGAAATTTGCATCCTTTGGTATACTAGCTAGACATGGTAGACATGGTGGTCTGGCACATAAGAACTGTCCTTCTCTCAGCAATCCTGTGGGTGTATAGATATAGTGTGACCAGTTTCCTTGGCCCCTGGTGTTGATGTGGATTCTCCTAAGAACTGTAACCAGACTATCGTAAGAAAAAAATAAATGCCCTTGCTCCCTTAAGCCCTTTGGTCATGCATTTATTACAACATTGCAGAGTAACTACAACACTCAGGTTGCTTGGTTTGCACACAGGCACCTTTACTCATTAAACTATCACACTGGCCATTGGTTTGATTTTCGAAGATAAGGAAGGTCTCATGTGGCCCATGCTATTTAGAAACTCTTGTGTGGTCAAAGACCTGAATTTTTGATCCTCCTATCTCTAAGATGCTAGGATTACAGATATAAATCATCAAGCCCATCTAACAGTTTTAAATTAGTGCATGAGTTGTAGTTTATCAGATGATTCTTCGCCTGTTTAAAGCACTTGTGGAAAGTAAAGACAAAACTGTTCCTTCAACCTGCTATTTAATATCCTGATACCTTAGGAATAGAGATCATACATGTTTTCTTTTTTGCAACAGATCACATAGCCTGGGCTGATCAAATTTGACATATAGTCAAGGGTAGCTTTGAACTTCTGACCCCTCTGCTTCTACTTCCCCAGTGCTGGGATTACAGACACATACCATCAACCATATACAGGACAAGTGGCACACACCTGTAATCCCAGAATTTAAGAGGTAAAAACAAGATGAGAAGTTCAAGATCATCCTCAGCTACATAGCAGTTTCAAGGCCTGGGTTATATGATAGATTGCCTTCCCCAGCACACACAAATTAAATCATTTTCATTATTGTTGTTGCTTTTCAGCACTGGGAATCAAACCCAGAGTCTTGATCATGTTAGCACTCTGCCACTCAGCTACATCCCCAACTTTGAACCAATTGTTAATAGTGATTGGCCTTAATAAAACATGATCGAACACACACATATATATACACACACATATAATCTTAAGAATGGTTTTGAAATATGAATTTTTTTTTACTTTTTGTTTTGTTTTAAGAAAGGTTTTTGCAGGGCTAGAGAAGTGACTCAGGGATTAACCCTCTGCTTCATAAGCAGAAAGTCCTTAATTCTGATGTCAAATCCCATGCAAAAGCACCAGATGGAAACGGAGGTGGTTTGTACTTCCAGCCTTGGAAGATGGAACCTGGGAAACTCCAGAGCAAAACAAAAGAAGAGATAGCCCAATCCAGGGTGATTCGCAAAGTTACCCTTGCAAAGTATCTCCATAGGCACACATAGTACCCTCTGATATATACAGACACACACATGAAAAAAAAAAGGCTTCTTGCTATTAATTCACAACTGACCTAGAATTCACTGGATAGTCCATCAAACTCCAGACACCCTTTCTGCTTTGGTGTCTGGGGTTTTTTGCTTTGCTAAGTTCTGGGGTTGCAGTCATAAAGACACCATGCTCGGCATCTTCTTTTACTGATGGCTATCTTTATTTATAGTTCCAAATTTCATTAGTGTATTAACTTTGACATGCTTGATATTACTATTATAAAATATATTCTTTCTATGAAATGCATAGTCTTTAGATTATTTATACATAGTATCTCATATCTGTATTAGACTTGACCATATAAACAGTTTGAAGCTGAACATTTTGGTATGTGTTATAGAAAATTGATAATGTTTTGCGTGACTATAGCAATATGTCCTTTTTATATGTACAATATCTTTCTAAAGATGTTTTCAAAATGTATAAAGTTCACAGAACCTTTAGGATTCTTTTGATATATGTAGTTTACTTCATCTGGCATCTTTGTTATTTCTTTTGTTTGATTTTTGTTTGTTAACACAGAAAAGCTTCACTGGCCTGAGCAAGAACTTGCTAAGAAGTCTGTTCTAAATGCAGAAGAGGCACTGGTCACTAACAGCAAAAGCAGCTTTTCGAACTTACCCTCTGGAGTACTAAAGGACACTTTCACAACTGGAACCAGTAGTTACAATGTCCTACTACAGAGCAAAGAGGAAAGAAAGCACCATTCACAAAAGCAGTTTTCCTCTACCTCGAAAAGATGTAGAAAGCCCAGCAAATCTCCCAGCTCCCCTCGTAGTAAAGATCCTTGTGGGGTGACAGCCCTGGTACCCGTAACAAACACCTGGTACTGCCTGGACAGGAAGCCTACTGTGTTTGTCACTAGTCCCGTGAGGTTTACAAATGATATCTCTGTTACAGGAAACGGCATAATACTGCCACCTAAACCGAAAAGCAAGGTCAAACAACATCATTTCACCCCTCTTCCAAAGCCAAAGCCACAGCCACAACTGTGTAGAAGCTTCGAAAAAGATGACTTTTCAGGAAAGAGATTTTGTATATTGACTGCTATAAAGCCAACCAACTTGGAGAAGGAAAAACTGCGATTCTTTAAGTCTGACTATACATATAATCCTCAGTTTGAGTATGCTAATCCTGCTCTGCTGAATGTGTTAGCCAAGCACAGCAACGCCTCCGACCGATTTCTCAAGCAGGTAAAGTGCCATGACTATGGCAGCATTTTGTCTTTATGCAACTGAAACAATGATCTACAATTTTATAAGCAAAAAATGAAATATTAAAATATTTACTTTTATGCTATAATCAACTCCTACCCAGGGACCTGGCAACATGTAGTACGAAATCTCCAGGTAAGTGGTATTGCCTGCATGAGAACTGCTTGCACCAGTCAGCGTGACCAGAGACTCCATCTATGTGATCTATAACTGGAAGCCACTATACTTGGGAAATTTCTGATTCTGCGCTCTTGTTCTGGAGTTTTAAACTCATGGCCCATCAGCGAGCCCACAAATGTGTTAAGTAGCTCACACTTTTTTGGGTAGACTTTCTTTTTTCCCTAAGGTTCTAGGGATCAAACCTAGGATCTTGTGCATGCTAGGCAAGTATTCTATCACTGTGCTATATCCGTACTCTTGGCTATTTTTTTAAACTAGGGTCTTATGTAGCTCAAGCTACCCTTGAACTCAAAATATAGCTGTGAATGGCCTTGAACTCAGCATCCTCTAACTTCATCTCACAAGTGCAGGGATTTCAGGAGTATGCCACCATTTTCAACCCATTTTAAGACTAAAATAATTTTAGGGGCTAGAGAGGTGGCTCAGGGGTTAAGCCTCTGCCTTGCAGGCGGAGGGTCCTGAGTTCAGATCCTAGACCCCACGTATAGATGCCGGCGGAAGTGGGGGCAGTCTGCTTTTCTGGTCCTGGTAGGGCAGAGCCTGTGAATCCTGGGGCAGAGTAAACAAGGAGGAGGTAGAGGCAGTCCATGGTGGTTCCCGAATTCGTCCGTGGTTCTACACACACACACATATATACATACACACACACACACACACACACACACACGCACAAATGCACTCATACATACATACACGCATACATGCACAATTGAATAAATAAAAATTTCAAAAATTTTTTAAAAAATTAAAAAAAAGGTTAAAATAATTTTAAACATGCAATTTATTTTCTTTATTGGAAGTCTTTGTTTGTTTTTAATATTTATTTTTATTTAACTTCCTAACCTCTGAGCCATCTCTCCAGCCCTGAAAGTCTTTATTCTTGCTTTTATACCTTTTAGTAAGTATTTACTTTTCATAGTGCTTTTATTCTTTGACAGTTTCATGCACACATAGGATCATATCCACTCTCCCACTTCCCCTCATACTCCAACATGTTTCCCCTCTCACTTTCTTAATTCTTGGTGAGGAGTGGGACTTTGTGAGCCCCTCCCTCAGCTGTGCTGGAATGATGACTGACTGGATCTTGTGCAAGTCTCAGCAGGTCACAACGGCTGTGAGTTCATGAGTGCAGCAGCCATGCCATGTCCAGAAGACAGTGTTTCACAGCATTCCTCCTCATCCTCTAGCTCTACATTCTTTCCGCCTACTTTCCCTTCTTTCTGTGGTGTTTTCTGAACCTTTGTAGATGGGGGTTATTGTAGATATCTTCCTTAGGAGTGAGCATTCAGTGGAAATACCTATTCTCAGTGTCCTTGACCATTTGTGAGTCTGCGTTAACCACTGTCATTACAGAAAGAAGCTCCTCTAACAGTACTAATCTATGGATGTAAACATAAATATTTAGAAAGCAGTTTGACAACATGTCCACTTAGTAAAACACAATAGTAGATTTCCCGCTAGGACCTATGCCTCCTCTGCTTTTTTTTTTTTTTAAGGATTTATTTATTTATTTATTTTGTGTGTGTGTGTGTGTGTGTGTGTGTGTGTGTGTGTGTGTGTGTGTGTGTGTGTATCAGAGGACACTGTCTGTCCCTGTGGAGAACCAAGTGTGACTTCAGGAATCATCCTAGATTGCTTCTACCTCCTTTATGCTTTGCTCTGGTATTTCCCAGGCCTCACCATCAGGGCCAGAAGGGCAGGCCAGCCCTGGTTCTACTAGGCATTTTATGTGGGACCTGGGATCTGAACTAAAGACCTTCTGCTTGGGAGGCAAACTCTTAATGCCTGATCTATCTATCCAGTCCTCAGCCATGTGCGTTTGACCAAGTTTATAGTACCAGACATGAATTCCTTCCTTCAGAGCAGACCTTAAGTCCAATCAGAGAGCAGCAATTACTTTCCTAACAGTCAAGTCACTTTTGTACCCCGGTCATATCTCGTCTGTCTTTTCTCCCCTCACTTTTTATTTTTAAAAAACTTGTTTTTTGAGACAGGATCTCAGATAGTCCAAGCTGGCGTAGAATTACCTGTGTAGGGGAAGATGACCTAAAAGTTCTGCCCAGCTATCTAATGCAGGGATAATATTCCACTGTTCCCAGTTTATGTGGTGCTGGACATTGAACCTAGGGCTTCATGTGTGCTAACTAAGCACTGAGGTACATCCCCAGCACTGGTTTGAAATTTTTTTGTTCTTATATTGAGAAAAATAGTGTTCTAATTTTTTTCATGGAAATTTTATCTGAACAAGATTTTTATGCATTCAAAATTTATAGTCATAAAATGTTACTTACTTTTTCTCCTTAGTACCGAATAGGCTAGCTAAGATTTATTTCCTAATATTCCTTTTATAATGTAGGCATATGAGTGTGTGCGCATGTGTGTAAGAAGGTACTTCATTCAGTGTGAATGCCTATAGAGGACCAAGGTTGACCTCAGGCATCATTCTGGATTGCTCTGCCTCCTTACTGCTTTTTACTCTGGGATTTCCCAGGCTTCACCTTCCAGGACCAGAATAATAGTCCACCACCAGATCTGCCTAGCATTTTTATGTGGGATCTGGAATCTGAACCTAAGCCCTTTTCCTTGCAAGACAAAGGCTTAAATCCCTGAGCCATTTTCCCAGTCCATTATTTACTGATATTCTTTCACTTGAAGCCCAGTGTACCAGTGTACAACATGGGAGTTGCCACCACAGATCAAAATGAAGGCCTCTTGTTTCCCTGATAGGCAGTTGAGAAGCAAGAGCAGACCAATGGATAAAGATTTGGCCTGTGACTTCACAGTCTTTATCCAGCTGCACGCAGTAAAACATATGCTTGAATTGTTTAAAATTTCTCAATAATACCAGTAATCCTAATTAAATTATGATTTGAATGCCATATTCAGGAAATGTTCCCAATAAATATCAGACCTGCTCTTTAAATCACTTTAACCAAAAAAAAAAAAAAAAGAAAAAAAAAAAAGTCACAGAACATGGGAAAAGAAGCTACTCAGGATTGGAAATGATGTTTTGCATTCTTCCTGCCAAGCACTGAAGCTAAAGCTGCAGCTTCTGATCGGGACTGTTCTCCAGTCAGCTGACAGTCTCTTTTGAGTTTCACAATCTGGCTGTGTTGTTTGCTTTGAGGCAGGGTCTCATGCAGCCCAGGCTGGCCTTGAACTTGCTATAGAGCTGAAATAGGCCTTGAGCCCCTTGCCTTCTTGCCTCCACCTCCCTACTTGCTGGAATTGCAATATGTTGCCACATTGCTGGGAATCTGGGTGCTTCTACTATGCCACTATGTATTGTCAGAAAACGACTATGGCTCTCTTCAATACACAGACTAGAACCTAGACCTTGTTCAGGTTCTAGGTATATCTATCTATGGGTTTCCCCATTAATGTCTATTTGTTCCAGGACTATTTTTCCTAGGCTATAGGTACATCAGGATACACTCAGACCTCCAATGTGATATAAAACTTCCATTATGGACTACAGGATTGGAATGCAAGCAATATAAATCCTGCTAAATCCTACCTAGCTGCACTCTGAAAAGTGTTTTTGCTACTTTAATGGAAACTCAGAATGTTTTCTGTTCTCTCTCTCTCTCAATCTACCTATCTATATCTCTCAGTGTCTCTATTTCTCTCAATATCTGTTTCTTTGTCTCTCTCAATCTCTATTACTATTTCTCTCAATCTCTCAACTATTTCTCTCACTTAATCGCTTTCTCCCCCGCTACCTTCCCCACTTATTTCTTTTTGTTGTTTTTTTTTTCTTGCTTGTTTTCTTAATCCAGGCTGTCCTGGAGTTCACTATAGGCCCATCAGGCCCTATATTCACACAAATCAGATTCCCCCACCCCCAAATGTTAGGCTTGGAAGCATGTGCCACCACACCCAAATAAAATGCCTGTTTATTAGGATTGTGAACCTTTGAAGAAATGGGTGCTGTGCTTCCTGAGCATGGAAGGCAAGATTCTGAGTTCGAGAATGCTGAAAGCTGTATACTGCCTCAGGGCTTCTTCATCAGCGAGTTAGAAGGGTCTTCTTGTGGCAGGGTGTCTTGAATGATAAATTATTATTAAATATATAGAGCAAGTCTATTTTATCTTAAATTCTTATATAAATTTTTTATTGTACTTTGTAATGTACCTTTCATCAAATCAAAAAACAGTTAAGTTTCTTGTCTAAGTAAAACAAATACTTTTAAGAATATTCAAGACCTTAGCTACAAACCTGAATTTTACATGAAGTCTTCCAGTTTGCAAATGCTGATAGCCAATTTTTCTAAATAAATACAGGCTGTCTTGGCCAATATAAACTCTCAGCTCCATCCATGCTTTGGATTGCTGTTTTGCCACCTCTGATTACCAGGATCTAATTCTTTTTTTTTTTTTTTAATTTTTATTATTATTATTTATTCAACTGTGCGCATCTGTGTGTGTATGTGCCCGCATGTGTGTGTGTCTGTGTATGTGTAGAACCACGGACGAATTCGCGAACCACCATGGACGAGGCCTCCACCTCCTTCTGCCCCGGGATTCACAGGCTCCGCCCTACCAGGACCAGAAGCGCAGGCCGCCCCCACTTCCGCCTGGCGTCTATACGTGGGATCTGGGATTCGAACTCAGGACCTTCCGCCTGCAAGGCGGAGGCTTAACTCCTGAGCCACCTCTCCAGCCCCTGATTACCAGGATCTATTAAAAGATATGCTTCAAGGTGGGGATGACTGAGCAGATAAAGAGGGTTGCCACCAAATATGACAACCTGAGTTCAATCTCTGGACCCACATGGTAGAAGGATAGAACTGACTTCTGCATGCTATTCTCTGACCTTTATATACTATATCACCTGTGTGTAAGGACATATACACACATTCATGTGCTTGGTGAGTGAATTGTGTGTGTGTGTGTGTGTGTGTGTGTGTGTGTGTGTGTGTGTGTGTGTGGTGTTGTTTCCACAAGAGGGCACTGGTGTGCCTGTAGAGGGCCTAGAGTAACTTTGGGAATCATCCTGGATTGGTTTACCTCCTTATTGCTTTGCTCTGTAGTTTTCCAGTGTTCCAATTAAGTAGCCACAAATCTTTAGCTAATTTGCTACCAATAAAAAGTAACAACCGGGGCTGGAGAGGTGGCTCAGGGGTTAAGCCTCTGCCTTGCAGGCAGAAGGTCCTGAGTTCAGATCCTAGACCCCATGTATAGACGCCAGGCAGAAGCAGGGGCGGCCTGCGTTTCTGGTCCTGTGAATCCCAAGGCAGAGCCTGTGAGTCCCAAGGCAGAGTAAACAAGGAGGAGATGGAAGCTGTCCGTGGTGGTTCCCGAATTTGCCCATGGTTCTACACACACACACACACACACACACACACACACACACACACAATTGAATAAATAATAAAAAAAGTAACCACCATTGATAAACCTCACTTAATTTTTAGAATTTCGCATTTCATTTGAGAATCTCAAGAAAAGAAGAAAAAAAGAAAAAAGGGTTTATGTGTTTCTTGCTTATCTGAAGTAAACTTTTTCAAACTGTTCTGATGGATGCTACATAACACATTCTGGATTAGTTTCCAGGATTCACCATTCAATGTCATAATAAAGACTTAGAGCCTTCTGACTTTAATTAGTCTAAGGTTTGCTAAACAAGTTTGAGCATGAAATCTTTAAATGTGATATTCTGTAACTTTTCCCTCAAGAAGCAGTTAGAGGACAGTGGCATGAAGAAAAGGACTAAGGGTCTGGGGATGGCTCAGTCAGGAAGAACCTGACCCATATGCCTGAGCACCTGAGTTCTTCTGTAAGACACATGGTGAAACATGTGGATGTGGTGGTGCACACTTACAACCAGTGCTGGGGAGGCAGAAGGAGGTAGATCCCTGAGACTTGCTGGCTAACCTGCTTAGCCTAGATGGTAGCAAGCCAAGTCTCAATGGGAGACTCTCTCTCTCTCTCTCTAAAGAGCTCAGCTTCTGAGAAATACCACCCAAGGTTGTCCTCTGGTCCCCACAGGTATGTGAACAGACAGACGGACAGAGACCAGCCTTTTGAGGTCTTGCATGCTGGAAATGCTAGTAATCAGGAGGGTAAGACACACGGATTTCTGGAGTTTTAACCAGCCAAGGCTACATAGCCACAAGATAAGATCTCAAAAATAAAAGGTGGGCACAGGGCTGTAGCTCAGTGATTGAGAAGCTGCTTAGCCTACATGAAGCCCCAGGTTCTATCCCTATCCCCAGTACTGCCTGGGTAAAAGAAAGAAGCATGCTCCTATAATCTCAGCACCTGGAGAGAGAGAAACAAGAGGATGAAGAGTTCAAGGTCATCCTTGGGTAGATAGCTCAAGGCCAGCCCAGGCTATGTGAGACCCTGTCTTAAGTCTTCCCATACATCTCCAAAAGCTATCCAGGTGGTTATGGTGAAGTATACCTGTAGTCCTGGCACTCTAAAGACTGAGATGAAGCCCTTTGTGGATTCCAGCAGGTTGAGACTATCTGATCTGGAAGTTCTTTAACATTAAGGGAGAAAATTATATTTCACAATGTTCTGAAAGGGAAGGAGATAGAGCATTTGGATTGGATATTAACGAGGCAGGAAAAACATGACTTCTAATAAAAACTTAAGACACCAAACCAGGTACCTTAAATTCTAAAATTATCTAGTAGTTTTAGTCCAAATGCAAATACCGCAGAGTGATCTGATAAATAAATGGATTACCAAACACATTTACCCTCACCCCCATCTCCAGTCTGTCTTTACAACAACTCCTAAAGGTAAATTAGGACAAGGATTTTCATATTCTTGCTGACAGGGAAGAGACTTAACCCGAGAAAGGCAAAGGACACACTGGGGTCACACAGTCAGTGGCAGGGTCCCAGGAAACAGTTCTCCTGACTTCAGGTTACCCCACCCCACAGCTCAACCTGCCTCCTATCTGTTGCAGTTTCTTACAGGTTTTCAACCAGGGAAAATACAGTTAAGAAGGGAGACAGTTTTTTAGCTCACAACTGTTGACATGTTAATTGATCACAGGTCAGGTTTCCAAATTGCTAAATAGTATCCAAATTCAGCAAATAAACCAAAACCAGATTACTTAGAAAAATGCTGAGATTTTTCAAAAACTTTGTCATATCATCAAAGACCATGGGAATGTCATGTAGAGAAAAACTGCCCATGTATAGATCCATGGTTTTAATGTATTGTGTTGGTTTTAACCTTTGGATGAATGGTGTGTGTGTATCAGAGGGCACTGTGTGTCCCTGTGGAGGATCAAGGGTGGCTTTGGAAATCATCTTGGATTGCTTTTAGTTCCTTTTTTTTTTTTTTTTTTTTTTTTCTTTCTTGGCTCTGGGATGTCTCAGGCTCTGCCCACCAGCTCCTGAAGTGTTGGCCTCCACGATTTCTGCCTGGCATTTTTAATGCAGGACATGGGGTCTGAACTCAGGAACTTCTGAGTTTTAACCCCTCAGCCATCTCTCTCTCTCCAGTCCTGGGCTTGTTATTTTTACAAAAGTCAAAAGTATATTTTGTAGCCTGTTTCAACCCCCACGCCCATCTTTTTTTTTTTTTTTTTTTTTTTAGACAAGGTTTTACTCTATTGGCTTTAAACTTGGGTTCCTCCTGCCTCAGTCTCCTCAGAACTAGAATCACAAACATGCAACACCACTCCCAGCTCTCAACTCATTTTTAGCCAAGGAAGATTATCTTATGTCACACTATCCTTCAGAAGTCAAGCAGACATACCATAGTTTTCTATGATGATAATGAAGGAGTTGACAAACAGACATCTTAATGGACACAGGGAAAGATCCAGAATTAAATTTGTGAAGAGTAGGGACCTGAGACCTGTACAGAATGAAAAGTGTATGTAGCTAAAATGTTCTGGATCTGGGAGGCAGGAAGCCAGGGAGGGCATTAAACTGTGATCCTCGTGTTGTTACAGATTGAGAGTTGGGATTACAGATGTTTGTCATCACACCAGGAGTTTTAAAACTGGTTAATGAAAACATATATATGGTGAAGAAATATATAATATTTTGCTATTCTTAGAATTGGAAGGAAATAGAAAATGCAGTTGATATCTTTGCATAAATCGGGGTTGGATTTCAGCATACAGGAAAGAAATGGCCGCCTGCCCCGAGTGACCTCAGGAATACCTGTATTACCAGAGGTCAGGATCACAGCATAGTGTTTCCAAGTTCTTGGACTTTTATTCACAAATGAAATTAAGTCGACACAGATTTACAAAGTTATAGCGCAGCTATAGTAAAGTCAGGGTACACTGTAAGAGAGCCATGGGCAACCTAAGTAAAGGGACTTCAGGGCAGTAAGTCTTTGGGGCTCCTTTCCAAGGAGACTAAAGAAAGGAGGGGCTAAGCTGCCAAGTGTATTGCAAGAAGCGTGCAGGAAGTAGTATTTAGCCCAAACCAAATGGAGGTCCCAGGTTCATAAATTACTACTTGTGCTTATCTGACTCACCTGTTTGCATCCCAGAATCTATTCTGATGAAAAACCTACTGGAGGAAGCATTCAGCTGAATTTTTAAATTATTTTATACTTTAATTCGTATCGTTTTTGAAACAGAATGTTGCTGTGCATCCCTGGCAGGTCTTGAGCTCAAAGCAGTCACTCCTGCCCCATAGCTTCCCAAATCTTCTCCTGCAGCTTTAACTTTTCAAGTCTCCTGTCATAGTTAAGCACTGGTGTCAACTTGACTGAGGGTTTGCGCTCTGGGCACAGTTGTAGAGAATTGATGGTTGAGTTAACCTGAGCAACCTGAGGAGCAAACCTGAAGGAGATTGTCTAGCTGCTGGGGAAGACCCAGCCCATGGTGGATGGGATTAGGCCCTGGATAAATCACAGAGAGTTGGTTGAGAAAGTTGGCATCCTTCTGTATACTTGGCCAGACATGCTGGTCTGGCAATTAAAGATTGTCCATCTCTCAGCCATTATGCAGTGATGGTGCGGCCAGTTCCCTCGGCCCTGGTGTTGGTGCATGCTCTCCCTTCAAGCTGGACTAAGAACTGTAACCAGAAATCGTAAGAGAATAAACCCCTTGTTCCCTTAAGCTGTGTGATGGTCATTTATCAGCAAACCATGTAGGCGGACTGCAACATCTCCAAAGAGCTTCTCTGTTTCCTTTCCAATGCAAATACATTTAGAAGGAATATCAGTGACCACATGAGAAAGCTAATTGAGTGGTGGCTAGAATGACTTGAAGGTCACAAAACAGAAGTGTGCTGGCCTCTGTCTTTCTATCCTATAGATGTGTCTTCAGCGTAAACAATTGGTAAAATTGGGCCCAAGAGACAGTTCAGTAGTGAGGTGCTTACCTAATGCACATGAAGCACAGACTTCTTTCCCCAATGCTGCAAGTCTAGTGTAAAGAGGACAATGGGTGAGCGCGCTGGTAAAGCACTTGCCGAAATCCCAGGAAGTGGTGGGCTCAGTTCCTGTGTTGCAGTTTCTCTTGAGGTGCTGATGAATACACAAACAACTTAGGGGAACAAAGGGTTTTTTCTCTCTTATGATTTTCAGTTACACTTCATGGGCACGGAAGGAGAGTTCACACCCACATCAGGAGCCAAGGCACCTAGCTACAGCATGCCTGAAGGAATTGCTGAGGAGAAAAGCAAACCTCTTCACTTGCCAGTGTGCCAAAGTCTGCCAGTGACCAACCAAACATTTGCTGAGGGCTTGCCTTAACTGTCAGTTCTTCACAGATGGGTCCTGAGGCTCAGCCTTCAGTTGTCAAGGTGACCCCTTTATCTGGCACATTGTGGCACCCCATAAGCAGAGGATGGTATTGCACACCTGTGCTTCCAGAATGTAAGAGATGGGGCAAAAGGATCAGAAGTTCAAGGTCATTCTTGGCTACATAGGGAATTTGAGGTTACCCTGGGTTACATCAAATTTTTTTTTTTAAAAGGAAGGGGAAAGCAATATAAAAAAAGAGATTACAAGTCCTTGTCTTACCACCCACACATAACTGCTGCTGACATCTTAATGTACCTTTCTTCTCATGTTTCTCTTCTCCTATTCAAGGTTTGTCTGCTTTGCTGCTTTTCATAAACATTTTCCCACATTAGTGAAACCTGCTGACATTTCTTCTCATCAGCATCTTTTTCTCATTGTGTTCACGCATTTTATGGAAAGGATGTGCAAGTAATTCAATTAACTTGAGGCTCTAAGTTGTGCATTACTGGGCTCTCTCTCTCTCTCTCTTTTTCTCTCTCCTCTCTTCCTTCCCTCCCCCCTCCCTGTCTTGCAAATATTTTTGAAAAATATCCCAGAATAACCATCTTTTAAATTTTTTTCAAAAAATTTCAACCTCTTGTTTAAGACCTATCACTACAATAAAGTATCACATGTTTTCTTTTGTAAGTCATAAAGCCAAAGTTCTTACCTTTTTTTTCATTGTCTAATTTTTAAAAAATTTTTTATGTTTGTCTCTATGCATGTCTGTGTATGTGTCTATGTGAATCAGAGGGCACTATGTGTGACTGTGAATGTCCAAGGGTGACTTTGAGAATCACCTCGGATTGTTTCACCTCTTCTTTACTTTGCTTTGGAGTTTCCCAGGTTCTGCCTCCCAGGGCCAGAAGTTCAGGCCACTGCCATTTCTGACTGGAGTTTTTATATGTGGCCTCGGATTGGAACTCAGGACCTTCTACTTGGGATGCAGAGGCTTAACCCCTAAGCCATGTCTCCTGTCCTTTTCACTCTTAATAGATGATTGGTGGTAGACCAGTGCATAGAATATCCTTGGTAATTGTTAAATGAGTGAATTATTGGCAGCTTGTGCTTTAACTCTCCTAGCTGTGTAACTATGCAACCTCCCAGAATACTTCTCACATTTTCTTGTATTTGTCACCCTGAGCTCTTGTTAAAAAGCAGATTATGACTGAATAGGTATAAGCACAAGAGGGGTCAAATTCACGCTTTGGACACATCTCCTGGCCTGCAGGTCACTGTCCTTTGACACTGAATCACAGGTTTTCACAAACTTTTGGAGAACAGAAGCCAGACAGGTCTATTGAAGTCATTTTGGTTGTGATAACATTACAATCCATGCCTCCTATTTTATGAATGTGTATTTGTCTAATGGGAATATATGTATTGCGTTAGGACTTGCAGTGTGTGAATTTTTCTAGAATTGCTATGTCAGGTGTGTTAGTAACAGAGAGTGATAACCTGCCAAATGACGATGTAGTAGTTAGAATATATTGGCATCTCCTCAGGTCCTAGACACAGTGTTTTACAAAGGATGACTAGATTTGCTCAGTTGTGACACAAAGTTACTGTTGCCCTCGTTAACAGCAAAGGAAGCTAAGCCACACCCATTGGCCCAGGTGATACCCCCAGAAGGCGAAAGCCCCAGAATGTCAGCACTGGGAGTCTCATCCCATGAGACTGCAATTTCAATGTCCTGAGTCGTCTCACAACATTCTAGCCACTATAGAGCTTATTTTAACAGACATGTAAAGTGCTTGGCTTCTTTCCCAAAAGGTTTTTGAAGAACAGTTTTCTTGTTTTCCTTTTCAGTGGCTTTTCCATAAATACTGATGATTTGCATTCATTTCCAGATTTTTTCAGTCTTTCATTTTAAAAGCCTATATATATTTAGAGAAATACCTCAATTTTTTTCTTTTGTTGTGAAATTTTAAGGTGAAAGAAAAATAGATAGTACCCTGTCTTAGATGAAAGATAAAAATGGTTTTATTCAAATTGCTTTTTTTAAAACCAGAGTGCTCCCCCCCCAAAAAAAGTAGCTATAATTTAGTAATTTGTGTGGAGGCATGCTTTACCTTCTTGAGTTGTTCAATTTTGAGAGAAGCCAGGAGTCTGTCTGCTCAGCACATCAGATGTCAGCTTGCTGTGCAGTTTTGACTGCTCTGTCTCTGGCTAAAGAGAAAAAAGCACACAGAAGAAGAGTATTCCTAAATGCTCATACATTTATGCAAATTTGTAAAAATCTGTAGAAATTCATTTTAGAAAAAGTACTGTTTGCTCTAATACATATGATGTGCATGATTTAATGAAATAGCTTTAATCTCCCTAAAAAAGAGAGAAATGTACTGCTGGAGTGGTAGCTTACTTTAAGAAGCAATAACTTAGACCAAGTCTTGCTAAGTAAAATTCCACCTTGCTGACTATTTGTCTACAGAACCATGAGGATATTCACTTTTGTTGTCTCTTTCTTTTTCCAGTCCATCAATATTATGGAACTGACTTTACAGAAATATGGAAGTTATGAGAAGTTTGAACAAGCCACTGGTGGTAGTTTATTATCTAAAAGTCGAATCTGGAGTCACGTGAGGAAGTACATGATGAAGGAAGGCTGCTTGGGGGAGGTACGACTCGGGCATGGGGAGTTGCTGTGACTTTCATCACTTGTCACTTTTATTAGCGCCATGTACTTGTTTTTTTCCTGCAAGTTTGTTTTTCCAGCTCTGTTTTACTCACCAGTTTATTTTTTCATCTTCCCTTTACTCTTAGTGTCATTCTTGTTGTGTGCTTGGTGTATGGCATTCTTTGAGTAACTTCACGAAAACTGTCAATGAAAAGATTTGCTCCATGTTCTCTCATCAGCAACCCTCTTACTGGTTACTTTCAAGGCCTTGACACAGAAAAGCAGCAACATTCTGCTCCTTTACATTTTTTTTTAAAGTACTGAGTACTGAAGTAGGGCCTCGTAGGCAACTGACTTATCAATGGGCTCTGTCCTGGTCTTCTTCCTTTTATATGAGATAGAGTCTCAGCGTGTTGCTCAGGCTGTCCCTGACTTCCCTGCAGCTCAGGCAGTGCTTGAGCTGTATCTCTCCTGCCACAGCTGACCTATTACCTGCTACAATGGTGTGTGTGCATGTGTGTGTGTGTGTGTGTGTGTGTGTGTGTGTGTGTGTGTAGGTAGGTGTTATGGTAAGGGACCATATGTGTGTACGTAGAGGTAAGGGACCTTTGGGTGCTATTTCCTACTTTTTATCTTATTTGAGACCAGATTTCTTCACTTCACCCACTTAAGCCAAGCTGATTGGCCCACAAGATTTTGGGGTTTCTTTGGTTTCCACCTTTTTCTATTTCCTGTAGGGGTCCTGAGAGTACAGGCACATATGCCATTATGCGGCAAACACTTTGCCTACTGAACCATCTCTTTAGTCCTCTACTATGCCTTTCTTTTCCTTTTTATCATCATAGCTAGACTGTATCTAGAGCCACCAAAGGTAAGCTTTAAGTTCTCTTTATCGTCCTCAGCGTAGACATTCTATTCAAACCAGTAAAAGTTCTTCATTTCTCAGAAGGTTAAATATAAGGTTCAAATATGATCTGTATATTTCATCAGCTTGCTTTCTAGGAGAATTAAGGGAGTTAACAAACAGAAATGTTAATTTATGTGTCCATTATTTTCTGTGAACGCTGTCTACCCTCTGTTTTCACATGTGTTTACATGTGTGTTTTCCTCTTGCTCCATAGATTGTAGTTCATCTCACTGAGGACCTGCTTTCCCGGGCATCAATGACAGTAGTGAATGGGTGCCCGACTCTAACCATCAATGTATCCACCGCACGTGAGCATTGGCTGGAGGGAATGCTGAGGCACGAAATTGGTAGGGACAGTCCTTTTTCTGTTTATCTATTTGTAAAATCAGGAGTTACTAGCTAAGGGAATGTTATCAGAATATTTTATATCAATATGTAGGAAAAACTCATGAGACTTTTAACTTTCACTTGGATTGTGTCTGTTATCAAATTAGAATTTTTAGGGCTGGAGAGATGGCTCAGAGGTTAAGACTCTGTCTCACAAGCAGAAGGTCCTGAGTTCAGCTCCCAGGTCCCACATAAAAATGCCAAGCGAAGTACAGTGGCATATACTTCTGGTAGAGCCTGGGAAATCCCAGAGCAAAGAAAGGAGGTGGTTGAAGTAATCCAGGATGATTCCCGAAGTCACCTTTGGTTCTCCACAGAGACACACAACACACACACACACACACACACACACACACACAAATATTTAAAAAAATAGAATTTTTAGGGGGCACTCTCTTGGACAGTCAGTTAACTCCTTATCCAGAGGATTATGAAAGGGGGGATTATGAGATTGAGGGGATTGGAATAAGCATCTCTAAAACTTTTCAAATACCAAATCTATGATTCTTTTCTTGAACAACCTTGTTAGGGGACTGCCTCTGCTTTGCAATCAGAAGTACCCCATCTCATGTAAAAATGGCAGATGGAAATGGCAGCAGCTATAGAAGTTAAGGCCTGGGAAATCCCAGAGCAATGCAAAAAGGAAGTAGAAGGCAATCCAGCATAATTCCTGAAGTCACCCTTGGGCCTCCACAGAAAATATACACATGCCCTCTGCTAACACAGATACACATACATGCACACATACATATGCAAAAAGGAAAAAAAGAGCATTTGTTAGGAAGGCAATACCTCCTTTAGTAACCTGTAAGCTTTTGGAGGTATCATATACCTTCAATCCTAAAAGACTTTAGGGTCAGTTTGTCTGTTTTTTTTCTTCAGTGTAGTTTTTTTCAGTTCATTGCATGAAGGAACTAACTTCACTAATCAAGTTAAAGGAGACCCCAAATGTTACATTATACAAACTATGAGGTTTTTAAAATTGAGACAAGAAACAAGGAAATTCTACTTGCTAACAGGAAATCTTTCAGAGAACAACAAGCAAAAAGACCTCATTTCGGATCCCCAAGTCCCACGTGAAAATGCTAGGCAGATAAGGCAGTGGCCCTGCACTTCCAGCCCTGAGAGACAGAGTCTGGAAACTCCAGAGCAAAGCAATAAGGAACTATAGCAATCCAGGATGACACACATTGTCACCCTTGGGCCTCCATACACACACTCACACATACACACACACACACACACACACACACACACACACACACACACACACACACACACAAATTAAACAAACATGAACCTTCAGCTAATTTTCCTTAGTCCAATTTCCATGGGGAACTAGCATATGTTCCTGTATGTTCATATGCATTGTATGTTCAATCACAGTGCCATTTCAGGAAAAATTTCTTCTTCTTTTTATTTATTTCTTCCGCTCATACAAAGTTGAAAAGTACCCCATTCCCCTCCCTCTCTCCACCCCTCCCTGGATTCCCTTGTTCGTTCCCTCCTTTTCCCTCCCCCCCCCCTTTCTCCAAGTGCTCCCTCCCCTTCCTCCATTCCTGGAGCATCCTTTAGTGTACATGTCAAACTTCCCTCTGGGTCTTCTTCTCTTCACTAGTTTCTTTTTACTGTAATCAGCATTTGCTTGGGTAGGAGTAAGGATCTTCCTGTTGTTTCTGTGGAATTCTTATATAGATATAGTCCTCACTGCCACCGGGAAGCAGGTCATCACCCTAATTTGCATCAGCAAAAAGATCCAAAAAATGGAGGTTCTGGATGTCAAACATATGGTTTGATTCCCTTTCCTCAGTGGAAACAGCCTGCGGAAAAAGGTGGCTGTGGGACAAGACGGGAAGCTTCACAGCAGCTTAGTGACTGCACCTTTTTTGTATGTTTGTTTTGTTTGTTTGCTTGCTTGCTTGCTTGAGACTGAGTCTTGTAACTCAGACTGGCTTGAACTTGTTCTGTAGCTGTAGGACCTTAAACTTCTTATCCTCTTGCCTCTACCTCCCAAGTGCTGGGTTACAGGTAAGTGGGCCTTTGTTTTCATTTGTAGGCACATGTTAATTTAGTTGTACATTCTTTTTTATGTTTATCAAAGCATTCAACTTTTGACTCTCAGTTTTGTAAATTTCAGCCCTTAACTGCTTCCAAGCCAATGGCAAAGAAAGCATATCATGGTGGGAACATGTGGCCAAGTGAAACTGGTCACAAAGGGCTGGAGAGATGGCTCAAGGGTTAAGACTTTGTCTTGCAAGCAGAAGGTCCTGAGTTCAGATCCTAGGTCCCACATAAAAACACCAGGCAGAAACACTGGCCCTAGTGGGTAGAGCCTGGGAAATCCCAGAGCGAAGCAAGAAAGAGGTAGAAGCAATCTAGGATGATTCCCAAAGTCACTCTTGGTCCTACACAGGGACACAGTGCCCTCTGACACACAATCAATCAATCAATCAATCAATAATTTAAAAAACAGATCAAGAAGCCAGAGAAAGAAAGAAAGAATGGAGTCTCACCCTTTCCTTCAAGGACACACCCCCCACTAGGTCTCACATTTTAAAGTTTCCACCACCTGTCAATAAGACCAAGCTGGGGATTTAAGCTTGGGGCCTTTGGGAAAATATTCTTGGTCCAAATTGTATGATTTTATTTGGGAAAGAATCAAAATAGGAATAACATTGTTTATTCTTATGTCTTTTTTTCTCCATAGGCACACATTATTTTCGGGGTATTAACAACCTTCAGCAACCATGGAACAGTTGGATTGGCCGCAAAAAACATGAGCTAAAGCCAAACAATCCTACAGAAGAAGGACTGGCAAGCATTCACAGTGTTCTGTTCAGAAAAGACCCCTTTTTATGGAGGGCTGCCCTCCTGTACTACACAGTCTATCGAGCCAGCCAAGTATCTTTTTCTGAACTCTTCAAAGATATTGGCAAGTTTGTCAAGGATCCCAATACAAGGTGGGATTATTGTGTACGTGCCAAGAGGGGATGGACTGACACTTCCCAACCAGGTAAGTGTCCCTTGATGGTAGTTTCCCTGACTTACAGGCTAGTTTCTAGTAATTCAGGTCAGATTTAGTCCCTGAATCATAAGAATTTTACTCATCTTTGAAAAATTAAGCCTTATTATTTGAGATCAGTCCTAGTTTTCCCAAACCATGCTCATACTCAGGTTTTTTGCTTGTTTGTTTCATTTTATTTCAAGAATGGATCTTACTATACAGCTCCATTTTTGCCTGTTCCCTTTAAAAATTCAAAACAACATTCTAGAAAGAATAGTAGAATGAGCTGGCATGGTGCTGCACACCTATAAGCCTAGCATTCAGAAGACTGAAAGAGGAGGATCACAAGTTTGAGTGAGTTGGTCTCAAAGACATGTGTGAGTGCTAGAGAGATGGCTCAGGGGTTATGACTCTACCTCACAAGCAGAAGGCTCTGAATTTGGATCCTAGAGCCCACATAAAAACACCAGGCAGAAATGGCAGCAGCCTGAACTTCCTGCCCTGATGGGCTGAGCCTGAGAAATCCCAGAGGGAAACAATCCAGCATGATTCCCAAAGTAACCCTTGGTCCTCCACAGGATCTATTGGGGGAGAAGTGGAGAAAAGCAATCAAAGATCTCATCAGGGGCTGGAGAGGAGGCTCATGGGTTAAGCCTCCGCCTTGCAGGCAGAAGGTCCTGAGTTCTGATCCTAGACCCCACATATAGACGCCAGGCGGAAGCGGAGGTGGTCTGCACTTCTGGTCCTGGTAGGGTGGAGCCTGTGAATCCCAGGGCAGAAGGAGGTGGAGGCATCCATGGTGGTTTGCGAATTCGTCCGTGGTTCTACACATACTACACATACACAGACACACACACACACACAAGCGCGCGCACATACACACGCACATGCGCACAGTTGAATAAATAATAATAATAAAAAAATTTTTTAAAAAGTTAAAAAAAAAAGATCTCATCAATCTGTGAAATCTGCAAGTTGCAATAGCAATCACTATGGCAATAGGTGACCATCATTGTAATAGTAGGGGCAGTGAATATCAAGGAGGCAGCCAACAGTTTTCTTTTTAGATTTAAGGCTCCTTGTCAGAATGGAATATAAACTATAAAAACTATAATAAGAACTATAAACTAGAATAAGAACCTACAAAAGGGAAGGACATAACTCCCATGGGAAAAACAGGCTATGAATGTTTAGCTATAAAGACATTACATCAAACTGCTTTTTAAACACCTGTTTTTTTAAAGCAGCATTATTGAGATATTCATATGCTGTTACTTAATTCACCACTGAAAATGAGATGTTTGATGTCTCATTTGAATTTTATAGATCTGTGCACCATGACCACTGATTTCAGAGTGTCCTCTTCTCCCCAGAAAGAATCATGTGTCCATTAGAATCCTCTCCCCAGTTGCTACCAGGTTTCCCTTCCCCAGTTTAAAGGAACCACTTTTAGTGGTTTTCACTTCATTTCTGTAGATTTTTCTGTTGTATTCTATTCTCATGTGAATAGAATTATGTAGCCTATGGTTGTCTGGATGGCTCCTTCCAATGAGCAGCATGTGTTCAAAATTTATGTTATTACATGTGTCAGTATTTCAGTCACTTTTATTGCTGAATTCATACGATTTCACACATCCTTTCTCCTTTCCAGTTGGTGGATATTTGGTCTGTTCTCACTTTTCTTCTCTTCTGAACATTCAGTACAAGCTCATGTGCAGTTATATTCATGACAGTAGGTTATATACCTACAGTGGGGCTTTTTTTGGGGGGGACAGGGAAAGGTTAAGATGGGGGTCTCATTCTGTAGTTCAGGCTGGCCAAGAACTTGCTGAGGAGGTTAATCCTGAACTCATAGCAATGTTTCTACAGCCATGAGCCCCCACAGCCCTCTGAGAAGATTTGTTAGGTAATGTTTACACCTAATGTTAGGTGTGTTTACCTTTTTGGGGAACCCTGGTATTTGTACTTTCTGCGTCTCACCAGACTAGGAGTGCTCCTCTTCTGTACTCTTAGCTAACACTTACTATTTTCATCTTTTTAAACTGTCATTATTATTATATCCTCTTGGGAATGAAGTGGGGGTCATTATATTTTGGGTTGCATTTCCCTAGTGACTGTGGAGTTAAGCATCTTTTCATTTGTTTATTGACACTTATATCTCCTTTTAAATTGTTTTTATTTAAAAAAATTAAGTATTTTATTTCAGCCCAATCAATGTTCACACATTAGTTTTGGTGGTTTTTTCCTCCCATTAGCCCCCCTTTTTTTATTATTCTCCGTTTTATTCCTTTTTTTAATATATTTTTTATTATTTCTGCTCATACAAACTTAATAGGTAGACCAGTTCCCTCCCTCCCTCCTCCTCCCCCCAAATCCCCTGTTCCCCCTTCCCTCCCTCCCCATCCCCCAGTGCCTCCCAGAGGAGAGTTAGGCATACACAATAAAGGACTCTCTGGGAATGGGGGGGAGGAGGCCATTAGCCCCTTTTAACAAGGAGAAATCCTCAACTTTTTGTTTTGATAGTATAGTGACATAGGTTTGAAATATGAACTAGTATTCTAGTGGAACACTGGGTGTGTTTGGTTTGTCATGGCTTGATTTGTTAGCATTGGTAAGAACCTACCAGTGATAATGGGTCGCATCAAAAGGCAGCTAGTAGATGCTTGTTCGTCTGCTCAGCATCTCTAAAGATAAGAAATCCATCCTTCTTTAAGCGAGAATTACTAAACTCCTTCTTTGTAATTATCAAGTGGTCTGTGGGGTGACAGACTGTATATCCTGCTTCTAATAGCTTGTACTCAGTGGTTTGGGGGATTGTTTTGGTTGTTTTTGAGACAGCTTTGCTTTGTAGCTCCTGTTAGACTATACTCCACCATGTACACAAGCCTGGCATTAGACATGGTGTGATCTCCCTGTTGGAGCTATAGGAATGTGCCACACATTTGCCCTCCTTGACTGGTTTTAGCTTCATAAGTGATTATTGCCTGAATCAGTTGTCTTCCTAGTGATGTCTAAAGTGTTATTTGTACTGTTTGTCAAAAAACAAGGCACAGTTCAAAAAATGCATATCCGTATTTACAAGATCTATTTACATAAGCTCACTACTCCAACAGAAAGTTAGAAACTTTTTGTAAGTAACCTTAAGACTTCTAATTGTCACAAACAATTGTGTGTGTGTGTGTGTATGTGTGTGTGTGTGTCTGTGTGTGTGTGTGAGAGAGAGAGAGAGAGAGAGAGAGAGAGAGAGAGAGAGAGAGAGAGAGTGGTTGCATGCATCCCACAGAACCTGTGTGCCTTGGTGCACATGTGGAGACCAAGGGACAACTTTCAGGAGTGAGTTTTCTTCCACCTTTACACAGATGAGTCCCAAGGATCAGACTCAAGTCATCATGCATATGTCGCATGTGCCTTTACTCCCCTGAGCCATCTTTCCTGCCCACAAATTAAAAAAAAAAAAATAGCTTCAACTGCAGTGGCACATTCCAGCAAGATTAGGTTATAGAGTGCAACTTTCAAAATAAATTTAAAAAGGAAACAAGTGCATACCTATAATCCCAGCACTTGGGAGGTAGAGGAAGGATAATTAGGAATTCACATCTAGCATGGTCTATAGCAAGGACATAATGACACCCATTCTCAAAAACAAAGACATTTTAGAACTCAGTCATCACACTGCCACCAACTTCTCTAAAACTTTCTATCCTTCCCTCCCAAGTCCCTTCACCACAGGTGGGAGTTGTAGGTATGCGAAATTTGCATGGGTAGCATAATCATAATCATTTGCAAGTCATACAATTTTAATACCAGTTTTTTTATTTTAAGGAAAATCATCTTATTTAGGGATAAGGGAGAGTGAGAATTCTTTTTTTATTTGTTTGAGAGAGAAGGGAGAAAGAGCACACATATATGCGTTGTGCATGGCTGGAAGTCAGTGGCAACTTTCAGAAATTAATTTTGTCTTTCTACAATGTGGGCTTCTGGAGATTGAACACAGGTGACCAGGTTTTTGATCAGGCTCCTTACCCACTAAGCTATCTCATTGGCCTGAAAAGGAATTCTTCTTTTTAATAAAATATATTTTTATTTTTAATGTTGCATACATGATTGTAATGAATGTATGATATTTTCACCCCTTGATCCCCAATTCCATCTGTCTTCCTTTTCCTAAAATGGAACTATTAAGGGAATAGTTTACTACATAGATAGTCTACTGGTTTTCAGACTATCTGTATTCTCAGGGTTCTTTCCAGGACCTTGCATTTTATGTCATAAAGTTAAATCACTGGCAAGTTACATTTTTAAATACAGGGCTACTCCAAAATTAAAGAGAATGGTCATTACCCATTCTTTAAATATTTTAATACTAAAGTGAACTTTAAATACTAAAAAGTGAACACTGTTCTGTTTCCTCCAGGGTGTTTCAGTAAAGACCAGGTGTACATGGACGGAATCCTTCAAATCCTTCGCTACAGACAGTCCATAGACTTCCCTCTACTAATTGCCCTGGGGAAGGTGAGTGAAATGAATGGCCCAGACCCCTGGTAGAGGTCACGATTTCCTCAGCTTGATTCTGAGTTTAAATGAGACTCAGGTTACCCTATATTCTTTCTTGTTAGGATATGGTTTCTTGCACACATTTTCCTTGTAGTCAATAAGATAAGGAAAGGAAGAGGAAATTTGGGGAAATGTATAATTTTATGAACATTTTTTCTAAAGAAGTTGTTTTCTTGTGACAGTCTCCATAGGAACCCTTGGCCAGCCTGGAACTCATGTGCAATCCAGGGTGGTCTTAAGTTTGGAGCTGTCCTCCTGCCTCCATCTTCCCAGTGCTGGGTATATATCACCAGGCTCAGCTTTAAAAAGGTTTATCTTCTAAAATCATTCTCTAGTAAGCTACAGTTCTACTTCCCACCTGTCATGGTTTGAAATGTCCCCCATGGTCTCATGTGTTTGGGAAGATCATGGCACCTTTGAGAGGTGGAGCATTGCTGAAGGAAGGACACGGGGGGTGGGCCTTGAGGTAGATTAGTTCTACCTTATCTCCTGGAAAGACTGTATCTCCTTTTTGGAGCTGTAAACTGAATAAATGTCCCTTTCTCCCATTAAGTTGTTCGAGTCTCAGTGTTGTCACACAGCAACCAAAAAGAATAACCAATACAGAAATTGGTACAGAGAAGTGGGGTATTTCTGTGAGATTAAGAGTATCTTAATACAGTGTTTTGAAGTTGAGAGAAATTGGTATCTGAAAAGTAGGGTATTGCTCTGTGAGACTAAGAGAATCTGGTGTCCAAAAGTGAAGTTGTTTGTGAAGCTGAAAGAAGTTGGTACCCAGCAGTATGGCCAATGCTGTGATGTGGCTAGTGTATCTTTGAAATATTTGTTAAGAGAAATATGGAGAGCTTTAGGACTTTGTGTTGGGAAGGTCCTTGCGTCTTGGCGATAGGGCCAAATGGGCCTTTCTCATGAGAGTTGGAAGAAAGCAATGCTATGAGAGACACAGGCAGTGGAAACCCAGCTTGTGATGGTCCAGAGGGGAACAAATACTGTGTTTGGAACTGGATGAGTGACAAATGGAGCCACGTTTTATCAGAAAGTTTAGTGAAGTTTTGCCCTAGTCTTGAAAGCTTGCCTGAAATTAAACTTGAGTACTTGGCAGAGGAAATTTCAAGCAATGTAATCTTGACAATATGATATGGCTACTTTTTAGTTCTCTCTTTGAGGGTTATGAAAAAGAGCAAGGACTCAGGTAAGAAGAAGCAAAAACTATAAGATCTGATGATGAAAAATACAATGGCAAATGTAAAGAGCTAAACCAGGGAGAAGTAGAGAGCAAAATGTTGTCTGTTGTAAAGATTAGCTGCATTAGTAAATCCAAGCCTGCTCTCAGTTTGGATAATAGAAAAAGCCCTATTTTGAGGGCAATATTCTCAGAGAAAGCTCCCACCCATAAGAATGCAAATCTTTTTGGAAAGAATGAACTAAAGGGTGGAGTTCCAAAGCAAGAGTCTGTTTCTTTCCTAAAGCAACTACCCAGAAAAAAAAAAAAGTTTTTCCCACAGTCATCACAGAGAAGCTAAGTCAGCTATGATTCAAGAGGGCCAATCTCTAACCCAAGGCAGCAGCAAAACTTGTCAAAGTCGTCCATGTGTTCCTGGCCTCAAAGGCATCAAAGATGCAAGAGGGAGGTTGTTCATCCCTCCTCCAAGGTTTCAGAGAATGGTGGAATCCAGGCAGCCTGTGGCAGAAAGACTGCAGATTAGAGATCCAAGAAGGGCAATTTGTACTTTGGACTTAAAGCCTAGTTTGCCATTGAGAAGTAAAGATATTAGAGATACCAGAGACAATGTGGGACATCTGCCAAGGAGAGCTGTATATCCTGGGAGGAGCCAGTCCATGAGAGTGATATGTTTTATGGGCAGCTACATTGGAGGGGTTAGAATCGAAGCTCTTTGGAAATGAGATGATTGCAATGAGAGGTTCACCTGTTGGACTTGGAGCTGTAGCATTTGGAATTTGTCCTGCTGGTTTTCATTCTTGTTATGGACTGATCTTTCCTGGATATGCCCCCATTCCTTCCTTTTGGAATGGGAATGTTTATTCTGTGCCCTAGTATGTTGGAAATATGTAGCTTTTTTTATTTTACAGAAGGCTTTGGACTTTGGACTTTTGGACTATGTTGGAACTACTGATGTAGTCTATGAAGATTTTTTTTCTTTTTTAAAATGTTTTTTAAAATTTTTTTGTGTGTGCATGCGTGTGTGCATGTGTGTGCATCAGAGGATGCTGTGTGTTCCTGTGGAGGACCAAGAGTGACTTCAGGAATCATCGTGGATTGCTTCTACCTCCTTCTTGATTTGTTCTGAGATTTCCCAGGCTCTGCCCACCATGGCCTGAAATTCAGGCCACCACTGTATCCACCTGGAGTTTTTATGTGGTACTTGGGATTTGAATTCAAGACCTTCTGCTTGTGAGACAGAGTCTTAACCCCTGAGCCATCTATGCAGCCCAGTCTATGAAGATTTTTTAAAGATGGATTGAGTACTGTTTGCATAATGAAATGACATGAGCCTGTGGGGGCCAGTGGTGGAATGTCAGTGGTTTGAAATATGTCCCTCACAGTCTCATGTGTTTGGGAAAGTCATGGAACCTTTCAGAAGTGGAGCCTTGTTGGAGGAAGGTAATCACCTGGTAGGCCTTGAGATGGATTAGTTCTGCCCTACTTCCTGAAGAAGTCTGGCTTTTGTAGCACAAGAATTCTTACAGCTCTCAGCTTCCAAGAGTTTGCAATAATAGCCTACCTCCAGCTTCAGCCAGCCAGCCATGCTGCATCTGCATGAAAGACTATCTCCTTTAGGGAGATAGCTGAATAAATCTCTCTTCCTTCCTTAAGTTGCTTGACTTTGGATGTCACAGCAACAGAAAAAGAACCAATACACCACCTGTCAATATCTCCTAGGAAGGAGGAAATTATCTAATGTAAATTTAAGGAAATGCAACATTAAGTTAGCATAATATTCAAAGTACCTTGTGTGAATCCATCAGATCTCCCAAGTGCTTTGTTAGAAAGCAGTGATACCTGCAAGGCATCATTTCTAAGCAGTTAGTCATAGCAGTGGGCTACAAATGTTCAGAAAATCATGATACAAACAGATATACTGCCAGTAGGCTTTGTTGCTCCATTGTAAAATTCAGGCAGATTTCCTCCTATAGATTTCTAAGAGCCTGAGGAGTTTGGGAATGGAAGTAAGCACTGGCTTCAACTCAAAGTCACCAGCTGTTATAGCCACTAAGGGAGTCAGTGTGTACTTTTGAGCTTTGAAGCCAGGCCTTGACTTCTCTTTGGCTCTGGAAGGCCTGGGTTCCATCCTGTCCAAGTCTGCACATGGAAATCTGCTGTCCTGCATTGCTACCTCCATCATCAACCTTGGCTAGACTCTGGATCAATTGCTGTGGCAGCTGCACTACATGCTGCTTGACCTTGCCCTTGGTGTTCTGGACATGGCTCTTCCCTCACTTCAGACTTTTCTGCTACAGTTCCTCACCTTTCCCAGAATTGGGAAAGAGGTAGGAGCTTGCTTTGGACTAGACTTTGGCTTCAGGGAATGATGTGGCTGGTTGGTCTGTAGACCATTAACAGTCTGTAGACTCTGTTAATAACAAGGATGTTTTGCTTTCTTATCATGTGTGTTTACTATCACTTTCAGTTCAAGAACTTGTATATTCCTTGTAGTCACAACTTGGCCTACTGTCTGACACAAAAGACCGTAGCTTTTAGCCTATTTTACCTTTGACATGCACCTTTCACAATTTTTACTCATTTCTGGTCTTTGACTTAAAGTGAAAAGCTTTTGACTATTCCTTTTACTTATGGGTCTTTGTAGGGTGACTAACTGCCTAATTTAAACGTTGTCATATCCTAGGGAATGAAGGTTGAAGAGAGGGAAAGAATTGAGGGAACAGCAGGTCCTCTAGGTGGGCCAGTCATAGCACATCTGATCAAGTTTGTCATCCAATATGAGCAGCTTTTCACTCCCAAATAATTATTAATCCCAGTATTTTATAATACATTTTTACAGTTTCCATGCATTGTTGCTGATAAAATCTGACAAAACTGCTTAAAGGAACAAAGGGTCTAATTTTTCTCTTGTGATTGTCTGGTTACAGTTCTTAATCCAGTTGGCAGGAGAGCATGCACCATCATCAAAGGACAAGGCAACTAGATATACCAAAGCCATATAACAGCTTAGAAAGGAATGTCTGGACAAGTATATACAAAAATGCCTCCTTTCTAAAGAGTTCCCTCCATTTTATTCACTTGTGCAGGGACTAATCCCACCTAGCTTGGGGTGGGCTTTCCCAGTCCACTAAACAATCTCCTCCACGTTCAATCTGGGTTTAACTCGACTACCAGTTCTCTACAAATGTGTCCAGAGCTTAAACCCTTAAACATCAAGTTAACACCTGTGTCTAACTATGACATATGTTATATACACTAATATATATAATAATAGATTATACCAATAATTATTAATGTAATAATGTCAGAGTTCTCCTTCACAGATAATACAAAGGTTGATTCACTGTAAGAAGTTAATCAAAACATGACACAGACCATGAATGCATATTATTTTTTTTAAAAAAAGTTGCCATTACACTTGCTTTAGTGCAGAGTTGACCTAAACTTTGGATTTGCAAAAAATACAGCATCTGTGATCTGTAGTAAGACAAGATAAACCTGTTCATTTATTCATTCCCCTTCTATGGTTAACTGAAAACCTATTTTTATTACATTTAGAGGTGTAAATACTAAATGTTTTTATAATGTAAGCATTTTAAAAATTGATAAAGATTTAATTTTTTCTCAGAAAACCATTCTTTTAACCCTAGAAAAGTGAGGATAAGAAGATAACTTTTTTTTAAAATGCCAAGTTAAGAAACAATTTATTGGGGCTGGAGCGGTGGCTCAGGGGTTAAGCCTCTGCCTTGCAGGCGGAAGGTCCTGAGTTCGGATCCTAGACCCCACGTATAGACGTCGGGCGGAAGCGGGGTAGCCTGCATTTCTGGTCCTGGTAGGGCGGAGCCTGTGAATCCCGGGGCAGAGTAAACAAGGAGGAGGTAGAGGCAGTCCGTGGTGGTTCCCGAATTCGTCCGTGGTTCTACACAGACACACACACACACACACACACATGCACAATTGAATAAATAATAAAAAAAGAAAATTTATTATAGAGAGAAGAACAATTTATCATCCAAATAGAGACATCTGTACAACTTTGACACAGAGGATGACTTTAAAATCAGCTATTTTCGGCTGTAGAGATGGCTCAGGGGTTAAAGCCTTGGCCTCATAAGCAAAAGGACCTAAGTTCAGATCCTCAGAATCCATGCAGAAAATGTCAGGCAAAAATAACATCAATCTATACTTCTGGCCCTGGAAGGCAGAGCCTGAGAAATGCTAATAATAAGTAGGTAGAGCAATCCAGGATGATTCCTGATGTTACCCTTGGGTCTCCATAGTCACACATAAGTGCCGTTTGTTACACACACATACACACAAGAAAAAAACTGAAATATTAAAAATAAGCCATATTTTGGAATTTGAAGTTAAAAATAATTTATATGGATTTTAAATTTTACCACTAAACCTGACCTATGAAGAAAATGTTTTATGAAGAATATCATGCTAGTTAAAAAATGTTTTATTAGTATTAAGTACATGTAACGGTTTCATTATTACATTTGCATACATGTATATATTTTGACCATATTCATCCTCCACTAATCTCCCTCCTCTCTTCCTCCTCCCACTTATCCTCTTTCTCTTCTCAACTTTAACTTTTCCCTCTAATGTTTTGTCTTTTTTTAATGACCCAATGAGTTTCATTAAGTTTGTTTACAGGAGCAGGGTTGAGATATTTATAGAAGCATAGACTCCTTAAAATCTCTGTCCCTCCCTATCAACTGAGGTCCAAGACATAGTACAAAACAAATACAGTTACTCTGCATGTTGCTGATAAATTCTTTATCACACAGCTTAAGAGGGAACAGAGAGTTTTATTCTTACTCAAGATTTTACACTTATATCTTTTAGTACAGCTTGGTAGGAGAGCTTATTCCAATACCAGGAGTTGAGGGAACTGGCCACACAATATCCATTGCTGAGAGGACAATTCTTACTTGCCAGACCAGAATATCTGGCCAAGTATACCAAAGAATGCCATCTCTCTGAATCACTTTCCTCCATCTTACCCAGGGCCCACCATGATTGTGTCTTTCTTATCAATCAGATAATCTCCTGCAGTTGGGCTTAACCCAACTATCAATTCTTCACAATTGTGCCCAGAGCTTGAACCATTGGTTATCAAGTTGACACCTTTATCTATGACAGTTCACTTTCAATATGGTCAAGCATGAGAGACCAGAAAAAATATATTTTTATTTGGTATTGTAAAGGAATATAAACTACTAACTTTTTTGTATTTTCTAGACATTAATTTGACAGTAGTTGCAGTTTCATTTAAGACCAAGGGGAACATTTTACTTTCAAAATGTTGAGTCTTGGGGCTGGAGAGGTGGCTCAGGGGTTAAGCCTCTGCCTTATAGGCAGAAAGTCCTGAGTTCGGATCCGAGACCTAGACCCCATGTATAGACACCGGGCTGAAGCGGGGGCAGCTTGCATTTCTGGTCCTGGAAGGGCGGAGCCTGTGAATCCTGGGGCAGAGTAAACAAGGAGGAGGTAGAGGCAGTCCATGGTGGTTCCCGAATTCGCTCGTGGTTCTACACACACACATACATACACACACACACACAACTGAATAGATAAAAAATTAAAAAATTAAAAAAAAATATTGAGTCTTAAAATTATCCTCCTTTTCAGGTTTCTTATGAAGATGTGGATCGCTTAAAAGAATTGGCAGTTACAGAAAACATGAGGGTCCCTCACTTCCTACAGGATCACAACCGGTATATGGAACACTTAGAGAAGATCATGGAGGTGAATGAACTAACCGACTCGGAACTGAAAGACCTCATCTAGTAATTAGTTTTCTTGGAAGGAGAGCTCAACCAGACCTTCAAGCGTATTACCAGTCATGTGCAGTTAGCACCAGCAGTTTATACTAGAAGAATGACTGCTGACTTGAGCTTTATGAAGAATAGTCTTCATTCTTCAGCTGAATTTTTAGATTAAGTACGACTTGAGATGAATTTCCTGATATGTCGCCCTAGGCTGCCTCTTTTCATCTGAATCTCAATAGAGACAAAAGGTGTTCCTTCTGACTGAAGACTCTGGGCTGAACTGTAACCTTCTGCCTGAGCACTTAGCCCAGCTCTGGCCTGGAAGGGGCTGAATGCCAAGCTGTATTGTATAAATTCCAAAGCTCTATTTTCTCTGATAAACAGTGGTAATTGTTCTTTTAGAAATATTCATTTTGTGACAATCCAAAAAAGGTATATCTAAGAGTTCTTACTTTTCTTACATTAAATACTATTAAAAGGAGAGGGAAAAGAAATTCAATTTTTCATTTCACCTTCTCAGTTTATAGGAATTATATTAGAGAATTGTATTGGTGTGTGTGTGAGAGAGAAACAGAGATTGGGATAAAGGAGAAAGAGCAGAGATATGCTGGCTATCAAACCCAAGGCCTGACATATGCTAAGCATACATGTGCTAGGACTCTTAACTAGCGCAGACCCTAGCTTCCCAGGAAAAAGGCTTATTCTCAAACCATCTATGGAAACACAAGTGGGAGTGGTAGGAATTGATCCAGACAGGGTCAGAGGGAGCAAGGATATCGAGATCTAAGCCAAGTTTATTCATATCGAGTGATGGTATTTATCCCCCAAATCAGGAAATAGTACAGAAAAAGATTTTTTTTTTTACAGAATAGTTAAACATACACTGTGAGTACTGGTTATTCATTATGAAACTACAAGAAAGCTAGAAGTGTCACATAGTGAATTTATGGAGCACACATATTGTTTCCAAGCAGAGTTAATTATAAACTATGGTCAAAGCCTACAATCCTGTAGCAATCTTATTATTATTTTGATCTGCAGGTAAAAAATGCCTTGGTGGTCTTAAGACACCAAAGGAGGACATCAAAGGAGGAACATACAGGAAAATACATTGGCCCAGCTCTTGAGCCAGGCTATGTGACAGCCTGAGCCCATTGCTGAGCAAAAATAAGCAGGAAGCATTAATCATCTCTCACGGGGTGGGAGAGAGGTTATACCTGCAACTGTCTATGTCAGGCACATCAGTTTCAAGAGAGCAGGTCCTAGACCTTGGCATCTCCTATAGTTCTCCCCTTGTTTTTATTTTTTTAAAAAAGACATGTTGAAAATATCAAGCTGCATGCAGGTTATGAACTGCACAGTAGAGCAAGGCAAGGACCACAATAAAGGCAATGAAAACAACTCCTACTGCAACAAGAGCAAGGCTGACCAACCAAAATTTGCTCAAAAATCCACTACTCTGCATCCAGGTAGAAAATCCATTAAGTAGATTTTGAGACATCTATACATATTCAGGTAAAGGAGTAACACAATCAATAGATGTAATTTGATCATGTAGTTTTGCTACATTAATTCTAAGATCATTATGATTCCATATGCCACTTAAATGAGCTTGAATCTTATCCTAATTATATTCAATGTCATTATTTATCTTATTAATAACACAAAACCATTGATAATTAGCAGGGCAGTGAAGGGAATTCTTAATCTTTAAATTCTGAACATCAGATCCCCAAAACAACATAATTTGTTCTAAAATATCTAATCTATTTTGTTAAGTCTTGATCAACTCACACAGTTCAGTCTCTAAGGCATCAGAAATGTTTTTCTTCATGATATTAGCATAATGAGCAGTTTGTATGCTCTGAGCGAGGGATGAAGTACTAGCTAGCCACAGCAGAGGCAGTGATAGTGCAGCTATAATGCTAGCAATAATTATTCCAATAATTCTTTTGGTCTAATTAAGACCATGAGTTCCTTAATTAATTGCTGGGATTACTCTGAAGGAACACACCCTTTGTTGACTTTCCCCACTCTTTGCTTGTGAAAAGATTTGGAGATTAGTTCTCATTGTAGATAAGCTCTACTTTGAGGTGGGCACAAGATCAGCTGGATTGGGTCCCAATATAAACACACCAATGAGATGTAGAGGACCAATCATGTTTGTAGAAACTGGAGCTAACCAATGAGGAAAACCACACACACACACACACACACACACACACACACACACACACACTTGCTTAAGTGTATATATGTGACCCTGGCAGCCATCTTTGGCATCCTTGCCCCTCATGGTACTTCCTATCTGGAGTCCTTTAGTTCCTTTTCCATCTTGTTCTCATCTTCATAGATTCCATGCCTGGAATTCTGTGAGTTCTTAGAGCCTCTCTTGCACCTCATGGAATCATGTCCTTGAGTTCCATTAGTTCTCTCCTCTAATAAACTCTGCCTAAATCCTCTATGCATATTCTGGTTTCAATCTTCGACTCTGAACACAAGAACCTGGATATATACAGACTCCTAAAGAGTGACCCCACAACATTTGGCCAGCACAGCCATGAGATCTGACCCTACAACACTTGGTGAGTACAGACAAGAGAGGTAGATTCCAACACTTAGGTAAAAGAAACTCTGGGCCTGTCTTTGCTCATCTCTCCGGCAGAATTCTCAGGAGAGGGGAAGAAGGGTACTTTTGAAATGGGGGGGGGGTGTTTTAAACTCTGTGAACATGTGAGTGAATGATGGCCTGAGGCTAGAGACCTGCACTGCCTCAGTGCTTGATTCTGTATTTCCAAGGGGTTCAAATGGGCTAGTTCTGTTATTGTGTAATGATGGAATCCGATCCATACTGAGTTCGCCCTGCCCAGGGTGCAGCCAGAGATCATGTGAATGATCTCTTGTAGAGTGATATCAGCCTTTGTCTGCATCAGGTAGTGGCAATAAATTTTGGGCTTCACAGTCTTGTTAAAGGAGGGAACTTTCTAGTCACGTTCGCACTAAAGAAAAGCATTTCATGCCTGGGATGATGGCCATCCATTTGTATAAACAGAATAGGGAACTTGTATCTCAGCCATTGGTGGTTCATGCACCTATAACCTTTAATCAACCCTATTGGCATTGGCTAAGTGAACTGTTCCCCCAGCAGGGTGCCCTTTGCATCAGCTGGGTGGGACATTCTCCAAGCTGGTGCCAGTTGGGCACTGACTGGGCCCCACTCCAGCCAGGTGTCATCCCCCAAATCTGGGTCCTCTAGACTCTGTCAAGGAGATGTTTCTCCATCCTAAATCCAGGGACTAACTAACGTGTAAAATCCAGTTTATGATATTCTGTTCTCAGACATGGCCTCAGTACATCTTAGAACTAGATTTATTTTGCTGAAGTGCAAGCAAATGGCAGGAAGTTCCCTATGTTCCCTAAAATTTTCTTTTATCTAAGAGATCATAGAGATCTCTGCCAAAGTACAAGCTAGAAGTTCCAAAGAAAATTTTGTCTACCAACAGAGATGCCAGAAAACTATCACAAAACAGGAATTTCATCTCACTTATTCAGGACCTTCCATGTCAGTCAAACCTTCCCTGAGGCTAAACAGGATTCATGTAATCTGGTCCCAGCAGTAATCTGTCTTCTTTAAGAGATTCCAGATGTATCTGGGTCAATTCAGGTCCATGTTCCCTTTCCCTTGCAAGATCTGGCCTAAATTAAAAAGGACTTAGGAAGTTTCTCTGAGGACTTAAATAAATTCATAGATGTTTTTCAAACTGAAAGGGAGGAAAGATAGAGAACCAAAAATGAAAGAAAAGCTTGTTAATGACAAGGGGATGGAATAACAATACTAACAGTCATGCCCACACAGACAACCCCAAATCCCTTCAGACAGGGAAAGAGAAAAAAAATACTTTAAATGCAACCAGGCTGGACACCTCTGAAAAACACTGCCCCAAGTACAAAAAGCCTCCATATGGCCCATGTCCTGATTATGGGAATTTCCAGTGGAGGAAGGATCGGTTTCAGCGCTCAGGGTTCAAGCCCCTCTGAAAAGGACCAATGATGATGTCTGAGGTTCTTTTTTTTTTTTTTAGCTTGATTTTTGGATTTATTTTTTTTTAATTAAAAATTTAATTATACATTTTAAAATTTTTTACCAGTTCCCTCCCTCCCCCCTCCTCCCCCTCCACTTCCCCCATTGCCCCCCCCCAATTCCCAGAGAGTCCTTTATTGTGTACGCCTAACTCTCCACTGGGTCCTCCTCTCCGATGACATATAAGGACCCAGTGGCATTTCCATAAGCCCTTTCTCTTGTTCCCCTTAAGCATAAGATCACTACTATGGCTGTCAATCCCTTGCCTCCAGGGGTCTCGGTGCCCTTAACAGATGCTAGACTTTATGAGGGCAACAGTGCGCTGGACATTCCGCAGGGCATGCAAAGTCCCATTATGATTGCTCTGGCCCCAACTATTGTTGAGAATCTTGCAAATCGTTGCTCCTCCCATCCTTTTGCTCTTACAATCTTACCGCCCCCTCTTCCGCAAATGTCCCTGAGCTCCAGGATGGGGAGAGATTAGGCTGGCCTAGTTCTATGTGATTGATATAGAGTCTCTGAAGTTCTGGATTGTGGTTTGTTGATTTTCTTTTGCAGTTTTGCTGCTCCTGCATTTCCCTTCACTCCATTCTGCTGGGCACTGTATGTCACCCCCTGGCCAGAGACAAAAAGCTGTTAAACTGGAGTCTTGTTGTAATAGCACATTCAAGGGTAAATGTAATAAGAGTAGGAAACCTCACTGAGGGAGGGGTCCATCACCCATTTGCAAAATGATTACTTTTTATCTGCTAGACTATATGCCCTCCCCTTCTGGTGAGATCAGGAAAGAACGTCTGTGAACTTAACCAGGTTTCTCATTACTTACTTGCAGACCTTGATGGAGGCCTATTTTCTCTGCTGTAACATGGTCTCCTCTCTCCTTGTTTCTGGTGTGGCCCTCCTAACCCATCTCTCTTGTTCATAATCCTTGCAATTACTGTGTTACATAGGTTTACTTTTGAGTGTCTCAATGTGGGCTGGGTGAGTTTGGTACTAGGAGCCACCTATTAGGGAGTACAGACGGCGCTTAATTTTCTGGGTTTGGGATACTTCACTTAATATAATTCTTTCTAATGACATCCATTTCCCAGCAAATTCCAGTAATTCATCATTTTTGATGGCTGAGTAGTACTCCATTGTATAGATGTACCACAGTTTCCTTATCCACTCGTCAACTGTTGGACATTTAGGTTGATTCCATGACTTTGCTATTGTAAACAGTGCTGCTATGAACATGGTCGAGCTTGTGCTATCGAGGCGAACCTCTGCTGCATGGGGGGTTATTCCCAAAAGTGGGATAGCAGGGTCATATGGCATTTCAATCTTTAATTTCTTTAAGAATCTCCAGACGGCTCGCCAGAGTGGCTGTATGAGCCTGCATTCCCACCAACAATGTAGGAGAGTTCCCCTCTCTCCACATCCTCTCCAGCATTTGTCGTTGTTTGTATTGTGGATTTTTGCCATCCTGACCGGAGATGATATCTCAGGGAAGTTTTGATTTGCATTTCCCTGATGGCGAAGGAAGTGGAGCATTTTTTAAGATAATTGTTAGACATTTTAATTTCATCCCTGGTAAAGTTTCTTTGAAGTTCCAGGGCCCATTTTTTAATTGGGAGAGTGTTTTCCTTGGAGTTTAATTTTCTAAGTTCTTTGTGCACTCTGGACAGTAGAGCTCTATCAGATATGTGGTTAGTGAAGATTTTCTCCCATTCTGTGGGTTGCCTTTGAGCTCGCCTTACAATCTCTTTATCTGAACAGAAGCTCTTTAATTTCACAAGATCCCAACTGTTGAGAGTTGGTAGCAGTGACTGTGCCATTGGATGTCTGTTTAGGAAGTGTTGGCCTAGCCCAATCAGCTCGAGGGAGTTCCCTATCCTTTCAACTATGGTTTTTAAAGTCTCTGACCTGATATCAAGGTCCTTGATCCATTTGGAATTAAGTCTTGTACATGGTGACAAGTACGGGTCCAGCTTTAATCTTCTGCATGTGGAGATCCAGTTTTGCCAGCACCATTTGTTGAAGATGCTGTTCTTTTTCCATTGGATTCTTTGGACCCCTTTGTCAAAGACCAAATGGCTGTAACTTTGTGGGCTTATATCTGGGTCTTCAATCCTTATCCATTGATCTGTGTGTCTATTTTGGAGCCAGTACCAGGCTGTCTTTATAACTATGGATTTGTAGTATAGACTTAGGTTTGGTATGGTAATACCTCCAGCTGTGTTTTTGTTACTCAGGATTGTTTTTGCTATCCTGGGTCTTTTGTGCCTCCATATGAACTTTGAGATTGTTTGGTCAACTTCTTTGAAGAATTGCTTTGGGATTTTGATTGGTATAGCATTGAATCTGTATATTGCCTTTGGTAGGATGGTCATTTTTACAATGTTGATTCTGCGAATCCAGGAACAAGGGAGGTCTTTCCACCTTCTGGTGTCTTCTGCAATTTCTTTCTTTAGGGTTTTAAAGTTTTCATTGTAAAGGTCTTTTACCTCCTTAGTTAGGTTTATACCAAGGTATTTCATTTTTTTAGAGGTTATAGTAAATGGCATGGTTTCTCTCAAGGCTTTTTCACTTGTTTCATTCTGGACATATAGGAAGGCCTCTGATTTTTGCACATTTATTTTGTATCCTGCCACCCTGCTGAATTTCTCAATTAGTTCCAGGAGCTTCCTGGTGGAGTTTTTGGGATCCCTCAGGTATAAGATCATGTCATCTGCAAATAGGGATAGCTTGATTTCTTCCTTGCCGATTTGAATCCCTCTTATGTCCCTTTCTTGTCTTATGGCTTCAGCTAAGACTTCAAGTACAATATTGAATAGAAGTGGTGAGAGTGGACAGCCTTGTCTAGTTCCTGATCAAAGTGGGAATGCTTCCAATTGTTCCCCATTGAGCATAATCCTTGCTGTGGGCTTGTTGTATACAGCTTTTATTATATTGATAAAGGTTCCTTCCATTCCTACTGTCTCTAGCGTTTTGATCATAAAAGGCTGTTGGATCTTGTCAAAAGCTTTTTCTGCATCTATCGAGAGTATCATGTGGTCTTGGACTTTGGACTGGTTTACATGATGAATTACATTTATTGATTTGCGTATGTTGAACCAACCTTGTGTGCCGGGGATGAAGCCTACTTGGTCCCCATGAATGATCTTTTTAATATGTTTTTGAATCCGATTTGCTAAGACTTTGTTGAGAATCTTTGCGTCTGTGTTCATCAGGGAGATCGGCCTATAGTTTTCTTTTTTAAGTGAATCTTTATTAGGTTTTGGGATTAAAACGATATTAGCTTCATAGAAGGAATTTGGTAGTGTTCCTTCCTTTGCTATTTGATGGAACAGTTTAAGGAGTATTGGTGTTATTAACTCCTTAAATGTCTGGTAGAACTCTTCAGAATCCATCTGGTCCAGGACATTTTTTGGTGGGAAGATTCGAGATTACTTCCTCAATTTCCTTATATGTTATAGGACTATTTAAATAATTCACAACTTCCTGATTCAATTTAGGTAAGTTGTGTTTACTTAGAAATTCATCCATCTCTTTTGTGTTGTCAAACTTCACAGAGTATAAGTTTTTGAAATATGATGTTATAATTCTCTGGATTTCTTGGGTATCAGTAGTGATAACTCCATGTTCATTTCTAATTTTGTTAATTTGGGTTTTCTCTCTCTTGCTTTTGGTTAGTTTAGCTAGGGGTGTATCAATCTTGTTGATTTTTTCAAAGAACCAGATTTTTGATTGGTTGATTTTTTCTATCGTTTTCTTAGTCTCGATTTCAGATATTTCTCCCCTTATTTTGCTAATCTCTTCTCTTCTACTGCTTTTGGGATCAGATTGCTCTAGTTTCTCTAAAGCTTTAAGCTGCATTGTTAAGTTGTTTATTTCTGATGTTTCCATTTTTTTGACATGGGCATTAAGAGCTATGAACTTACCTCTTAGAACAGCTTTCATTGTGTCCCAGAGATTTTGGTAAGTTGTATTTTCGTTATCATTCACTTTCAGGAAATCTTGAATTTCCTTTTTAATTTCTTCCTGAATCCAGTTCTCATTCAGCATCATAGTGTTAAGTTTCCAGGAGTTAGTGTATTTTCTCTTGTTTGATGTGTTGTGGATGTCCAGCTTTAGGCCGTGGTGGTCTGATAGGGCACAGGTTAGAATTTCAACTTTCTTGTATATGTGGAGATTGATTTTGTGGCCCAATATGTGATCTATTTTGGAGAAAGTTCCGTATGCTGCTGAGAAAAATGTGTATTCTTTGGTGCGTGGGTGAAAAGTTCGATAGAGATCTGTGAGGTCCATTTCTTTCAGGGTTTGATTAAGTTCCAAAGTGTCTCTGTTAAACTTTTGACCTGTTGATCTATCCCATGTAGAGAGGGCGGTGTTGAAGTCCCCAAGAATTATCGTTTGGGGGTTGATTTCTTGCTTTAGACGCTGTAGGGTTTTCTTAATGAATGTGGAGGGGCCCGTATTGGGTGCACATATGTTCAGTATTGTGAAATCTTCCTGGTGAATTGTACCTGTGACTAAAATGTAGTATCCATCCGTCTCTCTTATAATTTTTTTTGGTTTGAAATCCACTTTGTCTGATAGCATAATGGCTACCCCTGCCTGTTTTCTGCTTCCATTTGCTTGTAGAATTGTTGACCAGCCTTTTATTTTTAGAGCGTGCCTGTCTTTTGTGGTGAGATGGGTTTCCTGCAGGCAACAGATTGATGGATTGTGATTTTTAATCCAAGTTTGTAATCTGTGTCTCTTGATCGGTGAATTAAGTACATTAACATTTAGTGTTATAATGGAGAAACTATTGTTAATTCCAGACATTTATTATGTTTAGTAGCTTTTATAAGTATATTGCTTCGCTTTTAATGGTGTTATATTTGCCTTCTGTTCTCCTGGATATGCCTGTTTTTTTCTTCATGCTTGAGTATCATTTCTAGCAGTTTTTGAAGGCCTGGTTTGGTGGACATGTATCCCTTAAAGTTGTCTTTGTGCTGGAAAATTTTTCTTTCTCCCTCGATCATGACTGATAGTTTTGCAGGGTAAATCAGCCTGGGTTGACATTTTTGCTCATTCAATACTTGAAGTATGTCTCTCCAAGCTCTTCTTGCTTTTACTGTTTCGACTGAGAAGTCATTTGTTATTTTAATAGGTTTGCCTTTAAAAGTGACTTGTTTTTTCTCCCTTGAAGCTCTCATCACCAGTTCTTTATCTTGAATGTGGAGTGTTTTAACTATTATTTGCCGCGGTGTGCTTCTATTTTGGTCGTATCTGTTTGGGGTGCGGAATGCCTCTTGTATATGAATGGGCCTCTCTTTTTTTAGATGAGGAAAGTTTTCCTTGATGATCGTTTGAAAAATTTCCTCAGGGGTGGTATTTTGAGATTCTTGCTCCGGTATTCCATGAATACGCATGTTAGGCTTCTTCAGGGTGTCCCATATCTCTTGGATATTTCTCTCAAGTATCTTTTTGGCTTTAACAACCTCTTCCATTGAGCTGGTTAGTACTCCCACTTTATCTTCAAGGTCTGAAATTCTGCTTTTCTGCTTCATTAGTTCTGTTGATAAGACTCTCTGTGGCGTTCTGGGTTGAAGATAACTTGTCTTTTAGCTCAGTTTTAAACTCTGCTTGAGTTTGTTTTAACTGCTCTATGCCACTTTTTGTTTCTTGCACTGTTTTTCTCAACTCCTCCAGATGTCTGTTGTGTTCCTCTTCAAAGCGATTGATTCGATTATGTAATTCCTCCCGGATTTCCTCTTTCATAGTATTGAACATGGTAATGATCATATTTTGAAAGTCGTTATCCTGGGTCAGGCTTTCTTGGCCTTTTTCCGTGGGTTTGTTCTTGTTGGAGTCTAACATTATGGGATTAATTTCTTCCATGGGAAATTTGTTTACTTGAGTGTTGCTTCTCATGGATTTGCACTTTGACTTTGGCATTGTCATTTTAACTCTTAAGATCTCTCAATTTCACTAAACTGAATTATTTGGCCTGGGGTACTGGTGGGCGGGGCCCGAACGGGGACTTACCTAGGGCGCGGGGTGAGGCCCGGGTGGACCGCGCGCGTGTCCCGACCGGCGGAGCGGGGTGGGGTGAAAAGGGAGGATGGGTGCGTCGGCGTGGAGCTATTTAACCCAATGGCAGCTGGGGCGGGGCCCGGGCGCAGGGGGAGGTCCTCCTGGTCCCTCGGCCCCCGCGCGGCTCCGGCTGGATGGTGGGAGTCGGAGCCGGGTCCCTGTGGGCTGACCTGGGGTCCTAGGGCGCGCGGTGAGGCCCTGCTGGATCTCGCGTGCCGATGTCTGAGGTTCTTAACTTACTTCTGATGAGAAAAAAGGAAACTTGCCACTTATACAGTGAAGGAGAACCCAAATGCCAGATTGGTGTAGCATCTTGAGAACCTTGAGTGAACATGCGAGTGGGAAGCCAATTTGTTTAACAGCAAGGCATTCCTTTGTTTACATGCCTGAATGCCATAAATGTCCTAGGTATAAGACTTAATGGAATATTTCAGACCCGTTATAAAGTTGTCCATGTTATGGTTAATCAGGCTATTCCAGTTGCATCTCAGGTATGGGCCTCCTCCCAAAACATGGGTCAACTCAAAAGAATCTCCCCAGCAAAGATAATGCTCAGAGACCCAGAAAACTTTTCTGTCAGGAAATTTTGGCCCCTGTAGTCAAAAACTAGAACAGGACTGATTCAAATTCTCAACAACCTGAAATTTAAAAGATGTGTTCTTTTGCATTCCTTTGGTCCCAGAAAACCAATATCTTTTTATTTTTACAAAGGTAGTGATTATTCCAAACAAAATAATAGGTTTTCTTTACTAATGCTTGCTTATACCTACAGTAAGATCACTAAACTTTTGCTAATCCCAGCTGCCCTACCAATTACAATGGTTTAATCCTTATGTTTGAAATTTTAGGCTTAATTTACCTGTTTTGTCTCCTCCAGATTAACATCCATAAAGCTTCAAATATGGGAACCTTTGGACCATCCCAGCATCTCACAGATGAGGACCATTGACTGCTCACACTTCCTTTGCTCCAACAGAGCATCATCATTCCTCATACCTTGAGCAGTCAAGTCCTCATAAAAAATTAAAGGGACAAATTAGGCAGTTTTAGAGCAGCCATGAAGGGATAGACTGAAAATCTTGAAAGATCATTTCTCACTGGTATTACCCTGAAGGAGCAGATCTTTTGCCAACTTCCCCCAATCCTCTGTTCATGAAAGAATATGGAAATTAATTCCCCATTATAGATAAGCTCTACCATGAGGTCAGGCACAAGATCAACTAGGTTGGGCCCCAATATGAACAGACAATGAAATGTAGAGGACCAAAACTCTAATCACGTTTGCAGAAAATGGAGCTAACCAATAAGGAAAAGCCATTTTTCCCAGGCTTGCCTAAGTGTATAAACATACCTGACCCTGGCACCTGTCTTTGCCACCCTTGCCCCTTATGGTACTTCTTGTCTGTAGCCTGTGAATTCATTTTCCATCTTTCCCTCATCCTCATGGATTCCATGCCTGGAGTCTGAGTTCATGGAGGCTCTCTTGCCCTTCATGGATTCATGTCCATGAATTCCATTCTTTCTCTCCTCTAATAAACTCTGCCATAATCCTCTACACATGATGTGGTTTCAATCTTCAACTCCTGAACACAAGAACCTGGACACATAAAGATTTCAGGAGAAAGACCCCCTCATTATTTGTTGAGCCAACAAGGAGATAAACTCTGCATCACCAGAATATTCTGCAGGAATTGACTCCAATCCCCCACAGGAATAAGGTCACCAACTTCCCCTAACCCTTCATAAAAGGTATAGAGATGAGTTCTTCAAGTATAGATGAGTTAAATTCCTAAAAGAAAGACCCTGCCCACCATCAGATGGCTCCCTTGCCCATCGTGAATTCCATGTCTATGAGTTCTTTTCTTTCTCTCACTTAATACGCTTGTCTTAATCTGCCACACATATTGTGGTTTTAGTCTTTGGCTCTGGAACACAAGAACCTGGATAAAAAGCCCATAACACTTGGACAAACCACCCAAGAGTTTCTTCCTCCTTTTCTTATTTTCAATAAATCTGCTTTTGATACAGTTAGTGAAAGCTTGTTTAAAAATAGTGACACCTCCAAATTTCTTTTTTTTAAATTTTTTTTTATTTATTCAATTGTGCGTATGTGTGTGTGTGTATGTATGTGTGTATGCGCGTGTATGTAGAACCACGGACGAATTCGGGAACCACCATGGACTGCCTCCACCTCCTCCTGTTTACTCTGCCTCGGGATTCACAGGCTCCACCCTACCAGGACCAGAAATGCAGGCCGCCCCCCGCTTCCACCCGGCGTCTACACGCGGGGTCTAGGATCCGAACTTAGGACCTTTCGCCTGCAAGGCAGAGGCTTAACCCCTGAGCCACCTCTCCAGCCCCAAATTTCTTTATGCTCTTTGCCAACCCTGAATTTAGAATCTTAGTTGCTTTATCTCAGAGGAAGAAGCAGATCATGAAAGTACTGCTAGGTTATCAAGAGCTCACCTGGGGCAAGGAGTGTAACTCAATGGTAGAGTGCTGTTTCACAGTGCAAAGCGCATATGCAGGCATGAAAAAACCTAAATAACAGCCAAAAGCCCTACATATCCAAAAGAGCTAGCCTATCCATAAGATTTCTTTTTTCCCTTGCACCGAATAAGATAGAGTTTCACCTTGTGGTTCACGTTGACTTCAAGAGGTAGAGGCAGGAAGATCAAGAAGTTCAAGATTATCCTCAGCTATCTAGTGAGCCCAAGACCAGCATGAAATATCCGAGAACTTATCTAGATCGCTCAATGGGTAAGGTGCTTATTGGCAAACCTGATAACTTCAGCTTGATCCTTAAAAGTACACCTGGTAAAAGGAGAGAAATGACTTTAAGAGTCTTCTGACTTCCACATGTGCAACGTGTCATGTATAGATGACTTTCTCTCTCATTGTCTCTGTCTCTCTTTTTTTATATTTAAAATAGTCGTGTTTTATTTAAAAGTTCAGAGTATCACTTAGGCTTCAAAAATGGTCAGCATCTGAATTTTTATTTGCATTTGTTAGAAGTCAAGAACATATTTGACAAAAATTTGGATAGGGATACACAATTTTTTGATGTTAAATAATACATTCTCCCTTAAATTTCGAGTCAACATTAGATAAACTTATACAGTTTGGCTCTGAAACTGTAGTGGGTCAAAGTCCAGCACCTCTCAATTTAAGGAAGACAGGGTACATTGTTCCTTTCTGGTGGGTTTTCTCTATGCTTTCGTGGTTGCCATTTCTGCTGTCTTTGTCCATTTTTGTGAATGTTTCATGGTGTCCTTACCTTCTATAAACACTACTGACTTTGAAGTTATCTGCAGAAATGACTCCTCAGCCTTTTTCACCAGGGTTACTGACGGGGCCAGGGCAGAGAGGGAAGCTCCTTGCCTAGCATAAGGGCTTCCAGCTAGAGCACTGCTCAGGCCTCAGACTTAAACACTTAGGTTGCTGAGATCACTTTACTGGGCTATATATAGCACAATAGATTTCTGTATTTCTGTTCTGTATATAAGAATATGCTGAGTATCTGTCTCATGTTTCTATTACTATCTTTATTTCCCATTACTGATGTTCAAATTTGAGTATAAATTTACTCTTAAAGTAACACTGCCTTCCTTCAATTGCTCACAATATAACTTCATACATTGTACATGTCTTACCCAGAATGTCCTTCAGAAACAGCTCTTTGAAGTTAGAAGGAATTTCTCAAAAGTTAAAAGTTAAATATTGTATCTTTAATGATTATTACAATCTCTGACACATATTAGGCAGTTAACCAAATGGTTACTAAATAAATGAATATATAGTCGCACATCAGGAAATATTAAATTCCAGTACCACATTACTTTCTTTCTTTCCAGAGCCCTTAAGAGCCATACATCATTCTTCACTGTGCATCAAGATGATCACTAATAATCTTAACATCCATGTCCAACCATTCTGTTTCAGAGTTTTTGTTGATGGGCACAGGATGAAGTTCTCATCAAACTTTCTTCATTATAACATGCACATGCATATTTCTAAATCAGTCCTATAAGCTATCTTCTCTAAAACTGTGCCCAGACTGCTAAACATAACCAAAGAAAAGGGCATGATCATCCATTTGATGACAGAATAAATCCTAGTTAGCTATAAATGAACTGAGTGTATAGACACTACTTTTATTTACTGTGCCATTCAGCATCAAGAACATCATGAATCCATATATTGTTTCGGATATTGATAATCCCAACACTTGGAGGGCTGAAGCAGGAGGACTGAATTCAAGACTGGTAAAACAGAATTCTCTCTCTCTCTCTCTCTCTCTCTCTCTCTCTCTCTCTCTCTCTCTCTGTCTCATATAAGCTGTCTGCTAACCAGTCAATAAGTAAACTTCTTAAATATGGATGCATCTCAAACACTTGAACTACATCTTAAAATTATTTATTTTCTTCCGCAGTAGAGAAAGAAGTAATGACATGAACTCAAGAATGGAAATAAACAAGCACAAGTCCTCAGAAAGTGAACTACACCTTTCTTTAGAACACGAGAAAGGCCACAGAACTTTTTTTCTATAGTTGCCTCTCTTCCTTAAATGTTAATGTCCTATACTGTTATTGTTTGACCTTGGTTTTATAAGGAAAAAAAGGTTTATTTTATAAATACCTTAAAGTTATTAGTTTTGGAAGCAGTGAAAATTCTCTTAGCTATATACTCATATAATGGTTTCCACATTATAACATCAAATATTCTTTTCTGGAGAATGTAGTCTCAAAGCAAATAAAAGGGATTCAGAGGAAAACTCCCTTTGCATGCAGGAAGAGAAAAGGGCACTGGAGACATGAAGGAATAATCTTAAGGAGACATCGAATCTTGTTTAATTCACAAAGCTCAGCACAGCAAGGTACTTTGGGGATTGCTTTCTAAGTCCCAAAAACCACCATAGTCAAGCTTTGCCTCTTTGTCAAATTAGAAAATACATTTTTGCTAATAAAGATGACCAGTCTTTAGTTACTTGTAAGGAGTATACACATGCTGCCAGTGTTGTAGTACCACAAGAGTGCTGACCATGGGCTGTTTTTTTTTTTCAAGCTATGATGGCATTTTTGCCTTTTTTTTTTAAACAGTTAGAGACAAGGTAGCTGGCTGGAATCTAGTTTCTGCATTTGTATACTTGCTTCCTCTGCTTTTTCCTGGTGATTTATGTCAGCATTTCTTTTATTTACTCGTCAACAACTACTTTGTCATTTTCTCAGCAAAAGACTCATTTCCATTCTTGAGTTCATGTCACTACTTCTTTCTTCACTGCTGTAAAAGAACAGCGATTTTAAATACAGTCCAAGAAGTTGAGAACTGAGAAAGAATTTAAAATTTCAATTACAATACATACTGCTGATCAGATATAAATAAAGTGACACCAGGAATGATTCATCTCAAGCTCATCAATAAGATGAACACGTGTGGATTCTGCACTAGGATTCCCACCAGATGCTTAGGAAATAAAGAAAAGATGTATCCTGCATCAAAAAAAACTTACTCACAGACTAATTAACAGATACCCCTCAAGACTTGTTCTCTATCACTCACATTGACCTGTAATCCAAATTATTGTAAAGAACTTTGAGAGGAATCTAAATATGGTTTAAATCACAGAAAATCATATAAAGACCATATAATAAATTTTGTTTTACATAAATAAATATGTGTTAAGGAGCGACTGTGATGGCAGATAGAGCATTAAATTGGCACCATGTTTTTTGTTAAAAAATTTATCAATCCTTTAAAACTAACGTGAAGCATCAATTATTTACTTGTTTATAAATGGGGGCAAATTTGCTTTGGAATCCTGAGACTTGATGTCTGCATTACCTTGCAAAGACTGTTCTTAAACTCTGTACCTAAGATACAGCCTAGAGCAAGAAGGAATAAATAAGTACCTGTTTTCTTTTTTCTTTTGGGGGGGGTTTCAACTACTAATTCTTTTTTTATTTAATACATTTTTTATTATTATTTCAGCTCATACAAACTTAATAGGTACACCAGTTCCCTCCGTCCCTCCTCCTCCCCCCAAAACCCCTGTTCCCCCTCCCCTCACCCCTCCCTCCCCATCCCCCAGTGCCTCCCGCCCCAATTCCCAGAGAGTCCTTTCTTGTGCATGCCTGACTCTCCTCTGGGCCCTCCTCTCCGATCACGTACAAGGACACAGTGGCATTTCCCTGAACCCTTTCCCGTGTTCCCCTTAAAGCATAGGAACACTACTGTGGCTGTCAATTCCTTGCCTCCAAGGATCTTGGTGCCTTTAGCAGATGCTAGACTTTGTGAGGTCAATAGTTTGTTGGACATTGCACAGGGCATGCAAAGTCCCATTATGATTGCTTCGGCCCTAACTTGTGTGGAGTATCTTGCAAATCATTGCTCCTCCCATCCTTTTGCTCTTATACTCTTACCGCCCCCTCTTCCGCAAATGTCCCTGAGCTTCAGGATGGGGAGAGATTAAGCTGGCCTAGTTCTAGGTGGTTGATATAGAGTCTCTGAAGTTCTGGATTGTGGTTTGTTGATTTTCTTTTGCAGTTTTGCTGCTCCTGCAATGCCCTTCACTCCATCCTGGTGGGCACTGTATGTCACCCCCTGGCCAGAGACAAAAAGCTGTTAAACTGGAGTCTTATTATAAGAGTATATTCAAAGGTAGATGTAATAAAAGTAGGAAACCTCAGTGAGGGAGGGGTCAATCACCCATTTGCAAAATGGTTACTTTTTATCTGCCAGTCTATATGCCCTCCCCTTCTGTTGAGATCATACCCCCTCAGTTGTAAATGATCAGGAACGAACGTCTGTGAACTTAACCAGGTGTCACATTACTTACTTGCAGTCCTTGATGGAGGCCTATTTTCTCTACTGTAACATGGTCACTTCTCTCCTTGTTTCTGGTGTGGCCCTCCAACCCCATCCCTCCTGTTCATAATCCTTGCAATTACTGTAGATAATACATAGATTTACCTATGAGTGTCTCAAGGTGGGCCGGGTGGTTTTGGTACTAGGAACCACCTATTAGGGAGTACATACAGCGCTTAATTTTCTGGGTTTGGGATACTTCACTTAATATAATTGTTTCTAATGACATCCATTTCCCAGCAAATTCAAGTAATTCATCCTTTTTGATAGCTGAGTAGTACTCCATTGTATAGATGTACCACAGTTTCCTTATCCACTCGTCACTGTTGGACATTTGGGTTGATTCCATGACTTTGCATTGTAAACAGTGCTGCTATGAATATGGTTGTGCTTGTGCTATCGAGGTGAACCTCTGCTGTATGTGGGGTTATTCCCAAAAGTGGAAAGCAGGGTCATATGGCATTTCAATCTTTAATTTCTTTAAGAATCTCCAGACGGCTCACGATAGTGGCTGTATGAGCCTGCATTCCCACCAGCAATGTAGGAGAGTTCCCCTCTCTCCACATCCTCTCCAGCATTTGTCGTTGTTTGTATTGTGGATTTTTGCCATCCTGACCAGGGTGAGATGATATCTCAGGGAAGTTTTGATTTGCATTTCCCTGATGGCTAGGAAGTGGAGCATTTTTTCAGATATTTGTTAGACATTTTAATTTCATCCCTGGTAAAGTTTCTTTTAAGTTCCAGGGCCCATTTTTTAATTGGCCCATTGGTTTCTTTGGTGTTTAGTTTTCTAAGTTCTTTGTGCACTCTGGACAGCAGAGCTCTATCAGATGTGTGGTTAGTGAAGATTTTCTCCCATTCTGTGGGTTGCCTTTGAGCTCGTGTTACAATCTCTTTATTGGAACAGAAGCTCTTTAATTTCACCAGATCCCAACTGTTGAGAGTTGGTAGCAGTGACTGTGCCATTGGATGTCTATTTAGGAAATGTTGGCCTAGCCCAATCAGCTCGAGGGAGTTCCCTATCCTTTCAACTATGGTTTTTATAGTCTCTGGCCTTATATCAAGGCCCTTAATCCATTTCGAATTAAGTCTTGTACATGGTGACAAGTACAGGCCCAGTTTTAATCTTCTGCATGTGGAGATCCAGTTTTGCCAGCACCATTTGTTGAAGATGCTGTTCTTTTTCCATTGGATTTTTTGGGCCCCTTTGTCAAAGAGCAAATGGCTGTAATTTTGTGGGCTTATATCTGGGTCTTCAACCCTTATCCATTGATCTGTGTGTCTCTTTTGGAGCCAGTACCAGGCTGTCTTTATAACTATGGATTTGTAGTATAGACTTAGGTTTGGTATGGTAATACCTCCAGTTGTGTTTTTGTTACTCAGGATTGTTTTTGCTATCCTGGGTCTTTTGTCCCTCCATATGAACTTTGAGATTGTTTGGTCAACTTCTTTAAAGAATTGCTTTGGGATTTTAATTGGAATAGCATTAAATTTGTATATTGCCTTTGGTAGGATGGTCATTTTTACGATGTTGATTCTGCCAATCCAGGAACAAGGGAGGTCTTTCCACCTTCTGGTGTCTTCTGCTATTTCTTTCTTTAGGGTTTTAAAGTTTTCATTGTAAAGGTCTTTTACCTCCTTGGTTAGGTTTATACCAAGGTATTTCATTTTTTTTTAGGGGCTATAGTAAATGGGATTGTTTCTCTCAGGGGTTTTTCACTTCTTTCATTCTGGGCATATAGGAAGGCCTCTGATTTTTGCACATTTATTTTGTATCCTGCCACCCTGCTGAACTTCTCAATTAGTTCAAGGAGCTTCCTGGTGGAGTTTTTGGGATCGCTTAGGTATAAGATCATGTCATCTGCAAATAGGGATAGCTTGACTTTTCCCTTGCCGATTTGAATCTCTCTTATGTCCCTTTCTTGTCTTATGGCTTCAGCTAAGACTTCAAGTACAATATTGAATAGAAGTGGTGAGAGTGGACAGCCTTGTCTAGTTCCTGATCGAAGTGGGAATGCTTCCAATTGTTCCCCATTGAGTATAATCCTTGCTGTGGGCTTGTTGTATACAGCTTTTATTATATTGATAAAGGTTCCTTCCATTCCTACTGTCTCTAGTGTTTTGATCATAAAAGGCTGTTGGATCTTGTCAAAAGCTTTTTCTGCATCTATCGAGAGTATCATGTGGTCTTGGACTTTGGACTGGTTTACATGATGAATTACATTTATTGATTTGTGTATGTTGAACCAACCTTGTGTTCCGGGGATGAAGCCTACTTGGTCCCCGTGAATGATCTTTTTAATGTGTTTTTTAATCCGATTTGCTAAGACTTTGTTGAGAATCTTTGCATATGTGTTCATCAGAGAGATTGGCCTATAGTTTTCTTTATTAAGTGAATCTTTATTAGGTTTTGGGATTAAAACGATATTAGCTTCATAGAAGGAATTTGGTAGTGCTCCTTCCTTTGCTATTTGATGGAACAGTTTAAGGAGTATTGGTGTTATTAACTCCTTAAATGTCTGGTAGAACTCTGTGCTGAATCCATCTGGTCCAGGACATTTTTTTGGTGGGGAGATTTGAGATTACTTCTTCAACTCCTTATTAATTATTATTATTAATTATTTTTAATTATTATTATTAATTTCACCAATTAAAAAATAAATGAAATTAAAAATAAGATGATCATTAGACAGGAACCAAGTGGAGAGTCCCAGCACCTTAAGTTAAAAGTCAAAAAGCCTCGTCAAGCCAAGTGTGACTTATATGCCTATAATACACCACTGAAGAAGGTATCAGGCCAACCTGGGCTACACAGCAGTGTTATGTGTCAAAAAACAGAACAATGGGGCTAAAGAGATGGCTCAGTAGTTAAGACTCTGTCTCACAAGCAGAAGGTCTTGAGTTCAGATCCCAGGTCCCAGGTAGAACCTGGGGAGGCCCACACTTCTGGCCCTGGCGGGGGGAGCCTGGGAAATCTCAGATCAAAGCAATAAGGAGGTAAAAGCAATCCAGGCCCTTGGTCTTCCACAGGGACACACAATACCCTCTAACACACACACACACACACACACACACACACACACACACACACACACACACTAAATGAATAAATAAAAAAATTTTTAAAAGAACAACAGAACAGCCTTGTCAGTGAGCTATGTGTTTTGTTTACTTGTGTGCACTGCAATTCCTGTAGCTGAGGGAATAATGCCTTGGAATTGATGCCAGGAAGTAAAATGTCAATGATTGTAAGGTTTTGCCCTGGATACTCCACACCACAGACAAGATGGAAGCTTTAATGATGTTCCAGAACCACCAAGCCAATCAAAAAGAAGGGAGAAAGACTTGAATGAGGGGGACAGGGAAGTTTTACAACCATAGGATTGGTAGGTGGGCTGAGGGGGTAGGTGATATCCTGGTCTCTGGTCCACACCAGAAAGTGTGTGGTCAGTCCCTGTCCACAGAGGATCCCATAAGCACAGGCTTTTGCAAACGCTGACTGGCCATTAGGGAGCAGTAACCAACAAGCAGAAGTTCTGCCCTGAGTGTGCGGGATGGAGGAGAGGGAATTCCATGTTGTCAGCTAGCTATGAAAGCACCAGAGGAGATTGCAGAACTGGCCTATTAAAATAAATGCTTAAAGGGATGTGTGCGTGCATGCATGTGTGTGTGCGTGCGTGTGTGTGTGTTTTGTTTCTTTTTTTTTGAGGATTAAGGAAGAATTTATTAGAGGAGAGAAAGAATGGAACTCAGGGATAATAATCCGTGAGGATCAAAAGAGCCCTGGAGAACTCATGAACTCCACGCATGGAATCCATGAGGGACAAGTTGCTGGAAAAGACTTCATGGACTAGGATGTCATAAGGGACAGGACCGAAGATGGCTGCCAAGATATGGAATAGTAGTAACCTTTGTAAGGCCTGCAAACAGTAGCTTTTCCTCATTGGTTCGCTCCAGTTTCTGCAAACCTGACTAGAACTTTTGGTCCTCTATATCTCATTGGTCTGTTCATACGGGGACCCAACCTAGTTAATCTTGTCCCCACCTCATGATAGGGCTTATTTGTAAAGGAAAACTAATGTCCATATCCTTTCATGAATAAAGGGTTGGGGGAAGTTGGCAAAGTGTGTGTGTTCCTTCAGTGTAACACCAGTCCTGGGGATTAACTTTGAAGACCTTCAAAGACCCTCCCAGCAAGGCTGCCCTAAAACTGCCTAACCATGAGAGGCAAGGAAATCCTTTTTTAAAAAAAAATTTTATTTATTATTTGTTTACTTATTTGCTTATTTAGTGTGTGTGTGTGTGTGTGTGTGTGTGTGTGTGTGTGTGTGTGTATGTGAGAGAGAGAGAGAGAGAGAGGGAGAGGGAGAGGGAGAGAGAGAGAGAGTACTGTGTGTCCCCATGGAGGACCAAGGGTGACTTCAGGAATCATCCTGGATTGCTTATACCTCCTTCTTGCTTCATTCTGGGATTTCTCAGGCTCTGTCCACCAGAGCCAGAAGTACAGGCTGCCGTCGTTTCTGCCTGGCATTTTTACATGAGTCCTGGCATCCAAACTCAGGACCTTCTGCTTGCGAGACAGAGCCTTAACCCCTGAGCCAAATCTCCAGTTTCCCCCTTCCTTTTTTCCTGAGACACAGTCTCTTGTAACCCAGGTTGACTTCTAATTTGCTATGTAGTTGAGGATCTTGAACTCTTAAACTTTGATTTCTATGAACCACCACACCTGAGTCCATACTAGCAGTACATATCTAAGGATGTAAGGCGATAGCTCAAATTTAGGTAAACTTAGTGCTTGGTTTCAAGTCTTGCTGTTTTGACTATCCATCAAAACACAAACTGGGGCTGGAGAGATGGTTCAAGATGCTTCCTCACAAGCAGAAAATCCTGATTTGAGAACCCAGGTCCTATGTAAAACACCAAGCAGAAGGAGAGATGGCCTGCATTTTCAGCCCTGATGAGTGGAGCCTGGAAAATCCCAGAGTGAAGCAAAAAGGAACTAAAAGCAATTCAGGATAATCTTTGAGGTTATCCTTAATCCTCCACAGGGGGACATAGCACCCTCTCTCTTTCTCACACACACACACACACACACACACACACACACACACACACACACGCGCGCGCGCGCATGCGCGCGTGCGCGCGCGTGCGCATGCACACTTGTGCATCCACACACAAAATAAATAAGAAGAGAAGGAAAAAGCAGCCTGATAAGCTGTCTTTGTTTCAGATTCCCATTGCTATGACAAATTTCACATGATCCAAACAAGTTAAGGGAAAAGAGGGTTTGTTCGTGTTTCTGGCATCAGGTCCATTAGAGCAGTTGAGTGATATCAACATCAGCAGCTCAGGGAATTGACCATATCATATCCATAAGAAGAGTGTGAAAGGGAAATCCTTCCCAATTTGACAGTTTGTCAAAACCAAATAATTTTCTTGCCACCTTATCTGCCTGTCCAGGGAATAGTCCTACCTACTACCACGGGCTAGGTCTTCCCACATCAGTTAGATCATCTCCAACAGGCTTGCTCAATGGCCTGTCTTAACTGAATAATTCTTTATAGATGTGCTTAAAGGCTCTTTTAAAAATTGTCATGTAGACACGAAAACACTGCCACATAAGTCAACACTAGTCACACCTAGAACCAAAGGTATGACTTCTGTGGTTTGACTCCAAAACTCAGGAAAACAAACAAATGGGAAGTCCCTTTGGGGCGACTTTCCTCTCTCCTTTCTCATTCCTGCTTGGGCCAGCAGGAAAGAAGCAGTTCAGTCATCTCTGTGAGACAGTAGAATGCTCCAGAACAAGCACTGCCTTCTGTCCACTGTGTCTGTAGCAGAAATGAGAATGTGGCATTTTTGCCACACCTAATCTGGACGTGCAGGCAAACAGATTACAGAAAATAATGTGTCTCCTCTGCCTTTAGAGGGATGGAACCAGGCCTGGAAGGCTCATTGCCAAACCAGACCACAGGCTCCAGGCGCCTCAGACTACCTCACTTTGGCCTTCCAGACCTCTCTGTTATGTGCCCTAAACTGCACCCTCATTCTGCGGTCTGTGTTCTTGGGGCAAGTCAAGCTCCCAAGTCAAGCTTAGCTACCTATGTAGTTTTCAATCGGGAAACCTCAAGAAATTCTCCTGGCCCATTCCATTGCATTACCTCTGTCCACTTTTGTCACAGCCTCTTGTCCGCAATCTAAGATGTTTCCTGTGATGGTTAGAATCAGGTGTCAACTTGACAGTTGCAGGCCGATTGGGGCACAGCTGTGAAGAATCAATGGTTTGAGCAGGCCCCTGAACAAACCTGCAAGTGCTTGTTTAACTGATGTGGAAAACCCAGCCCATCCATAGCGGGTGGTGCTTTCCAATGGTGGACCAGATAAAAGGAGGTGCAAGAAGGAGGGACTTGCTTTCCCCTTATCTTGTGTCCTCTTGCTGTTGAATCCATTGTTTGAGTATAGTTGCTTTCTTTGTTGTTGCTGCCATTACTGCTTCCATCTTTGATCAACTCAGAGCTTGGTTCTTTCAACTTTGCCACTCTTCCTGCTATCTTTGCCGTCTGGTCTCTAGGCCTTGCCACTGTTCATCGATGAAGTTGGAGCCCAGCTGTTCTTCACCAAAGTCAAAGCCCAGTGACTTTAATTCTCCAGCAAGATAAAGGCTCAAGATTTCTTGGGATCCTTTAACTTTGTGAGACATTCGGGTCAAGAACAAAGCTGCTAAAGTTGGCTACTTTGAAGGATACTACTTTTATTGTGAGATGATTTAATAAAGATATATATATATATGTGCATTCTATTGTAGGGAACACTCGAGATCTCCATTTCTTGAAGATGGATGCCAAGGGCATTCTTCGCAATCTCAGTTGCAGTGTGCCTCCTATGCCAGCATAGTTCTGTGCCTGTGCCAGCATAGATGCCAGCCTATGCCAGTGTAGTCGTAGGTTGACTCCTGATGACTTTCCTGCAAGGAACAGGAATGAATCTTGTCCTGTCTCAAATTGGGATCAAGGGCAGAGGTGTTTTTTACATATTCCTTACTGTTCTTATTTAATTTTAAATTTTTTATTATTTATTCAATTGTGTGTGTGTATATGTGTGTGCGTATGCATGTGTGTGTGTGTGTGTGTGTATGGGTATGTGTGTGTATGTGTAGAACCAAGGGTGAATTTGGGAATCATCTTGAACTGCTTCTATCTTCTTTTTTTGCTCTGCCCTGGGATTCACAGGCTCCACCCACCAGAACCAGAAGGGCAGGCTGCCCCTGCTTCCACAAGGTGTTTGTCTGTGGGATCTAGGATCCGAATTCAGGACCCTCTGCTTGCCAGGCAGAGGCTTAACCCCTGAGCCATCTTTCCAGCCCCTCCTTCCAGTTCTTTAGAAGCCATCTAGAGCACACCTAAAGGTTGGGCACGGAGCTTTATCATTGCAAGTGTATCACCATGTTCCTAACCTATCAGCAGCCTGTTCTTTCCCCACAATGAATGGGACCATTAGGGTATATTAACACATCTAAGGATTAGCAGGGTTGTATTATTGGTGGTGGTCCCACCTATTGCTGACTTTGCACCTGTAGTTTGTCTGCTATTATTGATGTCATTGCTCCGTGTGGTGTACAGATGTCATTCCCTGTTCAATGGTATATAGGGGATTAGGTTCTATAATAAGCTTGACTTGGTTTTTGGCTTTTCCAAGATCCACTCTTAACACAGCCTGAGTCAATTCTTGCTGATCCCACTCTGGCACACTTATTATCAGGTTTGCAAGGTAAGTGTGCATTCTATCAGTTCTGTTCTTTCAGAGAGCCCTGACCAACACAGTTCCCAACCAGTCGCATTCCTGACCATAGTAACATTTGTGCTCTGAATCCAGTTAAACAACTAATCACAATAGAAGCCAGTAAGGTACTTGGCAATGGAATTTTGGGCCTCACATGCCTAGGCAAACAACAAAACCAGAAGCCCAAATGTGGGTTGACTCTAAATGTCAGCTTTGCTCGCACCCCATCCCTACCCAGCAACTGGTCACCCACTTGACATTCACTGGTGATCTTGAGTCACTGCACATTCATGATGTTGGGTCATAGGGTCATCTGGCTGGGCTAGGTGCTGTCCCTGAATCTGTACCACTGCCAGATACAGCTCTGCTCTGTGTAATAGGCAGCATTTGTCATTCTGCATTCCAGATCCACACTGCCATATCTCAGTTCCATCCCACCTCACTGATTTACCACCATTGTTACAGAAATGTAGCCTGTGAACGCCCTAGACCTGCCTATCCAGTCTACCTAGCTCCTGACATTCGGTGGTTTGGCCACCACTGAAGGTGGTGATGGTAGTTATGAGATGATTTTGAGAGTGACATCTTTCATTTAAGAACAAGCATTCTTATTCTTCAGACAAGGAAATGGAACTTCAAGGAAGTAAAGTAAGTTGCTCAGCAGATTGAAACAGGAGGCGTGGGCCAGACACCATTAACTGTGAAGCTCTTAGGGCTACCAAGAGCTCATTTCTGTCAGTATTTCTTGACTTGCTGGGACCTCTGACTCTACCTGGGACACTGAAGGACACAGTTACAAAGAGCAGATAAAGCCAGAGGAAAATCAGCTGCTCAGACGCAGAGATACCTGTAGAAACTGCCCCTAGATCTGTCACATTTGTGCCAGATGGTGGCAGAGATGAGAGAGACTATGTCTCCATTTTTAGTACTCGGGCCACTTGGAAAGAGGCAGTTCAGTCATCTCCATGGGGCAGCAGAACACTCCAGGGCCAAGCAGTGTATCTATTTCCTACCTGTGATCATTTCAATGATTACTGACCTGACATGACACAGTGCCTATCAAAATCCTGAATTCTGTCTTGTGCTTTCAACATGGGCAGCCTCCTTTGCTAGGCTTCATGTACTCACAAGGTGTCTGACATCCTTAGGTAAAGATTATGTGCACTACCAAGGTGGACAGCTTCCCTAGGCTAGTGATTTATGTGGTCACAATATAGATGGTCTCCTGTGAATGGGTTCCATGTGTTCACACCATGGATGACTCCCCATGGGCTGTACTTCATGTACTTCAACATGGAGGAATTCCTGGGCTCTGTGTGCTCACATATGGATGGCCTCCTTGGGCCTGGGCTCCATGTGCTCATGAGGTAGAATGCCTCCTATGGCCTGGGTTTCCTGTGTTCACACCATGACTATCGTTTCACAGGAATCAGGCAAAACTACCACTCTCTAGCCTTATCATGGGTTTTTAACCAAGTGGAGCTGGAAGGTGAATCATAACAACTACCTACATCCTAACTGTATTTTCTCTTATTGCTCACACATTATTTTATAGTCTAATATAAGAAAAAGGACAAAAAGGTGGGAGGTAGACATTCTAGGTAATATCCAGTGGGAGTGGTAGGGAAGAGGAGGTACCTATAACTGAAATTCATTATATACATGTACAAGATTATTAAAGAATAAGAAGAGGGGACAAAGAGAGGAGGACAGAGAGGGGTGAGGGAAACACATATCACAACTTATATGTGGATGCTAGAGGGCAACCTTAGAAGTTGATCCTCTCCTTTCACCATGTGGCCTTCTGGATTGAACTCAGGATTGAACTGGTATCTTTACCTGCTAAGCTATCTGTGATGGTTAAACGTGAGTGTCAACTTGATATACCTGGTATTAACAAAGTTGGGCAGAAATCATACCTGGAGGGATCAACTGAGACCACCTGGAAGGATTATACCCACCCTAGATCCCATCAAAATCTCCAAAGATCTCATAAGATCCTCCCAGTACTGCATCATATAAAAAGGAGCCACCAAAGAGAAGAAATGTTTGTTGCAGCTGTCCTAGGAATTGCCCTTCTTTCTGGCTGCCCAGTTTCTTTGACCCTCGAGCCTTCCAACCCTCCAAATTGTCGACTAGATTAAAAACTCTAGGAATTCTCCAACCTTCAGCTATCACCCACTTGACTACCAAACTGAGCAGCTACTGGCAGCCATCATTGGCCTACCTTGGTCATATCTGTGAGCCAACTCAATAATATATTCATTGTGTTGATTCTGCATCTTTAGAGAACCTAATACACCATTTCACCAATTTGAAAATGTGTTTTCTTCTTGCCCGTTATGCTTTGTCAGCACACTATATTTTATAAGCACACATTACTTAATGTTTATTTTTTAAATGGGAATTCAATTCTATTTTATGCTTTTTTCTCATAAAAATCACATTCAAGTACAGTACATCTTCAGAAACAAATGTCACACATTTCTTCTTTAATGCATTTATGTCAGTGGTAAGTCAATACTTCACTAGAGACCCTCGTTGATAATCTGAAAGAATGATTACTTGGGGACGTGATTCAATCAGAGAACATTAATAGTAATACTTTTCCAAAAGTACAGTTAAATTTGTAATCAAATGATTTTAGCTAGGTATAATATATATATGAAATAGTCATATGCTTTTAAAAGGAATATTTTTATTTTTAACTTTATTCATCTATTTATTTATTGGATGTGTTCTATGTGTGTGTGTGTGTGTCTCTCTGTGTGTATGTGTGTGTATGTGTGTGTGTGTGTGTGTGTGTGCATGTGTGTGTATGTGTGTATGTATCAAAGGGCACTATATGTCCTGTGGAGGACCAACAGTGACTTCAGGAATTATCCTGAATTGCTTCTACCTCCTTTTAGCTTGGCTCTGGGATCCCCAAAGTCTGCCACAAGGGTAGAAATGCAGACCTCCACGGTTTCCATCTAATGTTTTTTTTTTTAACATTTTTTATTATTATTTCCGCTCATACAAACTTAATAGGTACACTGGTTCCCTCCCTCCCTCCTCCTCCCCCCGATCCCCCTGCTCCCCCTCCCCTCACCCCTCCCTCCCCATCCCCCGGTGCCCCCCCCAATCCCTGGAGAATCCTTTAATGTGCATGCCAGACTCTCCTCTGGGCCCTCCTCTCTGATCACGTACAAGGACCCAGTTGCATTTCCCTGAGCCTTTTCCTGTGTTCCCCTTAAGCATAGGAACACTACTGTGGCTGTAAATCCCTTGCCTCCAAGGATCTTGGTGCCTTTAGCAGATGCTAGGCTTTGTGAGGTCAATAGTGTGTGGGACATTGCACAGGGCATGCAAAGTCCAATTATGATTGCTTCGGCCCTAACTTGTGTGGAGTATCTTGTATATCATTGCTCCTCCCATCCTTTTGCTCTTACACTCTTACCGCCCCCTCTTCCGCAAATTTCCCTGAGCTTCAGGATGGGGAGAGATTAGACTGGCCTAGTTCTAGGTGGTTGATATAGAGTCTCTGAAGTTCTGGATTATGGTTCATTGATTTTCTTTTGCAGTTTTGTTGCTCCTGCAATGCCCTTCACTCCATCCTGATGGGTATTGGATGTCACCCCCTGGCCAGAGATAAAAAGCTGTTTAGCTAGAGTCTTGTAATAAGAGTATATTCAAAGGTAGATGTAATAAAAGTAGGAAACCGCAGTGAGGGAGGGATCAATCACCCATTTGCAAAATGGTTACTTCTTATCTGCCAGACTATATGCACTCCCCTTCTGATGAGATCATACCTCCTCAGTTGTAAATGATCAGGAACAAAAAGTCTGTGAACTTAACCAGATGTCTCATTGCTTACTTGCAGTCTTTGATGGAGGCCTATTTTCTCTGCTGTAACATGGTCCCCTCTTTCCTTGTTTCTGGTGTGGCCCTCCTACCCCATCTCTCCTGTTCATAATTCTAGAAATTACTATAGGTATTACAGGGATTTATCTTTAAGTGTCTCTAGGTGGGCTGGGTGGGTTTGGTACTAGAAGCCACCAAGTTAGGGAGTACATATGGTGTTTCATTTTCTGGGTCTGGGATACTTCACTTAATATAATTGCTTCTAATAACATCCATTTTCCAGCAAATTCCAGGAATTCTTCATTTTTGATGGCTGAGTAGTACTCCATGGTATAGATGTACCACATTTTCCTTATCCACTTGTCAACTGTTGGACATTTGGGTTGATTCCATGACTTTGCTATTGTAAACATGCTATGAACATGGTTGTGCTTCTGCTATTGAGGTGAATTTTTGCTGTATGTGGGGTTATTCCCAAAAGTGGAATAGCAGGGTCATATAGCATTTCAATCTTTAATTTCTTTAAGAATCTCCAGATGGCGCGCCAGAGTGGTTGTATGAGCCTGCATTCCCACCAGCAATGTAGGAGAGTTCCCCTCTCTCCACATCCTCTCCAGCATTTGTTGTTGTTTGTATTGTGGATTTTTGCCATCCTGTCCGGGGTGAGATGATTTGCATTTCCCTTATGGCTAAGGAAGTGGAACATTTTTTAAGATATTTGTTGGACATTTTAATTTCATCCCTGGTAAAGTTTCTTTTAACCTCCAGAGCCCATTTTTCAATTGGGCCATTAGCTTCCTTGGTGTTTAGTTTTCTAAGTTCTTTGTGCACTCTGGACAGCAGAGCTCTATCAGATATGTGGTTAGTAAAGATTTTTTCCCATTCTGTGGGTTGCCTTTGAGCTCGTGTTACAATCTCTTTATTGGAACAGAAGCTCTTTAATTTCACCAGATCCCAACTGTTGAGAATTGGTAGCAGTGACTGTGCCATTGGATGTCTGTTTAGGAACTGTTGGCCTAGCCCAATCAGCTCGAGGGAGTTCCCTATCCTTTCAACTATGGTTTTTATAGTCTCTGGCCTTATATCAAGGCCCTTAATCCATTTGGAATTAAGTCTTGTACATGGTGACAAGTACGGGCCCAGTTTTAATCTTCTGCATGTGGAGATCCAGTTTTGCCAGCACCATTTGTTGAAGATACTGGTTTTTTTTCCATTGGATTTTTTGGGCCCCTTTGTCAAAAATCAAATGGCTGTAATTTTGTGGGCTTATATCTGGGTCTTCAACCCTTATCCATTGATCTGTGTGTCTATTTTGGAGCCAGTACCAGGCTGTCTTTATAACTATGGATTTGTAGTATAGACTAAGGTTTGGTATGGTGATACCTTCAGCTGTGTTTTTGTTACTCAGGCTTCTTTTTGCTATCCTGGGTCTTTTGTGCCTCCATATGAACTGTGAGATTGTTTGGTCAACTTCTTTGAAGAATTGCCTTGAGATCTAATTGGTATACCATTGAATCTGTATATTGCCTTTGGTAGGATAGTCATTTTTACGATGTTGATTCTGCCAATCCAGGAACAAGGGAGGTCTTTCCACCTTCTGGTGTCTTCTGCTATTTCTTTCTTTAGGGTTTTAAAATTTTCATTGTAAAGTTCTCTTACTTCCTTGGTTATAGGTTATACACCAAGATATTTCATTTTTTTAGGGGCTATAGTAAATGGGATTGTTTCTCTCAGGGGTTTTTCACTTCTTTCATTCTGGGCATATAGGAAGGCCTCTGATTTTTGCACATTTATTTGGTATCCTGCCACCCTGCTGAACTTATAGGATCATGTCATCTGCAAATAGGGATAGCTTGACTTCTTCCTTGGCAATTTGAATCCCTTTTATGTTCCTTTCTTGTCTTATGGCTTCAGCTAAGACTTCAAGTACAATATTGAAAAGAAGTGGTGACAGTGGACAGCCTTGTCTAGTTCCTGATCGAAGCGGAAATGCGTCAATTTTTTCCCATTGAGTATAATCCTTGCTGAAGGCTTGTTGTATACAGCTTTTATTATATTGATAAAGGTTCCTTCCATTCCAACTGTCTCTAGGGTTTTGATCATAAAAAGCTGTTGGATCTTGTCAAGCGCCTTTTTTGCATCTATTGAGAGTATCATGTAGTCTTGCACTTTGGACAGGTTTATATGCTGAATTACATTTGTTGATTTGCGTATGTTGAACCAACCTTGTCTGCCTGGAATAAAGCCTACTTGATCCCTGTGGATGATCTTTTGATATGTTTTTGAATCTGATTTGCTAAGACTTAATTGAGAATCTTTGCATATGTGTTCATCAGAGAGATTGGCCTATAGTTTTCTTTTCTAAGTATATCTTTATTAGGTTTTGGGATCAAGACGATATTAGCTTCATAGAAGGAATTTGGTAGTGTTCCTTCCTTTGCTATTTGGTGGAACAGTTTAAGGAGTATTGGTGTTATTAGCTCCTTAATGTCTGCTAGAACTCTTTGCTGAATCCATCTGGTCCAGGACATTTTTTGGTGGGAAGATTTGAGATTACTTCCTCAATTTCCTCATATGTTATAGGACTATTTAAATAATTCATAACTTCCTGATTCAATTTAAGTAACTTGTGTTTATTTAGGAATTCATCCATCTCTTTTGTGTTGTCAAATTTCTCAGAGTATAGGTTTTTGAAATATGACATTACAATTCTCTGGATTTCTTGGGTATCAGTAGTGATAACTCCATTTTCATTTCTAACTTTGTTAATTTGTGTTTTCTCTCTCTTGCTTTTGGTTAATTTAGCTAAGGGTATATCAATCTTCTTGATTTTTTCAAAAAACCAGCTTTTTGACTAGTTGATTTTCTGTATCATTTTCCTAATCTCGATGTTGGATATTTCTCTCCTTATTTTGCTAATCTCTCTTCTGCTGCTTTTGGGATCGGATTGTTCTAGTTTCTCTAAAGCTTTAAGCTGCATTGTTAAGTTGTTTATTTCTGATGTTTCCATTTTTTTGATGTAGGCATTAAGAGCTATGAACTTACCTCTTAGGACAGCTTTCGTTGTGTCCCAGAGATTTTGGTAAGTTGTAGTTTAATTATCGTTCTCTTTCAGGAAATCTTGAATTTCCTTTTAATTTCTTCCTGATTCCAGTTCTCATTCAGCATCATAGTGTTAAGTTTCCAGGAGTCAGTGTATTTTCTGTTGTTTGTTGTGTTGTAGATATCAAGTTTTAGGCCGTGGTGGTCTGATAGGGCACAGGCTATAATTTCAACTTTCTTGTATATGTGGAGATTCGTTTTGTGGCCCAATATGTGATCTATTTTGGAGAAGTTCCATGTGCTGCTGAGAAAAATGTGTATTCTTTGGTGCATGGATGAAAAGTTCGATAGAGATCTGTAAGGTCCATTTCTTTAAGGGTTTGATTAAATTCCAAAGTGTCTCTGTTACTTTTGTTCCTGATCATTTACTACTGAGGGGGTATGATCTCACCAGAAGAGGAGGCCATATAGTCTGGCAGATAAAAAGTGACCATTTTGCAAATGGGTGATAGACCCCTCCCTCACTGTGGTTTTATTACATCTACCTTTGAATGTGCTTTTATCACAAGACTCTAGTTTAACAGCTTTTTGTCTCTGGACAGGGGGTAATATACAATGCCCACCAGGATGGAGTGAAGGGCATTGCAGGAGCAGCAAAACTGCAAAAGAAAATCAACAATCCACAATCCAGAACTTCAGAGACTCTATATCAACCACCTAGAACTAGGCCAGCTTAATCTCTCCCCATCTTGAAGCTCAGGGAAATTTGCGGAAGAGGGGGCGGTAAGAGTGTAAGAGCAAAAGGATGGGAGGAGCAATGACATGTAAGATACTCCATACTAGTTAGGGCTGAAGCAATCATAATTGGGCTTTGCATGCCCTGCGCAATGTCCAACACAATGTTGACCTCACAAAGTCTAGCATCTGCTAAAGGCACCAAGATCCTTGGAGGCAAAGGATTGGCAGCCACAGCAGTGTTCCTATACCTAAGGGGACCACGGGAAAGCGTTTAAACAATATGCTTACAAAATTCACTAAACATAAAAAATGTCCAGAATTAAAAATAATTTCTCCATTATAACATTAAATATCAATGGTATTAACTCACAGATCAAGAGACACAGATTACAAACTTGGATTAAAAAGCACAATCCATCAATCAGCTGCCTTCAGGAACTCATCTCACCACAAAAGATAGGCACATCCTAAAAATGAAAGGCTAGTCCAAAATTTTGCAAGCTAATGGAACCAGGAAACAGGCAGAGGTAGCCATTATGCTTTCAGACAAAATGGACTTAAAACCAAAGAAAATCATAAGAGACACAGATAGATACTATATTTTAGTCACAGGTACAATTCACCAGGAAGATTTCACAATACTGAACATATATGAACCCAATACGGGCCCCTCCACATTCATTAAGAAAACCCTACAGCGTCTAAAGCGAGAAATCAACCCCCAAACGATAGTTCTTAGGGATTTCAACACCACCCTCTCAACATGGGATAGATCAACAGGGCAAGAGCTTAACAGAGACACTTTTTTTTATTATTAATACATTTTTTATTATTATTTCAGCTCATACAAACTTAATAGGTACACCAGTTCCCTCCCTACCTCCTCCTCCCCCTACCCCCTGCTCCTCCTCCCCACCCCCCCCTCCCTTCCCATCCCCAGTGCCTCCCGCCCCAATTCCCAGAGAGTCCTTTCTTGTGCATGCCTGATTTTCCTCTGGGCCCTCCTCTCCGATGACGTACAAGGACCCAGTTGCCTTCCCTG